>OU342559.1:12400000-14800000 GCA_910589295.1 Noctua janthe | reverse complement strand
GCAAGATCTAAAAAGATCCCCAAGACTTTTTGGCCACCATCCAAATTAGTGACGATATGATTGGTGAGGTCACGAACCGCATCTGAAGTTGATTTGCCGGCCCTAAATCCATACTGTGATGGGGAGAGAAGATTATATTTCCCTAAGTAATCCACGAGGCGTTTATTCAATATGCGTTCTAGTATCTTGGAGATGGCTGGTAGCACAGCTATGGGTCTGTAATTATTGACACGGTTTCTGTCCCCACCCTTGAAGATCGGGTGAATGATGGACCTTTTGAAGACCTTTGGGAATTTACCAGTACTGATGGCAAGGTTACAGATGAAGGTTATAGGTTGAACCAGTGACGCTAGATGTCTTTTGAGAAAGATGGAAGATATTTGGTCCCAACCCATGGCACATTCATTCCGGAGAGAAAGTATTAGTTGCGTGACTTCAGCTTCGTCAGTTTGCATCAGTACCATGGATTGCGAGCCGCTACTTGGATTGTCACTAGTTGACACCATTGTCCGATTACCCATTTTCTCGGCAAGGCTTCTACCCACATTTGCGAAGAAACTATTTACGTCGTTGACGGATTGCTTTGGTGTAGATGATATGGATAGTAGTTCAAGCGGATTGTCTTTCTTTTTGGTCCTATTTGATATATTATTTATAGCTGTCCATAGTAGTTTAGTATTGTTACTAGCGTCTTTTATTTCCTTTGATGGATGGGATGGCGCAAGCTTGCGTTGATTCACTGAATGAATGAGGTACCAAAGTATACACAGTGTTCGCAAGTATGACTACTGAGCATGCGCTCCATGGTTATTTACCCGGGAAGTGTTATTGGGCTTTCCCTTTAAAAAATTTCCGTAGCACCTGTTACTTCGAATTAAAAAAATCCGGGAATAAATTCAAACTCTTGATTTATGCACGGTTATTGGTATTAGGCTCGCTACTAATTTGGTTGCATAACTGATTACAGGTTGTTGGTAGGTACACCTCTACCCATACCTTTGGGAAAAACAGGCCTGATATTACGACCTACGTCTGTTTAAACAAACGTAAGTCCATTCAAAAACACTGAACGGCATCGTCGGTGTTGACCAAGTAATACCAAATGTCCTATATGTCTCGATAAATGTCGGTAGATCGAAAATAAAAATGTGAGATTGCTGTTGCTCTAGCTGGAAAACGTCGTTTTACTTTCGTCGAGCTTGCAAGGAAATCCCTAGCTTAGATTCCTGGATCGTGAAGTGTTATGGGGTTTTCCTTCATTTACAGAATGCTAAGTAGGTACTAAATACTACGATTTAATAATTTCGGAGGAAAAATCAAGTTTTCACTCACTCCCAAATTCGTATCCATAACAGACGAAATGTTTTAAGCTTTCACGGTTTATAACTAAACTTATATTATCACTTACGGGTTATCTTCTTATCTTAGTATCGAGTTCCAGTAGTGCGCGTAGTAAAAGACAAAGAAAGAGGGTAGATAGATTTGTCTGTTCTTAACAATTTATTTTCCATCCACCCGCATTCTCCAGTCATGATCAAGACGCTTGCAACAGCGCCGAAATATCGGGAGCTTAAATAATAATCACAGAAGATATCCCGTAAGTGACAATATAAGTTTAGACGAAATGTGTTGTTTGTAGGTAGGTGCCATACCTCTACCCATACCTTCGGCACCTAATATTACATACAACATATAAATAAACAAACATACGAACATCATTCACAACTACGATCTAACGTTTCTATTACCAAATAAACACACTCCGATATGGTCAATGTTGACCAAATAATACAAAATTGGTGTTTGCTACTGGATCATGCCCGTTGGCGAGTTTCACTTTTATGTCGCGATAAATATCGGCAGATCTGACGAGATTCGTGTCTCGTTGGTTCAACTAACCAATCAACGCAACACTTTAAGCGCAAATACTGACGCCCGTATTTATAAACAAGTCAAAGTGATTACTTGAGTAAAAGTAATTTTTATTCTGTAGCTTGGTACATAATTGCTTGAAGTTAGAACCGTCAAAAGTTAGAATTCATAGCTTTGCTTTCTTTGACGGTTCTTACTTCGTTCAAACTCTTGTCTATTGCTTAAAAATGGTTGCATAAGTAATTACTTAAACCAGGATGAGTGTTGGATTTTGGGTCCAAAGCACATAACACATTGCTACACAAACAATGTAAAAGATATATCTCTGCTTACATCTTTAGCGTGTTTAGTCGTGATTATAGAAGTCATAGAACCTTAAAACCATAAAAGTCCATCCACGATCTACACTGAAACGTTTCTACCAAGTAATACAAAATGGCTGCCTGTCACTGGATCACGTTGGCGCGTATCGCCTATGTCTCGATAAATGTCGGCAGTTCGGAAATAGAAATGTGATGAGATTGGTGTTACAGTGCATCTAGAAAACGTCTTTGGATGTTCGTAGAGCTTGCAAGCAAACTTGATGTAATTTATTTGATAAAGTGATGTTTTGCTTGCGAAATTGAATATTGAAAATTGGTTGTCAAGTATTTTAAAATTAGAGTGTTGGATCTTGTTGTGTGTGTTCGAATATGATTGTGATAAAGAACTATTTGAAGGACATAAGTATGCAAATTTTAGGTTTTATAATAAAGTTACACGGAACTACCCATATTTGCAATAAATGAATTTGAATTTGAATTTCAACTTGGATATAACTCGCGAAATGTACCACACGTACTATTAGGTACAGCTCTGCCTAACCTTTCGGGGATTACAGGCGTGATGTTATGTTAATGAAGTTATGTAGGTTTTTGCATGCCAAATGTTAGGTTAAAAAAAAATACATTATCTTATATCAACAAGCGACGCGGCGTGCACTGACCCTTACAAAGATCCATACCTCAACCTAGTTATACATACTAATAAAATTTGTGTTAGTTATAGCAACACAGCCGTAGGTTTAACCGCAATAATATCACAACAACGAGAAAAATAAGAACCAAAATCAACATTATTATCAACAAATACTGTCAATTATCAGCAACATTGCGAATAAACAAAAAGGTTTCATCGATTCGCTGAATTAATGATAGTCATTAATCACTTTGTCTTTAGTCGAGCATCAATATTCATTATATGATGAGACTAATTTGTACCTTCTGAATATTCATCGTCTGGTAACATCGAATTATTGGGTTATTGTACTTTTTCCTAATAGAAAATGTCTATAAAAATATATAATTTTTCCTATATACACTTGCAAAAGGCATGTTGCCGATATAGGCCATTTATAGAAAAAGAAATATTTGATTTTTATAGACAAAACGTTCAATCAAAACATTGTGAGGAAACCGGCATGAAACGAACTAAAAATTTGAAGACATGTGACATCTACCAACCCGCACTGGGCCCGCGTGGGTGATTATAGCCCATTCCCTTTTATAGAGAGGAGGCCGTGTGTCCCAGCAGTGGGAACATTATAAGTTGATTATGCTTTTGCTTATGATTTTTATTTATTGTCTAGATCTAACGTTAACTATTTTTACAGGCTTCGTGATCTAGGTATGAGAGCCTGATGGCTCTCAGGGATGGTCCTAACGAAATCTTGAAACCATTTATTTACGTGACACCTTCCTTAACGTAAAAATCATGCATATTTGCGCATAGCAGTAAGCCACACCTAAAGTTCCACATACATACCCCATCTTTCTGAAAACCATAAAGTTTACTTCCAGTTCCCACATCATTAATTTTACTCACACAAATCATTATTATCGTATCAACACCCTTATATAAGTCTTCATCTATATAATACGCTTTAATCGGATTCTGCGTGACACGAAGTTGAGACTTGAGTTACACGCTCCGACTTAAGGTAAGGATATACATCAAAGACTTTAAGAAATTAGACGACGGACTTTAAGCAAGTCCTTAAAAGTTCAACGAATCCGTAAAGAATGTACTAGACAGGAAAAGGGTTTCAAATTAAAATGGCGAACGTTAAATTGTTAAGTGGAACAACCCAAAAGATGTTTAATAAACATTTATTCCCACCACCATCTTGTAATAAAGAAAGTAGTCAAAATATTTGTTTAGAAAAGTTTTCTTTACTTAAGGAAAACATTACGGCATTTTGCATAATTTCACATTTTTGTGGTTTTTCTTACGAAGTTTGTTCTGGGACGTCGGCTTTGAGCGGAAATTTGTGAAATGTTTACATTCTCATTAATAAAACAAAGTGAAAACAACTCCAAGGTTGGAAAGTCAGTAATTTATACCTACTTGTTGCATACATTTATTCATGTATTTATAACACCTAGCAAGTCTCCATTGAATTTACCCAACGCACAAATCACTCACCTGTATATTTCCAAATCACATTTGATACAACACCTCAGCTCCATTGCCAGTTAAACACATTTATTTCAATACAGACTCGACGTCTCCTTAACACAGTATCCGGCAGAGTCGATCGATTATACAGGGTGATATGGGGGCGAGGGAAATACCCTCAGGGGTTGAAAAGGGGGGTGGAAGTGGGGTTATATCTGCTGCTTTACAGGCGCGAGCGTCCACGTTGCGAGCGATAAAATGCTCCCGTAGTCCCGTCTGCTGGTACCAATACGTGGGGATGGCTGTAAACAGAGGGACTATGGATGTTGGGTTTATTTTTAGAGATGAAAAGAAAAAGCTTTAGAATGTTGTTTTTTAATCCGCGCTCGTTAGGGAAATATAGATTCGTATTTTTTGTTATTTCTTATGATGTTGCAATGTTTGTTTATTTATCTGTTTGTTTTATTCGGAAGATAAATAAAGGAACGAGAGTTTGTTTAAATCCTGCAACCTGGTTTTTATTCTGATGTTGATTTCCATGGTAATTTATTTTAATATAAATTGGACTGTATGGATCAAGTTATCTAAAATTTTAAACACCAAAAAAAAAAAAATTAGCGTTCCAGTCCTTCCTTCTGTCTGTCAGTTAGATAGTTGAAATGTTCACAGAACGTGTATTTCTTTCTGTTACCGCTATAACAACATCATCATTATCTGCCTAGCCTTTTCCCAACTATATTGGGGTCGGCTTCCAGTCTAACCGGATGCAGTTTAATACCAGTATTTTACATGGAGCGACTGCCTATCTGACCTCCACAACCCTAGTGCTGGGTAATACGATACCCCTTGGTAAGACTGGTTGTCAGACTTTTTACTTGTTACCGCTATAACAACAAATAATAAAAATAATTTAAAAATTAAAGGGGGCTCCCCTACTCGCACTTGTCCTGTTTTTAAATAAAAATGCACATGCACAGTATGCAATCCAATAATGATTGCAGTAAATACAGTCAGTGCAGTCAAGTGCAGTTAAGTGCAGTCATTTCACGGGCTTTATTATGCCAGAATTCTCTTTGCTAAATTCGACACAGGAGTATTAAACCTGGGGCTAAACCAGGTCGGACTACAAAGGGAGCCCAGACCGGAACTTCCGGTAAACGTACAACAGCTGGTCACATTACTGTAGCCCGAGGCAACTGCGGTAAATACGGGAGACCTTTTCGCTATTTAATTTCATGTCTTTATAGGCGTATAATTTTTCTGAAATTTGTTAATGGATATTTGTAATGGGTTTGTAAACAGTTTTGTATCCATTTTCTGTATGTAAAGATACCACGACGCACATCAAGCTACCCGAAACTGGCAATCAACCTTGAACCTAATGCTTTGGCGATAAAGTTGAAAATCAATTAAATAAATTTGACAGATTGTAGTAGCTTGATGTGCTGGTCAGTACATACGCAACATTTCTGCGTCTGTCGGTCGCACTTCTCCAATTTAGGAGTTTTTCTGTAATTCATAGATATTTTTTCTTTCGCTATAGGTATCGAATCCATTGAGCAGTCCTGTGGTTGACTAACAGACTACACTGAAATTATTGAATACAGAAATGTAATACTTTGAACAGGTTTTATCACAGAACACTAAGGGTAAAGGGTTTTCAGAAGTCAACCTATGAATGAGGCTCAGAAATTTACACACAAAAAAAGTTGTTATTTTTTGTAACTAAATTGTCTTTCATAAAATATTTGACAGTCTGACGTATGAAATTATTGGCTATATTATCAAATAAAATTTTAGATATTGTAGTAAAAAGGTCGGTTTATGGCAACGGATTAAAATTAGTGGTCTGCGGGTAATATCAGTTGTGAAAATTAATAAAGTTTTCCGACCTGGATATATTATTAAAGCTTTGGCTTTTATCATAAAGCGTTGTAGAGCTTTTAGTTTACGATGTCTTTTATTTTTAGTTCAGGACAAGTTTAACGGCAGCTCAGCTGTGGCTATGGATAATGACAATTAATTATTTAGTTAAGGTGAATTCATAAGAGAAAATGACATATACATATAAGGTCCCATTAAAATAGATGGAAAAACTTTTAGAAATCATTCAGACCACCAACAATTTTACAATGGGAAAAAAAAAAATAAGAAAAACGCATTAGATACTTACAAGAAAAAAAAATCAGAAAATCAGTTAACGAAAATATACTAAATATTTTGGTTTTAGGGTAAAATAAAATCACTTTTATCAGTGTTTTTTTTTTCTTCTATATCTTTGGTTGTACTGAACGCTGTGTTAAAATTTGTCCATCTATTTTAATGAGACCTTATATTATGGTGGTTAAGGTTCCTTCTTATAGGTATTCCTTTATTGGTTGTCAATTTTTCTTCATATGCGTGAGAGAGTGACAAGTGGATCTTCTAGCGAATTCCTAACAACATTTTGACAAGGGGACCAAATAGGGGAGTTCTTTGCCCAAAGTATAATCCAACATGATGTTTATTAATTTAATTGGTTCAGCAATAATTGTCCACATTAATATGCTATGGGTAACATGCAAGATATGACGATACATCAGTGCAAATATCACTTGTAAATAAAAAATCAAACTAATCTAGTTTATGGTTACCTAATTATCCAAAAGTTTAAAATAGCTAATAACGTATTAAGGTGAAAACGTAAGGGTAGCCCGCGAAATTAAAATTTTCTTACGTTTTTGTAATCATATTTTAATCCACATACAAAGTGAAACTGACCGGCATTTTGCAAAAAAACCTAAGAAAATTTGAATTTCGCGGGCTACCCTGGCGCTTCCACCTTAAGTATCGCATATAAACACATTTCCTTTCGAGCGAAAAGAGAAAAGGTCATAGATTTAGATATTAATAAACAAATAAAAGTTACATTCGATACATGCATAATTGATACATCATGTGCCCAGCCTTTTCCCAACTATATTAGGGTCGGCTTACAGTCTAGCCGGATGCAGCTAAATACCAGTATTTTACATGGAGCCACTGCCTATCTGACCTCCACAACCCAGTAAGTACTAGGTAATACGATACCCGTTGGTAAGACTGGTTGTCAGAATTTTTTGGGCTGACTAGGATACGAAACTCACACAAAGGAGAGGAAAACTCGGTATGTAATGGGTGGCCACCCATCCACAGACCAACATAGGCAAGCACGGCTTAACCTAAAGATCGATCCGAGCGGCTGTTACTATTTAGCCACGAACTCCTGCACATGCATAATTGGTACGAATACCTAAAACACACAAATAAAATACTACGTGCCAGACGCTTAACAGAAACTTGAGCAAACACAAACTACGAACTCCTCGCTTCAGACACGTTACTGTATCAATATTCACGTAGGTGCTTCCCATACGAATATATCGTCAGACGTATCTGAGGGATGATTATGCCATGTGAATATCGTTAGATGTATCTGAGGGATGATTATTCCGTGTGAATGGGCAGGACCAATGAGTTGTGTTATAAGTCGGAGTTACTCGTGGGGTTTGGTGATATTATCGATTGTTTGATAAAGGAAAATGATGACGTGGTGAATGGTATATGTAACTGCTTCGTTGGATCGCAACTGAGAGTTTGATGAGCTCTAGCATTCGATTTTCCGAAAGAAAGTGTTATTGGGTTTTTATTAGGAATTTCTCAGTGTCTCGTTCATTTTTTCAATTAATAGCAAAATAGGTTAATAGCATAGTTATATTATAGAATATGCCACTTTTATCTAGCTTTTACTGTCTAAACTTATACTGTCAATTACGGGATATCTTCCGTCAACAACAGCAACAGCGCAAAAGCATCGAAATATCAGGAGCTCGGAATTATGAATAATCAATACCGTGAAATGTTCGATTTTAGTTGTTGGTATTTTGCTAAACAGCGAAATGTAGACTAAGCACTTATAATAACACCGTTATAATGTTCTGGGGATGGTCGAAATCGGTTAAATGACACTATTATTATTTAAAAAAAGACCCAACACGCACTCATTTCTAAATAAGCATGACTTTATTCTTTCTTCCTGTTTTTTTTTTTTTTTTTTTTTACTTTTTATGTGCACACGGCCATTTTGCCTTTCTTTAAACCTGACCATGCTGTATGATATCTCTGACCTTAACAGTTAATGCGGCCTTCTCATGTGTAATGCTTATCGACGCGGCATCCACTTCAGCTGGTTACTATAAGCTAAATGTCCATAGAATAAAAGCGAATAGTCCGACGCGGTTCCTAGTCACGTGATCCGAACCGAAACGAGACGTTTGACGGTTTTTTTACATTTTGATCACGATCTGTCTAGCCTTTTTCCAACTAAGTTGGGGTCGGCGTCCAGTTTAACTGAACGTAGTTGAATATCAGTATTTTATGTGATGTAACTGCCTGTCTGACCTCCAGAATCCAGTTAGTACTTACTGGGTAATAATAAAACACCCTTGGTAAGACTGGTTGTCAGACTTTTGGGCCACTGACTACTTGCAACGACTGTCAAAGATCTACAAATACAACCGGGACCACTTGGTATGTAATGAGTCAGATGGGCCCCATCCACAAACCAAACTCTGCAAGCGTGGCTTAACCTGAAGATGGACCCGAGCTACTGTTATTATTTGATCACGAGCTCTTTTTTTTTCGCTTTTGATACAAGGACAAAGTTTTTCAGACCGGCTCAAGCAGATTCTTTGTCAGTAATGCGGTTACGCCCCAATGCAGCTACAGGCATATACGCTCTGTGATGTCACTACAAAAACCTTACTTAGTCAAATTAATGATTATCGTTGCCAATTACTCAACAATTTGATTATTACAATTAGCGCATTCATTTGTCGCACACAATGTAATTGTTACTTAATTAGTATGTTAATTATCTGTTTGTGAATGCGCGTAATTATTTAGAGAGTCATTAGTTAGCTCTTGTTTATCCAAAATACCATATCCAGGCACCAATTAACGTGAATATTTTATAAAAAGTCGATGGGTAATTTGAAAATCAAATCAGAGCTCGAAATTGAAAACAGTGAACACAATTTCAATGATAGTTGAAACCGTACACCGTTTAAGCTTCAAATAATTGCAATTAAAATCGGCTTATACTTCGGTACGAAAATACAATCTATTGTTTCCATAATAACAATAAAGATTGAGCTATATTGAAGCACTTTGGAGGCTGGGTAGTCGAAGTGATAGCGAAGCATGTAAGTGCGTCTGCTTCTGTCGAGTCGGCCGCATTTGCAACGTCATGTAACGATGTTATCTTTTCTCTATTGTGCAGACACGGCTCTCTTTGTGAGAAATGTTCGTAGTTTTCTAT
Source organism: Noctua janthe (assembly GCA_910589295.1). NCBI lineage: Eukaryota > Metazoa > Arthropoda > Insecta > Lepidoptera > Noctuidae > Noctua > Noctua janthe. Next base: position 14,790,354 of record OU342559.1, on the reverse strand, counting down.
GGATTGACGATTGAATAATGCAGATGGTACAGTATGGAAAGATTTGTTTGAAGCTATAGAATAGAGAGAGCTGATTTGATTGATATGAAACTTTCATTCAAGACAGGTTTGTTTTGATTTTTGCTATAGAAAACAACAAAGAATGACATCGAAATAGTTCTTGTTTAAGTTTCTGGTTTATTATTTCGTGTTTAATTCCTTAATATTATACTTACATATGTTGTTTTACCGGGAATAAAATTAAAGCTATACCTTAAATATATTCAACGTCGGTTTGACCGTCTTCAAGACCATATCTGGGAATCTTCTAATTACGGTGATATTGAAAGTCAAAGTTTCAAATTTTTCACAATTTTTTAAAACACTAGTTTTTAATGTTATAAATTTACTTTATCAGCACAATGTTTTGAGTGCGTTACATACCAAAAACGTTGCACAAAAAACAGTCGTTTCCCAAAAATTATTTTTGCGTAGAGATACTTAGTTTGATGTACATAATGCTTAGTTGATAGCTTCGCTTCGTGAACGGTCTATCTACACCTTGTATATGCCTTTTGCTTCGTCCAATTTAATACATTTGATCAAAATATAAAAACGAAAATGTCTAATATTGTATTTGTATATGAATGTGCCTTTTCCAGCACCCATTGACAAGCATGAGCTGATAGTGAAGTTAATAACGAAGTGAGTTGTCAATGTGTTCGCTTTGTATGCCAGTCGAGAGGGTCTTCACTCAGCGGGAGTGACTGGCATATTGATGAGGACTCCGAGAGGACCAGTTGACAGTTTGTAGTACGTGAACACGTGAGTCATGAGTGCTGTACGCTTTTGTATTTCTTCATTTTCATTTTTCTAGAGTTTTCTGATAAAACGTGACCGGAGACACGTAGGTCATCATTACAGACAATGGTTATGACAAGCAGTATTGATATCAATGTAAACCTACATGGTTGTCTGGTCACGTTTTTATCAGAAAATTCTAGAATACATTGAAAAGTTTTATCTACGGTATATGTATACGGGGTGGAAGGAACACCGACGCGAAAACGGTTACCATGTATTCAGTACACCATACTGAGCCCCCCCACATAGAAGAAATTTCAAAAAGAGATTTCAAAACGTCATCATCTGCCTAGCCTTTTCCCAAGTTTATTGGGGCCGGCTTCCAGTCTAACCGGATGCAGCTGAATAAAAATATTTTACATGAGCGTCTGCCTAACCCAGTTAGTACTGGGTAATACGATATCTTTTGGTAAGACTGGTTGTCAGACTTTCGGACCACTGACTATCTGTAACGACTGTCAAAGATCTACAAATGACAGACCAACTACGGCTTAACGTGCTTTCCGAGGCACGGAGGATACTCGGTATGTAATGGGTGATCACCCATCCACAGACCAACCTAGGCAAGCACGGCTTAACCCGAAGATTGGCTGTTATTATTTAGCCACGAGCTCCTCAAGATTCAAAACCTACTCGAACCAAATGTATGGGGCAGCTGATATTTTTCGCAATAACGATCTTGGACCCACGCAGAAAGTGGTTCATTTTGGTGGTCTTAAAAACACCCTTATGTATGACTATACACTTTTTGTTTAACGCTGTTTAAATAACATTTTAAAACCAATGCAAAGAACTATGCATGAGGCAAAGATTACTACAATAATGGGTGTAAAAAGACCCTTAATGAAAGTCACTTGTTATCCTTGGTTGACGGCTTCCTGAAGGATCCGGTTACACCCTGTATACTTAGTTTTTAAAACAGCAGATAAAAACATTAAATATATTCAGTATGTAAATTGTGACGAACCTAATTCTTCAGCACATTATGAAAATTAGATGCTATGTTCAGGGTTGTAACAATTTAGTTGCGAAGTTTTCAGTCTGGTGAGTTAGCTGAAAAATTATGAATTTCGTGTCGAAGATTGAATTATATACGCACGAATATGAATTCACTATAGTACAAATTACTCTAATTATTCTAAAATGTCCTGTGTGGCATACAACTATACAGTAACAATTATAGTATTAGTGAATTAGTTAATATATATATATTAAAAATGTTATTGGCATGACGCGGGGATACTATTTAAAATTGATAGGACAGGAGGAAATTATCCAATATATAACTTCTATTTAAACGTACAGGTAGACCCATATAAAAGCTTGTAGGTAAATAAAGGCTATAAATTACACGATAAAACTCGTACCACGGCGTGACAAAAACTGTATTCAATTTATTCGGTAACGTTGTTTCATCCTGTAATACAGCTTATTTCGGTGCCTATTATTTAGCTGTCAGAAACAGGGCAGTAACTCAGCCCGCTGAACACATATAAGTCACATTTAGTTAACCGACGCGACCGAACGTCGTACGAAATGGTACACATTATATCAGGGCATGTAATTTACTTCTTTGTGTTTGACCTTAATTTAGTTCGTTTAAGTGAAGTAAATATTAGGTAATTTGTGATCAAGGTGACTAATGATAGAAAGTTATTTGGGAAATTAGTAGTTATTATGTTCTCACTACATTTATTTTTCATGTTTTGGTAGCTAAAAGTTAATTACTTTAGTAAGGGAAATAAAATAAATTAACTTCCAAAGATCTGTGGTTGACTGTAATACTAAGCTGTCTTAAAATTAATTACTTACCGAAAAATGAATACAAAATTAACCGACAAAAAATGTTGTATTAATAGTATATATTAACAAAAAAACACAAGCTTATTCAAATTACAATTCTACGAAAAATAATAAACTAATAAATAATAAAAAGTTTCCGAAAATATAATCTGTTACAATAATCGTTTTTTTGAGCGCTACAACTTAGAATGCAAGAGCGAGCGAATCGAGCTGGGGTCTTGGGTCATCCCGACTCCGTTAGGTTACTTTAAACCCTGCAGACAGAAATAGGACCCCGCGTAGCAGGGCTACGTTGACTACGCCTTTCTTACAAAATTTTGATATTTATCTTGACGTTGATTTTATTCCTGTTTTATTTATTTGATAGATTATTTTTAAATTTATAGGTGAATTACGATGAAAATTTGGTTTTCGGTAAAACGCAATTTAAGCTGGTGAAAAATATTATGTCAGCAAATGCTGTATTGATTTTCCGAATTTTCTGCTTTTTTCGGTCGTTTCTTTATTCGTATTCGAAAATTAGTATATAAAGCAGTAAATTTCATATTTTGAGTATGCTCATTTTTTTTCGGAGCTTTGATTACTACCCCTTTAGTAATCATCTGAGACAGCTGTACGGTCGTGCTACGGCGGTGCCTACGCAGCTGTCGTAGCAGCGGTGCTACGGCTACGGCGTAGCAACTGGTTAGTCGAATGAAGACTACCGATAATTCTCTAGTGTAGAAATAGTTAGCAGGAGTTTTAAATCATATAAGTTATTAGCAAATTTTTTTTTTTTTTTTTTTTTTAAATAAAAACATTAATCTCTTCGAACACAGACAGCAATTTATTTAACCTGAAAGTGATCCTTTATGCACACTCCTTAACCTTTTAGTCCAATGATAGTGAAACGAGATTATCTTCGGAGCTGCTCAGGAAATCCATTCTTTTCAAACACCGCTCGTGTACAAAAGCCTTATCAGAAAACGAGATTAATGTTCTGTTCCTCTGCTTTTTAAAAGTTTTAAAAAAAGAACTCTTTAAGTGATTTAAAACTTTTTCTGTAAGACTTTGGTACGGTCAGCAACTGAAGTCGATTAAAACTTAAGTACGAAAATAAAATGACATTGAACGCGTATACAAAGTTTCGTGTCTGTACTATTAACCGTTAAGGTGTTCTCTCGTGAGGAGGCCATCTTGGCAGCGGGATCAAGTCATGTCTGTCATAAAAATGTATTGTCACCAGAACCAAAGGTATGTTCAAAATTTCAGCTCAATAGGTTAGGGGGAACTGGTTTGAAATTCAGTAGCAAGAAACCAATACATACTAACCGTCAAGGCAAGTTAAATAAAAGCTTATAATATAACTAAATCTTATTGCGAACCTTAACCCTAAATGTAAATCATAGATTAGATGGCCTACCATGACGTCTTAAAGCAGCAGTAATTCCAGTGTGGGAAAGAGATGGCGTTAGACGGATTGTATAGCTCTGTCTCTTTCTCACACTGGAATTACTCCTGCTTTAAGACGTCATAGTAACCCCCCTGATCAGATGAGCTCTCACCGAACTGAGGTCTCGCGAAAAAGTGTTTACACTGAGATGAGCGAAGTTGCACAGCCCGTATGAAACAAAAGATACGATATGCAGTAAGAGCGAGCGAGAAAATACTTTTGAAATCTTATTATCAACTAAATAGAAACGTGAACATTTTTTGGCGCGGTATGGCGAATCTACGATTTAAATCTATACTTAACGACATTACATGAAATGGTACAAAGCTGTCTCTTGACTAATTTCGTATCGATTTATTTGGTACTTACTAGCTCTTGCCCGCAACCTTCGTCTATAGCATAGTATAATTAGCATAATCAGCCTATTAATGTTCCCACTGCTGGGACGCAGGCCTCCTCTCCATGAGAGGGAACGGGCTATAATCCACCACGCGGGCCCAGTGCGGGTTGGTAGATGTCACATGTCTTCGAATTTTTGGTTCTAGGACATGCCGGTTTCCTCATGATGTTTCCCTTCACCGTTTTGAGAGCAGTGGTGATGAAATAACTTACTTCCAACCCACGACTCGCACACGCTCGGCTCGTAAGTCCGGGTCTCCACCACTGGGCCACCGCTGCTCTCAACTCTTCGTCCACGTGAATATTATTCTAAAAATATAACTTACCTATTTGAATCGGATTTTGTTAATAATTTAAGGGTTTATTTTTTTTGTACGGAACCATAATTATTTTTCTAAAATACAAGCTTAAGTTACTCCTTAGAACATCTGTCAGTAGAAGTCCCGTCAAAATCTGTCCAGCCGTTTCGGTAATTAGCCGGAGCAAACAGGCAAAAATTTAAAAAAAACATGTGTTTTTGTTGCAAGTCCCGTATATATGTACTTTCATATACATTCAGTAAAAAGCTGTTATTTTGAAGTTACGAACAGAACAGACACTTCAATTTGATTTATTTGTAAAGACTAAATAGAAACGTGAACAGTTTTTGGCGCGGTATGACGAATCAATGATTTAAAACTATTCGTAAAACCGGACATTGCTTGACATGGTAACAAGCTGTTTTAAAAAATAAAAAATCGTGTCCGTTTAGTTGGTTATTCTTGTACATACATTCGTCGAAATTCGTCGCCGACTGTACTTCTTATATTATACAACCTCTTTCGACCGTAGTCTCCTCTACAAGTTACAATGTCTATATTTGGAACTGAAGAACGAATGTTCGTTGATTGTAATTTAGTTAAGAAAATAATTAGCATTTACTCGCCACTTTATTTGATTAGATCTTGTGATAATAGTCTGAAGTATTAGCTGTAGGTACTGTGTTATTACTTATTATGTAAGACGTTTATTTGCTTTATTAAGGGGAATATTAATCGAATTATTGGTCTATTGGTTACATGCGCGACTATTGGGTATGAAGTCCTGGGTTCAATTCCCTTATTCCCAGGTTGGGCAAAGAGTTTTTAGATTTTAAACCGGAAATTTCTCAGTAGCAGATCCGGAGTCTGGTTTTGTGACCGGTTGATGGCACTTGAACATTACTGGATTGCCTGCTTGTCGCAGTCACGACGTGCAAGCTGTTTTTTTTTTTTGTTGTTTTTTTTGTTGTCCCTGCGACGAATAAATAATTTACTGGCATGTGGCAAATGTGGGAGATCTATTAGGTACACCTCTGCCTTCCTAACTCTTCGGGGATTACAGGCGTAATGTTATGTTCTGTTAAATACATTGAATCTTAACCTCATAGCAGTCTTGCATAACTTGTTGATACTTACGTTGACCTTTATAACTAACGTATGTCTTCACTGAATCTATTTTAAACTGACCTATCGGGTAAGCTCCCAGGTCACGCGCCCTTACCTTTCATATCAATTTTTATGTAAGCTTATATTATTACCAAAGTTCTGTGAAAGAGAGTTCAGTTTCCAACGAAGCCTGTTTTTCTTTGTTTATGCGTTGTTTACTGTATTTTGTTTGCATTTTATTTTAACATTTTTATGTAGATTAGTTGATAAGCTTATAGAAACCAGTTTTTAACGCTTTTTTGAACGTTTTTTTTGGGTTTCAAAATAGGAAGATTTATTGATGAAATACCTTTATTTTTTTCTAGGTTTGTTATGAGGTTTTATTCTGATTAACATTCAAAACAATTATGCTTAATTTAATAAAGAAAATTAATAGACGACATTTTCATCGATAATTCATAGAACACACTCCAAATAAAGCATTTCCATGTTCCATGAAATATTTACTCATTGTCTGATAGTTGGAACATTAGGATATGTATTCTATATTATTAATAAGTGCACAACCTGTAACTCAATAATGCGTGTAACAATACCCTTAACGAAGCCAAAAGCACTTGTTCTTCCCATCATTGCAATTTTTTTTTGTTCTGGACCATGCCTTCCAGTTACGGAAATATTGGAGGTGAAAGTTCCAACTTTTTTACAAGTTTTTTTCTTAATACTAGTTTTTAAGGTTATAACTTTTATTTAAATACCTTAATAATTCGTTACATTGAGTTTTACCGTGTTACGTGATTTTTCACACAAAAAAGAAGTCGTTTCCCAGCAGTAATTTTTGCGTAGAGTTACTTAGTTTGATGTACAGAATGCTTGGTTGACGGCTTCGTGAAGGGTCTGTTTACCCCCATACTCGTGGGAACAGTATGGAAAATGACAATACCCAAAATACGGCCGATAACGGCGAAGGAAGGAAGGAGAGGGATGCGGGGTCGGAGTCCGGCGCCGCATCCAGCGACGTGAGCGCGGGAGGCTCAGAGAGCTCCCGGCGCGGGAGGCCCGGGGCTGCTGCGGGGAACAGGGAGTTCCTGCGCAAGCGATCCAGGCCGGTAGGCGACCGAGAGTCGTCGTCAGAGGGGGAGCTGGCTTCGGCTCGCAAGATCCCCACCAGCAAGCGTGGCGGGATCCGCGGCAAGGGGAGAGGCCTCTCTGTCACCGAGAGGTCGGCGCGGCTTGCCGAGGAGGGGCGCCACCCGGGGGTGGCCGGTCACGGGGTGGATCGTTCGGGCTCCTCTGGTGACGAGGCGGTCGCAGACGGCGGCTCAGATGCGGAGCGTAAGGCCGAGTTTGCGAAGGAGGTGGAGGTGGCGCTGAGGGCTCTGTCTTACAAGCAGAAGCCCTCTACTAGACAAAGGGCCATACCTGCAGCGGCCGCCTCCATCATAGCGGCAGCGAAGGCCAGATATGCGGGGCCTCCACCAGACGAAGTTGCCAAACTGCGGGCGGAGGTCGCTCGCCTGACGGCTGCTACGGAGCTTCTCCAAGAGGAGAACAAGAAGCTCCGAGCAGACCTGGCCGGTCTGCGCGAGTCCGGCTCTCGCAAGGCGCCCCAAAATGGGGGCCAGCAGCGACCAAGTCAGCCCGTGCCGGTGGAGAACCAGGTTCTGAACCTGGTTCGGCAGGAGCTGGCTGCCTTTCAGGCGCGGTTCTCCGTTCTGGAGGGCATTGTCCTGCGCCCCCCCCTGGCGGCAAACAAGGCGGCCACATATGCGGCTGCTGCGGCCTCCGCACCGGGGCCGTCCAGCCAGCGATCCGGCAGGGTTACGTCGGCCCCCGAAAAGTCGGCTCTGGCGAAACCAGCTCCAGTCGGGAGGGCGGCGGCCCTGAGGCAGAGCAAGGCGGTGGCCCAAAAAAAGGGCAAGGCGGCGTATGTACCGGCGCCAGCCGCGAGACAGCCGCCATCGCCACCTCCCCCGCCCACTAAGCCTTCTGTGGCCGAGCCCGGTTGGCAGGTGGCCGGAGAAAGAGCGATGGAGCGAAGGGCGGCAAAAAAGGCCAGGAAGCGGGAGCGGAAGCGCCGGCAAAAGGAGCGGAGCGTCGCGGCTGGGCTCAGCGCCCCGAAAACTGCAGCTGTAGTGATAACGCTACAGCCGGATGCGGAAAAGAGGGGCGTCACCTACCGCGACGTGCTCGCTAAAGCGAAGGCGACGGTGGATCTCAGAGAGCTCGGGATCGCCGGGGGCCTCCGGCTTAGAGTGACCGCAACAGGGGCTCGAGTGCTAGAGATCCCTGGCGAAACCCGTGGCTCGTCCGCTGACGCTCTGGCCGAAAAGCTCAGAGCGTCCCTAAATGCGGACGAGGCCCGAGTGTCCAGGCCCGTCAAATGCGTAGACCTGCGCATCCTGGGTCTGGACGACTCGGTGACCGAGGAGGAGGTGGTGGCCGCCGTCACCAGGACCGGTGGGTGTCCTGCCGAGCAGGTCAAGGCAGGCACCTTACGTCCGGATCTGTCGGGCATGCGAACCGTAACGGTAAGCTGCCCTGTGACGGCGGCGAAAGCCATAGTGGAGGGCCGAAGGCTCTTGGTGGGCTGGGTGTCAGCGCAGGTGAAGCTGCTGGAGCCCAGACCTCTGAGGTGCTTCCGCTGTCATGTAGGGCACCACGTGTCGGTCCGGTGCACCTCGGAGGTGGACCGCAGTGGCCTGTGCTTCCGCTGCGGCCAGCCCGGTCACATGGCCGCGGCCTGCTCTGCCGCACCGCACTGCGCCGCATGTGCAGCAGCTGGCAAGCCAGCCGATCACCGGGCAGGGAGCAAGGCCTGCGGTACACCCGCCAAGGCCAGCAGCAAGGGAAGGCCCTCCGCCACCACCGCCAAAACCCCCACCGTCGCCACCACCGCAGCCGCCGCCACTGTTACCGCCGCTGCCGTTACTGCTGCAATTTCCGCAGCGGGGCCCTTGCAGAGGGCCCGGGAGGGGACTGAAATGGAGTGCCAGTAACGGCCCCATTGCGCCTTCTCCAGGCGAACATCAACCACTGCGCCTGTGCTCAGGATCTGTTGCTCCAGAGCATGGCGCAGTGGTCGATTAACATCGCCGTGGTCGCTGAGCCGTACATTGTCCCGCCCAGGGATGACTGGGTGGAGGACCATAGCGGTTCGGTGACCATAATTGCGTCGGCCGCCGCCGGTACCCCGACCCTTGAGAGTGTCAGGAAGGGTCAGGGGTGCGTAGCAGCACGATTCGGGGAGATCGTTGTAGTGGGAGTCTACTTCTCCCCGAGCCGAACTCTCGCCGAGTTCCACAACTCCCTCACGGAGTTGAGTGTCGTCATCGGAAGCCATTCCCTCCCCGTGCTTGTACTCGGGGACTTCAATGCCAAGAACTTGGCTTGGGGTTCTCGTTACACGGACGTGCGGGGTAGGATGGTGGAGGACTGGGCTCTGGAGACAGGTCTAGTCGTCCTAAATCGGGGTTCTGTCCCCACGTGCGTGCGGATGCGGGGCGAGTCGGTGGTGGACATCTCGTTCGCTAGCTCCGCTCTGTCACCGCGTGTCGTCGACTGGCGCGTCATGGAGGGGGTGGAGATCTATTCCGACCACCGGTACATCCAGTTCGACGTCTCCACTCAGACCTCAAGCGCACCGGTCCTACAGGCCCCGAGTGGTCCGCGATGGGCGCTGAAGCAGCTGGACCGGGAGCTCCTCCTGGAAGCCTCAATCGTGCAGGCCTGGGTGTCATCACCGGTCAGGCCTGCCGACATCAACAACGAGGCGGGTTGGTTCCAGGAGGCCATGTCCGAGATTTGCGACGTGGCAATGCCCCGAGTTCGGCCAGGAAGCGCCCGGCGTCAGGTGTACTGGTGGTCGCAAGAGCTGACGTCTCTGAGCAAGGCGTGCGTTGCCGCGCGGCACCTGTACGCCAGGCATCGCAGGCTCCGCATCCGCCCTCCGGATGCGGCAGCCATTGAGGCGGAGCTGTACGAGGGGTACAGAGCGGCAAAGACCGCCCTCCCAGAGGCTGTCCGGCGGGCCAAGCATTTGGCCCGCGAGGAGATGCTGGAGTCTCTGAACGGAGATCCGTGGGGGCGCCCTTACAAGATGGTGCGGGACAAACTCCGCACCCGGGCCCCCCCGCTAACGCAGAGTCTCCGGCCTGAGCTCGTGGAGGACGTGGTGAGCGTTCTGTTCCCTTCGCGAGGGGAGCATCCTCCCCCGCCTATGGCTCCGTCACCGCATGCGGTGCCGAAAGCGGACCACACCGATGACGACGATGACGTTCCGGAGGTGACTGGGGTAGACCTGAGAGTGGCGGTACGCAGGCTGAAAACCAGAAATACCGCCCCGGGACCCGATGGCTTGCCTGGCAAAGCCTGGGTCCTGGCCTCTGAGGCTCTCGGGCCCCGACTGGAAGGGCTCCTAAGCGCATGCTTGGAGAGAGGCCAGTTCCCGCTTCGTTGGAAGACGGGGAAGCTGGTCCTCATCCGGAAGCCAGGGCGCCCTGCGGACTCTCCGTCCGCATACCGGCCCATTGTGTTGCTCGACGAGGTGGGCAAGCTCTTTGAAAGAGTCATTGCCAACCGCCTCGCCGGGCACCTTGCAGGGATGGGGCCGGATCTTGCGGAACACCAATTTGGTTTCCGCAAGGGGCGCTCGACGGTGGACGCCATCATGCGCGTGAGAGCCCTCACGACGGGGGACGCGTTGTCCCGGGGCGGGGTTGTCTTGGCGGTGTCTCTTGACATCGCCAACGCCTTCAACTCCATGCCCTGGAGCTGCATTGGGGAGGCACTCCGGTATCACGGGGTGCCGACCTACCTTCGTCGTGTGGTCGGGGACTACCTGACGGATAGGGCCGTCATCTACCCCAGTCGGAGCGGAGAATGGAACCGGCGAGAGATGTCGTGCGGTGTTCCACAGGGTTCGGTTCTGGGGCCGGCCTTGTGGAACACGCGCCGACCTCCCTACCGGCGTCAGCGTAGTTTGCTACGCTGACGACACGCTGGTACTGGCACAAGGGAGGTCGCACGAGGCGGCGGCCGAAAACATGACACGCGGGGTTGCGATAGTTGTGGAGAGGATCCGGCAATTGGGTCTCGAGGTGGCATTGCACAAGTCCGAGGCCATGTGTTTTCATGGGCCTCGGAATGCGCCACCGTCGGGATCCCTACTGATGGCAGGAGGGGTTTCCATCGGCTTCGGGTGGACGTTGAAGTACCTAGGACTCGTCCTCGACAGCCGGTGGAACTTCGTGGAGCACTTCCGACGTTTGGCTCCCAAACTGGAACGGACAGGGGCTGCCTTCAAGCGGCTCTTGCCCAACCTGAGGGGTCCAAACGCCTCCTGCCGGAAGCTTTACGCGGGGGTCGTGCGGTCCTTGGCCCTTTACGGGGCCCCGGTGTGGGCGCGTTCTTTGAGGCGGCAAGCCGCCCACTACCTGAACGCGCCCCAAAAGGTGATAGCCATAAGGCTAATCCGGGGGTACCGCACGATCTCCGGCGAGGCGGCTAGCCTCCTTGCCGGATTGCCGCCATGGGATCTGGGGGCGATAGTCCTCGCGCGCCTGCATGAATGGCGCGCGGAAGCACTATGTCGGGGAGAAACTCCGCTGCCGCGACAAATTGCCGCTCAGCGGACAGACCTCCGGCGTGATCTCATGGCGACATGGAGAGAGCGACTGTCGCAACCCCGTGCAGGGCACGCCACCATAGTGGCGATAAGTCCCCTCTTTGAGGAGTGGCTAGAGAGGCGCCACGGCGCCCTCACCTACCGCCTGACGCAGGTCCTCACCGGACACGGTTGTTTCGGGAGGTTCCTGCATCGAATCGGGCGGGAGGAAACGCCCGGGTGTTTCCACTGCGAGGATCGTCCGGAGGACACGGTGGAACACACCGTGGAGGTCTGCCCCACTTGGGCGGAGCACCGCCGTGTCCTCACAACGGCGATTGGCGGCGGCGATCTCTCGCGTCCGGCCTTGGTTCAAGCCATGGTCCGGAGCGAGAGGGAATGGGAAGCCGTCACCTCCTTCTGCGAAGCAGTCATGCTAGTGAAGGAGGTGGCAGGACGTGAGAGGGAAAGAACCTCACGTCCCAGCCGCCGCGGGAGACGCCCTGGGCGTCGGGGGTCACGTGGTGGCTTCCGACCACCGTAGGTGCTGGCCTGTGGACGGCGAGTTATGGGCTAGCTCGCCGTCCGGCCGTCTTATGACGACGGGCCGTGTCGACGGCGCGTTCGTGTTCCACGCGCGCCTCAAAGAGATGTCAGCAATCAAGTAGGGGTCCGCATGGGCCAACGCCTGCCGGGGCTGCGGGACTGTTCGAAAGAGATACCGTGGCCCTGGAACATAACGGGCAAAGAAGGAACATGGATGGGTTTTAGTCAGTACAAGTCTGACACTCCCCTCCGCTCCGCCCAGAGTGGGGGGGGTCATTTGATGATATCCCATCCGGAAAAAAAAAAAAAAAAAGGGTCTGTTTACACCTTGTATGTAGTATGTGTATGAAGAGAAGTACCTAAAGAAAATAGGCCCATCATCATTTCAGCCGTACAAACGTAGAACTACACTAAATCAATGCCGAGATCACAATTTTTTTTTTATCCGGATGGGAAATCATCAAATGACCCCCCCCACTCTGGGCGGAGTGGAAGGGAGTGTCAGACTTGTACTGACTAAAACCCATCCATGTTCCTTCTTTGCCCTTTGTGTTCCAGGGCCACGGTATCTCTTTCGAACAGTCCCGCAGCCCTGGCAGGCATCGGCCCTTGCGGACCCCTACTTATTTGCTGACATCTCTTTGAGGCGCACGTGGAACACGAACGCGCCGTCGACACGGCCTGTCGTCATAAGACACCTGGCAAAACCTGCCAAAATTTGACATCCCTGTAATACGGTAGGTATTGGATACATTACACAAAGCGAGAGCTTCGCAGCATGATCACAAAGGAAACTACATACGATACATAACGAACGGCTTTAGTTGAGATTTTATCAATTATTTCGGATGAAATGACGCTCGGAATTTCGGGAAGCTGTTTCGAAATTGCATTTTCTAGTGACAAGCTTCCGGTTCAATGCTTATCCGTGCGTGATTTAGTCAATTCGTTTTTGTGATGAAATTTTCCATTGGCATGATGGTATGTTGGATCATTTGGTTATTTAGTATCCTTTATATTAAAAATACAGTTATTTGAAGGTAACGAAATTACAAAACTCAGCTGTTATGTTTTTAATTGAATATTATCTATTTATAATTCATTTTATAGGTAATTTTACGAGGTGGTCTCATATAAATTTTATTAACTTTGCTTCGGCACTTTATGAGTTATCTTCTAATTATGCATTTTTTCTTCTTCGTCTATGTGGATGATGTGCTAATAACTTCTTATTATAATCTATAATTGGTACTTGCGAAGGATTTGTGTGAAATACCACAACTAAAAAGGTAAAACGTTTTCCCAAAAAAAATTACCGACTTCCAAAAAAATCTCAAAAAAGTGGAAATAAGTTTACTTTCGGAAGTCGGTGGTAAACAAAAAAGTCAATGAAACAAACAAAAGTCACTGACTTACAAAAGTAAAAAGTTTTTTAAACCAGTCATTTCAATGATGGATGAAACATGATGTTATGTTTCACCATCATTCTTGCAAACACCTATGTGATTCCTAAAATTACTTCGTTCCTTTCTCCGAAGTTTATAAATCGGTTCAAGGAGTAAAGTTCAAAGTAAGATTCTTGCACAAACACTTAGTTTTCGGGGTTATCGTCCCGATCAACATCCTTATATATTTCCCTTGAGCAGCTTTCCTTGCAAGATTCTGCTGATATTTATTTTCGTTTTAGATTTATTGCGAAGTTTCTTATACTGTGAATATTGCTGTGATAAGAAATATAAGAGTGGAAAAAATAATTTGGAGACACGATTTGTTACTGGCACAAGTTGTATTTACTTTTGAATAGATGCTTTTACTTTGTCACGTTCCAGAATAAAATGTATGAGAATGTACGTGAAGCAAGGTGACCCTGGAGTACCTCGAAAGTATATTTCCGCCACTTCTACAACATCTGCTAGTGTGCACTGTGCAGTAGTAGTGAAAGACTTGCGTTTAGGGAGACATTCAGTAATTTTGACGTTCTTAGAGTTCTGATTTTCTGCCTTCTAAATACAAATAAAAAAATGAAGGTCCATCAGTATTTAATGTTTGAATTAATCAACCGTAATTTACATTTCGACATATATATAATTTACTCTAAATAATGCTATTTCAATATTTACTGTATATTTTGATTTTAATATTTTGAAGTTAGTGTTGTTGACTGTAAATAACAACTCGAATCATCAGTTCAAAGTAATAACGCAACTAAATAATAATATTATCCCTTGCCACTATTCACCTGGCTGAACAACACAATCAGCATAACTCATGTGTTCCCAGCTACGCAGACGAGCACGAACTGATTCGCAATGAGAATCAGAACCTGGTGACATTTACACGCGCATAAACTTATACCTACGTGGTGCTGCGTGGAACGGATTTTCTAACCCCTCGTGTGTAACGAGGTTAATTTTATAACAGGGTATCTACACGAGGGAAACTACCGCAAAACCATCTCTGTTCTTTTGTAGCATTATATTAATAAAGACTCGATTTACGAGCTCTATTTAATGCTCTTTTGGGCTCTTCGGACTGCCGAAGCTGTCTTACAGAGGGCCTTGACAAATTGACAACCTGTCACTGTAAAAAAAAAATTGGATTAACAGAGGCTTTCGAAAAGTTTAGGTCAATCTGGCTGAAAGTCGGTGCAGAAATATGAAAAACTCTGAACACGACTGTCACATAATACTATCTATAAACAAGTCAAAGGGATATCTTGAGTAAAAACAAACTGTTTATGATACGATTTTATCCTGTAGTTTAGTAATTGTTTGAAGTTAGAACTGTCAAGAAATGGATTCTTAGCTTTATTTTCTTTCTTTGACGGTTCTTACTTCGTTCAAATTATTGTCTATTGCATTTAATTCTATTGCATGTAATTTCTTTAACTTGACTGTGGATACAAGTGCTAGAATCATTTACTTGAGTATGAGTATCTAGCCTGGCCTAGACGGCCATCAGGTACGAGTAAATAATTCGGTCTGACCTAAAATATTTATTTTATTTCAGATCAGCACAAATATATATTTAATGGGTATTTAAAACGGTTGAAACTTTGATAATTTCAATTATCTACGCAACTATGATTAATGTAGTGCATGTTCACAAATTAATTGGATCTTTAAGTGATGAGTTTCAAATACATTCAATTTTCAATTAACTCTATTACCAGTTTCAAACGCGCCTATATTCGAGTAAACATTTGCGCCAGACGGGCCTCTCCTCGAGCCAAAACACTTTCCGTAACGGGCGGCCATCCGTGGTCCCAGTTGTGTCGGCAGCGCCCCCTAATGCACGCTAATGGAACCAATTTGCCGTGTTTTGCTCAACTACGGAGTGGGGATGTAACGGGCTTGTGGCTGCGACGAGACACACTGTGCAGTAACGAGCATACGCATATAAGGACGAAAACTGAAGCAATAATGACTGCTACACAGCCTCGGGCGATGCGACTTCCGTGCACGCCAAACCGTCGTCGCGTCGCTCCGAAAGTCACAATGTCCAGGAATGCTCTAACCGTGTTGTTTTTGTTGTTTTTATATTGTATTTATTTGTGTGTGATATTGTATTTATTATTGAATAATTTAAAGATCTGTATGGTTTCTTATATGGGCTATATGGTTACCTAAAATAAATGAATTATAAAAATAATAAGCAACTTCTTTTATTTGTTTTCTCTGCTGTCACTGTCACAAGATGCGTTTCACTTGAGTTTGTAGCTCGAGGAGAGGTTATTAAAACTTGGGGCAGATCTGAAAAAAACAAACAACGGGGAACTTTGCTGTAAGGACGCATATGTACTGGAAGTGCCACAAGTATCACGATAGTAAAAAATCGTGTCGCTGCCGTAAGGCGGCTTTCCAAGAAAGAAAAAGTATTTATTTGTTTCGCACAGGACAAAACAAAATGATTAAAAGTAACAACAAAACAAAATTAACATAAGAAATTTAAATAAAACATGACAATGTATGTCATGTTTTATTTAAACTAAAATTGATCCTGTACGAGGCCAAAAGTTCCCAGATCTCAGTATAGTTCTGCAACGTATTTAGATTCGGTCAAACCGGTAAGATAATTCCGGACTAGCTGCGGACACCGGACACTGGTAGATACTTCAGTCTGTCGGAGGTCTCCGGTGTACGGAGTCGGAGTCGTGTCCAGTTATTTTACCTCCAATATTGCGGTTGTTCAACGATGATTTGCGCCTAGCCTAGATTGCACACACAGACAGTTTGTAATAAATCTCGGGAGATTCTAAACTATTGAAAATTGTGAGTGTTTTTTTTACTTTAAATCGCAATTCAATAGTTTATCATTTATCCGTGAATTTACTTCCATATTCTTATTTAGTTTTAAACGTACATTGAGCCGAAAGTCAAAAGGTTAAAAGCAGGTGATCATTAAATTTGTTTGCGATAGTCCACATACAGCTTACTATTTAGGTTTACTAAGTACAGACGCCAGCACACCAAGCTACCCGAAACTGTCAAATTTTCCCAATTAATCTTGAACCCTAAGATTTTCAGCTTTACCGATAAAGTTGAAAATCTATTAAAGAAATTTGACAGATTGTAGTAGCTTGATGGGCTGGCGACTGTACATCAAAAATGTTACGTATGATTGGTGAATCGTATATTATTAAAATGTAGGGCAAACCCATTACAATAAATCATGTTTATCGACAAATGTGGCGTGTTTTGGTGAAAACCGATGCGTAATTTGGTACTTTAAATATCAATTTAAATCAAATCTGACGACGCCCTTGGGACGAACAGGGGTAATCTATTTATACTGGAAATCGGCTTGATTCTGTTATTTGAATTTCCTTTATTTATATTTTTATAAATCATTTACATTTTTAAATATTCCTTAGAAAAAAAAAACATTTACAAATATAAAAAATTGTAGCCCACCGGTATCGGGAACAGGGTCCATGCCATCGGCGTCAGGACTCCAGAGAGAGAAACCTCCTAACAATACGACCGTATCCAGGGTCCGTATTCCGCTTTCTGAATCAAGCCCTTAATCCAGCTATTGGTGGCCTCCTCAGGTATTGGTCGACGGTTCGGCTCTTGGCAATTAAAACATGGGCTGATTCAACTATCGGCACAATGATCGCCGAGTCCACATCCCCTTATTTGAATTATTATTAATTTATCATTTAAAGCAGATTTCGTTGTACTAATAAAGGCATGGAGATGTGTGACATCTTCTTTAGCGTATTGTTTTATATCACGGAAGCAATCAAACAAACAAACAAAAATAGCGTTATTAATTAATCACAAAACAAGCAACCATCATCTGCCTTCGCAACTATGTTGGGGTCGGCTTCCAGTCTAACCGGAAATAGCTGAATACCAAAACTTTACATGGAACGACTGCCTATATGACCTCCACAACCCAGTAAGGGTTGCGGAGGTCTCCTTCTGGGGGAGAGCTTTGCTTGGCTGTGGATTACGTCCACGGAGCAACCCAAAGTCGGACTTTCATCCCCTCCCAACATCCCTTAGGTAGCCTATGGGTAGGCTATACGGTCCTTTTACCTCTGGCAGCAGCATCCCATCAGCAACCCTATTGCAACTACGTAAAGATCGCTTTGATTTCGACAGAGTCGCAAACTTTAGTTCGTGGGTATAAGCTAGATGTTTCAGCTTGATTCGAACGTTGTTAATTCATTTGCTCCTGCCAAACACTGAATAACTAAGCAGGTATTGAAAAGATAGATCGTCGTTTCGTTTCTCTGGTGGGCTATTGGAAGGCTCATAGACACAACCAGACAGATTGCGCAGAGGTCTTACTGGAGTTATAATAATAAGGAGCGAGTGTTTTGCAACCAATACAACACTTTCCCCGACCTGGAAATCGGCGACAAGTATACATCTGCAACTTTTTGTTTGATTGTTCTGGAAGCCGCAAATCCTGAAAAGGCTGAGCAGACGATGATAATATCTGTCTTACAAACTTCTTTCCACAAAAGTAAACATGGTTTTACGAAAACATTTTATGGCCTTTTGTATAATGTACCGTTTAAAATCAATTTTCGCATGTGGTGCAAAGATAAAACGATCGAACGGTCGTGAAAAATAATGACAGGAAAATGCCAAAGGGTTAATAGTGGTAGCTGTCGACAGGAAATAGAAAATGGCCTGATTATTATTCCAATGATTATGAGGACAAGGGATAATGTTATGGGTGACGTTGTTTGTTATTATTATTGGGCATAGAGAAAGACATTTAAATACAATAGATGGAAGAAACACGACGAGAAATGATAATCTGCTTGTAGGATACAACTGGCCTTTGCTCGCTCATTTATTCATTTATAGTTTTAGTGTAATGTCAAACTTTGAAACTACTTATGTCATTACGCTTCAAGTTTACCTTTTTTTAACCCCCGACGCAAAAAGAGGGGTGTTATAAGTTTGACCGCAATGTGTGTGTGTGTCTGTCTCTGGCACCGTAGCTCTTAAATGAGTGAACCGATTTGCATGCAGTTATTTTTATTTGAAAGCTAGTTTCTTGGCGATGGTTCAAAATTTATTTCGTTTTATCAAAATCGGTGCACCCCTTTACTAGATATGGGGGATGAAAGTGGTGATGAATAATCAAATATTTTTAAATATACCCAAGTAGGATATCAAATGAAAGGGCATGATGTGTAAATTACAATTAGACATGTTTTATCAAAACCGGCCCAGCCATTTTATTGACTTTTGAAATGTTTGTTCGCTTTTCTTTGTTGCGATGGGGGTTTTTTAAATTTTAAATTATTGTATTTCATTTCTTCCGATGTCCTCTATAGTTCATCGTACATTTTGTTGGGTATATGTTATTAAACGGTTAGTGAACATCTTACTTTAAATAATAGTTAGTAGTAGAAAATGATTGGAACACGTTTTTGCCAACACGGCATAATTCCCTAAATCGCTGTTCTTTTATTCATCTGCCTAACCTTTTCCCAACTATATTGGGGTCGGCTTCCAGTCTAACCGGATGCAGCGATAAGATACTAGTATTTTCCATGGAGCGACTGCGCTATTCTGCGCTATTCTGCGCTATTCTTTTATTGGCAGGCTATAAAGACTATTATACATACATTCAAAGCCTATATAAAAAAGATCGTACTTCAACAATTTGCCGCTGATGTAACCTCCAAAGCTTGAAAACGGCGCGTGCTACACTACGCTTCACTTCAGAGATAAAATGATTTATTGTATACGAAATTACACTAACAAAACTGCCAATACCCTTACCCCCGATATTTAGAACCGCCAGTATATTGGATGCCTCATCAATATCGTTTAATCCATAACAATAGATTGGGATAACATACCCGTATCCCGTCACGTTGGATCCGAGCGCCACCAAACTAAGTAGAATTGGCAGGTGTTGTGTGTGTGTGTGTATCGGGGGTGTGTAGGTGTGGGCCAATCTGATTACTGGCTGAGCGGATTATACGGGCGTCGGTACATGATGCTGCCGCTGGGGTTATTATAAATCTAACTTGTTGCTTTTTATCTTCGTCTAGTCATAGTTTTTTTGTCATAAGCCTCCTTTTCTTCTTTCAAAAGTTTTTTGTGACGGCTCAAGAACCGTCAGGCGTCAGTCAATTAGCGTGTATTGTGAATATAAGTCAAGACCTAGAACCATGCCTTTCTCTAACTTTCCAGCTTTTTTAGTTAGAGCAATGGTTTAAAGATGTTAAAAAGTAAGTAGTAGTAGCAGTAGAGTAGACCTTTTTTTTTACAAAAGTTTGAAACATGAGTAGAATTTAAACCATAGACAGCAACATTACATTTTACCCACTGCTACAAAAGTGAATAAAACCTCTATGCTCCATGAAACACTGGCAACAAAATATTCGTGCAAAGCGGAAGTCTGAAAATAGATAAAACCGCACACAGGCTGGCTTTCGTTCATCCTTGCGAACAACTGTTCTGTTGTTCAGTCGGCAGGTAAAAATATGAAGAATGGGATCAAAAATACGAGGCAAAGTGACGGATGAGGGGTGGATAGACTTGGGTTCTATATTTTTGATGGAAAATAGCTCGGAAGTGGTTACACATATTTGACGGGTACTTTCTTTGACTTTATTAATAAAAAAATGCTCTCGTAAAATGTCTTATTATCTTCATTTTTTGACGAAAAACAATGTTTTATAAATGGAGAACCGCACTAATGGTAGTGTCGTCAAAATTCTTCTGTAAATAGGGAAATTAAGCCATTGATTATTTTACAATAAATCAATCACAGAATAATGTTAACTTAGGAATAAAAAGCAATCGAAAAAACATTGAATCGTCAAGTGACAACCGAGCTTTTACACGATTAATACAAAATCGAGTTCTACCAGCCTAACGTAACGACGTTAAAATGAACAACGTGTGCGAATTGACCTGAATTTCAGTTCTGACCGATTTTTGCCGCTGTCAGTCAGATTGGGGACCGATTGTTTGTCTGACAACGGTTCGCGTATCATTTGGCCATTTTGGTTCTGTCTGTGACTGTTTACACAATATATTGACGATGGATGAGAAATAAATGTTTTTGCAATTTTTCGTTTTTATATTTACAACTTTTTTGTATATTAATTACATTAATTTGCCATGACTATCTATGATAAAGATGGTGTCGAACTCGAACATCACAAAATCAGTCTCAATCTCTACAAAATATGAACATCGAGCATCCTGATATTAAAAATCTTCAATCCTGGTCCTAACTAATATTATAAATGCGAAACTAAGTTTGTTTCTTACCTTTTCACGCCTAAACCACAGAACCGATCATCCTGAAATTTTGCATATACGTCGTCTGGTGAACACAAAAACGGACATAGGGTACCTACTATTCCGATAAAAAGTACTGTTCTCGAGGAAAACAACATAACGTTCTTATGATAATAAATGGCGCCACGTGTCTTTCGAATAATGATTGAATTATATTATCAGTATCAGAGTACAACCCGAATTGTTTGTCAAATTCTAAATTAACGCGAGCGAAACCACGGGCAAAAGCTAATAAACAATAAGTCTCACTCCAAAGAGGAATAGATAGATAGAATAGATGTAGAATGCATTAGAATATCTTAAGTATTTACTTCTGAGGTATTGAGAGCAAAACTATAAAGGGAGAATTAAAGCCCTTTACAAAGTTAGTAAGTCAGCCAGACGGGATGCTAATTGTCTATTTGTTTAACATACACTTAATCTTAGCCAAAGTTAAACTTTGTGGAAATAGGTTTCTCCTAAAACATGACTGAAACCGATAAACTTTCATTCGTAAAAAGTGTAGGCTACGATTTTGTACTGGTTAATGTAATTTGACATAGTTGTGGCTAAATAAATTTGTTGCTATCTTTCTGGAGTATTCAGAATAGAAGAATTCAGAAAAGAAGAGGATGATGGTGATGATCAGTTAATCAAGGCAGCAGGGTGGATGGTTTCATGATGCGTAGCTTAAGGTGGAAGCGCCAGGGTAACCCGTGAAATTTAAATTTTCTTACGGTTTTTGCAATTTACAGGTCAGTGTCAGGTTGTATGTTGATTAAGATATGATTCGCGACCGTAACAAATATGGCTTTACAGAATTCTAGTCATTAAACTCATCAACACAACCCTCTAAGTTCATGTAATCCCATTGAATGACTTTTTCATGAAATAGTCATTAAATAGGATTAAATGAACTTAGAGGGTTGTATTGATGATTTTAATGATAATAATTCTGTAACTACATACGTGTTACAGTCGCGAATCATATTTTGTTTCACATAAAGCCTTAAATTGACATGCAAATTGCAAAAAACCTAAGAAAATTTTAATAACGCGGGCTACCCTGGCGCTTTCACCTTAACGTAAAGAGTTATCAATATCGAGGTGATCGAATAACCAGTAACACATTGTGAAGAAATTCCATTATAAAACACAAAATAACATTATTATTATTCTTTCCCCAAAGCCTGTCCGTGACGTAAGATCTGGTAGTGACATGTTCAGCCGTAATGTCAGCAGCATTCGGAGCCGATATCCGGCATGAACGGTAGGTGTCGCTGCGGTCGCTGGCACGTCTTCATTTCCTCTGTTTCCGGTGCGACCTCCATCGGAAGTGGACGCCTAACCGCTCAACCTAGTTTTTACAAGTACATGACGTTTTTCGTTGGATATTGTTTTTTCTGTAGAACTAGAGAAAAATCTGTATTTATGGATCGCTGAAACGCTTATTAAAGAACGAACTATAAAAAAAACCGGCCAAGGGCGATGAAGGGTTCCGTACCATCGTAGTAGGCGAGCCCCCTTTAATTTTTATTATTTGTTGTTATAGCTTTCTTATAGGTTTTCCTGGCAAGAAAGGAGGTGTCTGGCGAGATGACGAGTAATAGAGAAGTATGGAAGAAGAAGACATGCTGCGCCGACCCCAAATGAATTGGGATAAGGGCAAGAGAATGAATGATGATAGGTTTTCCTGTAATCTATACGTTAAGAATTATTTTTCGTTTTTTTTTTTAAATTTCGGCCCTGACGTTTCGGAGTTAAGGGGGGTTATGGGGATGGTCAATTTTCGCCTATTTTCTTAAATAACTTCAAAACCATTTATCTGAAAATTATAAATAAATATACTTGAAATGCTCACAATGAGTCCTTTCATTTGATGTGTAACACGATGTACATAGTTTGCAAAACTTTTTTATTTCATTTTCTAGTTTACCCCCAAAAGAGTTTAAAATTCAGTCATTTATGTTATACGTCTGTCTTTGGGTCACCGACTTACATATGTGTACCAAATTTCACCTCCATCGGTATGGAAGTTTCGGAGTAAATTGGCTGTAACAGACGGACAGACAGGCACGCGAGTGATCCTATAAGGGCTCCGTTTTTTTCCTTTTGAGATATCCGTACCTCACCCTAAAAATGTACAAATCATAACAATGCATTCAGAAGAGTCATTTTTTACACAAACAAACAACATAACAACAACAACAACAACAACAACAACATAACACATAACAACATACATAACATATGTAACATATTTGACATTAGGAAATTGCTCGTTTTAAAAAATACATCTTTTTCTGAGAGAAAACACCCCAACACTTAACAGATTAATATCTATGATTTACGAAAAAAAAAGACGTACTGCGCCGACGTCGACCCCAAATAAATTAGAAACGGGAGAGAGGAGGTTGATGATAAGGGAGCTTAGATATTAGTGTACCCATAAATATTAATTAATTTTTCATGTTCCTGGTTCTTCGTTCGCCCAATACGACATCTACAAATGTACTGGCTTACAGAGACTTAAGATCTTTGCAGGGTGTTCACAGGACATAGGGACACAGTGAGGGGAAGATTACCACTTTTTTGGTAACTTAGTGCCATTTTTATTACCTTGGTGCAGAACTACAAAAAGTAGATTTCAGTAAGTAGTGTCTTGATCGTGACGGGTTTAAACGTCAAAAATTATTAATTATAAATTGTTTAAACCGTAAGTATTAATTAAATGATCAAAATACAATTTCCTTCTATTTGGGTTCCGTAACGTTATTAGAAACGAAGCTATAACCATATTTATATAAACCTCCCGGAAAACAGAATACAAATGAAGTTAGCTGAAAATAAGTTTCGCCGACCATGAAAGTTGCTACAGAAAGGTCATCTACACAAATAAATAAAATTGAAATGTCTGTTTGTAATATCAAAATAACAGCTTTTTACTGAAGGCATACGAAAATAATAATATACGGCACTTAAAACAAAAACATATATTTTTAAAATTTTTGTCTGTCTGTCTGTTTGTTCCGGCTAATCTCTGAAACGGCTGGACCGATATTGACGGGACTTTCACTGGGAGTGTAAAGAGCTTCGTTACACCCTTTAGATCATTCATACCCTACAAAATCAACCAATTAAATACCAAAGCGTTCATAAAATAATTACACTAAATACTTAAATGCTCCTTCTGTATATTAAGTGAACAGTCCATTATAACTTGCGTCCACAGACGGCTTATACTCCGCCATATTGCTTTCAATTGTACCAGGAGACTAGGAGACAATAAGGTGAATAGTGGAAACTTCGTGGAACTGCTCTCAAAACAATCTGATTTGTAGTTCGTATTGGAATAAGATAAAATTACTTTGTAAGGTCTGTTTTTTTTTCTATTTTATTTGCTGGATTCGATTGTTTTCTCTAATGAGTGTAGACGGTATTATTGTTGTTGGAAGCGGGAATTTTTGGATATTTCGGATCTGTGTATGCTTTACCTAAATGGTTTTCTTTCTAAAGCCTTGAGAGCTATCCGTACTGACAAACTAGCGACCCAACTCTGCCTCGCACTGGTGCAATGGCAGGTTGACTGGTAGAGAATGCCTTGTGGCATTAAGTCCGCCTATGTACCACTCTTGTACATGAAGTTTAAATAAATAAATAAAAATGTCGACGTCAAAAAATCGTGATTTCCGTGCTATGTACAAGTTATTCTCTTTTTTCTTTCTTTCTCCTTTTTAAATAAAACGTTGTTGTTTTGAGTGTCACAGACAGACGCGATTTTCGCAACTTTGTCATAACTATAGATATAATTATATGTGAGAACGATGTAGAAAGATGTGCACGTTAATAGCGTCCAGAGTTAAAATATAAAATAAAACGTAGCAGCTAAGAAATAGCCAGTCCCCACTGACGGCGCCCGTAGCACCTTTCAACTGAACCATTTTGAAAAGAAAGATATGATCCGACACATACACCACCATCAGCAAGATATTTGAGTTAGTATGAAATTCTCAAACTCAAAGCATTTATTTCAATTAGACCATTACAGGCACTTTTGAATGTCTTAACCGCCAGGGCACATTCAAGCCAATGAAAGACGTAGGTACCTAGTAAATGAAGAATATTATCCAAAGTATTAATAAGAATGATGAGTTAAACTATATTAGGTAGGGATAGATATACGATATAACAATTAATATTATGTCCAAGAAGGTAAAATAAATGCACGATAATGACGCACAGAGGACAATCTATAGACGTTGAATAAATTATTACCTATTCATCAGGTGTCATCTAACGGATGTAGCTGAATATCAGCCTATCTGATAGCTCAGTTACTGATTAAACAGATACATGGTTAGACTGGTTGGCAGAATATCGGGTTTCTGTCTAACTGTACAGACTGTCAAAGACAGCAGGGACGAAAGGCTTAACGTGCTTTTTGATGCACGAACGGACCTCGGTATGTAACGGTCACCCATCCATGAACCGGGCACGGTAAGCGTAGCTTAACTTCCAATCGACTCGTGCGGCTGTTATTACTTACTTAAAAATCCCTCCAAAATAAATAAATTCACCACATTACATACAAGCTGTAAACGGACCCTTCACGAAGCCGTCAACCAAACATTCTGTATACATCAAACTTACTAACTCTACGCAAAAATTCTTAACGACTGATATTCAGCTATCTGGAAACCTTTTGAAACTCACAGCATTTCTATTCATTTCCACATTTATACAATTAGTTACGATTCCTATTATTGTAACCTCACATAAATTTCCTCAAAGCAGAACCTATATTCTAGCTCTCTTGTTTCCAATTAGTGGCGAGGTCGTTAGAGGTCGTGAATATGGGCACAATATGGAGCCCGTCTGTGTGCGACACTGCGCGACCCAGTGCGACACCGTGCAACACAATTAGACACAAAACGGCTTATCGTACGGGAACAGGCGTTTTGATAAACGTTCGCGTAAGTATTAGGAATGGTTGCTGATATTACATATTGTGTTGGTGATATTTGTGAGAGGTGTACGTCGCCGAGTGCTAAATTATGTTGTGTTAGCGACTCGAACCTGTATTGCACAGGTACAATCTATGGTGACATTTCTAAACATGTTACTGTGTAAATGTATATGTGTCATACGAATACATCTTCTGTAATAAATTGTGTCAATGATGGTGTGAAGCAGTGGCGAAGGTTCCATACAACCCGATTCCTGCCGGCTTCCCTTTGAAAAATGGCACAGTCAGTTTTCTATAGCCAATAATTTTCTATACAGTAAAGATATGTACTCCGGCTTAAGTCTTACAAAAATTGACCCTTCGCTACTGGTGTGAAGATCTAAGCACTCATCCCGACAGACACGAAAAACGACTTTGTTTTGCCTTCATGAATTATATTTTCTTAGTTTCAATGTTCTCTTACCTCTCTCCGTTGTAAAGTGCTGATACATCGAGAACTGTCAAACTTGGAGTCCACTCCTCGTACATCCGATCCATTTTCCTGTTTGCAGTACAAACGTGTCTGAAAATGTTCCAACAATGCGCCACATACATTACTTGGATGTATAGCGTACATTCAACAATGTACAATGTACAAATAAAAGTAATGCAATGTATTGTGGACGTGGTTTCTGCGGTACTGATGTGCCACGTGTAAGTGATGGCGATTGTTCTTGCTTTTGTTCCTGCGTTTTATAGTGGATAGGTCCCGGCTGTCATTTTTAGACCTTTGACAGTCGTTACAGGTAGTAAGTGGCCCGAAACTCTGACAACCAGTCTTACCAAGGGGTATCGTATTACCCAGTACCAACTGAGTTGTGCAGGTCAGATAGGCAGTCGCTTCGCACCGTACAAAATACTGGTATCCAGATGCATCCGGTTAGACTGGATACCGACCTCAACATGCTTGGGAAATGGGTGGGCAGATGATGAGAATTTTAGAAGCTATGTTTGTAATATAAAGTATAGAGTTAAATAAAAAGAGTTGACAAAGTATTCAGTCTATTCTAAGGGGACTTCCTCTGCATGCAGTTAATTTCGTTTTTCAACTTTAAGCGAAGCCTACAACACACACTTCTAGTGAAAGTTGACACTAAAATGAAAGGCATATTTAATTAAGCCACTACACGTTGATGATCGCAGTTTGATTTTATTTGAAGGCAAACAAAGGATACAAGCTACTGTGTCCGGCTATTGACTTGACTCCATAGTCGAAAGTAAATGTCAAAACATCACGCCTGAATTCCTCGACGGGTTAGGCAGAGAGTACCTAGTACACCCACATTTCGCCAGTTATATTTAAGTCCCATGTAATAGGGGGCCAGCCTATTGCCATCAACCGGGCACAAATCCAGACTCCATGGCTGCTACTGAGTAATTCCTGATGGAAAAACGCAATAACATTTTGCTCGATCTGGGAATCGAACCTGGTTTTATATTGTGGATTTCCCCGATATCCACAATACAAAACCAGTATATTAATATTATGATTAAAGATATTAATAAAAAAAACTCGCTAACGTTTATTTAGGTCCGAGATCCCGCGCGAATAACTACTCACGTTTAGTTATCGAAGTTCCCGCCAATTTTACAGACGCCATTTTGTGAAAATATTACATTTATAGTAATATTCTTTGGGGAAATTCGCGCCTTTCATCTAACGTTTTTATAATCTCCAGTTTCGCCTTGGGGTGGGATCCTGAAGGTGGAATTAATATTGGATCGAAATATGGGTATACAATATACATTCTAACTCTGTTTTTGTTAAGGATTGTGCAATCTTTTTCGATAAGACGTGCCTCGAAAAATATTTTTCTGCGGCGAAGAACCCCGCTTTTGCTGTAACCGTATTTTGCCTTTCTTTTTGTGACATGTGATCCAGTTTTTGGTTGAGGGAAAGTCACGTTGCGTTTTGTTTTTTATTCTGATAATATTATGTCATGAATGTATTAGAAAGATAGTAGTAGTGGTTGTGGAGGTCAGATAGGCAGTCGCTCCATGTAAAATACTGGTATTCAGCTGCATACGGTTAGACTGGAAGCCGACTTCAACAGTATTCTTAAATATTTCCATACGAAAGCTGTAAAACTATTGTTTTTATACAGAAACACAGTTCAAACACAACATTTCAAACCTTCAAAATAATAATATTTTTCAAAATTTTCATCACGACATCAAAACAAACTAATAAGCTCTGAAAACCGTACACGAACTAATGAGCGGAATGAAATAGCGAACGTTCCGGAATATCTCGTTGTAATACCAGCCTGCATCGTCGAAAACGTGTTAATATTGATTTAACGAAGTTAAGCCCATCTGCGGGTTCTACCCATGTATGTGAACTGTATGAAACACGGAGTAGTTAGTACATGGAGTAGTTGGTTTAGGTTGTTGGTTACAATTCCAATTTCATTAGATTTTCCTAACTGTAAACTGAATTGTACAAAGAACAATAAAAAACTATGTTTTTGTGGCGACGCGACGGTAAGAAGTGTCACATTTCTTGTATTTTTTTTTTGCGATTAACTCGCTTTTTTGAGACCAACAAGTAGAGAAGGGTGGCACATTATGCAACGGAAACGATACAAAAATGAAAATAGACACGTCATGTTTTTCCAATCAATCGTATTGGAGGCGAAAAAAGTAGATACGTATCTTTATAAGATTGCCGGCATTTAAAAAGAATAATAAATAATTAAAAATACATGTGTTTGGCATAAATACAAATAAGATACCTTAAAAGTACTTGGAATACACTTATTCCAAAAAGGCCTTGGCTCAATATATTGCCAGATACTAGGTACGAGTACGGTAGGTGATTTTAAGCTATAGCTAGTAAATTGTCTAAAGCCGCCATCTTGTTTTATCTTGTTTGTATCAGTTACGGCTAAAAGCTGAACTACGATTATACCTTGTTTTAGCCGGCTGTACCTATACATAGGAGTTGGTTAAGCTTAGATGTATCCTTTTTATTGGCGGCTAATACTTCGTGTAACCGGATGTATTTGGATAAAACTAGGCCTAGCTTTCCTTTTACTGGCTGTTTGATGCAATCTACTTGGATATAGCACTTTCCGGCAGCTAGCAAAGAACCGCTCGCTGTCTCCACTTGGCTTGCGCGCTTTTGGTCACAATTCTTTTTTTTTTTTGTCCGTTTACCGCACAATGAAAACGATATACCTAAGTTTAACAAACTGCTACCAGCCGGACCTAGGTATAGACGACTAGAAGTAGGCCGTAACCGTACTTTGGATTTTAGCCGGTAAATATCAACGTTATACCAGCGCCAAATTTTCATGTAGCACTGTATTTTCAATTAATCCGCATTTTCGTTAACATTTTTTTATGCTGTCTCCGCTAGTGTTCCTCCATTTTCTACCTACTCAATGGAGCGTCCAAACTACATACGTAAGCTTGTTTGTAATGCTCGGGATCTGTTTACCGGACTGTTTATGTAGCGGCACGCGTGTTTGTTTGTTTGTACGTACTGGAAAATAGTATGTTGGTTCATAGATAGTACGAGAATTACATAAGTTGTATTCCTGTTGGCTGTAATACCTATGATGTTCCTGATGTACTCGTAGCAGTGCCAACATAACTCCATAACTTTTAGGAGACTGCTTGGATGATCTTGTATGTGGTAATGCCAACTTCATTATATTTAGAGGTAAATATAGATGATGGCATTGATGGCATTGTAATTTTACCAATAAAGATGCAACTTACTGTGTTGCCAGACAGAAGCACGTAAACAGTCAAAATAAATGTCATCATAAACTCAAGTTATGTATTGTATTGTTGCTTTTACGACGTCAGTCTTTAAAGTTTTAAGCATAAGATATTATTTTATAGCGCTATAAGTTTTTGTATGACAAAACTGCTGCAACATATGATCATCCGTCGAACCAAAACATAACTGCATCTTACATTTTATTACGCATCCCTAAAACTTTCTACATAATACGCAGCGACAGGATTTTATTTTTATTTAGGTCGTAACATAACATGACGTGTCTGAAGCAAGGGAACGTACGCATTCTGCCGCTATGCCCCGGATCAAGGAAAGATTGAATTTACGTGTAGACTCTTTTGTGTATTAGTTCCATAGACTTATGTTGCGTATCGACCTCCTTTTATTGATGTTCCTGCTTTCATTGCGATAAATTGGTTTATATTGGCGTACTTTTAGCGTATGTATTGATATGATCAATATAATTGTATTGAGAGGAAATAAATAAAATATATTTACTTTTAATATTTGTTACTGAAAATTATATTGTTTTCAGATTGGAAAATATGCGAAATGATAGTCAAATGTGGCGGAGTTAATTTATCTCGAAGTTTCCTTAAAAGCACATTTTCCTTTGTTTATTTATTTATATCATTTCCTTTTGCTTCGTTTTCATTTTTATTTAAGGTTACCAGAAAAAAAGTTCTCGATAGCACCGGTTCTTCTTTTCGTGGAAATCAAATGGTTTTGGCAGAGGAAAACTTGTACTGAAATATTACTGATGACTATGGGACTGCAAAAATAAATCTTTTGAAAGTAACTCACATGGTTATTAAAGTTAACCAAGTCAATTCAAATCGAAGTATTTATGATCTTATTCTTACTTATGTGGTGTATGTTACTAATGTTATAAATACGCCAGTTTGCTAAGACGGATGGATGGATGTTTGTTACTCTTTCACGCAAAAACTACTGAACGGATTTGGATGAAATTTAGCACACAGATATTTTATAACCTGGATAATAACATAGAATACTTTTTATCCCGGTAGTATGATCCCGTGGGATAATTATAGAACTCAACGTGGGCGAAGCCGCGGGCATAAGCTAGTAATATTATAAATGATATCAAGAATTATAAGTGAAAACAAAGTAGGCATAAGACAAGAACGGAAATAAAGCCACTGCGAAGTAAAGTTAACCAAAAAAAGGGTTCGTGTTATAAATGGCATAAATTAGCATACCGTTACCTACAATCCTTTATACCTTATAGTAAGTAATACACTTGTATTTCCTTACAGTTAACTACATAAAATATAAATAATTTTCTCTTTCCTTCCTTTATTTGGTTAAGTTTTTTGTATTATGTAAGAAAGACTGTTTCTACTTACGTTTTATTTTGACTGTACAGAATTGTCCACTTCAAGTCAACTTACAGTTTGGTCGTCGACTTCAGAGATTTCTTTTCAGAAATAACTCCCAAAGACACTATTATTGTATTTAGATGGGTGAGTCTCCAGTACAGACAAAAGTACTTTGAAAGATCCATACTACGATACGTGCAGACGTCATAAAATAAGAGTTTCGTACATTTATAATCCACTTACTTGCTTTTATTGTATCCAGAATTGCAGGTACTTTATGTAAGAGAAAACTATTGAATAAAAGCCAGAAGAGACTCTTCATGTTTGAACTGAAGATGAGTTGCAGGAAACAAGTCTTATTCTTTGAAAATCACCTTTGAATTGAATTAACGGTGAGGTGTAAAATCGATTGGTGAGGTTCTCCAGAAAGGTCAGGTGCGTAGCACTCGCAAACGGCGTGCGTATATGACATGTATGAACAGGGGGATGCAAAAGGAGTATGCAAGGATGTAAGGAAGATGAGATGAATGATGGAGATGTAAGAGATGAAGATGAAGAGATGAAGATGGAAGGTGGTGTTCCATAGTTTCTGCCTACCCCATGGGAAAAAGGCGTGGGTTTACGTATGTACGTGTGAAACCGGGATCATTTAAATGAGTTCGTTTTCGTATTGTGATGTACGCTGTGATTATTACAAATATCATGGTATCACGCCCGTTTTCCGAAGGGTAATGCAGTGGTTCATCTACATTTGGTCAGTTATGTCGTGTTACGTTCAATACCCAAGGACAGGAGCAAAGAAATAATCTTAAGGAAAGAGAAGACAGTGTACCCGTAATACCGAACAACTTTACCCTGTATTTTCAAGCTAAAAATCTTACATTATAAAGCGAGCTAACCTATAAAACTTCAAGCGCTTATCCTGCCCTCTTCCTCAACAACAAATCTTTTAAACTTTAATAAATTCACAACAAAATTAATCTAAATCTCAGCAACAATGTTTACGTAGAATTACTCTAGAAAATTGCGAAGGGTATCACAGAGAATATTAAACAGTTTGTTAATTAAAAATAGTTTTATCACGGCCGGACGGCGGGAGCCGATGCAGACACTTATGAATTTTGTAAAAAGTGTTACGGTACGAAATATTATCATAAGTTTGATATGAAACGTATGTGGGAAGATGGAGTAGTGTTTGTGATTTAAATATTCATAAAAAGGTCGCACATTTGTTGTTGTTTTTAGGCACAATTGTGTCTCTTTCTTGTGGGTGATTATGGTCAGTAAATAATTTATATTCCTATTTGTCGAACTTATGCCTTTATAAATAAATCACACATAACAGGTTGCCCAAACCATTAAAGTAGGAAGCACAAAAAGAAGCTAGAAAATCTTTTCGAGTCGTCTTTTGAAAATCCAACATTTCGTTTTTCGCCTAATTCAATTCAAGTTAATTCAAATTCAATTGAATATTGTTTTTATCATGATTTGACAGCGCGGGCGGGTCCTGTTAGTACGAGATATGTTATCATGAGTTGATACGGAAAGTGTGTTTTCCTCGAGAACAGTCCTTTTTTTCGGGATAAAAAGAACCCTACGTTCGTTTCTGTATACCTGACAATGTATATGCAATATTCAGGATGATGGATTCAGTGGTTTAGGCTTGAAAAGGTAACAAACAAACTTACTTTTGCATTTATAATAGTAGTAAGGAAGTTAGAATGATGAAAGGAAGTTTATTTGTTGTAGTTTATTGTCGCCTTAACAGCCATGATTACAAGCTTTACTTGATGTGAAACATCTATATGCGCGCCTAGGCAGTAAAACCGACTCGTATGACGCCGTGGCGTAAGATGACGTCGAACTTTTATAATAATAAAAAAAAATATTTTATTGACGTTAAATTTTTTTTTATTTTTTATTTGACTCCATATTTCGTTATAGGTTTTTTTTTTTTGTGAATTATAATATTAACATAGATGTTTTACATCTGCCGGGTGTCATGTGACAGCCATTTTATTTACTTTTTTCTGTCTTCTTTTTGAGTGTATGGATCGTTACCATGTCGCACAGCATAGCGCCATTCTATAAAGAATCGTAAAATGAAGATAAAAAATTGACTAACGTGTTCTGATACTTAGTTCTTCATGTTGTTTAATTGCTTGGCAA
Source organism: Noctua janthe (assembly GCA_910589295.1). Lineage (NCBI taxonomy): Eukaryota > Metazoa > Arthropoda > Insecta > Lepidoptera > Noctuidae > Noctua > Noctua janthe. The sequence goes on along the minus strand of OU342559.1, from coordinate 14,757,284 downwards.
ATACATTGGTAATTGTAATGTGTTATCATGTTGATGCGATAACCACTCTGCTGCCTATCCCATTTACCATAAACACCACATTTATTATACTTACACGCGTAAGTCGATATAAAATTATTTACATTAAGATTAGACGGCAAGACGCCTTATCTCGTAACTTACTTTTATATATTTGTAGGGTTCCGTTGCCAAATGGTAAAAACGGTACCCTGTAGATTCGTCCTGTCCGTCTGTCCACCCGTATGTCACAGACATTTTACTCCGAGACTGTTGGCACCACACAGTTAAAATTTGGAAAGCAGGTCTCTTCTATAAACTGCTACACAAAAATGAGGTTAAACAACGAATTATAAAAATCTATGATTAACTTCGTTTTGCTGTTGAGTGTAAATTGACCTACGAATGAGCGTTAAAAATATTGTTATTATATTGTTCGGCGGTACGGAACCCTTTGTGTGCGAGTGCGACTCGCACTTGGACGGTTCTTTTAAATATGGCTGCTCCTGTCAGCTTAACTGCGTTATCAGGCTACATAATAACCAAAGTAATGGCTACGTACTTGGAGAATTATGTGCTACACCATGCTACGAGCGGTCGTAGAGGGTGCTACGAGGCTACGGCGTAGTAATTAAGACCAGTTTATTGAGGAAGTAATCTCCGGATAGCAATTTCTTCTGTTCCTTTTCTCGTTTACCAGATGTATTGTCTTATCTTTTAAATGGTGTAGTTTGCAGTCAGGTTAAGAATAAATGACGTTAATGACAATTACGTATAAGCGAAATAAATGTGTAAATACGAGTACTACAGAATTTAACTTTTTTCTTAACTTGTCCCTGTCGTTTTAAGTCAGTCATTTTGTTATTATTTTTGTTTCAAACCTCTGGTTTTAGTTTATGTATTAAGGGAGATCGCCCAGCGGTTGGTCGACTCTTCACATGCGACGTGACCAGAGTGCTGGTTTATTTTAAGGCCAAAAGATGTTTTTTTTTCTATTCAACGTGACGATACTGGCCCTATTGACCACGTTATGGTATTTTTTCTATTCTCAATGTACACCCTCTCCTCATACTTGTATGTACACAGTATAAAGTATTAAAAAACATCACGAAGAAACAAATTATATTACCTTAACGTTAACGCATATTCCACTAGAACAATTGTCAGCTATATTCCACTTACCCGGAACAGGTTCTAGCAGCCCCTCAGGGTCGGAAGCTTCGTCAGCGGCGGCGGAGGCCAGCGCCGCGGCCACCATCAGCCACCACCCCAGATACATTGTACCTGCAACGAGAATAGCCAATATTAAAAACTTGAAGGACTAAAAAATATGCTTAAATAGCTTTATGCAAACGGCTTCGCCTGCGTAGTGTTCGGTCAATGTCCCACCGGACCGTACTACGGGGATAGAAAGTATCCTACGTGTTAATCCAGGTTACAAACTATCTGTGTGCCAAAATTTCAATTTCAAACATCCTCACAAACTTTCGCATTTATAATAGTAGAAAGTAGGATGGTTTACAATTTATAATATTAGGAAGTAGGATGGTTTACAATTTATAATAGTAGGAAGAAGGATGGTTTACAATTTATAATAGTAGGAAGTAGGATGGTTTACAATTTATAATAGTAGGAGGTAGGATGGTTTACAATTTATAATAGTAGGAAGAAGGGTGGTTTATAATTTATAATAGTAGGAAGTAGGATGGTTTACAATTTAAAATATTAGGAAGTAGGATGGTTTACAATTTATAATAGTAGGAAGAAGGATGGTTTACAATTTATAATAGTAGGAAGTAGGATGGTTTACAATTTATAATAGTAGGAAGTAGGATGGTTTACAATTTATAATAGTAGGAAGAAGGATGGTTTACAATTTATAATAGTAGGAAGTAGGATGTTTACAATTTATAATATTAGGAAGTAGGATGGTTTACAATTTATAATAGTAGGAAGTAGGATGGTTTACAATTTATAATAGTAGGAAGTAGGATGGTTTACAATTTATAATAGTAGGAAGAAGGATGGTTTACAATTTATGCGAGAACAGATAAACAGACATACTTACGGGTTGAAATCTTAACCCTCCGTCGCAGTCAGATAAAAACGACGATAGATTAACAGTTATTTTCAAATTATGACTGCTACAATTTCATAGCACGTTTTACCCCGGTCACATAGAAAAACGATCAGTCTTACTCACATAACAGCGCGTCAGTGATACTTGACATGGGGAGCCTTAAGAGTCAATGACTAAGCGATATTTCAAACGCTTTTTTGGCGTTAAAATAACTCTTAATATTGATTGAGTACTTCAGGAGAACTGCTACAAAATGTAGATCTGAGTTCATTAGTTCAGTGTTGTTTTTTTGTATGTACAATTTCTAATTTAATTTAATTAATCGATTGACATAATACTATCCAACCATTTATGTGCTATTAATTTAATTTTTTTTTTTTTTTTTGAAAGCTGACTGTTTTTTTAAAATTTACTATTGTTCTGTATGGATTTTATATGAAATAAACGTATTATTATTAGTATCGGAAATGATACGAATTTCAAAATCGTGGTGAAGATCACACATAGTATACTTTTTATCCCGGTATTACGATCACGTGGGACAATTACCGAACTCCATGCGGGCGAGTCTGCGGGCATAAGCTAGTTTCTCTTACTTCAACAAATAACGTATTTTTAGAAGCGTTCCAGCGGGTGATCAACATCGTCCACTGGTTAAGGGTTATGTGACTTTTTTTTTTTTTTCTGATGGGACATCATCAAATGACCCCCCCCACTCTGGGCGGAGCGGAAGGGAGTGTCAGACTTGTACTGACTAAAACCCATCCATGTTCCTCCTTTGCCCTTTGTGTTCCAGGGCCACGGTATATATAGTATATAGTCCCGTAGCCCTGGAGGGCTATGTGACTTTATACTATATAGGGTCTAACTCCTCATACACAAAATATTTTTAGGGAATCATCAAACGGCTATAACAAAGCCATTTAAAGGGATTTTTTTAAATTATTTTATAAATACTTGACCCACAAAATAAATACTGGCTACTTATTTTTAAGCATCCATTACGCTAGTTTACTACGTCGTATTTACCTACTGTCATTGTTAGAATATGGGAGTAAAGGTTTTATGCAAAAAGTCTCCAAAAATTTTTGATTTATAATAATTTTGTAAAAAAAAAACACTCAGATAATTTTTTTTTTTCGTTGCTCTGGCGAATTTACGACTAGTAGAAGTTACTCTTAAAATATTTCGTGTATGAAAAGATAGACCTTATATTCAATATGGCGCCCTCTAGAAGACAAAGTCATAAATTGAAAAATGTTTAAAAGGTACTTTTTCTTCTATTTGATTCAAAAATTTACGTAGTCGGGTTCTATAGTTCTTAAACTTATACTTGTGAATATTACATAAGAGTAGATGGCACCAACGAACGACGTATGTTATACGTAAGGTGAATTCAAGCGATTTTTTTTTTTTTTTTTTTGTTTTAAAAAGGTTGCCCCACACTAGGAATTTCTCCTGTATCGTAGGTGCGTTTACAAACATTTAAACTCACATACACAAACAGCCAGACCCGGAACAACTACCTGTAGATCATACAAATATTTGTTCCGTGCGGGGATCGAACCCGCAACACGCAGCGCAGCAGTCGATCGCTCAGCCACTGCGCCAACCGTGCCGACAAATTGAAAGTACTAACGCTAAAGCTAACTACAATTTTGATTTGGATCTACAACATTATTTTTAGTATATGCGAAACCTGAATATAGTTTGTTCAGAATAAGTAACTGAATCGATTGCAATATTTTTTAAACCATGTTATATTTTTTTCCCAAAAATATTTAAAAATTTTAAAAGTTGAACACCGAGCTAATTTAAGTACCTATCGCAATAATTTAGGTACCTACTGCCAAATTATTATTATCTATGAGCTCAAGACGACGCTAGAGGCGCGCGCTGCGTGGTAACAACGTTTTTGTGCGGACAACTAGGTAACAGAACAAGCTTATAACTTTGTGATTTTTCATGATACTGTTTTGAAATTTTGTACATAGATTCTTTACGTAAAAATACTAAACACGTGTTTCAGGTTTCGCATATACTAAAAATAATGTTGTATATGGCACACACTTAAGTAATATGAGCATGGTTATGAGAAAGTTTAATACTTTCTAACTCCACTACTGTCGTTAGTCGAGTGGTCGCAAGCGCGACTGCTGAGCATGAGGTCCTGGGTTCGATTCTCGGGCGGGGAAAATTGTTATTGGGCTTAGGTGGGTAGTCTGGATTTGTGCCCAGTTGATGGCAATAATAAGCATAACTAGCGAAAAACGGTTGTACTATTAGGTTCACCTCTGCCTAACCCTTCGGGGATTACAGGCGTGATGTTATGTTATTAAACTTAGAAAACAATACTTTCAACTTTAAAATCATTCCAATTTTACGTTACGATAACCAACTCCGCCCGTTATTTGACATGTGTACACCCAAGGGAATACCTTTGGGAGGAAAAAGCGCGATCATCCTTCAATGAGGCGCTCGTGCTAAATAATAACAGCCACTCGCGTCGACCTTAAGGTTAAGCCGTGCTTGCCTAGGTTGGTCCGTGGATGGGTGACCACCCATTACATACCGAGTTTCCTCCGTGCCTCGGAAAGCAAGTTAAACCGTTGGTCCCGGCTGTCATTTGTAGATCTTTGACAGTCGTTACAGGTAGTAAGTGGCCCGAAAGTCTGACAACCAGTCTAACCAAGGGGTATCGTATCAACCACTACTAACCGGGTTGTGGAGGTCAGATAGGCAGTCGCTCCATGTAAAATACTGGTATTCAGCTGCATCCGGTTAGACTGGAAGCCGACCCCAACATAGTTGGGAAAAGGCTACGCAGATGATGATCATCCTCCAATGGTTTTACAGACACATACCTAAATTTTACAATTTCCCAAAGCCTTGTGGCTTTATTACAATTTCTGAAAGCAATCGCACATATTTAATGTTCGGGTTACAGATTACACGAGTAACTTTGCCCTCTCTCTGAACGGGGATTTGTAGAAAATTAAACTCTCGTCAGCGAGATTTAAACCTGCGACGGTTCTTATTTTACCATTTAAATATTATATAACCATGTGTGTGTTCTGAAATGGTATATTTTTGTATACTTTGTGTCTGCGTAGGTATGTTTTGTTTTGTAAGTTTTGCTGTTGGCATTAAATATACGGGGTGGTAGGGACACCGACGCGAGAACGGTCACCACGTATTCTGTACATCATTTTGAGCCACAAAAGAACAGATGAAAAATTTCTATGTGGGGGCCACATAGAAATTTTTCATCTGTTCTTTGTGCAAAAACCGCAAATTGAAAAAAAAAAACGCTGTCTAAGTTTTACATTCATATGATCATTACATAACGCCTGTAATCCTCGAATGGTTAGGCAGGGGTGTACCTAATATTACACCCTCATTTCGCCTGTTATTTTTAAATCCCATGTAATAGGGGGCGAGCACATTGCCATCAACTGGAACAAATCCAGACTCCACTGCTACTGAGAAATTCCTGATGGAAAACCTAATAACACTTTTCCCGACCCGGGAATCGAACCCAGGACCGCAAGTGAGCACTAGACCTAGGAGGTAGCAAGGAGATTGTACATTCAATATTCATAGGATACATACTGCCTAGGGTATTATGTCTATGTCGGAACCCTGAATTTCTTTACGCACTCCATATCTTTATTCTACGTTTCTGTTATCTGTTTCAATATCAGAAGCAATTATATCTCATAAACCTACTTTATTATTAATCGATAAAATACCTTTGTATTCACTTTTAAATCATTACTGTAAATAATTTAAATATCTTAATGAAACCATCCGTAAAATTGCTTATTTACCTTCAACAGAAAATGTGATTTTCTGCTCAAAGGTTTTACATGTATTCGGTCGCCCCAGTCACATCTGGTTTTAAATACAATTATTAACACATTTACGGGGAAACTTGATCAAACATAACTTTAACCGAGGGTATAAAGTTGTGTGCAGTGACAACCGCACCCGCCATTTTGGTTGACATTAGGGTTGACCTAACCATTTATCTTACACAACCTAATTAAATAGGAAAACTTAAATTGTTTTAATGTAACACAACAATAGGCTCGTAAAAGGGGTAAGGTCTCTTTGGGATTATATCAATTAAATTAAACTCACTTTCAACTCAATTTCAAGAATCCAAATTATTATGAACGGACAAAATTATGCACAGATAATTCCGAGTACAATGTTAATATCATTATTAAAAAGTAAACTAAAAACCAGACAAACAATGATTATAATTTGAATACAAGTCAAGATGTTTAATGAAGATTCGTTAAACATCTAGACTTGTATTAAAATTATGAGATGATTAGATCTGAATTGAATGAAAAACCTTGTAATATTTGTTGTCTTCTTCAAAATATCGTAAGCACAGCAGTCCGAAACAAACTAACAAAAACAAAGCACAACATACCACCATACATCTGTAGAATCCAATCGGAAAGCTAGAATTCAAAGCTCGTCCGCTGTTTTGATTACTTTTTACCTCCGTTAAAACTAAATGCAATTCCGGAGCAACGTCTGTTTGCTTTGAACGGGTTCACGGTTTTTATAGTCTGTTACAACGTACGGTATTAAAAGGAAAAAAGGTAGGAAAAACAAGAGAATCTTTGATACAACGACCGACCTGCAGTTGGCATAAATGTGAAACGTGAAAATAAGCACAGCATATGTCATGTGTTACAATTCTGGAGTCGGGTGACGTAAGTTGAATGTAACTCTTTTAACGTTAGCCTACTTTCAAACAACGTGTCTCATTGTGCCAGGAGGGCGAGGGAAGGGGTGAGGACTGAAAGGGAGGTCACCTTTTATGTCCCAAGATGAGGCGCTTTCATCCGCTCTATGGTTTTATACAACAATGTTAGGATGTAAATACGTAATCGGCGAATTCCTGCAAGATTCTCTCCCTAGTGATCCCAAAAAGCAGGTAAGAAATGTCTTGCTCAATTTTCCCCTAAAATTGACGTCTTTTGTTTTCTAATATCGGATTTCTTCTTGTTTTCTAAGTACTCATCGTGTTTTGTTATTCAAATCGTTTATTTTAATGCTGTTTCTAATGCCATTCGAGCACTGTAGTATGGCTGCATTAAGTAGGTGTCTTAATTATACTATCGTTCAACGAAATAGAGTACCTAGCTTGAGTTCTAACTGCCTGTTCATTATTGTAAGCTGTGTGCCACCGCAACTGTGTAGCAAATCGAATTCAGCTCGAGATGGGAAACTGCGGTGCTCTGGTATTCTGCGCACAGTAATAAAGGAAATAGGGAAACAGACTAGCTTATTTGAATAAACAATGAATATAACAACGCATCCTCATTCATCATGTACCCTAAAATTCACAAAAATGATCCTATTTAATATGCAAGAGGCGCAAAATTTATAATTTATGATGTAAAAAGAGACGAGGCAGACGTCCGTCCCTCCCCAAGCGACCATACCAACTCACTGACTCGGCGAAATTTTCAATTCAACAGTTTTTCTAGCGTTCATTAACTCGCTCTGATGAATTCATCTTGTACAAGTGCTGTGTTCTTGTAGCGAAAAGCGACGAGCGAAGCCAGACGCAAAGAATACGTCTAGAAATATTTGCTTTGATTAATTCTTAGTTCTGTTTACTGTTCGCAACCAGACGATAAATACAGGCTTTAATGGGCGGAAAAACTTTATTTACCAGCCAGAATTTAAGCTTAAGTAGTACCAAAGTAATCTACGCTGAAAGCTATTTTCATCGCCTTTTGAAAAGTCAAACTTTTTAGGGGACATTATCGCCCCGCATTTTAGGGGCTGTTGCTAAGTGTGTCCTTTTCTCCACCAGACCGTTCCATTAAACTTGCAAATGCTTTCCCTAGTAAAGGACATCATGAAAGGAGGTAGCGGAAATAGACGATGACTAAAATGAAAGGCATCGCAGATAGCTCTTGTTCTCTTTTTCTCTCATTTTAGTTCGCCCGTATGACGGGATGCATTCCCGTCATTTTTTTGCTGTCACGCGAGAATCTCGAACAATTGCTCATATAAATTAAAAATGTTGGGACTTCGAGGTTTTATTTCTTTGAACAATAAATATACTGAGATTGTTGTTTAAAAAGGAAGGTTTACATTTATTTATCTTTGTTTAAGTTTGTCTTTTCACGATGCTGGAGCACGAACAGATGTTAGGATGTTACACGGTACGCTTTGAACGATATTTTTATTTTGCGATTTAAATATTCTAAGCTCGTTTAGACATCCAATGCTGCAATCTGTTTCGGATTTTGGTTCTAGGTATACCTACTTTATGAGTGTTCCACGCTGATTACTTTGCAAAACATAAAAGTTTCGAAAGAATCAAAATAAATAACATTTTAATTTACCTACCGTTCGCTTTTTCTTGCCAACTATTAAAAACTATAACTCAAAGAGGAAAAATAAAAAGAAACCCCATTAAAGAGCTCACCTTTATTTGTTCCCGCAATTATTTTCAATACTCGGTACTTCTCTAAAGAACAATCGAATAAAACTTCCGCCTCCGTAGTGGAAGTTGCGAGGTATTTTAAAATAAAACCGCAGGGTTGCCAGCAAGAAATTCTAGTTTTTTACCAGTTCCTTGCAAGTGCAGCGGGACTTACAAAGGCCGTGTTCTAAAGCCAGTCGAGTGTTCAAATGGTTAAGCAATTTCTGTACTAGCTTTGATGTGGTTTGCAACACCAGCATATTATGTGTGTGTGGGATATTATGAATAGTATTACAAATATTAATTTGATCAAAAATAATTGAAACCTAGATGCGTACCGTGAGGGCTGGTTCGAAGTGGCTCTAGAAAAGAGTTCGTGGAAGGAATTGGGAGGCCTTTGCCCAGCAATGGGACTGTATTGGCTAAATAAAAATGAAAAAGTAAATTGATTATTTTACCGCAATATTGTTTTTGAATGAAAATACAAATGATTAAAAAAATCTCAATAGTAAAAAATAAAAAGACACTCTATTAGCGATGACAACGGAAAAACTCATAAATGAATGGGACTGACATTTAAGCTACCGAGAACCGTACGTTATTGAACCTGGTTGATGGCAATAGGCTCGCCCCTATTACATGGGACAACTAAATATAACTGGCGAAATGTGGGTGTACTATTAGATACACCTCTGCCTAACCCTTCGGCGATTACAAGCGTGATGTTATGTTATGTTAAACTTACGTTAATCCTGTTAAAATTTGTTTTAGTTAGAAAAACGAATCGCTTTGAAACCGATCGTCATTTGTCCATCTTCTTGGATAAATGTGTAGCTCATTGACACGAAAGGGAGGATAAAACTGCTGAAAAAAAAAACTTTATGTCGAATAGTTTCACCATTAATTGCTACTGTAGACAAAGTCTCCACGGACAAATAAAAACTTTCTCTCAACGAAACTACCAACAAAAGCAACAAATAGTTTATTTACAAAAACTTTTTCTCGTTTCCTTCTCTGAGGCCCTAGTACGAGCGCGCGGTGTAAACGTTAGTTTTATTTTCGTACAGGTTTTTTTTTAATTGTATTACGAACTACCTAGCTGGTCCGGAGGAACGTGATGGCATTCGTGATACAGGGTAATCCCAGCACGAGTGCCAAAGCACTAAATTTGTATTTACGGAGATTCACTGTACCAATGTTACTAGTAATAAATATTTTTATATTTTTTTAAACGTAACGTAAGTACTTGGTTTTTTAAATTAAAATACACGTTTCACATACAGGATATAAACGGACCCTTCACGAAGCCGTCAACCAAGCATTCTGTTCATCAAACTATGTAACTCTACGCAGAAAATATTGCTGTTAAACACTTTTTTTTTGGGTGAAAAATCACGTATTGCATTCAAAACATTGTTCTGATGGATGCATTAAATAGTAACTAGAAGGTTCCCAGGTATAGTCTGCAACAAAAAAAATATCGCAGTAACGGGGAGAACAAGTACCTTTCGGCCTCGTTAAGGGTATTTTAAAAACCCATTTATAATTTTATGAATTTATTCATATTATGGATGATACTGATTTTGCTTGTAGGATAATGTTGTTTTTTTATTGAAAAATCGATGTATTACGTTTACACCGCGCGCTCGTGGTAGGACCTCTGCTCATTTATTATTATTACTATCGGCAAGTTTTATTATTGACGGTGTAAATGGTACATGATCCGGGTAGGAGGCGATTATTAACCGTTTGATAAGGGTCGGCCACACTGTCCCAGTTAATGTAGGTTGTGATATATTGCTGGGTGTCATAATGACTTTACACTTTGTTTTTTAGTTTGATATATTGTTTATTGATGTTTGTTTAAACGGGTCTGTTTACTTGTTTCCTAACTTTGAAAAAGGGGCCATAATATTGGAGTCTTTATGACAAAATCTGATCGAAATTGAGTGCTGACTTATTTTTAGAAAAAGGATTTTTGATGTGTCACTATCACTCATTTTTAACCGACTTCAAAAAAAGGACGAGGTTTTCAATTCGGTTGCATTTTTTAGTGATTCTTGCCTCATAACTCCGTCATTTATGATTCTTTTTATCTGAAAGGATTTACTATTATATAGTACTTTCCGATTTGTCCCATAGAAATTTCATCAAAATCGGTTCAGTAGTTTGGTTTTTTCTTCTTGGCCTATGTTAACTATGTTGACGACATGATACTCGTAGTTCCTTCATAACTTCTAGTTGTTTCGTGAAAAGAATTTGTGTGGTATACTACAGCTAAAAATGGTAAAATAAAAAAGACTTTTAGACTTTGTTAGTATTTTTGGAAGTCGGTTTTTTTGTTGAAATAAACTCACGCCTTTTCCCTACGCTTGCTGCGATCACATATTGCTGCTGCAACATCATTTTCTTGAACTAAATTATTAGATCAACCAACTTGTACAAAGTTTCTCAATTTCGCAGCACTCCAAGAAAAATCCCCGACTTCCATGGACGAATAAACAAAGAAACAAGTCAAGCTTGTCAGATGCTCGTTCATAAGACGATCAGTGTCAATCTACACGGTAAAGTCGAGTCGTCGTGTTAAATTCTGTCAATTCTTAGGCCGTGTACATATTGATTGACGAAACCCTGGCAGCCCTTAGGCTGTGCACACATTGAGTGACGTGCTTGTTTGCTTGATGCATGCGTGTTGACGCGAGTAACTGTCACATACATTATCTGTCGTGTCAGGATCTTTGCACGACACCATGAATTACATTTTAATGGTTTAATTGATCTAGTACCTGTTACCACCGGTACCACCCGGTACTACCTGTTTTTCACATTTAGAGAAAACTGGAATCTCCAAGAAACAAAAACTCGAGGACATGTGACACCCACCAACCCTCGCTCGCGTGGTTTAATGGCCCACTCAAAAAGTAAAACCATTGCATAAACAGCCATGTAATATGTCGCCATATCATTCTGGCTCCTAGTTGCATACATAAAATGTAAATATCAAGTAAGTGTTATACTTTGATACTTGCATCTTTTTACGTGTTTGTAATTTTGTAAAGTGTTATTGGGTTTTTCCATCAGGAATTTCTCAGCAGCAGCCAAGACGCCTGGATATGTGTCCGGTCGATGGCAATAGGCTCGCCCTATTACACGGGACTTAAAACATAACTGGCAAAATGTGGGCGAACTATTACTCTACCTAATCCTTCGGGGATTACAAGTGTGATGTTATGTTCATGTGTAATTTTGTAAAAGTTTTTGTAAAATCCAGTTTAAACAATAAACATTATTATCTAATTTTCATTAACATTGCCTCAAAAAGCAATTAGAAAAGTCATTAATCAAATCACGCGATCTAACCGCGTTATTTTCTCATTAGACGCGCGTCAACTAATGTCAACGCACCCTTAGGTGCAGCGTGACTTACTCAGCGAAACTCGGCCAAGCAGCTCTGCCAATTTTACTACCCTCGACCTATTTGGCTGTGGTTCTTCAAATTACCCCTTTGGGTTGTAATATTAGGCTATTACTGTTGGATAAGTTTGTGAAGAATATTGTACGGTCTGACAGTTGTTTCGGGTCTAAGTGCACTATCCTACACGGTCAAAATGAATGGAACAGCAAACAGTTTTTTCATTATCAATGAAAATTTTACATGTGGGTGGGTTCGGAATTATGTACATGAATTATGTACCGAATATGTAGTAACCGTTTGGGCATCGATGTCCTATCCACCCTGTATGCGATATTAATGTTTGTAAACAAACTAGCAACACATAGAGAACAAAATTACGAATATGGCGCTACCGGCTGCAAGCTCAGAATATAATAACAAAGAGCATACACTGTTCATGTCGATGTACCATGAAAAATGTAAATAATCCGTTTTACTCTCTCCCTCCATCGAATCTCCAAGAAAATTCAATTTATTACTCACATCCTTATAACAAAGCCAAAAGCACTTTGCATCTTTTTGAAGTAAATCATCTGTATACAACAAGAGCCAGCCAGCACTTAAAAATATTCAGAGACGAGCTTGAGACTGGGCCACGCTACACGCTCAAGTAACACACGGCACGAGATGACGACTGCAGAAAAAAACAAATGTATTAATGAAATCGGCCCAGTAATCAGTAAGAGACACGAGAAAAAACACGAAAAATTCCTAATAAACCTGTGTACAAAAGAAAAAATATATATACTGGCAATATATGGTGGAATAAATAACTTCCTCCTTTTTTTGAAGTCGGTTAAAAAACATATCCAAAAAGGTTGTTGGCACCGCGTTACGATTTGCACAGAAAATAAGCAACGAGCACGCATGTTTTTTTAAGTATTGTTACTCTTGTATACCAACTAATTAATAGTAAAATTAAAGCCCTCTTCCTCTCTCCTACCTTGCTGTGCCCTTACAGGGTCCATATTTATATACCTAGCTATAAGCCCTTTGTAACATCTTTTTTACAATATGAACTGCAAAATAAATGAATATATAAATGAATAAATGTTGCTTAACGCAAGTAGTGTCGCTGCCTGAGGTCGTGAACGACGCATAAAAAGCAAAGAGGTTGGTTTCGACCTCATCCAGTCTCCCGACGATGGGAAGAGGGAGAGAGGTAGGCAAGGAGGTTTGTCTGGTCTCCCCACGGTGCGGTGTCCCGATAATAATTTGGCACGGTATCAAACCAGCAGAACAAGTTTAATTAAACAAGCATTAGCAAGTTTCCAGAGATAACTCCGCTGTTTTGAACTGACCGCTCTGTTTAAATACCTTTGAAAGTAAACTGATAGTAATTAATGATGTTAATGGAACGTCGGGCTACTGATTACGATAAATATGGTTTTGTTTGGAAGTAGTTACTTAATCCTTTTATCAAACGTTTAAGGAATATAGATAGGTATTTATAAAATTAATGCGTCATTGTTCTTTTAGCGCTTTATTGTGCGTGACATTTGTGAAATTGTCTGTGGAAATTGTATGGATAAAGTAAGATGGCAGCGTTAGTTCTAATTACTGACTTTAAGGCGTATAGATTAGGCATACCTACAGTATTAGCGTGACTACCTACAAAAATCTAACGCACAAAATGGCCGCCATTTTCGTTCATCATCATTCAAGGAAACAACAAAAAAACTTTTAGCGCGCAACCGTTTGACAGCAGTTCTACCAGAATCGACGCAAGACATCGCGACTCAACAATGCGGTACCGTACCGCATTGTTGAGTTTATGACGTCACACGAAAGTGTCAAAATAAGCAGTTGACAAACTGTATTGGTCTCTCTCTTCATGCAGCATCTGCTTTATATACAAAACTGTTTTTCGCATGTGTGTCGATTTTATAGATATTTGTATAACTATTCATATTATAGTAAAATATGCCGTCTCCATTGGTATTATCTCAATTGTTTAGATTATGGTGACGCGCCATAAAGAGCCATGCAGCACTTTATGCCCCACTCTCTATATTTCGCAGGTATTGTCAAGATGATAATACGACTACGCCAAGGGAATGAGAAGCCGCATTCTCTTTTGTACCAGTAACAAAGATTGCCAGACCTGAATATTGCCAGTTATTCCTTTTATTCGTTGCATTCTCTGTTCCATTTTCAAGCGATATTTTTTGGTGTCAATTCACAGAAAAATAAAATTATTTTTGAATTCCGAAACAGTGGAAACCGAAGGAAATGAAAGGACAAACAATGGCCCGGACCAACACAGTCACAAAATAAACAATTTTCAGGTTCAAAAGCAGGAAAATTGTCACGTTTATGACAATAACTGTACATTCGAGATAGTTTCCAGCTTTTACACGAGCACATTTTCATATAATTACAGACATTTACTGAATACGGGGATGTCACAGGTGTAGAGCAAAAATTGCGTTTATTTGAATTTTCACTGCAATGTTTGAAATTAAATTTTTAACCTTAGAACGTTTCAAATTCCAGATCCAACTTCGCTTTTTAATGAAACATAAGTTATGCATGTATGTCATGGACGATGCCAATTTTGAATATTGTAGTTTTTACAACAAAAACAATATAACAGCACACCTCCCGTAGGGTTAAACAGAGGTGTACCCACATTTCGCCAGTTAATACATAACTGGCGAAATGTGGATAAACCTCTGCTTAGTTTATATCTCACGTATTAGGCATAGAGCCTAATGCCATCAACTGGGCATAAGTTCAGACTCCGAGTTGCCATTTAGACATTCTTTTCAGTGTCAATAATCATAATTTCTTATTAGATAAATAATAGAAGTTTACACTCCCATAAACATAACATAAAACGTAATAATTACCCATTCCAAACCTCCTCTGTAACAATCTCTTCAAGACCTTACACGAATAATTGCGAGAATTCTCATTAAATTGAATCGTTAAAAATGCCTTGCTGGTTTTGTTAGCGATCTTGTGTGAGACAGTCCTTTTGTCCCAGCAATGTTTGCTTTTAATTAAAATCTCTCGTCTGTTGGGACGCCGTAATTAATGAAACTTCAGATTATGCTTACAGGAAAGTTGCGTTATGACAATTTATTGTTTGTTTGGGTCTGTTGGCTGTGGGCGGCCATGACTGGTGAATAGGTTTCTTGGTAAGGAAGATAAAAAAGATTTTGATATGGTTGTAATGTTATGATCAAATTCACATCCTGCAAGTTTACAGTATTTCAACTCTGCTGCTGGACAAAGGCCTTTCCAGGTAACTTCTTTCGATTCAGGGCCAATGCGGACCACTGGTCGTTGGTTTTGTCCAGCTCGTCCCGCCAGCTTTAATGATTAAGGTGTTTGGTATTTTTAAAGATCTACAGGGACAGCAATGAAGGTCACGAGATTTAACATCGGCCAGTTTTGATTTTATATCCGCGTATATTACAACAGGAATATCAGTGTAATACATTCGCGGTCTGATTTTAGTATAGCAATTTGATTGTGCTGTTGGTGCCAAAGTGTAGACAAAGATTTATGGAACGTTTTAAAGAAATAAAAGAATAATGACCCTACGTGCAAGTATGGCCAAATTTCCTTTGTAACATTCACGTTCCATTTTTCTTACCCAATTTCCACCCTCCATTGGACATAAAGAAAGGAATTTTCTCGTGTTTAATTAAAAAGACGGTGATTAAGATCCGAGGTCTAACAAAGACAAAAGATAGAATGATGGATAAGCGGGCGGAGGGAGCAAGTGAATTGAACAGGATGGAATTATGTTTGTGTAAGGTTCGTTTCTTAAAAATCTTGATTAATATATTCTGTGTTTAAAAAGAATAAGGAATTATATGAAATGAAAGTGCAGAAGAAAAGCTTCTTGTATCAGAAAAAATAGGCTGAAAATCAGCACTTATTGTACGTCAAATTTCAGAAGAAAACGCCCGCTCTTTAGTTAAGCTACGGAAAATAAGTAGCGGAACAGTCGTCCTAGCAACACATGTGTCTGTAAAGTAACAATTTACTTGAATGTAGCTCATGTTGCATTAAAATATTTGTCAGTAAGAATGGTTGACGGCTCAGGGTGAGCCGGACATAAATGCTTCTGAGTAGGTAGACTAATACATAGACACGTCCAGACTATGCAACACAGTAAAATACAATTATATTATAGAAAACTAATACGAATAAACAACAATTCCCGTCCATATTTGATTCTGTTCCACGAATAAAATACAAAATATGATAACTCGTAGCCAATAAAAACGTCACTTCTGATATATCATAACGAACAGATGGCGTAAAAGGCAGTTATAATAAATCAAAGTGGACCTAAAGACCTCTAGGACGAACATTAAACCTAGTTATAACTATTACAAGGGTTCAGGAGGGCCACAAAACTAATTTATAGTTCCCGCCATTGTTGTTAGAACAAGAACGCTAGGATTACATTATCTGTGGTACAGGTTAATAACTTCGTTAGGTTGGTACTCCTGTTAACTTGTTTGTGGAAGAAAGTACGGAGGGCACGTACTCGCTAGACGGAAAAATAAGGAGAGATTCTTCCAAGAGGAATTTAATTATCTTTTTTATTAAGTGCTTATGTATACCTACCTAAATCTTACAGTTACTAACTTGATAAGATATTTGCTTGCGATACTAACGAAATATGTTGATTTATTTACTAATTTATTTTACTTTTTGGAGACAAGATTGCTGCTCTGAAACAGCGAGACGAACCGTGGTAGGCCACAAAGGAGATGAGAGGACACCTTGGGCATGTTCCATATACTTTTGAACGCCAAAGCATGAACGCACGCGCGTGCCCTCCATCCCAAGCCACAATTTCACCACAAATAACTACAAAAATATTCCAAAATTATTATTTCGTGTTATAGTGCACCGCATTTTTTGTCACGTATTTTTGTTGTTGGCGTACAGAGCACGAGCTTGCTTGTCACGTATGTGTGACAATGGCATTCAAAAGATTAAAAATTGCAAAATATAGAATGTGACCCGCCGCGGCGATGGTCAAGAAGGAGGCAAGTCTTTCCCCCTTAGAGAATGAAAAAGTAGGTAGGTTGTACTGGTTAGTTATAATAATAGAAGATTTTAAATAAAATTTTCTCTTCGACATCAAAACAAAACTCATCCCAAAAAAGAAAACTCATGTTTCAAAAATGATTTCATATTTTCTTGACACGAAATCTTCAACTCCGCACAGTTGGCGAATCGAATCAAAAATACATGAGTCGGGTAAAGCAGGTGAATCCGAGATAGTTCACTATCTAAATATAAAGTTAGCAAAGTCGGTAAGTTGCCGTAGTCAAGTTGTTCGGCAGTTCGCTTCCTTTGGAGACGGCTCGTAATTATCTGATGTTGTAGTACTGTTAACCGTGAGTTAAGTTAGTTGAGTAATTGTTGAGTGATAACGTTTAGGTAATTTTGTATTTTAATTACTGATACTGTTAGCCTGTGTCATCCCACTGCTGGGCAGAGGCGAAGGCCCCTCTCAATGACTTCCAAATTCCAAATTCGATCCAGGGCCAATCTGGACCAATGTATTTGAATTGGTAGAATATTATTATTAGCTTGGATTTTCCCACTGTAGGACAAAGGCATTCATCACTCCCCTTCCTTTTCTTTCTATCATTATCTGCTTAGCCTATTCCCAAGTTTGTTGGGGTCGGCTTGCAGTCTAACCGGATGCAGCTGAAAACCATTATTTAACATGGAGCGAATGCCTATCTGATCTTCACAACCCAGTGAGTACTAGGTAATACTATAACCCTAGGTAAGTCTGGCTGCCAGACTTTCGGGCCCTAATGGTTTGTGCCCGGTTGATGACATTGTACTTAAATAAAATTGTTCGTTCAGTGGCAAAAGTAAGTGTTTTTTTGCTACTTTTCTGTCAAAAGATAGTTATAATTCATCTTTTATATTGCTGTATAATATAAAGACTCATAATTTACCAGTCTAATCTGCTCTGTGCCCATAAAATTATGCTCTCCAGTGAGTTCCTGCTATGAACTTGGCTCGCAGTTACTTCCACGTGGAAGTTAGTTCATCGTTTTACTACTAAGTCTTATAAAGTTGTACCTTGTCCTCACTATGTTAATTTGGCAGCGAAAGCCAAACATTAAGTTTATGATTGTCCCGGCCCGCTTGTTAGGAAGCAAACAAGGGAACTGGCCTAAGTCGAGAATATAACATTTTGTGGAAATACGTACATTTTTACATATGTTTTTAAATAGATCCTTAAAAAAAGAATTTAAGGTTATTGCATTTGCCAGAAATTCATGGCGAATAGTCTCTACTTAAAAATGACTTTAACATATATTTTGCTAGATATATAAATGTGGTAGATTATCCTTTTGCATATCTAAAGGACATAAAAATACTCTTAACAATGGGCGTAATCTACCTGGTGGTTGTGGATGTCGCCTATCGGCTGCCCCGGTAATCAAAGAGAAAAACCCGGAATTTATGGCCATGGCTTACTGAATTTAATAATATTTTAGCGAGGCTACTTGCGTTTGTTAACACATAAATTAGTTAGTTCATTATGTCGTTATGCTTTACTTAACTGCTGTAAGTAATGCATTCTTGACTTATTTTTCTAATAAACTTCGTAAATGAATTGACTATTTTGGACTTTAATAAGAGGCGCTCGGATCAATCTTCAGGTTAAGCCCTACTTGCCTAGGTTGGTCTGTGGAGGAGTGATTCATTACATACCGAATTTCCTCCGTGCCTCGGAAATCACGTTAAGTCGTTGGTCCCGGCTGTCATTTGTAGATCTTAGACAGTTGTTACAGGTAGTCAGTGGCCCGAAAGTCTGACAACCAGTCTTACTAAGGGTACTAACTGAGTTGTGGGGTCAGACAGGCAGTTGCTCCATGCAAAATGCTAGTATTCAGCTGCATCCGATTAGACTGGAAGCCGACCCCAACATAGTTGGGAAAAGGCTAGGCAGATGATGATGACGGTATGAAATATTGCCCCATAATTTTCTTCTATGAACTTAAACCACTAAGTAACCAATTTCCAGACCCATGTGATGAAAATATAAACAATAGCTTTGCATTTGCATCCGGGACACATGGTTAAGATTTTTCCATTTACCGTGGCAATGCAGCCAGTGTTTTTGGTACCCAGTTCCAAGGTTTTGGCACAGTACACACTAATATTACACACTGCACAAGCCAAATCAATAATATAATAGGTACTGCAATACCTCTATCACTAGCTAGTAACTATACTCCTTTACCACAAACAACAAAATATTGAATCTCTATTAAACGTAAATACCGCTACATTGCGTGTCACATATCTTTATCAAAATGCCTTTTACTCGTATAACCGTCAATAATGCCTTTAATCGCGGAATCACCTTCAATATCAATATCTATTACGAAAGGAATCGATATTGTCAGCTCACTCAGCTAAGGTTCCGCCCTTAGTCTGAGTACAGGAGTAAATAAATTTGACAGAGACCGAGCTTCATACAAGAGCGAGAAGATTGTGATGGGTACAATATTACTTACAAAGCCTTGCTATGTTCAAATGAATAACACACTAAGCTATAGGTACTAGAATGTATTTATTTCAATATGGTTGCTGTCTGTCTTAGACTCATAACTTCATAAGTCATATTGTTTGGTAAGTTTTGAAGTAGGTACCTACCTATTTTACTGACAGATGAAATAATATGCAGTACAGTACCTCAAAGCCAGTTCTTATCTTATTTTTAGGATTTAGTATACGCCACAAAAAACAGGGAGCCCTTGGCTCCCTGTTTTAGATACTTAAAATGATTTGAATGTTTTAGAATGATTACACGTAGATATTTAAAATGATTTATCATTTCGACAATCATCCCGAGACAGCGCCATTATTTGGCACGATTTTATTGTCAGATTTTACTCTTAGACTGGCGAGAGGACAATTTCATGTCATCTACGCCGCGAACATACATGTGTTCTGTATGTATGCATTCGTTCCACAGTACAGGCGCTCCCTCACCGGAGCATTCGCCTGTAATATAACAATCCAAAATTCGATTTTGAGTATAACATTATGAATAGACTTTCGCTCACCGGGAGCATTCGACCGTAATGTAACAATAAGATTCGAATTTTCTCAGAAACAAGTGATTTGTTGCAAACTCTATCGTTACAGGTTCCGCACTGTAATACTCGGTTTGCCTCCCTCTGATGTAAGGCTCGAATCTGAACTGTTACATTACAGGCGAATGCCCCCGCCGAATGAGCGCCTCAACACGATTGAATGAAGCTCGGTCTCTGTGAGATATCTACTCCTGTGCATTGGGTCACTCAATACAACATTTTAATATTGCTCAATCGATAGCTCACGTCTTGAGGGTCGTGATGTGACGTTTAAAGGGTGTAATGTATACGCATTTTCCTTTTACTTTTGCAGTAAGTGTGGGGGAGGTAAAGTTTCAAGTTATTCTATTGATTTGCGTGAATTTGAACCTACCTGTTTTAAGGTACCTTGAAATGTTTCTCTGCTAGCTTATCACTTGGTAATATAGTTAATGTATTCTTCTTGATACTTTGCACAATTTATAATCGGAGAGCGCATACGTAATCGTTTTCAAAGCTTTTCATAATTGTACAACAACAATAAAAATAAGATTAACTAAATATGATTTTCGGTAGACTCTGCCTAGCCTTTTTATGACTATGTTGGACTATGTTACCGTCTAACCGGATACAGCTAAATACCAGTATCTTATATGGAGCGACTGCCTATCTAACCTCCACCACCCAGTTAGAAGTTTAGTTTAGTTTAGTTTATTTATTAATAATTATCAAAAATTACAGGTCATATAGAACTAGGTAATACTCCTTGGCAAGACTGGTTACTGGACTACCTATAACGACTGACAAAGATAAAGATCTACAAATAACAGCCGGGACCAACGGCTTAACGCGTTTTCCGAGGGATGGGAAAAAAACTCTGTATGTAATGGGTGGTCACCCATCCACGCAGCAACCTAGGAAAGCATGGCTTAACCTAAACATCGGCCTGAGTGGCTGTTATTATTTAGACAAGAGCTCCGATCTTCGGTGGATTATGTCGATCTATTTATCACATTATGATTTTTCATGTCACTTTGTCTGTGTGGGATGGACCCTAAGGTGCGAAAATTAACTTCTGAAATCATAATGTACACCCCGTTATATCAGCACA
This sequence comes from Noctua janthe, assembly GCA_910589295.1. NCBI lineage: Eukaryota > Metazoa > Arthropoda > Insecta > Lepidoptera > Noctuidae > Noctua > Noctua janthe. The sequence goes on along the minus strand of OU342559.1, from coordinate 14,736,095 downwards.
TGACCGGCCTATTAATTAGGCTGATCCTAAATTAACCCTAGTCGTACCTCATCTCATTTTAACACTTATATTAAAATAATTAACAGCATAAATCGAGTCTTAATATCAAGTTATAGTTTCTTTGCTCGATTTCAAGCTCGTAAATCTACCTGAAGAGCATCAGAGGCTCCTATTCGAGCATTTCCGAGCTAGAAACTGGGACATATTTGAGGTGGAGCTCTATTCGAGCCAGTGACGTTAGAGGGTGCTCGAGTCGTGTATGGGAGGCAAAATTCCGTATAATGAACGGCTCAGTCGATGACTCTCAACGTGCACGATGTTGGCGCAACAATGGCGTATTGACGCCATATTGGAAAATGGTAGACTGTTATAGAATCATGCAGTTTTTTGATTGATGTATTTTTATTTAAAACTGACGCCTAAGTGTCCTATTGTCGTCGTTGTTTAGATGTTTTATATTTTCTTACTTTTAGTCTTATTTTTATCATTAGTTTAGTTCTATTTGTAGTCTGTATATAATGTAAATATAATTAATAACCAATAAAAATAAAAAATAAACTGATGTGTATGTTTTATTCTTTACTAGCGACCCACCCCGGCTTCGCACGGGTGCAATATACCTACACATAAACCTTCCTCTAGAATCATTCTATCTATTGCTGAACACTGCATTAAAATCCGTTGCATATTTTAAAATATCTAAGAAAAAAGAAGAAAGTAGATTTTATGTAAAGAAGTAACGATAAAAACGGCATCAAAATACGTTGTCTAGTTTCGAAGAAGAATGTGGTCACTATAATAGATAAAAGTTTGTTGTATTTAGAGGCTCTGATTAAATACCCACTTTAAAAGTAAGTTTTATTTTTATTAGTCGTTAATGTTCCACCGCTGGAACTCTGAAGAGCTAATTAATTGTAATACACACTTAATTTGCATCCTAATCAAAAATCTTATAATTATTAATAATCGTACCTACATACTTATTCAAAAACGAACTTAATAAGTAAGCAAGAATAAGAATAATCTTTATTTGCAACACCACATTATGTCTACGAAAAACCACAAACTATTTGTGTTTACTAAAAACAAAGCGAAACATTTAACATCCCTAACTCCCCCACAGATCTAGTCGTTCTCATCCCCATTAATTCCTCCACGTCCTTCCTAGTCACGTCCAGAGGTCCAAAATAACACAAACTACACAAACCTAGGAAACTCCACAATAACCAGTGCGACAATAATTCCTACCACTCAGTATTTAAAGTCCACGAAATGTCGACAAAATGTAAATGTACCGCTAGCAGTGCTCAAAACAGTAGTTTGAGCTATGTAAATAAATTCTTTATCTCTCCACTGAATAGGGTTGTCAGGGCGAATTTAATATCCGAACCGGCTTGGTTATTTTCTTGCTCAGTTAGTCACGAAATCTGGTTTAGGCTGAAAATAGATCTTTGTAGGCTTCAGGGATTCAATACGCTGGATGGATTTTATTGAAATATTCTCCATCAAATCTATAGTCTGAATACCGTAAACAAAGTTGGTATCAAAATCCGGAAACGCCAGGGTAGCCCGCAAAATTCAAGCTTTCTTACGTTTTTTGCAATTTGCCGGTCAGTGTCAGGCTGTATGTTGAACATAATATGATTTGCGGCCGTAATACGCATCAATTTACAGAATTAAAATCATCAATACGGCCCTCTAAGTTTTATTTCATTTAATCCCATTGAATGTCTATTTCATGAAAAAGTCATTGAAGGAGTGTATTTATGAGGATAATGATGATGTTTAATGTTTAACTCTATAAAGCATACTCGTTACGGTCGCTTATCATATTTTAATCAATATACAACTTGACACTGGCCTGCTAATTGCAAAAAACACAATTGAATCTCGCGGGTTACCCTGCCAAAAAAGAAAACTGGAAAGAAGAAAACTACTATTAATGTTCACCAAAATATTCTCTCAATGTAAAAGTCCCAATAGAAAAGAAACGGTACTTTGTGTTCCATCCGATCCGGTCAAAGATACAAAAGTCCCAAACAAGACTGATCGAACAAATCCCAGCACTTACCAGCCCTGGCACGCCAGTTGGAAATAATTGCCGTTCCAAACAAAAGAATGTTACCGCGGCAAACCACCGAGACTTTTCACTTTGGGCTTTTTAGTGCTAGCAACCCTTTTTTGTTCCTTTAATTTTTATGCGATAGCTTTACACGCGAATTTTGTGGTTTTATGTGTAGTCTGGGGCTTTTAGTTCACCGCAAATGCCGCTAGAGGGAACTATTCTTTGTAACTAGTTCGGTATTTTATGTTCGGTGTAAAGCTTTTCATTCTGTTTGGTCTAATTTGAAGGAAGTATTAGGACGTTTTGAATGCCTGGAATACAGGGCACAGTACTGTTGATATTTTTTTTAAATCAATCTCTAGCTTGTGCACGTTAGATCAGTTACCGGCTAAACCCGCTTTCAGGCCAAACTACTTTGTCCTAGGCCAAACCAGTTTACCAGTTCATCCTGGCAGGATAAACTAAGTAAATACGCAGGTCACAGTTCTAACAAAACCTAAAACATTTTATCGGGTTGCATTATGGCCGTCTTTTTGTTATTAGTCCTAGCCCGGTAAGTTTGGCCTAAGACAAACAAGCCTGGCCTGAAATCGTTAGGCTGGTCTATGTCAATAGTAGGACTCATACTAAAACCTTTACAAACCATTGAAAACCAACCCCATCTCTAAATTCAGGTAAGCTTTAGGACCTATTCAACTAGTTTATTTGCCCAGAACTAGCTCCGTGAAAAGTCGATAACTTTGGTCTAGTTTCACATTCAAGGTTATTTTGTAGGCACCTAGATAACGTTGTGTAAATAATAATTTGTAGCCAGTGTAAAAACTATGGGGCGAAGTTTGGAAGTCTTGTTAAAGTCGTATTATCGTGACTTCTAATCGTGTGAAGTGTGGATGTGTAAGTTTATATCTTTTTTGGTAATCAGCAATGTGGGGTGGATTGTTTTACTGCTGCGGTTATCTGATTTAGGAGGTACGCGTTAACGATGTCACAGGGACTTTTCACCTAGTATTTATAGTGCATTTCAAGCATACTTATTTTCTGATAAAGTCTATCGACTTTCTGCGTTATCGAAATTACACTAAAAGGCTGTTTAGAGAGGCTTATGAAAAACTTATCTTTAACAAAAAAATTTACCTACCTTACCTGTAGTTCCTAATGCTCAGCAAAAATAACTGCAAAGAGAGATTTATAAGGGCACTATCATGTTAGTTGTGGTCTTCCTGTATACCTGATGGTAGGCTATTACCGTCCCAACTTAATTCTTTTGTTTTCACCCAGAGATAGAAAGCGCACAAAACATTTGTCCGTTTTTAACTTTTTACTAGGTTTTTTTTAAATTAAAACCCTGTACTCTCATCAATCAATTTGACTTACGGACCTATATAAAACAAAAGCACCTATCTACCACATAAACAAAATTCTAAAGCTGATACACGATAGAGCTTAGGTATATAAAGCGAAGTCACACGAAGCAGACAAACAGAGTAAATGTTAGCGGCACGCGAGCAGTGCCGCTGATGTGTTTACCCTTTACACTGTACAATACACGCCTATGTATGAGGTATATAGGCAGTATAGTGTCATTTACTTTATTTTATAGATACCTACTGATATCGCTTTTTTTTTTCACTACAACCGCTGTGATGCAGGCTGAACGTGGAGCCTTTTGAAATGAAGTAGTAATTTTCCATTCAAAGTCCTTGGCTAGATTCAGAACTAACCTTATGCCCTCAGTGTTAGTTATAAGAGGTTTCAGCTAAAAAAATAATATGATTAGTTGTGAAAACTCACTTGATATACAAAAGAACTGACTTACGTAAGCAAGTCAGGATTTTTTGTAGATCTTGTCAAAACATGTAATGTTTTGTAATTTTGAGGTATTTTTTTGCAATTTGTAGGTCAGTGTCAGGCTGTATGTTGAACAAAATAGGATTCGCGACGGTAACAAATATGGCTTTACAGAGATATAATCATTAAAATCATCAATACAACCCTCTAAGTTCATTTAATCCCATTGAATGAGTTTCTCATGAAATAGTCGTTAGAATTTCGCGGGCCACCCTGGCACTTCCACCTTAATTTCAAAATGTAGCCCCGCGCAACAAAAACGAATTATGACGTTTCTTTTTACTGTTAATTAATTTGGTAAACTGCCAATCTAACGCGACCAAACCACAAAATATAACAGACAGGACAAAACTTGAACAGGTTTTACACAATACAATAAACTTACCACTTTCTTAACAAACTGAGAGTAGACAAAACTATTCCCCAGTTATCTCTTCAAAGAGAGAGTAGTCAGAAACTACTAGTTTTACTTGTAAAACTCTATTGTACTAGTTTCCGTAGTAAACTTACGACTTACCCCTATCTTCTCGGTATAAAAATTCTTTATGTTTTGGATGCTATCGCTACAATTTATTCGGTACTAACTTGTTAGTGCTTGCCTTCAGCGTTGCATGAGTACTGGCAGTAAACTGACACTTTGCTCTTTATTTTTAGTGACAGGGATAAAGACTTTGTTGTTTTTTTTTTATTAAAGGCCAGTGATTCGGTGCAAGGAAATGAGGGTGCATTCTGAAGGTCACATACAGCTGTCAAATATGTCGCCGTTTTGTTTAATTTTTCCATTCTAACTTACTTTTTTATGTCAATTAATAATTTTCAGGAATTGCATTATTTTAATTCTGATCTAAACAATCCATTTTCATTACTTCACAGAAATGAAGTTATTTCACATTTGAAATTAACAAAATATGCGGCATGAAATTAATTTAAAACTACTTCGGTCTGACGTGACCGTGGCACAGTTCCGCATTCAGTGAATTTTCCAATGTTTTGTTTGACATCAACGACGGTATTTTTAGGTCATGTTTAAAAAAGTTATGTCACTTTTTATTAGTACAAGTCCGAGCGCAATATTTTTCTTTATTTTTTATATTAAAATTCTAGGCGGGACTGCGACAGCAACATACAGTAATAAACTCACGTTTTTCCCGTGGGTTCTGTCTCACACTTTTTTTCGTCAGGGTTCACGGAAAAAAGTGTGAGACAGAAACAAATGAACACCTGCCTTGCTATAATCGTTACATCATACTTTTACGTTCATACCTGGACTGTACTACGCACCTGAAATTTCTGATAATCATCAAATATGTACTGTTTCCTTTTGGTAGTTTTTTTTTTTTTTTTGGATGGGAAATCATCAAATGACACTGTGCGGAGCGGAAGGGAGTGTCAGACTTGTACTGACTAAAACCCACCCATGTTCCTTCTTTGCCCTTTGTGTTCCAGAGCCACGGTATCTCTTTCGAACAGTCCCGCAGCCCTGGCATCGGCCCATGCGGACCCCTACTTAGTTGCTGACGTCTCTTTGAGGCGCGCGTGGAACACGAATGCGCCGTCGACACGGCCTGTCGTCATAAGACGGCTGGACGGCGAGCTAGCCCATAACTCGCCGTCCACAGGCCTGCACCTACGGTGGCCGGGAGTCACCACGTGACCTTTTGTTAGTCCCACTTCATAACTACTGCTTTATAACGGTTATTCTTTAAATTTAAAGGATTTTTTTCATGAATTTTGATAAATATGGTTTAGTTAAGGTACCTATTAACATTTTTCTTAAAATTTCGAAAACTTCAAGAGAATTTGACACATCTTACAAAACAAGTTTACCTTTAAAGGTGCGACTTATTTTCATTGAGTTGAAACATACTTAGTGTTTGTTTATACTTCTTATTCACAAAAATTAAAATACCTTTCAGTTAACGAGTTGACTACTGAAGTATTCACCCAAGATGATTGATAGTATGTAAGGTATAGGTTCATTCTAGATGTTTCGTTTAAATCTCCAGTGTCAAGAAGATAGCTATAGTAATAAGTATGAACCATATTTTATCAAGAATCCTTTGATAGTCTCGACCAAACAACATTTAAATTCATAGGTGAGCTCATGTTTTTTATATCCTTGGAAGCCGGCGTTACCAAAATCGATTTTCACTCACTATGAACTTGCTTTGAACGATCAATAATGTATCATTAAAACAGCTATTATTAGAGTCGAAGACATAAGGATCAGATCCACAAAGTCGTGCTTTGATTTTATCTTTTACTTTCGAAAAGCCACGAAAAATCGAATGGTAAAACCAAAGTGATGGACATCTTGATCAGAATTGACCATAAAAAATGGAGCTGGTCATGCGATATGATGAGAGCAAAGCAGGAGAAGTGGTGTAAAAATGTATAACAGACAGTTATTCCAGAAACAGTAATAAGAGCAGGAAAATACAACAAATGGGAAGCGACAGGAGTACTAAAACTCACTGCAGGTCCTAAGTGGAGGAGAGTAGCTCGGAATAGAGTTCAATGGAAGCAGCTGGAATTTTAACTTTGGATTTAATATATAACGCACAACAACAGTAACAGAATAACAGGCTGATAAGTAAATAAGTAATTTGCTTTGATCTCGCTAGACAATAGCTCTTAAAATACCTAACTTAGCTGAAAAAACCACCAAATTATCGAAACAGTAATATAAAACTTACATGCTAGTAACATGAAACTATGTGTGGGACCAGTGGAACTAATGAATTTGTTGAAACCGGAGCCACATCTGCACGTAATTATTTTAAAAGGTCTCCTTTGTTCATCGTGGCTTTTTGTCGGATCCGATCGGGCAGAGTTTATCAACGAGATTACAATGCCAGTTTAGTGATGGGAGTTTTCAATTCCAATTGGTTTCAGCAAAAAGCGTTCGGTGTTTTTTGTTAATTTGTAAATGTAGTGTTAGTTTTGTGAGCTGTTAACGGCATCATCTTTTTGGCTATCATATTCCTTTTAATTATACATTAGTTACACACATAAACTCACTAATATTTCCCAAGTGTGTGGTTAGAAGTTACAGAACGCCACCGGCTAGATACTTGTGAAGTATGTGTGGTATTTTTTATTTTAGATGATAGATCTAAAAATGAGGTGGGGTAATGTTGAGAGGACGAATGAAAGGCGAATGAAAACAAAATATATTTACAAAGCAGATGTGCGTAAAGACGCCCCAAATGGACATACTTTGACCTTATTGACAACTTTCTTCAGAAAGGTCGCAAGCAGCGTGCGTGAGTACCGTATGTATGAACGTGGACGTAGGTAATATTATTATGTTATAGGTGCAACTATAAAACCTTGCCTAACCTTGAGTCACTTCGAATATATCAAAGAGTTAACCGCAAATGAACCTGCAATGACCTTCATTTAGCTAGAAAATACTCAAAGTAACTATTGTTATCCAAACATGAAAAAAACTATCAATACTGTCGTAGTTTTCAATAAACTATCAATTACTGAAAGGTCAAAAGCTCATTCACTTTTGTACCTAAATTATCATAAAAGTGCCTAATAACTTTCTATTGCCTTCTATCTATTGCTTAGTTGGTCTAGCTAGTGGTCGCAAGCAAGACTACTGAGCATGAGGTCGCGGGTTCGATTCCCGGGTCGGGTAAAGTGTTATTGAGTTTTTCCATCAGGAGTTTCTCTCAGTCTGGATTTGTTTCCGATTACCGGTATCCCTGTAAAACCCTTCGGGGATTACAGGCATGAGGTTATGTGTGTAATAATTTTCTAATGTCATTTATTCACTGCACAAGATCTATATATATATTTTTTTTTTGCTTTCGATAGACGGGACAAAAAAAAAGAACACCGTAATCTACCTACTTGCAATAACCTATTAAACAGTTGATAATTTTAGCGCTTGCATGACATGTTAGGAGGAGCTGTTGGCAAACATTTGTGAAAACAAGATAGACGGGATTAGTTCCAACTATAATCACGCACTAAAAGAACTAGCACTCTGACGTATTAAACGTGTCAGCAATGTCATTTTTAGAGTTCCTGATCACTTTGATGTCCGTCTGTCCGTCTCTCAAGACCTCTTTTCTCAGGAACGCGTAAAGGTATCAAGCTGAAATTAATATCAAATACTCAAGTCTGCTCCTCCTTAGAACAGTGAAAAATTCAAACTTGTAAATCAACGTGATCAAAAGATATGACCGTTTATGTCGCATATTTTGCGATTTCACAAGGGAATCAAAACCTATCGGGTACCAAGAAGCAATGTCCTACAGCACATGTAAAGGAAAAAATCTTAAAATCATAAATATGTAGTTGAATAACAAAATACCTACAATTTTATAGGAACCCCTCAGTGCGCGAGTCCAACTCGCACTTGCACGGTTTTTCTACACGGCTTCGCTGAGACATGAGATCACAGTTATTCACGATATTTCTTCCTGTTGTATCTCCTTGCTCAAACGCAACCAAAGAAAAACCACAATGTTTCAAACTCCTATATCAACCGTTCCTTTATTTCACATATTCGCAACGATGCGACGTCCTTGCATTACCTAGGATATTAATACCCACGGCGCAGAGCGGTCGATACTCACTCGTTGGCACAACGCGTGCTGACTAAGGACCCTTGTACCACTGTTGTGCCAACGTTGTGCCCTTGCAGCCCTCTGTGCAGGGATCGAGGGCTATCGATTGTTTGTGCAGTGGATTGTGGGTAATATGGTTGTGTTTCGTTTTGCCTTTTTAGTGTTGATGATTATTGGGAATTGTGCATTTGTAATAATTGCACGTTATATATTGTAAAATAAGACGTAATTTAATTTGAGCGGCGACCGCGAACTGGAAGACGTTGCGTTGCCAGGCCTCCCTCTAGGTGGACCGATGACCTGGTAAAGGTTGCCAATGTGGCGACACTTGGGGGAGGCCTATGTCCTGCAGTGGACGACTTTCGGCTGAAATGGAATAATAACTGTCCAAACTGAAAGTTTGTAATTAGAATCGCCCCGTATTACATGAGACTTAAACATAACTAGCTAAATGTGGTGTAGGGAGAGGTGTACTATTGAGAAGACAGAGGTCTTCTCAATAGTACACCTCTGCCTAACACGTTGATCACAGAGGTCTAACACGTTGATTTTTCGGTTTATAGGCTTGATGTAATGCTACAAAAACTGACGTTTTTCTGAGTTTTCTCTCTTGATGAACTGAGAAATTTTTTATAGAGTTTGTCAGGAAGTATTTAGTTTTGTAATCCAACAGGGATATTAATTATGTCAAAAGTAAGTCATCATCTACCCAGCCTTTTCCCAACTAAGTTAGAGTCAGCTTCCAGTACAACCTGATGCAGTTGAATACCAGTATTTTACATGGTACGACTACCTATCTGACCTCCACAACTCAGTTAGTACTTGGTAATACGATACCCCTTGGTAAGACTGGTTGTCAGACTTACGGGCCGCTGACTACCTGTAACGGCTGTCAAAGATCTACAAATGACAGCCAGGACCAACAGCTTAACGTGCTTTCCGAGGCACGGAGGAAACCAAGTATGTCAAAATTAAAATTAAAGCTATATTTTTGATGCCTACAAATAAAAATTCTGTAAATCTATTTACTTTTAGAACAAAACAAAAACACAAGACTATCTCGAGTACCTACCAATCTACACAAACAGCGTTAGGTAAAATCTCAAGTACAACCGCTCTGAACGAGACAATTTCATCTCAGTGGTCTCACGACCCAACATCGACCATCACTTGTTCTCGACAAAGACTGAATTATGGGAAGCAAATAGTGCACGATTTGTATTGAGAAATTCTTTGTTTCCGGACCCAACAATAGGGGGCTTTGTTGTTAGATCTAAGTCCCTTTTCATGCTCGCTCTGTTTGTATGGACAAGCCATTTATATAATGGTTCCTGATGAAACAGAGGCAGTCGATGATAATGCTCATTGTTTGGGATATTGATCATGGGAGCTGTAATTTCATAGATGCATAACTTTAACTGAAACCAGCCAGTACTAGTTTTGATCTGTTAAGAGCTTTATCTGTAGCAAATACTTGTATACCTACATATCTATTTAATTTAGCTTTCTTTTACAGTCCACGACCCCTATCCTCGCTGTATCCGTCCAAAAAGTTTAATTAACTCCAAACAACAAAACCGCGTGTTGTTATTTGTCAAGCCGCGAACAAGGACGTTTTAATGGAATCCTTCCTAAAAATAGCAAACGGGAAACGTTGGTTTTAACACTCCGCCCGGCGCCGCCTCAGCAGTGCGTTAGTGAAAGCGAGAATTTACCGAAAGCAATTTCGTCTCTTATTTACAGAGCCCGGGGCTGGCTATAAAAACGGTCCTCTATTAAAACGCTTTTAATAATCGTCTTCGATTTTGGAGCGAGGGTAGAAATGGGCTGTTAGGTGCCGCGAGCCACCATAACTCAATTATTTCTCGCCCCGACATAACTAACTTAACAGCATCAACAGCCGGTTTCATTTGTGTGCAAATTGCGAATACATGAATTGTTTATCAGGGCTGAAGTTTCCGATGAAATTCGGCATTCGTTACCTCCGAAAGTTTAGGGTATCCTGGAAGTTTTGCGGCCGTTTCGCAGAAAAACGAGCGCGACAGATATTACTTGGTAACTTTGCTGACAGCGAGATATAGGATTCTTTTGACTTGGCAAGCAATATTTTTGGTAAGTCCATTACATATTACATGAATACGAGTTACAAAGAAGTTAGCGTAACAATTTATTCTGTCTACGACTCATGAGAAATGAAACAATTTGTAACAACGTCCTTCAAGACGTAAATCCATACCAATGTTATAATTTATGCGAAAGTAACTCTGTCTGCCTATCAGTTACCTTTCATGCCTTAACGCTGAACGCACACCATGGTAGTAGACATAGGTCTACCATAGGGTAGACTTGTGGTAGATCTATGACCTGGCTTAAGACCTAGGATATTTTTATAGCGGTAGTAGGATCCCGTCCAGTACTAACTGGGTTGTGGAGGTCAGATAGGCAGTCGCTCCATGTAAAATACTGGTATTCAGCTGCATCCGGTTAGGCTGGAAGCCGACCCCAATATAGTTGGGAAAAGGCTAGGCAGATGATGAGTAGGATCCCGTTCTAATTCCCAACATGCAAAGCCATTAACAAAAGCTATTCAACCATCTCTTCCTAAATAATAAAACACGAACTAACTAGCCTCATACCTATTACAGTCGAACTATGATCTCATTAACAGCGCAGAGCATTCTTAATTTGCGAGAGAGGTCAAGCACCTGAACAACGAGCAAGAGCCGTTCTAAAGGGCTGTAAGGCCCCGAGGGCTCTCCACATCGCTCGCTCACTTCCCGTATTCATGTCATTTCTAACTACGAACGAATTCGCATTCGGTCGGCGTTCCGATTTCGCAGTACATGCAGGTTTGCAAAAGTCGGTGCAATAAAGCGGGGTCTCGAAATTGAAACGACAGATGACGACAGCTTGGGAAATGGTGGAAACTTTCAAAGTCCATTTCGATTAAATAAAATGTTTTTAAAGAAATACGTTTTCGTTTTTGTTACGGTACTGTTCAAATGAATTACATTCATACCTTTTTATTGACATATACGTGGAGGTGGAGAAATAGACATAGAACAGATTAGAGGGAAAATTGTGTATTTTTCGTTAGCAACATTTGTAACAGCTGTTTTGTAAAAAAAAAGAATTTTTGAAGGCAGGCTCTTCTTTCTTTGTCGTGTGGTGAGTGCTTAACCTGGTGTCAGAGTTTTTATGCCGTCCATGGGCCTCTGACTTGGTTTTACATGCCGTCAAGAAATATCTCCCAGGTATGCTGGTTTCCTTACGATAATTATACAATACGCACATGAATCTGAAAAATCGGAAGTGCGTGTCTTGGGTTCGAACTTGAGACCTATGACTTGGCCGTCCGACGGTCACACCCCTAGGCTATCCCAAAGAAAAGGCAGGATGTTTATCCTGCCTTTTCTTTGGGATAGCAATATGAGTTTTCATAGGATAATTAATATTTAGAATGACTTGCAACACAATATCTAAAATTTCTAAAGGAAGTGCTCGTATGATCAGATGTGTGAACGTGGATAAGGCAAAAGAAGTATAGTAAGTGTAAGGATTGTAGCAGGTGGCGTCCTGCAGTTTCTGCGTAACCCCATTGGAAAAAAGGCGTAAATTTATATATGCATGTGTTATATTGTGTGTATCTAAAGGAAAATTACATATTAATTAACGCGAAAAAAAAAAAATATTCGGGTCAAAAAAAATTTTTTTTAATTACATTTTTTTATTAGTATGAAATGCCATCATCATCTGCCTAGCCTTTTCCCAACTATGTTGGGGTCGGCTTTCAGTCTATCTGCATGCAGCTGAATACCAGTATTTTACATGGAGCGATAGCCTACCTGACCTCCACGACCCAATTAGTACTGGGGAAAAAAAAAAAAAAAAAATGAAATGTATGTATAGGAAAAAAATATTACCGATATGTTCTCGGATCACCTTTAATAAACCCTCGCCGACATCTCGGTTAGAACTTTGAGACTCAAGTCCACTTGAGACACGTTAGAAATGTTTCTCGCTACGATCTTGTAAGTTTCTTGCAAAGTATGAAACAAGAAAAGTTACTATGGGCAACATGAGGCAAGTAATATATAAGAGTGAGTTTAATCAACAAGCGCCGTATACTACTATGCCTGTTGTATGTCCCAAAAGGGAAGGTTATAATAAAGGGTGTAAATAGACACTTAACATAAACGAAAGGCACTTGTTCCCCCCGTCACTACGATCTTTTTTTTGTTCTAGACCATACCTGGGAACCTTCTAGTTACGGAGATATTGGGGGTCAAAGTTCCAACTTTATCAATTAACAAGTTTTTTTTTAAATACATGTTTTTAATGTAAGATTTTTACTTTACACATCTCCACGACTCTTGTACTATTAAATCCATTCATCAGCACAATGCTATGAGTGCTTTCCATCGAGTCCTACCGTAAAACGTGATTTTTCACCCCAAAAAAGAAAAACTATTCCCAGCAATAATTTTTGCGTAAAGTTACTTAGTTTGATATACAGAATTCTTGGTTGGCGGATATGTGAAGGGTCTGTTTACACCCGGTATGTATTGTATAGCCCACCATAATTTTGTCAGCTGTTTATAATTATTTTTATCACTAATTCAAGCCACGTCTTCATGAATGCGAAAATATTATTGTACTGTTAGATTCTCAACACTTAACGCTGAGTCGTGTATTTTATTATGGCGCAATTACACTTGGTCGTTAACCCGTATTCGGGTCCTTGAAAGACTACAGATTCGAATCCGGGCTCCCGATGCATTAATTACACTGGTCATCGCACTGGAATACGGGCTAACGACTAGTAGTTTGAATAAACGAGTGCATGCGCCGCGTGCACTGATAGAAATGAAAGGAAAACTGGCTTCGGGTATCCGAATACGAGTAACCGAAACAAAAGACGGGCCTACTCGACCCCGTTCATTTACACGTGGTCGTTTGCTTGAATTCCATAGGCAATCGACTACGGGAGACCGACAATTTGTGTAATTGTCGCAATTAGACATTATATATATATAATTAGACATTATATATAGGTGTCGTGTAGGTAGTGTAAGTTAAAAAAGGGATTATCGTTTGATTCCTCACTTGTCCATCAGGGGTGCCTATAATCATCAACGGAACACAGAACTAGACTACTGATTCCTACTAAAAAATCCCTGTGAATAAATCAGATAAGACATTGCCATGACTTGGAATTGAGTCACGAGATCCCCAACATTTGCACTTACACAAAAAGGCAGTTCTACCAGTACACATGATATTTTTCGAAGAAGTTTTACATAAAACCTAGGGAATAAAAGTCGTCTAAAATAAAAGGGGTATGTGTGTAGAAAGCGAAATTGATCGGACAGGAACGTCGACAGCTTGACTCCATTACCTACAAGTTTTAGTCTCCAAGGGTAGCCACGCCAGAAACTTAGAAATGTTTTCGGTTCTCTAGAAAGTTCTTTGAAAAGTTTCAACGATAAAGGCTGGATTGTTAAAGAAGGCACTAATGTTGGGACCTTTTTATGTTAGATAGGCTCGCGTATGACCATTATATCACTTTGAATCTGTTACAAAGAGTTTCATAATGTGTTTTTTTTTTTTATTAGGGGCACTTCGCTACTGGTGGTGGGGTTAGTGTCGGCACATTTGATTCGGAAAAAAATCTTTAAAAAACGAATTTGTCATCCCTGTATCATTGACTGGCTCGGCACAATTGGAACTAAGCCGAGCGTCGTTTTCCCGAACTTACTCGCCGACGGGCTGTACCAAACCATGCCGAGCCGAACAAGCGGGTAGTTTCCCACATATATCCCTCATAGTTGTTCCATGAAAGTAAATCATTTTTGTTCGGTGTATGTGGCAGTAGTAAAGAAAGCAATACAATGTAACAGAACATATTTTTTTAAATAGGAAGGTTACTATGTACAGGGACTCCGACACCAAAACGGTTACCACGTATTCAGTACATCGTTCTAACGTAAAATATTTGTGTGTGGGGAGGGGCGGGGCACACACAGATATTTTATGTCGCTTATTAAAACAAATAACAGCTGTTTCCTATAAAGTTGCAATATCTACACGGTCAAAATGTATGGAACAGTGGATTTTCTGAATGAGGTACTAAATACGTGGTAACCGTTTCAGCGTCCTTTCCACCTTGTATTATAAAACGCAATATTCTATCACAGTGCTACGGTATAAATATTATAAATTATTAATAAATCTTATATGGAGCTAATTATCTCTTGAATATCAAATTCTCTTGGAACTAACAAGTCACTATTCAAATCAAAAACAAAACTACGACGCTAATTAAATGCCACGCAAACTGAATACTTAACTACGTGTTGATTAAGTTCAAAATTGCTCTTTGTGTATATTTGTATCTATATAGAATGGGTACAATTATAATTTTCCGTCGTGTTTGTACTGGCCTCAACCCAACCCAAGCCAATATTAACAGAATACTTTTGGGGCTTCCGTGCAAGTTTCCAAGGCTTTGTCCTAGTTTCGTCCACGTGTTTTTCATTGTGTTCAGCACAAAAGTTTGCAATGTTGGTGTAATTTCGGTTGCGCAAAATATTGATTGTTGAATTTAGCACAATTCACGTGCGGATGATTTATCTCGAAATTAAAAACAACTTCAAGTTGCCTTCTGTATTTGTCTGTGTGACCGCATTGTTTTACTAAATCGGGCAATGGATTTTGAATAGATTTTCACTATAATTTTAAGATTTTGATCTGGAGGATTATTGTAAGAATATCATATGAAATGTACTCATAGTAAAGAACTCAATTGTTATCAAGCCGTAGAAATCGTGCCAAACGAAGACGTGTCGATAGTCTCCTATATAAGATTGATGTGTCAATGCAAAAGTAAAAGAGAAAACACTGTTTTATACTAATGAAATATAACATAACATAACATCATGCCTTTAATCCCCGAAGGGTTAGGCAGAGGTTTGCGTAACAGTACACCCACATTTCCCCAGTAATGTTTTAAGTCCCATGTAATAGGGCAGGCCTATTGCCATAGGCTAATGTAATGTAATTTTCTGAAAATTCTAATTAATGAAAAGTTTTTTTAATCTAAAACTAATATTATAAGGCTGAAGAGTTTGTTTGTTTGGTTGAACTCGCTAAACTCAGGAACTACTGGTTCGATTTGAAAAATTCTTTTAGTGTTGGATAGCCCATTTATCGAGGAAGGTTATATAAAATTTGACGCGGACGAAGGTTGCGGGCAACAGCTAGTGTTAATTATTCTTGCGTTTTGCCGCAACTCGCCTGATGTGAAACGATGATGCGGCCTAGAGTGGAAAACGCTTATTTTGTCGTAAGTTTCCTGTAAAAGTCTTTCCAATTCTTTTAACCTCAAAAGGAGGTTCAAATAGCAGTAAATTGCTTCCCTGTTATGTTTCGATACCAGTTCATGCCAGTTAATTTGTTGTTTGGAAGCTTTCCCAGTGCTACAATAATTTATTTGTTTTTACAATAAACAAGCTTATAAATACGAGGGCGGGTCAATAAGTCCGTGACTTTTTGAATTTCTGACCACTTTACTGAAACAGCAACACTGCTCCTGTCAACAGGCATCTGTCAGTTGACTCCTGTCAAAATTTAAACTTGCTGCGTCAGTTAGTTTGTGTTTGACAGCTATTTTTATCAGACTACTCACTAATTTGAGGAGAAAATGGAAAAAAGTGAATTTCGTGTGCTTATTAAGCATTATTTCTTGCGAAAAAAAACCATTACGGAGACCAAGCCTAAGCTTGATAAATACTATGGGGACTCTGCACCATCGATTTCAATGGTAAAAAAGTGGTTTACTGAATTTCGTTGTGGCCGTACAAGCACTGAAGATGCCGAACGTCCTGGACGCCCAGTTGAGGTCTCTACACCCGAAACAATCGAAAAAATTCACGATATGGTGTTGACCGACCGAAGATTGAAAGTGCGAGAGATTGTGGAAGCCGTAGGGATCTCGCATGGCTCAGTGGTTTCAATTTTGAATGATCACTTGGGCATGAGAAAGCTTTCCGCAAGATGGGTGCCGCGTTTGCTCACAGTCGACCACAAACGCAATCGTGTAACAACTTCACAGGAAGCTTTGGCGTTGTTTAATCGCAATATGGAGGAGTTTTTGCGCCGTTTTGTAACCGTGGACGAAACATGGATCCATCACAACACACCAGAAACCAAACAACAGTCAAAACAGTGGGTTTCTAAGGGTGAATCGGCGCCAAAGAAGGCCAAGGTGGGTTTGTCAGCCAATAAAGTTATGGCGACTGTTTTTTGGGATGCACGCGGGATAATCCACATTGACTACCTTCAAAAGGGAAGAACAATCAATGGGGAATATTATGCCAACTTATTGGACCGATTCAATGACGATTTGAAAAAAAACCGACCTCATTTGGCCAAGAAAAAAGTTCTTTTCCACCAAGACAATGCAAGGGTGCACACATGTGCAGTTGCCATGGCAAAAATCCATGAATTGGGCTATGAATTGCTCCCTCATCCGCCCTATTCTCCAGATTTGGCTCCGAGCGACTACTTCTTGTTCCCAAACCTGAAGAAATGGCTTGGTGGAAAAAGATTTGACTCCAATGATGAAGTCATCTCGCAAACAAAGGCCTATTTTGAGGACCTCGACAAATCATTTTTTTTGGAAGGGATAAAAAAATTGGAGAAGCGTTGGACAAAGTGTATAGAGCTCAAGGGAGACTACGTTGAAAAATAAAATTATTTTTTTATCAAAAAATCTGTGTTTTATTCCAAAAGTCACGGACTTATTGACCCGCCCTCGTAGTACGAGGAAGTTTTCTGGAATCTTGTTTTAATTAAATCAAAATAAACGTATTTTCCGAAGTAACTTCAGTTACGTTTATACGAGTCTAATGAGGAATTTGGTACTTTATTTGTTTTAAGTCATCATCTGCCTAGCCTCTTCCCAACCATGTTAGGGTCTGCTTGCAGTCTAACCGGATGCAGCTGAATACCAGTATTTTACATGGAGCGACTGTCTACCTCTACAACCCAGACAGTACTGGATAATACGATACCCCTTGGTAAGACTGGTTGTCAGACTTTCAGACCACTACCTGTAACGACTGTCAAAGATCTACAATTTACAGCCGGGACCAACGCCGTAACGTGCTTTCCGAAGCTCTGTGCTTCTCCGTGATCCGTGCTTCGGAAACTCGGTATGTAATTAGGCACCCATGCACGGACCAACCTAGGTAAGCGCGACTTAACCTGAAGATTGACCCGAGTGGCCCGTTGTTATTGATCTCTTTTTATTTTATTTTTGGTTTGACAACAAATTAATAAGAAGATTCAAAAAGTGCATGTATAAGGGCTAGCTGAATAAAATAAAGCCTAGTATATAGAGGTCATCATCGTTGATAAACACACGATGCTTTTTCATATTTTGCACTCCCAATATTTACAAATACAACGAATCAAAAGGCGACTTTCGCACACAAATAAAACCTTTTAAAAACGGCCGATTAATTCAATATCGTTTCAAAAATGCACACTGTTCACAAAACTCAGCATTTTTTGTGTCTGAACCCAACGTTTGACTGCGTTTTTCGCTTTTGAAAACGCAGTTTGAAATGATAAAAGGCAGCGCGGTGTATCCCTCCCTCTAATTGGCCGACGTCGCTCCCACTAATTCTGTTACGTCCTAATGGGTGCCTCTCGGTCTGTGTACTAACAATTACGTTAAATTACAGGCTTTAATGTCATATCTGCGTATTATCTTGGCAAGTTTATTCTGTCCTTTGTTGTCGGTACTGTGTACTTAGTTATCAGGTGAAAGTGATAAAGTGATATAAAAAAAAAAAGTGATTGTGAAAATATAAAGTCTTTACTTATCATAACATCACGCCAGTGGTTTCCGAAGAGTTAGGCAAAAGTGTACCCACATTCCACCAGATATGTTTTATAGGGCGAGCCTATTGCCATCAGCCGGGCACAAATCCAGATTCCACGGTCGCTACTGAAAAATTTGTGATGGAAAAGCCCAAAAACACTTTGCCCTACCCGGAAATCGAACGCAGGACCTTCATGAAAGTCTCTGTTTTCCTAAAAACTAAAAATTGCCTTCTAATGCACTTCTAATGTGTACTATTGTGAAAGTTAGTAGTCCGGTTAATGTACCCCCTAATGTAATGGTGTATCTGACTGCTTTAAAAAGGCTAAGTTCCCTTTTTCGTGAGACACTTCCCTCTTCGTGATATTTCCGTCAACACGAAACATGTATTTTACTTGTGAATGTAATGTATTGTACAAGCTGTTGCCCGCGTCTTCGTCTGCGTGCAAATGTTGTGTCTCCGTCCACCTTTTGGTGGACAAGCCGGTGGTGAACGTCAGTAATCATCGGAAATTTTCATGAGTATGTGTGAGAAAAAAAAGGAGCCTATGTGCTATTCCAGACTATAATCTATATCTGTGCCAAATTTCATCCAGATCCGTTCAGCCGTTCTGGCGTGATTGAGTAACAAACATCTATCCATCCAAACTTTCGTATTTATAATATTAGTAAGTAAAGATAGTATAGATTATTAAGTATTGATTAAAATCAACGAAACATTAACTTATTTGTCCTAATATACCTTCCGGTAATTAACCCATAAAGCCGACCATCAATCATTCCTTTACAAACGATATCTCAATAAAGTAACCTCAATTTCAAATTTCCGTGAACAAACAGTACCCATTACCAAAGTATAAATAATAAAATCGGAGTCTAATAACACACAATAAATGCTCACTCCGATGCATAATAAATGTACACTTGAATGAGTCATTAGTGTGTATCCATCGAATTACTAACAAGACTACTGTTTTTCGAATTATCTTTCTTGAATATTTTATAAGTTTACTCCATATATACCAACATTCATTCGCTACTCAACGACGACCAGAGTACATTGATACGCAGTGAAAAAAGGAACTAATAGTATGTAAAGAGTTCGACGCATCATTGCATGGCTGTTGCTACTAGCGCCACCACGACGTCTCAAATTATAGTGGTTAAGACCACACTGGTAGTACAGCGGTTAAAAGCGTTTCCTTGTTAAGTATTCCGTGGAATCTATCAGAATTGCGATGTTTTATATTGAAATAAGTACCTTAAGTAGTGCATTATTCAGTTTATTACCCAGAACTCATCTAATAATGTGACGTGTATTTATATCTTCTTCGAAACTCGAGGAGGAAGGTATATTTATTTCTGGCTTGCAGTTTTTATGAATTTAGACATGAAATGATTTACAAGCACGCACAATTGAAGCATGAATTTCAGATATTGAAAAATTTCGTATTGAAAAATGATGTCTAGGTGCATATTCTGTGGGATGGTCTAGGCGTCTAAGGGCTGAATAAAAAAGGCGACTGTCTCGTTGGTCTAGCCGCCGCAAGCGCTACTGCTAAACATGTGGTCCTGGGTTCGATTCCCATATCGGGCAGAGAGTTATTGGGTTTTTCCATCAGGAATTTTTAGTAGTTAGAACAGTGTCCGGTTCCTGAGAATGGGCTCACTCTCGATGACATGGGACTTAAACATAACATACAATTTGGTCATGCTATAATACAGCCCTGCCTAACTGTGCGGAAAGCAGGAATGCCCTTATATACGGTTACCACGTATTCAGTACTGTATCATTCTGAGCCCCCTACATAGAAACTTTTTATCGGTTAAAAACAGCTGTTTCATAAATTTTGACCGTGTAACTTTTATAGGAAACAGCTCATTTTTTTTTTTTTAAACCTATGGAAAATATCTATGTGGGGCTCAGAATGTTGTACTGAATACGTTGTTACCGTTTTTGCGTTGGTGTACCTTCCACCCTGTATAGAGAAAGCTTATTTTATCGCGATTGAACAGAGTCGGGTTCATAATATAAATTTAATTCCTATTAAAAATGAAAGATTTCTTATTAAAAGAATACTCGTAAGAAGTAAGGAGGAGTAAATTGAAGGACGCCTCTTGAAGCTCGTTTTTAATATAATTAAATTAAAATCTATTAAAGATGTAATTTAATGAAGCTTGTGAGTTGTCTATAGCATTATTAAATATACCTGAAGAGGCATTTAGCAAAACACGGGTAATTAAAAATGGTTCGAAAAAAACAAAGAATAAAAAAAAATATGAAAAGGTAACCTTTTCATAAATTTTATCGGTTTTTGCAAATTTATGCGAAAATACTAAACCAGTTTTGATCAAAAGCCCATTGCTTGTAAATTGAGGGCACATTCTGTTTAAAAGCCCGTAATAAGTCACGAGCCATAGCTCCTAAACTTTATTAATTAAATATTCCCAAACAAAAAGCGAGAATTTGGGCCATAACCCACCCGCGCTGTGCCTCAGAACTGGAATGGAACAAACAACCCTCAGCGCTGGTCATTAAACTGGTAACAGTGGAACTACACTCGACGTTTTACGGGTTAACATTACAGCTCATAAAAACTCGGTACGAGACCGCTGGGAGCCTAAATATAAAAATTCTAAGCGATAAAAAGAAAATTAAACTTTGGATTATTAGAATTTATGAAAATTATTCAAATATCAGGAATTAGTAGCAGCCCAAGGTATGAAATGCCTTGTGTGTGTACCATTAACTACACCGCTGCCTAACCCTTCGGGAATTAGAGGCGTGATGTTATGTTATGTATTTAAAGTTATCTAGGTTCCAACATTACTATGCATTTTACTTAAAGCTTAATATAGTACTGTTGCAATAAAGTAATATGGAATAAATATCCTATATACAACTTTAGTAAAAAAGTACTAGTTACTCATAATATTACGACGCAAATAACCACACGAAAAGAGGGTCCTGTCATTGTGTTATTAAATTTTGTGCTATAGATTCATTGATATATTCTCCTACAATATAGGTATTTCTATTATGACTAACACAGCTAGTCATAGTACAAAGTAATCACAGTTGTAAAAAAAACGATTTGTGTTAAGTCACACCTGCTACGCCGTAGACCTCGTAGCTCCTTGCTACGCTAACGCTACGAATTATTGAAAAAGATGGCAAGAACTTCATTCCTTATTTTTTTTTAAATAAATATTATTTTCAAGGAGATCAGAGAGTTCTTTCTTTTTTGTTAAGAGCTACGTCATATGATCAAGGACGGTGAAAGCTTGGGATGTTGACCTATGCGTTTTCCTTGTGATAGGAAGGAATATATCAGGAAGATTTCAGCATGAAAATATTTTTTTAAAAAAGAGAATTATAGATTGTAGGTAATTTATTTAGATCCGAGTTTTTATCTTAACAATATTTACATACATCTTACGAATTTATTAGAATCTTGTTTCATTTAAAAGTCTAAGCTTTTGGGTACATCTACATCCCAATTTTTTTCCACAATTTCTAAGGATATATAACCTTCCACTAAAAAACATAACCAAAATATACCGTAGTAGACGTTTAACTGTGCGTAAAATTATACAACCTAAAAATAAATAGGTGACGAGTACAAAGCAACCTTCCATTAACCGTATCCATTACGCTAAATAAATAATTTCAGACAACATTTAATTGAAACTGAAGTAAAAACACGTGCCAATCCACCCTGAAAGAAGAAATATCTTATAACTTACCTTGAGGATATGTAACCTTCTTCCTACACCCGCCACATGGCCAAAACACTGGTCGAATAGAAAGATGAAAAAAATTAACTGTCAAGCATGTAATATTTAGTATTTAAAAAATGGAATGGCTAGTGATGTCGTAGTGTCAGTCGGGAACGCGTATCGTTCGGTACGCGGCGCGCGGGGCACTGACCAACACTGGCTGCGCCGCGCCGCCCGCTGCGAACAACGCGCGAAAACCTTAAAGATGGCGGAGGGTAGATGGGTGAATAGGCAGAATAGGGGTTGCTTTTGCTTTGTTTGTTTCGTTATTGGGGTAGTAGAAAAAGTGGAGTTGAAAAGGGTTGGTGTCACGGATAGACAGTGTTTTAAATATTGATTGTCACCTAACCTCGGTTGGGCTCACTCGGACATTAGCTATGACCTAGGCTAGATAGAAGTACTTTTGAACGGATCTTAGCTGCACAGACGGAGGATTATAATCTAAACTAAATAAAAAACATGTAAATATAATTTGAAAAAGTGTTTTGCAAAAATTGTAATCATTTAAATGTAATTCAGATAATTTTGTTTTGTAAACAATGACAATTTTAAACTTCCTTTTCTTAAGCGTAAAAAAATCGTTAGCGAATTATTAAATTATAACAATGAAAACCTAGTTTTAATAAAACAATGTCTTTTGATTTTTGTTGTGCAGCCATTTCAACAAGTTACATAATTTTGCAAAACCATATTTCTTTTCACATCTTTCCGTTTGCCAGCGCTGTCGGTCTACATAATCTGTGTCCCCCACCCGTCCGGGCGGGAGGGTACACTCGATACCACCCGGAAGCCTCGCTCGCCCTTTACGGACCTTTGTTTCACCTAACAGCCTCAGCCAATTATAATATCTCATCATTCAACCCTTCAGCCCTACCAACAGTTCATTTTTTAATTTCCTTTCTAGTAATGAGGGTTTATGCCGAATGTATTGTGAACGTGGAGGATGTCAGTCATTTGATATTTTGTGGTCTTTAATGGTGTGCAAAAAGTTGGTACTTTGACTCCCAATATCTCCGTAATTAGAAGGTTCTCAGGTATGGTCTAAGACAACAAAAAATATAGCAATGACAGGGAGGACAAGTGCCTTTCGGCTTCGCTAAGGAACACCCTTTAAACAGCCGGAACAATATTATTATTTTTACACACTTTATAATTAAGTGTAACTAATAAACCTGGACAAAACTGTTAAATAAAACATTTATTAATATCTAAAAGAAACTTTATATGAAAATCCTATTTTTACCACACAACAAAATTAAAAGTAACTTTATACATTGG
The DNA here is from genome assembly GCA_910589295.1 of Noctua janthe. Taxonomy (NCBI): domain Eukaryota; kingdom Metazoa; phylum Arthropoda; class Insecta; order Lepidoptera; family Noctuidae; genus Noctua; species Noctua janthe. The sequence continues at coordinate 14,712,649 of OU342559.1, read as the reverse complement.
TGAAGGCTTTTTTAATATTTTACCCAAACAATTTTGACTTAAGTAAAAGAAAACACTTTCCCAATCTTCCTATTATAGAAACAGCATAAACCCATTAAAACTTTCAGAATGCCAATCATAAGATAATTCAAACTTAACAGGAAAAGCGGTAGAAAATATTAAAGTTTTTGTTTACAAAATATATCCCTCTGAACAGCCAATCAGTACCCCGTCAAAGACAATAAAATATGGCTAGAATACTTTTCCAATCACTCTATTACCGTTTATCATCGGCCATAGACTGCCAGACTCCATAAATTCGATGTTCGAACGACTTTATGATAACAAAAGACTTGACCAATCAAACTTACAGCTTCCCGTAATCTTTTCCACCTGTACTACGTCCATCCCTTTCTTAGACCTTGTGTTGGGGCGAGATAGAGATAGTTCTGTTGAATGTAAGGTTTATACCGATTGAGGTGGGGTTAGAGAAGCTTTTGGTCGGAATCAAAGCCGGGGCTGAAAGTTTCTACAATAACTGTCATGGCATAATAACGAGGCGAAAGGGAGGAAGTTGTCGGTTAATGTTGCCAACGATGAAAATGTTTAATTTATGTAGGTCCTTAATAAATCTGTGGAGTCATTAATATCGATGTACATGTGGGTTTCAATGGAGGGATCCCATTGATGGATGTGGAACACTGGATATGTTCGCTGATAAATGTCACCCTCCTGGTTGTAAATTATGACGGCGGGAATGTTTTTTTTTTCCATTTCTATTCTCTAACAGCAAAAATATGTTTCGGTTTTACGGTGGGTTGGTTCATCCTTCCGCAGGATGTCAGTTCTAATTTTGCTATGGTATTATCAGTGTGTGGGATAGGTAGCGAGAAAGTAATTTCGGTCCTATGAGCTTAGACGATACGTTACTACGGATACACACTTTATCGAGAATTTTAACTAAAAAAATTGGATTATTTAAAGCTTGTTAGATATCCTTGGAGTTAAACTTACTGACCATATAAGAAACTCGAAACTGCGTTCTAAAACGTAAATTGCCGATATAGGTCACACTGATGCTACGCTCAAATGGAACTGGGCTGGGCTGGGCTGAGCTATGGGCCAAAGTAAAGTCACAATGGGTCCCAAACAGCATCAAACGGCAACGCGGCATTCCCAAAAGGAGGTAATGGGACGAACTCGACTCTTTTCACAAGGATTGGGGAATAACAGCACTGAATAGGAATAAGCGGAAAGAGGAAAGGCCTTTGCCATGCAGTGGGTCACAAGTGGCTAATAATAATAAAAGATATTCGAACAAAATTATAACCCACCCAATCTGCTTTGCGTAAGAATAATCTATTTTTATGCAAGTTAACCTAGTTTAATCCAAGTTCATATACCCGTGACATTTAAGTCCTTTATCCTACAATTCAAAATCGAAGTCTAAGTTTTTAGTCATTTAATTTATTAAATTCTTTTCAAATAATATGGCAGATCGATGGTAAGAAAACTCGGGCTAAAATACACAAATAACCTTTCCCGGGATCTCAGGCATGTCCATACATGAAAATATGTCGCAACCACCCACAGTCACAAGTAAGTACTATAACTCCTATTCCGATAACTGGTTATTATTAACAACTCATTAATAATGAATAGGGATTGCCGCCTACTCGACGCCCATCGGATCGGCATTATCCCTGAATAATCTTAGCCTTGGCATTCAAGGCGGATGTTTGTTTATTTCTAAATACGTTTAAATTTATACCGGAGGAAATGTATTTCCTTTACCTGAAAGGACTTTCTCGAAATAATTTTAGAATAATTATCTTATTTCTAGCTTTATCTTTAGACTACTTGTTGACATTTTATTTTTTTAGTTTTTGTATGCACACGGTCAGGTTAATTTTTTTCATATCTTTCTTTGGAGCGACGATCTTCGCAGGGTGACTCGTAGGAACTGCATGAGAGTTGTATTGTATTTACGGGCTGGTGTCCGCAACTCCACGTCCAAAGCGCGTATGTTGCGTGTGGCTCGATGAGTTGCTAAGAAACGAGTTCAGCGGCGTGCTATTGAGGAGGTCTATGACTATGGACTGCTGTAGGCTGATGATGACATCTTTCTTTAACCTTAAATATATCTATTTATAGTTATTTAATGTTATCCAACGATATTTCAACGATAATTAAAAAAATAATAACATTTAATAAAAATAAATACTAAAACGAATGACATAACCTAGATGGTATTGTAGTAACACTCACTGTTGAGACGTAACGTGAACAAACATGAACTGCATCTTTGCAGTTCATGTTTTTATGTCATTAACATTAAGTGACATTTTCAACGCTTTGTTTTTAACTCAGCACCAAAAGTCAAAGTCCCAACAGCTCCATATTATTAGTGTGCACACTTACAAACTTAATTGTTACATATTTAGGATTAGCTTATGCCAAAGGCTTCGCCGGCGTGGAGTTTGATTATTGTCCCACGGGATCATACCACGGGTATAAAAAGTATACTATGTGTTACTCCAGATTTTAAACTATCTGTGTGCTAAATTTCATCCAAATCCGTTAATAAGTTTTTGCGTGAACTAGTGACAAACATCCATCCATCCTCACAAACTTTAAAGTATTGTAGGTACTTGCTTTTCTGTAGTGTTTTGTTTTTCGTTATTAGATTATGCGACAAATTAACAACACGGTTGATGTTTTGACCTGGCTCTTATTCTAGGTCTTATTTTGTTAGGTATCAAACTTCCCGTAAACCTAAACTAGAGCTTCCCGAATTTCCATAACAAACTTTATAACTAGAAAGCTCTACGTGCTTTCCTTCTAAAACAAGGTATTAAAAGTAGTTGTATAAGCTGCCGATTTTGAAAGTTCCGGAGCGACGGATAAACTCGAGTTATCAATCAAGGTTTGAGCACCCATCAAAGTTGTTGAGTGTAGCAATATTACCTATTACAGGGGGTATTGCGAACCAGAGAGTGCCCCCTACTACTGGCATACACTTTATTTTAAAAATCTGTGAACATAATAATGTTCACAGTTTCTCTTAGTTTCTTTTTATTTAGTCCTGGATCGAAAAAACTGGAAGTCAAGGGAGAAGCCTTTGCCCAGCAGTGGGATGACCCAGGCTAAAAGTATCAGTAAAGGTGAAATAATTAAAAAGTTTACGGATAAAGATAGATCGCAAGGATTATTTGAGCAAAGTTAATAAAATATAAAAGAATTATAAAATTCTATCGATTCATTTTCTAAAAAACCCCAACCATTTATGCAAAGGTGGGTCAGCGAATAATTGCTATCAGGCTAAAAGTATCAGTAAAGGTGAAATAATTAAAAAGTTTACGGATAAAGATAGATCGCAAGGATTATTTGAGCAAAGTTAATAAAATATAAAAGAATTATAAAATTCTATCGATTCATTTTCTAAAAAACCCCAACCATTTATGCAAAGGTGGGTCAGCGAATAATTGCTATCACTCACTGTACTTGTGACAGGCACTAGAGCTATATCTTGATATTTTTATTTCGAGCCAATTAATATTCCAGTAGTAACTAATCAGTCAATCATCATCTGCCTAGCCTTTCCCCAACCATGTTAGGGTCGGCTTCAAGTCCTAACCGGATTACCGGATGCAGCTGAATACCTGATTTTGACATGAAGCGACTGCCTATACATATATCTGACCTCTACAACCCAGTTAGTACTATATAATACGCTACCATTAATTAAGAATAAAATACCAGTCTTCGAAATAACAGAACCAGTTTTTCCTAACACTGAAATAAATATAAGGAAATATATTTCATGCTCGAAGTAATCTTCGAGTCCACTGAACCGATTTCAAACATTCTTCGTCAGAAATGAGATGACACTCCGTCCGGACATGGGTTAAATTCTAACCACACCAGCGACGCCCAAGAGACGTTCTAAAGGGAAAAGGATGTTAGTTATTCTTGTAACGTAAAGACAAGAGTGAAAAATTGTTTGTAATACAATATTTATGTGGTTCGGGGTCTCTATGTTTTTGAGTAGCGCACCTTTCAATCCAATTATCCAATTTATTTAAAAAATACTGTAAAAAAAGTTAATTTTAGATTATTATTATAACTTATAATTTTAGTATATAATGGTGCAATAAAATAAACTAAAACCAAATATTACATTTAAGACTTACAAATTTATTAGTACTCAATTAAATATAATTATGATCTATAATGTAAATACCACAAAAGCCATTTTACTATTTTAATTTAATATTTCTTAACTTTTTAAAAAGCGCCTTCATCCTCTCTCCTATTACCAATTAATTTAACTTTGCTGTGCCCGACAGGGTCCATAATTGATTCAATGTTTTAACATACCAACTGTTATATTTAACATTATGGAATGCAATAAAGTATTGAGTATTGAGTATTGAGTTAGCTTTCAGAATAGCAATATAGTTAACCTTAATTTTATACGATTTGGGATAAAAATTAAAAAAATATTTGCATACAAAAAGTAGATAAAGTTATTTTACATCATGAACGACTTCATACCAACCAACTACGGATAGTTTTACCGACAACCGTTGGTAGGAGCGTTATCAAGCAAGTTAAATTGGATGCACGGGCGGCGCGGTGGGCAAGTTGCGCGTTCGTGGTGGTCGCTGATGAAGCCTTTTACAGATTCCATACGTACACGGCACACCTCGGGGTGGAATATGTGCTTGGTTTTATTGTTTTGCTGGTTGTTTTTAGATTGAATTGTCGAGTTTTGTGAGACGAAATTATGAATAGTTTTGTGTGGTTTTGAAAAATAACACAGCAGAGGTGTTGGGTATTGATGACATGAGATAGACTAAGAATAAGATGTGCTTTTTGTGGGTCGTGCCTTTTTAATGCCTTTAGTTTTCAATGTTTGTTGAGCAAACTTTCAATTACCCATTACGGTTTTGAACAAGGAATTAAATCTTTAAAGAATTCTCTTCGATTCAGATTTTCTGGTTCTGTCAGTGCATATTTATGATCTCCATTCATATAATCAAATAATTAATTAAGTTACTAACACTCTATGGATCTTCATTGTTGTCCGAAATAAATTCATTCATTCATATAACAATAACCTGTGCTGAACACGGGTGAAAGAAATGTGACAGAACTGTAACTCGTTACATCTATACTTTATTCCTTCCTGAACCAGACATTTCATTTCATTTCATTTCATTTCATTTCACCAACTTTGACGACGATCAGTTGAATCTACAACCAACACCGCAACTCACAAGACGTACGCAAAATTCAATGCTCTCTCAAGTCAGATTATCTAACCAAAGAAACTTGTTCGTTGCCCGTCTATCTTCCTTTATAAAGTCTTCCTTTCAGGGAGCATCAACGAATTGTTTGTCAGACTGGGACTGTCCAAGTTTATAATGAGCTGATTTGGTTTTAAGAGGAGTTTATAGTTACTGCCATTAAATACTGTTGGAGTGTTTTCATTGGACGTCCGGAAGTCTGTGGAGTTCATAAAGGAGTTAGTTCTTGTTCGTCGGTTTAGTGTTCCTTTATTTCTTGGCAGTTTGGTTTTTAGAGCATTTTGGTGTCTTTAAATTTGTCTTCTAAGGGTACTTTTTAGTATTGATGTGTACTCAAGTCTATTTTGGTGTCTTTAAAGGTGTCTGCTGTGGATAAATATATCCAGATTTTATTGAAAATATCTGTGAATTTCTAAAATTTTGGTTACATATTTTACTATTAAGTATGATTTCACCGTCTGTTTAGCTTTTTCTAGTTACTATTTCTTTTCTCAAACAAAATATCTAGACAAAAACATAGCTGAAATCAGTAACAATTAAAACGGATGACAAAAAGACGTGCTGAGGCGTGCATAGAGGTGCCTAGTGAAGGGCGCTCGATTTTAACGATGCGCCGACGAGGGTGCTCGGCAGAACGCGACGACACCACACCGTAAGTGCCTGAGATAGTTTTAAAAACCTTGTGTGTTTACTAATGTGCTGACGGTACATGAGATAATATTGGTCAGAAAGCGAAGTAAATCTCAGGATTATCTTTCTTTATTTTTAGATATTGTAAAATACCGGTATTCAGCTGCATCTGGTTAGACTGGAAACCGACCCCAACATAGTTGGGAAAAGGCTGGGCAGATGATGACTTTGAGATATTGTAAACAGTGAATAAGTTGATATGAATGGATTGAATCAGCATGACGCTACACATCGTGTTTTTCAAAAGCATCTTTGTAAGGTTTAATTTTAATATTCACATCCTTTCATGTCATAATCCTATCTTCCATCCTACCCCTGTCATAACCCTTATATATAAAGCATACAATCCTGAATATCAAATCATATGCATTGACCATTTTGCAATCGTTTTTCCAGCTATGCAAAATGTGACTGGGCAGGACACTGTGGGCCAAAATAGCAGGAAAATGGCACGCTGACACAGTGAGTGGCGGGGTCGCCACAGGCCCCGAAGGAGATGGCGGGACGAACTGGACAGGTTCTGTCGTAACTGGAAAAAAGACGCGCGGGTTCACGAGAAATTGAAAGAGTGGAGGGAGTGCTTTGTCCAGGACAGAGCTGTCTAGGAAAAAAAATATAAAGGGTGTAATAAGACCCTTAACGAAGCCGAAAGGCACTTGTTCTCCCTGTCATTGCGATATTTGTTTTGTTCTAGACCATACCTGGGAAACTTTTATTGGGGGTTAAATTTCCAACATTTCCACAAGTTTTACTTTAAACACCTTCACGACTCGTGTACTATTCAATCGATCCATCAACGCATTTTTTTCGCATTGAGTCCTACCATAAAACGTGATTTTTCACCCCCAAAAAAAAAGTTCAAGTATCCCAGCAATAATTTTTGCGTAAAGTTACTTAGTTTGATGTACATAATGCTTGGTTGACGGCTTCGTGAAAGGTCTGTTTACACCCTGTATAATAAAAAAAACAACCTTAAACTCTCCATAAATCTATATTTACCAAAGAGTAAACAGCAAATGAAACTCCAAACAAATAAACAGGGTTTTCTATTCAGCTCAGTACATATCCACTACAGTATAATATATCGTGCACAGACCAGGTTTATTGAGAACACCGCGCCGGCTTCTATTCTAGATTCTTCCGCTCAGAGTCAGCCGGTGAAATTGGATGCACGTACGTTGATTCACGTACGAGCCTTACTATGGGAACTCTTTGCATTCGGTTGATTTTCGTCTGCTTATTTTAGAAAAAATATTTTCTAATGAATCGAATAGTTTCAAGAGCAATATTGTTTTTTCATTATTTTATATTTCGTAAGCTGAAGTAAACTCTTAAATTTTAAGAGTTTACTTTTTTATTTAATTTCTGGAGCTACTTGATTTAATTTTAAATTTTCTTAAGTTATCACTTTTTTTGTAAGTTCTGGTTGGCCAGTAATGGCACTGTGTAAGTCCAAGACTGTAAAAACCTATTCTTAAGATATGCGGTACACAGAAGCTATTGGCGAACCTATTTTAATAAATAAATAAATAAGAGTCGAAAATATTATGTATGGGTTTGACATAAGCTGCAGACTTTTTTGTCACTATGAAGGCGATTCGTATATTATGCATTAAAATTTTGAACAAGATTCTCAAAAATATTCCAATTGCTTATGTAGTCCCACACATTTTTACTTTTCCAGCATCGTTATTTTTGATGTCACTTTTAAACTCGAGTAAAAAAGAAAAAAAAATGATTTTAGGTATGTGTTTCTGCATACATAAAAATACCTGTTTCACTACCTTAGGATAAGTTCCCGGGTCATAACTAAATACATACACTTCTGCCCATTTAAACGCCACAAGCAAGCGTTATCTTACGAAGGGGTCAGTGCCCTGCAGTAAGTCAATCATAAGCTTTTTTTTATCACACACTTAGACCCCTGCCAATCCCGTTGAAAAGATAAAGTGTACATTTTTTATGTCAGATTAATTAGGGTCGAGTCAACGCGAAACCACACAAGCACCGACAGCGATCATTATATCTTCTAACTCCTACGGCTTTGTTTAATTAATCATGTAGACGTATATGCGGAAACTATGATGATTAAACATTTTGATTCTGAGGTAAATCTAATAATAGATGAGAAAGTCATATTAAATGGTACCTACATTTAATGGTTAATTGGTAGATGTCTTCAAATTTTTAGTTCTAGGACATGCCAGTTTCCTCACGATGTTTTCTTTCACCGTTTTCAAATTCAAATTCAAATTCATTTATTGCAAATATGGGTAGTTATACAGGTGGGTTTTTGAAGAACAGGAAAGTTGTTAGTGTCACCATATTCTGCACTAGGCATGCAACATTTAGTTCGGAACGTGGTTAGTCCCTAAATTAAAATTTTTAATAACAGCAGAGCAGAGACAGCAACGAGAGAGCAGTAACTTACTTTTAGTTTTATTTCAAACGCTTCTGGGTAGAGTAATATACAAATGTTATCGTAACATCATCTCCGTTATTAATCTATGTGTAGTAAAGTTACAACCAATTTAAATAATCTTCAGATTAAACATACATTTTTCGAGGATTAAGTTTTGCATAACGACATTGGGTTTGGGGCCTGCCTCGTTGGTCTAGTGGCCGCAAGCACGACTACTGAGCAAGAAGTCCTGGGTTCAATTCCCAGGTCGGACATAAGTGTTATTGGGGTTTTCAACAGGAATTTCTCAGTAGTAGCCACGGAGCCTGGATTTGTTGGATTATATGGGACTTAAACATAACTGGCGAAAGGTGGGTGTATTATAGATACACCTCTGCCTAACGCTTTTCGGATTGCAGGCGTGATGTTATGTATGTTACTCTGGGTTTATACCCTATGGCAAACATAATCCGCGAAAAAGCAAGGAGTTTCATAATATTTATCAAGGTATACTCAAGGATTTTATATAACTCTCATAAAACGGACAATAACAAACAGTTGATTATTCACTCGTTCCTGTATACGTGATATCTCAAAAGCGATTCCGAGAACCAATAGTTACACAGCAGCATCAGGAATCGATCTCGATTGCCTTTAAAAAACATTTTACTGCGAATAGGTCCTTTGACGGAACGGAAACTTCTATGGGACAGTTTGATTAAAAATAATGAAAATAAAAAAGACATGTTTGTTTTCGTTCCTCCGTTGGTACTCTATCAATGGGAATGTATTGAAATGGAGCGTGAAGCTGGAAAATGGAAACTTCAGATGTTGAATAGTTAAACTGGTAAAATGTCAAAATAATAATATAATATAATTTATTTGCTCAGAAAACAATGATCCACGGGTTAGTTACAAAAAACTTAAACTATCTTAGTGCGCTCTAACAACAAACAAACATTACAACACAAATCACAACACAATTCATCGATGATGCATCATTCCTGCCTCACCAACACCTGCATGAAGTGGTTCATCATCGGTGAATCAAATTTGTCCATTAACATCTTCTGAATGCTATTAGGACATATTTACACACACATTCACATTATTGGACATTTTTATTGCTTTTATATTTGAGCGTGTTGCAAGACGCGCTAGTAGTTTATTATATGCTATTGTTGGAGCTGCTGAAGATTGTACAACTATCTTTGCATTGTATAAATTCAATCTCTTTAGTATTATGTAGCCGCATAGCCTATATTGTGTGAGTACTATGTACTAGAAAACTGTCATTCGCTGGATACCTGCGTCTTTTCTTGACTTGAATGTGCCCTGGCGGTTAGGAGTATGTCATGCTCACTCCAATGTCTTGATGATGGTGGCACGTGTGTCGGATCATTTAGTTCCCTTCAAAATGGTTGAGTTGAATGGTGCTGATACATGCGTCATGTTCGTGAACGGGCGCTGTCAGTTATGACTGGTCATCTCTTGGTTGCCACGGCTTATTTGAATTAATTATTTTATTTTTGAATTGTTTTTACTATGGACACTTAACGTACACATCTTGCTGCATCGTTCTCACATAATGTACCATCTCAAAATGAATGATGTAACCAAGGTTTTGTTAAAGTATTCTGATTTAAAAGAGTGTCCATGGAGTTTCTTGCCCGTTCTTCTCCATAGAGATCTACGTTAGGGAATGGGCAACTACAGTACTTTCACAGTTTTTGTGCCTTGTGACTGGGACTATAGCAATATTTCATTGTTGTCTTTGTTTTGACAATTCAAAAGTGCCTGTAACTGGCCTACTTGAAATAAATGCTTTGATTTTGATTTTGACACACCCATAATCATATTAAACATACAATACCCTATAATCTCCCAAATAAACAGCAATTACACAAACAAAAACCATAGTCAATTTCTTCTGGAAACCTACGTATTTTCTCAAAACATTCTCGGTTAGATGTCGTCGCATGATTTGCAAGAGGTTCAGACAACAATGCGAGCGACGCGCGTCGTGAAGCCAAGCTTGCGGTAATATTAAAAAGCGGTGGCGGGTGAACGCGGATTGATTAGCTGTCAGCAGCGGCAGCCGGCCACTGTTGGGCCATAGAACCTGCGAAATTGTGTAAAGTGAACTAAGCACCAGCACCACCACCTGCCTAGCCTTTTCCCAGCAATGTTGGGGTCGGCTTATACTTCGTATACAGCTGGATATCAGAATTTTACATGGAGCGATTGTCTATCTGACCTTCACAACCCAGTTGGTAAGACTGGTTGTCAGACTTGCGGGCCACTGACTACCTGTAACAAGATCTACAAATCACAGCCGGGAGCAACGGTTTAACGTGCTTTCCGAGGCATGGTGGAAACTCGTCGAATTAATGGGTGGTCATCCATCCACGGACCAAATTAATAAATAGGCAAGCGCGGCTTAACCTCAAGATCGATCCGAGCGGCTGTTATTATTTAGCCATGAGCTTCTCGAGTAAATTGAACTAAGCAATACATTAAAAACGCGCAGAAACCAATAAGCAGCGTAAAGATTGTCTATCTTTACGGTCTATCCTACGCATCATTATTGGACGTTTTGCATTCAACAAACATATAAAATAAGAGCACGCACTTTGTTTAGTATCTCCCTTCGCAAGTATAAGACCTCTTCCAGCAGAAGAGGTTTCATTAGAAATAACTAAATAAGGATCACCTTTATATATATATTTTTCTGTTTCTTTCTTCTTTTCTGTATTTAGTGTGTACATAAACGACATAAACTGTTAAATAAATAATACCCGAACGTTTAGATAGAGGTGTACCTAATAGTTTACCCACATTTTGTGAGTTATGTTTAATTCCTATGTGATAGAGGTTGACTGACAGCAATAGGTACTGTTAACCGGGCACAAATCCTGACATCGGGCTGCTCATTGAAAAAAAATCCTGATGTAAAAACCCAATAACACTTTACCCGACGCGGGAATTGGGCTCAGCAGTAACTCTTGCCACCACTAGACCAAACAGGCAGTCATCCGAATATGTGCTACAAGTTTTAAAACACTTGGATATGTGAGCCAGCCTTTATTGCTGGGAAACACGTTTTTGGGTCAGAGTATAACAGATGGGCTATTATATTATATAAATGGTCTGTGGGATTGTCTGTCTTGTTATTATATTCGCCTGTGTAAGTATATTATTGCTATTGTGGGTTTTATGAGTGTCCAAGAAGCCACACAGTTGACCTTTGTAATATACTATCATTTCTTCCTACGTTTTCGGTCAACTAGAGATGGTACACGTGTAGACCCTCCAAGAGACACGAGTATGATATGAGAGTAGCGGGCTACAATGCTACATTGGAAATCCATTATTGTCATTACAGGTAAGTAGAACATTTAAGGTGCAGTCAAACCGACCGGACCGGACCCCGGACCGGCCGGACACCCGACAGTGAAAGATAACTCAGAACATTATCGGTCAAAGCACAGCGTCCAGAGCCGTGTCCGCAACTTGTCCACACCGGTGTGACCGAACTTTAAAGCTACGGGCAAATCAGACCAGACACTGAACTATGAAAGATAATGTACTAAAGTATCTGGCGCTACAAAATCAAAGTTCGATGTCCGCAGCCAGTCAAAACATTGGTCCGATAGGTTTGACCGAACCAGAATGTACACCTACTCATCGTCATCTGCCTGGCCTTTTCCCAACTGGCTATCTGACCTCCACAACCCACTGAGTACATGATAATATGATACCCCTTGGTAAGACTGGTTGTCAGACTTTCCGGCCACTGACTACCTGTAACTACTGTCGAAAGACTCAAATGACAGCCGGGACCAACGGCTTAAAGTGCTTTCCGAGACACGGAGGAAACTGTGTATGTATGTATGGTTACCCATTCACAGACCGACCTTGGCAAGCGCGGCTTAACCTCGAAGATCGACCGTTTTTAATTTAGCCACAAGCTCCACCTTAAAATTACGCCTACAATGATATAAATGGATTTCCTATGTAGCGCTACGCAGCCGGCTATGCTCGTAGCACATCTCGTAGAGGGTCTACGGCGTAGCACCTCTAGTTTCTTGGCCCCATTTAAGATTTTGTTGTGAGGACACTTTAACTAACGAGCTCCGACGCCGTCAATCCGGCTCAGCTTTATATTTGTTTGAACAAGTACTTTACTTACTACAGTTTACTTGGCAGTGCAAATTACAATGGAATTAAAGTAGCTTTGAAGGTAAGAAATAGACTTTAGAGAAGCTTTTTTTCTGTTGAAAATGTACTGTTTACTAAAACCTGTAAAAATATATAGCGTCCATCATAAATATTACTGCCCATTTTCACTAAGATTGGTGCAAAATAATTAATGCCCAAAAATATAAAAGATATTTGATGGATTTTCAACGCTCCGTTCACCGCCTAGACTTGTCATTTATAATGCTGTACTGTTATATACCCGGGCAACCGAGCTCTACTCGGGTGAAAATAGAGAAAATGAATTTTCCCAGATACGAGGCCTAGCTAGATCGATTTTTCGCCCCCGTACCTTCATCGAAATCGTTAGAGCCGTTTTCGAGAACGCGATTACAAATAAAGTTACGCGTTTTTCCCATGGGGATATGTAAAACCACAGAACACCACCCGCCAAGATGCTAACATACTCCTTTTGCCTCGTCCACGTTCATACATCTGGTCATACATGCACGCCGGTTGCGAGTGCTACGCACCTGACCTTTCTGAAGAACCTCACCAATAAGGTCATTACAAATATTGCTATGAAAGTATGATAGTATGGAATTTAAACATACATATAATTATTTATTATTTATTTTATTACTACAGAATTAATATCTTGTTTACTATTTAAATCTAGGCGTCATGCAATTATAACGGTGTTTAACTTTAGTCCTAAATTGACATATAGCTGGGAGCTCCGACCTTGGGCTAAGCCTTTTTCCACTTCGCTAGCTCTCACACATGATGCCTCTAATAACGTAGGTGTATTCAACATACATGTAGGCTTAAGTCCAAAATCGGTAATGTATTATTGGTTCACGATAACGTTATGGTCTTACTAGCTCACCTAAGGAGTAAATACAGTTAGCAACAGAAGTGGGTCAACCCATGAGTAAAGTTTAAAAACAAAATGGATTGAAAACTGAAGCTAGAATTCCAATTAGTTTTTTTTTATATAACAATAACATAACATCACGCCTGTAATCCCCGAAGGATTAGGCAGAGCTGTACCTAATAGTACACCCACATTTCAATGTTTAACTATCATGTAATAGGGGCTGAGCCTATTACCATCAACTGGGATCAAATCCAGACTCCATGGCTGCTACTGAGAAATTCCTGATGGAAAAACCCAGTAACACTTTGCCCGACCCGGGAATCGAACCCAGGACCTCATGCTCAGCAGTCGTGATTGCGACCACTCGACGAATGAAGCAGTTAGTTGAGTTAGGTTTTATACTAAAAAATCGTTAGTGGCTAGAAAGATACACCATCATGTATTAAACATAGAACACACACATACTTACTAAACATATCTGACCTGCAATTATTTCGCCCGAAATGTTTAAATTCGATCTAATGAGAGCAAAGTACAAAATGCTACAAAGAAAAAGGATTTCTTAGTATTAGCGTAGACTCTAAATAAATTATTATTATTTTATTTGGCGTTAAAGTTAACAACACTGGCTGATCGAGGATCTTACGTTTATTAAATTGTAATTCGTTAGTGTGTACGTTTAATAAGGAGTATTGCATATCGATCATCGACTGTTGTCTCCGACCGTACCTCAACTACCTCTATACCTACATTTGTGAAGCTCAAAGCTCTTTGTCGCAACACAATAGCGTTGAGTCACAGTATTACGAAGTTAGTTCTCGGAAACAGCCGTATCATGGAGTAATTCGTTTGAAAACCTCCATTGAATCACCGTGACTCACAACTATAATATAACACAGTTGAGTTTATTCCGCAAAGGTTGTATAGGTGAGTTGAAAGTTTCAGCAGAAGTCATTATTTATGTATTGTAATTAGGTAATGGAAAGTCTGACGAATCGTTTGATGATGTGGTTGAGTCTGACTCAATAGACTTCAATCGAATATTTTTATGTAGTCAATATTTATGTACAATAAAATTAATAAAATAAATAAAAATAATTATGCATAATCTATACATATAAAATTCAAAATCCTGACTGACTGACTGACTTATATATCAACGCACAGACCGAAGCACTGGTCCTAGAGACATGAAATTTGGAGGGTGTATTCTTTGTAAAGAGTAGGTATCCACTAAGAAAGGGTTTTTCGAAATTCCACCCCTAAGAGGGTGAAATGGGGTGTTGAATTTTCTGTGAAACTTTTAATTCCCGGGGTCGATTGACTTGAAAATTTGTGTACTCTACTTTGATACTCTTCAGATAAAATCCAGTAAATTCGATGTCCTATCTCAAACCAAGGTATCAATTTATTTTCTAATTTAATTGATATTACTTTGAACTAATAATTGCAAGTTATAAGCAAGTACAAGTAAATCTATGTATGTATTATAGATACATAGATTATTTATTATTCCAGAAGTAAGATCCCGTAGGCAATTCCCGAACTCCACGCGGGCGAAGCCGCAGGCATAAGCTAGTTACTTATAACAAAATGTAGGTGCCACGGGATCATATACAAGTTTTCCTGTAATATCGACGACCATTCAGGGAAAAATGTTTGGAGCAAGTGTTTACAAATGTGGGGATTATGTACAACAACTATGTCTATGTCGCCTTTTCGAAATTAGTTCCAAAAATTACAATGCTGTTGCTTGTTGATGGCTTCCTCGCGAATTGGCGAGAAGAAGCACACCATTGTGAGAAGTGGAAGGAATGGAGTAAGGCCTTTGCCCAGGAGTTTGATAAAATAGGCTAACTAAAAAATGCTGTTGCTGATTTAAAGCTTCTAATTTCTCAAACATCATCAACGTCATCAGTCTCCTCCTATTTATTTTTCTTCTACAGAGCTTCTAATTTCACAAATCTGAGGCTCAATAGTAGAAAATTAAATTGTGAGGAATAAAACATGAGTTTTTCTACCACGTACAAGGTCTCTTCATTATACTGTCTTATTCGTTTTCTCGGTAGCCGCACAAACCGCAGTTCGCTAAGCTTAATTAATTCCTCGCTTCATCCAACATGGAGGAGTATTTTTGTTGAGCTGCAACAACTTTCCTTTCATTACTATAAATCTTAAGGACGTCCTACCACTTATTTTTTTTTTTTTTAGTCTATTCTGCCCCACTACTGATTATAGGCCTCCCGCATTCCTTCCCTTTATTTGACTTAGTAACAAATTTCAAAGCCACTATTGAGGAAACTTTACCAAATAACATCATGTAGTTTCAATAGGTGTGTATACACGACCACGTGGATAAGTAAACCACAAAGGTGGCAAAGAGAGAGGTCCCAGCTGATGTGACCAGTCATCACCGTGCATGGACATCTATCAGTAATAACTGAAACGTCGCATGTGCTTCACCATGTATACTAATATTAAAAAGAAAGAAAGAAAACATATTTATTTGGCACATGCCACAAGTGCACACAACAAACAAATAAAAATAATTTAAATTTACACAATAAAAAAGTTAAAACTAAACAAAAAAAAAGAGATAATATTGTGTGACTCACGGCTGCGCCAAATAGGCCCAGTTCAGCAAACTGCCGAGCAGCTAGTGCCCGACGCTGGTTTTCAACTGGACCTGAGATGGTGATGTGACAGACATAAAACAGTTTTGTTTCTAATTAGGTATCTAAAGACGAAAAATTTATTAGTAAGTTTGTTGACTTAGAGTTTGTATGTAGGTGTTTATGAGGGAGGAGGTAATCTACAGAACTACTGATCCAATTACGAAAATTCTTTCACTAACGGGAAGCTTCATTATCCCTGAGTGTCATAAGCTATATTTAAAATGTTCCTGTGGGTGAATTTCCGTAAATAACGGGAGTAAAGCCGCGAGTAAAAGCTAGTCTTAGATACAATGATAAAATATTTTATGAGCTAGTATATTTACACGCTGGTGCAAACATACAGATCCATGAGACGTTTTATGCAAAAAAATCTGAACAGCAGAAACGTATGTTTGTTTTACTTTGACAGGCTACTTCAAAAAGATCTTAACTACTGAAGTCCTAAGTAGTCAATAGAAAGAAAGAGAGAAAAAGTATTTAATAATCTCGCACAGGACAAAACAAAAACTGGTTAAATTCTATCCTAACTAATATTATAGTACGTTTGTTTGTTACCTTTTCACGCCTAAACCACTGAACCGATCATCCTGAAATTTTGCATATACGTTGTCAGGTGTACAGTAACGGACATAGGGTAACTTTCATCTGGGGAAAAAGTACTTTTCCTTAAGAAAACAACAATTACGTTCTTATTATAATAGATCGCGATACGTGTCTTTCGAATCATTATTAAATCATATTATTACAAGCAGAGTACAACCCGAATTAATTATCAAATTCTAAATTATCGCGAGCAAAGCCGGGTGCAAAAACGAAATTACATAAAAAAATAAACATAAGAAAAAAATAAAAATAACACAAACGAAATTGGTCCCATACTAGGGCAAAAGGGATAAAAAGAATAAAAAGTAAATAAAAAAGTACAGTAAATTAAGTAGTAAGTAAGTAAAAAGTAAATAGAGCTTCCTACTCTTTACCTTGAGCTACACAAACAGTCGTGTTACTTTATTTATATTCCTGTTCGTTCGATCAAATAAAAACGTTCGTATCGTAAACATGGCGTGTGTGTTATTCCGTTTACATAGTACTTAAGTTAGCTTAAAGAAATGCAGTAAATGGAACATGCACGTGAAGCTAAAGTATCTGTGTTTATTTATGTCTGTATAACAATAAAATTCAACTAACATTAAACCGTTTATGTAGGTCATAACAACCAGTCTTACTAAGTAGTATCTAATAGTATGGGTTGTGGAGGTCAGATAGTAGTTCCATGTTATCATCATCCTACAGCAGTCCACTGCTGGACATAGGCCTCTTCAATCGCACGCCACTCAACTCGTTTCTCAGCAACTCTCATTGAGTTGCTACCAGCCAACCTACGAAGATCGTCGCTCCACCGAGCCTAAGGGCGTCCCACCTTACGTTTGCCGATTCGTGGTCTCTACTCAAAAACACGTCTACGTCAACAGTCATCGGTTCTACGGCTAATATGACCATTTGATGGCCGGTGCGGTAGACCCTGGAGACGTTTTCTTGGATGGAGACCGCCAACTGGTGAACATACGAGAGGGCCCTCAGGCTAAGCAAGCTGGTAGAAATTGGTTGAGAATGGCCGTGGTTTAAGGTAAAAGGTATACGAATGGAAAGCCTGTGTCTAGTCCAATACTTCTGTGACTTCTACAGTATTGATTACCTAATAAAATAAAATTTTGATAGCTAGGCGTCTCTTAAATCATCATCTGCCTAGCCTTTTCCCAACTATGTGGGTCGGCTTCCAGTCTAACCGGATGCAGCTGAATACCAGTATTTTACATGGAGCGACCACCTATCTCATCGCCACAACCCAGTTAGTTCTGGGTAATATCACCCAGTTACCAGTCTTACCCCCTTAAACGACTGTCAAAGATCTACAAAAGATAGTCAGGACCAACGGCTGAACGTGCTTTCCGAGGTATCACCCATCCACGGATCTACCTAGGCAAGCGCAGCTTAACTTTAAGATCGACCCAGAGCAGCTGCTGTTACCCACGAACTCCGGTCTTAAATATATTATTTTAATTAAGTAAACACAGACATGCAGAATAACACAGTTTTACATTTTCGTATCGATATTAAAAACAATATTTTGTACGAGTATGTAAATTATTAAAATGATTTAAATTCCAATTATTCATTGAATAATGCAGACTTTGTTAATTCTCTTTGATGATCACGCGTTATAAGCTGTATTTAAATTGAGTAATGAAAGCAATATTTCTAAATATCTTTATTTGCCAAAACTTTTGAAGGCAAAAGAAAGAAATAAAAAGTATTTATTTGTCTCGCTCAGGACGAAAAAAAGATTAAATTAACAATAAAACATTTTTTTTAAAGTAAACATAAGAAAAAATAACATTCAAAGGTTAGAAAGATTTACCCTTTCGAAGTTTTCTAATAGGATCCCTTTAAAATCATCACAAAATATACATATCAATACGAGCCACAGGACCGATGGGATTTCCCTCTTTAGAAGATGATTTTTCAAAGATTCTTCAGTACGTCATTTTTAAACACATTCAATGTCTAAGTGATCTCTAATATCTTTAAAAATTAAAAAACAATATTTTTTATAAGTGAAGTCGCGTGCTAGGTGACTCTCTTTTGAATATTTTTTATTTTTTCCCCTAAAAACACTTTTAAACCCATTTTATATAAAAAACTAGCAACCCGCCCCAGCTTCGGACGGGTGCAATGTAGATACACATGAACATATAAACCTTCCTCTTGAATCGCTCTATCTATTTCTGAAAACTGCATTAAAATCCGTTGCGAAGTTTAAAAGATCTAAGCGTACAAACAGCGGGAGCGACTTTGTTTTATACTATGCAAAGATTACCCACCTACGATCAACAAACTTAGAAAACAAGCTCAGAGGTTAGATGAACTAACTTTAGATGTAAAGCGGCTGAACGGCAAAAAACAATATTTCTCTTTAATGAGTCCAATTTAAAATGAGGTTGCAAGTTCTGAATATAATAACAAGGTTCACTGACTTTATGCCCTTGCCAAAAGTCACACATTGCCGCGAAAAATCAATACCGTGTCTATGGTTGAGTATCCAAATGTGTCAAGTAAAGACAGGTGTGTTCACGAAGAACGTAACGATTTGATAAACAGCAGATAAATTGGGAATATATAGATAAATTAGATAAATTGTTAAATTCGCACAATTTAGGAGATATCGGTAGAAAACATTTTTATGGAAGAAAGAAAGGGCTGGTTGACATAACGAGCAATAATTGCCTTTTGATTGCAGGCCGACTCTGCTTTTTTTTTATTAATATATGGTGGCCATATTCTTACAGCCGTTTCATTTTACTACTGCTGCAATCTAACAGTAACCTTTTTGTTACAATAATAACAAGTAACATTTAATTAAAAGTATTAAAATACCCATCTACAAATGTTATTATGTACCTATATATTTTGTATTTGTAATCTCGTTTTAATTTTTTTCATTTTTCATCAATTTTTAATTCGATAGGTTTGATTGAAAAAAAACGAGTTGAAAAAAAAATGGCGGATTTTAGGCGCAATTTAGCGCCAAAAATCCGCCATTTTGTTTATTTTTTTTAAACATATCACATCGCCGACAATTGGTAGGTTTGTCACGCTACATGTCTTGCATGGGGCTTGATAAACTTACCAAAGATAATCATGTTTAAAATTGTAGTTTTATATAATAGTGTAAACTAACATAGTTTTAAGCAATTGTATGTACAACACTATGGGCCATGTTGTCTGAAATAAAAGATTTATTACGAGTATTATTATTATATCTAGGGACACTTGGGTTCTTGAGACGAATCTAATGATACTTTAATCGTCGCAATTCATCCAGCCATTTGGAACATACGAGGCAATAAAGAAATTTACAAAGAAACACAAGATAAGCGCGAAAAACATAACCCTTTCTTGGCAGTCGAATAATAAAACAAGCACAACCATTAAAATACTACTAATGAGTGTAAGTTATTATAGAAATACATAGAAAATCCTGTTGCATATGCCAATCTTCTTTGACTGACTTGGCAGTGACAGCAACCTACCTAATTGCATCCTTATTGAAAAAAAACACTGTAGTTTTGACATTGATGCCAAGTAAGTAGTAGTAGTAAATAAGTTTGAAAGGACTCAGCTACAGCAGTATATTTTAACGATAGTTTACAAGAAATATCGACTGCATTTGCATAATTATATACGCTGAAGCGCTTGGATAAATCTGTTCATAAGTATAGGCTAAGATGCTTAGCAGATGATCTATGGTTTCCGTCTCAGTCTCCCTTTAATCAGAGCTTAATTAAACCGGCTTGAGACAGATTAACATGAGTTATTGTGGTTATACTCATACCAACTAGCAGCCTACTTAACTACTTGATGTGACACACGCATACAAAGCCATACACGGACAGCAACACAACAATTAAAAAAACTTGAACTAATAATTAACGTACTAGCATAATATTTACTTTTTAAGGATTTCCAAGTTCACATTCTTATAATATCAAAATCGTCATCACGGATCATCGATCGACTTCCAATGTGATAAAATGCAACCGAACTGATTGGTATAAAAACGTAGTCAATGCAATTGCATAACTTGTACTAAAAGAGTGATGAACATAAATGTTGATGAATGGAGAGGGAGAGAAAGACCAATGAAACTATGGATGGATTGTGTGAGGAATGATATGAAAGAAAAAGGAGTAAATGATAGCGTGACGATTGACAGGGGAGAATGGAAGAAAAAAACGTGTTGCGCCGACCCCAAGTAACATGGGACGAGAGCAGGAGATGATGATTGCATGACTTGTACTGTGTTAATTTTGGATTTCTTAACTAATCGGACACGTTTTAAAAAGGCTCTAAGAAAGGTAGGCAGTGGCAGGTACGCGTTACTTGTAGTCATCCGCACCAGTTTGCTAAAGGCCTAGTATAAAACAAAGTCCTAATAGCAAATGTTACCATTACTGAGCTTTTTTTTTTTTTTTTTTTTTTCCGGATGGGAAATCATCAAATGACCCCCCCCACTCTGGGCGGAGCGGAAGGGAGTGTCAGACTTGTACTGACTAAAACCCATCCATGTTCCTTCTTTGCCCTTTGTGTTCCAGGGCCACGGTATCTCTTTCGAACAGTCCCGCAGCCCTGGCAGGCATCGGCCCTTGCGGACCCCTACTTATTTGCTGACATCTCTTTGAGGCGCGCGTGGAACACGAACGCGCCGTCGACACGGCCTGTCGTCATAAGACGGCCGGACGGCGAGCTGGCCCATAACTCGCCGTCCACAGGCCCGCGCCTACGGCGGCCGGGAGCCACCACGTGACCCCCGACGCCCAGGGCGTCTCCCGCGGCGACTGGGACGTGAGGTTCTTTCCCTCTCACGTCCCGCCACCTCCTTCACTAGCATGACTACCATTACTGAGCTTCACAACAACTCCACAGAAATAAAAATAAGCAGAATAACGCAATAACTATAAATAAAGATAGGTTTTTGCGAGTATTACTCAATTTTTTTGCATAATTTCTTGCAGGACACCTATATCGGCAACGGTAATGTGCTGGCCAGCCGCCAAGCCTTCGAGTTCATAACTCAACTCTCATATTACACAGCATTTATATTATAAATGAACTTACATTTGAAATGGTAACTTGAATACTTTTTTCGAACTTTTGAAAAAGAGATTTGTTATTTAGGTAATAATTGGAAAATTAAACTTTCGAAGCTTTTAACTTTCTTCTTTTGTCGTAAATAATTAATTAGGAACTTAATTAATTTTGATGAATAGTATATTTTATATATTTTGAAAGAATGAACATACCGTTCTAACAACCTTATGTTCTAAAAAGCATAACATCACGCCTTGTAATCCCCGAAGGGTTAGGCAGAGGTGTACCTAATAAGTGCACACACATTTCGCCAATTATGTTTAAGTCCCATGTAATACGGGGTGAGCTTATTGCCATCAACCGGGCACAAGTCCAGTCTCCGTGGCTGCTAATGAGAAATTCCTGATGGAAAAACCTAATAACTTTGCCTGACAAGGAAATCGAAGCCAGAACATCATGTCATGCGACTACTAGACGAACGAGGCAGTCACATGCCTTAGGCGCGTCGCCTACTGGTCAGTAGAGGCGGTAGCGCGACACGGTCGAGTCACGGTATCTACGTGGAGTCGACGCGCGGGCTATGCTTCCATCCCTTTTCTATACGTTGCTACGCATGAAACAAAATAATAAAATGACGTCACACTCTGGGGCTCTTCCGTGCCTACACCTCGACTCTTGATCGTGTGGGCGACGGGCCTTATGTTCTAAAAGTTTATCAAAAATCGGTCTAATAGAAACTGAATTAAAATACCGTTCCTTGTTTTCAAAGTGAAAGCAAACCGTCCTTTCAAGTTTCTGCTCACAACGAATTTGTCCAGTTGTAGTTCAAATGATTACAATGTACAACATAATATGTAGTCACCATTTACAGAAAGCAAGAGAAACTCCGAACTCAATTTGACCGTCCCACGCTTCTATCTAGAATACAAGCAAACAGCTTAACTTCAACCGCACTGTCTGGAAGCCCCAGGCACAATCCAGACTCGACCGAGTCACAAACTAATCTTTCATAATATTTTAAACGTTTATATGTTTGTATGAATGTAGATAAAGGAGGAAGAAGAAGGGGTGGGGGGGGATGAAGGAGGTGACTGCTGAGATGACGAGTAATACCAAAGTATGGCAGAAGAAGACATGCTGCGCCGACCCTAATATAAATTGGGATAAGGGCAAGAGAATGATGATATTTATCTGCGGGCTGGGTCAGGTTGGAGGAGCTCGTGGCTAAATAATAACAGCCGCTCGGTTCGATCTTTAGGTTAAGCCGTGCTTACCTAGGTTTTTCTGTGGATGGGTGACCGCCCATTACATACCGAGTTTCCTCCGTGCCTCGGAAAGCACGTTAAACCGTTGGTCCCGGCTGTCATCTGTAGATCTTTGACAGTCTTTACAGGTAGTCAGTGGCCCAAAAAGTTTGACAACCAGTCTTACCAAGGGGTACCGTATTACGCAGTACTAACTGGGTTGTAGAGGTCTGATAGGCAGTCGCTCCATATAAAAGACTGGTATTCAGCTGCATCTGGTTAGACTGGAAGCCGACCCCAACAAAGTTGGGAAAACGCTAAGCAGATGATGATGGGCTGGGTCAGACTGGTCGCGAAAGATGGAGGACAGGGCATTGTGGTACTGTTTGGGAGAGGCCTATGTCCAACAGTTACGTAGACAGCATAAGACTGAGCTGATTGATTGTATGTTTTTTACTTACTCACGCGTATCACAATGTACTGAACGAGCCGGTTCTCTTTGGTCTAGTATTCCCATGCGCGACTGCTGAGCATGAGGTCCTAGGTTCGATTCCCGGGTCGGGCAAAGTGTTATTGGGTTTTTCCATCAGGAATTTTGAAGTAGCAGCCACGGAGTCTATATTTGTGCTCGATTGATGGCAATAAGCTCACCCCTTAATATCATGGGACTTAAATATTAAATATAACTGGCGAAATGTGGGTGTATACCTCTGCCTAACCCTTCGGGGATTATAGGTGTGTTGTGTTATGAACGAATATAAATGAAACTTGGTAAACATATCGACTGTAACCTAGATTAAAATTACTTAGTATGCGAGTGAATCCGCAGGTAGCAGCTAGTGAGAGAATACAAACAAAAGCTCGACCGTTGCCCAACTTGTTCCAATTGTTCTAACTAACTTAGAACGACATAAAACCACATGCCTAGACTTCTAGTGGCCGTAAATCTAGTCTAGAATTCTAGACAGCGGACAATAAGGCAGGAAGATGGTCGTTTTGTACTAAAACTTAGTTTATAGTTTATTACAGGTGGCTAGTGGAACGCTTTTAAATTAATTCTGATAAATCTTGAATGGAGATGATTCGTGTTTGTTCCGGAATGAATTCTGGAAATTTTGTGCTTGTGACACGGTACTCGAATACCTAATACAGGGTGGAACCGACGCTGAAACGGTTACCACGTATTCAGTGAATCATTCTGAATCCACGTAGAAATTTTTCGTCATTTATTATTAAAAAAAAAACAGCTGCAGTACTTACACGGTCAAAATGTGTGGAAAAGCTGTTTCTTTTTTAATTACCGATGTAATACTTCTATGTGGAGGGTTCAGAATTAACGATGTACACATGTACTGAGTACATGGAAACCGTTTTAACGTCGGTGTTCTTTCTATACAGGGTGTAAACAGACCCTTCACGTAGCCGTCAACCAAGCATTCTGTACATCAAACTAAGTAACTTTACGCAAAGATTATTGCTGTGAATCGACTTTTATTTTTGGGGTGAAATATCACGTTTTACGGTAGGACTCGATGGAACGCACTCAAAGCATTGTGCTGATGGATGGATTGAATAGTACGGGGCTCGTGGAGATGTGTAAAGTAAAAATCTCACAATAAAACACGTAATTAAAAAAAAACTTGTGAAAAAATTGGATCTTTGACCCCCAATATCTCCGTAACTAGAAGGTTCCCAGGTATGGTCTAGAACTAAAAAATGATCGCAAAGACAAGGCAAACAAGTGGCTTTTGGATATGTTAAGGATAAGTCAAGAAGTATGTTTGTATGTGTTTCTTTACTCTCCCATCATAAACTTTCATCGACATTTATTTATTTATTTAACACTTTAAGCACAAAGGTACAGAGGCGGACTTAATGCCATAGGCATTTTCTACCAGTCAACCTTTGGGTGATGCGGTGACAAGCAATGGCAGGTGTATAGTGGTAGTGGTGGTGTGGTGATGGTGGTGTTGTATTATATTGTGAGTAGGCAAAAATATCCTTACAGCACAATGAGTTGAGTTTGAATACAGTTCCAACCTTTTAAGTACTGTTTCCTTTTTAACAGGAAAAAGAACAGAATATTTTATAGATTTTATTCTACGTGTAGGAACAATTATGGAAGTTATTTTTACTGCAAGGTTTATATTTAATTTATTGCAATTTATCATGTTAAAAATACAGGTTATCTTAAAGGGCTCACGGTGCGAGGCTTTCAACGTCAGCGTCAGGACTTCAGGGTTGCAATATAATTTCATGCTTGGCTTGCATTGCGGTTTCTAATCCACCTCCCCTGAAGTCGTAAACTGCAAGCTAGAAGTCAATGGTCCCTTTTGGAATGCCTCCGGCAAGAAGCTTACACTTACAACAATTTTATCATGTGACTAGCGTCCCGCCTTGGTTACGCACGGTTGCAACTTTTTAATGAAAACAAACCTTTTTTCATACGAATGAACCTTGTACTGCCAATTAGGAAGACAATAAAAAAATATTCATATGAAAAAAAAAAAAAGAAAATGAAAAGCGTTTATTCGTGGTAACCTCCAATTACAAAAAATAAAATGTTACTTCTGCCAAACTGTAAAGCAGTTTGTTGGCAGATGTAGCTCCCATATACATGCAATATTACCTATATTTTTACGTAACTTCTCAAAGGTACTTTTCATCAACAACAAAAATAAACATTAACTAGAACTAAACACAAATATTTTACTTTAATATCACAAAGGCTGACTAGTAGTGAATTGAAATGTCACTACGCAATCGGAAAAAAAAAATCGGTAAAGCTGTCCTCGTGTAATAGATACTCCGTGATACATGTGGCAATTGATTTTTATTAATATAGAAAGATAGAAGATATAGATATTGAAAATCATTGTAATTATTGGAGACGTCGTCATAAAAATTTACAAAGAATTACGAAAGAATTCTTTTTTTAGAGACCTATACATACCTCCATGTTTTAATATTTAACGTTTTTGTTTACTGCAACGAAAATTTTTAAACTGCACAAACATTTCTGTAGAAAGATGTCCGCTATCTGATAAACGGTTTTGACCAAGATTTTCCACAACGACCAGTCTTGCGCTTTCTGTCTGTCATAAAATTCTGTTACTTTAGGTAATACAAATAACCTCCTTCATTGTTAACACAATGTAACTAAAAATAACCTTTCCCTATTTCACGACTCACATCCCAAGAACGGAAGCTAAGCTGACCCAGCAGTCCTCACCTTAAAACTTGCACATCCGACAATCGTGTCGTTAACGTAAGTGCTCCGCGAATCATTCAGTTGAGCGCACACCGTCCCACAGTGTTGCTTGATTGGGATCTTTTTCGGTTTTTTGGGGGTAAAAAAATGTTCGAGGGGAAATGAAATCCTTGAGGAAAATTTCCCCAGGGGATAGTTAGAACAACACTGTCAAATTGCGAAACGACGCTGTCAAGAGACATTTTACAGTCAAATTAGCAATCTAGTAATAATAACTTGCGCTTTGCTTGATTGCTTGGTGGCGGGCCTGGGACGGACAACACAGACACACAATTCGATACTTAGCGGTATCTTTAGTAAATGAACAAAGTTTTATATCTTTCAGTTTGAAAAGTAGAATAGAGGAAAAGAAGTTGCAAAAGGTATCATAATCAATCTCTTGCCCTTATCCCAATATATTTGGGGTCAGCACAACATGTCTTCTTCTTTCACACTTCTCTATTACTTCGTCATCTCCTTTCTAGTAAAACCTCACCTCCTTTCGCCTTTCTGGTTGCAAAAGGTATCTAACTTGGCGAAAAATAGGGAAAATTCAGAAGCTGGATCTAGCAACCCTGATGTCCCAGTAGTTTCTCATTCATTCACATAATAGTCAAATCTTCGTCTGCACAGGAACACTTGCGCCTAATGGATTGATGGTTACTGCTTCGGGACTGCTCTGACTTGAGACAATTATGGAGTTCTGTAACTGTCGTTCGCTTGATGGGGAAGGACTTCTGTTTTTAAGTGGAGTTGGTGATGGTTCGTTTCGTCTTTGCGCGGTCGGAAGAATTTCGGGTGAAAAATGTATGTTTTGTTTGCGTTTTCACCCTACTCAATTAGGTTTTTAAAAGCATTGAGCTTAAATATCTGTCTTATAATGCAGATAGTCTAAGTACACTACTTACATCATTAAGCAATATTAACCTAATAAGTTCGGCGCATTCTAGGCAATCTTCACCACTGGTATCTTGGCGACTACCTATATTATTGGTTAGCACTGCATAGTGTAAGCACTGCAATAGACGTTATTATAAATAAATATAAATATATTTCCACTGACATAATTAATAGGCGTACAGCAATGGAGCCAATGGGAATAAAATTACCGGCTTGTCGTTGTCGCCATCAATGGTGCAAGGTAATGGGGGGGACGGAAAAAATAAAAACTGACGTCTCGTTGTCCCTATCAATGGGTATGGGTATATGGCAATGGGGTAACGACAATACACTCGTCTTTTTGTGGAACAAAAAAGTGTTAAAGAAAAAGAATACCATTTATTTGATTGTTCCAATTAAAGCAATATATAGCTAATTCGGTACAGTGTTATAGATATGCACATTCCACAAAGGTACCATTATTAATTGAGGTAATATCTCCAATCACTTTCGCTATGAAATGCCAGCACTACGTGCATACATCGGATGCCGAGCATTCCTCGCGATATCTACACAGCTACGTAACCAGCGGTGTCTGCAATCGAGTGGTTTGGTGGCAACAGAATACATACATACAGGTTAACAGGCTGGAAGGGACCCCGACGTCGGTTATTAAAAAAAAAACAGCTGTCAAAATGTATGGAACAGCTGTTCTTTTGAATGATGTACTGAATACGTGGAAACCGTTTTTGCGTCGGTGTCCCTATTACCTCGTATATACCGCCTGTATGAACAGAGGCGAGACGAGAGATACTATGTTTATAAGTGGGTAGGTAGACGTCTTCGAAACAAAGATTAGATTTTACATTACAGTTATGGTCTTTGGTCTAATAGTCGCAAGCTCGACTGTTGAGCATGAGATCCTGGGTTCGATTCCCAGGTCGGGCAAAGTGTTATTGGGTTTTTCCATCAGGAATTTCTAAGTAGCAGCCACGGAGTCTGGATTTGTGCCCGATTGATGGCAATAGGCTCGCCCCCTATTACATGGGACTTAAAACATTATGGGAAATTTGGGTGTACTATTAGGTACAACTCTGCCTAATCCTTTGGGGATTACAGGCGTGATGTTATGTTTATAAAATGGAATACCTAACAATTGTAAGTGTAAACATTTGTAAATCACAGTGAAATTATTTACATACTTGAGTAATCTTAATAAATATTCATGCTTAGAAATCAAAGCCGAAATACATAATATTATCATATGCACTCACACTTTGCAGATACTAAATAGAAAGCTTGTAGCTGGCAGACCAAACATTTGTTCGACGATAAAAGAAATATTATCGGGTAATATCACTCCAACAGCAATGAATTCCGCCACATTTGGCATAAACTGGCACTTCCTCAAATATATTCACCATTACTGCGGTCATTCCACATAAGTATATAAGCAACAAGTTCCCCAATGGACAGAGAATAGACAACCTATTCAAAAACCTTTAAATATCCGCACAATAGCTTTTAACAATAGCATAGTAAAAAACGGTAGCGGATCAAAAGTCCACTCTTAAAGACCCGGGGTGAATGCTTAAAGTTCTGGGGGTTCCACCCCCCTCTCCACCCCCTTAAAGTTACGGGTTCCGGGTCGGGGTGAACACAGGACCGCTTTATTTCATACCTCGAGAACTTTGCAATCATTATTTTGCGTTTGGCAACTAATTCATACGCTATCGGGGTTGCCAACCTTAAGGGCACTTAATTTACGTGTATTTTACTACCTGTGAAAGCTTTCGTATTGTTTTGAATTATTAATGGGGACCATGTTTGAGCGTATATGTGTGGTATAAGCTCAGAAACATCTCGTGTGACGGCGCTGTCGTTTGATGTAATTTTATCAACGTAGGATTTCATAATTAATTACGTTTTCATGTTGTAATATGATGATACAATGTTTGTAATTTAGCGTGGTTTCTGCCTATTAAGCGTTAAATAAACCGAGTGATGACACGATTGCGATTGCTTAAAATTCATTCCTTCATATTGCACAAATTTTACTCGACTGTTAGAGTAAAAAAAGGATAGAGAAAGCCGAAACCCGCGTGTATGTATTTTTTTATTGCAATAAGTTTCACGTTCATATGTATTTCCTGTACAGAATAATCTCTCTACTTAAGTTTAAAGGTAACCAGGTACTTATCCAGATGAAGTGGCACAAGATGAGTGACAATGTAAAAATTTGAAAACTATAAAAATATCCCTATCATAAAACATTTATATCTGCACTAGCTAATGCCCGCGGCTTCGCCCGCGTGGAGTTCGATAATTATCGCACGGGATCATACTATCGAGATAAAGAGTATTCTATGTGTTAATCCAGGTTATAAACTATCTGTGTGTTAAATTTCATCCAAATCCGTTCAGTAGTTTTTGAGGGAAAGAATAACAAACATCCATCCTCACAAACTTTCGCATTCATAATATTAGTAGAGGATTCAACTACAAAAGCGTATATCAAAGAAAGTGCAGGCGTTGTTGCGTCTGCACCAGCACAGCCTAGGGATATGCAAATATTATTTATTTCGTTCCCCGATTCCACATTGTACATTAAAATATATCTGAAATATCTGAAGCTAGAAAATAGGTATTCTATTTGTAGAGATAAAAGAGTATCCTGCAAATCAATTAATGCAGATCACGTTTATGTGTTAGTACACCTACACGGTTGAAATATTGACTTTTCATGACTGATTTCTTCAGCTGTGTGTCTCATGTTTCAGGGCACGTTGCGAAAAGGTTTTTTCATATATATTTTTTTTTGTAGAACTTGACTTTCTAGAAAAATAACATTATTATGAAGAGGTAAGCTTGAATGTGGGGTCCCCGAAGGGTTAGGCAGATTTGTACCTAATAGTACACCCACATTTAGCCAGTTATGTTTAACTCTCGTGTATTAGGAATAGAGGGCGAGCACATAATCTTCAACCGAGCACAAATCCAGACTCCGTGGCTGACTGGCTATACGTGGTGTACTGAGCAATTCCTGATGAAATTTGCCCGAGCCGGGAATCAAACCCAGGACCTCATGCCGCATTAAGCATTCGCGCTTGTTAGACTAACGAGGCACTATTGATCTGACTAATGGAAAGCTATACTATCTCCGAGTCTAGCTAT
Source organism: Noctua janthe (assembly GCA_910589295.1). NCBI lineage: Eukaryota > Metazoa > Arthropoda > Insecta > Lepidoptera > Noctuidae > Noctua > Noctua janthe. The sequence continues at coordinate 14,682,319 of OU342559.1, read as the reverse complement.
TATTAACACGTTCCTGTGGGATAATTAATTTCTACCTATAACCCGAGCGAAACCGCGATTGTAAGCTAGTTTTGAAATATAAGTATACAATACTAAGTAGGTGTTATATATCTAGAGATAAAATGGTGTGTATTCTACAAACCTGCGAATCAGTAGAATAGTTTAATGCAGTCCACGTGTCTGCCTACACCAATACATTATTGAATTTTGATATATTTCAGCTGTAACGCCTATTAACTCACGACTAAGTAAGTATCTACACGTTACGATACGTATTTAATTTTTATTTCACACTAGCAACCCGCCCCGGTTTCGCACGGGTGCAGTATATACATATAAACCTTCGTCTTGAATCACTCTATCTATTAAAAAAAACCGCATCAAAATCCGTTGCGTAGTTTTAAAGATCTAAGCATACATAGGGACAGACAGACAGCGGGAAGCGACAGTTTTATACTATGCAGTGATTCTTGAACAGTTGCAGGTGATAAAACCCATCATCTTCACCTGTCTACCTTATTCGTGTATTCCCAACTATTTTGTTGTCAGCTTCCAGTCTATCCGTATGCAGCTGGATACCAATATTTTGCATAGAGCAGCTGCCTCTCTGACCTCCATAATAAAGTTACAATAACTGAGGTAAACACAGAGTAACTGGCAGTGGCGAAGGTTCCATAGAACTGGATTCCTACCGGCTTCTCTTTGAACAATGGCACTGTCAGTTTTCTATAGACAATTAATATAATCTTGGTCTTTCAAAAAATTTTTCAAATTAAATTATTAAATAAATAATAAATAAAAATAAATAATACAACATAGAACGGTAGAGTCCGTAGAGACGACTCTGGTTTGTGGAATTTAAACACTTTTATCAATAAATAGTTTAACTTAAAAAATAATCATCGAAGTTGGACGAGCCGTGGTAAAGAATTTTTGTTGACCACACACATGTTGAGTTTCCTTTTGGAAATCAAAGAAAAGGAATGAACCTGAATTAAATCAGCATCATTAAACCGAGCGTTCCTGACTTACCAGTAATTCAGTAAACAAACACACGAAGATATAACATTTGAAAATTTGAAGTTTTGGAGTTTTGACACAACGCGACGCCGAGCCCGTCAGCAACAGGCAACAGTAACTAGGGCTGCGCCAGAAATGTCAGCGTGGTCGGCGCGGCGGCGGCGGCGTCCCAGGCCGCCTGCGCGACTTTGCTGACATCTGTCTTGATTGACGTATTTTTTAACTTGTGTTGTTTGTTTTTTATTTTTATACATTATATTTAAGTTATCACGTAAGTTTCTTTTAAATTCTTATTTTAATGTTCAATAATGACTGTAGTGTCGCCGAACGGAGTGCCAGTCAACCTACCACATCGCTGGATGTCCTAGTAAGATGCCCACACTGTTCCCAAGCACGTTTTTTTAAGGGTGAAAGAGGCTTGAAGATACATTTGGGGAAAAAACATAAGCCTCACATTCCCCACAATGTTCCTTCTTCATGCCCTACATTTCCCACTCCCCTTACACCTGATCTACCCACTCAACCTTTTTGGAAATATCTTTCAAAATTAAAAACTACAACCCCTGTTTTAAAGAGAGTTCCTCGTGGCGCGCGACCTTCAGTAGCATCAAGTTTGGCGCGTTGTGTCCGCCTCGCCGCCCGAGAGAACTCTCAAAGTGCTTGGGAGCAATTACTCACCTTTCCATTTAGAATTCTGCATGTGCAAAAAAATTTGGCAAACAAAAAAACTTTAACAACTCAAATTAAAGACAACTGTAACATTTCGGCCCAAAGTTTTGACCCAAAATTTACAGTACATCCCCCCCAAAGAGGTTTATTGCATCATGTAGAATCTAAATTAGGCGAGGGTGATATCAGTGGTGCAGCTAGGATCATCTTTAGCAGCGATGTGGCCGCGCCGTACTCTCCAGAGACCCTTACAGCTCTGGAGAGTAAACACCCAGCCCCGGCAGATGACCTCACCTTCCCCGACCCCCCCGTTCCAGAAACTAACACTCTACAAATTACAGCTCAGCAAGTATGTGCGGCCGTCTGCTCCTTTCGAAGTGGCTCTGCCGGCGGCCTCGACGGCCTGACTCCACAACACCTTAAGGATCTAATTTGTTCAGGCGCCGGGGTAGCTGGTGAGTCCCTTTTGAAGGAGCTGACGGCCCTCATCAATCTCATGCTCTCCGGCAGTGTGAACGATGCCGTCATCGATATTTTGTACGGGGCCAATCTTTGCGCCCTGCGCAAGAAGGATGGCGGCATCCGTCCCATTGCCGTAGGGTCAACTTACCGTCGTATCGCAGCCAAAATTTGCTGCGCCTTTTACAGTGAAACACTGGCCAGTAAATTCCAGCCCCTTCAGCTTGGTTTCGGGTCCAAAGGGGGCTGTGAGGCTGCGGTACACGCACTGTCCACTTACCTTAATAGTGATAAGGGTGAGGTCATCCTTAAGGTTGACATTAAAAATGCTTTCAACTCCGTAAACAGGGACACCTTGTTGACAGAGGTTCAAAAAGAAATACCCAAAATTTACAGTTTTCTTTACCAATGCTACAGGAACCCATCAAAATTACTCTATAAAGACAACCTTTTGGAATCAGCCGTTGGTTGCCAACAAGGTGATCCTCTTGGGCCAGTCATTTTTAGTTTAGCAATTAATCCAATCATTCGGCAGCTAAATTCTAAATTCAACTTATGGTATTTGGATGATGGAACCCTTGGTGGTGATGTGAATACAGTCCTAAAAGATTTAACTTTTTTAAAAGAAAAATTCAGTTCTATTGGCTTAGACGTTAACCTTTCGAAGTGCGAAATTTACCTTCCTGAAACCACTGACAGACAGTCTACCATTTCTAAATTTAACTCTTTAGCACCAAATATCAAAATTACCGAAAAAAGTTCTCTTCACCTCCTAGGGTCACCAATATTTGACGAATCTTTTCCGTCGTTCATTGAAGAAAAAATTCAAAATTTTAATGATGTTTCGGAGCGACTTTTCAAAATTAACATTCATTCGGCCTTCACACTTATTCGATACTGTTGTTTTGGACCAAAATTCACATATAGCCTTCGCTCCACTCATCTTTGGAAGCATCCGCAGCTTTTAGAAAAAGTAGACCAAATTATTAGGAACACTCTAACTTCAATACTTAATGTGGCCCTGGACGACCGAGCTTGGCAGCAAGCCACACTTCCCATTCGCTTGGGTGGTCTCGGCGTCCGCAAAATTTCAAGTATAAGTTTACCAGCCTTCCTCTCCTCGGTCTACGGTACCGAAAAATTAACCAGGGATATTCTGTCTTCCTCACTGGTTGATTTTGAGGTGCCTTATTCGACCGGTGCGTTGAACGCTTGGAAAATGGCTTGTCCCAATACGGATTTGCCCGACAACCTGTCCTCCCAGAGACAGTGGGACGTGCCGCTCTGCAGTATTGTACGGAATAACCTCTTAAACACGTCATTCAATACTGTGGAGCGTGCCCGTCTGCTGGCCGTGGGGGAATGGGAGTCGGGGTTATGGCTTCAGGCACTTCCGTCATCCACCATTGGCACTATGATGGATGACGCATCGTTCCGGGTCGCTACGAGTCTACGCTTAGGCGCTCCTTGTGTTGCTCCGCATCGGTGTCACTGCGGTGAAGCTGTTGACAGCCTCGGACACCATGGCCTGTCCTGCTACAGGAGCGCAGGTCGCATTGCACGGCACGCCAGCATTAACGACATTATTCGTCGAGCCCTTGCCAGCGCCGGCGTACCAGCGGTTTTAGAACCAAACGGCTTGGTACGTGACGATGGCAAGAGACCAGACGGCATGACGTTAGTGCCTTGGAAGGTGGGTAGGCCTTTGGTGTGGGACGCAACCTGTGTCGACACCCTTGCGCCATCTCACCTTTCAAGCACGGCGGGCTGTGCAGCCGCTGCTGCTGCGGCTGCTGAGATCCTCAAACGGCGCAAATACTGTAACCTTATTGGTAACTACAGTTTTGAGCCGTTTGGGGTCGAAACGCTCGGGTCATGGGGCCCGAGTGCGCGTCTCCTTTTTAAGGAAATCTCTCGCCGACTGGTCGACACTTCGCGTGACCAGAGGGCTGGCTCTTTCTTTGGCCAAAGAATTAGCATTGCCATTCAGCGTGGCAATGCTGCCAGTCTTCTGGGCACGTTTCCAGATGACAGCGATGCGGAGGAGTACTTTGACGCCTAAGTGTCCTTTTGTCGTCGTTGTTTAGATTTTTATATTTTCTTACTTTTAGTCTTATTTTTATCATTAGTTTAGTTCTATTTGTAGTCTGTATATAATGTAATTAATAAAATCTTGAGATATGTAGTCCGGATTACCTCTTACAAAAATTGACCCTTCGCTACTGGTACCTAGCTAACAATTTACAAGCAAAGGTGATCTCCAAATCATGTACGTTAAAGCTTTATGTAATAATTGAAATAAAAATTATCATTAACTCGCAAAACGGGATATTTACCATGTTTACTGTTTGTTTTGAAATAAACACTTTTACTCTTATTTATTTATTTTATTTCTCTTCTGATACTGTCAGCTCTCATACTCTGTCCAAAAGCATTAATCTGTGCATATAACGAGCAAAAATCAGCTCTTTTTCATCCCACTCCCACACTCCAGCATCCATACGACCCTCAATCTTCACCGTAACATCTCATTTCAACTGCCCTCGAGTACGTCGGGTACGTCCGGTACGTTCGGTACTATTCACACTTTACTGCCGGAGACTTCAACGGCTATAACTAGTGGCCCGACCATAAAGTCAGCGTGAAAACTTTTAACGATCACTGCACACATATTGGACGATCTTGGAAAAGGAATAACTATGTATGTTAGTGTGCATTTTATACATTTTCTTGGTATAGGAGATAAGGGTTTGGTTATGTGTATTTCTGAATGGGACTGATATAACAGTTGTAGTTACAGAACCTGGGTACTCCTTCAGTAGTTTTCAGTTATCACCATCATCTGCCTAGCCTTTTCCAACTATGTTAGGGTCGGCTTCCAGTCTGAAAGGACCGGAAGCAGCTGAATACCAGTATTTTACATGGGGCGACTAAAAAAGACAATCTACTAGTAAAGACAATCTCTGCAGATGGGGGTCATGGACGGTTCAGACCTTAAGAGCGTATGCGGCGTCTTTCCACAGACAATGCCTCACCTTCCATGTTGCACCGCATCCCCTATCACCTGCGCACCTGATGACCTACTCACTGCATTAGTGAGTGGGGTTCGCGTGACTGAGTTTTGGGATAAACAAATTTGAACTTTTTGCCTTCGATACGGTAAGAAGAAGATGGAGTGACTGCCTATTTGACCTCCACAACCCAGTTAGTACTGGGTAAACCGGTACCCCTAGGAAAGTCTGGTTATTATCAGACGTTCGGGCCACTACCCGTAACGGACTGTCAAAGATCTATACATGACAGAGGTTTTCAGTAATGATGTATGCAATTTACAGGGAGAACAGCATTTTCTCATATTAAAACGTACGTTTGCCGTCTATACAAATGAAACCTCTTTAAACTCTGCACTCTTTATGTTTGTGGCAGAATTTAAAATTAGTATCCTACATTCTTCTTATTGATCGCTTGTGTAACAATTCTGTCAATGAAATGTCCAGTAAAGGCGTCATACTGGCTGAATCGCTACACGACTTGCAGCAGATGCTGGATGGCCTAGTTGATTCTTCAAAACGCATTGGTCTCAGGGTGAACTTGGACAAAATCCAGGTTATGTTCAACGAAAACGTCACCCCAGGACCTGTTGTTGTCAATGGCGGTCCTCTCGAGGTTGTTCGAGAATAGGTTTACCTCGGGCAAACTCTGCAGTGTGGTAAGAACAACCTTGAGAGGGAGGCTAACAGAAGAATCCAGTTGGCTGGGCAGCATTTGGGAAAATTCGCCGGGTCTTCTCATACCCGTTTTCCACAGAGCCTAAAGACTAAGGTCTTCAATCAGTGCGTCCTGCCTGTTATGACTTACGGAACCGAAAGGTGGACACTCACAATACGGCTGGTCCATAAATTTAAGGTCGCTCAGCGAGCTATGGAACGGGCTATGCTTCGAGTCTCTGAGAGATCGCATCCGGAACGATGTGATCCGACAGAGAACCAGAGTTGTCGACATAGCTCACAGAATAGGTAAGCTGAAGTGGCAGTGGGTCGGTCATATTAGCCGTAGAACCGATGACCGTTGGGGTAGATGTGTTCTTGAGTGGAGACCGCGAATCCGCAATTGTAAGGTGGGACGCCCTCAGGCTCGGTGGAGTGACGTTCTTCGCAGGGTAGCTGGTAGCAAGTGGATGAGAGTTGCTGAAAATTGAGTTGAATGGCGTGCGATTGAGGAGGCCTATGTCCAGCAGTGGACTGCTATAGGCTAATGATGACATGACAACTATGGATGACTGCTGTAGAACTCTGGTTAATTCGAAGTACCGTACTTACCAGAGTTCTACTTTTAAAGGCCCAACAAATACCTACCTAATCTTCATCGAAGAAACCAGTAAACGATCGCCATCATGCTCAATGCTAATCCCCAATATTCGTTTCATAATTATTTTAAGCCTGGCCAAATAAGATTTCCGTTCGGGAAATTATTCAAAACATCCACAGGATCACAAGCCAACGAAATTAAATTCCGACAAGGCAGCACCGGTGTCTTCGGAGAGGCTGAATAAAAAAATACCTTCGCAGATTCCGGTTTCATTAAATCACAATTTTGACATTTTCGCTACACCTTTCGGTAAGTTACCCAAAATGTAGATAATGGGGTACAGGAATCTTTTGGTGTGTTGTCAAGAGCAGAATGAACGCCGCCATTTTGTTTTTCCAATACATATTCACAAAATAATGTCAATACAGTGCTTTCATAGCTTATTTACCGCTAGCCACTAACTTGGCTAAAGCGAGGTTTGAATTATTCACCTGTAGAACACATTTTTAGCACGTTACGTAACTAACACGTCGTACTCATCATTTTAACACGCTTTATTAGTTTCACCTGTAACTAACTACGTAAAAAAATCTTAGAAGTTAATTTTGACCCACTTTCCGGTTTCCGATTGGGCTGAAATTTTACATACATGTTTAGTTTAAATAACAATGCATGGTTAGCTAAGTGACATCATTCTAAACCCAAAATGGCGGCCTCCCAAAGATGGCGGACTAGTTATTTTTTAATCATTCCCATGATAGGTTCTAAAAAGACTAAGGGTCTTTTTAGAACCGAAGCCGAAAGACACTTGTTCCCTCCTTCATCGCGCTCATTTTTTGTTTTAGACCCTACCTGGGAACCTTCTAGTTACGGAGATAATGGGGGTCAAAGTTCTGTACTATTCAATCCTTCCACCGGCACAATGTTTTGAGTGCGTTACATTGGGTCCTACCGTAAAACGAGATTTTTTACCCCAAAAAAAAGTCGTTTCTCAGCAATAATTTTTGCGTTAAGTTACTTAGTTTGATGTACATACCTAATGCTTGGTTGAGAAAAACACAAGAAATAAAATGACGTCACTTTAAAGCGTGTTTTTTTTAGTTTTTTGAAACTATCATATTATTACACAAACCTCAAGTTAGTCAACTTAATAGCTAGAAGGAAAATAAATGTGTAATTGAAAGGACAGTAGTTTACCCAACGCGCCGTTTATCAATGTTACTCAAGCGCCAAAAGCAGTTTTTAGTTCTGTATTTAAAAACCGAAGTAGGGTGAAGTCTGTAAACATTGGCTAGGCATCAGTAGCGAAGGGTCAATTTTTGTAAGAGGTAAGCCGGTGTACATATCTTTACTGTATAGAATATTATTGGCTATAGAGTACGGACTGTGCCATTTTTCAAAGGGAAGCCGGTAGGAATCGGGTTGTATGGAACCTTCGCCACTGCTAGGCATAGTTTTACCCTACTTTCCTATACCTACATTGTTTTAAAAAGTTAAGATTGCAGTGAAAAACAAATGGGGTTGCCTTTGGTGGTCGAGGAAGAGCATTCGCAATGCTTTTACTTAATTTTCTTTTAAATTAAGTACAACACTTTATTTGACTCGCTCTGAGCCAAACGAAGCTTAGCTGAGTGCTTTGGCACTGATTGCATGTCTGCTTAATTTGTTGGTAGTCATAAACGTAAAATTGTTCTCCAGTATTAGTTGGTACTCATAAAAACGAAACTAATCTATTTATTTATATGGCACTTCAACGACTTGCTCACTAAAACATACATAAACAGAAATCACAAACAGTTTTACGTAAAATAAATTCTATAACTATCTATACTTAATTAACTACCCAACTGTACGCATTAAATAAAAACAATCAATGTAGTTTGGTTATAATTAAATGTGCTTAGTTAACGTGAACTCAAAAATTAACTAACGTTGGTAACTACGTAACTGGTAAAAATGCAGGATCAAAGTCAGGTAGGGGGCAAATCAAACGGAGAAAAATCATCTACCTCTAAAATCCCTTCTACAGACTTATTGAAGCTAATAATAGATGATCAAAAAATGGCCAATCAAATTGGTTGACAAAGAATTAGAAGGCTTTCTGAAACCAACAATCGACATGTTACTTGAGGTCGGCGCAACACGTTTTTTCCTTCCATTCTCCTCTGTCAACCGTCACACTATCAGAAAAAGACAATATGTACTTTAAAAACTCTTCAAAACACAGTACAATTCCATCTACTAAACGATACTAACCACAACTTGATTACCAACCACATTCAACAGACGAACGGCAGCCAATTATATAACACACTCTCTAGCCCGATCGAGTACTGGCAACCTCCCTTCATTCGCTCTTCCCAGTCCTACAAAGCCTTATTAGGTTGTTGTACGATGCAAGATGCGCCCGGCGCCAATCGATGTGGGTAACCATGGCAACGGCTGCCAGCCCACAACCAGACAAGACCTTTAGCCTGTACGATTTGGAGACGATCGGTGATACGATTCTTTGGGTCGTACTGAGAAGAATTAAAAATAAATAATAAAACAATAATCATTTATTTCAGGTATCATTTTACATCCATTGTTATTAAACATGAACTTAAAAACTAGAGCTGTTTTGACATGGAAAGAAAAATTCCAGTGCGAGCAGGGTTTGAACCTGCGACCTACGTTATTAATGGAACGAAAATTTCGAGAACTTTGAGCAGGGTGCGATGGTCTAGTTGGTTAAGACATCCGGTGTACTGAATCGGAAGGTCGCAGGTTCAAACCCTGCTCGCACTGGAATTTTTCTTTCCATGTGAAAACAGATATAGTTCCCTACGCAGGGTTTGCGTATAAAAATATTAAAAACTATTATAGTTAAACATGTAGGTTAATTAAGAATAAGAATAATTTATTTAGGATTAGGACTAGGCTATCGGTTGAGGAGAGGAGGTCAAGTTATATCTCACCTCCTTTACATGGATGACCTGAAACTATTTGGGCCCAACGATTTGCAACTGATGGAGCTACTGAAGGTAACTGAAACTTTCAGTAGCGCCATCAGGATTGAATTTGGTGTGGACAAATGTGCGGTCATGCATGTAAAACGAGGGGAGATTGTGGAATCTGTGGGAACCCAGCTCTCAGATTCCATAAATCTTAGATCTCTCTCAGCAACCGAAACCTATAAGTATTTGGGTATGTCGGAAGCACTGGGCATCAATGTTGCTGACATGAAGCAATCGTTGAAGGAGCGCTTCTTTGGCCGCCTGAATTAAAGTATTTAATAGTCTTTTATCAGGCGGAAATAAAGTACGTGCCTTCAACGGTTGGGTCATGCCGGTTTTGATGTACTCTTTCGGCATACTCAAATGGACTCAAACAGAACTAGACGCCCTGGATAGGAGGGTCCGTACATTGTTGACGGCACATCGAATGCATTACCCGCGTTCTTCGGTTATGAGACTGTATATCCCGCGGAGGTGTGGGGGTCGAGGCTTTTTAAACGCTAAGACTCTCTACAATCGCGTGATATGCAGTCACTAACGACCACATGGAGGTATGGCAGAGTAAGGAGCTTCACGGACGCTTTTTCGGGGCCCTGCATGGGCCTGATGTATCAGCGTCCGTAGCCTGGCTACGTTCCGGGGACCTCTTCGGAGAAACCGAAAGTTTTGTCTGTGCAATTTGTCCAGGCGAATCAATCCGTCACATTATCTGCGGGTGTTCTCGTCTGGCTAACGGAGAGTAAGCAACTTGCTCTAAAATACAACGTTGTGGAATCGGAAGTGCCGTACTATAAGTATGTGTCCGACCCAGTTCTCGAAAATGGCAGTATCACATTGTAATGGGATCGATCCATCATCACTGACAGGACTATTGTAGCCAATAAGCCTGATATAGTGGTTGTGGATCGATCAGAGCGGCGCGCAATGATTATTGACATAACGGTCCCGCATGATGAGAACCTCGTGAAAGCCGAGAAAGATAAGCAAATCAAGTATCTTGACTTGGCTCGCGAGGTAGTCGACATGTGGGATGTGGACTCAGCGATCATTGTGCCGATAGTTGTATCAGCCCATGGCTTAATTGCGAAGAGCCTCGACCAATGCCTGAGGAGGCTCTCGTTAGGCAGCTGGATCAAGGGCTTGATTCAAAAAGCGGTACTCCTGGACACGGCTCGTATTGTTAGGAGGTTCCTCGCTCTGGAGCCCTGATCGCCGGTAGCTTGGACCCTGTTCCCGATACCGGTGGGCTACAATTTTTTTATATTTTTAAATGTTTTTATATTGTTTTTAGTTTAAGAAATATTTAAAAATGTATAAGATTTGTATAAAAATAAATAAAGGAAATAATAATCATTTATTTAAAAAGTATTACAAAAGTGTACATTTAGCCGCAGTCGTGTTATTTCTCATACAATGGTATAATTAGTGGTTTTAAGTAAACTATAACTAAAATATATTTAACAGTTGCAAGAAATGATAATGTTGAATTCAAATGTTTGGTAGCGAACTACTTACGACCTAGAATGAGAGGTGAGTTGATAAAACCAATTGGACAAAAATCCTTTGTGATTTTGTTGAAACAAATGAGTACGGTAATATTACACGCCGACTCTAACTTGCTAAGGTGTTTCTCAGCACAAAGACACTATTAGACCTACGCCTCCCTCAAGATTACTACAACTAGCGAATTTCCCCGACCGTCACTTGGTTGACGATGATGGGCTGTTATTATTGCCACAGTACAACCTTTTCACATGTTTTTTTTCTCCGAAGTCAGTCCAAATATTTAAATAATTGGGCTTATTTATTGATGAAGATGATATTGTAACCCGTAAAACTTAAAGCCATTCATTATATTATTGTACCAATCAAAGCAGAAACAATTTTTTCAATCAAATTAGGCTGCCATTTTTTCAATTAATTTAACAGCACCATTTGAACGTCAAAAAAACGTGTGGCATTCCCCTAACCAAAATTATTACATACCGAGTTTCCTCCGTGCCTCGGAAAGCACGTTAAGCCGTTTTGGTTCCGGCTGTCAATTTTGTAGATCTTTAGCAGTCGTTAGGTAGTCAGTGACGAGAAAGTCTGACAACCAGTCTTAGCAAAGGGTATCGTATTACGCAGTACTAACTGGGTTGTGGAGGTCTGATATTCAGTCGCTCTATGTAAAATACTGGCATTCAGCTGCATCCGGTTAGACTGGAAGCCGACCCGAACATAGTTGGGAAAAGGCTAGGCAGATGATGATGACATTTCATACTAATAAGAAAATGTAATTAAAAAATAAATAAATATGTAATTTGATTTTGTTTTGACCCGTATTTTTTTTTCGTATTAATAAATATGTAATTTTTAGGTACACACAATACAACACATGCATACATAAATTCACGCCTTTTTTTCAATGGGGTTAGGCAGAAACAGGACGCCACCTGCTACAATCCTTACCTCGTGGAAACCGACCTGAACATCGTTGAGAAAAGTCTAGGTAGATAATAAGATTACGTCTCGAACAGACTACTTCATCATCTGCCTAGCCTTTCCCCAACTATGATGGGGTCGGCTGCCAGTCTAACCGGATACAGGTGAATACCAGTATTTCACACGGAGCGAATGAAACTACTTGAAATGAAATTCAGAATTGACACATATACAGCCCCCATGGTTTATTAGACATGAACATCAATGCGTCTTTAATTCTATCGATTTATTGGCCACTTACCTAGTCGTCACACGATCGTCGATCGTACGGTATAAAAAACGTATCGTGCCCACGCAAAATTGGCAAACTATACACAGATGAATGGGATCCTCGCTTTCAAAGTTTAGTGGCGGTGACGGCTTTGTTTATTTGACATGTCTGTGTATGCTCCTGACCGCAAAACATATGCAGTTGATCACAGAAGGTAGAACATATTCACTAAGCAGATTAGGTAGGTACATTAGATTCACCATTTTGTTTTTTCATTCTAAATAATCTAAATACCCGTTGTTTATTATCGTTATTAAGGCGAGGTTACCCCGAGCACCGTATGCATCCAATCGCTTACCCCAGCCCCCGCACAGAGAGGCGATACGTAACAAATTACGCGGCGCGAAAACGCGGGCGCTTAGCGCACTGGTCATGAGTTCACGAACTCGGATATGTACTAAATTGCGTTACAGGGTAGAGCGATGCAGTAAAACAACTTGAATTGATATGTATAAGTTTACTTTGTTTTATTTTTATAGAAAGTATTGGTTATAAATAGATTAGGAACCTACGTATTCTATGAACGTGAACCTAATTACTAACAATTAAAATAAGTAATACGGGTATGATTCAAAACTACACACCAGCGCCTGGTGTGTAGTTTTGAATCATACCCGTATTCTTAGTGTCAGTCAGATTTTAAATTCACCTTATTCACAAAAATAAATAAGTATACCTTCTTATTTTTAATTATATCTACTTATTTTAATTGTTATTAATTAGGTACATTCGTTTTTTAAAAAATTTATGCTTTACTTTTTTTTCGGCTTTGTTGTCATGGGTTTCGTTTTCGTGGTTTTTGGGGTCGCTGATAACTAAAATTAGGCCAAAATGAAAATCCAAGATGGCGGCGACGAAAATTTTCGATTTTTTCTTCATGAGTGTCATTTTCGTGGTTTTTGGGGTCGCTGATAACGAAACTGAGGTCAAAATGAAAATCCAAGCTGGCGCCGACGAAAATTTTCGGTATTTTCGTCATGGGTGTCATTTTCATGGTTTTCGTGGTCTGATAACGAAAATTTGGTCAAAATTGAAATTCAAGATGGCGCCAATTAAAATTTCCAGCTTTGTCGTCATGGGTGTCATTTTCATGCTTTACGGAGTCGCTGATAACGAAAATGAGGTCAAAATGAAAATTCGATAACACCAAAAATTATTTTTTTGTTTTTACGTCATGGGTATCATTTTCATGGTTTTCGGGGTCACTGATAACGCAAAATAAGTTCAAAATAAACAGAAACAAAAAAAATTTTTTTTTTCATCGACTCCAAAAGCCATGAAAATGACACCCATGACGAAAAAACCCGAAAATCTTCGTTGGCGCCATCTTGGATTTTCATTTTGTCCTCATTTTCGTTATCAGCGACCCTATAAACAACGTAACCGACACCCATGACGAAAAAAACAGAAAATTTTCGTCGGCGCCATGTTGGATTTTCATTTTGGCCTCATTTTTGTTATCAGCGACCCCGAAAAGCACAAAAATAAAACCCATAACGACAAAACTGAAAATTTTTATTGGCGCCATCTTGAATTTTAATTTTGTCCTCATTTTCGTTACCAGCGACCTCGAAAACCATGAAAATGACACCCATGACGAAAAAACCAAAAAATTTTGTTGGCGCCATCTTGGATTTCCATTTTGACTTCATTTTCGTTATTAAAGACCCCAAAAAGCACGAAAATGACACCCATGACGACAAAGCTAAAATTTTCATTGGCGCCATCTTGAACTTTAATTTTGACCAAATTTTCGTTATCAGCGACCACGAAAACCATGAAAATGACACCCATGACGAAAATACCGAAAATTTGCGTCGGCGCCAGCTTGGATTTTCATTTTGGCCTAATTTTCGTTATTAGCGACCCCGAAAACCATGAAAATGACACCCATGACGAAAAAACAGAAAATTTTCGTCGGCAGCATCATGGATTTTCATTTTGTACTCATATTCGTTATCAGCGACCCCGAAAACCACGAAAATGACACCCATGACGAAAATACCGAAAATTTGCGTCGGCGCCAGCTTGGATTTTCATTTTGGCCTAATTTTCGTTATTAGTGACCCCGAAAACCATGAAAATGACACCCATGACGAAAAAACAGAAAATTTTCGTCGGCAGCATCATGAATTTTAAATTTGACCAAATTTTCGTTATCAGCGACCACGAAATCCACTAAAATGACACCCATGACGAAAAAACCGAAAATTTTCGTCGGCGCCATCTTGGATTTTGATTTTGACCTCATTTTCGTTATCAGCGACCCCGAAAACCATGAAAATGACACCCATGACGACAAAACCGAAAATTTTCATTGGCGCCATCTTGGATTTTCATTTTGACCTCATTTTTGTTATCAGCGACCCTAAAAACAACGAAAATGACACCCATGACGAAAAAACCGAAAATTTTCGTCGGCACCATCTTGGAGTTTCATTATGTCCTCATTTTCGTTATCAGCGACCCCGAAAACCATGAAAATGACACCCATGACGACAAAACCGAAAATTTTCATTGGCGCCATCTTGGATTTTCATTTTGACCTCATTTTTGTTATCAGCGACCCTAAAAACAACGAAAATGACACCCATGACGAAAAAACCGAAAATTTTCGTCGGCACCATCTTGGAGTTTCATTTTGTCCTCATTTTCGTTATCAGCGACCCCGAAAACCATGAAAATGACACCCATGACGACAAAACCGAAAATTTTCATTGGCGCCATCTTGGATTTTCATTTTGACCTCATTTTCGTTATCAGCGACCCCGAAAACCATGAAAATGACACCCATGACGAAAAGACCAAAAATTTTTGTAGGCGTCATCTTGAATTTTAATTTTGACCTCATTTTCGTTATCAGTCACCCCGAAAACCATGAAAATGACACCCATGACGAAAAAACTAAAATTTTTTTGTCGGCGCTATCTTGTATTTTCATTTTAACCTCATTTTCGTTATCAGCGACCCTAAAAACAACGAAACCGACACCCATGACGAAAAAAACTGAAAATTTTCGTCGGCACCATGTTGGATTTTCATTTTGACCTCATTTTTGTTATCAGCGACCCCGAAAAGCACGAAAATGACACCCATGACAAAAAAAAAACAAAAATTTTTATCGGCGCTATCTTGGATTTTTATTTTGACCTAAGTTTCGATATCAGCGACCCCGAAAACCATGAAAATGACACCCATGATGAAAAAACCAAAAATTTTTGTCGGCGCCATCTTGGATCTTCATTTTGACCTAATTTTCGATATCAGCGACCCCGAAAACCATGAAAATGACACCCATGATGAAAAAACCAAAAATTTTTGTCGGCGCCATCTTGGATCTTCATTTTGACCTAATTTTCGATATCAGCGACCCCGAAAACCATGAAAATGACACCCATGACGAAAAAACCAAAAATTTTTGTCGGCGCCATCTTGGATTTTCATTTTGACCTCATTTTCGTTATTAACGACCCCGAAAACCATGAAAATGACACCCATGACGAAAAAACCAAAAATATTTGTCGGCGCCATCTTGGATTTTCATTTTGACCTCATTTTCGTTATCAGTGACCCCGAAAACCATGAAAATGACACCCATGACGGAAAAAACCGAAAAAGAAGTAAAACATAAAATGCAGAGGAAGTAAAATAAAAAAAAATAAAGTGTAAGTATCTTAAATATGTAAATAAGTCAACTAAATAAAAAAAACTTCGGCTTACCGGGCTCCCTACAAAACTTTTTTAGAACTCCTTACAAAAAAAAAATAGTGGAATAAATGTTTTGATTTTAGTAGGCCAGTTACAGGCAGTTTTGAATTGTCGAAAAAAAGATAGTAAAATGAAGCTACAGTCCCATTCAAAAGGCATAATAACTGTGAAAGTACTGTAGTTGCCCATTCCAAAGTTACCGAAATTTATAAATAATATTGCAAAATCATAAATAGCGAATTTTGCTGCGACACAATAAAGTTCAATTCCGGCCGCGCAGCGCTAATTACCTACAGTTATATTCTCCTAGAAGCTGCCTCTCTTTCTATTGCGTAACTCTTATCTTCTACCTTCTGACTACGTTCCCTTTTAGGTACCTACTGTACTTTTGTGAACAAATAACATTTCAAATAAACCTAGGCTCGGTGTTTACTAAGTATTATTTTTTACAAACTATTTTTGGCTCAGCTCGTAACAGAACTTAACGGGGGTGGGGTGGCGGGTTCGAAAAATTGGCACACGTCCGACCTCCAACGCGTTCCGCTCGGGACTGAAGCACGCGATGCGAGTAAGAAATGATGAAAACAGCAAATTTTGGAAAGGGTTGTTTAGGTTTTTTTAAATATTTCAAATTATGATTGCCGTTTACTGTCACATTTTTTACGACCTTTATAATGGTATAAGTTTTATTGTTAAAAACCTAATATAACTCAAATAAAGTAATATTAAAAACCATCATTTAGACTTGTCTTTGCGATTTAATTGGATGCAACAAAGTGCAAGTAATCGTGTATCGCTTTGCTGGAATATCTAGATCGAAGTGTGAAATATGTAATATGTTTTTTTTCAGAATTTAAATCCGTGCTATATAGGAATAAAACTCAATACAAAACGACGTTTATCTGGATAACCTCGCCTTAATTTTACGGTGAAAAGGGAAACATAATATAAAGTAACATCACGTCTGTTACGAGTAGTCAGAAGCCCGAAAGTCTGACAACCAGTCTTACCAAGGGGCACCGTATTATTCAGTACTAACTAGGTTATGGAGGTCACTGAGGTCAGATAGGCAGTCGCTCCATGGTAAATACTGATATTTAACTGCCACCGGTTAGACTGGAAGCCGACCTCAACATAGTTTGGGAAAAGGCTAGGCAGATGATAATAGGAGCAAGCCTATTGCCATCAACCGGGTACAAATCCTAATTCCCGAAATTACAGCATATCATATAGATCCCTCCCTCCATCAGACAAAGACTCACTGCACAAATAGCCCAGGGCATAGACAATCGAGAGGCGATGAATCAACAGTCACGTAGACCATGTAATGAATGATTGACATTTAATTATAAGCAAATACTGGAGCCACTAGACATTATTGAAGCACTATCTGAAGACAATCTTTAGATTAACTGATAAAATCAAAACCAATATTGTGAACATGGCGACTGAAATCACAACTTGGTATAAGTTAAGTGGAACTATCAGGCAGAGCGTTACAAGAAACAGTCTCAGATAGGAAAGAGTGCATAGGTTGTCCTAGTCCGAAATTTACAAGGAATAAAGAAACAGAGATCATCATTATTATCATCACCTGCCTAGCTTTTTTGAACTTATGTTGGAGTTGGTTTCCAGTCTCTTGTCTTACTGGATGCAGCTGATTACCAGTATTTTAAATCATGGAGCGACTGCCTAATCTGACCTTCACTACCCAGGTACTGGAAAATAAAAACGAAATACTATTTTCATTGCTTAAACCACTTACATAGTCTACAAGAACATCAAATTCAATAACCGCTACGGAAAATGGTGCAAAAGTGCACCTAATATTTACGATTTTACGTGCAAAACTGCATGAAGCTAAAATTTTATGCGGAACTATATTCGCTTCCACTCCAATACACAAACACTTCTTGTTTGTTAAGTTTGAGGTACCTACCTTAAATATTGACATAGGTGTTTTAAATAGTATTTAATATAATCTCCACCACGAAATCCTACACACATCATGAAATACGACAAATAAATAAAGTGCATGATGTGCTTACCTTTTAGAGATTGGTATATGGTACCCTTGTATTGGATGTATTTCATATCTTTTAAGCAGATTATTTAATTGTTGGTAAGCCAAATAAATAAAAAAATTCAGACGAATTGATACCTCCTCCTTTTGAGATTCGGTTAAAAATAAAATAAAATCCATGTAGAAATTGTTCACTTTGTTTAGGTTGTTCCAATTGAAGTTTAAATAAATTAGTAAATGATAACGAGGTGCCCGTTTTCTAATATAGCACAATTGTGTTGTTTGTTCATAAATGGAACCTGGGTTATGTTCAGTTTATGAACAAGCAAACATTTTTTGCGGTTTGTTTCGTTTAAACCTCACAATTGTCAAGAGACACCCGTTTGAACCCTGTAGGTAAATACCCAAGGCTCATTCGCAAATCCTCGCTTCCAGTTTCTGCTCCAGCGCTCTCAAATCCCAAGACGAAAGCTCCACTGTCCCACTGCCGAAGATTAGCGGAAAGCGAATAGAGCTACTAACTGGAAAGGAGCTGCTTGTTAGTGAGAAGAAGTTGTGAAGAGAGTGTTCCGCGGGCGGGGTGTATGTACAGTCATCAACTTTTAATATTACATGGTTTAAACGGGCCCTTCACGAAGCCGTCAACCAAGCATTCTGTACATCAAACGAAGCACCTAACTCTACGCAAAAATTATTGCTGGGAAACATTTTTTTTTTGGGTGAAAAGTCAGGTTTATGGTAGGACTCAAAAAAAAGCAAAAAGCAAAAAAGCAATAAGCAAAGCAAAGCATAGTAAGCATAGCGTAGCGTAGTAAAGCATTGAATACTATGGGGGTCGTAGGGGTTTTAAAGTAAAGTTATAACATAAAAAAAATTGTATTTAAAAAAAAACTTGTGGAAAAGTTGGAAGTATGATCCCCAATATCTTCGTAACTAGAAAGTTCCCAGGTATGGTCAAGAACAAAAAAGGGTGATAAGGGTGTTTTTACAGCCATTATAAATGTGGTGAACCGGCGGTGAAGCTAACGAGTCCTGTCTGTGATTTGCGTATCGACAAGCGCAGCGTTGGAGGCCCTCTAGCTAGATGGACCGCTGGATGCGAAGCTTGAGAGAGGCCTGTGTCCAGCAGTGGATCGTTTGATCTTTTTCACACGACCTCAAACAGCATACTTCTTGAGCGAGAAAATAATTGATAGTTAACGCTTCCTCATCGTCAGTGGGACACGTCCCGAAGCTTGTTTTTCAATAGAATATTCTGGAAAATCTAAAACAATGTCTTCCTCCATCGTGATCATATCTGGTACAATGTAATTTGCAATAAGAATTTTAGTATCTTCGGGAACCGTGCACTGGAGTGTACTTCACTTTAAAATATGGGTATTGAAATGGATGGAAAGTCGATTTTCTTTTATAACAACGGCATTGAGAAAATAATAGCTAACTCTAAGGGGTTTGCGCTGGTTAATATCTATTTGTAAAAGTGTTTTGGAAATAAATAACATAACACCACGATTGTATCGCCAAAGGGCTACGCAGAGGAGTACCTAGAGTACACCTACATTTCGCCAGTTAAGTTTAAGCCCCATGTAAAAGAGGGCTACACTATTGCCATCAACCGAGCACAAATCTATACTCTGTGGCTGCTGAGAAATTCCTGATGAAAACCCAGTAACTTTTTGCCTGAATTCATCGAGCTGGCTAGTCAGACAGTCATAGAAAAAAAGATATTATATGAAATAATAAGGTATTTTTAAGTAAGTAACATGTTTTATGTAGAAGGTGAGATCATTTTATTGCATGTTGTAATTATCACACCTTCTTCGCAATATTTTATAGATACCAAAACTGTTTTGCAGTCAATGTCACTGGAAGACGTACACCTGCTTGTAGCCGTTTTTATTTGTATTTACTTAACAAAGACAGCGACCAATGGTTTGTCCCTCTTTGAACACGGAGGGTGTCGTTCCCTCCAAACCAAACTACAGAATGTGGCGTCAGTTAATAATTATTTGTAACGTCTGAGACTGAGAAAATATTATAACAGACATTATCTAAGGTCCTAAGGTCCTAATTAGCACAACCAAGTAGGGGTCTCTTCCGCTCCGCCCAGAGTGGGGGGGGGGAGTCATTTCATGATTTCCCATCCGAAAAAAAAAGGTCCTATTTAGCAACAGCCCCACTTTACCCAATGCTGGATATAGGCTGCCTCTGTTTGCTTGTGCCCCCACTCTGAAATCTGAAGGTAAGTCAATCCTGGGTAAGTTATTTAGTCTAGTTACTACTTAAGCACATATATATTATATTATGGCAGCTTTTCTAAGTGGTTAGATAGAAGAACTCAAAAAAATACTAGACGGACTTGAAATTCATAAACATGCGACATCCACGATCCAGCACTCATCCAGCACTCGGTGGATGTTGTCCCAGCAGTAGATCGTTATAGGCTTCTTATACTATGCTTGTGCTAGTTAAGAACCTATGCCTACATTCCTTTTTTTGATCTTTTTCTTGCTTTTAAATCTTTATTTTATCTCGACATCAGAAATTACAGGCGCTGGTATATGCAAATCTTACATAGAGAAAGGTGTCTAAAGTAAGAAAGTAAGAGGTGGTCTGTAAGACCACCTCTCCGACTTAGATAACGTTTTATTTACAGTAAAAATATAATTCAAGTCACTAAAGTTAAAATTGGAAGTAGGTAAATAGACTATCAAATTGACATAAAAAAAAACATCAACTTACTGAAACATTATGTATGACATACTTATAGTTCAAAAGTTGTACTAAAGTATAACATAAGAAACAAAAAAATCTTTATATACTTATAAGGCTGTAAGAGTAGTGGCACCTAAATAATTAAAATGAGCGTAAATTAAACTCCACAAACGTTTTCATGTTTAGATTATTTCATTTGTTTCACGGATTAGTAGACACAACTCGAGAATACGCTGCAAATTAATACAATACCTGCGGTATCAACACACGAAACTCCCCTTTACTTAACTGAAACACCAAACAGTAAGATTGCAGAAGGACCTATACAGGGTGTAAACAGACCCTTCACGAAACCGACAACCAAGCATTCTGTACATCAAACTAAGGAACTTTACGCTAAAATTATTGCTGGGAAACGACTCTTTTTTTTGGATGAAAAATCACGTTTTCCGGTAGGACTCTATGGAACGCACTCAAAGCATTGTGCTGATGATTGGATTGAATAATACGGGGGTCGTGGAGGTGCTTACAGTAAAAATCTTACAATAAAAACATGTATTTAGAATAAAAAAACTAGTGAAAAAGTTGGAACTTTGACCCCCAATATGTCCGTAACTAGAAGGTTCCCAGGTATGGTCTAGAACAAAAAAAATGTCGCAAAGACGGGGACAACAAGTGCCTTTCCTCTATTTACACCCTTTATTCTAGTTACCGCAACACTGGTTGTAATACGAATTTCACTCTCAAATTCATTTTCACTTCATTCCAACTTCGCTGCACTTGGATAACTGAAAAGGCTGATGCCGTCGGCTTCGTACCGTACGCTGACTTACTGTGACTACTCCTCAAACTTTCTCAAGCTCATTTCGGGTTTGGACGGCCGTTAGACGTAGGTTCCTACGTAAGCGGAATGAGACGATCATCTCTGCATGAAGTACGTCTTTTTCTACCTTGTCCCGGTCTTCCCGCAAAAGCATTTGTCTCTCTGAAACGTTGGCTACTACGATAAATTGTTGAAACACACCAGCGAAGAATTTTTGAGATCATTCTATAGTTTTCATCATTTCTCCTCATCTCAAGTGTCCAGGGCTGACAATCTCAGTTGGGCTCAAGTCGGGCATAATGAAGTGTTGTGGTTTAAAATACCTAAGAACAGAAAATCTGGAAATATCCAGCTGGGTACAGTGTGACGATACAGTACAAATAGTTCATCGTGTTTCTTTTCTTGCCCATCATCGTCAACAAGCGGTACCCGTTCCATTATGTAGCAACGGATCTTGAAAGACGCTACTCTTCGATCGAAGCGTCCTACAGTGTGCAGACTGTCCAGAATAGCCAACTGTTCACTTGGGATAAGGATGACCGATTGCAGTTTTTTTGCGAAAATATTCAATCACAAAGAAAGAGTACCTACTAGTACTGATGTGTTTTAATAAAAAAAATATTATTAATAAATAATTGATTAATAAAATATATATTTAAAAATTATTATTATTAAATAATTGATTAATAAAATATATATTTAAAATATAAAATAAAAAAAACATATAATTCGCTTCTCTAAGTACCTAAGTTGGTATAAGCAGGCAGAAAAATGTGGTTACCTACAACTATATCATTCATATTTTTCTCCTTAAGATTTTAGGCTGAAAATACTGATAGAAACTAAATTTCTGTTTCTTCTTATATTACTGTATTTAGTCTGTCTTCTGAATAGATTAACGTCCTTCATAAATAATTAATTATGATCAAGAACGAAACAACTTGAAATGTGGACGTAAATATTCAAATGCAAGGACAAAACCGTAGCGATACGGACTTAAATTTAAACCCAGTATTATGTAAATATGTCCGTTACGATTCGCTGAATACGTATTTTGTTTGTAAGTAATGGCAATATTAATAGGAGAATATGGTGTAAGTATTAACCAGTTCCCAAGAAATGGTGGCCCAGCTGAAACCGTCTGCGATTTGCAAGTCGTGAGACGTATATTCGAACCCAGAGTTCGAACTCAGTCGTAGCTAGGTCGTATGATCCAACCCATACACTTTACTTTGTACAAGTTAATTCATCATCACTGCTCTGGAAATGGTGAAAGAAAACATCGTGAAGGAAACCGGTATAAATGTCCCAGCACCAGCAACCCGCAATGGGCCCTCGTGGTGGAGTATTAGTCCCTCTCACAGAGCAGAAACGCCACCCTGTGTCAGGTTGAAACGCGATCCGTATGCACATTTTGGGTACGGGTCCCTAAAATGACAAGAAAAACAACAAAAACTCTTAACCATAGAGTAGGCATTCGTTTCATTATCAGATCACCACCACGGCACCACCTAATTCATGGTTCAGAAGGTAGGATAGGCGACTCACCGTTAGATAAATTCTTCATCATCCTTGTGTCAATCCTCTCTGAATAGCATTTATTAAAAATAGCTAGTTTTATTTCTATTTCTAGGTTTTACTTCAACAAGATTCTCGTGTTTATTTTTTCCGCGAATAGCTAACCGTGATATTTATAAACGAGTAGGTATGTGAGTTTTTTCGTAACATCCTATAAATTAGAGGGCCGGTTTTTATTGGATCACTTTTAGCTGAGAAATAACTTGTTTGATAGCTTTTGTATTTAAAACACTTATGTCAAATTACACACACATATATATATATTTTTCGGTTTATTATTATTTTTATTTTTCAGATAAAAGTTACTCGACGACGAATGAATATTTGGTAATAAATCTTTATTAACTTTATTCGGTAAAGTCTGGCGCATATTCATACCTAAATGCATAACATTAATTTAATCTAAACTCGCATTATTATACCTAGCTATGGAAGCCCTCAAAAGGCAACAATACGTTGCGGATATTAAGAAAAAAAAAAGAAAAAAACCCACCCCTCGGTTCAGTATTTGCAGAGGGTGGTAACCACAGACTAAATAGGGAGGATTACGCCGGCTGCCATCGATTGCTAGTACCTACTGAGTACATGTGACGAGAAAGACCTCCCTGATTTCTTTTTACTACAATAAAAATGAGTGTAACATCTCTGGAAGAACAGCCATCGGTGCGTTTGACTATACAAGTGTTATTTTCATGCTTTTTGCAACAATGTTTGGTTTTAAAATTCTGTGATGTTCGCACACCGTGAAAATTGCAATTTGTGCAAGTGTGAGTGAAATAAAAATGCAAATTGGTCGCGCAACCACAGTACTTGTACTGTAGAGTAAACATTGATTTATTCTGTGTGTTTTGTGTGAAAGCGCCTGGTAAAAAATAAAAGCAATATGTCACTTTTCATTAAACTGATGTTATTCATCACACCGCTTCAACGCTTTGTTTTATTTGTCGCATACCATTTCACAAAATAGCATTAACGCTTAATTAGTCGCTAATCATTTTGAAATGTCGTTTTAGGTCCAAAAAGAAAAATACAATAAATTAATTAAAACTACTCCTTTTTTCATTAAATAATTGGCAATACAAAATATTACATAAGCTGTGGTAGGATCATTCAAAAACTAAGTTAAATCCACATTTTCTGAAAAAAAATAGATGCACTTAAATGCTTGTTATAATCATGAATAAAAAAATGACAATTTTATTAATACAACTGTATTTTAGGTTCAAACAAGTAGAATTCTTGTTAAAATAAGTGCATTATTTCAAATCCAAGTCTTCAACTTCACCCACGTTTTTGAACGCACTGCAAAAAAATGTTGCAACTGTAAAAAAAACAAAGAAAAATATTGCACTTTTCTTTAAAAATGGTTTTGAAATTAATTTATATAGCCTTTAAGAAGCAATAGGTTACTCCGTAATAATGTTTAATCGTTTTTTGTATTCAATGCTACGCAGCATTGCATGCAGAGTATTCAAAAGAACTTAAATATATGTGCAACAAGCATACACACATTGCAATTTAATTATGGTAATTTATATCTATATATTAGGACCAAATGCAAATATTTAAATCCTATCTGCATATATAGTGTTGATGGCTTTTTTAGAAAATACGATAATTTAATTAGCACGCTTTAGGGAAATTCAATGCAGTTCTTGGCAACACACAAAACCAGTCACGTCACTTCACGACGTTAGTGTGGGTGCGTTGTGCGTGCGTGCGTTTATGAATTTGTGAGTGCTTTTTCATGTTTGTGTGTATTTCTGACGCCGTTTGTGACTTGCCTGTCATCTCTCTAATTTTGGATTTTATCACTAAAACCCTTCAAACTGTCGTCTTTGGGTATGTAGACTTTATTTATCTTCCGACGCTTGTTCTTAGGTTACCCAAAACATCGTATTATTGTTATACGTGTAACCTGTCGGACAGGCGTTGTCTGCGGTCAGTGGCCATAATTCGAAATAATGTTAGAGACGCTTTAATTTAGGTGTTTTTTCGTAATATTGGGCTATCGATCGTGTTATCTTAGAGCCGGTTATCTTGCGATTCCAAGTGTAGCTCGTGTTATTATCTGGGCGCGGGGGCTAGGCGATCGTATCGGCGGGTATGAGTTAACAGGCTATGAAACTCAGTCGGCTTTTCGGTGCCGGTCGGTGTACTAGTGTTCGGTTGTTCGCGCGTCAAAGCATGAAATTATAATGGTGGGGGTAGTGTCTTGTCTGTTTGCTTGTTTGTTGTGTTGTGTGTGACAAGTGCAAGTGCACTAAGTGCTTGTTCTGTTGCAGGCCGGCAGGATGCTAAAGTTCATACGCGGCAAGGGGCAGCAGCCCTCTGCTGAGAGGCAGAAACTTCAGAATGAACTGTTTGCCTTCCGCAAGGTATGTACCTAGCATATAGTCATTTGTTTATGCACTTTAGAAAGTCCATACAGAACTGTGTTCAACTGTACCTAACTTTCTATGACTAGGCTAACATAACAAACTTATTGTTTTGAAGAACAACTCTTGTGTTGTAGGTCCTTCATAATGACAGCTTGTTACTTCAGTAATGCATTGTGTCATTAGATTGATAACATTGTGTTTCTGAAGCTTATCAGCAAAGGAATGTGCTTAAAATCCTTTAGAGTTCTTCAAAATAAATTTCTTTGGCCGTGGTATCTATGATATGTGACACGTTTATTTGCAGGTAAAAAGTTAAAATTGTAAGAAACCACTAACATTGTTTTGAATTAATTTATATGAATATAACTAAACTAAAATTATTTAGTCATTACTACCAATAATATGAGTGTATCAGAATTAACTAAAAAAAACAGTATGTTTTAAACAATCAAAAATTTTTTTTTTAATTTTGAGACTAAATTTCATTCAGAGTAAATTTTTGATACTTAATACTTGTAGCATTATCTCGGTATACTAAGGTATGTTTTCGTATTATACATAAAGTAAAATATGTAGTAAACATGTGCATGAATATATTCCCTGAATACTTTTTAGCTATGAATGAGTTTGTTTGAACAACTAGCTACAGCATCAATCAAACACTTTAATTTGTTAGGCGGTTCAAATTGTTTGTAGTGAGTTACTAAAGCTATTGAAAACAAAATAAACTTCTTAACTGACAAAACTTTCAAATTTAATGTAAATAACAAAGATATATAAATGCCTTTTAGTCTCCCCATTTTATCTACAAATAATTACAGGCAAAACAACACAAATAGTTTTCTTTATAACTTCTAACATCCAGTAAGTAAATAACCAATGACAATGTTGAAACTCTTGTTCATTTTATTTGCATTCACCGCAGCCAGTAATGACAAAAACTAGTCTTTACTCTATGACATAATGAGTGTACTGTGAGAATCCTCTGTAGTACTACAATGACTAATTATGACGCATTTCTTCTTGTTAAATAAATACTCCTCCATCCCTATTGTTATTGTTTTTGTATATACCGACTATTTCTCTCTTATGGATATTCTTTCCATGATTAATTCATGTGTAACTAATTGTTGTGGCCAATCAAATGTAAGCATGTCTGACGAGTGTGGTTTGGGTCGGCAATAATTGTTTGGCAAGGTCAGATTATTACAACTTATGACCTTCTTTTATCCACACACTGTCTATATTGTAGTCAATTTGTTAATAGGTTTGTGTCCATTGAATTTGCTCTATGATTTTCTTGGTTTGAACTAATAATTCTTCATTGCTGTAAATTGCTACCTGGACAGCTCTATCATTTGCCTCAAATATATCCTGGAACATGCAGGTTGTTGAAAGTTAAAGATAGTTCTGTTTTATCACTTTAAGTTTACATTATTAGAAATCCATATCTTTCTCGACCAAGCTTAAAAGTACTATGCATTGCAAACATTTAATCAAACACAAATTCTTTAAAAAATACTAGGCCCCATATTACACAAAGATAACCAACCTACCTAGATTACGAAACTGTTTGCTACAGTTATCGCCCTTCATTATTTGTTTCCAGATTAGATGTAGCACTTAATTTTTACAGTCACTTACCTGAAATTTTGTATTCAAAAATGGGCCATGGTCATTGTTGTGACATACACTTATCTTGATTCATTACGTTTGCAGAATCGTGTTGGTTTAGGTACCTATGTGATAAATATTTAGACCTTGGTGTTGTCTATGCCCTGTATTTAGGACATCTTATCATCATCTTCCTACCCTTGTCCCATATTACGTGGGGTCGGCGCAACACGTTTTTTTTTCTTCCGTTCTCCCCTGTCAGTCGTCACTTTTCACCGCAAGTCTGCGTCTCTCCATATTCACGTCCGCGGTCTGCCTATAGGCGTTCTAAAATACAATATAACCCTGCAAATGCTCTCAAGAAACTACAATTCCAAAGGTCAACATCAGAACCAATAAAACACATTCCCGTTCATATTGAACTGTTTACTACAATGACGAGCAATTCATAGAAATGATCAGTATTAATATAGTCTATTGATGCTCATTCAGAAGTAAGCCTCTTTCATATTGGAATCTATTGATGATGGCGGTCCCAATTGTGCGATGACACCATGTAGATTGGTATCAAGGTTGTATATTGTTTCAAATCAACATCCAGTGTTATGACGATCGATCGCATCCTCGCATCCATAAGCTAAACGGGTTTCAAGTCAAGTTATTGAACTCTGAAATAGTTTGTTCTTGTTATAATGGTCGCAAGTTTTGATTCTAATGCTAAACTAGTTCTAGCTTGTTTTGAGTCTAGATCTAGAGCTGATATTAATAAAAATAAGTTATTTAATGGCTCTATTAACCGGATGGATAAAGTCAATGGTCTGAGAGCTCAAACACGAGGTTTCGACCCGCAGAAATCCCCACTAAATGTTTTGTTTGAACACTTAATTGGAAGTTATTCCATCCATCTAATGTTAAAATTCTGTTGTCAACTGTCCCATTTCGAGTAGACACTACGCTTTCATACTAATCTCTTGAGTAGTTACGAGAAACAATTGATTAATTCATCATCGCTTGAAACACGATGTCATCAACCTCCAACAAGGCTGTCGAAGTATGTTGGGGTCGGCTTGCAAACTGACTGAATACCAGTTGCGATAAACACTACTTCATCAGTATTCATCTATCTGAATATCAAACTCAATCTATACAGATTATAAAACCCATCAACTCATGAACGAATTCAAAATAAACCTTTATGCTTGCACCGAAAAAAGAGGTGCGTCATAATCCCCAAATATTTCTTTCGAATACAATTCCAAGTTGTTCACTTTGTTACTATTATAGTACATTACCAAACAGTGTAGTAGGTACTGGGTGTGCTATCGTTCTTATCGTATAGCCGGCAGATAACACCTGTACAATCGATATCAGTTTGTCGTCAATGCCTAGGGCCGAAGATTAGCACTTGTTGGTAGTATGTTTTGTCTAGATGCTACACTTTCTAAACGCTAAACATCTTCGTTGTGTTGGCCCTTATTCTGGCCTCGTTAGGCCACAGCCTTTTCTGTTAAGCTTTTCTCTGCAACGGCGAACATCGATATCCTAGCCAGATTTTCTCGGGCATTTATCTCTCTAGACTCGATCATTACTTTTGATCTTCAAGGGCCGACGTTCTGGTGATAATGATTTTCCAAATTTTAAAGGAACCGGTATCAGGTTTTTATCAGAATATTCATAATAAAGAGATCGACCGGCGGAAAATTTCCTGCATAGGTACTGTTTGTCATTAAAGGAACCATCGTGTCACCGTCGAATCATCTTTCATGTACACACATACACACCTAGTTTTCTTTGCTAAGAGTCGTACGTGGTTTCCGTATAGAGGCCTCTAAGGCATAGAGTCATATACTTAACGAGTTTCTTTAACTAATTGTTGTAAAAAACTTAATTGCCCGGTAATGTTAGTGGCAAGCTTTTGATTAGTTGGCCGAACACCTGGCCAATTTGGACCAGTATCGATTAACAGCTGCGCCAAACGAGTATATAATATAACAGAAATTTATGTAGTTTCATTGTTTGGTTTTCTGAATTTTGATTAGGTAATTCTTTTCGAGAATGAGACATTTTCGACTCCTTGTAATTAAACTGTAACCCTGTTGAAATCGCTGTTGCAGTCCGAAACCTTGCTTACGCTCCAATAGATGGCGAAAACCTACTGAAGAGGTTCGCCATCGGTAGATCTTCTACACAACACTCTGCCAGCTCTTTGGTCAGACTTCGTCTTTAGACTAATACGTCCAATTGAAAATCACTACTGCAATATTAAATCAATCTATTACGCTTCGTTAACATAAAGCGAGGCCAAAACTATTAAACTTATTGGATTATTAATATACTCCACACAATTGATTAGAACTGAACTATAATAAGCGTTTGGATCCACTCAATAGTTCCGATATCTCCACTATTTGCCAAAGTCCTTACCGCTGTGGTGTGCTTAGTTGTCGCTATCTGGATCGAGGTGCAATAAACGCCGCACCCCGCTTGTCCTGGCCGTTAATTTTTTATCAATAACTGATAGTAAATATTTATCAGCTTTCTAAGTAGTGGAATGAATGTTCGGGAAATGGGCTGTGTTATTTTTGGTATGATGTGGCTATACTGTATCAGTATTTTCTGTCATCAAACAATTCTTAGGAAAAACTAGTCTCTTGAAATGAAATTGAAAAAATTCTCTAATATACCTTTTGATAAGACTGCTGCCAATACTTGCCAAGTTTTCAGTCTCTATCAAACCACAGTATAATTCAGAACATCATAATTCGTAACACAATTCACCTAATGAAAATTCAATTTAAACACGCTGCTATTAACTGTTACTAACGCCTAATTTGCCGTATACCATAACTGCGACGCCAAATAAAGTCACATGAAATCCCATGAATTCGCGTGAAAACATTCGCCTTCTTATCGGCAAAGTAACAAGGCGCTGCAGAACTTCCTCGCAATCTCGGGAGTAAGAAATTTTAAGTGAATTTCTTCGTTCCCCAAGTTCTGCGCATCATCGTGTCCAAGTTTGTTATCAGTTTCTGCACCAGTTTACTTAAACTTGAATGCTAACTGTTGTAGACTTGCATTCACTAAATATAATGCTGAGAAGTTTACGATAAGGATTTCAACTTGTTATGCAGTTAAGGATTTTATAGACTTCATTTGGTGTTGTCACATTGCATTGTTTA
Source organism: Noctua janthe (assembly GCA_910589295.1). NCBI lineage: Eukaryota > Metazoa > Arthropoda > Insecta > Lepidoptera > Noctuidae > Noctua > Noctua janthe. The sequence continues at coordinate 14,652,091 of OU342559.1, read as the reverse complement.
TCGTTTTCTTTGTGTTCTTGTTCTCCATGTTCTGTTAGTTGAGAGATAGTATATAGCTTTTTTGACTTCGTTAGTTCAAACCTGCCCATTTTAATATTTTTCCACTCTTTACTATCTCATCATAAGCCATTCGTTTTGTTTTCGTATCGTGTTTTATAACACCGACATGTACTCTATTGCAGTAGATCTCTATTATATCTAAATCGCTTGTCCACACTTAAACATTCTCAACATTCACTCCAATAGCTTTCATATAATTTATAACTCAATCGTGTACTACTCCATTGCAGCAAATGGTCAGCTTAACATTGACGAGACCGAATAAATGAGCTTCAAAATTGTGGTTTTAATTAATTGCTGAAATTCCGGTCACGGGTATTTATGAAGTGCAGCTGCCAAAAGCTAGCAGACAACCGCAAACGATTTGCGGTCATTCGAAATTATTGAAATTACTTCCCAAATTCTGTTCATGTCATCTAGATTTAATTGCTGAAGCAAAACAGACTTCATTATTGTACTCATCATCTCTTAAAGGATCTTCATTGTTGTGTTGTTTATAATCAGGGTAATACCCTTGTAGTAACATAGATTAGTTCTATAATCCAATTGTTGACTTGACATCGTCGACACCAATAGACATAGCAGATATAAAGATAACGAACGATTTACTCGTTTACAAAATACTATAGTTTGTAGTACATGGTTGATTAATCCTTTCATATTAGTACTCTCGAAGAAACGACTGAAATTAATTTCAAAATTTCGCAAGATATTAAATTTTGTTATATTACTTCGGTTACTAGTTTTGTTTAATTTAACACTCGTGCGAAAACAGCCTCATTTAAACACTTGCTAAGGCTAACACTGCCATTTTTTCCTCTATTCCAAACGTATCTTTTATTAGACTTGTAACAATTTAGATTTTTTGTTGTTCACAACGTGGTATAGATTGAAAGCGTTGATTTGTAGCTGATATTGACTCACTGTGGGAACTGGTTTGTCATGCCCTGTGGCTGTCGCAGCTCTGTAATAAAGGATTATATAATCAACAGGTTTTTGTTATAAACTAGTACTTTTCTCGTTTTTCTATTCGTTCCTTACAACATCATCTTGGAAACTCATCGGCTTATTATTTTAGATATAGAGTTGTTGTTTCGATGTCCCACAATTTTTGTCTATTGTATTTTTATATTAGGAGCTATTAAGAGCATCGTTACGCTACGATGTTGCCATTACGTATTTCTTCATGCCATTCGATAGCGTCATCGAAAAAGGAATTTATAATATTGTCATTGGTCATCGGACTTCCCCTTGCTTTCGTACGTTTTGGTTTTCCTTATGTTTTACGTGCCTATGTTATTTATAAAAACATAAATCAATTTGGATTAGCTTAGTGAAGCTTGTTTTGCTTTTGGTCTCTCTGTAAGGCCAAGGCATCCTTCCTTTTTTCCACTTGAGTGTCCTTTATTTGTTGCCTTACTTGGTGAATTGAAATGTTTAGAAACATCTTAACAAGGAGTTCGTTTCACAATGACCTCTAACACCAAATTAAGCAACTTTTCAGTCATTTTCTCTGTCGTTGTGCATACATTGAGTCATAAACCTCATTCTAACTTTAAACCCGCATTATGTTTTGTAGGTTAAGCGTGGGTTTAAAGTCACCACTTTGCATGTTAAAGAAACCGTTCCCATAAAGCAGGCGTCAGACTGCACACACGGTAGACGGTTAGCAACAAACCCGTCCTAGATGCCGCGCCTTCGATGGGAACAGGGGCGGTGTTACCTACTATGCTAATTTTATAACTACTGAGCTCGTAGTAGACAAGAGGAAAACTGTTTTTAATTTTATGACTAGACTCTTCAAACTTATAAATAGGCTATGAAATTATCTTAAAAGGGCGTTTTAAAATCACACGCCATACAAGTTTCATCCTAATAATGTTTGTTACTCAATCAAAGACTTTTCAGATTTGGAACAGTTTTTTTTTAGGATACTTTTTTCTCGGTACCACGCTCCCGTGGGATTAATTCTGCCTTCCACGCGGTTGAAGCCGCAGGCAAAGGCCGTAATACAGCTATTATTTTAATTTAAGTAAAGGTGAACCTAGACATAACTCACAGTTTACTTATAGGTAAACTCTGCATCATAATATTATGGACCTATTTATTCAAATGGCGGGTTTTTTGCTTGAAATTTTCACAGACATCACCGGCATGCATAATGTATATTATTGCACTTCGTCTTGCATGTTTAACCGTGCAAAGTCGGTTCTTACTCTTGTACTAACGGACTGCTACGATATGCTGTGCTCACATAACTTAGTACTTCTTACACATTGAAATAATCTTTGATTTCTTTTCGAAATTATAGCATGCTAGCGTCTGATCACGGCTTCTGAGAGGTTGGAAATTATCCAACAGGAACGGTTAAGAAATAGGATAGTTTTTATCCAAATAAGACATTTGGATAAAAACTATCCTATTTCTTAACCCAGGTCATGGTCTATCCCTGTGCCCAAATTGCCAAAAGCGTGACCAAAAAATTCAACAGGTTATTGGTTCATAATTTCAACCGAAAGACGTCCACTGCTGGACATAGGCCTCCCCCAAGTGTCGCCACATTGACCGGTCCCGTGAGACTCGCATCCAGCGGATCCCCGCAACCTTCACCAGGTCATCGGTCCACCTAGTGGGAAGCCTTCCAACGCAACGTCTTCCGGTTCGCGGTCGCCACTCCAGGGGCTGCAGTCTCGACATAGATAGCGACAAAAATCGGTCGTTAAGTCATAACGATGTCAAATTTCTTTAATAGATTTTCAACCTTAAAGTTTCGAAATAAAGTTGAAAATCTATTAAAGAAATTTGACATCGTTATGACTTAACGACCGATTTTTGTCGCTATCTATGTCGAGACTGCAGCCCCAGAACTTTTCGGCCCCATCGGCCATACGTTCTCCTAGCAATGTGCCCACTACCACTTAAGTTTGGTAAGACTTCGGTCTTCGGTTATTGGTTGGTTGGTATTTTTTACGAGGTCACACAATTAAATTCAATCCGTAATTAGTAAAAGACATTTTATAAGTAACATTTTTTCATTTTTTTTGACACGAAAAATACACGTGACGTCACTATATCCCCACCCCCCTCCCGGCATCGTGACTTTTTTCTGACCCTTGTTTGAACCTCACGTGATTAAAGGACGACCCCTTATCAATTTAACACACACTCAATACGGGTGTCAATTTAACATTGTTAAGACTCGGTTAAAATATTTTGATTTAAAAGAGTGTCCATGGAGTTTCTTGCCCATTCTTCTCCATAGAGATCTACGCTTTGGAATGTGCAACTACAGTACTTTCTCAAGTTATTATGTCTTGTGACTGTAGCTTCGCTTCTTTTTGTTTTGTTTTTTTTTGACCTTCAAAAGTGCCTGTGATGGTCTAATTGAAATAAATGCTTTTGACTTGACTTTTGACTCCGATTAGAATAATATCAAGTTCTCACAAACCCTTTCAGACCAAACCTTCCGTTAATCTTCGTCAAATAATATTTCCATAAGTATCGGTCTGAGGTACAAAAAGATTTTGACTTAAACAGGCCGCTGGTCAGGCAGTATTCACGCCCCCCATTCTTGGAAAACCCAAGGCAACCTTAGGCGAAAGCGAAATAACCCAGGCTGTACAGGTAGACCCGTTTTGGTAAACTGCGATCAGTATCGTGGTTCCTTTTATTTTACTTCGCTAATCTCCTGGCTCGGGCTTATTTTGGTGTCTAATTTAACCCCTGGCAGATCTACCTGTTTACTGGATTCCATTTGGTTTTCTGTTTTAAAAGAATCGTCTCGTCTTCGAAACTAGATTAAGTTCTGTATTATTTCATAGTTGCCTTTAAATAATTGAAGTATTTGGAATCGCAAGTTTGTTTAGCCGTATATTTACTTTTTAACGGCCGTACAAACACTATCTTACTGAGAAACTATTTTTTTATCTCCAATGAAGACATTTGAAATGAGAACGGACATTTTTTTCCTTAGAAAAACCAAACAATACTTTTGAAGATCAAATACTTCATCAATAGGAAATGTTTTATCAATCTCTTAAGGCAGCTCATCTTCATTGAATTAATCATTATATCTTCTTGTGTTAAATTCCTTACATAAAAATCTTGGCTACTCCAGAAATCCTATTCTATTAAGTTCAATGATGTTGGACTGACGAAACCACATTCCAAGTGCCAGCACAGTTGTTAACCGATCGGCCACATCGTGCTTCTTTTGTATTGTCTGAATGTAGGTACTCTACGCACTAAATACTTGCGCAAGAGTTGCCTCGCGAGATGCTTTGATAAAAAAGTGTTCATACAAAATATTTTTTAGTACTGTAGGACGCAGCATCAATAAGGACCTTACCTCAAAGAATTTTATTGTACTGATAGGCAACGATATATCTAATGCAGGATTTATTACCAGCCTCAAATAATTTGACATAAAAAAATAGCTCTTGTATGTTCCCAGTTCAAATATCGTTAGTTAAACAAGCAGTTAACAAACATCTGATGAAAACATCCATTCAGCAACCGGCTGCCAAGCTGGCTTCGGCCGATGATCTGTTCACCTTTCCGAAAGCTACAAATAAATATTTAAAAATAATGCCGCGTAAGCTATTGTGTAGATTAGTATCATTTTATAGCTATCTATAGCCTTGTGATGCTGACCAGACGCCGACCACCATTTGATTATAGCTTTTGGTATTTTAATTTGATGATATAAAAACTCCGGAGCGGGCCACATGCTCGGTAGGATCGCTCTCGATTGAGTAACAGCCCCACGTCATTATTACACACGTTATTTTATAAACTATCTCCGGTATTCATAGTTTAATATCTTTATTCTATGTTTCTATCTTCAAATGCTTTCACATGCATTGTTGATGTGATATCAAAGTATCAAACAGTTTTCCATTTCATTTCTAATAGCACCTTTTGATCCCGGAGGCAAACGTTATATTAATGTATCGTGATGGAACTCATTTCAATCACATTTCTTCTCGGCATTCCATTGAACGTTCACGTGATGACAAAGCAAGTCATCCAATTTGACTGTATGAGCGTATGTATGAACGTAGTTGGTCCAACAAGGCGCGATGCTCGTTACTTGGGGGCACACATCTTAACCTCTATTAAGCCGCGTCATTGCCAGAACTGCTTGCCTCCCACGGTTTCCTACTTGCTACACACATCACCAATTCAGGCTAACTATTATAACACACATTTGGAGACATATTCCTACGACCCGTCCAATTCTCGAGGGTGGCATTTCCTATTTCGGGCTGCCGTTCTGTTTCTTGATTGGCTTCCCGCTCGCAAGATATTTCGCTACTTTAGTCTAGTAGTCACGAGTCTCTTTAATGATGTGTAGATACAATCATATTAGTATCATTATAAGTGCCTATATAAATTTTCGATAGCAAGAAGTTATTTTTATATATTTATTTTGTACCCTATCACAATGTTTTCTTATTTAACCCAAAGGTTGACTGGTAGAGAATGCCTTGTGGCATTAAGTCCGCCTATGTATCACTATTGTACATGAAGTTTAAATAAATAAATAAATAAATATTCAATCTGGTTAATGTTTTTTGTAAAATGTTAATGCGTTTGGTCTACTGGTTTTGCAAATGGATAAAAAAAAACACCGTGTTTTAAATTGAATGCGATTTTGCATAGGATCGTCTTCTAGAATTGGCTTAAACTATTTCTGCTCGGACTTTTAATTCATCATCAATTTTAGCCAGAAAAAACTCGAAAGGTATCCGTTCTTGCTACACAAATAAAAAGAACATTCATATAAACCGCTCAACACAAATCCTCCACGTTTAAATGTGTGTATTCTGAGAGATTACACGTCCCTGTACATATTTGCATTGAGGAACGTTTCCGCGACCCAGCCGGTGCACGATAAGCCAGGTTTTAGGTTCATTCACCGGCCCTAACCGACCGCCATCGAACTAATTATATTTTAATCGCGATTTCTTATCAAAACATATTTACATATTTAAAAAGCAAATCTGCCATCTGATAAAGTGCAAAATGAAGACTGTACAAATAATGCTTTAATTTCAGTCAACGTGATTATTTCATTGAAAAACTTGTAGAGAAGTATGCCATTGCTGTTTTGCATTTAAAAAACAATGTAAATGAGTAAATACAATATTCTGTCCGAAAACCGACGTAACTTTGCATGTTATTTGAATAAAACACTTATTATGTAAATTCCATAGTCCAAATCTTTTTCTGAATCAATTTCGATTACGATATACTCATACATGGTTTTATTGCTGAATTTAAAATAGAAACAAGTGATACAATATTCGCTTTAGCGCTAAAATATAGCAACTGTCAAACATGACAGCTGTCAAATTATCGTAATAGGTCTAATGGTATATTGTTTAGTCTTAACTTCGGGAGCGTTATTTGCACCGGTCCGCATTCTTTAGATTTTTGTTTTAATCGCTTTGGCGAGGGCCGGGGTTCTGCCATGTGGAATGCTGTTATGTACATGTGGTCATTCGTGCTTTTTGAACTGGTCGAATTCCGACAGTGATAAAAGACAAAGCAAAATTACATAGACAGGAAAAGTAAAGAGGTTCAATTTCATGTTAACCAACATTTCTGAGAAAATACGAAAATTTGCGTTTAATAGCCAAAGTATGACAATCTTCCTATTTACATCCGAAGCAACGAAGAAATAAGTATAATAATAATAGGCGCTTTTGAGCCTCACTCAGTGCGTTGCACGGAGCATTAAGTAAGTGATGACAATTACTGTGAGATGATCCCACAATGCCGAGGTTTTCGCATTGTGTTCGTGTATTAATGGTACCAGCGTTTCTCGTATTGCCTCTCTCCATTTTCTCTTGTTTGCTGCATTTTTATGGCTAATGTATAAGATGAATTTGATCGTTTTTGTGATGAATAAATTTATCTGATAGTTTTGTTTTAAAATCATTTTTGATATGTTGTTTTCACCAAACAGTGTTTACCACCTCTTCTTACGTCACTACGGTTTTTTAAATATTTCTTTGATTAACGTTTTTGCTTTTGAGTGGTCCTGAAAGTGTAAGGATTCCTAGTCTGTCTGTCTGTCTTGTTTCCATGAAGGACTTTTCTGTGCCTTTTGTTATAATTACAAATTCAGATGACTGGTACGGTAATTATTATTATAGTAACTGAACTGATCAATGCATGGACACGTTCTAGACTGTTGGACTTATAGAAACCAAATAATGGCACTTTGAATGGCAAGATTTAAGACTTAATTACTTAGGTCTACGACTGACTATTTTCCCTTCAAAAATTAAACCAAAACTAAGAAATAAACGCATTATGTCGTGTTTGTTAATGAATTTAAGTAATTAGTAATTAAACAAGAATGTGGGTGCGTTGTTAAAAATGTCCGGAATACACAAATGTTTGTACACGCACATTTATTAATGTGCGTGTAGCCATTATTCAATTCTATTTAAATTCAGCCGTACTCAACTTTATATACGGTCAAAACGGCTTTTGGTTTCGACAATTCAAAAGTGCCTGTAACTGGCCTACTTGAAATAAATGCTTTGATTTTTTTACTCTCTACCATAGATTGAAATATTGTAAGTACATAACTTGAACAAAAAATGCCAATATCAAGTTCAACGTATTCAATCACATAGTCATCACTCTACCAAAAAAAGCCACCTTTACCTTTTCCGTTACCTTTTCCATAAATATCGTAACAAAAAGGAAACTATATTGTCCATTTTCTTTTTTGTATGAATGTTTTATTAAAAGATAGGTTAGAATATGCCAGCTAGGCCTTTGTGACCGGACGATCACCTCAGCGAAGGTCGAGCCTTTATTTATAGCCTAACAATGACTGCTCATCCTTAAACCTGTACGAGTGTACGCACGAATTTCACTTGGCATTCATACATCTTGTAGTGTCGGGAGTATCTGTTCAATATTCGATTGCTTTGGTCTTAATTAATTGTACAACTTTAATGCTACGAAAAATTAAGGAGAAATCAGTCATCAGACGTCTAAGAAAGTAGCACAAGTCATCATCTTGCTCCTAACCTTATCCCAAGAGCAGCATGTCTGCTTCTTCTTCCATACTTCTCTATTAGTCTCTCATCTCAGTAGGCTTTCTAGCCATATTTTCTTGATTGCTTTGATCCCTACAATTAATTGTTTTCTTGCAAAGTTGTGTTACTTTGTAATGCGACGAAATCTCAATTATCTGACGTCAATAAAGAAGCACAAGTAAAAGTAATGATCTGCACATCCAAAAAAATAACAATAAAAATTACTAGAAGAAATCATGCAAAATTACATAAGACAAAATTGATGTGCCTTGCACAAATTGCACAATCGGTTGCAAGGAAGCCTTAACAGTTGACTGGATGTCAGACTCACCTGGCAAAGGCTTTGGAAGCCCTACTCTAGGTTCGACGCTCTCAGTATCGATTTTCTTGCCAATTACAGTTTATTTGACCCCACCTTATAGTATATTGCAAGCTAGTGTAGAACTGGCTACCTTAAAATGAAAAAAAAAACGCTGCCGGCGCTATAGAAAAATTCAATTTCATAGGTGTGCCTAAGGGGTTTGTACTGTGCTCATTAGAAATTGGTTCCTGCTGAAGATGGGCTGTATTCAATTCCTTAATTTTTTTAGTTATGGGTTGTAATTTCTTCGCTGATCGATCGATATTTACGACGTCCTCCGTTGGACATGATACATGAGTTTTTTCTTGTTTTGCAGCCAATATCGAAGTGTCTCTAAGCTTTAAATAGAAATGAAAATAATATTCTAGTTTTCGTTTAACTCGTAAATTAAGTCCAGGAAATGGACCACCTTATAGCAATTTGCTTGCAGACGGCCAGTCTAGTTTTTGCACAGACAATACATTACCGTAGGGACAGTAAAAGCTCACGTAAATAGTGTCTGGAAAGCTAGACTATCAACATAAGCGGGTTGGTGTGGGTTTAGTGTGCACTATTGTCTGGAAGCGAGCATTTTATTTTACGCTTCACGTGAATAATCTTGTAGTAAATGTTGTTTTGTCTAACAGACAAGACTAGATTAGAAAGAAACAAAACGTTTGTCATTCGAGAGAAATTGTTTTTTATTTTTGATATTTATGAATTTTGTCTGTGAACCCCGGGCTTTTTCGTACGAGTATCCCGATCTGTACAAAGTGCATCCCGTCACAAATGACATCTTTCACCACTTGCTTCAAAATGATTATGTTGGCCATAGTCTTCGTTTTGGTCGTCTCTTACTCCCTAGTACACAACTCCCCCCTTTATGATTTCATAACTGCCATCAGTAATTAAATTCGCGTGTAAACAGTTCTGTTTAGTTTGTTTGCATATCTAATATAAACGTGCCTTGCTGACTTGCTATTTTCCACCATCACTGTTTAGCGTGCAATAGTTTATGTGTAAAGATTAATAGTGGTCTTGCATGCAGTTATAAATCAGGTAAGCCTTTGGTTCTTTGCAGCTAACGGTGTTGGATATTATTTTTAATTACAGCTTGTATTGTAAAATAAGTTCTCTTTCTTTTAATGTTTCTTAAGTTTTAAACTTGACTGATTTCGGGAACTGATGAATTAACTTCAAAATAGTTATCTCCATCGTTTCCATTGACGAAGATATAGGGGTCATATTTGCTCGTCAACTTTTACACTGACACCACACAACCATCACTTACACGTGATTATACTTAGTTTTTATTCCTTGTCCTGGTAATAAAAGTACCCAAATAAACTGCAGTTAACAACATTTACACTCCCACAAAATAAACAGACCACTCTCCCCGTACAATTCGAACATTCGCTTTCAATCCTCCGAATCGAAAGCTTCGTACTTTGTGTCCATCTGTTCAAATTCTTCTCATTTACGATTATTTTACGGTTCTTCTATTAGCTAATACGAGAATACACCTCCTCCTCCATTAAAGTTTTATTTGTGACGTAACTTGGCATAATGAATGATGTTTCGTGCGGCTTTTTATGACGCCATTATTGTCTTCGTCCCTGTATCGATTCCTTATTGGAGAATCGCGTGTTAACTTTACTGTGTTATTGTTTGTTTATATAGCGTTATATCATTTGGGACTTGTGTATGTTTGTTCAGTTGTTAGTGTTTTCTTGCTTTTGCTCTTCGTTAGGATACTTCTCTTAACTATAGTTTTCAATCCGTTTGTTTCATAGACAGTTTGATTGCCCGATATAACAATTGCTCATTTAAATTGTTTGCATTCATTTTCAAGACAAAACTGTCTACGTCTTCATCACATTTCCAAGTGCCTTCGTTTAATATGCCATTTATATTACATCAACTTATTACAACGGAATCCTTGACAAAACATTGTCGTTTACAACATCCATGTCTCATATACCTAGAACAAGTGATACGGCTCATAGCGTCATAGCACTACATATTATATACCTACTTCTCAAATTATTGATTGCTTCGTTGTACTCTTATCGTTACGTTGATAACGTAATCGGCTATAGTATCATCGATTACGCGCCCTTCTTGAAGGAGACCGAGGTTGCCTGTATAGGTACGGTTATTAGTTAATATGTTATTACTGGAATTTTCATCATAGTCATCATTTTTTTTTTCTGTAACGCTGTTCTAAACAACACTTGTTTTACGTAGCCTCGACTTTTGTAGCCAACTTGATATTACCAGACGAATTAAAATCCTCTTACGTCTCCTCCCATCCATCGTCGAGAGTGAGGAAAGTGTCGATAGATTGTTCTTTGGATTATAAAAGGATATCTTAGCTTTGGAAACAGCTAAAGCTCTCGATAAGAATTTACACAGCAACAATGCCAACCAAAATTAAACTACTAACTCTCGGCACTTAGAAACTTGTTAATGAAAAGGTCTTTAAGGGCACAAGAAATGCCCAGATAAAGGAAAATTTAATTGCATACGTGGAATATTAACCGTTTATCTGTTCGTGTAAGCCGTTGAACTAAAGGGACGATCCCTAAAAGAGGTCATTTAAGGGTCCTCCCCTTAAACGATACGATGACATAGTGTTCCTTTCGAGAAGATAATTTCTTTGAGTGAGCTCTTTATTTGGTACAATTGAAATTGCTTTTTTATTTGTAAACATGTTTTTGCTGAACAAAATCATGCTCGCTTCGGCCCTTAAATATGCATATTATTGTCGAGCAACTAAGGACATCTACTTGAAACAATTTTATTTAAAAACATAATTGCGAGAGGAAACGTCGGCACTCCCATTACTATGGTGATTAATTAAAATTCATAAAAACTTAACAAGTCCATAATAAATGTTAAATATTTATTATGTAAAGGATTGAAGCGATAACCAGCTCTTGCAGGAGTATCATTACGCTCAAGAGACACTTTGAAATCTGTATTAAGACGTTTTCACAATTTTGTCAGAGAAAACGTTGTGTGAGAAACACTCCAAAACTTTGTTGGTAAAGAAAATGTACCTTGGAGTATTCTTGAAAATTCTCTTCCCATTTATATCTTCACACCGTATTTATCTTCTTTGTACACTCTCAAACATTTTACGTATTTCACACCCTTTCAAGACACTGCACCCTCGAGCATCCAGTCTAATAAATCAAAGTTTGTCTAGCGTAAATTGTGTACGTGCAAACTGGTTTGCGTTACGTCTGTTCCAATCTTGTGCGCTACATAGTGATAGATTTGACAGCACATTACACTGCACATACAAGTACGTAAATATTATTCACTATCAATATTTGAGGAGTAAGGAAAATGGTGTTGAACAGACACGTGTTACTTTTAGAGATAGCGAGAGAATTCAGAATTTGATTTCCATGAACCATAATTTACACCTTTTTTCGTATTTAATATAGCAGTTCCACTCATCTGTATACTAACTTCTCCAAGTACGCGGTTCTCAGCTTTCTGCATTCATTCGTTTTCTCTAAGATAAGCTAAATTGTTTTAAACTTTATTTATATGTTTCGTCTGGAACTTAACTTCGTGGAACTGCTGAGAAGTTTTAAGTCCTAAATAAGTAATCTATCTTGAATAAAGTTGGAACAGGCTCGAAACTCCCAGCTCTTTGAAACTTTTTCTTGCCTGTTGTTTATTGAGTCATTGGGGTATGTAACTTTTGTCGATTTGTTCTTTGATTACTTACTTTGTTGTTTGCTTATATTTAAAAAGACAAAGGCTGTTAAGTACTCATTCTACATAATCTTTATGCTCTTCTCATGTCGATGACTTACATTTGGTCTGTACCTGAGACTTGAACAGCTCTGAGTCCACAAAAGCTTACTATAAGAGAGAAGACACACAATCATTCAACTCCCATATTGAAATCCAATTCGTTTTCAAGTGCCTTGTCAGAATATATTTACATTTAGTCGTCTGCTCCTGACGAAGGTCGGACCAGGTATGTTATCGTAACTCATAGCTGACAACGACCCGTGCCAGTATCAGCATGAATATTTATGACCGTTGCTATGCACCGTGTTTTGTTTGCGAAACGTGGGTGCTGTGCTGTGCCGCCACGATGTTGGTTGGTTGTTGGTTCATTTTTCGATGAAATGGAAGCTTAATTTGCAAGTTTGGTGAGGGTAAAAATAGATTTGATGAAAGGAATGAATTGTATTGCTTTGATGCTCAGGTGCGATAGATTTTGAGAAGGCTTTTGGCTCGAAGATTCCTGAAGTTCCTTGCGTAACCTACTATATTGGTAAAGGTGTCCTGCTAGGAACGTTTAGATTTTCGGCTATTGTCGGCAAAAGTAGTCAGTCGGATCACTCCTGAATATTACAATATAGCTTTGCTAATTCCTTAGTTTTGCCACACATGGTTCCAGTACAATATGTGCAGTATTCTCAATGACAACCGCGCCTACCGTTCCGCTAGGCAGTATCGAGATCACGCGGCGTGCTCCATTTCCTACTCATTGCATAATTCAATCGCATTGCATACAAGAATCGATTTTCACTTTCGCGTGCATACGATTCCATAGAAATGTTTATTTTAAATGCTTAACCAAGATCGAAACTGACAGTAGGCAACGGTATTTACTTTGTTACAGTCAGTACAATGTATTGAATTATTTCTGTGAATGCTGTGTTTTGTTAAACAGCTGATTTATAACATTTCACATCTTCCTGTGTATTTGTGTTTAGGTTAAGATATACCTAGGTACATATTCATATCTTTATTTGCGTCCCATACTGTTAATACGATCTCAATAGCTGGAAGATAAGCTATATATCACATAGGTATACCTACGCAACCATTCAGACCTTCACGTTTTGCTGTCGTGAAGATTATTTCCCGCTACATCGTATAGGGTTCCATTTATTAAACCTTCGAGTGGGTTGAGACGCAACATCTGTCATCTCAAAAAATAATTAAACATACAATACTGTACCGTTAAGTGTTCATTAGCTTATTAAACCGTAAAGTCTTTATTTAGAGATACAGACGCAAAGATACTTACGGCTGCCTGAAGCTAAGCCATTCGAAGACCAGCCTTATCGCCTAAGGAATATGGTTTATATAATTGTATGTGGGATTGGTGAATGTTGAAAAAGTGGTTGTGATCGGATGTAGGTTCAAATGTTAAAAGCAACGGTACTCTGCCTGCTTGCTGCACGAACTCACGAAGTTTCACCGTACCGAGATCGTTGCATTGTAGCCGGCCTTATATGGCTGGTGTCACCTTTGATGGTTCGTTTAAAAGTTATTTATTGGAGAAACTTTACCTCCTTTAGTCATGAATGACAAATTCAAAGGTCAGCGATAGATTTAAATATTTGCGTAATAATATACGTCACAGCAAACTTAAAACACAACAAAAACAATGCCTTATTCAACTTTACACGCAAATCCACTCAAAAACCTAAATCAGAAACTTGGTTTTTTTTCCTCAAGCCGTCGCAGGCAAAGGAAACAGCAGTAAGCCGTGCACTCGTGCAGAATGTCAATAGGTGTCTGACTCATTCCACAATCACCTGCACGCGGCTCTATGATTGGAGCCATTATCTGTGTCTGTTACGCAACTAACAATACATTGAAGTTCTTGTTAAGCCGGAAGAGTCAATCATTCGTATCTAACCGGAGATGTATTGAAAAGTTTCTGATTCAGTCGATGCATTTTGAATTTACTATTTTAGTTATTTGATAAAAGTGTTAGTGTTGATTCACTGCGTTATATTGTGGGACAGGTTATCTTATCCGGTACCTGATTCATATTTCCAAGCATTATCCGTGTTTGTATCAAAGGATTCTGGAAATATACTATTAGCTTAAGTTTTCTGAGAATATGATAAAAATGTCTTTGCAGAAATTGTTAGTAATCGCAAATGTCCCTGGCTTTGTTAATTTACCTGACGGAATTTCAACGACAATGGTTTTCGAAGAAAATGAGAAATACTATCTTTGGTTTAATTTTACTGTGCATACTTTTTCAATGACATTCTTAAATATATTTTTTTTAATGTAGTTATAGGTACTAACTAGCGTCCTATTCATATGGTTATTTTTAATTCAAAGTCTAGTTAGAAACAGCACCGCGGGGATTTACCTTATAAATCCCCGTTTCAATTAAATTTATTTTGTATACAAACTACTTCTGAACTACTTATTTACATTTTGATTTCACTCAAATTTTATCCTACCAGTGCGTAGCCCCACCAGCACTGGGTTCGTTTAAATTTTGGAAGGTACAGGTGGTTGTGCAGGATTGGGAAGAAAGGAGAAACTACTAGGTATTTCTCACACTCAAACTGCATAACATCACGCCTGTAATCTCTGAAGGTTATGCAGAAGTGTACTTAATTGTAGTATTTCGCCAGTTGTGTTAAGTCCCATGTAATAAGGGGCGAGCCTATTGCCAACAACCGTGCACAAATCCGTATTCCGTGGCTGCTACTGAGAATTTCCTGATGGAAAAACCCAATAACACTTTGCCCGACCCGGGAATCGAACCCATAACCCCATGCTGTTTTTTAGTCTCAGACTATTTCACTATAAGCCATAAAAATCCTACCATTATCAATGAATGAAATATCGAAGCGCCGGCGCAGTTAAATGGACCAATCACGGACGAATGCAGTCCCCCGAGTATAGCCACCGATATAGAGGAAATACGCCATCCATATAAGGGTAGACGCCTATTACTGGTAATACCTAAGCTAATTGACCGTTTATTTATTCATTGTTATTATTGTAACTAACTCGGGGCAGCTTGAATGCCTTTTATCGTTATTTATTGATGGTAAATGAAATTACTGGCTGATTCTATAAAAAGCCTAGAAGGGTTTTATCCAGGGTATTTTCTTGTCTACGGACGAATAAGGACTCGAATTTCTATTCAAAGTTTCTATTTATGGATTTAATTTTTTCCTACTAAATATCGTTTTATCTATTTTCGTTCAAGCTAATGTCTGTTTAAATTAGCGACACAAACAACTTTTGACTCAATTAGTCTCATATTGATGAATATTATGAAGTTACCCTGTCTGTCAGTTACCTTTTCGCGCCTTAACGACTTACTAAGGACATTTCTATGAAATGCAAACGCAACAATACATAAGGACTCCCGTGGGATAAATCCTGACGGCCATACAGGCGAAGCAGCGGGCTAAAACTATGCATTAGTATAATCAATACCTACTGGCAACTCTTATCGTCAGCTTAGACAAGTTGTAAAATCCGCCACAGCGTGCAGTTATCACGTAAAATCGATTAGTCA
The DNA here is from genome assembly GCA_910589295.1 of Noctua janthe. Taxonomy (NCBI): domain Eukaryota; kingdom Metazoa; phylum Arthropoda; class Insecta; order Lepidoptera; family Noctuidae; genus Noctua; species Noctua janthe. Next base: position 14,636,307 of record OU342559.1, on the reverse strand, counting down.
GTGCGCCCGCGCCGATGGCAACAATAGCGACGACGACGCCTGCGCGTCGGGTGCGGAAGTTGTGCAGGAAGCCGGCCAGTGACTGGCGACACCGAGACGTACGCTACGTAGCGTGGATGATATGACGTCATATTCATTCATTCGGTGCATGGCCATTTTGGTAATGAGCAGTGGATAACTGGTTTTATTATTTTCTATTTTCGTGAATATTTTCGAGAACCTTAAAAACTCCACTGGTGCCGCAATTGACGTGGTCACCTTGTTGGGGCAACTCAACATAATATTTTATGCACATTTATCACCAACTCGAAAAGAAGAACTTTCATGGAAGAACCACTGGCTTGTAGAGTTGGACAAAGGTCAGAAAGGTTTAAAGCTGATAGTTCGAGCTCCAAAGTTTTGTAAATGGCCTTCTGGAATTACCTACTCATCTCTGCAGTGGGAATGCATCCATCAAAACTTACAATCTAATCAAATAATACGACAGTGACAGACACATCGATTCTGATTCATTCATGCTAACTATTCGCAAGTTTGTTGAACTCACATGGATCTATATTTTCCACCAGCGAAGCGAAAAATTACATGCCAACAATAAGCAAAGCCCTCCATGTACTATCCTATTTATATATATTACAACATTCGCCCACATGCCAGACAGCCTCTAAAATACCTCAATTTTGCTTCTCAAGTGGATTCGATATAAAAAATCAAACCTCTCGAACGTTTAACATACGATGTCCGTTTTGTTTATTGGCAGGCTGACAGACCGCTATAATAATAAAAACTAGAAAAGATTATTAAAAAGTAATTTAGTAGCTGAGCTAAGCACTTACACGTGTTTGTCTATGGAGTCTCGTTTTGACAGGTATATACAGGCACCTGTCTATGAAACGGTTCTTCTTTGCCATCACCGTTATTCTGAACCAGTACTAATCATGATGTGTAGACATCGTTATAAACCCGATGTATCTTTTTCCTGTTCCATTTATCATTTGCTTTTATGGATTTCACTTCTTCATTGTCTTCTTTTTTCTCATCATCCACATTAACCTTGTCTGTACCAATTTTATCAGCCACTAGATTTTACACGCGGCTTCGCTCGCGTTATGGACAGAAATTATCCCACAAGAACGTTTTAAATATACCCCATGACATTCGGAGATAATGTAGCTTCCCATTATTGAAAGAATTTTCGAAATCTGAACAGTAGTTCCGAAAATTACCCCCTACATCCTAACTCAAACATAATAAACTTTAGCCCTTTATAATATTAGTATACTAGAAGTATCTCTTCATACACATCAACTTTGAATGTACGAATTTAATCAGCTCTAGTTTCGTCTTCATCTATCAAAGCTCTGTTGATAGTTAAGAATAAAATTGGTCTCGTTGACCTCTTCAATATTTTTGGCCTGTGTAAATCAATCACTTTCAATCATACCTAGTTGATGGCATTACGTCTGCTATTAAGAGCACAGACTTTTGAAGTGGTTGTAAACTTGCGAAATGATTTCTGAGTAGTGCTTGTTAATCACTAACAATTTTGAAGGTCTCTCGTCAAAATTCGATTTAATTCTTCGATGGAATGAAGGCAGAGAAAACACAGAAAGATGGATAAGGATGTATACCAAAAAGGATTTATTCTACTGTTAGACCAAAAAGGTTTTATTCTACAGTTGTTTGAAGTCGTTGACATTATAATGTACGCATGAATTCGCACTGCGTCGTCGACTAGGTTTCCGTTTCCTCCCGAAGCCATATAAGTACCGTGTGAAGTTTTACAATACTTTTTAATACTATTCTGAATGCGAGACCCGAATTTGTTGTAGCTTGCACTGAATTTTTAGTGTCATATTGAGGTTTAGTTACTACGAGCAACAATTAATTTTGCAAATGTCAAAACGTCAAGTTTCCATTCAGAAACAAAAATGTAAAAATATTTTGTTCCTTAGTTGCAAAACGATAGGTAGATCCTCTATCTAATTATTGATTACATAACAACTAATCAGACTGTCTTTTTGGGATGCGGCATCTCAAAGTGCAGAAATCGAAGTACCTTACATAATAGTCATAAATCTACATCCAATCTATGTTTGCTAGATGAGGCCCGTCCAAATGCCGCATGAGTAACGTAACGACACGCACATCACACATATCTAAATAAATAAACTCTCTGTTATCCGGACAGAGTGATTCATACGACATTATATAAATATTCCGGGCGCGTTAATTTTATTTACACTATCGGCACTCCTGCGGTAATGTTCAAGGCCACTGCCAGGGTCACCACCTTTGACTATATAATCACTGTTTACTATATAATTACATGGACAGGTTTTCTCTTTGTTGATAAGGGCAGATATTAGAACGAGAGTCTTTCAGGATGCGGGGGCAGTTCTCGTATTTTTGTCCCTGTCCTCTCAAAAAGACTACACTACTTACCTACATTTTTGGAATTTGCCTTTTGATATCTTCCCAAAATTATATTTATCTGATTTATTTTATCTTGAAAGGCATGAGAGTCAAACTTTCTTTGTTATACGTCTATTTTTAAAGAACTGACTCGTCTAACCGCCCAGTCATAAACTTTTGTTTGTCCTTTTCGGAATTCTCTCGGATCAGCAATTAGAAATACTCTCGAGACAATCGTGGCCCCTTATCCGGTCGTTTTAAGTACCATCTCTCCTAATGACTACCTCATTTTTTTGTCTATTTACGTGCCTGCTAACCAAGTATCAGTGTTTGGTACGCTTCACCAATTATCGGGGTTTAGTCGTAATGTGGTGTAGACACTGTTTTCTTTGGCATAGTTGAAAGTACGAAATATTTCGAACCGCTCCTAGAACACATTGCTCAGATTTTGGCATAAAAAGTTTGGTCCCAAGAACTGTATAACCAATTTCTGGTTTTACGCAAAACAACTGCCAAGTCGTAAGGCCAACCAGATTTTTGGAACATGACGTCATGGTTACTCAAGTAGACATATTTGTCCATCCACCTGCCAAAACTCCTTTATATATAATCCAAGCACGACTACGACGACGGAAAAGAAGGGCTGGCCACTTCCTACTTAACAAAGTCCGATCCAGGAAGTATCCAAAAAGTAGAACGATGCATACCGTACAAACAAAAAACGATCGACAAAAGTTCTCGAGTGTTAATTCGCCCTCATAAAATTACGTCACTTGGCACGTAAGCCGCAGCTGTAAAATGGCACAGTGACATCATTGCAAGGTGCGTAGGCATATCAGTGCAATTTGATGTGGACAATCGTATTACTTCCAGTTAACCGGGGCTAATGTGATATGCAACTTTACGAGCGGATTGTTCCTCGTAAACCAAGTGGTTGATGATTTATAGGTGCAGTGTTACCTAGATCTAGGTCTTGACTAGGTTTTATGACTCTTTCACCTGCACTAAGGATGACCTGCTAGATAATATGCGATATATTTAGACGATGAGTGAATACTTTTCCATTTTATACGATTTCACATAAGCTTTGAGAAGCAATAAGCTCTTGACCACAATTTTATTCACTTTTTATTTACTGCCGTCATCACCCTATTCTTATCTCAATTCATTAAGCTGTCTCATGTCTTCTTCAACACGTTTCCATCAAGTTCTTCTTCTTCAGATTTTATCCGACCAGTACGTAGCGATCTGGACAGCTCTGTCGTTTGCCTTATTCCGTTTCTTAGTCCTGGAGGATGCAATTAGTTATGCACAATGGCCAGGAGAGAAGGTGTGGCATGTCCTGTGTTTGGGCTCCACACTCGCATTGTGTCCAAGATGGGTCGATTATACCCCATTTAGGCAAATTGGATCTGCAGAGGCCAACATGAATCCGCTATCAGCTTTCATGTCAGTAATCACCATCTTTCCATCCGTATCATCTTTTACACAATCCACCCATACCTTTATCAAAATACTGCTTTCAAAGCTTCAACTCGACACTAAACCCACATTTCAAGCTCATCAAGCTAAGCCAACAGATAACCTATTCCCCCAAATTGCCCAACTCCTGACGCATAATGACCACAGATATACAAACAGCAACACTAATTGCCCATGTGGTTAGGCCACATTGATTAAATTCCTCACCCATCATGAATATGAATGACCAATGTCATTTACATTCAGCTATTATCCGTAATTGATGAACGACTGACGTTCGTAATAATCGTAATAAGTTTATTGGCGTATCATTTTGTATTATGACATTATAGGCAATTACCTCGCCTCGTTGGTCTACTGGTCGCAAGCGCTACTTCTGAGCATGCGGTCGTACATTCGATTCACAGATCGGGCAAAGTATTATCGGGTCCATGGGAAATTTCTCAGTAGTAGCCACGCAGTCTAAATTTACTGCATGTGCTCGGTTGATGGCAATAAGTTGGCCCCCTATCACATGGGATTTAAAACATAACTGATGAAATGTGTGTGAACTGTTAGGTACACCTCAGACCTACTGTTCGGGGATTCGAAGCGCGAAGTTATGTTATAATGTGCCTATAAAACGAGGGTAATCCTGGTAATAGATCAGGATGTAATAGGTTGGTGGTTCTCCCTAAAGCGAAGGTGGTTCCCAGAAAGCAATGTCAATAATCGCGTACCGATTTGTATGCAATGAAGCTCTTCGTCAGCGGAAGTTAAGTCAATGGGCCAATATAAACCACCTTTTAGTATTAGTTCCATCAATGGCTCGCAGGAAACCGTACAAAACTTTAAAAGCACACAACATATCCCACGAGTTCTTTTAGCTGACGTTTTATCGGCAGAAAACGCCCTGACAATAACAATTTCGCTCTAACTAAGATTATCAAAACTCCTTATAAGTCTTTGTGAAACCTTAGCAAATCTGTGATCTCAGGCCATCTAAAACAACATCACGTTCTTAGGACATTGCACCGCACCAAAAAAGCCAGATTTGAGCGATCATCTCGTTAAACAGAACGTTTTCAACAGAATATGGTTCTTCGTACTTTGTAATAATGCCCATGTGTTGAGCTTTGTATCCTTAAAGTTGCTGTATGACAGGCTAGACCCCATAACGGTGTAGGACAAGGGTATTCAAACTTTTGCTTTCCCGATACGCGAAGGCGATATGAAAGAAATTCAAATTTTTGCAAAAAACTTCTTAATCCCAAAAGGCTTCCTAAGTCTTCCTGCTAAAACTTCAACATAATCTTCATCTTAATCCTGATGCTTTTGCTCTATGACTCATTCATGTCCCTCTTGAAAGGACGAGGACATACTGACCTTGTCAGTTTCATACAGCATAATTTTTGTCCTCTTGTGTGATTTGGTTTAGACCTCATCTAATCTCGTCACAATGGGGAAGGTCGGGCAAAGCTTACCGTAGATGGCGTGTCCATAGCTAGGTCACAATCTATTTTCACTATTTTGAAATATAAATTGACAATAACAGATTTTCAACCATCGTCGACGTTGGGAACCAGCTATGCTAGCGCCATTAGTTTCACAGTTCCCTTCCCCATTACAATATTTTGCCATTTTCGGTGAAATATACAGGTTTTTCATTTAAACTTTAAGACAAGTTTTGGCTTCTACTTTGAGAACCACCGTTATTCTAAACCGGTCCAGTAAAGCTATCTATCGAACTTTGTTGGCGAGTGCACGTGCACTGACTACAAGCAGATTCTGTTGCACAATCGTGGTCGGAGTTGGACAATGGACGCCAGTGGCTAGTGGCTGTTCCGACCAGCTCATTTGTTGTGTTGACTGTTGTTGTTAGCTTGGGCAGGTACTGTTATGATGATATTGAAAGGCGAAGCGTGAATTTGAAATGATAGATAGTTTGAGATTTATAATGAAGAATTTTAAGCCGTTGGTCTCGGCTGTCAGCCTGAAAGTCTGACAATCAGTCTTAAACAAGGGTTACCGTATTGCCAGTCACTGGGTTGTGGAGGTCAGATAAGCAGTCGTTGTATGTAAAATACTGATATTCAGCTCAACTGGTTAGATTGGAATCCGACCCCAAAGATATTGGAGAATGTAAATATTGAATTGAGCATGGGATTGACTTGTCCCATTGTCTACGTGTTAAAGAATAAAATATATATATTATTCGATCTAATAACCAACGGGAAAATTCCCACAGATACAAGGAAACTTCACAGTTCAAACAAAGCCGTCTATTCTATGAAACAGCAGCTGTTTTAACCGAAGATGACACAATACCTGTGCGATAAGCAACATAATATAAGCATTTGAGGTCGACGGTCACGCCGGCTGCGATCAGGAATGCGACAGCATTCCGAATCAGCACCCATCGAACTGTGAACTTTTGTCAGAGCATCCGCAATGCGAAAATACACCTTGTTTCTCAAGCTATAAAGTGCAACATTATGTTGAGCGTCCCTCTGCTTTAAATAGAAATTAATTAGAACTACACTATTTATAAATGCCTGTCTATTAAAGAAACGTTTTGTTTACTTATGGTTTTTGCTGATTCATACGATAACGTGAACTTCTAACAACCTTAATTGGTTTTGCTAATGTTCGGACTGAGTCATCACAATTAATATTTTTACGTCAAATGTTTGACAGCAAAGCTAGAAGGCGCCATTAGTACATCGGAATACCTTCACTATTGTATTCAATTGGGCTGGCTTTCACGTGGCCTGAATTTCGTATAATGATATGGTGGTACCAACATGATGTATGGTCAAATATCGGTCAACAAAAGCGGTAATTACACCTCTATCTTTGCATTTGAATGCGAGAATGATACATTGATGATAATGACCACCACTCATTGAGGTAGCTCTACCTACTACGGCTACTACATAGTGATACTTAAGCGCGATGATATGTAAAAATATTGGTCATGCAAGCTCCCAAAATATCCGAACGCGTAAGTAGGTATGGAAATCCTTTCATCTTTTAAATTCAGAATTTCTTTCTATAATTGATAGCTGCCATTCATTTAGCACGTTCTAGCTTCTATTACACGAGTTTTAATAGGATTTTATATGACAGAGATACCTACTCGTATTACAAGTGTAGAGCAAAAGAGTAAAATTGATTGTAGCTACATGACATAACGTCTGTACGTGATTAATTTAAAATTGTTCATACTAGGCACGTACCGTCACAGCAGCGTAGTACAGTAATATTTAGTTAATCTCCGACAACAATGCATGACAAAATTATTGTTGAGTTCTACAAAAAACCGTCTTCGTGATGGGTTTAATACCGAAAATGTAATGACGTTTTTGGTCTCAGAAACGCATGTCACCTATGTAAAAGTTGAAGTCTTCAAAAACGTTCTCGAGTTGAAAAGTGAATTTTTTCGACAACTCTTCTCTCGATGATGTTGTGGAGTCAACTCCACAACCTCGTAATTAGCTCCTAGTTTTTGGACAAAAAAAAAAACAAATAACTTTCAAACGTTAAACTCTGAGATTATCTGTAAGTACTGTAGTCCAGCAATGGGAATCTTATAGCTGTTTGCCCTATCGGCTTACCCTATATTACCGTAATTGACTCTTAGGCACTCCACTGGCTGATTCTGCTATGCTTATGTAATCAAATCCCTCGACTTAAGATTTGCCTTTGCTACGTACGAATAACTACATTCATACATAACATAATTATCTAACATACTCAGGTATTCGCAGGAATATCACATACCTATGCAATTTACCGACGACACGTTTGTCCATGCGAGTTCCCACGTCCCTGTTCATAGTCGATAACTAAGCGTCATTATATTTTTATAGTAATCGTTTGCTAATAAGTAAGGGCAAGATAATTATGCGTTTGGACATAACACTGTATGACTTCAGGCACGCGATGGTATAAAAAAAAATAATAGCTGTCTCCTAAAAGGATTTTATTACTCAATTACTGTCCCTTTTTAACGACCGAAAAAAGCATAAGGTTCTCAAGTAGTGGCGTATGTTTGAGAAAGTAAAACAGATGCTTGGTTGATATTTAGGGAGCAATGGAGTGGATGGAGTGGCAGTAAAAGTTTTAGTTATGACTTTCTTAGATACTGTCGTACTGTATGGATCAGAATGCTGGCCTGTCAAGAAGATGGATGAAAAACGATTGCATGTAGCGGAGATGAGAATATTGAGATGAATGTGTGGAGTGTCAAGAATGGATAAAGTAAGGAAGTCGTTTTTATTGGTATGAAAATGGAATGAGGAGGGATGAAACGCACGTGACTAAAAGAGTGATGGACATGAATGTTGATGGATGGAGAGGGAAAGGAAGAACAAAGAAAAGATGCGATGGATTGTGTAAAGACTGATATGAGAGAGAAAGGAGTAAATGATGCCGTGACGTCTGACAGGGGAGAATGGAAGAAGAAAACGTGTTGCGCCGACCCCAAATAGAATGAGAAAAGGGCACGTAGATGATGAGATAAACAATGTGTAAAGATGTCCAAACCTTAGTAGGTAACTATGTAACCATGAATAATTGAATAGGCCAAAATACAGCAACAATAATCATTTTGTCATTTTGTCACCGTCAAAAGACTGAGTAGAGTCGCATAGTAATGTAAAAACCGTTTTTTTTTTTTGCAATATTGATGCCCACAACACTTCTCAATTGCTAGTACATACTAAGTACTACACAACAAGTACTAGTATGAGTCAGACATCTTTGCACGTTTCGTGACGTCAGCCCATTGTGTTGGAGGTGTCAAAACGGCAACAAAAACCTCGTTCTATCACTTAATTACCCGCCTATTCACATTTGTCGGGTGTAATTTGCCTATAAATGGGAAATCCTGGAGATGATTTATGCTCTATCCTTTTTACTTTTTTTATTTAAGAAAGGTTACGGGATATAAGTGCGGTCAGTGTATTTTTACAGAATTGCAGCTACTACTGTTTCGTTTTGCATCACCCAAAGGTTATCCGATAGAAAATGCCTATGGCCTTATTTCTGTCGCTGTATGTGCTGATATGATGATGATTAATTGCTAATTTTAAATTAAAGAAAGATACTTGTAAATAAATTGTGACAAAATCTTAGCTGAAATAACTCAAATGCAATTGCTTGCAAATATAGTGATTTCAACATCACATCAAAAAATAATACCGCGGACCAGACAACCTACTTTTGCACCATCCCTCACTAGGACCGCGTGGTGAATCAAGGCCCATTCCCTTTCACAGATAGAAGACATGTGTGCTTTATATTGTCGCCAATCAAAAATTAACCTTACGGCCTTAAAGATACACAAACATTTCTTTTTAATCAACCTATGTTGTCCCACTACTTGGATAAGATCTCCACCATAAACAAAAAGCTAACAAGACCATTCTCTTTCTCCACAGACTGTCCAACACGGTTTCCCACACAGAGCATCAGCGCTAGCATGGGACCCGCTCCTGCGAGTGGTGGCCCTCGGCACAGCTACCGGCGCCCTCAAGGTCTACGGCAGACCCGGCGTCGAGCTGTACGGACAGCACACAAACTCAGACTCGGCCGTCACACAGATACATTTTATACCTGGTACGTACATCAAGTGGACCTGGGCACGACATTTGGCTAGACGTGGAGATGGCCGATGGAGCAATGCTTTGAACGAGTGGTCGCCAAGGTTTGGGCAAAGAAATCAGGGCCGTCCTAAAGCTCGTTGGGTTGACGATATCGTCAAAGTCTTGGGAAACACCTGGATAAGGGACGCACAGAACCGGTAAGTGTGGCAGAAAAAAGAGCAGGCCTTTACCCACCAGTGGGTGATTCCGGGCTGATATGATGATGATGATGAAGTACCTCTTGGATGAGGCTGGCACAAGAACGTGGAACTTGGCACGGGCAAAGAGAGGCCTATAGCCAGCTGTTGGTGAACTCGGGCTGTGAATGATGATAATGAAGTACCTCTTGGCAAGGGGTTTATGTTAGCCAGTAACTTGGTTATTGTTAGGTAGACGCTCCTTGTAAATTACTAGCATTTAGCTGCATCTGGTTAGACTGGTAGCCGACCCTAAGATAGTTGGGAATAGGCTAAACAGATGATGAAGTAAACAACACTACCAACATGACGCTGACATTGAAGATGGTCAGAATGACGAATAGGTCCATTCATTATAAATATTCCTGAAAATATGAAAGAGATGGCAGTATGAGATAGACTATTTAAAGAACTGCAATGGCAGTAGACCATGAAAAGTGGAACCCTGCAGTGCCATAATAATAAATAATAATTAATTGGCTTAATTGCCAAGAGCCTCGACCAATACCTGAGGAGGCTCTCGTTAGGCAGCTGGATCAAGGGCTTGATTCAGAAAGCGGTACTCCTGGATACGGCTCGTATTGTTAGGAGGTTCCGCTCTCTGGAGCCCTAACCGTCAGTAGCTTGGACCCTGTTCCCGATACCGATGGGCTACAATTTTTTTATATTTTTAAATGCTTTTTATATTGTTTTTAGTTTGTGAAATATTTAAAAATGTATAATATTTGTATGAAAATAAATAAAGGGAGTAATAATTAACAAAACTCACCCTCAGACAAGACAATATTTATCAACCAATTTCCTCTAATAGATTTTCAGCTCATCTTCAATTCTACTATTAAAGAGTTATTTTATGTCTAATAAAATTGATAATAAAAAAAAAATATATAATATTGTGTTGAATCTGTTGGTGGAGGGAGACACAGATTTTTACAAATAATAGCTAGGATCTACCATTCATCTTTTTTTCAATACTAAATTACTTTTAGTTGTAGTTAACCCTTCCCCTTTAGGTTAAAAAGTTGCTATATGCCATCTGACATGGCTCAGTAACATGATAGACTACTGATAAAATTGTAATGTTGTGCTATGTGAAATATTTTAAGGTGAGCCACTACCTGGATTAGATAAAGTTTCAGGTAATGGATGACTTATTATATTTTGATCATTTGGATCAGATTAGGGTCTTGGTGAGTAACAAATTGAAATGTGTTGTTATGCTAAATATCTTACTCGAACATCTACATAATATTCTGATAAGAATTTACAGAAATAAAAATCCTGAGAGAAAACATCTCAAACAGTTAATTTAACTCCATAAAAACATCACAACAGTAGTATTCTCTGAATACATGAGCAGTCCTATTAAATTACGTTTTATTCGTCTTAAAATATACACAGGAATAAAACACATATTTCGTTAGTTCACAGCAGCTTGCCTGCGCCCACGCATTCAGTTTATTATGAAACGTTTAGTCACACCAGTGACTTTGATAAGGTATTATTTTAGGACATTATTCATCTGTGTCACACTCACGAACCTACTTACGCCCTTTTTTTAGATAACACCATGTACAATGACGAGGACAAGCTTCAAAGTACCATGCTTGCAACAGCATAAAATTACCATCAATACAATAATAGAAGAACACTTTAATGTTGCTAAGTGTATGCGTATTAGTGCTCATAGCAGTGATAGCCTAGTGGTGTGACCGTCGGACTGCCAAGTCATAGGTCTCCAGTTCGAAACCAAGGCACGCACGCTGCTCTGATTTTTTGAATTCATGTGCGTATTGCTTCGGTGAAGGAAAACATCTTGAGGATCCAGCCTGCCTGAGATATTCCTTGATGGCATGAAAATCCAAGTCGGAGAACCATGGGCGGTATAAAAACTCTGACATCAGGTTAGGCACTAACCACACTATAAAGCAAGAATTAAGTGCTCATGACTGTACACTTGTACAGCTATATGGTAAAGTAGGTATGTATGTAATATTCGATACTCGATATCAGATATTATTACATATTTAGGGGCCCTAGTTATGTTCGATAAGAAAATGCAAACATAAACATATTGAGCGTCGAAATTTTCGATATTTAATTTTGTCAGATCTTATCGTAAGATAATGTTTGGCAGAAATGATAAGAATGCATTGAATTAACAGCAAAACCTGGCCTCTGGTGTTAGGTACCTACTTAGGTAGATGTAATAATATCCTAAAGGCTAAACTAATAGTTCATTGATCGGTTACTGCCAAGTGATAAGGGCGAGGTTATCACATTTATCAGGCATTACCAACTCCTGTATCGTAGAGTTCCCGGCACAAAATTGGCCATCCCCGAAACATACTTACTTACTGTGAATAATCTGCGGACATCCAGGATGTCGGATGACAGCATCAGTTAGTAGCAAGACGGGAAGTCGACTATTTTTGTCCGGAATCACGTAATCAACAGATTAAAACTAAAATGAGCACTACTTTAGGAGCACATTTTTTATTTGCATATGACACAATAATATGTCTGAATATAGAAGGTGATTAGAATCGAAAAAGGCTAAGGAAATGATGCACACTAAACGGCTGATAAGAAAAATGAGTGTTGCCTTGGCTCCAAATAAATTGGGGTAAGGTCCAGGAAGATGTATCTATATTTTAACAAACGTTATACTTAATCAATTATGTCAATCTCCTTTCAGGCACAGGCCGTCTAATATCACTCTCCGACGACAACAGCCTCCACTTATGGGAGATAAACGAAAAATCTCTAGTGGATCTGAAGACATACATATTCGAGGGCAAGAATAAGAAGATCTCGTCGCTGTGCGTCGAGTCGACGGGCAAGCACCTACTGATTGGTACCGAGGGAGGCAACATATACAACCTGGACCTTAACACGTTCTCCGTCACCGAAGATGTGATATATCAGGACGTTGTTATGCAAAAGTAAGTAAAAACTACTTCATTTGAAATAAGATACTAAAGAACAATATTTATACAGAGTGGATGGGACACTGACGTGAAATCGCTTACCACGTATTCAGTTCATCATTCTGAGCCACACAATGCCACATATAAATTGTTCATCGGTTATTTAAAAAAAAAAATAGCTGTTCCTTACATTTTGACCGAGTAGGTATTGCACTTTTGTGGGAAACAGCTGTTTTTTTTTAGAGTCAGACCTGCACTTAACAGTTCCTTAAAAGGTGGGGGTATGAGATCCTCTTCTCTGACATAATGTCACCCGAGAGACGCCACTGCTGTACATAGGCCTCCCCGAGCATCGCCCCAACGTCTGATCTGGCGCTTCCTTCACCCAGCGATCATTGCTAAACACCCTGATTGCTCAGGAACCGGATCTTGATATGTTTACGAGTAGCAGTAAAGCTATGCTTAATTATTGCATAAAGTTATTTAGTTGTTACGTTGTTGGCTTGCTGCACGCTTTGGTGCACACTGTAAGTGCAGCAAGTATTTGTATAAATTAATAAATGCAGAAATTCGCAAGAAGTCGAGACCTTCACTAGGTCAACGGTTCAAAAGATTGTTTGAATTGGATCTCCCCTAATCCAGACTGAAATGTCCAACAATTATTTATGTTTCTACAAAAGTTTACAAACAAAACAATCTTTAAAAAGTTCTGTGAAAAATAAATGTAGATTGATTTATTTCTGATTCAGGTGTCGGTGTGTTGTGTTACACATGAAAGATTTTATGAATGTAGTTTCCGGCCGGTTTTCAATATCCATTCATTGGCTTGGTTTACAAATACTGATGTTATAGTAGTATTATTACAAATAATCACCATCAGCAACGATCAAAGCTGACTCGAGTAGAAAAAGATTGAGTTTAAAAATTATAGATCTTCATTTTTGGCATAAGGTAGTTCGGTATTAGGTCGGTGGAGCGACGATCTTCGCAGGGTGGTGGCCCGTAGCACCTGAAAAGTTGCCAAGAATCGAATTAAATGTCGTGTAATTGACCTACTAATATTATTAATGTGATAGTTTTTATTCATTTATTTATTTCGCACAAAAAACTGTGATATGTTACAATATTAATATTTATTTTAGGTATAATAGTAAACAAACGCAAAACTAACACTTTTATCCACGGAATCATATCGATTTTAAAAGAAATAAAACATACATCATCATTATGATGTATGTTTTAAGATCATTGTTACTCAATCATGCAAAAATGGCTGAACGGAGGATTTGGACGATAATTGGCACACCGATAATTCCGCATCTTGATTAACACTTTTTATCTCGGTAAACGTTGACTTCGCAGACGAAGTTCCGGGGGGAAGCTTGTGTATTAAAAAAAACTCACCTCCTTTTTCCTTCATTTCCAGTTGTCCAGAAGACTTCAAAGTGAACCCAGGTGCGGTAGAAGCCATCTGCGAGCACCCGAAGGTACCGTCCCGCCTGCTGATTGGCTACAACAGAGGACTCGTCGTGCTATGGGACCGCCTCGCCGCTGCGCCCACGCACACCTTCGTGTCCAATCAACAGCTCGAGAGCTTGTGTTGGAATGATGAGGGTATGTAGCATTGATTGTGTCATGAAATAAGTTTTATAATAATTGATGATGGATATCTTTTAAAAAAACCTGTAATAAAACAATGTGTAAAGACTTTACTATCGCGTCCAGGGAGGTTACTATGACGACTTAAAGCAGGAGTAATTCCAGTGTGGGAAAGAGACAGAGCTATACAGGTCGTCTAGCGCCATCTCTCCTACACTGGAATTACTACTGGACTACTAGGCAACCAGGTTGCAAGGTTGTTTGCTGGTTGCATGCACCATTCTGACTTTGTTCGTGCCCAATAAGAGCCCTCGAACCTTTCCGAAGTTTACAAAACTAGAACTGCGTGACTGAATAATAGCGAAATCAAAATCATTATTGATATACATGACTACAAATGAAATATAGGTTTTAACTCATCTTACGAATTGTACAATAGAAAACCATGAAAGATGGTAATACCAATGTCATGAGATTCGTAAAGGGTCTAAGCTACCGGAGGCTACAGCCTCCTTACAATACGACATATCGAAGGATCTGTCTGCTATTGTCCAAAGATATATTGGTGTGCCTTAATCATTTAAACTAATCAACTTTTTCCACAGGCGAGCACTTCACCTCCTCCCACAACGACGGCTCCTACGTGACTTGGGAAGTGGCCGGTGCGGCTAGTGACCGGCCCCTAAAGGAGCCCATCACACCATACGGACCCTACCCCTGCAAGGCCATCAACAAGATCCTGAACAGGACCAGCGTCGATGGCGAAGAGATCACTATTTATGCAGGTACGGTATCTACATCATTTTAAACCTCCGTGTTAAAAATCCATAGGAAACTATTTACAGAAATAAACTGAGTTCAGTGTAAAGAGTTGTATAACAAAAGTTTCACCTTTCCTTGGCTTCGAGGAACCTATTTGATGTGATCTATTGTCTAATCTCAAGGCAGTAATGTGATCGATTGTTATTTCATTCAGCCAATCACAATGGCGCATGAGATTCGACGAAATCAGAAATGTGATCGGTTTTGTCGAAACTGGGGCCGATAGTATACACCGATATTTCTTTAGTTTTTAGTTTCGGAAACTGTTTTGCACACAAACGTTAAACTTTGTGTAATTTACAAACATATTTTATGTCGTAAAACAGAACCCTTAGTGTTCAATTCACACTGGCCGGATTGTCTACTATTTATTTTTTTTGCTCACTGTCTAAACAATAGTATTTTGATTGCAGGTGGTATGCCACGAGCTTCATACTCCGACAAATACACGGTTACAGTACAACAGGGAGAGAAACACGTTGCCTTCGATTTTACTAGCCGAGTAAGTATTAAATAACCAGTCTTGCTCTTGCCAAATAATAACACTGGGATGAAGACTGACAGACATGTTTGAATGACTTCTTCTGGCATGTTGCGCCGACCCCAAATAATTGGAATAAGTATTGACGAAGTTTCCTCAGAATCTTCCGACCGTTGTCCCATATTACTTGGTGTCGGCGCAACTCGTTTTTTTTTGTCTTCCCACACTATCCTTTACTCCTTCATCCACTCATCTTGTTTTAGTGATGAAGCTTCATTCGTCTTTTATAATACGTTTGTCTCCGTTAGGTAATCGACTTCTTCACAACAACGCCGGTGCCGCCGGACGGCGTGCCGCTACAAGAGGACCGGCCGGACACTCCCGCGCAGATGCTGCTACAAACCGTCAACCAAGTCGCCGCAGCTTTGGTAAGTTTAATACTTGATTTGTTGACGTAGACGAGTTTTCTTCCTTACCTTTCCGTTTGATTCAAAATAAAATATATGCCTCAGTCTTTTTAGATGCCTTAAACATCCAGCATCCTTACCTGAATAAGGGGTCGTCCTTTAATCACGTGAGATTTGAAGAGGGGGAGGGGATACTGTAACAATCACGTAAATTTGTTTCGACCCGTGTGAAATATTTTTTTCCAATAATGAATTATAATAATAACAAAATATGCACGTGGTGCTGGAAGAGGGAAGGAGGAGTAGCATAAAACTAAAATCTCACAACGTACCGCCAAGGGGCCTCCCCCTTGGCGGTACGTTGTGAGATTTTGGAGGCTATAAAAGTGGCCTTAAAAGCCTCACGTGATTAAAGGATGGCCCCGAATGAGTGAAATCTCTATTCCTGGTAGTAATTGTTTTTGTTTTCGAAAGACTTTAGAAACTTCTATAATATTATATTAAACTGCATACTGCTGATGCAATCTTAGTGAATGTTAACGAAAATAATTTTCAGTTTTACAAGTGTGCAAGTTTAAAACATGACCTTGCCTGTAAAAATATCAGACTGACATTTATGCATTTTCCAGGTGGTACTAGCAGAAGAAGAGCTAGTAGTCATAGACCTGTGCGACGACCGCTGGCGTCCACTCCGTCTGCCCTACCTCGTGTCCATACACGCGTCTGCCGTCACTACGGCGCAGTTGGTAGACAATGTGGCTTCCAACGTGTACGACAATATTGTGGCTGCAGGTGAGTTCATTTGGCATAAGGTGCTCATATCTCCATAGACTTCCGAATTTTTCAAGGCTGCCAGTGTGAAAAAAATACAATTGATTCTGGAGTGTGTTCACATTTAAAAATTCTTCTCTTGATAGATTTACAGTCAAGAAATGAAAGGGTCAGCTAATCTCTTGATTAACTATTAGTTGCAATAACAATAAGGCTTGTACTTTTTCCTCTGAAGAAGTGGTTAACGCTCACTATACGGCAATCAAATGTGTTTGAAAATCACTTAACCTTTTCGCACTTTGTCTGTCCTTCTTTGTCTTATTTATACCAATCAAATTATCTCGCAGGCCAACAGCAAAGCGACAACGTGTACTCGGAGAGCGCGTGGCCGATCTCGGGTGGCATCACGGAGTCCACCGAACACGTAGAACGCCAGTTGTTACTGACGGGACACGAAGATGGATCCGTTCGCTTCTGGGACGTCACCGGCGTCGCTATGACGCCGTTGTACAAGTATACTACGTCACAGCTGTTTAGGTGAGCGTACTGCACAAAATGTGGTTCATTTAAGTCTAACTGAACACATCTGTGCCGAGTCTTGGTAACGTGAGCTGGTAGGCGTTGGTGCTACCAAAAAAAATTAGATGTGTTTTGTAAAGATACCTTTTTATGAAGTCGTTCACACACAACTGTGCTTCAGTAAATGAGAGTAGAAGGCCACATGCCCCAGCTGCGTCCCTGACACGGAACGGACGTGTACGATTAGACCTTTAGGTATTTAATGTTTACAAGGCAATCTTGAATGTAGGACAGAAAATAGATAGATATTTTTTTGAAATCATATTCTAAAATAATATTCAACTAATTCCCGACTAACGTAAAGGTTAAATAACTTATATCAAGTCAAAATAGTTAAAATCCTACATGCTTACTTAATTTTTGTCTAAGATATTTTAACAAAAATCTAGTTTTTTCTAAATGATGATTACATAGCCTGCTAAAGTCACTCATAGCTTGCTATAGAGGCGTCGACACACAGCGGGTATTTGATATGGAAAGTTGTGGAGATGATCTAATGGAATGTTCTTGACTTTTAACACCAAAATTTTAGTAGTTACCTGTTACGGGAAACAAAATTCTATCATAATCTTTTTTTGTCTAACTTTACTTTTGTCGACTCATTAATTCCTATGCAGCGTATACCAAAATGTTGTGGTTACATACAACTGCTTATCTGACCTCCACGACCCAGTTAGTGCTGGGTAATACGATTCCTTTTGGTAAGACTGGTTGTCAGATTTTCGGGCCACTGACTACTTAAAGACTGTCAAAGAAAACTGTTTTATCCTCCGTTTATTTGGCAATTCTTTACTCTTTGTGTCACAGATCAGTGGATATACTATTATTAATATGAGCCATGAACTTACTATTGAGTCACTCCAGTCTTACGAACGTAATGCCTTCTGTGTGTCGATGCCTTTAACGTTAGCTAACGATATGTTCCTCTGCTTATTGCTTGCTCATAACGAAGTGGGCTCAAACGGTCGACCACAAGGTAACAGATAATGTTGTAAGCATGGAAAATTATTTTATTGCCAGCTGCATGCTTTTTTTATTTATTTTTTTCAATCCTGGCATTTTATGCCGATTTTTTATAAAGTAATGCACGCAATATTACGATTGTTATTAGTTAAATTTTCTATGCATAGTATAGTTGTTTTTTCAATCTATGCTGTTTTTTTTCCTCTGAGGGAGTGAACAGACTCATTGACGTGGAATCGGCCTGAAAGAACTTTCCAAAAAAAGCGAAAACGACATCATGTGCCTCGTTTTGGTTCGGACGTCGCCACTAGCCACCACGTCGAACTATTCGCTTTTACTACATGGACATAAAAGCTCTAACTAGGAGCTCTAACCGATTACGCGTCTATAACTGTGGTCACTTCGTTCTTGTTTGTAACCCTGTTATTTTTCTCATAGCTCATATCATTGCGAATACTGAACGTATTTTATTTAGCACAACTATTAAAATACCATTGTTCATAATCAACCTTTATCCAATTAAAGCTGAGAAAAAAGAGCGATACTTTAATCATTACTGGCTTAATTTTTCTCAGTTTTGTTGACGTCTTTGTGATACCCTCCATTCTCATAATTTTGACCTGAGACATTGTGCCATGTGGTCCCCGAAGACCTCTTTTACACTGAGTATCGCAAAATGGAACTTAAACTAACGACATTAGAAAACAACCTACCTTTTTACGTTACTAGCCCTGGCAGTCACGCCGCGCAGTTGTCACGCTAACTTAAGTTGCAAAACGCGGTACCTTTTCGCGCAATATATTCGCAGCATCGTTAATTTGCTTACGAGTGAAATCACATTTAACCTTTTGAGTCACATATCACAAGCAAGCGCGTGCCCTGTACGTCAAACGACACAAATATGTGACAAAATGGTTGGTGACATTGTGGTTTGGCGTGGAGGCCACGCGCGTGCGTTTTTGTTCAGGCGTCCAAAGGGTAAACGCACAGATTATCATTTTCTTACATATTTTTTCCCTTTCTGTCACTTAGAATTGCAGGTCACTAAAGTGAGAGGTCCAATCGCGCGTTAAAGTGCTTCCGATGTGAATGAACGCGGGTGCTTGCGAGCGGACTTCTCGCTCGACCAAATGACGCCTTTACGTGAAAGAGATGAGATAGAGAGACTCGAAAATGCTGATCGTGCGTGTAAATGTGATTTCACCCTACATCTTCAACCACGCTTGTGCCAGGGTGTAGACCCATCATTATTGCCAAATAATCAATGTATTTATGTAATGTGTAGTGGTGAAGAAATTGGCGAGCACAACGACAGTCCGACAGACGAAGAGGAATGGCCTCCGTTCAGACGGGTCGGCACCTTCGATCCTTATAGCGATGATCCACGACTTGCTGTTAAAAGGGTAAGAATAAGTAACTAACATTCAAGTATTTTGAAAGTTGTTGAATATATAATTATATTTTTTTTTTTACTTTTAACTTTTTTTTATCCACACAATTATTCCATTTGAGTGTTGTATCATTTTATGAATCAAGATTTATTTGCCAATATTTTTGCTAGCTTTGAAGTTGATAAAGTGTGTGTTGTGCCTGTTTTCATAACACTGGGGAACGGTGGATTACCTTGAAATCCCATTTAATATTTGAGAAATATTGTGAATAAACAACTCTGTGTTTTCTAGGTAATCCTGTGTCCACTATCGGGAATGCTGACAATCGGCGGCGCGGCGGGTCACATAGTCGTCGCGAGCCTCAAGACGTCTTCCAACACTGCTGAAGTTAAGGTACGTGATATAAACATAATATTCTTCACAATAATGAATAAAAAAATGAAATTCAAAATTTATGGAGACTTCCAACACCTCTAAAAAAATACAAAATAATATTTAAATATTGCCTTTTATGTTTATTATAAGTAGAATATTTGAATCCTAGCATCGTTGCGTCGGGGGACCGCTAAGATTTTTTTTATTTTCTACTTTACTACTACGAGGGCGGGTCAATAAGTCCGTGACTTTTTGAATTTCTGACCTCTTTACTGAAACAGCAACACTGCTCCTGTCAACAGGCATCTGTCAGTTGACTCCTGTCAAAATTTAAACTTGCTGCGTCAGTTAGTTTGTGTTTGACAACTATTTTTATCAGACTACTCACTAATTTGAGGAGAAAATGGAAAAAAGTGAATTTCGTGTGCTTATTAAGCATTATTTCTTGCGAAAAAAAACCATTACCGAGACCAAGGCTAAGCTTGATAAATTCTATGGGGACTCTGCACCATCGATTTCAATGGTAAAAAAGTGGTTTACTGAATTTCGTTGTGGCCGTACAAGCACTGAAGATGCCGAACGTCCTGGACGCCCAGTTGAGGTCTCTACACCCGAAACAATCGAAAAAATTCACGATATGGTGTTGACCGACCGAAGATTGAAAGTGCGAGAGATTGTGGAAGCCGTAGGGATCTCGCATGGCTCAGTGGTTTCAATTTTGAATGATCACTTGGGCATGAGAAAGCTTTCCGCAAGATGGGTGCCGCGTTTGCTCACAGTCGACCACAAACGCAATCGTGTAACAACTTCACAGGAAGCTTTGGCGTTGTTTAATCGCAATATGGAGGAGTTTTTGCGCCGTTTTGTAACCGTGGACGAAACATGGATCCATCACAACACACCAGAAACCAAACAACAGTCAAAACAGTGGGTTTCTAAGGGTGAATCGGCGCCAAAGAAGGCCAAGGTGGGTTTGTCAGCCAATAAAGTTATGGCGACTGTTTTTTGGGATGCACGCGGGATAATCCACATTGACTACCTTCAAAAGGGAAGAACAATCAATGGGGAATATTATGCCAACTTATTGGACCGATTCAATGACGATTTGAAAAAAAAACCGACCTCATTTGGCCAAGAAAAAAGTTCTTTTCCACCAAGACAATGCAAGGGTGCACACATGTGCAGTTGCCATGGCAAAAATCCATGAATTGGGCTATGAATTGCTCCCTCATCCGCCCTATTCTCCAGATTTGGCTCCGAGCGACTAATTCTTGTTCCCAAACCTGAAGAAATGGCTTGGTGGAAAAAGATTTGACTCCAATGATGAAGTCATCTCGCAAACAAAGGCCTATTTTGAGGACCTCGACAAATCATTTTTTTTGGAAGGGATAAAAAAATTGGAGAAGCGTTGGACAAAGTGTATAGAGCTCAAGGGAGACTACGTTGAAAAATAAAATTATTTTTTTATCAAAAAATCTGTGTTTTATTCCAAAAGTCACGGACTTATTGACCCGCCCTCGTAGTTTATGTTCTTTGCGGTACCCCGACGCAACGTCACTTCAAATATAGTAAACCTGCCCCCTAAGACGACCCACTGACCATTTAATTTTGGTTCTGATTTGAATTATTATAGAAGTTTAGATTTTATTCATGATCTGCCTGATGAATAAAAACTAAAGTTACAATAATAAGTAATAATACGAAACAATAAGGGAAGGGGAAGCTCGTGGCTAAATAATAACAGCCGCTCGGGTCGATCTTTAGGTTAAGCCGTGCTTGCCTAGGTTGGTCTGTGGATGGGTGACCACCCATTTCATACCGAGTTTCCTCCGTGCCTCGGAAAGCACGTTAAGCCGTTGGTCCCGGCTGTCATTTGTAGATCTTTGACAGTCGTTCGGCAGTCAGTGGCCCAAAAAGTCTGACAACCAGTCTTACCAAGGGGTATCGTATTACCCAGTACTAACTGGGTTGTGGAGGTCAGATAGGCAGTCGCTCCATGTAAAATACTGGTATTCAGCTGCATCCGGTTAGACTGGAAGCCGACCCCAATATAGTTGGGAAAAGGCTAGGCAGATGATGAATACGAAACAATAAACAAATAATTGAAATAAAATTACAATTTAAATAAAACGTACCTAGTTACTACTGATTATTCTAATGTAAACTTTGTTTCCTAGTCTGTGACAGTGAACATCGTGTCAGACCGCGACGGCTTCGTGTGGAAGGGACACGACCAGCTGACGCTGCGGTCGGGATCACTCACATTCCCACAAGGATACCAGGTGAGTGTCGTTATTAATTACTTAGTATTTTATGCAACAATTATAATATTTCACGGATTTATACTAGAAATAAGTTTGAAGGTCTATTTTTCATGAGAGGTGTCGCAGGTCAACGTATAGAGGTTGTCGTCTGCTTTACCAGGCAATTATGTGGATGGCTTGTTGTTGTAACTAAGGACTCAAGCCAGGGTGAACGTCTTTAATCTTTTGAACGCCATTGTCACATATGTGTGACAAGCAAGCGCGTGCACTGTACGCCAAACGACACTAATATGTGACAAAATGGTAAGTGAAATTGTGGCTTGGCGTGGAGGGCACGCACGTGCGTTTATGCTCTGACGTTCAAAAGGTTAAAAATGTCACCAGTCAGTGTCAGTCTTTTGTACATACAACTACAGTTTTAAAGTACAAACTTTTTCGTCGAAAGCTCTTTGCACACCTAGGCACATACATAATGAATTTTCTATATTTTGCATGTCGTAAGGTAACAGTCCATCGTATCTGTAGACGTACATTTTAGCTAATAAGTGATTTATATTTTGAAAGATGTAAGTATGTTTGTTCTCTCCCTCAGGCCAGCTCAGTGGTGCAGCTGGTGCCGCCGGCGGCCGTGACGGCGCTGGGCGCGCAGTGGGAGTGGGGCCTGGTCTGCGGCGGCACGGCGCACGGCCTGGCGCTCGTCGACGCCATCAACACCAAGGCGCTGCTGCACAAGTGCACGCTCAACCCGCACGGTCAGTGCCACTACCTAACTAAACTATTACAAAACTTGCATTGGTACCACGCTAAACGTCTGTCGAATCTACCTACACATCAACATCAAAAATAAACCGAAGAAGGTCATCGAACATCGAACGAACTCCGATCTAACATTACCACTAGCAATTATTGATACCGCTTCGGAAACAACATTTCTCGCTATTCTATCTAAGGGCTCATTTACGGAGACGCGGTGTGTTGCGCGTTGCGTGCGGCGTGGCGTCTGGCGGCGTGTTGCACGGAGAGGCGCGCTATGCCACGCGCTAACACTAAAATGACGTAGTACGGTGTTGTGTGCGACGCCACAAGGGGACTAAGTATTAAAGGATCTGGCTGGCAGCACGCTTCATTCCAAGCAAACGCGCGTAAAATCGCTTCTCCTTAAACGCTCTCATACATTGGAAATATTGCCATATTTTTAAATTAAATGAACCATAAAATTGACTGCAGATTTGCTCGAGACGTATTTGTTGAAAGCGATACGTAAATAATAATGTTTGACTAAATGTAAAATTAATAAATAATAATTGCGTTTCTTCCAGATCATTCCGGTGCTGGCGACACGCCAATTTCAAGAAGAAAGTCGTTCAAGAAGTCGCTTCGGGAGTCGTTCAGAAGACTGCGGAAAGGAAGGTCACAACGACGACAAACGACCACGTCGAGCCCTACTTCACCCACACAAGTGAGTATTTATAACTACGTTGTCGAAAAAATATGAGTGGACCTATTGGGATATCATCTATTACATGGGATTTTAAACATAACTGGCGAAATTTGGGTGTACTATTAGGTACACCTCTGCCTAACCGTGACTTTTTAGTCGTCTTACAAAGGTGGTCCACTCAATGTACCCGACATAAAATAGCTCTAGGCGCGATTTGTTTTTTTTTACCTACCATAATAGGTACAAAGAAAAATAAATAAAATATTAGAATAAAATATGAAACATCCTGTTAATGATTTTAAGTGTCAATCGGGAGAACATACCTACCCAGCGCTCGAGTCCAGTATATCACCGCTCGCAACAGGGTGTTTAGAGCGTAACTATCGTCATGCGTCATAATACTGAATAATATTTTTATTTTAAATAATTAAAATCTCATAAATACCAAATTTTTTTTTATGAATGTTTAGTAATCATAGGATACATGAAGTGGGCTGCCGTTGTAAGACGACTAAAAAGTCACGGTGTATATAATAATAATAATAATAAAATTTATTTCAGACCGTAAGTCCATAAACAAACACATAATTATTACAATTTTAAACATACAACATCAATATCATCATCTGCCTAGCCTTTTCCCAACTATATTGGGGTCGGCTTCCAGTCTAACCGGATGCAGCTGAATACCAGTATTTTACATGGAGCGACTGCCTATCTGACCTCCACAACCCAATTAGTACTGGGTTATACGATACCCCTTGGTAAGACTGGTTGTCAGACTTTTTGGGCCACTGACTACCTAACGAGTGTCAAAGATCTACAAATGACACCCGGGACCAACGGCTTAACGTGCTTTCCGAGGCACGGAGGAAACTCGGTATGTAATGGGTGGTCACCCATCCACAGACCAACCTAGGCAAGCACGGCTTAACCTAAAGATCGATCCGAGCGGCTGTTATTATTTAGCCACGAGCTCCTCCAAAACATCTACATAACTAATTTACACTTATATCAAACAGCCTATTTTTTGGCAAACAATCGATTAAGACTTGGGCAATATTCACAAGCCCAATTTTGATTTATTTTTGGCATTTTAAGTAGGCGTGTCAAACTCAATATTACATAATATAACAAAATAAAGTTTGTTTTTGCATGAATCTTGGAGGATAATGAATTTTATTTTCATACAAATAATGTTCATATTGGTATAAAGTAATAAACTGCTTACTTGCAAAAAACTCTGAATTTTGCCCTTTATACAACATTATTTTTAGTATATTCGAAACCTGAGTATAGTTTGTTCAGAATAAGTAACTGAATCGATTCCAATAATTTTTAAACCATGTTATATTTTGTCCCAAAAATATTTATTTTAATTATATATAGCGCGCGGCGGCGCCGCGTGGTGACCACGTTTTTGTGCGGACAACCAGGTAACAAAACAACCTTATAACTTTTTGTTTTTTCATGATACAGTTTTGAAATTTTGTACTTAGATCCTTACATAAAACACAACATCATATACAACATCAATATATATACATGAAAACACATTCTACACAAAAACTACACTATAAACAACTTATTTCAAATATTGGAATGACGCACGATGACTGGTCATCCATTGCCACATCATTGGACTATCCATCCTGTCGGCTACTATAGCCACCAAGCTGTTGGAGCTGTCGCGCACTCGCCGCATCAAGGATGCTATCTATATAAAGGCTTTAGTATTATATAAAGTGCAAGCATTATTGGGCTTAATACCACGACCATTTTATCCGTCAGTTTCGTTTCCAATAGGTAACCACTTCCTAACACATTACGTGTGATTTGAGCTTACTAGATAATCAATGTTTGCCTGTTTTGTCGGGAGATTTGCGTATCAGGGGTATCCATGAAACCTTCACTATCTGTTCAAATAAAACAATGTGATTTCCCTTTACAGCCCATCCCGAAGAAGCCAACAGACAAAGCGGCTTCGGATACAGACGCAGAGCTGAAGCCGGTGGAACGCGCCATCGAGGCGCGGCCTGCGGATGACGGCTTCGGGTCCATGGTGCGCTGTTTATACTTCGCGAGGACGTTCCTTATCAACAGTACGTATCAACTATAAGCTTTAGAACCGGTTTCCTCCAAAACGGAAGTGGAGTGGACAGGAGACGTGCAAAAGTCGGCAAACCGAAAGACGCAATATGCATTTCTACCAATTTAATTGATCGATTACTCGATTCCCGCTCGTCACCACTTTGGTAAAAACCGAGGCTAACTGACGACTTCTAGAAACGTATCAGAATGGCTGTAATCTATAGTTACCGTCTAGCTAGAGTAAATATTGGAATTGCAGATTCTATTGCTGTTTTGATAGATGATTTTCGACGACACAAATATTAAATTGATTTGTATTTCAAGAATATCCGAGAAACAAGAGAGTATAGAACCGTCCATCCTTTTCATAGTTAGAATGATTAAGTTTTTACTGACATCACCCTTCTGTTACAGCACAAAACTCAACACCGACCCTCTGGGCGGGCACAAACAACGGCACAGTGTACGCGTTCACGATAACCGTGCCCAACACGAACAAGAGGAAAGACGAGCCCGTGACCTGCCAACTAGCCAAGGAGATACAGCTGAAGCACAGGGCTCCCGTCATAGGCATCACCGTGCTGGACGGCGCCGCTATACCGCTGCCTGACCCGCTAGAGGTACGATTCCGTAGAATCTATTGCTCTAAATTCCTATATAATAGAAGGTCACATACCTTAATATCAGCTGCAGAAGTAGATATCTTTATGTTAAGATCACTATGAGAACTGCTGATGTCAGAAGCCGTATGCCGACTATATATAACGTCCGCAAAGGTTTGGGCTGACCAAGATTTGTGATTCCACCATGTGGGCCTAGTGCCGTATTGGTGGATGTCACAGCCATGTCTTTTCATTTAATTGTTTCAGCAGCTTATTTTAAATAAAGTTTGTTTTTTATTTTGAATGATCATTCAACAAGTGTATATCTTTAGGTGGAGCGCGGCGTGTCCCCGCTGCCGGAGAGCGGCACGCACCGCGTGGTGATCACGTCGGAGGAGCAGTTCAAGATCTTCTCGCTGCCGTCGCTCAAGCCGCACAACAAGTACAAGCTCACCGCGCACGAGGGCGCTAGGGTAAGTACACATCTAACACTAGGAGAGAGCGGCAGGTGGTCACGCCGAAGGAGTCCTTGTTTTTACCGTTTTACCGCCGTCCACAAACTGATGGGGTGAATTTAGTATGTCATACTAAGATGACCGGTACAAGAAATTGTTTTAGGTACGTTATGGGAATAATAAATCTGATTTGTTTCATTTCCTCATACGCAATGTATCGTTACCGTGGCAAAACGCACGTAGCGATCGGCAAGCGCGACGACGAGTTCGATAAACTTTTTAGCTAGGCAGGAGGTGAACAGCTGATTTCACGCGTCGCTCGTTAGAGTATTTCAAAATCTATTGTTGTTTTTTTTTTATAAAAAAAAAAACAACAATACTATTTACATAAATGGAGTGTTGCGTAGAGAGAATGTAATTTTAAATTGAAATAAAGGAAAGAGTAACTGAAAAAGACGACAAAAAAAAAAAACAGAAAAATTCCGGTGCAATTCGATTCAAAATAAAAGCATTCTGCTCCCTGTCAGTTTGCGGAGGGCTATCCGTTAAAACCTGTGTAAAACCTGTATAAAAATGAGGTCGAGGATGATAATATACGAAACGTTATTGGAGTTCTTAACTAATTTCCGTGTGTCCAGGTCCGTCGCACAGCGTTCGCGTGGTTCGAGTGCGGGCAGGGCGTGTCGCTGGGCGCGGGCGGCGCGGGCGCGCGGCACCGCGAGTGGTGCCTGCTGTGCCTCACCAACCTGGGCGACTGCCTGCTGCTGAGCCCCGAGCTGCGGCGCCAGCTCAACGCCGCCGCCGTGCGCAAGGAGGACATCAAGTGAGGCCCACTACCTAACACTTACATTACTCGGAACGTTGCCATATTAAACCATTCAAGTACCGCGCCCGGCGTCAACAACGTTATATACTCGTTATAAAGACGGCTGTAGCTGTATAAGAATATTTTGTCGCTTGGCCAAAATTTAAAAAATCCCACTATCTTCTTTTTTCATGATATTTCACTAAACAATTTAAAAATTACAACCAGCGCCCACGTCATTCAGTCGCCAAAAAATCCTTGTATTTACTATACACTAATTTAAAAGTTTAAGTTGTAAAAGCTCAAAAGTGATAAACATTTCCGTTGGTACGTACGACGACCAATCAAGCTATACAAAACCAATTTATGCGGCTCTTTCATTGTATAGGAAACCTAAACAAAGCGAGTCCAAGTTATACTGGAAATGTATAGCTTCATGTGCCGCCGTGTGTACTACAACTTGCAACAACTCCGCTTGCCTTGATTTTTGAGCCGTAACTTGAACATTCATGTTGTTTCAGTGGTATTTCAAGTTTATGCTTCTCAAAACGTGGCGAAGCTCTCTACTTGCACTCCTCGTCCGAATTACAACGGATTACACTTTCGGCTACAAAGGTATGTATAACTAGAAATTTAATTTATTAGAGAGTTAATAGTAATGTAATTTGAGAAAACATGACCAGCCTTCGCATCGAGAACAAACAACCAACAATATTAATTTATTGTAGCATGTAAAAGCTTCAATATTTGCAATTTGGTCGTATACACATAATATAGCTCTTGTAATCAAATAAACCATAAATAAAAAATCGCCGAAGGGTAAATCAGAGGTCACCAATCCCTAAGTCCCGTATATTGGGCGAGCATATGGCCACACTGGGCATAAATACAGACTGCTAGTGACCTAGACCTAGGTCCGCTACTCATAAGTAGCTTGTATTATATCGTTTGAATCTGTGTCGTAGGTAACGATCGCCCAATGTCATATCATCCTGTCTCCCTGGGCGGCCGCGCTGCGCGGGGCGGTAGAGGAGCCCCCGCTAACTAACGGTGAACATAGGGTAAGTTTATCAAAGGACAACTCGGATGTTATAGATGATGGGTAGTAATTCATTTGTCCATTTTCCCTCAAACAAATATTAACTTTTACTGAGTGTAAATAAAGTTGATTTCAGAATGACTATTGAAAAGTCAAAAGTTGGGGCAGTTGTTGCACTCACTTTTCTTTTTTTTTTCGTATACATGTAAATTGCTTACTTTCATGTCGGTGGGAACTAAATCGTGTTTGTAGTAAATACCAATAAAATTGTAATTCGTTTGCAAATTCTTTCAACGTTAATACAAAAGACAGATGAACCAGTACTTTCGCAAGTATCACTAGTATCAGCTGTTATCGATCATTTCTTCCGAAAAGTGTTTAGCATAGTTAAATTTGAAGAATTTAACTTTTCTGTAATTCCCAAACACTGTTGCTCAACCAACTTGTTCGTACTACAGGAGGAGACTTTAGAAGCGCCTCACGACGTAACAGCAGTGTCAGCAGACATCACAGTGGACTCGGTGCGCGACCACACTAACGCCGCGCCCGACCCGCACGCGGCGCCCGAGCTTAACATTAACTTACAGGTGAGCCAACACCCAACAACCTGGATGGCTGGCCCAGGACCGTGGAGATGCCCATACCTAGCAGCAGGTGTAGTCAGGCTGGGGATGATTGTGAACCTAAATCTCTACATATCGTACCACTGTGTATTCTCCTTATATCACAGCTTTTTAGATGCTTTTTAAATCATAGAATATTTCACTATTCCATTTACTTACTGTTTTTGATGTGAAACCTCTACAAGAGCGCCTAGGCAGTAAAACCGACACGTATGCTGTGACGGAAGATGGCATGACGCTGTAATGCCGTGATGGCTCCTCTGTGCCTCGTAAAATCAACCTTTTCCCATTAGAATAACGATTGTTCATCTACAAAAATATTCCGTTTTCGAAAGTTCCACGCTACTCAATTAGTGATGTCGTTCGGTCGTATGCAGATTTGATCGATAGAATATTATGTTAAAGGTTTTTATTTTAACTATGAATTCCGGGCGTCCCGTGCCGGCCAATTTTCTTTTCAAATGTCGTAGTTTCTCTAAAACCCTGCAAATTTAAACCTGCCTTTCAAAATAGACCTTCAGCCTCCTTAAAAGCTGCTAAAACAAGAGTACAAATAACTATGCTAAACTCTTTTTTATATTAACCAAAATCTGTACGTTCAGAACTCGCAAGTGAACACGTCTTCAATGGTAGTGAAGACGACGACGCGCACCATGGTCAACGACACCAACGGCGACGGCACCACCACTACGACGACCACAAGCAACTCGACCAGCGAAAACAGTGAGTATGACGTCACTAACACGTAGAACATCACCTCGTCTAAGAGATAGATGGATGAGGAGACGGTCACACGCGTATAAGTACTGCACGGGGTCAGCATCGCCAGGGTGTTTGGTTGCTAAATTCCACCAGCTACAGGGTGGAAGGGACACCGACGCCTAAACAGTTACCACGTATTCAGTACATCATTCTGAGTCACCCACCCCCCCCCCCCCTCCACAAAGAAATTTTTTATCGGTTATTTAAAAAAAAACAGCTGTTACCTACAAAAGTGCAATACATACACGGTTACATTGTATGGAACAGCTGATTTTTTTTTAAATGACCGATGAAAAACTCTTCTTAAAATTTGACTTGATTAAAATGACAGCTAATAATTTAGCCGATAATTTTATTAAGACTATGTGTTGTACAACATTAGTTTTAGTATACGCAAAACCCGAAACACGGGTCTAGTATTTTTATGTAAAGAATCTTATGTACAAAATTTCAAAACTGTATCATGAAACATCACAAAGTTATAAGCTTGTTCTGTTACCTAGTTGTCCCTACTAAAACACGGTCACTGCGCGGCGGGCGCCCTAGCGTCGCGCCGCCCGCGCCTCCAGCGTCGACTTGCGCTCATTGATAATAATTTGGCAGTAGATACCTAACCGTACGGCGATTGTATTGAAATTAACAGGTAATAACATTTTCCATCACACTTGCAGGCTTTTGACTGTCGGAATGGTCAAGTGTAGGTAGATATTATTATGTACTTTATTCGTAAATGCAGCCGTAAGTGATAAAATGTAGTCAATGCGATTTGTTGCACCTTATGCCAACCATTTAAAGTTCAAAGTGGATGAAAAGTGCTAATCATCACATAATCATATCTTTCTACAATTAACCATCTTGGCGTGTTTAAAAATGTCAATCATTACACACACATGGTTACACGATACTTTTTACAAACATCAGGTACATGATCAATCGAAACACAACTTTAGGCACACGCCGCGCCGGGCGCGGTCGCGATCCGGGAGCGTGACACGTACGCGATTAACCTGTAGCATCTGGGCGACTGAAGGGGTTGTGTTACCCCCTCGCGGGCGCACAGCTGTGCGCTCGCGCCGTATGATCGCGGATAGATTCTTATTGTCGCTCGGTGTCCAACTTGCAACCTTTTTGACTTGACAAAATGATAACATGGTTTAAAAATTATTGGAATCGATTCAGTAACTTATTCTGAACAAACTATATTCAGGTTTCGCATATACTAAAAATAATGTTGTATATTTTAATTTAATTGGCCCTAATTAATACTCTTTATTTTGGCCCTTTAATTGGCTCTTTTTTTCAACTCGCACATGACCAACAAATTAAGTATGCCAAAATTGTATTCATTAAAAAAATATTTGTTTATAATTTCTCTTATGGATTCAGATGTCCCCTTGCTGTCCCACTTTAAAGAATCGCTCTTTATACGACGCGTCTCTAAGCTAAGCGGTGTTATGCAATGTGGACCGCTTGATAACATGCTGCTATCAACAGCCTCATTGGTCGAATCTGACCATCTTGCCGGTGCTCTGCTGTGAGCGCGTCGCGTTCGGTTTTATATTATATTCCATACTACACACAAAACAGTCATAACTTCGGCTCGAGAGTATGTCGGAATACCAGCTACTCTAAAGTAGTAGCAAAGTTTCTGTTGGGTTGACTCGTTCCATTATAATGTTTTATTATGCGCACAGCCAAGGAGTGGAATTCGCTGGCTAAGTCGGTGTTCCCAAGTTCGTATGACCCCAATCTTTTTAAGTCGAGAGTTAATAGACTTCTTTTGGGTTAGCTATTTCCGTCGTCGAACTCATATCTATTTTCAGGACAAGAGCAGACCCATTTAATACAAAATAGGGTCCAGGGGGGTTAGTATGACGTCTTAAAGCAAGATTTCCCAGTGTGGGAAAGAGATGGCGCTAGACGACATGTATAGCCGTCTCTTTCCTACACTGGAATTACTCCTGCTTTAAGACGTCATAGTAATCCCCTTGGTTGACAACTAACCGATGAATTCCGACGATGCTGGTCCCTTCCAGTACTTATATGTGTGCCCTTTGACCTGTAGGCACTCTTCTCACTTTATCTTGACAGCAAATAGATGCCTTTTTCAGTAGAATTGGCCTTCAGACAAATACCTTTCACACTAGTCGGAGAAAATTATATTTCTGCATTTTATGTAATAAATATGAAATAATGAAACCCAAAAATAAAACAGACATATTTTATTCAGTTTTTATTTTCAGGATTTAAATCTCCCCCCACCAATAAAAATATGATTTGCATGGAAGCGAAATATGCGCTATGAATTGGCTTACTTTGTATACAAATTATATTATAATGTTTATAAAGCAAAGCTTTTGCAAAACGCGCAAAATAATATTTTTATTGTATGATTAAATTGAGGTTACAGAAAATGAACAATTTCTAAAAGCTAGTTTAAAAACATCTTATGATTGGTTAGCGAAAATAAAAACAACCAATCAAATCACATGAGATAGAAAGAAATCTCCAGAAATCTTTAGTAGAATTGATACAAGGATCTTTTGGCGCTCGAATGTCATTGTTAGAGGATCGCTGTTGGTGAATTATCATGTTCCTGACCTTGTCCCATGTTGCTTGGGGTCGGCACAGCACGTTTTTTTCTTCCATTCTCCCCTGTCAATCGTCACGCTATCATTTACTCCTTTTTCCTTCATATCATTCCTCACACAATTAATTCATCTTTTCTGTGATCTTCCTTTCTCTTTCCATCCATTCATCACTCTTTTAGTCACATGCGATTCGTCCCACCTCATCACATGCCCATACCACGACAGTCGATTCCCTTTCAACTGGCGCAAACTTTATTGGCGCAACTTTCAAACTTCTTCTAATATACTCATCCCTTACTTTATCCATTCTTGTCACACTACACATCCACCTCAACAATCTCATTTCCGCTACATGCAATATTTTTTCATCCATCTTCTTCACAGCCCAGCATTCCGTTTTAAAATCGATTTGAAATATAAGACAATAAAATACAAAAATATTTATTTCATCGCAAACATTGTGTCATACATATACTGAGGCAGCTTCAGTAAGTTACAATAGTACTTAGTAGTAAGACAAAATATCCTTGCCCAGTCATAGACTACATTGAATGTAATCAAGTATTAGAAACTTTCTTCACCCTTCTAATTCCAACAGAAATCGTTCACTTTCTACCACTCTGCATACTGTTAAAATTTACAATTAAAACCTTAAGACTTAAATCGCTTCATACACCATTTTATATGTTTATGTTAAATGTTTATCCGTTTGTGTTTGACGGGCGCTTTGTGTTTTGTTTGTAGTCCTAGAGCACAGTCGCGAGGAAGGAGTCATCACGCGCATCGAGGTACCTCACACTTTGCTTTCATAGTACCTTACGTACAAACTACTACATGACCTTGCATGAACGCCCTTCTCTATACCAAGTATTCTAGTACCTTTCTATCAATTATTTAGCTTCATATGCCTCTGTTACTAACCTATAAGATTCTCTATTTCCAGTTTCTTTCTCTACTAAAAATAACTAAATTTAAATTGTGTATTAACCAACTAACCACGTATACGCAATGTTGTGGCGTCCGTTCGTGTGTTGTTCGTTCAGGGATCACTCACCATCATGACTAAATTGTAGTAAAAAAGGAAAGAATTTGAAACGAGATCGTTTTTGCAATAATTCTGCAGTAGACCCTGGTAAACACGCGCGGACGTCACGGGTTGCCGAGAAGAACGTAAGATGGTACTCATAAGGCGGTATTCACACAGACGGGCACCGTGACGGTCCCGGCCGGCACCGACCCGAAGCTGATCCTCGAGATGTTTGACCGGCAACGCTCCCCGCTGTCCGTGCCCGTGCCGCCAGCCGCCACCGAAACCAACTAGCCGGGCGCGCGCACACGACCCACGCGGCCACGCGCTCTTCGAAACCATTCGCTACGCTGCCGGTCCTAATACCGGTCCAATATTCCGCCACTTGTCTATATTCCAACGTGTACTACTACATCGTTCAGCCGGTATTCAGACCACCGATTCATAACGTAATGCCGGTACTTTTTATCATTTGACAAATTGCGTCAAGAGTGACAACGTTTAGTTTTACAACTAGTATAATTTGTAAACGTATTTATAGCGTTAAATTTTTCTTCTATGCCTAGACAGCTAAAGGTACTGCCATGAATTCATTTCTTCTTAATAATTAAAGTCAATTTGGTTACTCTAGGTATACAAAAATATCCAATTAGGAGCATTTTCTGTACATTTACATATTAATTAATTCCTTCGAGTTATAAGATATATTTGCATTTTATTATGTTAACTCTAATATTATTTACTATTGATTTATGTGGCTTGCATGTTTATATTATGGCGACTACTTTGGATGTAATTTTCTTTGCAATGTTGTGTATTATTTAGTTAAAATTATAAATAGATGCTTAATCTGTACTTAACAGTATCACGAGAATTTTCTATTTAATGAGATTATCTTAACTTCATTATTTAATTGTTCTTTAGATCTATTTTTAACATGGCAACCCGAGGGTGAAGCTTTCAAGCATTGTATTTGTACAAGATAGCTTACTAGCAACCAGGCGACTCATCCATAACGACAAAATATAATGAT
Source organism: Noctua janthe (assembly GCA_910589295.1). NCBI lineage: Eukaryota > Metazoa > Arthropoda > Insecta > Lepidoptera > Noctuidae > Noctua > Noctua janthe. The sequence continues at coordinate 14,601,535 of OU342559.1, read as the reverse complement.
TAATCTTTATGTTAGTACAAAATCCGGAAAGCCATAGCAACATTTGTTGTAACCAACAATACTACAATAAAATTGTGGATTGTTTTAAGTAATTTATAGTTAAGAGAACAATGTGAAATTAATATTCTAATTTAGCTCGTTAAGTTAGTATTTCGAACATTCGGAGTGAATGTGATGTGCCTATTTATTTCTTTTTTAATAAAAATAAAGATTGTATCTAGGTGATAGCATTAGAAACGTTTTTGACAATTAGTAATGACTAGAATATATTTTATTATGAATAGCATTTAGATTTTCCACAGCAAGTTGGAATAAACATTTTTATTGCCAATTTTATATTAATATTATAAAGAATAATTGTTGTATTACCTTGCAGTGTTTCACTTAAATTGAATTGTATATTCAGTAAATATTAATTTTAATAAGTTATAATGTTGTACGAATGAAAGTTTTATGCAATATTTTTTTAGCTTTTTAATACTTTTTTTTTATATTTAATAAAACCAATTTGCAATTTTATTTTGTACCTTAATTGGAATATTCTGTTTTGTTTTAAACAAGCAATGGCAGCTAATTAATATGCGAACGTATTCGAGCACATCTTACTACACATCACAAGTCGTGATCTAAGGGGATTGATTTATTGTTTTAGACATATATTTTATTCATAGATATAAGTTTAATGTGCCTGTTTTTTCGTTGGTATACTTGGGCTCTTTCGGGCCATATCAACATACATAAAGTAACATTTACTGTAGGAAGCGTCAAGGGTACTTGTATGGCGTCCAAAATGCTTCTATTTATATTATATACAATTTTTCTCCTTATACTGTGGCATTTTATTAAACATTTGATACGAAATTAGCAATTTGTATCCAACATTCTTACAAGAAAATAAAAGCTAAGACTATAAATATTGTGTTTTTTATTGCACCTGCTTATTTTATTTTGTTTATCTATATCTGAAACATGTCTCTCCGGTGGTGGCTATTGGCTCGCCTATGGAAACAGGCTAGTTCCGAGGCTACTTATCTGTCATAGCAATCAGTGCAGTAGCTTAGGTGTAAAAAGATAACCGACAGACTGCAGTTCCTTTCGCGTTCATAATATTATAAGGGAAATTATTAATCGGGCGAATAAAAATTTAATTGGCGACCAATATACTAAATGGGCGACTATTGTACCAAGTAAGCAACTATTTATCCGGTCATTGCAGCAAGGAGAATATAGGAAGCAAGAGCGAGCGAATACTGAGAGAGACTTGTGGCACCCCGACTCGGACAGGTTAGGTTCGAAGGGGATGGCGGGGTCTAGTGAGCGAGCGAAGTGAGCGAACTAAGACCCCGGAGTCCCCTTCGTGTTAGGTTACTTTAAACTCTGCAAACAGAAATAGGAGCCCCGCTCAGCGGGGGTTCGTCGACTACGCCTTATCTACAATCTAGTGATTAATAACCTTGTTTTAAGTTTTTTTCAGGACTCCTTGAATTATCACATGTTCGTACTGAACAACTAGTAACTCAAATTTCTATTTTCAAGTCGCTGTTTTAAACATTTGTATTCGCCCACTGTTAATCGCTCACTTAGTATTTCAGTAGCCCATTTTAAATATTTTTGACACCTTTAATTTGAATTTATGTTCGCTCGTTTAAATACTACCCATATTATAAGTATGTTCATATTATGAATGTTTCATGTTAATATTTGAAAGCGAGAATAACTTAAGCTTAAGTTACTCCTTATGACATCAGATAGCTGATGTTATAAGAAGTAACTCAGGCTAGGCTTTTATTTTGGTAAAAGAATTAGGGTTCCGTTCTTGAATGAAGAAAATCCCGATTCAAGTCGGGAAATTTTATAATTTTTAAAACGAAGGTCGCGGGCAACTGCTGGTTCGAAATAATCGTTTAGCTAGGCTTGACGAAATGAGACATTGGTGATGGCGTTCTAAACAGAGATAAACCTGGCCCTTTAATTTTTTTTAATTTCGGTTCTTCTTTTTCGTGTGTTTAGTGCATGTTCTTTTCCTCAGGATGTTTTCATTCTGGTGAATGAAAACATCCAAGCAAGTAATAATTATACAATAGGCACATCAGAGGTGCGTGTCTTGTCTTGTCTCTTACGACTTGACAGTCCCGACTGTCACACCACTAGGCACACTGGCTTTTAATTTACACCATTATTTTTTTTTTTATTTGGTTGTAAAGGAAGCATACACCTTGTGATCCAATCTTTTCTAAATAGCATTGGCATAAAGTGGTTCTGGTTTATTATATTCATAAGTAATTGTGGTTTTGTATATACTTAAGAAAATACAATGTTTTGACTCATTAGATAAAGAAAATATTTATTTGCACAGATTTTTAGGTATATACAGAAGAGTTATTACAAGATATTTTAGGTACATTTACCATTTGGCATGCAAATATGAACACTTGTAGCTAAACAATACTAGTGACTAATAATCGGAATTAATATAATTAACATATTAATATGGTACATAGCGTATTCGTTAAGAAGTTCTAAGGGTTTCTCTTAATACTGTCAGATATCTAATGGTATATTACTGGTGTTAACTAGAGTAGGTCAGCTTTCCTGGGAGAAATACTCCACACGTTCCATTTCAGGAATTTCAGAGGGTGGTTATTTATATAATGGACAATTAATTTCAATTTATTGCCAGTTGCCAATTGACCAAGTTTGGTCAGGTAAAGATTATGCAGGGCTTGCTAGTGCTGTTTTAACATATTGGCTTATATTAAGAATATTTTCAGGCTTAGCAACAGGGGTCTTTCTATAGAGAATCCTGAGTAAGGGCTTTTAAGCGTGCTTATCATAAACTAGCTAGGTGAAAAACCATGGGATTTCGGTTTAAGGAAGACCGTTTTAAATTATGATTTTGTTTGGCGAGTTGAACAACATCCAACTACAACATCCTAGTTGAAGCGCAATGGTTGTCGGGTTTACGGGATTCTCGACGCTTCAGTAAGAAATTCGTCAGCATCATGATTACCAGAACACGATACTCAAATGGCACAGTGGGAGCTTGGCATCCATCACCTGGGTGGTCTTGAACACATTTAAAGCATCGAGGTAGCGAACGACGACGGACTGTACGTGTGTGACCGGAACTACAACAGTTAAAACATTGAGTAGTCGGGTACATGTACGACCGACGTCACTGAAAGTTGCCACTTTTTACCCTTATGCCGTAAATTATAAGGTTGAAAAGTGGTCGAACGTCTGTGAACTCTGTAGTACATACCTATCGACCATAGAGGCAGAATAAAAACAATAAACTGCCCACTTACCCAAAGAGTGAATACTAAAAGTGAAGATTTCCACTCTATAATACCCAGAGAAGTCACCAGCTTGCATCCTGGTGAGACTTAAACTTGACTAACACTCTGTACCTTTATAGACATTTGACACTACCTAGGATAATGTTACTATATAATTTTTCATCAAAAACATACGTACTGGCATAGTGACTATCACACAACATTTATATTGGGGTCTCAAAGTTTCATACACACTCAGTAAAAAGCAGTTAATTTGGAAATTACAAACAGGCACTTTAATTTTATTTATTTGTATATATGTACTAAAGGCATTCGAAAAGAATAATCATTTTTTTGTGATTACAATCTTGTTTCCATGGAGAAAGTTAATCAGTTTGATGGTCCATAACACACACTCACATATGACTACAGCCTTTCTATTACATGCTGTATATAGACCAATATCCATAATAAGAATAATAAGAATGGGCTACTATAGAATTAGTACTAACATCTCAGAATCCCATTTCTTGACATTTCTATGTCTATTCATGTCTTGGTGGTAGTCTCGATTGTTACTTCAGTTCTGAACATCCTAGGGTTTTCCTCCTCAGAGCTTGGTTCATCACTAACATGGACAGTAACAAATTCTTGGTCTTCAGGAATAATAGGGTCTGAAAATAGATCTGTAAATTAATAAATTCAATTTAGAATAAGACCTAGCTCTTCTCAACACAGAAATTAAGGAAGCCACAATTAGTAACCTCAATATTAAAAATTATAATTATAGTTCACCCACATAACACGCATCATGTTATGTAAATGTATGTGAATGAGGCGAAAGGAGGATGTGAAGATAGTAGCAGGTGGGATTCCCTATGGAAAATAATGCGTGAGTATGTTTGTATGCATTCAATAAAAGCTAGCACACACCAGGGACAGCAGGGCAGCGGATTTTGCCCCGACATGCACCAGTCTTAGCACTGCCTCACTGCACAATATGTTAGGGAGCGCCAGCGCATATGGTAGCATGCCTTGGCATCCCTCAGCTTGCCATCGCATACCTTTGCGTCCCTAAGCATGCCGTTGCAGCCTGCCATCCTCTACCACACTCTTCAATGTCATGAAATCATTTATACATACAAAAACTCAATGGCGGTAGGCAGACACTACAGACTCCAAGTCCATGTTTAATTTAATTGTCTATATATCGCCGTTATACAGCGAAAACCAATTATCTCGAGATTTTGTAAAAAATAACTTAACAGTACAATCCTACCCTATTTGACGTGCTCTTTCGTCTGCGAAAACCCATTAAGAGGTATGTCGCATACTTTGTGAGATAGTCCATAGGAAGACCAATTATTTCGAACACTTCCGAGAGTCTTTCTCATGCAGAAAAAAGTAACCAGATATAATTATGACTCGAGATAATTGGTTTTCGCTGTATAACGGCGATATGTTTTAGGTAGCCTTTGTTGTACTGATTGACTTCATCATATGAATGCCAGCAGCCACTGAAAAACAGTGCTGTGTCTCAGTATGGCACCACCATTAGCGTAATGTATGCATTTACACTATGGACCATCACTCAGCATAACAATGTCAATGGACTTCTGAGCATGGTCAATGGACCATTGTAAATGTGATGCATATTACCCCCGACTTATAATTAATCATTGTCTATTACACCATATTACCTTTTTCTTTGGCTTTCCGCCACAATTCTTTAGTCAATTCAGGTCCCATATGATCTGAATTTCTTTCATCTAAATAGACGACGGCTAGCGTTTCTTTTGTCTTCATTTTCTTCTTCATTCTTTCATTAGGTATAATATTATGTCTGATTTTCCGTTTCTTTTTTTTATCTTTTTTACTGACTGATGCCTCAGGCATACTTGTTTCATTAGCGATTCTTGATAACGTACGTAAAGAAAGACCTGAAGAATAAAGAAGTTACCTGTTTACAACACTCGATTAAATTGCAATAAACTTTCAAACTCAAATGCACTAAACTGACGTTAGGGAATCAATGAAACCTTAGGAAAAGCCTAATATTAACAGTACGTTAGTTGATCAGAATTTCTAAGATTAATGCAAATTATTGGGGGATAATATGAGTCTGGTGGGACTATAAGATCCCCAAGAACAAGATGGTAACACTTACCTGTAGCAGCGGCAAGTCGATCATTTACCTTTCCGTATGGTATTGGGTCGAGCTGCTCCTTCTCCTTTAAAAAATGCTCTCTAACTTTTAAAACGATCTCTCTTACACCAAGGTCTATCACTTTCGGCATTTTATTAAATGTAACAAGAATGAAGAAGAACAACACCAAAACCGACCGAAAAAATACACAGCTATCAAGAAGTGACATTTGACACTTCACAGCATACTTAACTATTTGCTTCACAAGTTCACAGTCACACCACAGAATATTATACGCTTTTTATTGTTCTATAGTTTTATATTTATTTTATTTTTGTTAATCTTATTGCATAAGATTCTGTAATATCTCCTCTTGGGAGAGGGCACTGGCTCCTGTAACACAGGTCTAATACCTAGCACAGGAGTCAGAACTCTCCGAGGCTCTGACACATGGTCAGAGTAGTATGAGTCTCGCGGGCGATGTTGGTAAACATTCATTTCGTTGAATTTTTGGTATGACATCATTCAAGTGCGTTTAATGAAACTGTAAAAAAGAGTCCACTTTTAGCTTTTGTAGCTTTTAGCACTTGACTGAAATTGTTTGGTAAAAACAAGACGGCGGAGTTGGTCCCGAGCTGCATATATACTATACGCAACAAACGAACCGTGCAGTACCATACCAAGAAATATTTAAAAATGTATAAGATTTGTATGGAAATAAATAAAGGAGAAGAAATAATAGATCGTACTACTTGGATAAAAGTATATTATGTGTTAATCCAGGTTATAAACTATCTGTGTGTTAAATTTCATCAAATCCGTTGAGTAGGTAGTTTTTGCGTGAAAAAGTAACAAACATCCTTCCATCCATCCTCGCAAACTTTCGCATTTAAAATATTAAGGATTAGTAGGATGGCAACCACTCCGATGGTAACTGTCACTGTCATTCTCATTAATTCATAACTTATGTATCAATCATTGCTGTCAAGTCAAACCATTGCCAAGCTGTCAATGTTGTATTAATTTATTAGTTTTTGGCATATTAGTATAATTTTGTTGTAATAAAAAAATAATATGGACCTGTGTAGAATTTGTCTCACAAGCGGGGCGCAGAAAGACATATTTCAGACACAAACTGCTAAAAATGTTGATGATAAAAGTTTCTCTGATGTTTTCATATTTTGTTTGGACATACAGGTAAACAATGTCTTGTTGGAATATCTAATCGTGTCCTCTTGTCGATTATACACGATAATACAAGAGTATACTCTCTCTCTGTCCCTAGGTTGAGCAAGACTCGAAAATTAGTACAAAACTATGTTTAAAATGTTATAAGAAAATTCTATCATTCCATGAGTTCAAAAGTTTAGCTTTAAAAAATGATGCATATTTGAAAACTGTGCAAGAAGAATATGGTGTTCAAAATAAGGTATTTTTAAAAGACGATATTAAAAAGGAGCAGATATCCTTGAGTGATGAATGTGATGATTCTCTAGATGTAACTGTGAAGAATGAACCAAAAGATGTGCTCTACTTGAAAAATGAAGACTCGACGCATGATTATGAATCTGACGATGAGTTCCTAAGTGTAATAAAAAATATAAAATATGAATTTGAGAGAGAAAATGGAAGTGAAGAGCCAAAGGGTATGTTTTAATAAAGTATACTTATAATTCATTTTATCCTACCTTACCCCAGACTATCAGCTGTTTAATCCTTTGATCACTGAAAATGTATGAATAAAATCTGAATTGAAGTCAAATGGAAACATTTTCAATCAATTTATGATTCCAATAAGAATTATTAACAAACCTTTTCCATTCATTTAAATTTCCAAAAAGATTTTTTTTAATAATAACAACCTTAATGCTAATTAACTTTATCAAACCTTCAGAACCTCTCAAAAGAAGAAGAAAAAGAACTAAGGGTATTCACAGAGTTACACATGATGAAGAATCCAGGCCCTGTAAACAAATGTGTGAAGAATGTGGAAAAACCGTAAACAATCTAAAGGCTCACTCGTACCTGCACCTACCAGTGGCTTCTCGGAAACGCATCCAATGCAAATTATGTGACAAACTGTTCTCCAGCCACAGTGCACGGTATAAACATAATAAGATCAAACACTTAGGCTTCAAGCAGCAATGTTTGCTGTGTAATAAATGTAAGTAATGGACATTATTTTTATTAAAAAGGGCCCTTAATGCCACTGCAGGGTAAAGGCCTCTCCTCTCTTTCACATTCCCTTGGTGTAAAGCTATATGAACCAGTCTTAGGACAGAAATGATTGATTCACCAAGATCTTTTGCAGATTTTCTGAGCTGTTCTGGTAGGAGGTAGACTGGTTAGAATGATCAACAACCACCATGGCCCGCGTACATTGGTCCACTTGTAGGATGAAATGTGGAAACTAATCCCAATAATATAGGTCCAGTTTTTGTTGAAGGAGTCTAGCTCATCCTGTGTAGTCTAGGCCTAAGTAATGGACATTATAACATTAGACATTCAAATAAAGACAGTATTACCAGTTTTTCTAGAGGAGATCTATGTTCTGGCAACGAATTTACAGTACATTATATTTATTTGTTGTATTTAATTGACTTCATTATTATCATCATTATGTTATACTAGCTGAAGCTTGTGGGTAACCCTCTCTGGAAGTCAAAAGAATATCAAAAGTAAACTATGTCCCACTCCCAACCCATAATCCCAAGGCCATGGTTTTTTTTTTCGTGGCCACCAACACATTGGAGACAATGGCAGAACAGACAGAATTTTGTACGGCGGTATTCACAGTGATTTTTTTGTTAGCTAATCAGAGCTAAATACGAAACAATAGGTAGTAGAGCAAAGTGCTCTTAATTTTAGTGGAGAATAAAACAGCAGTATTTGTTTGAAACTTGTGGATCAAAGAATCAAACCTGTTTTTGTTACACAAACAACAAAAGGCACCATTACTTCACACATATAGGTATATTTTCATCCAAATCTGTTTAGTGGTTAAGGCGTGAAAAGATAACAGACAGATAGTAATTTTTGAGGATCTATAATGTTAATGACTTTATAATGGTTCTGTTCTGAAACCACAAAAATAAAGGATATAAAAGGAAGTTTCCCTTTTTACTGTCAATAACATACTGGCAACTTTTTCAACCATCAAGTTTCATAATGACCACCTGCTCGAACTCTTCTGTGATATACTAATAAACGTAGCGTGACGCTTTACGGTTCCGTGTCGATTAGTCCTCACTTATCCCGAGCAGCGAGTGCACGTAACCTTAAAGTAGTTCATCTACTTACTGATAATTTGGTGGTTTTATTCTAAACCCTAACTAGTGTTTGCTAGCAAAACTCCGCAGGCGTGATTGATCAATACATGCGGACGTCGTCGGCCTAATAAAAAACCGGCCAAGTGCGAGTCGGCTTCGCGCATAAAGGGTTCCGGACCATCGTATTAGGAGAGCCCCCATTATTTTTCTTTTTTATTATTAGTTGTTATAGCGGTAACAGAAATTCACGTTCTGTGAACATTTCAACTGTCTACCTATTACGGATCATGAGATACAGCCCGCTGACAGACAGGCTGATGGACGGATAGATAGCAGAGGCTTATAATACGGTCCTATTAGTTACCCTTCGGGTATGGAACTCTAAAAATTATCATAAATTGTTGTGTTTCATCATATTTAAATATCGATACTCATCACGTTTTCACAGTTTCCTTAACTAATTTAATATGACCCTCTAAAAAAGTCAAATAAACTTAATCCTAACTGAACCCTGTACATTTCAGTGGTGACGTCATTAAAGCAGCACCATCGTTTGGTGCACAACCGTGCGGCCTTACCGCATGCATGTGTATCGTGTGGGCGCAGGTTCATATCCAACTCGAGCCTGGAACTTCACATGACTACTCACACGAAGGACCGACCCTTCCCCTGCCCGGAGTGTGATAAGAAGTTCTCCACTAAACAAAGAGTAATGATCCATAAGTGAGTTGATAAAAATTACTTTTTGTATGAGCTCGTGACAGTCTTTTTTATGTTTTTCGTGAATTGAATTGGAAACGTGACGTGAGTTGCTCGCGTTTAAAAAACAACTTTATGTGGTCGGTAAAAGTTCGAATTTGTGTGTAGTCAATCAGAACCTGTGATTTTTTGGTTATATTTTTTAGTTTGATTTATCGACAACACTTTCTGATGTGACATTTGCAACTCTGCATCTAGTTTTTTATATTTAATATATCAATGGCCCTGAACCATTGCTTAGCATCCCTATCTCTGACACATGTCCGATATCAAGTTATAATTTTACCTAAAACTAAAATTATTATCGTTTTCAGACGTTCAGTTCACGATAAAGAGAAGACGCATCTATGTCAATTATGTTCAAAAAGTTTCTTCAAGAAATATCATCTGCAAATACATTTAAGGTAAGTTTCTATACCTGAATTAAAGCTACTAGATTGCTTTAATTATGTCAGAGATTGAACAACGTATTTGATTCATGATTTTAAACCCTTTCATAATAAAAATGACAATGTCGGCACAAGAAATGACAAACCGCAATATTAATTCGGTTATTCATTAGTTCCCAAGTTATCTGTCGACCACAGAGTTCCGTGCTATGTGTTGATGACTGATTAATAATTAGTCCCTATTTATATAAATTAAATAAGAGATAATTTATTCAACGAATCATCATTACAAAGCTTTATATTTAAATAGCACTCGACCCGGTTTCGTACGAGTGCAATTTTCTAATGAAAAAGATGGGGTTAGCAAAACAAATTATAACCAAAATTTTCTTTCATACAAACCTTGTCTTGACGATGAAGAACACAAAAAGAAACCGGCCAAGTGCGTGTCGGGCCAGGCACAATGTAGGGTTCCGATTTCATCCACTTCCTACGGTCCGATTTGCCTCCGAACGATAATGTCTAACAAAAATGAATACTTTAAAGCTTAATATTTCACAAACGAATCCCTTAATCTTAAAATTATTTGAACAAAAAAAATATTTGTTAAAGAACTATCCAACGACATCCTACATTAAGGGATACGCGAGAAAAAAAGAAAAACCCCACTTTTCATGCCAAATGACAGCTTTCCAGTACTAAGAGTCTTTGAGCTAATCTGCAGACAGACAGACGGACAGACATGGCGAAACTATTAGGGTTCCTTGTTGACTACGGAGCCCTAAAAAAAACCTAAATCGGTTGAATCGCTCTGTGAGTGTGAAGTGATGCTCTGTGGCAATTGATTTTTATTTTTGTTGTTTTTTCATTCCAGGAGCCACTCCAAAGAGAAGCCATGCGAGTGTCCTGAATGCGGCAAATTCTTCGCCACTACCTCCATCCTAAAGAGTCACCAGGAGATCCACAAAGAGGACAAAGCTTACGCCTGCACCCTGTGCGATATGACCTTCAAGAAGAGGAAGTTAGTATCTTATTAATGTCTGAAACTGGCACAGAGTATTTGTGGAAATATCAGTGTTACTTGGGTAATACAAAATATAACTTATGGATGTTGGAATAAAGTTGATTTTGTATTGTGCGAAATAACGCGACACATGGAACGTACCTTTTGCATGTGTATATTTTCTGCGCAAAAGGTGACATTCTGTAAAGCGCAGCTACCTTGGTAACTGCATCAACGATGTGATATACTAATGAACGTAGCGTGAACTTTAAGGTAGTCTCTATTCCTCACATATCCCTCCCGGGCAGCGACTGCACGTACCCTTAAAATAATTCATCTACCTACTGTTAATTTGATGGTTTAATTCTAAACCCTAACTAGAGCTACTTTATTATCCCCAGCTACCTCAGCGCGCACATGATAAGCCACACGAAGGAGAAGCGCCACCCGTGCCAGTACTGCGGCGTCAAGTTCGGCCGCTCCGACCATCGGAAGCGCCACGAGTACACGGCACATGAGAAGAACTTCATCACCGCATGACCCTCGGCCCCAGACGGAATAAATGATACAGATATTACCCCGCTAAGATAGTGTCAATATGGTACCGTTGTGATACGATACAGGGTGGCTTCGACAGTAAATAAACTGCGTATGCCTCAGAGGTTCCCAGTCTGCATACAAAATTTTTGTCGTTTAGTCGCAGGACATTATTTTTCATTTATAGCATTTTCTACATGATGTAAGATAAGGCTAGCACCGATGAGGTTAGGTTAGAACTGTGACAAAACGCGCGCGAGCCGAACGAGCGCGGCGACCGGTGCCGAGGCAGCGGCCGGCGAGCGCTACGTCCAATTTGGTTGCATGTTCTAACCGAAGATAAGTAGGATAAGTTTAACCGGCCGCACCTAGGTTTAGCCGGCTAAAACTAGGTGTAGCCGCACTTCGGCTATTAGCCGTAACATAAACACTAAACACATGTTGCTAACTGGTTACTTCAAAAAAAATTTGCCAAATTCGTCTCTTAAATATTTCCAGATGCATCTCATCAGATTCATCTGCCTAGCCTTTTCCCAACTATATTGGGGTCGGCTTCCAGTCTTACCGGATGCAGCTGAATACCAGTATTTTACATGAAGCGACTGCCTATCTGACCTCCACAACGCAGTTAGTACTGGGTAATACGATACCCCTTGGTGAGACTGGTTGTCAGACTTTTTGGGCCACTGACTACCTAACGACTGTCAAAGATCTACAAATGACACCCGGGACCAACGGCTTAGCGTGCTTTCCGAGGCACGGAGGAAACTCGGTATGTAATGGGTGGTCACCCATCCACAGACCAACCTAGGCAAGCACGGCTTAACCTAAAGATCGATCCGAGCGGCTGTTATTATTTAGCCACGAGCTCCTCCGCCGCTCGATGACTAAGACTATGAACCAATATTTATAAATGGTTTTCTATTTCGTTAAGTTTTATGCTACTTAATTTGTTTGATTTTTTTTTATTTCTATGTTGGGCTTTATTTGATAGTTTAAAAATATTCCTATGAACTAGTAGTACCAGTGTTTTCATTTATTGTCGTCACCACCTTGTATATGACGGATGTAGAAGGCTGGAGTCTTCTATTCGGTGTGCTAGTCACAATTTATGTTCCTGCAGGTTACCTGATTCTTCAGGAGACGTGCCGCCCGGCCTGTGCCCAATGAGGCCGACCCATTGGTGTGGCACCATTCGTCCCATTGTCTATTTCACTTGGTTGGCTAGTATTTCGGGCTATTAAGCTCAGTGATTATGAACATTATTATAAAGGTGATCTGATATTACTGAATTGTGCATTGTTATTTTATTTCTGCGAAGGTCATGGTATTGTACTGGCCACGCAGAATTCGTCCTTCGACAGTTGTCAAACTTGGTTGTTAAACTCTTGTTAAGATTTATAAATTAAAAATATTCGTTTAAATATTATAAAGTTTTTATTGGGAATTAATGAATTGTAGTTTGATTTTAAAACAAAAAAAACACCTTGTTTGTGAAATAACTGCGTAGTTTAGTTTCGGATTCCAAGTTATGGAACCGCGCGTATTTTGGCAGACGCCTTAACTGGCGCGGGCGCCTGCGACTGTTTTTAAGGAAAGGACCATGGGCAATTTTCTTTGAAACCTGAGCGTAAGACCAACATTCTAAATAAATCTTAAATAGTAGCTTGTATGTGTGTGCTTGCTTGCTTGCTTGCTATATACAGGGTGAATTTTTGAAGTGGGCGTGGATGGACAAATCCGAAACTGAGGAATATCGAAAAATGCTCATAGGAGTCTCGAGCTCGATTTTGATGAAAACGAAAACTGCTAGGAATCGAACCAGTTGGCTTTGAAAAAAAATCACTGTATTATTACATCATTCGATAGTGTCGCTAATAAGAATCAAGTACTGGGAAGTAAAACGACGACGACGCTAGAAGTAATAACTAATATACTTTTGGCGTAGATAACTTCGAACACTGCAAATTAACGTTGGGTACAAGTGAGGACGCAGCTTTATACTGACATCTTGTTTTCTTCATTTGTTTTGTATTTTTTCAAACAATTATTTTGGTACACACTCTTTTATTCAATTAAGTAAATTCATAAACACGTCAAACTCAAACAAAAAACAATAATGATAAATTAAAAAAAAGGAACTAAACAATCATTTATTCCATATTATTTGCTGTAAAATCCATGCTAGTATGGGGTTTTGGATCACTGAACTACCAGCTTTCCTCTGGCTCCATAATTTCTAGATTAGTAAGCATCTTGCATTTGCCAGGTTCAGCCAGTTGGGGGGACTCATCCGGTGAGAATATGTTCAAGGTATTCAAAATATATTCTAGTCGATCTTCAAGGTGAGGGAACTCTCGTTGTAAACTGCAGACGACGTACCTAATGCGGTCGTTGAGCAGCTGAGCTGTAGCCTGTTCGGCCAGCACTACGTCCTTAGGTTTCTTAGAGCGAACTGATTGGCGCTTGATGGCGACGGAGAGCTCGTTGCCGAAGCGTTGGGCGCGAACAACGCGTTCTAGTAGCTGGAAGGAGAATATAATTTTGTAAATGGTCCCATAGGGCGTTATACAACGTGTAACAGAATAAACGCAATTCCTGAAAGTGGTTGGTTCAGAATCGGCTTCTGAATCGATTTCCGTCATAAAAATTAGGTGTTAAATTTTGACGGAAAAATCTTTTAAATAACTTAAATTAGAAACACAGTATCATGACAAATTAATACAATCCTTAATTTAAGGAAATTGAAACCTTAACTCAGAGCAATAAAGGCTACTAAAACGCACGACATTATTTGTAGTTCGCTCATAGCTCGTAATACACACGTAAATAATATCAATGCATTTTTACATTAAAAGTAGTGTGCGTCAAATAAAGAGGTAATTTAAAGGAATTCCAACTTTATCTCCAATGAGTAAAGCTTATTTGAATACACGACCTAACTTAGTTGGTCATCAGAGTATATATAAATAAAATTATTTAATTTGAAGAAATTTAGAACTTATTGCAAAGAGATAAAGCATTTGTCGGCAACCTCTTTGACGGTTATGCGAAATGCCGACACACACGCCGCCGCTGCCGCCGAATACCACGAGTACCTAACATAGCTAGTCATCTGCCGGTAGTGATCTAGTGTAGTCGTTCTTTAATTTACTTCCGTGACATTTTTGTTTCCGCGCGCGATGGTTTTCCGGTATACCAACATACAATACACGGAGATGGTGAGGACACTGGCCCGCTGTCTTGATAATGTCGCGTTAGCTTGTCGGAAGTTCAATGACCGTTTTGGCTGCAGTGTGAGCGCCAGGACGATGCTGGCTGCAACTCAGCGACTGAGGCATCTGGATGCGGAGTAAGGCAGTCGTTGGATAGGTCGCGGAGGACCTGTGCCGTGACCTCCCAGATCGCCTGACTTGACACCATTAGACTTTTATTTGTGGGGTCGCATAAAATCGCTCGTGTACGTCAGTCAATCTGCAAGTGTAGAGGAACTAAAAAAAAAATTGAACAAGCATTTGTGACGGTGAAAAGTGATACTGAAGTGCTTACAAAATTGAAATACAATTTAAGAAGCGAGCAAAAAAGTGCATAGAACAAGGCGGTGGTCATTTTGAAACTTTAATGAAAGTGGATCGCAGAAATAGTGCAAATTAATAACCTAAGTGTAAAGTGTAAATAGACCAGTTCTGTAAGTAAGTACCTACCTACTTCTACCTATCAATACGATTGTATTCTTATCACTGTAAATATTATGATTCAAATCTTTTAAACACGCCGTCTTTGAATATTTTTGTAGTACAAACAATAAACTGTACCTAAACACAACTTATCAGAGGGATTGAGGGATTCGCGGGGATGCAATCTCGAAAGATAAAGTCGCTGTTTTAAATGCATCCCCGTTACTAAACCTAAAGTCTTAGATTCGTGTTGATAATTTCACTTACTAGAAAATTTCGTTCATTGAACTAACGCACATCTAATGCCTACAGCTATGGTCAGCTGGCGGGCGCTCGAGTGTGCGTGTCGCGTCGGCCGCTAACATTGCATGAGTGTGTGTGCGATGTTGTTGCACATACGTTTTGCGTTTAGTAAGGATAACTATTTTATAAAAATGACTAGGTTTGGTTTAAATTTATTTAATTACGGATGTTGTTTTAGACTTATAATTTAATATTCTAATTGGGGTGTCTGAGGTATTGCGCTTAATCTATTACACGTTTTATATAGAAAGGAGCTCGTGGCTAAAGAGTAACAGCCTAGGTTGGTCCGTGGATGGGCGACCAATCCATTACATATCGAGTTTCCTCCCAGCCTCGGAAAGCACGTTAAACCGTTGGTTCCGGTTGTCATTCTTAGATCTTTGACAGTAGTGGCCTTAACGGGGTACCTACATAGTAAAACCAAGCACTAACGGGGTTGTGGAGGTCAGCCGCTCCATGTAAAATACTGGTATGCAGCTGCATCTGGTAACACTGGAAGCCGATCCCAACTAGGCAGACGGATGGACCCTGGCTTACACTAAAACTCGCGCGGGTGCGGATGTGGGTGCACGCTCGCATGGCTGTATTGAAAAATTGTATGAGGAGTTCTAAGGGCGGTTTCAAAATAGCGTATTTTCGCCGCGCATAAGCTATTGTCACACGTGCAACTCGTACGAGTGTTGACGCCTGTATGAGAGCTGTGAGAGACGCATACCCGCTCGAATAAGCGCGTGCTTGAAGTGTAAAATTTGTGGCTCGCATTTACGCGCGTAAGCAGATACAAGCTCAGGTATAAGTGCGCAGAAACGTACGCGGATCCGAAACCGCTCTAAGGATAATTAAAAAAAAAGACGTCTGGAGCTGGCACCCGCTTCATGACCCTGAGTTTTAACGTACGCCCTTAGAAAGAAAACCCAGAAACATCAGCTACCCCTGGGCATGAATTGCAATGGTCCAATGTGTAGGTAACATTTAATCGGTTGCGTACCTAAGTAGACCGGTATAAATACAACTTACTAAAAAAAAATCCCCAAAAAATACCGACTTCCAAAAAAACAGTAAAAAAGTTTAAAGTAACTTTACTTTCGGAAGTCGGTGACTTTGTTTCACTAACTTTTTTGCCACCGATTTCCGAAAGTAAAGTTATTTTAGACTTTTAAGGGTTTTTTTGGATGTCGGTTTTTTATGCACTAAGTTTTATATTTTACCCTTTTTAGTTCTTCTTTCTTTCTTTCAAAACAGACAAAAAAAATTCAACTCTCCATACATATGTCCGAAGAGCTGATCGAGTTTTGTATGAAAAGTTTTTTTTTTGTCTGTTTTCGGAAAAGCCGTAGAACAAATGTTGTTGTTTATGATGTTAGTAATCTACTCCTGCGAGGTTGTTGGTGTTTTACAAATTTTAATAACCCTGTATATGTAGGTATTATGACGGGGCTATTCCCATGCGATACGATACGATACCCAATATGAGGGCGGTGCTGTCCAAAGCATGACCCACTTACCGGAATGACGTAAATTTCCATACAACTATACTTGAGAAGATATAATGAACGCCACTGACGCTGCTGATAGCGTGGTCACCTACTGGTCCCAATTGATCTGAAGAGTACCACCGTCACGGAAAGAAGAAGAAAGTTTTGCTGCATCTGGTTAGATTGGAAGCTGACACCAACATAGTTGAGAAAATGATGAGGCAGATGATGATGGCTCATACTGACCCAGTCCTTGATCCTCCCCGTGACACACGTCTCCTGGATAAGCTTAGCGACGCGCTCCTCTAGGTGCTGTTTGGTCACGTCGGTCTCCGCCAGCTCTTGGTCCGAAGATGATGATGATGGCTCATACTGACCCAGTGCTTGGTCCTCTCCGTGACACGCGTCTCCTTGATGAGGTCGGCGATGCGCTCCTCCAGCTGCTGGTTGGTTGCGTTGGTCTCTGCCAGGTCTCGGTCCAAACGCTCTTGGTCTTTTAGCAGCAGCTCCATTAGGGTCTTCGCCTCTGCGAGTTCCTGTAAACAACAAGTTCTTGACGGGGTCTGATCTGGTATTATGTTGACCTAACTCATTTCTAACATAAAATCGAATTGTGGGTAAGAACATTCACTACCACGCATCACCACCCAAGTAGCAAAATCATGTCATATAAATGGTACAATAACGTTTTTTATTTAACTTCCAGCCATATTAAAATGGTTTTATAATAGTTTTTTATACGTAAATATAACGGGGGTTTGGGCGCAGATTATACAACATTTTAATCGTGTAGGAGTCGTTTTGCAGTCGCGTCAGCAACAATAACGTTTAGTAAAAATCACGTAGACATTGTAAGTTTAACTAGTAAGGTTTATAATAGTTTCTAGTAATACTCTTATGTAACTATATCATCGTATTGACGTTTTCTTATGCTGGTGGTCGGTCTGTGGTACAAGCTAGACAATTTGTGTGACAATCTATTGTGTTGTTATAAAACTTAAAAAAAAAGTAGAAGTCAAATGTTTTAATATTATTTATTAATTTAATGTAAAGAAAGCTTATTGTGGTCGAAGATGACGAGCGGTGCCTTTTAGTTGGGAATTTAAAATTTTCGATGATATGTATGATTATCTTCGTTAATATTTTAATGGGCCTCCATAATATTGGTGTTTCAATATTATTTATAAAAATAAAATACATAATTGTCATCAATAATTTCCGCCATATTGCCAATAGACATTGGGCGACTGCATTTAGACATCTATATAACTATTGGTCTTATACATGTTTTTTGTATCATCTATGGCGTCCACCATGACGGTTGCAATTAGGGTTCTTAAGTTATATTAGAATAACGTTTCAACCTAAAAGTTACTTAAAGGTGGTATATACGACCTATTATGACGATTCTATAATAGTTAACTATAAAATCGTTATATGACAGTTTGTTATTTAAGTGTTGAATACAAGGTTCTAAATTTACAAAACATGGCGACTCATCACTATTTTCTGACTGAAACGTTTACTCGACTTAACGTTATGAGACCGTCATATAAATTATTGAGATGACGTTTACAGGACACATTAATAAGACTTAAATTATTATAACTAATGCGTCGAACTGAATACTACTTTACAACTGTTTAGTTGCTGCAAAATTGTTATAAAGCCCTTACATGTCTGTTAGTTGTATAGTTCTAATATTATATAACTTTTTTGCTAGTTGGGCAATTACCATTAACTAAAAACGTACTAACGTTGATAAACCGTATACCTGTATACCTAGGTACTTATAAAGATGTGAAGGATGAACTATGCGTTGGCACAGTTATAGCTACTGAACGCGATCAGCATCGCCTGAACTCGGGTAGTTCAGGCTTCTCTCTATGGAACTCCAGACGTACTGCAGGTACCCATACCTTGTCGATGTTCCACACATTCGCACGAAGCGCTTTGCTGCATCTGTTATTATGCGCACAGCCAAGGAGTGGAATTCCCTGCCTGCGTCGGTGTTCCCAAGTTCATATGACCCCAATCTATTTAAGTTGCGAGTTAATAGGCTTCTTTTGGGTTAGATCGTTCCATCGTTGAACTCATCTCTGTCCTCAGGACAAGATTTAGGTCAAGAGTAGGCCTATTTAATATTAATAACTTCATACTGCTACTCACACTTAGGTATATAAGCATTGTAACGGCATCGCCTCGTTTGGGGATCAGCTAGTAAAAATGAGTGCTATGAGCTTAAAGGTACTACTACCCTCCGCAACCATATTGCACCATAAAACCTGAAGAATCATTATCATCGGTGATGATCCATCATGTAGATACCTTGGAAACTCTAGAAACGTCAGCCTTAGCGAGCCTCAGTTTGTGATGGTAGCTGGTCTGCGAGGTGCCTGTCGGGTGCGCCTTCTCCACCGCGGCTTGTGCCCTGGTCCTCTCCGTAACAGTATCGCGACGCGTCACGTATAGAGCCAGGTCATCAGCCAGCTTCTCGCTAGTGCGGCGGATTTGTTCTCGGCGAACCTAGAGTCGAAATACACATAATATGCTTGTAGTCCTTAACCCTCATTTCGCAGGTTATATTAAAGTCACATGTCAAAGGACGAATGTAATACCATCAAACGGCACGAATTCTGGCCTTCAGGCTGCTGTTAATACATACCAGGTGGAAAACCGAATAACAAGTTTTGCAACCTGGAAATCGAATCCCGGACATCAATAGCACTTGTAACTACTAGACTAACGGCCAACGAGGCAGTTGATAGTTTATGTACTTTAAAGAATCTTTTATCGGAATCTTACGAATATTGTGTTTAAACATGAAAACCTTAAAATAAATTACCTAGTTCTCTAAGAAAATTGTTCTAAATCGGCTTTTCTTTTCGAAAACTGGTTCTTATCGCACTACGATTATGATTGATGCGATGACGTGGATTTTTAATATTTTTCCGCACACGTGCGGAAATAAAAAAATCCACAGATCACTATAATCATACTAAGTCCAAATTCAATGACTACAGTCGGCGGCGATTGTTTTTTTTTTAATCTCGGCAAAGAGAAATACGTCTGCACGGCGTCAATATTTTTTGAGTACTTAAATTGTGTTTATAAATAGAATTTCATAGATAAACATGATTATTTAGAACAAATATTTACTTTAAAAATTAAGATTTTAAAAGTAAATATTTGTTAATCTAAATTTATTTTCATTATATACAGATTACAAATAGAACTAAACTAAAGATAAAAATAAGACTAAAAGTAAGAAAATATAAACATCAAAACAACGACGACAATAGGACACTCAGTTCTCGGCTCCACAACAAACTCGCCTGCGGCTCGGCTGTGTGAATTCCGCCTCGAATGCAATAACAAAGTTTCCCCATTTCTATTAAAATGTACTATTTTAGGTTTTCATATTCAAACACAATATTCGTTCTTCCTCCTATGGTTTAAGACTCGTTTCGAAGTCAATAATTTTTCAAAATCAAGTCAAAAGCCCTTAAAAAAGCCCTTTTTTTGAAAATTTTTGATATTTTACAAAAAATATTAATTCAAATAATTTACATTTCCGCAAATAGGTCAATCCATGAAACATTACTAACTTCATTTCATTCGAGCCACCAAAAGCCTACAACTAAAAACTAATGATCAAATAAATTAACTTAAATGTCGGGAAATTTCTTATTATAGATAGTTGGGTTAGTCCATACTCCATAAAAAAGTTACAATGCACAGTTCAAAAGCTGGGATTTTAGATAAAAATGCGACGTAACGTGTGAAGTATTCATTTCAATTAACTTTTAAAGGATACTATATACCAGGTTTAACTAGCAGTAGCGAAGGGTTAATTTTTTTAAGAGGTAAGCTGGAGTACATGTCTTTAATGTGATTTTATTATTTGTCTATAGAATACTGACTGTGCCATTTTTCAAAGGTAAGCCGATAGGAATCGGGTTGTATGGAACCTTCGCCACTGTTAACTAGTATGTCATAGTTACTACAAACGAACCTCCATTCTATGAATTTCACTCCTCATCTTTCCAATTTCGCCAGCGGCTGATTTGGCACTCTGCATGCTTTTCTTCAATTCCACTGCCAATATTCCCTGAAGAAAACATTGTAAAAAAATCGTACTTTCTCGCTCAAGAAGTAAGATAGTAATTAATTAATAAACAGTATATCGGTGACTGTGTTCGCACTCATGCCAGCGAGAACTCTCTAGTTGTGTATTTATAGTGCTTCTATTTGCTAGCTCTTTTGGCATTTAGCTAATCGTCGACGGTGAGACCTCAGATTGAATGATAAACTCAGGACGACGCCGTATTATACAGGGTGGAAGAGACATCGATCGAAATTTTGACGCTGGGGAATCTAGGTTCATGTACTGAATTCATGGTAACCGTATTTGCATCGATGTAACATTCCACCCTGTATGGTACTGGTGTTTAAACTGACCTTCCTCTGCCAAATGAGAGCTTCCCTCTGAATGCGATCCAGTTCCTGTGTGAGGTTCATTTTATCCTTGTCTAACTGTTCTATATCTTCTTCTAGTTGAATTATTTCAGTTTCTGCATCCTGTACGAAATTTTAAGACATGAAAGCACTAAGAATTATGTTGTTCAATGCTAGCCGTCTACTGTTTTTGGGTGGTCAACTCCCCTTCTTTGATGCTGTTAAAAACTTTAAATTACAGAGCGGGAATTCATAAGAACGTGGGTTAAGAAAAGGGAACGTTTTCCGGTAAGCCAGCAGAGGTTTTTATCTTCAGCGTTGCAGTTAGAAGCTTAGCGGTGCTACACACAATACATGTTCGGGCAAAGTTGGGCCGGGTGACAAAATAGAATCGTCCGCCGGCGCCTGTGCCGCACCCCGAACACGATGTGTGGTGCCTGCCTTAGATTCAGGTCGGTCAGACCGAAAATCTGCATTTTTCGAACCATTCGAGGGCGTCCTTACCTTTAGATTGGCAGAATACTCATGCGTCATGGTCATATTGGTTTTCTTCGAGTGTTGGTTCCTATCCAACGCGTCCTTACGCGTATGTTCTAGCACTTGCAGTTTACTGCGCAACGTCCTCAGCGAGCGATCCACGCGGTCCTTGTCAGACTGTACCGTATCGGATTCCGTTTGAATACGCACTATTTTCTGTTCGCAGATTTGTATCTCTGAAAAAGTGAAGAGATAGATTGATGAGTTTAGTAAATTAAGGCTTAGGTATCTACTTTCGTTGTCAGATTAGCTACATCTTCGTTTGTGGTGTTTGAACTGGTGTATATAATACTTTTCGCATGAAGAAAGTCGTGGCACTGTATTTATCAAGCACAGTTACGTGACTTGCCAGAACTTAAAGTGTTCAAGTTTAACCACATATTATAAACTACTTACCTATTCATATAACCCATATAATCGCAGTTTAAGTACCAGGGGTGCCGAGCGCCGACCTATCGGTTTACTTTTCGCCAGCTAAATGTTTTTGTCCCATGTAATAGGGTCAAGCCTATGATTGCCATCAACCGGGAACAAATCCAGGCTCTGGCCCTTACTCAGAAGCAGCTGACTAAAAAACACAATAACACCTTGTACGATATGGGAATTAAACCCAGGAACGCATGCTCAGCAGTCAACCACTATTTCAACGAGGCTTTCTAGAATTATAAGAATAAAAAAGCTATGAGTTGTTGCTAACGTTTGCAGATAAGGTTGATATCCGTGACCATGGTGTGGTGCTGATCAGCCAACTTGACCACGAGGCCCTGCTGTCGCAGCCACTCGTGCTGCATGTACTCCGTGCGCTCGCGCAGGCATTTCACCTGCTTCTCCAGCTCGTCGATACGACGCTCTTGAGGGGACTTGCTCTGGGGACACAGATCATGGATCGAGTAGGTAAGAGTTGAAGGCGGGATTATATAGATAGATACGGCTTCCCCACGTGTGGGTTAGAAATTATCCCACGGGATCTTACACCCTGATAAAAATATCCTAATTCTAGTCTTGGTCTATTAGTATATCTGTTAAGGTGTGAAAATATAATAGACAGACAGAGTTATTTCCGTATTTGTAATATTAGTAAGTGTAGTGGTAGTAAATATGGATATCATGAATTGTCTTGGCTGTTTTGCACTCAGACCTTGAAAACAAATGAAAAACAAAATAAAGCGTGTCTCACTCACATCAAACAACTCCTTCAGCACGGCATACTTCTTCTGTATGATATCAAACTCTCTCTGCTTCTGCAGCATGTGGGACGTCTTCTGGTCGTACTCGCTCTCATGGCTCTCTATCTCCTTTTGCTTCGCCATCATGATGTTCTGTCTCTCTTTTGCTATTTTGTTGTTCTTCGCTTGACGGTCCCGCAATATTTCTATTTCGAGCATCACTTTAGCATGCTGGTTCTCCATTGTCATTAGAGATATTTCCTGCAAGATCATTTTAAACTTGGGAATCGGTTAATTCAGAAAGGCAAGTAGTAAAGTAGTTAATTCACATTAATAAAGACGAATTTTAGCTTTTCCTGTGGTCACTTTCTAGGGCTTAAGATCAATTTCTCCATAAATTCTCTGTTAGTTACCAAAATATTACGGCGACAAATATTTGACATTATATCGCTCCAGCCGAAACTGAACACTAAACTGCGCATAGAGAAAGTTACAAATTGCATAGCGCGTGCAATGACAGAATTCCACCGTCGATGTTCATGGCCATTTCTAACGACCATCAATTGCGCCTTTGCTAAATACACTCTCATTTTTATTTTGACTCATCATTTCATAGTCACCTGTTTTCTAGACATCTCCCTCATCTTCCGAATGCCGTTTGCCATGGCCTCGACGGACTTGTCGTTCAGTAAGCACTCCTGAAGATTCACCAGTACCTCGTTTTCTAACTTTATCTTGTATTGGTCCTTCCTTTCCAACTCCTTGCAAGTGCTCTTCAGTATATTGTTCATCGTTTGGTTTTCCTGAAAATGTGTCATTGAGAAATAAGTATGTGCTTTCTATTTTTGTTTAAGTTTACCTAATAAGCCTGCTCTTGGCGATCCCGCCTCATGTATAGGGATATGTTGGGTCTATCATGGAAAGAACTGATAGTGGTACTGATTATGGGACATGACTAACATAGAAGACTCATTTATTGATTTTGATCTATTCTGTTTCTTGTTTTTCAAGGAAGGCCTCTCAGTAGGTATAAATAAATTCTCATTAAGCACACGTACTGTTTTTATCATCTCCTGATCTCTATCAGTCATTTCGATGGACTCCGTCAGCTGATTGACCTGAGTTTCCAAGGTCTGTCGCCTCACATCCTCGGCATCATCTGTAAACATCAATTAATTCTGAAAAACTTAGGAAGTGCCTCTTCCCGCAAATATATTAGAAATCCCAACAAGAAGTTATAAGAGTCATAAATGACGTGTAAAACTTAGCGGCATGAGTTAATTATTGATTAAGGTGCCAACCCACCGCGGCGCACGGATAGGCTACGCACGTGTGTTAAGCTTCGCTATGCAAAAAAATATACGTGTTTGTGTCCAATGCAAACCACGGGCACGCTATGCATCAAATGACGTCATTAGTACATGCGTGGCTTGCTCGAATAAGGCGCTCACATAGCTTAACGCTGTCAACGCCATGCACGCTGTGCACGCGGTACACGCTATACACGAATATTAACCCACGACTATGCCGCAGTGGGCCACGTACGCTACAGTTGTTCTTAGTTGTGGGTGTTTTACGTTTCCGTAAACGTAGAACCCCGTGGTCATTCAAATGAATCCACGCAGCTAAAATGCTCCGCGTGCCCGTGCACAACGTGCACCGCGGTGGGGGTGCGTCTTTAATTAAATACGACGCCACGTTTGTATCTGCAGGTAAATGCAGAATTGATTGAATATCTGTTCCCGTTCAGGTCATATTGCCCTTTCTTACACCACCTCAGTTTGCAGTTAGGGATTGAAAAAAACGGCGAAATATTAAAATGTATATTCCTAAAATGTATACTTATACTAACGCTGTTTATTAGCATGCTCGATATCATAGGTGAGTTTGTCCTTATTCATGGTGAGCTCTTTGCCTTTATTCATCTCGTCCATCAACAGCTTCTTAGTGATATCGAGAGAGTGAATCAACGTGCGGTAGCTGTGTTGTAGATTTCTGTGAATGGTAAAAAACTAGAAGAATTAAAAAATTAATGATGGTCACCCACACTTTAATACAGTTTATAACTAAGATTATGTCACATTTCACTTCTTCTCGCGAAGAAGTAGGCAAAATCATCCTCCCTCCTCCGACACACCATACTATTTCCCCCTACAATCACTAACAAAGAACTAGAAGAAGATGAAATTATTTATTAAGTTAGTAAGTTCTTTAAAATCTCTGTGTTCTACGGTGAGCGCCAAAAATGTGAGGTTGGAAATTACGATGAAGTAGGCAGATGTGTATAGTACACCCTGATAATTTGAGGTCTCTTAAAAGGGCGAACCTCTGTCGTCATGCAAAATTTCTTTCGGAAAATCACCCATCATACTTGTACATTGACACCATAGTTTGACACATTCCTACACCTCCCTTATAGGTTTGGTAGTAAGTAGCCCCCAGTCTTGGAAGGTCGTGCTGTAATTTAAATAAGAACAATATAATGCTGTGGCTTAACAGGCTTCATGATTGCTCTTACCCTTTTGTAACAAATTTAAGTAATTGTGTAACGCAAAAAATATTTATGTTCAACTTCATTTCAAAACTTACTTATAATCGTCTCTGACGGAGTCGTAGACGTTGTCCCTTTGCTTGATGTTCACGATCACGGTGTTCCACAGGCTGACCAGACGGCGTTTGTCAAGTTCCAGATCTTCCAGCTCAGCTGCGTATGCTGTCACCTGATGGAAAGGTTTGATTGTGAATCTGTACAGACAGTGTAGAATTATGTTGTACCTAAATATTATCTAATGAACTAGTTCTCAGTTATAGGAACTAAATGTGATGTTTGCATCAAGTGGGCTGCCGTTGTAAGACGACTAAAAAGTTATGGTGTATATTTGCTTGTTGGAAACCCAACACTAAACTTACTTTTTATTTGAATGTTTCGACTTCGGTCCTTTTCCTCACGGGTCGGACCGCGACAGGTCGACAACACAACGTGCTCCTGGCCGATTGATTTGATGGTGAATTGTTGGTGAGAATATACCTCCATTATTAAGAAGAACTAGCTGTTTTCCCAAAGTACTCATCCACTACTACATCGGTGACTATAATCCGATAAAAAAGGCAACCTTTTATAAGCGCTTTTTTAATAATGCAATCAGCGTACTGTTGGGGCTGCCATGGAGATGCAGTGCGTCAGGGATGTTTGCTGAGGCGCGGGTGGATGGCTTTGCCGCTATCGTTAGAAGATGCGCCTCCCTACTCGCTCGCGTTCTTGGCAGTACCAACTCTAACAACACTATACTGAGTGTTTTCACTGATCGGTGGGAGTCCCACATGCTGCAAAGGTGGGTGCGGCTTCATGTCGTGATTTACCATTAGTTTTTTAAGTACATTGTTATTAAAATATAGACCTAGTCTGAAATAAATGTTTAAATAAAGGCTAATTCAAACCTAATGAATCCAGTCCTATTCTGATGTATTTTGTGTGCTAGCTTCGCTGTGTTTGTAAAGTTACCAAAACTAATATTCAACATGAGCACTTTTTTTCTAATAACTTACCTTATCGTTGACTTTCTCCATCTCGTTATTCTTGATTTCGAGCTGTTTCTTGAACATCTCCAGCTTGGACTCCAGCTTCCACACTTCATTGTTTAGACCAAACAGGAACATATCCTGTAAGAAGTCAAAAGTATATTTTACTTGGAGGACTATTGATGAACTTGGCGTTTTGCAAACGGAATTGCAAGAGTACCAAAGATCAGCCAATTCTGTTTTACGACCCTAATCTATCTGAATCATTGATATTAGGCGTCAAAGTAGGGAGACATCTGATAGACAGGTGATACTACATTCATACATAACTTCACGCCTGTAATCCCCGAAGGGTTTGACAGAGGTTTGTATATAATACAGGGTGTAAACAGACCCTTCACATAGCCGTCAACCAAGCATTATGTACATCAAACTAACTTTACGCAAAAATCATTGCTGGGAATCGACTTTTTTTTTGGGGTGAAAAATCACTTTTTAAGCTAGGACTCGATGGGAAGCACTCAAAGCATTGTGCTGATGGATGGATTGAATAGTAGATGGATTGAATAATAGGGTCGTGGAGATGTGTAAAGTAAAAATCTTACATTAAAAACAAGACCCCATTTTAAAAAAAACTTGTGAAAAAGTTGGAACTTTGACCCCCAATATCTCCGTAACTAGAAGGTTCCCAGGTACGGTCTAGAAAAAAATAATATCGCAGAGACGGGGAGAACAAGTGTCTTTCGGTTATGTTAAGGGTCTATTTACACCCTTTATACAGTAACCACATTTTGACAGTTATGTTCTGTCTATTACCATCAACCTGACACAAATCCAGATTCCGTGGCCACTACTGTTAAATTCCTAATGGAAAAACCCAACAACACTTTGCTCGACATCGGATTCGAACCCAGGACCCCATGCACAGCAGTCTCGCTTGCGACTACTAGACCAATAAAAACTAATACCTAGTTATTAGATACTTTACCGGATGAACCATTTATCTACGAACTAGCTAACTTCATTGCTTCTAATAAATAAGAAGCATATCATCTGAATAGCTTGTCAGTGTCCCACCAGTTGCCTCTTCTCAGCGGCGAGGGCTCTCTTCTCAGCCTTCATCTTGTCAGACAAGCGCTGGCTGACGGTCAGGTCCGAGTCGGTCTCGTTACGCCACGCCTCCAACTGATGGACGAGTGCGGACAGAGCTTCCATCTCCTCTGTAGCCTCACGTTCTGTAAACAAAAAAAAATCATATTAAAGAAGCTAACTCAAAAACTGCTCCGGCAAAGTTTATAAAACTTGTAGGTATGCGGCCCGTGCATCTTCTACCGACTAAACAAATAATCATGTGAATCGGCCTAACAATCACAGAGAAATCGGTAGTGCTAGAAAAATAGGTTCTGCTAGAAAAAGAAGTAAACCTGGGTAAAGCCTCGGATCTAGGTGGGGGTGGAGGAACCTTGACCTTGTTCTAATCGGGTATACCTAGGTGCGGGCTGTGGCAGTTCGTTAAACTTATGTGTCTCCTTTTCATTGCTAGGGCACACCGACCAAAAGGGTTAGGTTCGGTTAAAATTGTGACCAAACGCTACATTCGAGTTGGTTGCATCAAATCGCCAGTAAGAAGAAGGCTAGACTTGATTACTCAGACTTACCCAACAAGTTTGGGTAATAGGGTAATACTAAGTAAACTCGGATAAACCTAAGTTGCTTCTTCGTCTAGCTTTACCCATATCATACCTACATACATGAAAAAAAATACCAGCCGGTATAGAAATACAAAAAGAGTATGATACCGGCCGAAAACATAACCTTCTTCTTTTTAATATAAAATTAAGAGATGAATCGTCAGGGACAGCATAATTTGCAGTCTGGGGCTATACCATTACCAAGAAATAGGACTAAAATAGTAATATTAGTAATTCCAGAGCTTATCGATATTATAATTAAATACCTCTAACTATATTCTCGTCTAGCTTAGCTTTGGCCTTTTTATGCTTCTCTTGAGCCTCTCTGGCACGCTTGTCAGCTGCCTCTCGTTCCAAAGTGCGCTGTGCTAAAGTTGCTTCATATTCCTCTATCAGCTTCTAAAAAAATTGATGAATATATGCTTTGGAATAGCATTTTTAGATTCTAATTCATTCATTCATTTTGTGAACAGAGGGGAAAAATATACAAAGTTATATAAATACATGTTGGTTCATACTATGTCTCTCCAGAAGGCATACAAAAATAGTGTAGGTAATCGAATGTCAATAAACAAATTAAAAACCAAAAAATAATGTTAAAAGGAACTAAGTAAGTAAGTAAGTTTGACGGCGCGGTTGGCGCAGTGACTGAGTGACTGCTGCTCTGCGTGTCGCGGATTCGATTCCCGCACGGAACAAATATTTGTATGGCCTACTACGGTAGTTGTTCCGGGTCTGACTGTTTGGGTATGTGAGTTTAAATGTTTGTAAATGCACCCAAGATACAGGAAAAATTCTTTAGAAAAAAAAAATAATAGTAGTCGCAATTTCATGCCAAACACTAAACGCTAATGAATAACACATCTCTCAAAGTGTATCTACTGAACCTGGAAACAAACGCTGAGAGAAGAGCGAGAGAGGCGCTCTACTGCCTTTTTTTTTTTTTTTTTTTCGGATGGGAAATCATCAAATGACCCCCCCCACTCTGGGCGGAGCGGAGGGGAGTGTCAGACTTATACTGACTAAAACCCATCCATGTTCCTTCTTTGCCCTTTATGTTCCAGGGCCACGGTATCTCTTTCGAACAGTCCCGCAGCCCTGGCAGGCATCGGCCCATGCGGACCCCTACTTGATTGCTGACATCTTTTTGAGGCGCGCGTGGAACACGAACGCGCCGTCGACACGGCCCGTCGTCATAAGACGGCCGGACGGCGAGCTAGCCCATAACTGGCCGTCCACAGGCCAGCGGCGCTCTACTGCCTGGACCAGTGGCCATTACGTAATTCTGCAAAGACTTTAAACAGGACTGGCGGAAAGTTTTCTGGAGCTAACGTCAGTCTCGTACATTTTACAAGTTTTTATTTTTCTAGCAATGTATGTATGTATTTAGGTCCAACTGTATTTTAAAACAGAAGTTCCCAACCGATTGAGCTGAAATTTTGCATATACGTTTTGTTTGGACAAAATTGCATGGTTAGCTAAGTGACGTCATTCTAAATCCAATATGGCGGTCTCCCGAAAATGGCGGACTAGTTATTTTTTATGCACCCACATGATATGGGTATCAATTAAAAGGGTTTGCTGAAAAGAACACGAAATATTTTTTTTTGTATTTTCCTATTTGCTTGTGGACTTTACCATCATCTGTCCGGTGAGACAATAGCTTCTATGTTTCTTCTGTTCTCTTTCTATGAAAACAATAAGTAGGTATTCACTCATAGATACCTATATTTTATCGAAGAAAACTCTTGGCTAAGAGAGTAGGTTCTACTTCTTGAATTGAAATATAGGTATACCTCACGTATTAGCTACAAATCATTCGTATTGACCAAAATGTTAGTTTTAAGCAAATGATGAACCTCAAATTAAACAAATTACCCATGAGTATAATATGTATGCCGGTAATTG
The DNA here is from genome assembly GCA_910589295.1 of Noctua janthe. Lineage (NCBI taxonomy): Eukaryota > Metazoa > Arthropoda > Insecta > Lepidoptera > Noctuidae > Noctua > Noctua janthe. The sequence goes on along the minus strand of OU342559.1, from coordinate 14,571,420 downwards.
GTACGGACATAAAATGAATCGCAAGCGCGCCAGTGGTGACATCACGCGACCTACTTACAAGTCTACCCACACCTACAGCGTGCTCTACAGAGTCGTCTAGTGAGCTCGCAGCGAGGACGACATGGAGCGTCTGATCGCAGCGAAGTTGAGACGTCCCGGAACTGTACCCGATTAATCGTGCCCAGTGTTATTGTGTCCAATTGTAATTTGTAAGTTTAATAAAAACAGTGTATCGCACACAGTGTGTTTTCATTGCATGAAACCCATCTTCTGTTCACATGATGTACGAGCCTAACGGAATAAATCCTGACAATCCGACATGTAAATAAAGTTTTAATATCTTTACTCCAAAAGGCAGTTTAGCCATAAATATGAATAACAGGTTATTGGGCGAGGAAGCCGTAAAGACATTTATTAAAATTAATATAATTGTAATGCACGTACCCTTTGCGCGTTGGTGTCATGGTCGTGCCGATAGATGGCCTCCAGGTCCCTGTCGTATTTGAGCTTACTCAGCCTTAGTTCTTCACGCTGTAGCAGAAGAAATAACCGATAATTCTTTACCAAAGCAAGCACCAGATTTAAAACAAAAGGTTTCGTTGTCAAGCGGTAAACGGAAGGACAAAACAATGGACTGATTAAATATCAGAGCAACCTGAGATGCCTACAGCGCCGCACTCCACCAGGCCACTGATACACGATGGAAACTTGTTGACAAATCTTGACTGCCCATAATCACAATTCTTAGCAGTAAGAAAATGAAGACAGATACTGTTCAGTGATAAAATCTCATGCATTTGGATGATTATGGTGATGAAACATACAGGCAGCAGAGCAATATGGACCTCATTCCACTAAAAATGAAGTCTTATTTTCAACAGCATCTTAAATCGTATTATTGGCACTTTTATTTAGGCAAGTCAGAGTCACAACACAAAATACCTATTTGAAAATCATCAGCGTCTGTTTTTTTTTAAACTAATGAAAAATCCTCTCGTATCATCATCACGTTACCAAATTGAGTATCTGCTCTTCGGCGAGGGCGTTCTCCTTAGTCAGGAAGTGTTTGAGAGTCTCCTGGAACTTCTGCATGAGCGGGTGGGAGGATTCCAGCACCGCAGGCAGCGCGCCAATATCACGCTCGATGCGCCATCTGAATGAACGAAAAAAAAACTGAACTATGATGATATGAACATCATGAAAATTACGGCGGGTAATTGACTTTTCAGTCTCATGATATCAATGATATTATAAATAAAAAGAGGTAGACATCACACTAGCGCGCTTAAATTGTTGCAGACAAATTCAGACAATTGTCGTTATTTGGTTTAATCGGTTAATATCAGCGAGCGTAACAAAGCGTGTCAGTGTGTGACAATATTATACCTAAAATGCCAAGTTGTGTGTTAAGAAAGTGTAAAACCTAAGGTTCCCAGATAAATAAGAGTTAAGGAGTTTCATACCATACGTAAATATACTGAAAGAATGTCATATTTGTATTTTGCACGATTTTAATTTATCAATTACAAATAAATTTCGAGTGTGTGTGTGTGTAAATATCTAGTATGCGTCAAAAATGCGCTACTAGTGTACTTCAAGCGCAACACACTACACATAGCTATCTCTTTCTGTATCATACGTTCTGTATTATCTATCGCAGTCGTAGTTGAAATTACTATTCACCTTTAGGTAACATTTGTAATAACAACGCAACGATATTTGAACGCTCAGTATGTATGAACGTAGCCGCGTAGCGTATCTTTCTTTATAATATCATTGGTGATAAACGCTATCCATTAACAAGGTGGTGTCAGACAGTCAAACTGGGCAACTTTCTATTTTGCTCCAGCCGATGCGACATTTTGTATATTTTTTTTTGTACTCTCTTTCGATCCGTGTTCCTTAGGAAAAGTTGTCCAGTTTGATGGCTTGAATCACCAATTAAGAGGTATTGCACTTTTTCTGTTACACCCTGTATAAGTTAGACACAAGTCAGCCTCTATACATTATGGACTATAATCTTAAAAAACCTAAACTTTCTATAGGGACATTTCTCGTGTGGAAAGTGTCACAAAGTCCCCTTGTGCCTCAGGAAGCACGTTTAGCTGTTGATCTGACAGATTGACTACCAGTCTTGCCAAGCATATTGTGATACCCCATTACTGGGTTGTGAAAGTCAGATAGACAGTGGCTCCATGTAAAATTATGTTATTCAGCTGCATCCGGTTAGTCTAACCGGCCGGTGTTGTGGTTGCCGACCCCGTAGGCTAGAAGGTGATGAAAGTGCCGTACACTTTACTTTAAATTCAAGGGCACAACTTCTGAAATAAGTAGGTAGGTACTAACTTGTCTAAAGCCTCCCTGCCCGACTTATTGCAGCGGCAAATGTCCTTGGGGCACGCGCACACGCAGGGGCAGATCTCTTCATCAAATGGAGGGTGATCGCATTCGCAGACCGACTCCTTAAACAAAATAACGTTTTAGGTGAATTATTGTGTAAATATTGCCCGGAGAGAGGACATGCTTCCGCTCTCCAGACTTTTCGTTAACCGGATTCAAGCCAGAGCGTAGGAAGCTAACGGGTTTATGCTCGTTTTCACAACCACTAAGCGATATTAAATTTATTATCAAGAAAATCAATTTCATTATCAAGTTAAGTAGTACTAACATCATAAATAATCGTCTCATGCCTGAACATGAGGCACGTTGACTCATGGATGACGATGCCGATCTCATCTCGGGGGCACTCACAGTTCCCACTGAGAAGCGATTCTTCGGTCGTACTCTTCTCAGTACAAACACAGGGCATTGAAGACCCTGACTTTGGCGTCTCCGACATTTCAGCTCTGTTTTCGGTGACTTTCGCGCTAAACTATAGAAAAAACAATGTATATTTCAAGCACACGATTGAAAATGAAAATCTTTATACAAAAAATTGACAATTATCAGTTTTGTTTGTTGCTAGGAAACAGTTGTTTTCTTTTAATGATTTTATGGCAGCACCGGTCCACCGGACAGCATGTTTGGTTATCGGACGACTTTGGATTCCGAAGCGTCGTCGCTATGCAACGGTTTGTCAACAAAAGCGCGGGATCGTAGTGAACATAGACTACTAAATGGTTGCGAAGTAAACAAAATTGTGCAGTCGTCATTAAACATAAATAAATATGGTAAGCATTATTTCGTCATATTTGATGTAAAGAACTATCTTAACTGTATATAAAACAAGTACATCATCATCTGCCTAGCCTTTTATATTATCATGAAATATATTTGTAAAAAAAATCTTCGATTTGACGAAAGTGCAAACATTTCTAGCAATAATTTGTTTTGTTTAGATTCTCTCTCGATCCAAACCAGCGACCGAAAGCAGATTAAGCACGGGCAGCAATTCCGCTAAGAAAAGCTTCCCAGAACTAGAGGATTTTCTGCTGAAGAGGGACTATGTCGGTGCTCTTACTATGCTGGAGGTAAGTCCGTGGTTAGCTGCGTAATGTCTGACCGCACTTAGGTTATATAAATTATTGTGTTACCGTTACGCTGAAGGTGGATGAATGGATTTCGGAAGATTAAGGAAGACAGGAGATGTCTGATGAGATGACGAGTAATAGAGAAATAGTAAAGAAGAAGACATGCTGCGTTGATCCCAAATAAATTGGGATAATGATAATGCTATGCTGTAGGTCAGTGTAGGTGGACATTCTGTCCATGTATTTCGCCGACAGTGCGTACCGTAGGTACAGTCTATGTTTTTCAATAACTATAACCAGGCACATAGCTGCAAATCTTGAAGGAATTAGTTACTTTGTGGCGGGCTGGCGGTACCTGCAACACCATTTTTACGACATCACGCAAAATCCTTCATTCCGCTAGTATAGTTTTTCGCGCGATGACAGAAACTCGACAATAACCGTCGGGATGTAGCAGAGATACACCGACCATGCGGTTCCTCCTTTCTCTATGCACGATGAGGTACTTTCACCCTGTCCCACACATACCGTTACCTCTATTACTTCTGAACATTGACCATCATCATCACTCCTATATGCCGTGTGTGTCGAACGCATGATTTTATAGCCAACTAGCACTTCACTCGCGACTTTGTCCGCAAAAATTGTGATAGCTCGGATAATGTGCATGATATAAATATAATTTATAGCCTATAGCGCCCACGAATAATGTATCTTTCTATCAATGAAAAATTTGTTTGAATTAGATCATTAGTTCCGGAGATGACCCCTTACATACAAACTTACAAACAAATTTTACCTTTTTATAATATTGGTATAGATAAAAAAAAGTAATCTCTTTAGTTCCTCAAACACGAGGGGAACGTAGACGTCTGGTCTGACGTTTGGAGTGCATGGTGCTGGTTCCACCTGGGCGAGTACCGGCGCGCGCTGGACGTATACCTGCGCATACGCACCAGGGACAAGCTCGACGCGCGCGTCTCCGACTACATCGCCATGGACATCGCTGTCTGCTACTTTTATTTAGGTTTGTGGGCTGTCTTGTTCTCTATTAAGTAATAAAATAATAAAATATCAAGTAATAAAATCATTGGCCTGTAGGCAAAGCACGTAAATATCGGCCTACCATCTGGCTTTTGCAGGTTTTTAAGACACTATTATATATTATATTACAGACTGTGAGGATGGAACTTAGTTGGAGGGATCATAAAAGTTAATTATGACTAACGCTTCCAAAAACCAAAACTTTGTCGTTTAAATTACATTGTCTTCTGTCTTTAACAGGGCTCAAATACATCATTAATGGAGTTATGTCAGTTTTATCTCCTATTAAGATAACAATAGTGATATTCATTGAACATTTACAGGTATGTACCAAGAATCCCAGGAAGCAGCTGAAGAAGCACCGAAATGTTCTTTAAAGGTATCCGATTATTTTATTCTAAACACACTTAATAACTTAGTGAGGTAGCCTCGCCTTGCGGGACAGGACGACGACAGCTCAGTAATTTACTAGCTGATGAGTGTCAACACCCCAGGGTCCTCACCGCGCGTGGCAGTACTTCAGGCACCGCCTGCTAAGGGCCTTTAGGTACTTTCTGTACACAAATGTCACCTGATATCCTCATCTGCTAAGACTTTCCCAACTGCATTGAGGACGACTTCCAGTCTAACCAAATACTAGTATGTACAGACGCCAGCACATCAAGCTACCACAAGCTGTCAAATTTCTTTAATAGATTTTCAACTTTATCGCTAAAACATTAGGTTCAAGATTGATTAAGGCGAGGTTACCCCGAGCGCCGTATGCATCAATCGCTTACCCCAGCCCCCGCACGGAGAGGCGATACGTAACAAATTACGGGGCGCGAAAACGCGCGCGCTTAGCGCACTGGTCATGAGTTCACGAACTCGGATAGGTACTAAGTTGCGTTACAGGGTAGAGCGATGCAGTAAAACAACTTGAATTAATATGTATAAGTTCACTTTGTTTTATTTTTCTAGAAAGTATTGGTTATAGATAGATTAGGAACCTACGTATTCTATGAACGTGAACCTAATTACTAACAATTAAAATAAGTAGATATAATTAAAAATAAGAAGGTATACTTATTTATTTTTGTGAATAAGGTCAATTTAAAATCTGACTGACCCTAAGATCATGAATACGGGTATGATTCAAAACTACACGCCACGCGCCATTCGGTTTTAAAAAAAAATTATGCTTTACTTTTTTTTCGGTTTTGTTGTCATGGGTTTCGTTTTCGTGGTTTTTGGGGTCGGCAATTTTAGTCGGCAGCATCATGGATTTTCATTTTGTACTCATTTTCGTTATCAGCAACCCCGAAAAGCACGAAAATGACACCCATGACGACAAAGCTAAAATTTTCATTGGCACCATCTTGAATTTTAATTTGGACCTTATTTTCGTTATCAGCGACCACGAAAACCATGAAAATGACACCCATGACGAAAATAGCGAATATTTTCGTCGGCGCCAGCTTGGATTTTCATTTTGACCTCAGTTTCGTTATTAGCGACCCCAAAAACCATGAAAATGACACCCATGACGAAAAAACCGAAAATTTTCGTCTGCGCCATCTTGGATTTTCATTTTGACATCATTTTTGTTATCAGCGACCCCGAAAACCATGAAAATGACACACATGACGAAAAAACCGAAAATTTTGGTCGGCGCCATCTTGGATTTTCATTTTAACCTTATTTTCGTTATTAACGACCCCGAAAAGCACGAAAATAACACCCATGACGATAAAACCAAAAAATTCTGTTGGCGCCATATTGGATTTTCATTTTGACCTCATTTTCGTTATTAACGACCCCGAAAACCATGAAAATGACACCCATGACGACAAAGCTAAAAATTTTAATTGCCGCCATCTTGAATTTTAATTTTGACCTCAATTTCATTATCAGCGACCCCGAAAACCATGAAAATGACACCCATGACGAAAAAACCGAAAATTTTCGTCGGCGCCATGTTGAATTTTCATTTTGACCTCATTTTTGTTATCAGCGACCCCGAAAAGCACGAAAATGAAACCCTTGACAAAAAACCAAAAATTTTCGTCGGCGCCATCTTGGATTTTCATTTTGACCTAAGTTTCGATATCAGCGACCCCGAAAACCATGAAAATGACACCCATGACGAAAAAACCAAAAGTTTTTGTCGGTGCCATCTTGGATTTTCATTTTGACCTAATTTTCGATATCAGCGACCCCGAAAACCATTAAAATGACACCCATGAAGAAAAACCAAAAAATTTTGTCGGCGCCATCTTGGATTTTTATTTTGACCTCATTTTCGTTATTAACGACCCCGAAAACCATGAAAATGACACCCATGACAAAAAAACCAAAAATTTTTTGTCGACGCCATCTTGGATTTTCATTTTAACCTCATTTTCGTTATCAGCGACCCTAAAAACAACGAAACCGACACCCATGACGAAAAAAACCGAAAATTTTCGTCGGCGCCATGTTGGATTTTCATTTTGACCTCATGTTTGTTATCAGCAACCCCGAAAAGCACGAAAATGACACCCATGACAAAAAAACCAAAAAATTTTGTCGGCGCCATCTTGGATTTTCATTTTGACCCCATTTTCGTTATCAGTGACCCCGAAAACCTTGAAAATGACACCCATGACGAAAAAACCGAAAAAAAAGTAAAGCATAAAATGCAGAGGAAGTAAAATAAAAAAAAAATAAGTGTTTTTATCTTAAATATGTAAATAAGTCAACTAAATAAAAAAAACTAGTAGGTACACACGGCGGCACATGAAGCTGTCATTTCCAGAATAAATTGCCCTCGCTTTGTATAGATTTCCTATACAATGAGAGATCCGCGATAAACTGGTTTTGTACAACTTGATCGGCCGTCGTGCGTACAAAATACGATATCGACCACGACCATTACTCATTCTATCTCGTTCTCCCCTACATACTTTCTTTTTCTGCCTATGTCGAACTCGATAATCTTCGGCTTACCGGGCAACCCACAAACCTACAAAACTTTTTTAGAACTCCTTACAAAAAAAAAATACTGGAATAAATGTTTTGATTTTAGTAGGCCAGTTACAGCCTGTAACTGGCCTGACAATTCAAAACTGCCTGTAACTTACAGGCAGTTTTGAATTGTCGAAAAAAAGATGATAAAATGAAGCTACAGTCCCATTCAAAAGGCATAATAACTGTGAAAGTACTGTAGTTGCCCATTCCAAAGTTACCGAAATTTATAAATAATATTGCGAAATCATAAATAGCGACTTTTGCTACGACACAATAAAGTTCAATTCAGGCCGCGCAGCGCTAATTACCTACAGTTATACTCTCCTAGAACCTGCCTCTCTTTCTATTGCGTAACTCTTATCTTCTGCCTTCTGACTACGTTCCCTATTAGGTACGTACTGTACTTTTGTGAACAAATGACATTTCAAATAAACCTAGGCTCGGTGTTTACTAAGTATTATTTTTTACAAACTATTTTTGGCTCAGCTCGTAACAGAACTTAGCGGGGGTGGGGTGGCGGGTTCGAAAAAATGGCACACGTCCGACCTCCAACGCGTTCCGCTCGGGACTGAAGCACGCGATGCGAGTAAGAAATGATGAAAACAGCAAATATTGGAAATGGTTGTTTAGGTTTTTTTAAATATTTCAAATTATGATTGCCGTTAACTGTCACATTTTTTACGACCTTTATAATGGTATAAGTTTGATTGTTAAAAACCTAATATAACTCAAATGATATAATATTAAAAACCATCATTTAGACTTGTCTTTGCGATTTAATTGGATGCAACAAAGTGCAAGTAATCGTGTATCGCTGTGCCGGAATATCTAGATCGAAGTGTGAAATATGTAATATGGTTTTTTTTCAGAATTTTAATCCGTGCTATATAGGAATAAAACACAATACAAAACGACGTTTATCTGGATAACCTCGCCTTAAAATCGCTAAAATATTGGGAAAATTTGACAGTTTCACGTAGCTCGATGTGCTAGCGTCTGTACAATTGTACGGATTATACCCATATGGAGCGACTGACCTCCACAAGCCAGTGAATATGTAATACTATACGAAAAGGCACCTGACATTACTCTTCAAATTCTTATCCAGACGCGTCTCCAATTCCACCTGGCACACAAGCTGGGAGACGAGGATACCCTGATGCGCGCACACGCAACCCTTCGTGATGTGCCAGAGGACCAACTGTGTCTGGCTTCGGTGCACTACCTGAGAGCACATTATCAGGAGGCTATTGATGTGTACAAGAAGCTGTTGCTTGAAAGGCGGTAGGTTTACATAAAATTCTTAGGCCTTAGAACTTTCTTAATATTTGATTAGGCGAGTCGTAGATTGCAGAATTAAATTGCAAATAGGCTTTTTACTTTACGTTGTGTAAATCAATTATTTCGTCGGCACTGCTCTCAAAACGGTGAGGGAATTCATAGTTTTAGGAAACTGACATGTTCTCCGTGGGATTACTACATTCGATATGTCGTGAACAATGTACGGACCCGCCTATCGAAGGCGTCTAGTTTTATTTGAGTCCATTTAAGTATGCCGAAAGCGTATGTCAAAACCGGCCTGATAAAAGACTCATCATCATCTCTTGCCCTTATCCCATTGTATTTGGAGTCGGCGCAACACGTTTTCTTCTTCCATTCTCCCCTGTCAGACGTCACGGCTTCATTTACTCCATTCTCTTTCATATCAGTCTTCACACAATCCATCCATCTGTTCTTTGGCCTTCCTCTCCCTCTCCATCCACGAATATTCACGTCCATCACTCTTTTAGTCACATACGTTTCTTCCCTTCTTATTACATGTCCGTATCAAGACAAACGACTTCCTTTCATTTTTTCTGTAACAGACGCCACTTTCAAACTTCCTCTAATATATTCATTCCTTACTTTATCCATTCTTGTCACTCCACACATCCACCTCAACATTCTCATCTCCGCTACTTTCTCAAACGGTCAAAGAAGCGCTCCTTCAACGATTGCTTCAAGTCAGCAACATTGATGTCCAGCGCTTCCCACATATCCAAATACTTGTAGGTTTACAGTGCCCACATTTACGTAAAACTATGTCGGATCGTGAAGAAGACCCGTTGCTTCGCATCTCGGCCACCCATGCTGCGACATATTTATATGTATAGGTTCAACGGGCATTAAAATAAAAAGAAAACAGCTTCATGTTTTATTTTGACGTCTTGCAGATATAAAAGATATGAAAAAGAAGACGACATGGAATGGATTAAGATGTTGTCTACTATCGACGGGTAATTAAATTAGCTTAGCGGAATATGGCAGGATACATTCATTTTATTACGTTTTTTTGACTCATTAGTTTTAGATTTTGTTAGCTGTGTACTAAAAGTTTGTGTAATTCATTTCGACAGTTGGTACCTACCTATTTAGGTAATGTTACTCTTAACTATTGATGTTTTATAAACGAACATAGTACGATCACTGTTTGAAAACGTTGATCACTTTAAAAATTTATTAATATGTATTTTGTCTCTAAAGAATAGCCTCTTTAAAACATTTCTGACAAGTTTTTAAATATACTATTCTTTATCAGCTTATTGTCACTGATATGCAGGAAGCATGTAGGTACTGTCCATTATAAAAATATTATTGCATATTTTACATTTGGACGAGTCAAGTTTCGGCAAACACTGCATCTACCTTCTTGCATCTTTCCTATTCTTTTTACATCCCTAAGTCCCTTCTTTCATCCCTCCAGTACATTCATGGCGCTGAACGTGTACGTGGCCCTGTGTTACTACAAGCTGGATTACTACGACGTGTCCCAGGAGGTTTTGGGGGTCTACCTAGCACAGCACCCCACCTCCACCGTCGCGGGGAACTTGAAGGCTTGTAATCTTTTCAGGTAAACCTTCTCTATTAGCAGCAGCTAGTTACAAAATACTGTTGCAAAATGTCCACGCGAACGAAGTCGCGCGCAACAGCTATAACTTCTATAATTTCAACATTTCAACGCTTTTCAAATTAGCAATCTGAAATTGTAAATGGAAACTCCCATGCAGATAATACAGTAAGTGCCATCTATGAGGTACCTATCAACAATCTTGCCAGTAACCACTCAATAGGAAACAATAGAATTTTGCTTCATCGTTACTTTTCCAGCTTTATTTTCTACACTTTACATTTTTAGGTTGTACAACGGTAAAGCAGCTGAAAACGAGCTGAAACAAATGACTTCAGACCAGCACACTTTCGGCCAAGATCTGGTCAAGCATAATCTGGTTGTGTTCAGAAATGGTGAAGGAGCGTTAAAGGTATATAATTTCTCCGAAGCTAGGTAGACATGATGGGTTTTATAAACACCACGTTTGTATTAGATTTATGGATCCCCGAAATTGGGAAAAAGCTTTCGTAAATATAACCTACTAGCGACCCACCCCTTTACAATCGAAACATCATAAAACATCAAGGTTATAACCTTGATGTTTTATATGTTATATGCGACAGCAGCGCCAGCTATCGGGTCCAATACTATCCTATCTATAAAACTTTGAATCATTGAAATCGGTTGAATGGTTCCGGAGATTACCTTGTACGAACATACTGACAACGTAAAAACGTATCAGACGGATTTAGAATTCGCATTCCTTTTCCTCAGGTGTTACCAGAATTGGTGGACGTGGTACCAGAAGCCCGGCTCAACTTAGCAGGCTACCGCCTTCGGAACCGAGAGCCTTTGGAAGCGAGGACCTTGCTAGAACCCTTGCAGCCCACCTCGCCTTTACACTACATACTGAGGGCTGTAGTCGCAGTGAAACTTTATAATGAAACTAGTGATGTAAGTTCATGTACTACGTTGAAACTAGATCAGATCTTATCTGGTAATGTGCCCAAGATTACCAGCTGACAGCGTTGCCACGTTGGCGACTGCAACTGGCGGCGTTGCTACGTTGTATGGCAACACTTAGCCTCTGGCCAAAATAAAAGCCAGCCCTTGGGTCACGAGAAGCGTCAACAAGCCGTTTCGAAATTTCCTCAAACAGGCTATGAGCATTCGGAGCCCACGACTCGTCAAAAGTATAATATAATGTCAATAAAAATAAAAAACTACAGAATTTTTGAACAGTTTTTGACAGGCTAGACCCATACTAACTCTGTCAAAATATTCTATTCATTCAGCCTCTGTTCCACAATTACAGGATGAGCAGCTAAAACTGGCCCAGCAAAGTTTCCACCTGGTCGGTAGTTCAGCTTCTGAATGTGACACGATCCCCGGCCGCCAGTGCATGGCATCCTCCTACTTCCTTGCGGGACACTATGAGGAGGTGCTGGTCTACCTCAACTCCATCAAGAGCTTTTTCGTCAATGATGATACCTTCAACTTTAATTATGCTCAGGTAAATAAGAACCTGGGAGACGCGATGGCCCAGAGGTAAAGGCCTCGCCTGTTATGCACGATGTTGCAGGTTCTAATCCGGGCACGTACCAATGTGACTTTTTCAATTAATGAGAACTTTCTAAGTTTATCTTGGACATCGGTGAAGGAAAACATCGTGAGGAAACCTGGAATAAGTCCAGGTTTCATAATACTACAAATTTGTAATACAAATAATTCGTAAAATGTTTTTGAAGCAAACGTTATAGGTATTTATTATAAAAAAGAATCCGTTGGAATGACTGGTTAGTCGATTTATCAAAATAGTTTCTATTGCATACTACATCTCTATGACCGGCTGTGTGAACGTCATGTGAAGGGAGTAAAACAATATTCATACTTCTATACTTTAAATTAAATCCCCTATTCAAAAATCAAATCCATGACGCGTAATGTCGTAAAAAAAATATGAAAATTATTACTATAAAATTTTGATCTTAACGCATGAGACTTTTTGGAACCACTTTTGGTCATTGTCCTATATAGTAAACTAGCTGTTGGCCGCGACCTTCGTCCGCCTTCCTCGATAAATGGGCTATCTAACACTAAAATAATTTTTCAAATCGAACCAGTAGTTCCTGAGATTAACGCGTTTAACCAAACAAACAAACTCTTCAGCTTTATAATATTAGTATAGATATATATCTGAAGTTACACTATGTTGTGTTGTTATACGTAATAAAATAAACTTTCTTGAAGTTATTGGTACTTTAATCAATCAACAATATCCAATGATCATTCTCTTGGGATAAGGGCAAGAGAATGTTGATTGCTACTTTGAAGTATAAAATAGAATTAATGACAGGCCCTTACTCGCCAGTGACGGCATCTGGTGAGCTCAAAAACGATAGCCCTCGAATCATTAACATGGCCTGAGTATTTGTTTTAGAGAATTCATGCTTTTTATGAGATGACTTATTGAATTGTCAATTTTCTCAGTACTTACTTTGTTTTTTTGGGACTATTTGTAGGCCAAAGTGGCAACGGGTTTCTACCGTGAGGCTGAGGAGAGTCTCCTTACAATACAAGACGAGAGCATCCGCAACTCGTTCACGTTCCTCGCCTGTCTGTGCCGCTGTCATGTCATGAACAAGGATGCGGGGCTCGCGTGGGAGATGTGTGTTAAGGTAAACTAAAGAATGTCAGCTTTTTGCGATTTCCCGTCAACATTTTTTTTTCTGATTCTGATGAGAATGAAATTCATGTCAGTAAGTGGCAATGAATATGGCCCTTTTAAGACTAAACAAATCAATTGCGTATTTTTTTTTTTTTTTTTTTTTTTCCTTTATTGGCCAACCAACAATTGTTTACACTGATAACATTTAAAGTAAGTATATAATATCCAAGGTTAGTGTAACAATTAATTACAGGTTAGCACCGCATGCCCCATAAACAAATAAGATGTGTGAGATTTACAGTAAGAAAAGCAAACAGAAACACATCGAAACTGTACATAATAGCGAAATTGGAATCCGAATTAAAAATCTATTTAAAATCAAAATTACAATCACAAATTAAAATCGAAATTAAAATCACAATTAATATTAAAATCAAAATCAATTAAAATCCGAATCATAAGTCGATTAAAATCACAATTAATATTAAAATCTAAATTACAATCACAAATTAAAATCTAAATGAAAAGTAAAATTAATATCACAATCAAAATTAAAATCGAAATCAAAAGTCAAGTTAAAATCACAATTAATATTAAAATCAAAATTAATTAAAATCCGAATCAAAAGTCAAATTATAATCACAATTAATATTAAAATCAAAATTACAATCAAAATTACAATCAAAATTAAAATTTAAGTTAACATTAAAATAAAAGTAAAAGTAAAAACAAGCAAAAACAAATCAAAATTAAATTAAAATTAAACAATTGATATAGTTGTTCTATGAAACTTGGCATATGAGTCAAAATGCACGTCTATAAGATCACTGCTGTTATTCAATAATTTGCAAAGACGAGGAACGACAGAGTTTGCACCTAGTATAGTTCTGCGGAGTGGAGGGTGTAAAGGAGTTATAGGAGCACGAGGGATTCTGGCAGGAGCACGAAACTGAAACTTTGATAGTAGTAGAGGACAATCAATTTTGCACCGGAGTAGCTTATAAACAAAGGAAGAGTCAATGATTGTTCTACGTTTCTCAAGTGAGACCATCTTAAAATAAGATAGTCGGGATTCATAGGATCGTATCCTTTTAGCATTTCCGCTAGCATAGGCTAGATGCCAGAGGAATCTCTTTTGTATTCGCTCCAGTCGAAGAATGTGCGTAGAGTAATGAGGTCTCCAAATCGTACTGCAGTATTCTAAGATACTACGAACGATGCAGTTGTACAATAAGATCTTCGTCCGATTACGCTTAAAACCAGCAACATTCCTTATGACAAAACCTAGCATTCTAGAAGCCTTTTTGATGACACCCTCGACATGAGGTACAAATGTCAAGGCGCTGTCGAAAACAACTCCCAAGTCCCTCGTCTGATCCACCTCTTGGACAACGTTAGGGCCCACGCGATATACACTAGCAGTTGCTTTCTTTTTTCGAGTGTATTTCACGTGGTAGCACTTTTTTATATTTAAGCTCATTTCATTATCATTACACCATTTAACCAACGAGTCTACATCCCTCTGAAGTAATGTACAATCGTTTTCAGATTCGATTATCCGTGAGAATTTAAGATCGTCTGCATACATAAAACAATCTGAGAATCTTAGGCAGTGCGGGATATCATTAACAAACATAATAAATAGAACTGGTCCAACATGTGACCCCTGGGGGACCCCTGATGATGTTTTGTAGGTTCCCGATTGGAAACCATTAACTGCGACAAAGAAGGAACGATTTTCGAGATAAGACCTAAGCCAGTCGTAAAGTGTACCGGTGATTCCATACGCAGATAACTTCGATAGAAGTATATGGTGAGGCACGCGGTCAAAGGCTTTGCTAAAGTCTGTGTAAATCACGTCAATCTGCTTGCCGCAGTCAATGGCATCCGATAGCATTTCTGTGAAAGTCGCCAGATTAGTGCAAGTAGACCTAGACCCTACGAATCCATGCTGAGAAAAGCTCAAATACAATTTGAAATGTGCCTGAATGTAAGGACAAACTAAGGATTCGAAAACCTTAGCAAAGGTTGATAAGATAGAGATCGGTCTATAATTTTTAATGTCATCCTTTTGATCACTTTTATAAATTGGAATAACCTTTGCTTTTTTCCATAAATCAGGGAAAACACCTGAGCTAAGAGACTTGTTAAATATTAGTGCTAAAGGGGATACCAAAGCGGGAGCACATTTATAAATAAATATTGGCGGAATACCATCAGGCCCAGCACCTTTACGAATATCCAATAATTTGAGCTTGTTCAACAGGCTATCGCGATCAATCACAGGTGCTGTTAGTGGTAGACTGTTATTCTTCATATTATGAAGAAAATCGGACTCAGGTTCACTATGGGTCACTGTCGCGCTTTTAAAAGCGGAGGAAAAATTTGACGCAAACATTTCACAAATTTCTGGACCATCTGATGTAAATACGGTTCCATTAGTCATTGTGGCTGGATAAGAGCTAGAGCCACCTTTTTTATCTTTAATGTATGCCCAGAAGCGGTTCGGATTTTTAGGTATTTCATTTTCAATGTCTCTAATATACTCATTATAACTATCAGTAGCTAATTTGGAACACCGTTAGCCTAATAATTTGAGCTCGATTTCATCCCTAGGGTTCTTATAGACTTTGAAGCGAGATCTTATTTTTTCTTTTTCTTTTAAAGCTTTTATTAAGCTTTTATTAAACCAAGGAGGATATTTTTTATATTTAAAAGTAGGGTTAGAGGGTACGTGCATATGTATAATATGCAGGAGCCTGTCATAAAACATTCGAAGCATTTCGTTAACATCAGCCATTTTTTCAAACACTTGTTCCCAGTTTATATCGTTTAAATTCTCGCAAATTTTCGTGTACGCAAGTTTATTATAATTTATTTTTGTAGTCTGAGGATTATATGGAAGTCGGGTTTCTTCACTCGCTGTAATCAGGATTTCGATGGGGGGGTGATGGACATCAATGGTGCTGAGGGAATTTAGGGCCGCAGTAACGCTACCGGTGGGTACATTACTTAATACAAGGTCTAGTATTCGGCCAGACACATTCAGGATGCTATTAAGTTGTGACAATTTATGCATGTGAATAAAGTCAGTTAGTACATTAGCAATGCCAGGAGGAGTATAATTTTTTTCTGCGTCATATACCAAATTCCATTGTATATTACCCAAATTAAAGTCACCGACAATACAGGCGCACAAGTTTGTCTGTTCAAGAACCACGTTACAGCGGCCCAAAAAATTGTCCAAACTACTACGTAACACAGGGGGTGGTAAATAAACTGCGCACAGAGCTATTCGACGAATAGATTTTAAAAACGGTACCTCTATAGTTATCCAAAGATCCTCACATTGACTTTCCCACTGAACCATACGTTTTGAGTTAATTGTTTTTAATACAGCGATCAATACGCCACCCCCGTCCTTTTTCCTTCCATCTCTATCTCTTCTATATACTATATACCGATCGTCAAAAAGCTCCGCGCTCAAAACGCTATTATTCAGCCATGTTTCAGTTAAAATCACAATATCATAGTTCTCTAAAGACAATTGACGACAAAAATTATGAGTCTTCGTGCGTAGACCTCTTGTGTTTTGGTAATAAATATTAATATTATGAGCTGAGAATTTTAATTATAATTGATACCAAAGCTGCGACTACAATAAATTAATGTTAATGAAAGTTAAAAATTATTTTAACTTATTTAAAGTGTCCATGTTTCTAACCATGATATGATCCGAGTCTTCTACTTTACGCATAAAAATCTTACCACCTCGAATCCACACAAATTTATAACCAAGTTCTTTGGCTTTGATCCTTGCGGCAGCGTGCAGAGCCCTGTATGTGGGGGACAGATGTTCAGTCACGAAGATTGGTGTTTTTGGCCCAGAATAGCCGACATGCACGCTGTTCAGTTTATTATCCTTATTGTTTTTATTAAAATTAACAATAGCCGCTAGGAATTGGTCACGAAGTCGAGGGGAAGCCAGCTGTACAACTATTGAACGTGGTCTAGTATTATTAGGGTTTAGTTTGGCAACCCTAGTACAATGCAAAATATCTCTGTTTTCTACAACACACGCAGCCACTTTAGAAATTTCTGACACAATATCAAAGAGATTTTCGTGCTTCTTCTCAGGTACGCATTGAATTTCAATGTTGTTAGATCGAGTTTGTTGCTCCAGCTGATCTACACGAACATTTAGCGACTTCACAATGTTGCTGATTTCAAGGTTCTCCTTCCGCAGTTCCACAATGGTCTCCTGAGATGACGCATGCTCCTTCAGTAGGTCCTCATACTGACTGTTCATGAATATCATCGAGTCATCCATGGCAGAAATTTTCGCATTGATGGGCTGCAACTCTCTATGTAGTATTGTATTGATGGTTTCATTTAGTTTAGACAACATCATCGACAATTCAGTCTTCATAACTTCCTGGATAATTTCACGAACATCATCTCGCGATAGTATATTTTCAGTAATCTCCTGAGGAGGGGACCCAAGAGCTTGCCTTTTGTTCCCTCTGGTGGTCGAAACATTACGCAGAGTAGCTTTTTCGTACTTATTTGTCGGAGATGTGTCATCAGCCATGTTTAATTGTTATTAGTGAAAAAGCGAAAAATTAATTCAAAAATATATGAATTATGGCAAAAACTAAGCAGTTGCTTCTAAAAAAAGAAGCACATCAACAAAAAAGGCAAGCATCAATAAAATAAAAATGCAAAAAGAAAAGCTGGTATTCAGATTTGAACTTGTGTTCCCATCAATGTGATGTCGCACCAAACTTCTGTTAGCTATCTCGACACACGGAGCAGCGGCGAAATACGCGATCACTATTTCGTACCTGTGTATTGGTGGGCGGGGCAATTGTAGCAATTGTGGATTTGTAACCATATATGGTAGCGCACCGAGCCGTTTCGTGTGTTCTGACTCACCGCCGACCGACGAATAGGAGTAGCGCGCGTAGTGTGACTCACTGTTGTTTGGTGCTTTGTTTCTTCGTTCAAGTTTTAAACTGCTTATTTCTTCGAAATTAATGAAGTTCTCGTGGATATTATTTCACCACAACGCGTAGTAACCAGTGAACTATTCTATTGGCGCAAAACTGTACCGATAAAGCTAATAAATAAACAGAAAATATTTATTCTTAGCGGAGCGACTCGCAACACGTCTTACTGCTAGCGCGCGACGCGATGTGAGGTATCTCTTTAGGAGTACCTAACAACAATCTGGAACCCTGGCTTAATTAATTAGGTGGGTACTTGTAGGTACTCGTAACGAATGTCATTATTGTAGATCTTTGACAGGTGTTAGATGGCCCGAAAGTCTGACAACCAGTCTTACCAAGGGGTATCGTATTACCCAGTACTAACTGGGTTGTGGAGGTCAGATAGGCAGTCGTTCCATGTTAAATACTGGTAATCAGCTGCATCTGGTTAGACTGGAAGCCGACTCCAACGTAGTTGGGAAAAGGCTAGGCAGATCATGATGTCGCTGTACTCATATGTATAAGGTGCAAACGACTTTAGAGAAACGTGCAAAAGCGGTAATTGCGCCATCATCATTATTAACAAATTTTATTGATGCCTTTAGTAATTTAGTAAAGCAGTACAGTCGTACATATTTGGTTGACAGTCAGCGGGCACTCCCGACAGCTTTGCGTTGTTGCAACTGGTTGCCAACGACAGCTATCGAATGGGACAGTTCCTAGTCGCCGCCAAAGCTTTCCACATGCTTGACAGGTGAGTGAATGAGTCCAATTATCACAGATCAATCTATTTAGATCGGACTTAATGTGTACTGAAATACCTTCTTGAAATTTATGTTACTTGCATTTAGGTACCTATTGCTTTGGGCTTTTACGGTGAAAAAAAATTTTTTTTGTTTAGTATCTAAATTGTTACTTTAATGAATTAGACAAAAAAATACCTTAGTTATCGTAAACATCATAAAATAAAAACGCAAGTACATAGTAAAGAACCAGCTCCTCCTTTTTGTCGTTTTAAAAGAGTTATATGACAGCTACTTTCTTGTTAAAACACTTCAACAATGTTTCAATATCCCAGATTAGACGGTGGTCCAGAAATGTGGGAAGGTCTCCGCGGCGCAGTGTGCGGCTGTGCGCAGGCCGCCGCAGCCAACAAGCCCAGCGCTGCAGCTGAGCTCAGAGATGCCCTGGCCTTACTTAAAGGCCCCAGGTAACACGGCACGCCAGTAAACCCCGAAGGGTTCAGCAGACGTGTACAGAGGTGTACATAATAGTACACTCACATTTTTCAAGTTATATTAAAGTAAAGGGACGAGCAATCAACAGTATTGCTTATAGTATAGTATTGCCACGAAAGCATTCTTTACCTCGGAAACTTTTAAAATGCGGTTTTGCCTTGATTTTCAGGCCCCACACCCGAGCTGACAGCATCGTCAGGACTATCACCAAGTGGGCACAGCAGAACAGGATCCCTGTCTGATCGGAGTCCAAGGCTTGCCGAGTAGCGTAGCCCCGGTAGCCTGCCGTAGAATAGTGTAGAACTGAAATATCAAATAGTTATGTGATACATTGTGAAGTTCAATGAATTATTTAAACTGTTAAAGATTTGTGTGTTTTTTTGGAATTCCTATTAGGTCGTTTCATGTAAAATAGTGGTATTTCGTTGCATCGTAAACCTGGAAGCCGACTGGAACATAGTTTGGAAACAGGCAATTATGATGATGATCTGATGTTATTGGAGAGTGCCTCTAGGGTTCGTGAAGCAAGAGCATTCGAGACGGAAACAACTATTAAAATGGTACAGTCAGTGGTGGCTGTTACCTGATCCCTCTTTCCCTATTCTTCTTTGTAAGAGGGCTCAAGTAATGCTGGGCACTGACGACTATAAAGATTCCTGCTATGCAAAATATCTAAGGTTTTATTAAGATGAACTTTTAACTCCTCAAATAAGGTGCTCATTCATCCACAATCAGGTTTTGGTCCTATTCCTCCACAAGTATAAAACCTGTTCATATTTATTGATACATCGGTAGTTATAAGCGGTATACGCAAGTCTTGAGTTCTTGACCAAGTTATTAACCAGGAATGAGGGTAATTAAGCACCAACATTAAACCATAACGTGAACAAATTCTCGCCCTCAATGATTCACCTTGTGTACTCGCTAAAAAGAAACCATTATCAAATTATACTAATATTATAAATGCGAAAATAATTCTGTCTGTATGTAACACAAGAGATTCGTAATTTTCAATGAAATTTGGCACACGAGTGGACCATGACGGCTGCTGTACTGCGTGTTCAAGGTTCGAAAATATTTGTATAGCCTACAGGTAGTTGTTCCGGGTCTGGCTGTTTGTGTATGTGAGTTTAAATGTTTGTAAACGCACCCACGATTCCTAGAGTGGGGCAACAAAAAAAATACTGACCTGGGTTAAGGTACTTTTTATCCCGAGAGTACGGCGCCGTAGGATAATTCCCGCCCTACACGCGGGCGAAGCCGAAGGCAAGCTACTACAAACTAAATTACCAGAAGTAGGCGAGTAGGTAATCAAATAGGACCAGTATTTCTCTGACACATTCTTACGTAGGCCCTAAATTGTCAGTTACATTGAATATTTATATAGCCGCAAATTGACGGCATATGCCAATGTTATTTCTTAATCCCTACGCACGAATCATTTCTAGATTTGGTCTCGCATGGCCCAGATCTAGAAACTTAATTTACTACTTCCTTTTAATTATTTAAAAGGTGCTCGTTCTACCTACAGGGTGTAAACAGACCCTTCACGAAGCCGTCAACCAAGCATTCTGTACATCAAACTAAGTAACTTTTCTCAAAAATTATTGTTGGGAAACTACCTTTTTTTGGGGTGAATAATCACGTTTTACGGTAGCACTCAATGTAACGCACTCAAAACATTGTGATGATAGATGGATTGAATACTACGGGCACACGGGGGTCGTGCAGGTGTTTAAAGTAAAAATCTTACATTTAAAAATTTTTAAAACAAGTACCTAAAAAAAAAAGTTTGAACTTCTTTGACGCCTAATATCTCCGTAACTAGAAGTTTTCCAGGTATGGTCCATAAGAAAAAAATGATCGCAAATACGGGGAGAACAAGTGCCTTTAAGGGTCTTCTTACACCCTTTATACTCTTTTGGACTTTACCGTAAGCGTTGTATTGTTAAGGTACAACTTCAAATGGCGAAGCTGAAGCAGAGACGACTATTCTAATGGGATGGTTGTACTCCCCGCCATTATGATATTTTTTTTTGTTCTGGACCATTACCTTCTTGTTACGGAGATATTGGAGGACAAAGTTCCTATTTTTTTTTTTTTATACCTGTTTTTTATGTTATTAAAACAGTATACAGCTTCACTGTAAATATAACGTTCATGAAAACATGAATTATGACCCCTGTACTATTCAATTCCTCCACAAGGACAATGTTTTGAGTGCACTACATTCGCCTCAAAATGAGAAGTCGTTTTCTAGCAATAACTTTTGCGTAGAGTTACTTAGTTTGATGTACAGAACGCTTGTTTGACGACTTTGCGAAGGGTCCGTTTACACCTTGTATATTATGCGTGTTGCAATCGAACAATACTGCACATTAGTGCCTGTTTCTTTAAATAGGTCAGATAGGCAGTCGCTCCATGTAAAATACTGGTATTCAGCTGCATCCGGTTAGACTAGAAGCCGACCCCAACATAGTTGGGAAAAGGCTAGGCAGATGATGAGTGCCTGTTTCTTTAGTTACACTTAACGATTTTTATAAATTTCACAATATCAGCAATTACTTGAATTTTTAACGCTCTGATTTTCGAGACTGATCTTTCCTTGTAGTTCCCACAACACCATATCACATATGTATGTCTATGCCAAGTCTAAATAAGCAATACTAGTGACCGGTTCTAACATTGTCGATTTCAACATCTACCATTTCCGCTAGGGCGCTGGCTACCTTAAGTAATTAAGAGTTAGACGGGATTCATAAATAATTACTAGATTTAACTTAGTACTTACGAGTAAGTTAGGTTTATCTCTAAATAAATGAGTTACTAAATATGGGACAGCGTTTAAGTCTTACAACACGATATTATCATATCTGATCTGCCCGAAAATTGAACTGACATAGTCCGGATGCAGTATAAAGTTCTCTGGGATTTAATTCTAATTGATTATTGCGCTAACCGTGTTCAAAATGCAAAGAAGTAGGTCATTTCTGATGCCAATGCCATAATGATTATTAGGCTTAACCGCCATGACGTGGCCAACCAAATAACAGTCGATGAAAGGAACCAAGACTTGGGAATTCAAACTCACGCGCATAATTAAAAGTTTAATACTGCAGATCTGCATAATATATTTGATACGAATTCCCTTTGAAAGCTCTTCCCTTCGGAAAAGTATTTAAGTATAAGTACGCTTATTATCATTGAATGTTACGTGTGATCTGTTTAGAAAAGGCGTAAAGTTCCACACATGGGACAAATAAAGACATATAATACTGCAAAAATTGCATTTATTTATAAAACTACATTATATTTACATGTACGTAAATAATACGATGCGTCAAGATCAGGTCCGTAGGCAACAGTCAAAGCAGTACATAATAAATAATAAGTTACAGTAGTCGGGCGAGGTTAGCAGGAGCGCCTAGCCCTACTGAACGATCCTCCTAGGTCCACAGACTGGGGCCGGACAGCAAAGGCGAGAAAAACTAGAAAACAGGGCCTCTCTATTTTACATTCAAACTCAAAAACGTCCAATAGTACATTTTGACGTTTTCTTTTTCCAAAGTCCTAACATAATCCAAAGCCCAAACAGGCCCAAAAACAAAAACATTAACGTCTACAAAAGATAGGTAATACAAAACACATTACAATTCGCCTTTACCATGTAGCCGCGGCCTATGATGTCAAACCAAACTATTACCGAAAAATCTCAGTCCAAGATCATTCAACAACCTTAACATCACAACCGTTTTAATCAAAATCTCAACAGACTAACTCTGTTCTAAACTTGGAATCGGTCCTAAAGACGGCAGAAAATAATGTTGTACTAGAGATGGGACAGTAAATTCGATTTCCAGCATTATTTTCTGTTCGTCGAAGTCAATCGTAAGTCGTTCAGCAAGGAGCTAGATCGCTTTGTGTTCGTAGTTGCTGGGCTTAGCCCCACGGGTGGGCTACTCCGACGTGGGCAGCGGGCAGCGTGTACCTTGCAACGGGTGCAGCGACAGCGACCGGCGCCGGCGCAGCGTAAACCTTCGCTATTGGGGCTGCGACTGCTACTGGTGCAGCCACCTGAAAAAAAAATCGTCAGGAGGTGGTATCTAGTATTCATCTGAGTTTAACTCTTGAACTCAGAAAAATAGCGATGACTCTCGGTGTAGATGTGTTTGGAATATGATATGTTGTGAGGAGCAAGACGTTACCTAGGTATTTTTCACCCAATTAAAAAAACTAAATGACTGCTGCAAGATTTGTTTTTCCAAACTGGCAGCTTACATTATGTAGCCCAACTTCAGCCATCAAACCTACAAGATACCAAAGATGCTCACCGCGTGTGCAGAAGCTCCCGTCCTCTCAACTACGGCATTGAACCCGTTGATCTTGTCTGCGGTGTAGGTCACCTTGCGCACGTGGCCGTCAGGTTCCACCAGGCTGTAGGAGCCGTGTACTACGCCGTTCTGAAGCGTCTCTGAGGCATCCTTGTGGTCGCCGGTGGCAGGGTCTGCTACGCCGTATGAGAAACTGTATGCGGGGTTCGGGTCTATCGGCTCAGCGCGAACCACCTGGTGAACATAGAAAAGGAAAAAAGCGGAGTTATTTTGGTATCGTTTTTGAAGTCTGTGTCTGGATCTCGATGGCCTTGGCTTGAGTTTACTGTACTTACCTTACGTACAGTAAACTCAAGCCAAGGCCATAATACATTCACGCCTAGGCATGCTTTAATCCACGCTTTTTTCCCAAGGGTGTAGGCGATTATTACAATAGTCTTTTTGCGCCCACATTCTGCCTGGTCTCACCTGGTCATACATGATCGCCGGTTGCCAGTGAAGTATTGGTTGGTAAGAACCTGATTCCATCGAAAGACTTGATTCTGATGACTAGGTCATGCACATGGGGGCTTTAAAAATAAAACAGCATTAGATTAAAAATCAAATAAAAATATCTCTATACTCACCGGCGCTGCATAAGCTTTAACGACAGGTGCAGCATACGTCGCGTGCGCGATCGCAGGGGCAGCAATCGCCGGGGCATACGCCGAGGCGTACGCGGGCGCGGCATATGCGGGCGCAGCGTACGCTGCCGGGGCGGCGTAGCCGTGGGACGCGTAGCCGATGCCGTCCAGCAGCCCCGGCCGCGCCATCGCGCCGGCGCACGCGCAACATAATAATAACAACTGCCAGGAACAGGGTTACTTTAAATTAAATTCGCCAAATTAAATTCGCTCGAGAAACTATGCAAACGCGACGGATATCGATATTTACAGCAAAAAAATTTTTTTTTTTTGTTTATGTGTGTTTTAATTTTAATACAGATCTCAAGTCTTTGTACAATCACAGCCGTTGGTTGTCCTGTACAATTTAATATTTCACGTTTACGTTTCAAAAATGTTAGTTGGTAAAAAAAAAGCTTTTTAGCGTGGTGGTTGCACAAACATTTCCAATGCGAGAATCGAACTCGCGACGTTTAGCCTAGATACCTAGATTACTTAGCCGTTACCTGTGTGTGCCACACAGAACCAACCGGGCTAAAGGTAAACTCCATAGAGTCGGTGCTCCAAAACGCCCGTGGGCAACTCATAGCTATAAGATTTTGATCTGTTTCACGATATATGCGATTATGGAATCTTGACCTCATTGATCAGTTACAGATAAGCTTCACCAGTCCAAGTCATTTCTGGATTTTTAATAAGTATTGTGCGCGGTGAACGGCCACACCTGATTGACCTATGGCTATCGTTTGATCTAAGTTTGTACCTGGATCGTGCCAACAATTGTTAATTTACCTCTATTCAAACTTATATTTTGTGAAATATAACGCCAAATTATATATTATTACTATTCATTATCTAAAAACGGACAATTTTTGCTTTTATTTAAAACAATATAATATTTACCTTAGCGAGCATGTCTGTCGCGTGCGCACGTCGTGGGGCGGAGAGCACGTGTGTCGCTCCCCGCCGCCGGCACGCCGTATATAAAGCACAGCTGCTCAGGCGCCGACCACGCACGATCCACACCTGATACACATTTCGCAACAAGGATACTAACATATGTGTATAACGTGTCGGCTTAAAGGCTAGTTATGCTTAATTATTAGTTTGGGATAGTCGTTGGTCTAGATCTAGCGCAATACCTCGCCTACATTCCCCTAAGGAACTGGCGGAGGTGACACCCAAACGCCATAATAAAAATCATGAAAATAACAGCTGCGATCTTAGCAGGGTGACTGGGTGGAAGATAGATGAGAGTTGTTTGTGTAGGCCTATGGCCCCCACTAAGACGACCCACTGACCCTATATCCAGTACTGGACTGCTGTAGGCTGATGATGT
The DNA here is from genome assembly GCA_910589295.1 of Noctua janthe. Lineage (NCBI taxonomy): Eukaryota > Metazoa > Arthropoda > Insecta > Lepidoptera > Noctuidae > Noctua > Noctua janthe. The sequence continues at coordinate 14,545,823 of OU342559.1, read as the reverse complement.
AGACTTTAGAGGGCGAGCTTATTGTCAACCGAGCACATATCTAAACTTTTCATAGTTGAGACATTCCCGCCACACTATTCGCAAGCACTGCAACTACCGAAAGCAAGAAGCAACAGTGGCGACCAGCAGAAAAGCACCTCGGTGCTGTTCTGGAATTCAATGAAGCACAAAGAGTCCCGAAGGAACAATTCTGATGTCTTGGTCGAAATGAAATGATTTAGAAAAGAACAGCGGAGGAGATCGAAAATATTACTTATACAGGGTGTAAGGGACACCGACGCGAAAATGGTTACCACGGACTCATCACATCATTCTGAACCGGGGCCACATATAAATTTTTCATCGGTAAAAAAAAAAATTGCCGTAAGTACCATACATATTGATCGTATTATTTGTATGAGACAGCTGTTTTTTTTAACCAAATTATAAATATTTCGTTGACTATTAAAAACAAACAGCTGTTCAGAATGATGTACTGAATACGATATAATATATAGATTTAGGAAAAGGCTAGGTGATGGTGTCGATCGACGCCATACATCTTCGAGATAGATCAAGTGTCAAGTGTGAGATCGAGCAGACAATCGCCTAGTCGAATTTGACGGCAATCTAGTCGCACCTTTACATTAAAGGCGGTGTCTTAGCGTGTCCAGTAAGTTAATTGACCATGGGTGTTCTGATTTAAATCGATACTTACATGAATGTTTGTAATATATGTAAGTGGGTACAAAGGTAGGTACGGTGTCTAAAAGTAATAAACAAAAATACTATGACATAAATCTGGCAAACTCGATATGAAAAGTAGGTATAGCAATATGATTGTAGTCAATCAGAGAATGATTGATGAGTTTTCTGCATTTTTTCATTAGGATCCTTCTTCTTATTTAAGGTGGAAACGCCAGGGTAGCCCGCAAAATTCAAATTTTGTATTAAATTTAACTCCATTCAATAACTATTTCATGAAAAAGTCATTAAATGAACTTACATGGTTGTATTGATGATTTTAATGGTTATATTTTTTTTAAGTAATAAAAAATAAAAAAAAATTCAAAAATAATAATAATTAAAAAATAATAATTCTGAAACTACACACGTGTTACTTTTGCGATTCATATTTTCATCAACATAAAAGCTGACACTGACCTGCAAATTGCAAAAAACATAAAAAACAATTAAATTTCGAAGGCTACCCTGGCGCTTCCACCTTAAACACTAGCTATTGCCCGCGACCTTCATCCGCATGAAATTATTACTTTCTTATTTGAATCAGATTTTGTTAACAATTTTATCGGTTTTATTTTTTTTTCACAGAACTCTAATCCTTTTTTCTAAAATAAAAGCAACCTAAGATACTTCTTATAATATCAGCTAGTATAAGTCCCGTCAAAATCGGTTCAGACGTTTCGGAGATTAGCCGGAGTGAACAGACAGAAAGACTAAAAAAAAGTACTGTATTAAATTTTCATGTGCATTTAGTAAAAAGCTGTTATTTTGAATTTTTTATATTAAATTTAACTCCATTCAAAAACTATTTCATGAAAAAGTCATTAAATGAACTTAAATGGTTGTATTGATGATTTTAATGGTTATAATTTTGAAACTACACACGTGTTACTTGTGCGATTCATATTTTCATCAACATAAAAGCTGACACTGACTTGCAAATTGCAAAAAACATAAAAAACAATTGAATTTCGAAGGCTACCCTGGCGCTTCCACCTTAAACACTAGCTATTGCCCGCGACCTTCATCCGCATGAAATTATTACTTTCTTATTTGAATCAGATTTTGTTAACAATTTCATCGGTTTTATTTTTTTCCACAGAACTCTAATCTTTTTTTCTAAAATAAAAGTAGCCTAAGTTACTTCTTATATCATCAGCTAATATAAGTACCGTCAAAATCGGTTCAGACGTTTCGGAGATTCGCCAGAGCAAACAGACAGAAAGACAAAAAATTAAAGTTCTGTATTAAATTTTCAAGTGCATTTAGTAAAAAGCTGTTATTTTGAAATTACAAACGGACACTTTAATTTTATTTATTTGTATAGATTTTCTGGTAAATTGACCCCAAAACTAGAATTCAGTGACTACACTATGGTCGATTCGTAACCTTATTGCAAATGATGTTATTTCCGCTTATGCGAATATAAACTTTACGCGATGCAAATTAAGTTGTTTTCAAAATAGGGACGTGTGACGGTAAGGTAGGTACTTTTGAAAAAGTCATGTTTCAAGTTGTAGCGCAAACCGAACTTTTTAAGTAGGTAGGTGTTAAAGTGTTTTTTTTTTTTTTCTTTTTTACAAAAAATCGTGTTTGTGTTTGGAAACTAAGTCGTGAACGTAGTAAAGCTTCCAGAGCAAGCAGCTTGCTTTAGGAAGCTTTCGATTTCTCGAAAGTTCCAAAATCTGATGCAAGAAACAAAGTTTTGCGCGGACTTGTCAATTTATATCTTGTATCAATATGGACTGTTATGGACACACTTGGGCTTGGCATAACTCGCTCTTTACGGGCGTCATGACAGCAATATGAGCCAATCTACATGTCTAACACACTCTAGTTTAAAGCTCCACGGATCACGCTGCACACTTATAATTTAATCGGACAATTAAGCAGGTACCTATATCTAACAGAGAATTGATTAAGTCTAAAAAAAATTGTGAATATATATTTTAAGATTTACTCATGAACACACACACACACAGGACAGGACCATTTTAAATTGTTCTATCTTTTCTTATTTTTAATTTTTTATATTAATGAAAACTCATCAATTGTTTTATTGTTTTGTCATGTATGAGTCTAATAAATAATAATGTCTTTCTTTATTTCTTTTTGAAAGTACTGGAGTGGAGACCTCGGATGGGACGGAGGAATGTGGGAAGACAACCGACTAGTTGGACTGAAAAAAAGTGGCCGAAAGAAACTGGATAGCCATTACACAAGACCGCCAAAGGTGGAGAGACTTGGAAAAAACCTACACTCAGCATTGGGTGGCCAATGCTGAAGGCGCGTTCTGTACACCTCCTGATCACGAGTTCTGACCGAATTTCGTCTCCGGCGACCAAGCTCAACGAGGACTAGCCAAGACATCATCATCTGCATAGCCTTTTTCCCACTATGTTGAGGTCGGCTTCCACTGTAAGCAGGTACAGCTAATTACCAGTATTTTACATGGAGCGACTGCCTATCTGACCTTCACAATCCAATTAATATTGGGTAATACGATACCCCTTGGTAAGACTGGTTGTATGAATAAATTTTTTCCACTTGTATCAAAATGAAAAAAAATAAAGAATTTGAATAAAAATAATTATTTTTTTACATAAAAGCGTTTATTTAAATTAAAATATAACGTAGCTATAGGGCCAACAAGCACAAGAACTAGAATTATTTTGACATTCTTAATGAAGAACAAGCAAGCTTTAATTACATAAAAATTTATACCAAAGAACAAAATCTTATCTTAGACTAATAAAAGAACCTCGATAAATGAATGATCCACGCTAGCAGAGTGGCCGCAGTCTAGACCCTAGCTAGACTCACAACTGTAGTTGTATGTGTATTCTAGGCTGCAATACAGCTTATAGAGCCCAGAAACGTAATTTGGCGTAATGTAGGTCACATTCGGACCGCAGTTATTCCGCTACGAATAACAGACATGTGCAAGCCATTTTAAAATTCATATCTAGCCGCGCCCTTTAGCCAATGCACGAATAATTGTAAATGTTATGTTGTTCAAAATTATAGTCATTAAAATATAGCTTCATTAGAATGAGAGTGGTCAACAAAAGTGAAGTGAAATACTTTCTAGTAAGTCTACCGAGTGATTTATACTTGTTGCACAAAAAAAATCATTCGTATGTGGCATTTTAACATTTTTTAACAGTGCTTCACATTTAAATCAGGATATTATATCAAATCAACTATAAAACTAAAACAATACAAACTAATTCATAGTCGTAACAAATAAACCAAACTAAACTAACTACAACGCTTCCTTACAGCGTTTATCGTGTTGCTAAAATGTTAGAGATAGAATTAATCGATAAATGTAAATCGATCGATTAAAAAATGCCATTTCCAAGAAAAAATAACCATGTGCCCGTATTTTATAAATTAGAGTACCTACATGCTAACGACACAACTTTGGAAAAAAAAGTTTAATGGGACACACTTGACGATCTTATGACTGCATCAGCGAGCGGAGTTCACATAGCTGAATTTTGAGACAAATATATTTAATGAATATTTGCCATCGACACGATAAGAAGAAGTGGGGCACAAACTCCGAACCTATGTCTTGGATGAAATGGCAACAAAAAAAAGATAACCGTCATCCAATTGTTGCCGTATCATTGCCAATATAATTGATTTGGTGACCCCAAATAGTTTTAAAGGAATTGAATATTGTTTTCACGTTGCTGTCTACATAACCGGCGCGGCGGCGTGTAAGACCAGATGTATGAACATGTATGAGGTGAAATTAGTACGTGAGGGTCGAAGCAGATAGCGTTCTGCAGTGTCTGCCTACCACCATAGGAAAAAAGCGTGAGTTTTTATAAGAGTATATATATGTATATGCTGTCTAACTACATAACTTAAGAAAAAAATAACAAAATGATTTTTAATTTTTGGTTACTCTTTATATCGACAAGATAAGTACTTTCACAAGAACACAAGAGACACACACACAAGAGTTTGACAGCTTTCACTTTAATCATGGAACTAAACGTACAACTGCCCCCGTAGCATGACCACCGTAGACAAGGATTTCTTTGACGGAAGAATCGACAAAATGACAGATAGCGCAAAGAAATCTGTCATTGTGTCGACACAATCTGTCATTTTGTCGATTCTTCCGTCAAAGAAATCCTTGCCTACGGTGGTCACCGTGGTTAAAAGTATTGTATCATGTCATGTAAAAGTGAATCATATGGTGGTTGTGGCATTTCACAGGTAAGGAATATTATAGATTTTGTTTACTAACAATGATTAGTGTGACCGTGTTAGACGTTTTTCGGACGAAAGACTTATGCTTATGCTTTATTTTTCATTAAAACTGTTAATATTATGCGCATGAGAAATATAATTTGTACCTATGTATCGCATTATTGAAATAGCATTAATTTGGTTTGTTACAGCAAATGACGCAAATGTGTCCAGGTCTGAAAATTGTGCACGGGAAACCTCGGCACAGCCAGTCAGGGCAGTGTCGAACGTGCCAATCAAGACTTTAAAAGTATGCTGATGACTGATGAAAGACGAATACTGCGAAAAGTGGTCAGAAGGACTTAGATTTGTACAACTTATGAAAAATAGAGCCTATCATCACGGAACAAAACGGTCATCTTACAAGGCTATGTTTGGTTGTGACGTAAATGTGAGTCTAAGATGTTCAGCACTTCCAACTGAGACAATCGAAAATATAGAGAACGAGAAAGACTTTGAACAAATTCTTAAGACTTAAAGGGAGGCGGAAATAATGCTGAAAGTGAGACAATAACAGATGTAAATCAGGAAGAGACTGTAGGAAAAGCAGCAGAAAACAGAACAGATTGTGAGCTTTGTCATCAAAACAAAAATTAAAAATAGATACTAATATGGACGCAAACGATTCGTTGACAGTACTACAAATAAAATGACAGCTTTATCTAACAGAAAGTTCCCTCCGCGCTTATTAGATGACACAGTTCGGTTGAAAATTCCTGACGTTGACAGAGGTAGAGGCGACTTTCCCAATGTTTTAATGGTTGTACTTGAATGTAATGATGATGGATTGTAAAAATTGGGTAACCAGTTTGGCACATTACTGAATTATTTTCTAGGAATCAATTCACTGTAGGCGAGACAAAATTTTTAGATGTTGATATTGTTTCTCCCGAAAAAAAAAGCCGTAGCAGATACACAAATAATAATCTTGTGTTTTATAGATAAAGCAAAGCTTTCGATTGTGATATCTGATCAGCCTTGTGGAAAGTGTTGCAGGAACTCGGAGTACCCAAACATCTTATAGCTCTAATAAGTCGCTTTGTCTGAACAATTAGGGTGTCGTGAGGTTTGAGAAGATTACGTCTGGGACCTTCAATTTCGGTAAAAGCGTTAGTCAAGACTGTATTATATTCTCTTTAACACGCATGACGCTAAAACAAAGTTAATGGTGGTAAACCGAAACAACAGAGTTTTGGAATGTTTCGGTTACAACACAATAAAAGATGGCCATAACCTAGAACAGCTGATGGTTACTAGCAAGCTGGATGGCAAGCGTGCAAGGGAACGGGGGGATACTTAGATGGACGGACCAAATTATGCCAAGGATAGGCACAGATGATGAAACATCGTGAAGCAGAACATTGCTTAACGTCGGGGGAATCACGACCCTGAGTGATGAGGAACACTACGTGAGGAGGAGGAGCAGGATGTTTTATGGAACTGAACCGTATTTAAGGTCCTCCCCTCAATTTTAATTTTTTCTCAAATTTTCGGCATTTCAAGAAATATTCGCTTGACAGTGTAGTAATAAAAAAAATACTCAACATACGAATTAAATAATACTTCCTCTTATATAAAAAAAAAACTAAACAAGTTAATAATAAGTTTCCTTATCGAGCCACGGGGATAAGTTATTCCTTATGATGAAACGCCTGGTTTCGTCCATAATAATCATAAGTATCATGAAAGGGACCGCCAGAAAGAAATCACCAAAACTTATTCTCTCCGTGCTAAAAAGTTCATGACACAGTGGCAAATAAGAGACACACAAAGCAGCGATCAAATCTAAAACAATGCTGAAATTAAGAACGTGGTTTCTCATACCTTTCTTCAAAAGCGAGACTCGCCTGGTCTTACAAATAATCACATCTGATATCTGAGTCCAGCACACAGCAACAAAATAAGCCGTCTGCGTTTCTCTCTCAAGCTTTTTCCTGTCGGTAAAATTCCAACCACGACCTAATGTATCTTTTATCGTTAAGCTACTACTTTCCCAATCGTTGCGAATAAACATCAAGCTAGAAGGAAAGAACCCTGCCTTAGCGTATACTATGAAATACGCATACATTGCTGCGAAGAACTGAATTAGTCCTACTTGAAAATACGTCATAAATAACAAATGACCAGTAACGAGATGATCTGTCGGTTTGCGAGGCGGTATGGACATGATGTCTTCTTCAGAATCTTCATATGCCAAACTTATTGCAGGAAGTAGATCCGTTCCAACGTTTATAACAATTATCAAAATGAGAGTAATGGGCAAAGGCATACCCAGGACGGCATACAATACAAAAGGTAACATTTCAGCTGCATTTGAAGTAAGGGTATACGCAATGGTCTTTTTTAAATTGTCGAAGATCCTTCTACCTTCTTGTACTCCCAGCACAATGGAAGCAAAGTTATCGTCTAATAGAATCATATCAGCAGCTTTTTTAGAAACCTCAGTACCATTAATACCCATAGCTATACCAATATCTGCCTTTTTCAAAGCCGGAGAATCGTTGACACCATCTCCAGTCACAGCTACTACGTAACCCAGCGATTGAAAAGTCTCAACAATAAGCAATTTCTGCTGAGGACTGGTTCTCGCGAACGTAATCTCTTTGAACTTGCATTGCACTGTCTTCAAATCGTTAACGCTCATTTTACGAAGTTCATCTCCAGTTACAACAATTGATTGAAATTGACTCCTAATATGCGACGGTACATCAGCTAGATCAATGTGATGCTCAAATGCGTAATCATAAGCCGTTGGCATTGTAATAATGCCACACCTACGAGATATAGCCAAGGCAGTGACCGGGTGGTCTCCAGTCACCATTATCACCCTTATTCCAGCCGACCTACATAAACTAATATATTTGTCAATATTTTTTCTCGGAGGGTCGATCATTGATATTGCTCCAACCAAAGTAAGGTCTTCCACGGGGAAGTTACGAGCTTGTGTGTCGAATTTATAACCTATTGGAAAGTCAGAGACTGGTAAAGCTAATTGACAATATCCAATGACACGCTCTCCCATGTTTGCCATCTTGATGAAATATGTTTTCATTTCTTTTTTCAACTGTGGCGTGATGCTCTGTGGACCTTCGTCCGTGAGTATCCTAGAGCAGTATTCTAATATAATTTCTGGAGCTCCTTTCATTACTAATAAGTAGGAATTGCTTTCTTGCATATGGTGAATCGTGACTTGATATTTGTAAGCTGAGCTGAATGGAATTTCGCCCACTTTCGGGTTTTCATTTTGAATCTTGGTGGCTGAGCGGTTACTCTCCATGTACCTTAATATGGCGGACTCGGAAGCATCGCCAATAATTTTTCTTTTGCTGATGGGTTCATTCAATGTTTCAGGAAGGAAAGTTGCTTTTAAATTAAGTGAACCTGCTAAACATAAAGCTGCATAAGTGGGTTCTACAACGTGAGAATGGTCATCTCTATCTATTATTACGAAATTGCAAAATAAATGGGACACCCTCATTTGATTCTCAGTTAAAGTTCCAGTTTTATCTGAACATATACACGAGGTGGATCCTAAGGTTTCCACAGCTTGCAGTGTTTTAGCAAGACAGTTTTTCTTTTTGAGAGATTTAGCTGACAGCGTCATGCACACAGTCAAGGTTACAATCAAACCCTCAGGTACATTGGCCAATACCATGCCCAGCATATATTGCAGCGCTGACAGCCAACTTCTCTGTGTGAGATATACCATAATAAAAAAAATTATACCTACGACAAATGCCACGCCGCACAATAACGTAATAAAATGAGTGATTTCTTTAGCAATAGGGGTTTCTTCTTTTTGTAGGCCGGTTACCAATCCAGCAATTTTTCCTATTTGTGTCATCTCTCCAGTCGCAATTACTATGGCTTTGCCAGATCCCTCAGTAACAGGACATCCGAAGTACGCCATATTTCTGGACTCCATAGGATTAGAATGAGTGCATTCAGGCTTGTGCTTAATAGGTTCCGATTCACCAGTCAAAGAAGACATATCTGTACTCAAATTAGTGCATGTAAGTATTCGAACATCGGCTGGCACTATATCTCCGCCAACCATTTCTACAATATCGCCGATTACCAGATCTCTATTGGGTACAGTTCTTCGAATTCCATCTCGGATAACAACTGCACTCGGTGGGACTAGTTTCTCGAAACCGCTCATAACTGCTATATTCTTGGCCTCTTGATAAAAGCCAAATATCCCTGTGCCTACAATAGTGACAGCGATCACAGATCCCAAATAGAGATATTCTCTTGCAGAGTGGGCCTCCTCTTCACCTCCCCCGCCGCTTATGGTCAGGAAGTACCCTATGAAATTGACTCCTGATGCCACCCACAGAACACACGGAAACCAACCAAACAGATTTTGCATAAATATTGATAACAAACTAGTGCCATGAAGTTCCTTTAGCTCGTTCGGGCCATAACGTTCTAATAGTTCCGCGGCAACGCTCTCTGTCAGGCCGTTGTTCACACTGGTCCGATACACATTTTCTAGTTGCTCTGGTGTGAGGAAGTGATCTCCTGTGTTTGTTTCTTCCTTAAGGAGGGATACCTGTGAGAGTTCTACGGCGCTCTGGCCCAACACACTTCCTCGGCGAAGGGTTTTGATAGAGGTGGTGCTCGGCCGGTGGGCGTGGCCGTAGCTTGTCTTGGTCATGCTCGGAACTCACGGATGCAACCACCTGCTTGAACTCCTCTGTAAACACAGCATATAAAGACAATGTAAAACAATTAAACACGTTAAACAATTTTAAATTTATCTTGCTCTAGCGACATTAAAAGCAACGTGTCATTTTGACAGATTTTTATTCCATAAATTGTATTATTATCTTCTTTACCTTAAAAAAAAACTAGCGACATGGGTTTCACTAGGTTTTATAATAACTAGCGTTGCGCTAGTAGGCACGTAGGCAGTTACGTTATATGCGAGCGAAGGGCGGGTGCTTCGTTCACATGCAATGTAACTAGTTAACTACCTAAGCACGACATTGCAAAACATCGAAATTTCGTACTACATATATCCAAGCTAAATCTAACAACACAACAACTTTATCTAACAGAATAAATTCTCTAAATGATAGGGAAAACTGCGTTAAAATCCAGTGCGTAGTTTAGAAGTAAAAAGTCACACATTAAGAGCCAGGGCCGCAGCTAAGATTTGTGGGGAGGGGGTTACCCTGGATAAGTAGATATGAGGGCGGGTCTACCGATACGTTATACCCGAAAGGCGAAATATTATTCCATAAACTTGTGAAGATTATGTTATTAGTTCATTTAAAACTTTTTTTTTATTAATGCGCTGAATTTAGCGCTGAACCTGTTCAGTAAAATAATAAAAAATAAAAAGTTTCTCTCTAGAGATCCCACCAAATTGGTCATAACAAGATGTAAAAGCACTCTCTTCCAAAACGATTGCTATACCAAGTCGGTCAAAATCTTCAATAAAATAACGAAACAAATCAGAGAACTACCAATTAATTCAAAAAGAAACTTAAGAAATGGCTCTTTAAACGTGTTCATCACACTAAGTAACTTTACGTACAGTAGAGACCATAAGTGCAGTAGCAGTTTCACAAAACGATCGCATCAAAACAAGTCGCACTTACGACTTTTTTCCATAACAAACATTTTGCACACATACACGATCTCGTATATCGCACTCTTTCATAATTATCTAGCCAGAAAGAGTGCGATATAATGATCATTTGCCTTAGTGACAAGCCTGTCATGTCGCGACGGAGTATTAAGTTAGTGATATTTAATTTCAAACTAATAATTATGTGTCTATCTGGCTTAGCGGTTAACGCTATAGATAAAATGTCTCGCACGGTGTAGCCTGCGTTCGAACCCAAGTGACATTACACTTTTTGTGTTTTAATTATAAATGATACGTTAGACCCGATGAGATATGTTTTTCTAAATATTAGTTAGAACTTATTATTAACAAAAAAGATGAGGGTGAATGTGAAACAAAATAAACTTCTGGATTGAACAAAGTAGTTAGTTATGACGTTGTTAGTTGGTGAACTTTGTTACGAGCGTTTGTGTTATTATTACGATTAGCGTATTGTTTGATTGTCTTTATTCAAGATGCAAGCTAATATTAGTATTGATGCCAGGGCAAATATTGTCACTTTGCGTAAAAATGGACTTAATATTTCTCAAATTTCAACTGAAACTGGCTTATAATGTGTAAGTTATTTTTAAAAATTATAATTATTATGATGATAGTTGTGTGTGATTTTCTTATTATTAAATAAATTGCTAGTTGCAAGTGTGTAATCATATTTTGTTTTTTTTTAGAAATTCTGTTAGCCGTTGGGTAAAGAGGTTTGAGGAAGAAGGTAGTCTGAAGAGTCGTCTAAGAAGTGAAAGGCCGCCGCTTATTAACCCGACTCAGCGACGTTTCATGGTGGAAGAATATGAAACAAATGGTTTCATTCCAACTATAATGTTTGCAGAGCAATTGGATACTACATTACAGACTGTTCGCCATGCAGTCCATGCTGAAGGTTTACATCATCGGAAGCCAGCTAAAAACCATTTTTGACACAAAAACACAGGGAGGAAAGACTACGTTTTGCTCGAGATTATTTAGATTTTAACTGGGAGGTGACTGTATTTTCTGACGAGAAGACTTTCAAGTCTTGCTAAAAGGAAGACTTAATTTATGGCGAAAAGTTAATAAGTAGACCGGGTAACTAAATATTTAGTAATATTAACATAACAGTAATAAAAAAAAAAATTGGGGTTTAGTTTCAATCTTCTTTTCGTCAAGAAAATGAACACTTAAGCTATAACCTCAATACATTCAATGTGACGTTACATAAAAAAAACACGTTCATAAAGTCTAACTCATATATTAGTAATCAATGAACTCTGCTGAATACTGATACCTATAATAAGTGGGTATCAACAATTATATTTGTGTTATTAGAATATCCTTTCCGTGTTATGTTATTCTTATTATGAATTGACTAAGTGGGTATACAACAAAAAATCTTATGAACGGTGATAAGAGAACTTTTTTTTGCCTAGGTAGGAATGTGACGTCACAATTCTCATAAAAGTTTGTTAATTTTATAAATAAATAAAACGAATAAACATTTATGTTATCATTCAGCATGATTTTTTTATTTCCACCTTCCAACACCGAAAAGATAAAATAAAAATCAATTAATGAGGCTAAATAATAATACAATAACTATCTAATATTTAACTTCTTATAAAAATAAATAATAAGCATGACTATTATTAAGGTTTCAAAGAAACAAAAAACAGCCACACATTGTAATAACATGGATTCGAACTTAGACTTCATTGATCGTAAACCCATGCTTAGCCCAAACAGCTACCAACACATGTTAATACTACGCGAATTTTAACAATGCAATGGTAAGAACAGGTCATCACTATGATGTGTATTCTAAATGCAACAGAAATATAATGCTATTTCGCGTAGTGTGACGACAGTTCATTAGTGTGTGTTATGTGTGGAATGTTGAGACATCACTCATACACGCACACGCACACACACTGCTGTATCGCGCTCACACAGTTCATAGCAATATACTCTTTAGCATGGTAGTGCACTTTTGAGCGTCTACTGTACATCAAACTAAGTAACTATACGCAAAAAAATTATGGGAAACGACTATTTTTTTTGGCGTGAAATATCACGTTTTACGGTAGGACTCAATGTAACGTAGGTATTCAAACCATTGTGCTGATGGATGGATTAAACAGCGCGGCTGTTGTGAAGGTGTTTAAAGTAAAATTTATTACATTAAAAACATGTACTTAACGTTCTGAATGAAAACGTACGCGGCTATCCGAAGACAGGAGCCGCAGAAAATCATCTCTTGCACTGTACTTTAACTCTTGTTACGTTATGATTTAGGTAATTATTGCTGCTTTAGCCTTTTGCTCCTCTGACTGACCTTAAGTCACCAGCTCCACGGCTGAGAGGATCGCGACGACAGTGTGGCGTACCGTTAATTTTAACATAAACTCTTGGAATGGATACGTATGATATGGGGAGGGTTTTGTGTGTATGATTTCGGAGCGGGATGATTTCAGTGTTTCCTCTTAATAAAACTAACGAACTTGGTGTAAAGAACCTTTACTTGTTAAGTTAATAATAAGTTTCCTGTTCGAGCCACGCGGACAGGTTATTCCTAATTATGTAACGCCTGGTTTCGTCCAAAGCGATCATAAGGACCATGAAAGGAATCGCCAGAAAAAAATCAGCAAATGCTATACTCGCCGTACTAAAAAGTTCATTACATAGTGGCACGTAAGTCACACATAGTGCAAAGATCAAATCGCAAAATATACTGACATTCAACACGTGGTTTCCCATACCTTTCTTTATAATCGAGATTCTTCTAGTCTTGCAAATAATCGCATCTGAAATCTGAGTCCAGCACACAGAAACAAAATAAGCCGTCTGCGATTTTCTCTCAAGCTTTTTCCTGGCCGAGTAATTCCAACTACGACCTAATGTATCTGTCACCGTTTCCTTTTCACTTTCCCAAGCTGTGCGAACAAACATCAAGCTAGAAGGAAAGAACCCTTCCTTAGCGAATACTATGAAATACGAATACATTGCAGCGAAGAACTGAATTAGTCCTACTTGAAAATACGTCATGAATAGCAAATATCCAGTCACGAGGTGATCTGTCGGTTTGCGAGGCGGTATCGACATGATGTCGTCTTCAGAATCTTCGTATGCCAAACTTATTGCAGGAAGTAGATCCGTTCCAATGTTAATAACCATTATCAAAATAAGACTAATGGGCAAAGGCATACCCAGGACAGCATACAAAACAAAAGGCACCATTTGAGCTGCGTTTGAGGTAAGGGTATACGCAATGGTCTTTTTTAAATTGTCAAAGATCCTCCTACCTTCTTGAACCCCCATTACGATGGAAGCAAAATTATCGTCCAATAAAATCATATCAGCAGCTTTTTTAGAAACCTCAGTACCATTAATACCCATAGCTACACCAATGTCTGCCTTCTTTAAAGCCGGGGAATCATTGACCCCATCTCCTGTTACAGCCACTACGTAACCCATCATTTGAAAAGTCTCAACAATAAGCAATTTCTGCTGAGGACTGGTTCTCGCGAACGTTATCTCTTTGTACTTATTTAGTACAGCTTTCAAATCGTTACCGCAAAATTTTCGAAGTTCCTCTCCAGTTATAACAGCTGCCTGAAATTGACTCTTAATGTGAAGCGGTACATCAGCTAGATCAATGTGATGCTCAAACGCGTAATCATACGTAGTTGGCGTTGTAATAGTGCCACACCTACGAGATATAGCTAAGGCAGTGACGGGGTGGTCTCCAGTCACCATTATCACCCTAATTCCAGCCGTCCTACATAAACCAATATATTTACCAATATGTTTTCTCGGTGGATCAATCATTGATATCGCTCCAATAAAAACAAGGTCTTCCACGGGGAAGTTACGTGCTTGTGTGTCGAATTTATAACCTATTGGAAACTCACGGAGTGGCAATATTAAATTGCAATATCCAATCACACGCTCTCCCATGTTTGCCATCTTGGTGAAATTGGCTCTCAATGCCTTTTTCGACTGTTGCGTTAGGGGCTGTAGACCTTCGTCCGTGAGAACCCTAGAGCAGTATTCTAATACAATTTCTGGAGCTCCTTTCATTACTAATAAGTAGGAATTGGTTTCTTGCATATGGTGAATCGTGACTTGATATTTGTAAGCTGAGCTGAATGGAATTTCGCCCACTTTCGGGTTTTCATTTTGAATCTTGGTGGCTGAGCGGTTACTCTCCATGTACCTTAATATGGCGGACTCGGAAGCATCGCCAATAATTTTTCTCTTGCTGATGAGTTCATTCAAAGTTTCAGGAAGGAAAGTTGCTTTTAAATTAAGTGAACCTGCTAAACATAAAGCTGCATAAGTGGGTTCTACAACGTGAGAATGGTCATCTCTATCTATTATTACGAAATTGCAAAATAAATGGGACACCCTCATTTGATTCTCAGTTAAAGTTCCAGTTTTATCCGAACATATACACGAGGTGGATCCTAAGGTTTCCACAGCTTGCAGTGTTTTAGCAAGACAGTTTTTCTTTTTGAGAGATTTAGCTGACAGCGTCATGCACACAGTCAACGTTACAATCAAACCCTCAGGTACATTGGCCAATACCATGCCCAGCATATATTGCAGCGCTGACAGCCAACTTCTCTGTGTGATATATACCATAATAAAGAACACTACACCCATAACAAATGCTACACCACACAATAACTTAATAAAACGAGTGATTTCTTTTGCAAGAGGAGTTGGTTCTTTTTTTAGACCGGTTACCAATCCAGCAATTTTTCCTATTTGTGTCATCTCTCCAGTCGCAATTACTATGGCTTTGCCAGATCCCTCAGTAACAGGACATCCGAAGTACGCCATATTTCTGGACTCCATAGGATTAGAATGAGTGCATTCAGGCCTATGCTTGACAGATAAAGATTCTCCAGTCAAAGAAGACATATCTGTACTTAAATTAGTGCATGTAAGTATTCGAACATCGGCTGGCACTATATCTCCCCCAATCAATTCTACAATATCGCCGATTACCAGTTCTCTATTGGGTAAAGTTCTTCGTTTTCCATCGCGTATAACAACTGCTTGTGGTGGGACTAGTTTCTCGAAACCGCTCATAACCGCTATATTTTTAGCTTCTTGATAAAAGCCAAATAAGCCAGTGGTTATAATCATCAAAGCGATCACAAGTCCCAAATAGAGATATTCTCTTGCAGAGGAAGCGTCATGTTCTGCATCCCCAGGTAAGTCTATTTTCAGGGTCAAGAAGTACCCTACGAAATTGACTCCTGCTGCCACCCACAGTACACATGGAAACCAACCAAACAGATTTTGCATAAATATTGAAAACAAAGTGGTGCCTTGAAGTTCTTTTAGCTCGTTTGGGCCATGTTCTAGCAATAGCTCCTTGGCAAAACTCTCTTTCAAGCCGGTGATCGCATTGGTCCGGTACACGACTTCAAGTTGCTCTTGCGTGAGGAAGTGATCGCCTGCGTTTGTTTCTTTCTTAAGGACACTTATCCGGTCTAAGGTGGGCTGGTTTAATCCACTTAACCGGCGAAGGGCCAAAAAGGAACTGGAGCGTGAGTGCTTCTTTGACATTGTAGGTCACCTACAGGTGCGGTTTGATGAAGTGCGGTTTGATTTCAAGAATACAATAATTTTAAATTTATAATACATACATTAATTTTTGCTTTATCTCGTAGTTAGGAGAATAATACTATTTTGAGTACATTTTGTATTTTTGCGATGTTATGACAACTTGTCATCTAGCTTTGACAGAATTTCAATTTCTATAGTAGTTTTACCATCATGATTTCGAAAGTAAAGATACTAAATCAGAGGTAAACTGTAAAAGGACTGTATTTTACGTGCTATTCCGACCAAAGCGGTAGCAGTGGGGCATGGGTGTCGCCATCGAGGGTGGGGGTGGGGGGGTCAGCTGCCCGCCCTAGAGGCTTACGATTTTTTTCAGTTCTAACTTTTCCTGCGTGATGCCACAGAATTAGTAAGTACGTTATAAATTGTAGCGCTCATTAGAAGCACACTCTCACTATTATAGTTTTAAAGGCTAAAATAGGCTGTGAGTAATCGTACTGCAACAAACTTACGCATTTTCTTTGAACTAACGCGCGTGGTCTGACTTTAACCTTTTCATCGCCACGGACTTCAATAGAAGTTCCGAATTTTCGTGCCACCTGCGCCACGACTTCATTAGAAGCTCTTCATTTTAACTACCTTATGAAAATAAATTTACTGTATTTAATAGCTTTATTTCATTTTACTATTTAATATAATGAATAAAAGAAAATAGGGTATGTACCCCCTACCCTAAACCCCCCTACCCTGTATACCCTATTTTTTTATTTCCCTAAAAAAGAACCCCTTATTTGTCTTAAAATCGGCAAAAACAGAAACTACGAGCATTTTTGAGTCCCCAAAACGCCGAGGATATAAAGTCTGCCAGTGATGTGACGCGAAAGTTATCGCTGTTCGATTTCGCCCTTTGAAATATTTTTTAATACTTACTATTGAAAACAATTTAAGGTTAGTAAAATATGAATTTAGTTAACTACTTTATAACAAAGGGAAAATAGACGAATTTCGACCTTCAGATGGGTGCCGATCCGGAATTAAATAGTTGTTGTTATTGTTTAGGAATCCTTGTCGATAATTATATTCCCATCTCTACAAAACAGTTGGTTGCCAGTGCCCCAAGCGCCACGGGCTACTATAGATGTCGTTCTGTGACGTCATAGCGTACAGCTATCAAGGTCACTCTGGAATAATGCAGCACAACTCTAATCGGGTGAGCGCTCACGCACCCTTCTGACATACAAGAAAGTACCTACTCTTTGCTTCTTTAACACTTATTCTATTTTACTAATAAGTAAACAGTTAAATTAACGATCAAGAACAGGATACGAATGAGCTGTTAAAAATTTTACAAGGTGTCGAATCGGACTCCGAATATTTTGTGAAGGACATTGACAGAGAAGAAGATTCTGTGGTACGTCCAGTTAGATAATATTTAGTAATAACATTTATTTATCAAAAATTAAGAATACAATAAGTAAAATGTTCGGTGAGCCACAAACTAAGCGTCGCTTGGAAGACACAAGTTGTATCTTGTGGCCCTTTTTTTTTTTTTTTTTTTCGGATGGGACATCATCAAATGTGGGGGGGCAGTCTGGGCGGAGCGGGAAGGGAGTGTCAGACTTGTACTGACTAAAACCCATCCATGTTCCTTCTTTGCCCTTTGTGTTCCAGGGCCACGGTATCTCTTTCGAACAGTCCCGCAGCCCTGGCAGGCATTGGCCAATGCGGACCCCTACTTATTTGCCGACATCTCTTTGAGGCGCACGTGGAACACGAATGCGCCGTCGACACGGCCTGTCGTCATAAGACGGTCGAACGGCGAGCTAGCCCATAACTCGCCGTCCACAGGCCCGTGCCTGCAGTGGCCGGGAGCCACCACGTGACCCCCAACGCCCAGGGTGCGTTGGGGGTCACGTGGTCCTGCGGTGGCTGGGACGTGAGGTTCTTTCCCTCTCACGTCCCGCCACCTCCTTCACTAGCATGACTGCTTCGCAGAAGGAGGTGACGGCTTCCCATTCCCTCTCGCTCCGGACCATGGCTTGGACCAGGGCCGGACGCGAGAGATCGCCGCCGCCAATCGCCGCTACGAGGACACGGCGGTGCTCCGCCCAAGCGGGGCAGACCTCCATGGTGTGCTCCACCGTGTTCTCCGGACGGTCCTTGCAGTGGAAACACCATCTTGTGAGATGATAGATTTTCAACCAATAACGATGTGAGGAGCCAGCTATGCTAGCGCCATTTGTTTCACAGTTGTCATCCCCATGGGGTCGCCCCTATTACATGCAATTTAAAAAAACTGGCAAAATGTGGGTAGGTAATAGGAATACTTAGGTACTATAGGTAGATACAACTCTGCCTAACCCTTTGGGGACAACAGGCGTAATGTTATGTATGTAATTACAAGCCGTGCCCCCTTAGACCATTTCGTACGGCCGATACTTCCCATCGCGCATGATCAAAAACCGGAAAGTGCGAGTCGGACTCGCGCATGAAGGGTTCCGTACCATCGTAGTAGGGCAGTTCAGTTTCATTTTTTTTATTATTTGTTGTTATAGCGGCAACACAAAAACACATTGTGAACATTTCAACCTTTAACGGATCATGAGATACAGCACACTGACAGACGGACGGACGGAAGAACACCGGAGGCTTAGTAATAGGGTCCCATTGGTTACTCTTCGGGTACGGAACCCTAAAAATGAAGATCTTCCATAGGTACAAAGTTTCATTCTTTTTTGGACCCTTTTAGGGGTTTAAATAGCCCACCGTCGAAGTCAAAAGATTCTCGTAGAGTTGTACAGTACCGCATGATTCTTTTGGCGCCCGTATGACATTGCCAGGAGGGCGCGATTGGTAAACATTTGTGATATTGTCAGCAAAAATTGGATTGTAAAAGCAAAATGGCGGCGTTCGTTCCGATTATAACCACGAGCCAAAGGAACCATGCATCACTATTATAAAGGGGTTTTCATAGCTCAATTGCTCAAACGCTACCAGTGACGTGCAGTTAACAATTCCCAGTCCTTTCAGTTATTTTTTTAACCTCGGACAGTTACAATCCAACAGCAACCTTATCATTACGACAATAAAGATCACTGTCATTTTGACAGACTTGTCAGACCTTATTGCTACGAGAATGAAGATCAGTCATTTTGACGTGAGTCATCAAATTATACCAATTACCAAAAAATGTACCTAAAACATACTATTTTGTACCAAAATCTAAACAATCTGTACCGCCATATTGACATCAAGATGACGGGTGTTCTATAACATTTTATTATTTAACCATTACTCATAAAAAACAGGGTGTAAGAGACAGCCCTCCACAACTGATGATGAATTCAGTCTATCATACTAAGATGACCGGTACAAGAAACTATTTCAGGAATGTTATGGGAATTCAATAAATATGATTTATTTTATTTCCTCATACGCAATGTATCGTTACCGTGGCAAAACGCACCCAGCGTACGGCAACCACGACGACGAGTTGGATGGTTAGGTATGTCAATATCTTGATAATTATCGTGTTAACATATACACAAGATACGGTTGTTTTATTTCTCAGGAACTATCCCACTAACCAAGTGTGTGTTTCTTTTAACTTGAGGTACTTTTTAGGTACAATATTTTGGTGTTATTATATTTTATGAGTAATGGTTAAATAATGAAATATTATATACCTTAATTTCGAAATAATTTTGTTTTGTAGGAGGTACAGATTTTTTAGAGCTAGGTACAAAATAATATGTTTTAGGTAATTTTTTTTTTTGTTAATTGGTATAATTTGATTCGCTATGGTACACCCGCCAATTTGATTCTCACCATTTTGACAGACGTGTCAGACCTTATTGTTACGAGAATGAAGATCACTACGATGATGTTGGCCCAGGGCGAAAGTTGTCCAGCCAGATGGTACTCTGTATCAAATATGAGTACACCTTTCTGATACACGCTGAATAAAAGTCATGGATGAATCATGGATGTTCGTGGATGAAATAAAACAATTACAGAAAATACACAATTCATTTGCTTCAGTTATATTTTCTTATATACAATTAAAATCATTACAATTAAGTATTTATACTAGCAGCTCTACATGTATAGTTTATTAATTATATATATCGTACACTAGCTTCCGCCCGTGACTTCGCTTCCTTCATTACAGCCTGGATAATGTAGCATTCAATTAATAAAGTAAATTTTCGGAATTAGATCAGTGGTTCCGTTGATTATCTCTTACATTCAACCTTACAAACTGAGACGGTGCCTGGGGTAGGAGCGCGCGGGGGGCGGGGGGCGGTGAGCTTAGCGACACTTCACCACACGCCCGCCCCGCTCTATGTTCAGCTAAAAGGCAACAAAAATGTTATGTACATTTATTATGTATTATATTCGATACCCATACAAAACAATTTTCTTTTTTTTAAATATACATCGTGATTTAAGGTATAAAATGTGTCTATATTTCTGAGGTTTGTTTTTACAGTTACACAACAAATACGTTACGTTACGAGATTGTATTAGTTATATTACTATATTTCGAATTCTACTGTACAGGGAAGCCTATGAGTGTTTACATTAATCAAACAACGCGATATTAAACATTTGGAAAGTTATTTCGGAAAATCCTTAACAAAATTACAATATTACTGAATTTTCACTTAGACTAGGTGATACGTAAAACATAACTGACGCTTGTTATCCCCGAAGAGTAGGGCAAAGGAGTACCTAATAGTACACTCACATTTCGCCGTTATGTTATGTTTTTAAACCCCCATGTAATAAGGGGCGAGCCTATTGCCATCAACCGGGTATGAATACAGACTCCGTGGCTGTTACTGAGTAGAGGTGGGCGTTGAATCAATAAACGGTTTTTTTAACGACTTTTCATTCGTCAACGTGTTAACTGTTATTCATTAATGAAAAAACAGGTTGAAAATATTAACTGTCAACGCACTCAATGCATTATTTCAATATTATTTTATTAATTTCTGAGAATTTAGTCTACTTCGGAAATATTCGTTATTTCCGGATGTTACCGAACACCGTCGCGTCGACGCATCGGACGCGGGCGTGTGTGTGTGATGAACTATTAAGTACGCCTGGATCTAGCCAGACCAGCCAGTCCTAACTGGCTGGGTAAAGCATGGAAAGCCTGGAAAAAGTACGAAGAAAAGGTCATTCCAGTTAAAAAAAAAGTAATCTAAATTCTTATCAAATCATAATGTTTAACTTAATCTGCAACAAAATTGTCATTGATCAAAAACGTTGACATATTAAATTGACGATTACCGCTAACGATTGAAGTTTTAAAACCTGTTATTTATTTAACAACTTTTTTAACTCGTTAACCATTAACGATTAACTGTTAAATTACATTAACTAAAAAATCGTCAATGACCCATGCCTACTACAGAGAAATTTCTGATGGAAAACCCAATATCACTATACCTGACCCGGGAATCGAACCCAGGACCTCATGCTCAGCAGTCGCGCTAACGAGGCAGTCTATACGTAAAATAATGCATAAATAAATGCCGCTCGGCTCTTTGACAAGAATTGAAAATTCAACAGTCCAATTATATTATGGCGTTCTTTACGTATGGGGTCGTCCATTAATCACGTGATGTTTTTTAGCAAATTTTTAACCCCCACCTCCCCCATGGTGATTCGTGGTGAAGTTTTAGACTACCCCTCCCTCCTCCCACCCAAAATCACGTGTATTTTTTTTGGTACAAAGTATCTTAAAAAATATCAGAATATTATCTTTAAATACAGGTTAACAGGTATAATCTAATTTAATTCTGGAAAAATAAGCACCGTGATAAAAATGTCAAGGTCACGCACCGCTTTTCGGTTTAGAAATCGCGCGTTCAAAGAAAAAATAAATACACGTGATATCTCACTACACCTGCCCCTCCCCCTAGTGATATTTCGTGATTTTTTCCGAACCCCCTCCCCCCTTTCCAGCCTCACGTGATTAATGGACGACCCCTATGACTGTTAGTGAAAATGAGCATAATTGTTTAAACTGATAATACATATAAAATAGGAAGGTAGCTAATCTCAAAATAATTATTATGATTGATTAACATCTTTGGTAACGACTATTTTGTACTTTCGACACATATGGTAAGGTTTTATCATAGTTTATCTACATGCGAAACTACAAGACTTCTTATTTTCACAAGGCAGTTGTACAACGCGTACCAAAAAGGTGTGGTCACATTTCTGGGTGTTATTCAGATCATCAAACTGAATATATTCTCAATGGGACCACCATAGATCGCAAAAAAATCAGCTGTCAAGTACAAAACTTCAATACCTACTGGATCCAAATGTATGGGACAGCTGATTTATTTTTCGCGATTTCGATGGTGGTCCCATGGAGAGAATGGATCAATTTGATGGTCTGAATCACACCCTGAGATACCACCTTTCTGGCACACGCTGTACATGTATTCAGGGTTAAATATAATTAGTTAGAGAAATTTCACAGACATGATAGCTTTTCACATACAGAGTGTAACAAGGCCCTTAACAAAGCCTGCATCCAAGCATTCTGTACATAAAACTAAATAACTTTACGCAAAAATGCTTGCTGGGAAACTTTTTTTTGGATTGAAAAATCACGTTTTACGGTAGGACTCAATGTCACCAACTCAAGACATCGTGTTGATTGAATAGTACGGCGGTCGTGGAGGTGTTTAAAGTAAAAATCTTACATTAAAAACATGTATTTAAAATAAAAAACTTGTGAAAAAGTTGGAAGTTTGACTTCCAATTTCTCCGTAACCAGAAGTTTCCCAGGTATGGCCTAGAACAAAAAAAAATATCGCAATGACGGGGAGAATAAATACCTTTCAGCTTTGTTAAGTCTTGTTACACCCTTTGTAAATGGATTAAATTTCAAGTAATTTCGTGCTATTTGAGGTAAACACCATCATTGGCAGTTAAAATATAACTTTAGGAAATAATATTTTACTGGTATTGGTAAAATACCTATTAAGTCAAAAAGGCCCTGCATAACATCTAGCTTCGTGATTCTACCTTTTAAAGCAAGAACGAGTAGGCTGTATGCTCGTTCCATCGAAGAGCTCATCCATCTCTTCCCACGTAGCCAGATTGAGGTCTTAAGCAAACCTAATCATTCATTAAAACGATTAATATTAAACTATTGCCTTAAAACATAGTTACATGAATGATTCTATTAAAATACATAATACAATATAAAAGATAAGTATTCAATCAGGCAGCAATTCTAAATTTAAAGTTGAGAACTTTCCAGACTCGGCTTGAGTTACCTTATGTACAGTGAGATTTTTTAGAAAACGAATGGATAGAATTTTATAATTCTTTTGTATTTTTTTTTTTTATAAAATTCTATCAATTCGTTTTCTAAAAAATCTCAACCGTTTATGCAAAGGTGGGTCAGCTAATTGCTATCACTCACTGTACCATACTAAAACAAGCCCGCGAAAAAGTGTGATAAAAAATAATGTACAGTATAATTTCAAAAGTCGGAAACGTCTATCTTTGTCTCTCTAAGAAAGTTTTATGTTTTTAAAGTAACTACTAGAGATCGAAATACATTGAGTTTATTTGACTTAACTTCAATGAAGAAAAACAAACAAATGACATTAAAGATTTTAACTTGACACAATTTAATCGGAAACTAAATATTTTTTAAATTGAAAAATGCTACTATACCATTGACGAATTCCTTCTTGACAAAATGTAATAAACTAAGCTGATAATTACGTATTTATGCTTGAAAATTCAAAAACTTGACTAATTAATTATATTCTGAATATTTATAATAATAATTAATTGTATTCTAAATGTTTATTATAAAAGTGATTGTAGTCTAAATATTGAAATTTTTAAACTTATACTGTCACTTACGGAACATCTTCCGTGATTGTTCATTATTTTGAGCTCCCGATAACTGTAACTAAAATATTATTCATTATTAATATTCTAGTTCACTAGTTAGCCATATTTCTTATTCCCATACAGTAATATTGCCAAATTAATTAAAACAGGTAAATATTTGACAGCTATTTGCGACGTTGCCAACTTTTCGGATAAACGCTCTTAAAAATCATTCCGGGATTTAATAGGGAGGTCCCTATCCACATGATACTTAATGCCTTGAAGTTTAAGCTATCTTTACCTATTCCAATCTCTGACTATTTATTACACACAAAATAATAATAATAAACTATGCCAACAAAGTGTCAGACCTTGCCAGTATACCAAACTCTTTTGTTGACCATATAATAGTCTACTCCAATAAGGTTTCGTTCAAGCAGGTATTCACATATACAGTTATTATACTCTATACTTACACAATCACAATAAAAGCTTATTTCTTAAAACTAAAACACGCAATTCATACTATTTTTCTTCACTTTTAATTATTTTTCAAACAAAAATTCTTGAAAAATGTTATAGGAATGAGTTGAGTGGAATGATTTGGTTTTTTTCTGTCGATCTTCGAACGGATCCATGGAACCTCAGCAAATTACGCATACATACATACATTATCAATCAGTATCGTTAATATAGATTCAGTTTATTCTGTTTAACATTTTCTAATCTTGACAACCGCCTGCAGAATCTTCACAAAAAGAAAGTTTAAAGCCGATTTTATTTAGCAAGCCATTTTAAGTTTAAAATTTCAAATGCACTTCAACAAAATATACAGGGTTATTGGTAATATGTCAGCAATCCGTCAGGCGGACATAGGGGGGGGTCATCTGACCCTTTGGTTGTAGATACAACCAAATGACCCTATGCACATGACAAACATTTCCGAGTAATTTACAACTTACGGTTTTTTTTTTTCATGAAAACAATTCATATATTGTTTTCATGAAATTAGGTTGTATAGACGGCATACGTTGCCCCACTCTAGGGACTTCTCCTGTATCGTCGGTGCGTTTACAAACATTTAAACTCACATACACAAACAACCAGACCCGGAACAACTACCTGTTGGCCATACGAATATTTGTTCCGTGCGGGAATCGAAACCGCGACACGCCACCACTGCGCCAACCGTGCCGTCAAATCGTACCGTCGTCAAATATTACCAATACCCCTGTATATATATATATACATAGTAATTCTAGGCACTCAACACAACAGACTAATAGTACCATTATCACTGGCCAGCAACAACAGTCTATTCAGCGGTAATACTGCCATACACGTCAGTACGCCCCGAAACGTATCGGAGCGTAGTTTCGTGCTCGAAAAGCTGGCGTCTTGAGAGAGAGACGTGTGCACTCCGATGCGGTTGTTCGTTGTGCCTGAGATCAACTCTTTGTAGTATACTGAGAGGCAGTGGACTGGCTCTGTGCTGCCTCTGGATGGAGAAAAGAAATTTAAGTTAGTTACCTTAGTGTATGATGATGATAATCGATTTTGGGCACAGCGACTGCTGTCTATGACTTCTATGATTTTTTATTTTTTTTTTATTTGGAAACCAAACTATTGTACACTTTGTCTTACATCTAAGTATACAATAAAGTGGGTTAACGTAAAATCAACAACGTCTCCACACATTACTATAAGTATTAATTTACTTACATACAGTATGGAAGAAAGGTAGGGCTTATTTTAATATTATACTTAATTATTAGGTTTTAAGTGCATTAACTAATTCTTTTTTAAATGCATTATGAGCTAACGTAACAAAACGTGACGTAAACAAACAAACGTGTCTATTTTAACAAAATGTTGGTTATATATTTTGGGTAATCTGTGAAGAGGCGCCCGTTGAACCGCATTTGTACGACTAGAGGTTCTAAGTATAAGATATGGAGGTAACTAAATAACGGAACTAGTGTGCTCTCAGAATAATGCAAATATATTGTTTGTTATTAGTACCGCCACCGCTGCGTAGTTGGCCAATCTCAACAGAGATTAGCCAGGTACCAAGTACGCAGCGGTGGCGGTACTTTCTTATAAGCGCAAAAGCTTGGCTTGCCCTTATAACATTTACTCTTTGTCATTTAAAGGTTCCTGAAAAGTCTGGGCTTGCTCTAACTTGCCGTAAAGTTCATTTTTGAGCATCCCAGGGGCGCAGGCACTTTATAATGCACAAGTGTGTGTACATGTTCGGTGAAAGAGGGTTAAAAGTAGGTTCGAATATTTTCTTTATAATTGTTTTCGTGTTCCTTATGACAAAATGTACTTCCCAGAACTATTCACATTCGAAAATCTAAAAAAAAAATTGTCATTTGTCGCTAAATTGTGCAAGGATACATTTTTGTCAACGGGCATAGTATTATAGGATTACATAAATTACCAAAATATTACTTACTTGAGATGTGCTATGAGTTCACCGTCATCAGGTCTCCATAGAGCCGTGACCTGATCCAGACCAGAGCTAAGTAGTCTATGGTCGTCTACTGTCGCCAATCTCAGCACCTGAGTGATGAAAATGTTATATGTAACAAAAATTTAAATAAAAAAAAAATCATCTTTTTTTTTTTATTAAATTATTTTTTGCTAACATAATTGTAGAGGTTAGATAAAAAAAACATTATAGTCACAACAACAGCCTATGAGCAAATTCAAAGGGGGCGTTCAAGAGATGACAGTCCTAATATTCCATAGCAATTATAACAACTCTTGAACGCGGTTTCATTGCTGCCCTAAAGCAGTTATCGCAGATATCCGCGACCGTCACAATGGATCATGGGTTCATCACACTGAGCCCTTTGAAACGATGTTACCACTCCAATTTTCCGGCTCTCTCTGCACCCCACCCGTGTTGAGTGCCCGGACTGCCAAACATGAGTTGCATGTTTCAAGCTAAACAACATTAGTTTTTGTATATGCGAAACCTGAAACGTGTCTAGTATTTTTATGTAAAGAATCTATGTACAAAATTTCAAAACTGTATCATGAAACATCACAAAGTTATAAGCTTGTTTTGTTACCTGGTTGTCCGCACAAAAACGTGGTCACCTCCAGCGTCGTCTTGAGCTCATTGATCATAATAATTTGACAGTAGGTACCTAAATTATTGCGATAGGTACTTAAAGTCGCTCGGTCCTACTTTTAACTTTTTTAAATATTTTTGGGAAAAAATATAAAATGGTTTAAAAATTATTGGAATCGATTCAGTTACTTATTCTGAACAAACTATATTCAGGTTTCGCATATACTAAAAATAATGTTGTATAGCTGACTTCCTACGCTACAACGTCAAGAGGTATCGTTATACCTCATCGCTAGCCGTAGTAGGCACATACTGACCTCCCCGTCGTGCGCGCGCCACGTGGCCAGCGTGAGGCCGGTGCGCAGGTCCGTGACGGCCACGTGCCCGCTGGCCAGCCCGCACGCCGCCCAGCCGCCCGACGAGCACACGCACATGCAGCGGATGAACGTCGTCGCGCTCATCGGTAGCTGGAATATAGTACAAAATAATTGAAAAAATACCGCATTGTCTCCAAAAAAAAAATCCTACTGTATTTTTATTGATTCATCATGTTTAAATATCCTATCATTATGCTACTACCCCTACCTAATTTAATTTTCCCTTGTTTATCTCAATGACATAAGGAATGATTTAATTATTTAGAATGAACACATTACACGACAAATGTCATTCCGCCAGAAGGTCATCATC
The DNA here is from genome assembly GCA_910589295.1 of Noctua janthe. Lineage (NCBI taxonomy): Eukaryota > Metazoa > Arthropoda > Insecta > Lepidoptera > Noctuidae > Noctua > Noctua janthe. The sequence goes on along the minus strand of OU342559.1, from coordinate 14,517,993 downwards.
ATCTTCCAGCCCTTGTACCATGTTACTTGGGGTCGGCGCAACACGTTTTTTTTCTTCCATTCTCCCCTGTCAGTCGTCACGCTATCATTTACTCCTTTTTCCTTCATATCATTCCTCACACAATCCATCCATGTTTTCTTTGGTCTTCCTCTCCCTCTCGATCCATCAACAATTATATTCATCACTCTTTTAGTCACATGCGATTCGTCCCTCCTCATCACATGTCCATACCAAGACAGTCGATTCCCTTTCAAATTTTTTGTAACTGGCGCAACTTTCAAACTTCCTCTAATATACTCATTCCTTACTTTATCCATTCTTGTCACTCCACACATCCACCTCAACATTCTCATCTCCGCTACATGGAATCTTTTTTCATCCATCTTCTTCACAGCCCAGCATTCCGATCCATACAGTACGACAGGTCTAATCACGGACATGTATATTTTCCCCTTTAACTTGAGCGTCCGTGGGTCGCTAGTTGTTTCAGTGACCTATCGCCATTTCATCCACCCGGGGTTAATCGGGTGCGTTACGTCCCGATCTACTACGCCATCCCCCTGGACAAGCGACCGAGGTACCGAAAATCGGAGCAGATCTGTATGGGCGTTCCGGCAAGATTTGTAGGCACAAGACTGGAGAGACCACCGAAATCACAAAACAAGCATTCCGGGAGAAAGTAACAAATCGAAAAAAAAATGTTTTTCGAGAGACAGTTCATTCCGTAACTTACTTTTTGTTCTCGAGCTCGTAGCTAAATAATAACAACCGCTCGGGTCGATGTGCAGGTTAAGCCGCGCTGGGTGGCTCTAGGTTGGTCCATGGAAGGGTGGATGACCGCCCATTGCATACAGAGTTTCCTCCGTACCTCGGAAAGCACGTTAAGTCATTGGCGCCGGCTGTCAATTGTAGATCTTTGACAGTCGTTAAGTAGTCAGTAGCCCGAAAATCTGACAACCAGTCTTACCAAGGGATATCGTATTACCCAGTACTAACTGGGTTGTGGAGCTCAGATAAGCATTCGCTCCATGCAAAATACTGGTATTCAGTTGCATCCGGTTAAACTGGAAGCCGACCCCAACATAGTTGGGAAAAGGCTACGCAGATGATGACTTTTTTTTCTTATCTTAAAGACAGTGGTGGTGAAGTGTACTTTTCTCTGATCTCTCTGATTGAAATAGGTGAATTTCCCAATGCAAACAAGCTTACCTTCAGCTCGTGCGAGGTATGCGGCGTGCGCGCATCTATGACGCGCAGCGTGGCGTCTGTAGTGGCCGCCAGTACTGCCGCAGACGGACCCGCCAGTGTACGGACTATGCTGACTGGAGACTTCATGCTGTCCAACTGAATCGAAGAACAATTTGGTTAATGTACCACTTTATAGGAACGAAGGACCTCAGGTTACCTGTGACCTAAAAGCAGGTGATAATAAAGTCCATTTTTCAAGTAATTTTTGACCAAGCAGAATTGAACTAGTTGAAACGATATTTTTTTTTTTTTTTAATAGCCCTTCATAATTAAATATGTGCAATAAATATAAAAATTTAAGTTAAATATCAGATTTGTTACAAGAAAAACGAACAAGAAATAGGGTAGACCACTTTGTCTGCTCATAAACACCCACCCGCAATAACTGTTTATCCGTGATCATGGAGCTTGCAACACCGAAATATCGGGAACTCAAAACAAATAGTAAACATGGTAACCCGTTTGCAGTGTTAATGATATTGCTACAAGAATACTGGATAGCTGATAATGCAGAAGCATTTTAACAAAACATCGTAAGCACAAACCTGCGACACGACGCTCTCCATGAAAGGGTCCCATATATGTACGACGGAGTCAGTCGACACGGCGAGACGCAGCGACTCGAGGAACGTGAGCGATAACACACCTTTCTTGTGGCCCGTGTACGACCAGTTGCATTGCGAGGTCGCGTTGCCGTCACCCTGGGAATTGAAAAGTGTTTTACTACCGTAAAACGGGGTGAATAGGACCGCAGGGGTGAATAGAGACAAATTTTGAAAAGGGATTTTAACGTTGAATTAATATGTTATGTTGCTAGCAAGGTCTCTAAATAATTAAGTATACTAAGTAAATAAAACAGAGTACTTTTTGGTAACATAATCAAATTAATTCAACGTTAAAATCCCTTTCAAAATTTGTCTCTATTCACCCCTGCGGTCCTATTCACCCCGTTTTATCCGGTAGTCATTCTTGATTATTACTGTATTTTCTAGTCTTGAGGGTCGTGCATTCATCACCACGTGATGGTTTTAGCAACTTTTTAACCCCTCCCCCCCCTCCCTCATGGTGATACGTGGTGAGGTTTTAGACTACCCCTCCTCCTTACCCAAAATCACGAGTATTTTTATTATTATATTATCTTAAATAGAGGTTAACAGGTATAATCTAATTTAGTTCTGGAAAATTAAGCACCGTTATAAAAATGTCAAGGTCACGCAACGCTTTTCGGTTTAGAAATAGCGCGTTCAAAGATAAAATAAATACACGTGATATCTCACTACACCCCCCTCCCCCCTAGTGATATTTCATAATTTTTTCTGAACCGCCCATTCGGGCCTCTCGTGTATAATGGACGACCCCTTGTTTGAGCGACAAAAAGTACTCTAATTTCAGGAGAAAGCGAATCCGGAAAGACGCATAAAATTTTCGATATTATTATTTTCATTTAGTCATTTATTCTGAACAAAAATACATTTGTGTCGAATACAGGATTAATACAACAATAATAATCAATAAAAGTTACAATCAATAATATAGTCAAAATGTCAAAAATAAAATAAGTAATATCAAGAACTTAGTTGAAATAAAAAATAAAACATAAAAAAATAAAAACACAATTAGCCTAGTCAAAAAAAAAACAATCATTCAATTTAATAAAAAAATAACATGGATGGGTTCGCTACACACCGAGAGTGGTGACTATGGCATGAACATATTATTAAAGAAAGCCAGTATTTGACCAGCGTTGTTCTGCAAACAAGTGACCTGCTTGATGTTTGACAAAAAAGAAGGGGTACAAGTAATGCACTAGCAGTACTAAGATACCTGATTCCTCAAAGACCAGAGCCTGAGAGTCTTGTTCTTCGACCCGCTCATGAAGTTGCTCTTATCGTCCAGACAGTGGATGGACTTGACTGAATTAGTGTGACACACAAACGTCTATAACTTAGTTACTACTAACCTGATTCCTCAAAGACCAGAGCCTGACAGTCTTGTCCTTTGACCCGCTCATGAAGCTGCTCTCATTGTCCAGACAGTGTATGGACTTGACGGAATGTGTGTGTCCTACGAAGGTCTGTAGTTTGATCTGCTTCAGATTGAACCGAGTTTCTTTGTCAGGACGACCGATTTCGTGCTCCCAGTATATGAGCCAGTCACCGCGTAAGTGCCTAGGGGAGGGAATGAAGTGTGTGAGAAATTATTAGAAAATAAAAGATGATATTTAAAAATAAACAATTTGAAAAAAGAAAAATGAAAAATTATTTTTGTCAGTGGTGGATTTTTAATCAACGGAAGCAGATTTTTGTCGATGTATACATATCGGTGGCAAGAAATGATATGTTTGTCGTTTACGTAAAAGTGTACTCAATTTTTTTTTTAAATCTGACATATGTACCACTAACAAATAACGGATAGGTTTGGTGAGCCGTAGGTTATTCTTACTAGTTTTGTAGCTTCAATCTTTGTCGGACTTGTGCATTGAAGTATTTGTTGATGCATGTTCAATTTGTTTGAAATTTATCGGCCAAAATTGTTTAGAATTGGCATTTAAGTAATCAAATAAAATAAACTCACCTATTACTCTTGATACCATTATCCGTCTTATACGCCACGACATCGAACCCGTGTCCCTGCGCACCATTGCCCACATCGCAAGCATCACTAGCGACATCTATCCTGTTCCCCACAAGTGTCACGTTTGATCCAAAACTATTCGAGCTCGATATATGGTCCATGACGACTTCGGGCTTGGACGAAAATAGATCGGCTTTTCGATTTAGAGGCTCGTCGCTGAATGAGGGTTGGACCCGCTTGTCGGGACGAATTTGGAGCGGGGAACTGTGGATACAACATAACATCACGCCTGTAAACCTCGAAGGGTTAGGCTGAGGTGTACCTAATAGTACACCCACATTTTGCCAGTTACGTTTAAGTTCCATGTAATAGGGTGCGAGCCTATTGCCATCAACCGGGCGCAAATCTAGACTCCGTGGCTGCTACTGAGAAATTCCTCATGGAAAAACCCAATAACACTATGACTGACCTGGGAATCGAACCCAGGACCTCATGCTTAGCAGTCGCACTTGCGACCACTCGACCAATGAGGCAAGTGGACCAACTATATACTTACAAGATGTTTTTTTTAAACATTATTCTGAGTGGCCACACCTTCATATAGGCCGAAAAGCCTGACTTGCGCTTTTAAAAACCTTTCTCATTACAAGTCATGAGCTTTAATATTAAACAAACATACCTTATACAGTGGTTCTGTTCATATTTCCTGCAGAGCGCGCGAACGGTGTCAATGTTCTTAAGACAACGCTCCATGGTCTCTGATCCTATGAATTTGGCGAAGGTCGTGTACGCTCGGTAGGCCAGCTCCTCGTCGAATACCATCAGAAGTTCTTCTTGAGCCTGGAAATATCATCTGATGAAAACCTATAGGTATACTGATCAACAGGTTGTGTGATCTCCGACTAAACCCGGGTAAAAAGTGTTTGCGGGCAGATGGCTTAAAAACTCTGATAAAGGTAGCCCCGCGAAATTGCAATTTTCTTACGTTTTTTGCAATTTGCCGGTCGGTGTCAGGCTGTCTTGAACAAATTATGATTCGCGGCCGTTATACGTATGTATTTACATAATTATAATAATTAAAATCATCAATACAACCCTCTACGTTCACTTACTCCCATTGAATGACTATTTCATGAAAAAAAATGAATTTGGGGCACTTCATCTTTAGTAGCAGAAGGCACAGGCACACGTGTTTGATTACGAGTTTACGAGTCTTTATATTTTTGTACAGGCTTGAGGTTGAGATACAACTGAACGGTACAGCGGACCGGAATGATTCAATTGAGTTGTCGTGCCCAACAGTTATCTAGTGCGAGATGGAACAGGTCGAATAACACCATCCTTTAAGAGCGTTTACGACTTACGGCATTTCATACAAACTTTAGTCTTTTTTTTTTCGAAATCACTGAACCGATTTCAATTAAACTTCATACGCATCAGCAGGATGCATAGTTCTAAAAAGTTATCAGAGAACATTTTCGCTCTTAACAGAATGCGCCAGTGTAACTTTTTCTGAACAGTCAGAGAATTTCAAGAAGTCTTGACTGATATTTTAATATTTTTCCCAGTGTATTACTGGGCAATGTAGACGTAGTAAATAATAAACGCTAAATCATAAAAAAGTGATGAATATGTTGATGGGCGGAGAGCAAAAGTAAGGAAAAGATGGATGGATTGTGTGAGGAATGATACGAAAGCAAAAGAAGAGAAAACTGTTGCGTTGACCTCAACCTTGACCTTAACTAAGTGACAAGGTCAGGCAGATGATGACCAGTAATACTGACCGTAAGTCTGGTAGTATCATGTGGGTGTTCACAAATATCAGGCGGGGTGCAGGCAAGGTCGGGCAGATCCGCGCGCACTACGCGTCCGTCTTGCACGCGCCACTCAGCCGTGGTGCCGTCTCGACAGATCTCCAGGAAGCCTTCCGGCTTTGAGTCCGTTGACTCTTGGTCGGATGACTGGGACAATGAAAAATGTGGATTTTATAATATGCCTAAATGGTATTGTACAATGCTCATTCGACACATGTAAATGAGAGGCAGCATATGGGGCGCAAAATTATGTCAATGTTTTGAAATACGAAGAACATAATGGATCTAACGTTTTCGGAAGTGTCAGATTTTTATTATTACCTTTTCAGGTGCACTTTCTTCTTGTTTCGGCCAGTTGTCGATCTTGCCGGTCGCTTTATCGAACGCTAAGAAGAATCTGCAACAATGATTAATGATAGTAATTTTCAGATCATCTTTCAATTTTAACAACTTTTGATCATTTAATTGCACCTACATTGCTAAAGAACAGCTCAGTCTTTGAGTGGAGACCGCGAGTCAACAGGAGTAGCGTTAAAGCGAGTTCGCGTTCGTTGCGTTCTGTGGTGCCACTTGGGAGAGGCTTCGGTTCGGCAGTGTAATTGTCCCTTACCTTTGTAAAGCTGGCACGCATAAGTGTCTCCTCGTCATCTCTGGTCCGATCCTCAGAGCTAAAACATGGAGGGCATCGAGTAGTTTCCTGGTGAGAGAACATCGAGCCACCGCTCCGCTGGGGTAGGAGCAACGCGTTGTGGACGCTAGCCTGAGGGCCGGCTGGAGTATTGTCTTCAGGAAAGTGTCCTGGAATAAATATCAAGTAAGTTTAGAGACCAAAGTCGCTGATGCTTTGTGGCCGAGAAACTGAAGTGGAATTGGGTAGGCCACATTGCGAGGACCACAGTCAACAGGTGATGCGAGCGCGTCCTGAACTGGTATCCACGAAACGGAAATATACGCCGCGCCAGAATGGCCCAAAATAGATATAGATGGCGGAGGTCGTCATTCAGAAATGGATGACCCCTTAATAAGTTAAGTGTAAAAATTCAACAATAGCTTTTTTTTTTTTTTTAATTGCCTTTATTTCCTTTAAGAAAAATTGCCTTTAAGGTCGAAAATGGTGTGTAACTATTTAATTGTGGTTATGTATTCCACCAGCATTTTACTTTTTTTTTGTTATGTATGTATACCAATTTTCCTGTGATTACTGGTACGATTTTCGTCATTATTTTTTTACAAATAGAATAGGTACCTGTAACTGCTCCATAAGTTTAACATCAGACATATGCGGCAGCAGATACTTGACGAGCTGCAGGCACGCGACCACCCCGCCCTCTAGCGGCGCGGACAGACGACGGCGACACGACGCGATCAGCTCACCCATGTGCGGCAGGTATTGGAATATTATTAGCTGTTCGCCGTACATTGCTGGAAGGAAGATGGCGAAATATTAAAAGTTTTTAGAATTTTGTGTTTTTGCGTTTTTTTTTTTAAAGTTGTGCTAGTAGATATACCAATATATTATCTGTCAGAGTCCGTAGCCACGTCAGCAATTGTCCGTACCGGTTAAACCAGACGGGAGGGTTGAAAGGTTGGAATCGCGCCACAACATCAACTTAAAGTCATTCGTGGTACGAGTTCCAACCCACCATCTCTTGACTTAGAGGACTTTTGGCCGAAAGCTGTCGTATATCGACATTTCCGAGGATGGTTACGTGACATCACGCAGCGAAACACGACGCCCACAACGTTACGTGTATAGTTATAATGTTTTATATTTCTTTTATTTATATTTTTACAAATGATTTACATTTTTAAATATTCCTTAGAAAAAAAAACAATATAAAAAATATTTAAAACTATAAAAAAATAATAGTAATTAGTTTATTATTGTTGTTAAAGATTATTTTGTGTATTTTCTCTGGGCTTTAGTTGCCTGATAATTAAATGATTATTATTACTTATACCATGTTTTCTTTCGTCTATCTTTTATAAGCATATGAAATCTAAATTGACCACGATCTCTCACTATTTGACAAGACACAAACATTTTAATAATGCTTTATTTCCACTGCTGTATGGAGTCTAGTGTCATGAAAACTGGCTACTGTTTGGTGCATATAGGCCCTGAAGGAAGGTACCCTTTACCTTTTCTAGCCAATTATACTCTAATCGGATTTCTAGAGATCAACAACAAAAACAACAACATCATCAACAACAACAACATCATCAACAACAACAACATCATCAACAACAAGAACAACAACAACAACATCATTTCAAAAGTGGTCACCAAACTATCTTATTTTTTGCAAATAAAGAAGATACAAACTAACGTCAGCTTCTATACAAATAGATAAAATTTAAATGTTAGTTTGTAATTTAAAAGTAACAGCTTTTTACTGAATGCATAATTATGAAAGTACACGGTACTTAAAAAAGCATTTCGTTTTTTTTATCTGTCTGTTTGTTCCGGCTAATCTCCGAAACGGCTGCGCCGATTTTGACGGGACTTGTACTGGCAGATAGCTGATGTTATAAGGACTAACTTAGGCTCCTTTTTATTTAAGAAAAAGGAGAAACGCTCCGACTAAAAACAGGGAAGTAATATTTTCTTATAATAATTTCATGCGGACAAAGGTCGCGGTCAACAGCTAGTATTTTATAAGAATCGTGCATTTTTCTAGAATTGTTTCGTTACTCACCAACAATAGAAGTGAGGCACTTGATAACCTTCATAGCATTCCGATCGCCAACCACTCTGCTATTCACAATGGATATCTCATCAAATTCATCCTTTTCTACACTGTCCCACGGACCAAGATTATCCTTCCCAATATAACACAAGGTCAACATTTTCAACAAATTCCTCGTTATATACCTACAAGTAAGTACAGGGCCCAGTCTATGAGACAGCCAGATAAGACTTTCAGAACTCATATCGGATATTTTAGAACAACTTGGGTCGTTAAAACCGTTAACGTCTTCATCGTTCATACTTCTAGACCCTTTAGCAGAAAGTTCTAGATGTTTCCCAAGATCTAAATGGACTTGTGGATCGTGAGACTGCCTTCTCAATTCGACCTCTTCGGAATCATCCTCTTCGGCGAAATGTAAGTAACTTGTGAACATTGGTTTCGTTGGAATTTCTATTATAGGAGAAGTAGGCTTATTAAATGGTGTTACTGTCTCGTGATTTTGATCTTTATGAACAACGAAGTTCAGTTCTTTTTGCGTTGTGTTGTTCGGCGTGAAGTATTTAGCGGATATTGGAGATACATGGTCTATGGATGGAGAAGGAGTATGGATGTTATTTTCTTGTGTAGTATTCGAGTTATAAGAGTCTATGGATTCCGCAGGAGACTTGCTTCTACTGCTTCTACTAGGGAGCCTGTCTTTATCAGTTTCAAAGTGAAACAACTCATTTTCGCTCCTGTTATCACTGTCTTTCTCTTTCAGACTTTCATTTGTCTCTGTCTTCTCAACAATTGGGGTCGTAACATGTTCAGAACCATAAGAAGTATCGGGCGAAAATATATCTGTGTTACTGGATAGAGCATTTTTCACATTATCGTCGGAATATCTCGGCTTTTTGTTTGACAAGGCTTTATTGTGACACAAGTGGCCAGGAGACCCAACATCCTCGGTAACATCTTTGTAACCACCGACAGCTTCTACTAGATGTTGGGTAAAGTTGTCTAAGAAGCACTGAAGTCCTAACCTGACCATCAGCTGTAGAAGGAATATATTGTGATAGAGTTTTACGAACTTCTGTTTATTTGATACTCCACCAGAGAGAGATAAACTATCGATATCCGTCAGCTTATGCTGATCAGGTTTATCCAGAGCAAAGGCGTCATCTTCATACAGATTCAGGACATGTTTGAGTAACTTTTTCCTCGTCTCAGCTGGCCCTAACGCTTTGCTGACGGTATCAAATAAGTACCACGCGGCTAATACTGATGTGTCCTTGTTTTGAAGCAACTCTATGTAATGAGACAAGAAGATATCTAGAACATCGAATTGATTGTAACAATTAACTTGGTTCAGGAGCACCTCTAAATGTGTCGCACAAGCTTGAATCTTTCCTTCAGCTATTTTCTGATTAAAGTACAGTTTTGTTTTATCAACGTTTTGGTACTTTTCGCACTGAACACCATCGCATTCATACATGTATAAAATGTTCAACTCTGTACTAGTTAACTCATACTCATGTAAAGTATTTAACAACTTGTATAATATATTAAAACTTTGTGGGAATGGTATTAAATGTTGCATCAATAAAGGTTGGAGTAGCTGCGCAGGAGTTGGCGCTGGCAACCCCTTCTCTGTGACTAAAATCTTCTTTAAAGGTTCCTCCTTTTTGGGAGTCAGTTCATTCTTATAACTCAAGCTGGGCGGTTGTACGTTTAGGAGTAAACATGCTACGTAGCTAACACTTCTTGGTAAAGCATTGTAGTTATGTTTTAAAACCGTTCGGCAGTTGTTGTACCTTTCTAGAAAGTTATCGCTCGTCGTTCTTAACGGACGCATATAAGTATGTAGAAAGATTTCCACGATCAAACATCCTATTACAAGCATATCTTGTCGACGACTTTCAGTCACAAACTGCTTATAGATCGCCGCATCAGTTGTATACCTCGTATTGAAAGATCTGTTTTTCCTCTCTTTAAGCACACTTTCTAAATGCGCATCTTGTGTGAATTTCTTCAAATAACTCTGATCATATGATGCTAAAAACATGTGGTTCGTGAAGGCTGTTTCATCAGCTCCTTCCTTAGAGACTGTGCTATCTTGTCTCACCTCCTGTTGTACTGGATACAAGTTTAAAGTTGTGACATTTTCTTTGTGTTTCTCTTTATCCTCCGCTTTGGTAAAGAAGCATTTCGTGCGGAAATTGTCCAAGGATTCTATGGCTTGGATTGAGGCTACTGGGTTGAATTCTTTCGGTAGATATATTACTCCTTTTCCAAGTTCTGATCGTTGGACCCGGTAGTGTCGTGAATGGGAGGATGCCCTGCCTTCCGTGGGGGTCGCCTGCGAGTCTTCGAGTCCTTGGCTCTTGGACAAGGAGCGGGCCCTGCTACTGCTTTTATGTCGTGCTCTGACGCGTTGGGGAGGGACGTTTAGTCGAGAAACGTGCTGAGGAAGGCTGGTGGATTCTTCTTCATCATCTGAGACGTCGTCTGAACTGTCGTTTCGAAGGGATCTTTCTGTGGACAATGGTAGTAATAATTAAAGTGATGTTACGAACGGTTATTAAGTTAGGGAAAGAATCAATCTAGCAGCGCACGCGTAACTTTAGGAAGTCAAAAAGAGTATATGTATAAGAGATTTTTATAAGACGGATTGGTTTCGTACACATATAGTGAAGCAGTACATACTAGCATCCTTAGGCGCAGTCCAGTGCAGGCGGGGCGGCGCGGGCGGCAGGGCGCGGGGCGCGCGGGGCGGGTGCGGCGCGCCCAGCAGCTGCACGGCGCCGCCGCGGCGCAGGCGCGTGTGCCCGTCCACCAGGGACAGGCACACGTTCTTGGCTTTGATTGAAGCGGCGCCTGAGAGCCTTAGAATTACAGTTTTAGGATTAGGTAATATGAAGCGCAACTACTGAGCTTGAGGTCCAGGGTTCGATTCTCAGATCGGGCAAAGTGTTATTGGGTTCCATCTGGAATTTGTCAGTAGCGGCTACGCAGTTTGACGGCAATAAGCTTGCCGCCTATTACATGGGACTTAAACATAACTGGCGGCTTGTGGGTGTACTATTAGGTACACCTCTGCCGAACCCTTCTGGGATTACAGGCGTGATGTGATATTATGTATCATGCAAATTTGGAGCGGACTGCCCACTTGCAGGACTTACTAACAACAACAAAAACTATCACATATATGTAAATATATTTTCACATTTTTGCAATGTCACAAGTTAAAACGTCACCCGATACAAAACTATTTATTTACATGTTATTCATATTTTTATATTCATTTATATGCGTTCCACAATGTAGGTACAATATTATATTTTATATTACACTGAAGGGACTGCGTATTTTATGGCGTTATTGAGAGTTGTCGTTAAATGGAGGCAAGAAAAATCAATAAACTTACTTGTAACCGAAAGTGATATCAATCCAATGATGAAGGTTTTCAGACACATGTGTACTCTCCAATGCTTCCCTGTGTTTACTTATGAAATCTTCCACACATGACGCCCAAGACGGTATACCCAGGTCCTGAAATAAAGAAACGATTAGTCTATATATTTGTATATATAAAATTAAAGTGTTTTTAGGGTTCCGTAGCCGAATGGCAAAAAACGGAACCCTTATAGATTCGTCATGTCTGTCTGTCTGTCTGTATATCACAACCACTTTATTCCGAAACTATTAGGACTACACAGTTGAAACTTGGTACATAGATGTATTCTGTGAAACGCTTTACGATTTTTATACAATTTGTACACACAAAAAATACAAAACTAAAAAAAACCCCATACAGGAAACTGAAACTAATAAAAACAAACCTATACGTGCGGGGACTGCGGGGCGTCTATAGATAAGTCTCAATAGGTACTTAAACTAATTTTTTCAAAATTAATTGTTTAAAAGATAGACACTTCCAAAGTGAGAGTAAAATTCTAAAAAAAATGTACGATTGAAGAACATACAAAAATTTTCAGCGAAAATTGGTTTGAATAAGATTTGATGTTTAGCTTTTGAGATATGGGACTCTGTCATCAATCTGCAGCAGTAACTTTGTTTTTCATTTTGCTGTTGAATGTAATACAATACAACAGTATGAATGAGCCTTAAAAATATTTTTATTATATTGTTTGGTGCTACGGAACACTGTGTGCGTGTGAGTACGCTCTCTTTTGGCTGGTTTTTTTACAGTTGAGAAGTTGCTAATCCACTATAATATGAACTACTTAAATATTCTCTTACCGGCAGATCCTCATGTATGCTCTTAAACACGGTCGGGTCCGTGTAGAACTCGGGTATGCACTCGTCTGGCGTCCATTCTTGCATGCGCTGGATTGAGGCGGGGTACTCCGCAGGCACCCACTTGTTTCGCACGTGTTTGCACAGGACTTCTTTGGGAGTTCTAGAACAGAAGAGAATTTATTTTCCATCATTATTTGCCCTTTCCCAACAATATTTACCTTCCAACATAACTGGTTGCACCATTCGTTTACATGGAGTGACTGCCTGTATAATTTCTGCAAACTTTGGTGAGACAGCCTGTCAAATTAGTAACGACTTGGTCAGACTGTCGCCCTAGGAACGGTTAAAGTTTTTCAAATGATAGCCGGAAACAACGTGCTTCCCGAGACGCGGAAACTACTCATTATTTAAAGGACAGTCAACCATCCATAGACACACATCTCAAATTCGCACTAAACTGCGCGCCAAGTAGACAGCATGTAATATCGGACAAGGCATCAGAAATGTGATGCGGTATCTCATCGGTGCAGCTGTTGACGTCGCAAGTAAAAACAAACCATTTTCCCTTGACATAAATCTCAAATTCACACTAACCTGAACGCCAAGAAGACGACGATATCTGGTCGGTGTAAGTGCTGACGTGATAAGTAAAAACAAACCATATTCCCTTAACATAAATCTCAAATTCGCACTAACCTGGCACCAAGAAGTCGACCATATCTGATTGGTGTAACTGCTGACGTGATAAGTAAAAACAAACCATATTCCCTTAACATAAATCTCAAATTTGCACGAACCTGCGCGCCAAGTAGACGTAGCATGTAATATCGGACAAGGCATCAGAAACGTGATGCGGTATCTGGTCGGTGCAGCTGCTGACGTCATAGGTCATATCTAGCTGTCTATCGCCCTTGTTCAGGCGGTACTTCGACTTGCTCAGTTCTCGCCAGTTCCTACCTAGGGATGTGAAGAATATTTTAATGGTGGACTTGTTTGAGAGCTTATTTAATATGTTTATGTTGTATGTTTTTAAAGATTTGCTGAACCAGAATTTAGTCCACATCTACAGGAAACAGGAGCAGCGGTAGTCCAGTGGTGGCGGTCCCGACTAACGAGCAGTAAGTCGTGGGTTCGAACCCAGGCAGCCACATTACTTTGTGTAATTTATTTCATCACCACTGCTCTTAAAAAGGTTAAGGAAAACATCGTGAGGAAACCGGCATGTCCTAGAACCTAAAAATTCGAAGTCATGTAACATCTACCAACCCGCACTGGGCCCGCGTGGTGGATTATAGCCCATTCCCTCTCATAGAGAGGAGGCCTGTGTCCCAGCAGTGGGAACATTATAGGCTGCTGCTATGCTATGCTACAGGAAACAAGATATGTAAAGTAAGGCGTGCTTGTCTTACGCCTGCAGTGCTTTTTTTATTTACGTGCAACATTACATGTCCCATTTAACATAACAACACACCTGTAATCTCCGAAGGGTTAGGCAGAGGTGTACCTAACAGTACACCCACATTTCGCCATAGAAGGCGAGCCTATTACCATCAACGGGGCACAATTCCAGGCTCCATGACTGCTACTGAGAAATTCCTGATGGAAAAACCCAATAACACTTTTCCCGACCCGGGAATCGAGCCCAGGATCTCTTGCTCAGCAGTCACACTTGCTAACAGTAGACCAACAAAGACAACAACGTCCAAATCGCATTGTAGGCGTAAGTTAGAATTTCCGTCACACTAGTCTATGGATATGTCGCTAGACTTAGCCTTGTGATTATAGATTTGATTATATCAGCTTCATTAAAGCCCTATTTGAAGAAATCGCTTTGGAGTACTGGTTCCACTATCACTTTTTTATCATATCAATATTTTTAATTTATTCAAATCAATCAATATAAATTGTAACAAGGGTATTTGATTCATTGATAAAAGATAAAAATAACAATTAATAGTATTATTTTTTTGGTACTTGAGATAAGAATTTTTTTTTTTTTTTCTCATCAATATTAAAGGAAATAATTCCTTTTTATTTGTAGTACAAAGTCAAGATAAACCAAGTGATAACCACCCTACATAAAAGATTCATTTATTTTGTCATTTGCTGTGCCTAACATATATTTACATACCAAACATTACTGATAATTACCAAGCATCTGTGCAGTAGATAACAAAATGAATCATAACAAACACATTTTTATCAAACAAAACAAAATCATTACTACATTTATAACTATGTACAACTACAAAGACTTACCACATCTGGATGCAAAATCAGTCACCCAAGGAACCATGAAATGTGCCTGGGGATCATTGGTGGATCTTCCAGCTAAGATGTTCAGGTGTATCAGGTAGTCTAGGTTAGATATCCTGCCTCTGATCCACAGCATGCACAACTTTTCCAGCTGTACAGCCTCTTTCCTCCAGCACCTCTCCTCCCCCCTCTTTCCAGGGGGACCCTGGCTTATCGCAGGAGTGGTTTGCTTGCTCCTATTGTGTTCAATAATCAGAGATGCATCCAAGCAGTGGATATTGTTTGTTATCATTGGCAACACTTGCAGCCACAAATTGTCAGACAAATAAATATCTTGAAGGGTCAACATGCCTATACTCAACCCTCTATCACTCATAGCTTTAGATAAATTCAACAATTGGTACACAATAAACAGGCCTCGGCTGTAATTCATATCTATTAAATTAGGACTGAAGTTCAGACAATCTAGAAGAGTGTTCTCATACTGTCCTCTGTATATAATGTAGAAGTTATTGTCTGATTCTATAGTGAACATAGCTGCTAGGAGGTTACCATGTGTTTCATACATTTTTAGAACATGTTTATTAGGTATTATCTCTTTGTACTCTATATGCCCAGCTCCATCGCATTTTACCCTAATTATATTACATCCATACAAGCGAAGCACTACTTCAGACATCAGCTGATCGTGTTCTAAAAGATTCACTATGGTACTTTCCTTGCTGCTATCATTATTTTGACAGTACTTCTTGTAAGATTCTTTCCACAATGTTCTTTGGTTGCTTTGTGACACATATTGCAGTAATTGAGAGAACGTAAGGGGCGTCTCGTTCGTGTTTTCATTGAGCTTGTATCGAGGCAGTGGAAGAACCTTGGACACTTTTTTAGTCAATACCTATAATACAAATGATTTTTTGATTAGAAACGCAGTTCTAGCATAAAAATTCTATTGTTATTGTATTGTTGAATAGATACATACCCTCATAAATATTTTTCGCCACGGATAAGGTACACTTTCACCAGGTTGCAAGTTAAAATCTACATTGTTCAGTGAGGTGTCCACTTCGAGGTTTTTTATCCATTTCTTCAACCAACTCGTGTGTACGACGACGGTGTAAAGGCCAGGGGAGGTAGTGGGGAATATATTTTTATTACTTATACCTAATTCCTTAAGTATATAATCCATTTCTAAATTAATAATGATGTTTTGTTTTGTTTTGTTGCGTACAAAACTGCAGTCATCATTATCAATTTTGACGTTTCTTTGATATTGACAACTTGATAGATGACAGTTTCGTGTAGGGATGCCAGCTATAATAAATAAAAATAGTATCGTTCATAAATCAATAATTTTTGTCCTTCAAGCTAAAAATAGTAGTAGCCAGCTGGTGCCAAGAGAATGCCTTGACTTGACTTGTTGGCCCAGGTGTCGCAAGCGCTACTACCGAACATGGGGCACAATGTTCAATTCCCTGGTCGGGCAGTAGAGTTAGGTTCGAAAAGGACTAGGGTAGGCAGAAAACACTTGACTGAGCGATTAATTTGATTAAGGCTGCTCTCAAAACATCTTGAGGAAAACAAGAAGAGATAAAAAATTCCACAAAAACATCCACCAACCCATGCTGGGCCCGCTGGGTGAATATTTTCAAAGAGAGGATGCCTGTATCTCAGTAGGAGTGTTATAGGATTGTGGTCACACTGCAGAGCGGAGACTCCTCTCGAGTTTACTTGTGACTTTTTGGCGGGAAGTCAAACGAGGCGGTAATTTTGATTTGCACAAATTTTCAATTAATTAAATTTTTGCTTACAAAAGTGCAGAATAACTGAAAATTTTCACTGAGCGAACCCATTTTAAACGATGAGTCCTCAAAGTCAGGGTGAGGACCCAGGGGGAACAAAAAAAAGAAGATACGAAGATACCAATGCAGACGAAAATTCAGATCCGGATAAGTACAAAATATTTACAAAACCAAATTACAAGCGACTATTCCTAGAAAACGGCAATTCCGAATTTACTGTTTATGTAGAATCTACTGAACAGGCGAAGCTAGGCAATAAGAACCCCGTAACGCTCACTAACTTGATAGCAGACAATGTAAAAGGAGTTTTAGGAGTGCACAGAATAAATGCACACAAAATTAGCATTACCTTCAGAAAAGCAGCAGCTGCCAACAATTTTCTTAAAATGGAAGACTTTTTATGGAAAAACAAGATGAAAGCTTTTATCCCATCTTATCTCACTGAAAAAATTGGAGTGTTAAGGTTTGTACCGAAAGACCTATCGAATGAAGAAATATATAAAAATATAGTATGTGATGCCGAAGTGATATCAATTAAAAGATTTATGAGAAAAGTTGAAGGAAAATTAATTCCTCTCAACACTGTTGCTGTTACTTTTGATTCCTCATCTCTCCCACAATATGCCTACATCAGACTCTTTCGATATGAAGTCAAAGCTTATATACCTCCACTATTACAATGCTATAAATGTCTGAAATTTAACCATTCTGCCAAGATTTGTAGAGGTGAACAACACTGCTCCTCTTGTGCTGGTCGACACTCATATTAGGAATGTGATGTTGAAGAGGTAGTGTGTATCAACTGTTCAGGTAACCACCCTGCCATTTCACGAGATTGTCCTGTTAAAAAACAAAAAATGGAAGAAAAAAAGGCCAAATTTCGTCAACAATCTTATGCCACTGCTGTGAGTGAACCCCCTTCCTTTACAGATAAATCTTTTCCTTCCCTACCTAAACATTCAGAAAAAGTTAAAAGCAATGATACTTTTGACATTAAACAGATAGCTAATAATGACATAATCATTAATGCAATTGTAAAGTCTCTTATTTCATTAGGCAATAAGACTGATGATGACGGTCCAATCACTAATAAGAAAATAAAAGAAATATTTTTATCAAATTTAATTTAATGGACAGTCACATAAATATTTTACAGTTTAATATACAAAGCTTACAGAGTAAAAAGAGTCTTTTACAGAATTTGTTAATTGAAAAAAATATTGATATTTGTTTACTCAATGAAACATGGTTAAAACCTAATTCTACTATTCCACACTTTCCTTCATACAATTTAATTTACAAAAATTCCTGCAATACCCATAATGGAGTTGCTATTTTGGTGAACCATCATTTAAAATACAAATTAATTAATACAAATTTCTCTGAATCAATACAAAACATATGTATCACTATAGAAACACAATGTGGTACAATAGCTATACTCTGTGTATACAGCCCACCCAGTACTAGATTTGACTCAACCAAGTTGAAAGCCCTAATCAATAACATACCCAAACCATGTATAATAATGGGCAATTTTAATACTCATAACATAGCCTTTGGCTGCCATAGTGATAACACTAGAGGTAGTTGTTTGTATAACATAATTGATGAATTCGACTTGTGCATTATGAATGATGGATCACCAACAACTGTTCCTTATCCAAATAGACAAGCTTCAGCTATAGATCTTGCCCTTGTTAGCCCTGCAATTACTCATTTGTGTAACTGGTATGTTCATGATGATCCTATGGGTAGCTATCATCTGCCAACTTTACTTGAGATAAACATTCAACCATCTATTTATGACATGTCACCTCCTGTGGATCAAAAGAAATATATTTATATAAAAGCAGATTGGCACAAGTATTACAGCCTATCAGAAACTAGCTTTTCCTACATAGATTTAATTAATGATACTCCTATCAATTCATATAATAATTTTGTTGACACATTATATGATTTAAGGAATAACACAATTCCAAAGCGTAAATTAATTTCAAATACAGTCATAAGAAAGCCAGTCCCATGGTGGAACCAAAAATGTAGTGAAGCTGTCATAAAATCGAAAGATGCACTAAAACATTATTTTTCTGAACCTACAATAGAAAATTGGATTAAATACAAAAAGTTAGATGCAAAAATGAAAATAATCTTAAAAGAACAAAGCACTACTTCTTGGCAAAACTTATGTAGTAGCTTTAATAGGTTAACACCTGTTTCGCGGATATGGGGATACATCAAAAAATTTAAAAAAATTGGCACAAGTCGAAATAATTTTTTTTAATGATGAATGGGTTCCCAGTTTTTTAAATAACTTAGCAGATTCTACCCAGATAGATGAGACTAAATTGAAATATTTGTTTGAAAATGCTAAAGAAAACAGATGGAATGTATTTCTCAAGAACAATTTCACTATAGAAGAGTTGAACACTTCTCTAATGAGTAGGAAAGATACTACACCGGGATTGGATGATATACCTTACTTGTTAATCAAAAAGTTACATTTGAATGCCCAAGTCATATTACTTAATATTTACAATAAACTATGGGGTGAATTACTTATACCTGAGTCTTGGAAAACCCAATGTGTGATTCCAATATTAAAACCTAATAAACCTGTAAATAGTGCATCTTCATATAGGCCTATCTCTTTATCATCTTGTTTAGGTAAACTTTTTGAAAATATGTTAAAGTTAAGATTAGATCATTTTGTTGAATCACATAGTTTAATTCCTTCTGTACAGTTTGGCTTCAGAAAAGGCACAAGTTGTTCTGAAAGCTTTGTAAGTCTATTGTCTGATTTAAAACAGGTTAAATTAAGTCACTCCAATGCAATCTGTGTCTTTTTAGATGTAAAAGGTGCTTTTGACAATGTAAATATAGAGGAACTCATTCAAGTATCTCATAATATTGGAATACCTAGTCACATCTTAAAATGGCTTTTTCACTTTTTGAGCAACAGAACTGTTCTTGTTAAATATAACAATAAGTTACATGGACCTAAGTCTGTCAACAAAGGCACAATGCAAGGGGCAACTTCGTCTCCTTTACTTTATAACATTTACACTTCTGAAATATTAAAATATGTAGACACACCAGATGTAAATATCTTGCAATTTGCAGATGACTTGCTTTTGTATAGCATAAATCAAAATATAGAAATAGCTATGGCTAATATCAATAAGGCTTTAAATCAGTTGTACATTTATTATCATAATAAACTTAAATTAGAAATTAATCCAGACAAGAGTTGTTTTAATTGTCAATAAAAATTTAAATGCTCATAAAAATGTAAAAATTTTATATAATAATGTTGAAATCCCAATAGTCAAACAACATAAATTCCTAGGGGTTATTATTGACGATAAGTTAAAATTTGATGAACATATCAAGCACATATCAAAGAAAGCATTAAATGGCATCAATATATTGAGACATTTAGTCGGAACTTTTTGGGGATCTGACCCCAAAATTATGAGTATGTTATACAAAAGTATAGTGAGAAGCCATTTTGATTATAGCAGTTTAGCTTATATGAATGCCAATGACACCTTACTTAAGAAATTAGATGTCATCCAAAACATGGGAATGAGACTTATTTGTGGCGCTATGCGCTCTACACCTATTAATTCATTAGAAATTGAGACATGTATAGCTCCCTTGATGCTACGCAGGTTGATGTTGGCTGAGAGATTTTTCTTAAAAGTCCTATCATTGAATAATAATCCTTTAGTTAAGAAAATTATAATACATCCTGAAATCTTCCAATCAATATCATCCAATACTATCTCTGCTTCTTCTCTGCTTCTTCTCTGGTTAGTAGAACTTTGCCTGAAATTCCAACAATATTTAAATATGTACAAAATAATTCAAAAGGTGTTATTAAATATGATATTTGGCCTGTATATAAAAATACTTATTTTGGCCTTATTAATAGTTCTACAATCATACATTTAGACACTGTGCATAATAAATTTGTATTTCTACAATTTAAAGATAATAAACCAGATCATTACATCATATACACAGATGCAAGAATTGTCTCAGCAGAAAAGAGACATAGATATAATTTGTATCACAGAACATTTCGTCATTGCTGGACATGATAAATTATTGAATATAAAGAACTACACGTTAGGAGCAATTTATTCAAGACCATCTCAGAAACGAGGAGGAGCATGTATTTTAGTTAAAAGTTGTATTGAATACAGAGAGCTTTTGGATGTCTCTCGTCATTCCATACCTGTATGTTATTGAATGTTGCGGCATAGAACTTACGAACCAAAGTGTAATAATTATTTGTATTTATAGGCCACCAAAGTTAAATAACTTAAATGTTTTTTATGAAAAGTTAGAGATTATTTTGAAGAAATTTTGTACCAAATCCTATAAGAAAATAGTTATGTGTGGGGACTTCAATATAGATACACTTAAAAGAAATAACTTGACACTAGACTTTGAATACTTTCTTTTGGGCTACAATCTCAAACTAGAACTGCGACAGCCCACCAGGCTGGCCAGTAATACTTGCTTGGATAATTTTGCACGCAACTCCAATTTGAAATGTAAATCCGAAGTATTGGACTTTGCATTGTCTGATCACACTGCTCAGCTATTGGAAGTTAAGGTTATTAAATCATATAGAATAAATTCATGGCGGATTAAAAAACGCGACCTATCTAATGAAAATATGTCTAGATTCAAAAACTATCTTAAATGTCTTTCTTTCTCTGAAATCTACCAAACCGAAAATGCCAATGAAGCATACGATGTTTTTCTAGAGCATTTTCGCATGCTGTAAGATCTTTGCTTTCCTTACAAATTAATAACAGTTAGATCTAATAAAAATATTAAATGGGTTTCAAATGGTATCCGAGTGTGTAGTAGAAAACAAAGATATTTACTATGGAAATACAGACGCGAACCATCAAATTGCAATAAAAATAACTTCAGAAATTACTCGTGCAGGTTTCGGAAAATTATTAAATTAACACAAAGAGCACAAAATAATTATTTTATTAACACCTCAAGCAATAAATCGAAAGCATCATGGCAGGTTATAAATAACAAAACCCGAATCACTGAGCCTATTTCACAAATAAAAGTTCAAAATACTACCATTACTAATCCGACAGACATTGCAAACGCTTTTAACAACTATTTTATTGACCAGACACAAGATAACATGACGAAACCACCGGACACTATTTACTTGACAAGCAACCCAAATTCACTGTTTATGCATCCAGTTGTACCGCAAGATATTATGAGAGCGATACAATCATTAAAAAATAAAAGTAGCACTGGATATGATGGTATATCAACAAAGATAGTAAAACTCGTATCAGGCGACATCGCCTTGCATTTGTGTCATATACTGAACTTAAGTATCAGTACGGGAGTATTTCCAGATAGTTTAAAAACAGTTATAGTAAAGCCACTTTTTAAAAAAACAATAAAGAAGATCTAGCAAATTATAGACCAATTGCTTTAATACCTATTTTTTCTAAGGTTATAGAAAAAATAATTTATGAGTCAGTTAATAACTTCCTAACCAAATATAATATCTTAAGTGCAGAACAAATGGGTTTCAGAAAAAATAAAGGTATAAATACGGCCGTTTATGATTTGATAAATGTCATATTGCAAAATGTGGATAAAAAAGTACCAGTTTGCGCAATTTTTACGGACATGTCGAGGGCATTTGATTGTGTTGATCACGAAATTCTTATAAAAAAGCTAGACATCATAGGCGTCAGAGGAAATGTACTTAATCTCTTAAAATCATATTTGAACAATCGTGAGCAGCACACAGAAATTTCTAGAATATGTCTTAAAACTAAGCGCGAAGAAAAATATTTATCTAATGCTAGAATTATTAGGTATGGCGTACCACAGGGTAGTGTGCTGGGCCCTTTATTATTTCTGCTCTATATAGATGATTTACCTCGCCACATTGAACATCCTATGGTCTTATTCGCTGACGATAGTACTGCTTTGATTAAATGTATTGACAAAAAAACATATGAACATGACATAAATAATACTCTAATTAACATTATACGCGGGCTTGACCAAAATAATTTAATGATTAATATACCAAAGACTAACGTAATGCATTTTTATCAACGAATTCCACCAGAAGTCTTATATCTACACTATTATGGACAAAAAGTTGACCAAGTACTAGTTGCAAAATTCCTTGGCATTATGATAGATAGCCAATTAACTTGGAAGCCACAAGCGGAAGAAGTATGAAAAAACTTAGTGCAGCTGCATATGTACTCTTTAATCTGTCTAAAAAAGTAAATATGGGCACAAGGTTAATTGCATACCACGGGTTAGTCGCGTCAATTTTGAGATTTGGCTTAATATTTTGGGGAAATTGTAGTCTGAGGGAACAGGTGTTCAAGGCTCATAAACGTTGTATAAGGGCTATGTGCAATTTAATAGTAACAGATAGCTGCGTACCTGTATTTAAGTCCCTAAAATTACTAACACTCCCATCACTTTATATTTTCGAGGTAGCTGTCTTTGTTAAATCAAATATGCATCTTTTTAATAAAGTGGCCGAAAATAGAAACCGGCCAATCAGGAGACAGTATAAAAATTTGTTAATTGTTAGTGGTTCCGATTCCTATTAAAGAAAAGTATTTTATGTATGGGTCCGAAAATTTTTAACAAAATACCCGATGTAATAAAAAATGAGACAATTCCACTTTTTAAAAAGAAATTGACAGAACTATTAATTAATAAATGTTATTACTCAATTGACGACTTTTTGACTGATAAGAATTTAAATTGATAATATGACATCTCTGTATCCCTGACTGAAATGATAAATGTAATTAACTTAAATTTTGACGTCATAATGTAATTGTTTTCATTTTTGACATTTCAAATTTAATAAATTTTAATTTTAATTATAATATGTACTAGTTTTGCACACCTGTTAGGGTAGGATATGGTCCTAAGCTATATTTGTTGTATTTCATCCTTATGTGTACCCATATTCAAGCAAAATAAATGATTTGATTTGATTTGATGGGTCTAAAGCAAATCATTGTGTCAAAGCGGCTTTTTATGATCCACAATTAGATTTGACTAAATGCATTAAATTAAATGAAACATGTAGCATTTTTACTGCAGAAAGCTATGCAATTTATTGTGCACTTCAGCATGTGAATAGTTTTGTAAATAATATACTGATAGTGACTGATTCCAAGAGTGTTTTATCTGCATTAAAACAAGTAAATTTATCTTTTAGGTTAAATTATATAGTTTATAATATTAGACATAAGATTAGAGAATTAAATGATAAGACTATAAACGTAGAATTTGTATGGGTACCTTCACACAGTGGCATTCCTGGAAATGAAGTAGTTGACACTGCAACTCGCTTAGACCATGATGAAGAACAATCGGAGTTCCTAAAGGTTCCTTTTACTGATTACTACAACCTTTTTAAGGAGTCGAACAGACAGTTGTTGAAGGACTACTGGAATATAACACAGGAAACAAAAGGCAAGTGGTATGCTAGTATACAGAAAGAATTACCAATAAAACCTTGGTACCATAACCACAAAAACATCACTAGAAGATTTATCACTACCATAACACGTATGCGACTAGGACATTGTTTGACACCAGCCCACCTGAACAGAATCCATATATATGACAATAGCCGATGTCATCACTGCGGATCTGAAAATGCTGACCTGAACCATATTATTTTACAATGCACAAGTTTTAATATTCAACGGTTGATTTTAGCGAGTGATATTTTTGACAGTAATAGTCAATTCAGTGACAGTGAACGTCAACAAAGTGTTCCCCGCCACGTTCAGGACTTATTAATAAATAAGAACTATTTTAATGCGTTGTACAAATACATTTGTAATACGGTAGAAAAAATTTAATTTATGTTAAACATAGTAGTACAGTTTAGTTTTAGACAAAAATTTAAAAAAATAAACATGAATAAAATAGGAATAGTATATAAGATAGTGTATTGTTGTAAAATGTGTAGTGTACAAAAGTAGGTAAACCTTAGTGTATTAAAATAGCCATTATTAGTTCATTTATGTATGCGACTGAAAGACTTTGTATCTATGGTCATGAATAAAAATTATAAAAAAAAAAGACTCCTCTCGTACATTAACATAACAATCGCTTATCACTAAACTTGCCCAGCGTTGGCGATTTCCGACCGAGTTTCCTCAGTGTTTTCACGTCAATGGAGCATTACGGATCGAAAGGGTCTAGGAAAATGATTACCAAGTATTATAGATAAACACTATTTATTCGATCATAACACCAATACAATACTTGTATAGCTTATATTTTAACAAAATTAAATGAGTTTTATTTGTGTAAAAACACCTAGGAATGTTAAGGCACAGGGTATTAGCACCAAAATTTTAATTATAACACTACCTATGCTATGCTATCACAACAGTCATTGGTCCTGTTCAAATGCTCAATGTCAATAGGAATATTCAAGTCTATGGAACACTTCCACTTATTTCTAGTAACATATTTTGATTTACATTTCGTTATTCCATAACGAACGACTTTAGAAAAACTTTATGAGTACCCTATCAGATAGCTCATAAAGATAAAATGATAGAATTTTGCTATTCTAGTTTCCCAGAAACTCTTTTTAAGTAACATTTCCATAAAGTATCCTTATAAATGACTGCTTGGGCTTCAGGGCTTTTAGCCGCCACAATGCCCCTCCCCACAACTATAATATCAGCACCTTTCTCCAAGATAACTTTCTCTGGAGTATTATAGACCTGTCCCAGGTCATCTTTGCTGCTCTCTAGCTGCACTCCTGGAGTCAGCTGTATGAGACCTGGGTCTTTGAAAGTGTCTTTATTCTGACAGACAAACCCAGTGATCAATTCTGGATATTTAGAAGCCATAGACACTGTTGCTTCTTTGTAGTCTGGTGTTATTAGGTTTCCCTGTAGACAAAAATAAATTAAATTTTTGGAGAGTCTGACTAGTGGCGGTACATTAATACAAGCCTAAAAGCTGGGCATGTCCTTATAACCTACGATGTTCCTTACGATGTTAGAGTTTCTGGACAGCCTGCTTGCCTTATGGGATTGCCTTGTTGTTGGCCCCTGGGCACACCACTCGGGCATACAACCAGTTGGGTCCAACGGGTTGCCATACAAGCAGTTGCTCCATGCAAATGACTAATATTCAGCTGCATCCGGTTAGACTGGAAGCCGACCCCAACTTAGTAGGGAAATGCCTAGACAAATGTTCTGAAGTGTACTGGTAGTGGTAATTAAATATATATCTTTGAAAGAAATCTTACCTCACTGCTCATTTCAGCCAATAAGAACACTCCTTTATTAACACCATTTGGTGAGTTCAGGGCTTTCAGTATTCCCTCACCAGGCAAGGAATGGGCAGTTACACAATCGGCCCACTCACCAACTTTGTACAACCCTTTCAAATACTGCAAGGAGACTGTATGCCCAATATCAGCATACTTTCTGTCCTCTAGTATTAAAAAGTTAAATCTGTCAGCCAGTTGTTTAAGTCGGGTAATAAAATCATTACTGTAGTCTTCAATAATGTCTGCATGAGTCTTCACTAGACAGACATGTTCCCCAACTTTTTCTACCAGATCTAGAATCGTTGTAGTAGTTGTCAAATCAACGGAAATGCACAAGTTGGTTTTCTTGGTTGCCATTATGCCAAACAGTTGTTTTGCTATACCATTCTTGGCTAGTTCAGCACGCTTTTCATAGGTTAGCAAGATTCGGTCCAGCGGTTTAGCTGAAAAAAAAATAGTTTTAACACTGTTAAACAATAATGCCAACAGGCAACAATCATGTAATAATCAGACAGGAAGTTTTGAACCCCACCCAATGATAGTATCATCCTGTATTTATTTGTTAACCTACAACAAAAATAAACTGATATTCTATACATGTATAAGTTTTTAAACTGACATGGTCAACACTATAATTGTCACTGAAAACGGCTTCAGTTTATCCATGTTTGCAACAGTGCTGAAATATCGGGAACTCAAAACAAATGTAATATTAAACATGGTAAATATACCGTTTCCATGTTAATAGAATAGAATAGAATTCTCTTTAATCGAGTATCCATGGCTCAAAATCTGTTAGTAAAACTTACGACTATGTTAGTAAACACTGATAAAAAAACAATACAACACAAGAAATAACGGTGGATCGCTGGTGTGCTGCTGCTCGCTGTTAATGATATTGTTCTAAGGCCATGTGTATAAAAGTTGTTGCTGCGGGACTGTTCGAAAGAGATACCGTGGCCCTGGAACACAAAGGGCAAAGAAGGAACATGGATGGGTTTTAGTCAGTACAAGTCTGACACTCCCTTCTGCTCTGCCCAGAGTGGGTCATTTGATGATATCCCATCCGAAAAAAAAAAAGGTGCATAAAAGTTCAAATATATTTAATCATACTAACCAATAACAGGTGCTTGTTCCTCCTTTAGATAATTTTTTACTTTCACCACTGTTTCTTCAGTGATCTTCCCTTTCTTCACCAAAATATCAATCAAAGAAGACATGGTAAACAGAGATTTGATTTGTACATCGTCTACTTCCAGATTTTTGCTGCCTCCTTGCTCTCTGTCTAATATAATCACTGCATCTGTGACTATTAATCCTTCCTTGCGTAGATCTCTTACAGTTTCGAGGACACTCGAGCCAGATGTAACCACATCTTCAACTATAAGGCATGTCTGATCAGCTTTGTAGTGGCCTTCAATAGATTTCTTAGTACCATAAGCTTTAGTTTCTTTTCGTCTCATTAGCATAGACCTCTTAGTTAGTATGCTAAGTATTGTGGCAATGGGCAAGGCTGTGTATGGCACACCACAGAGGTGATCATATTTTAAATCCTTCATAGTTATTTCCAATAACAGGTTTGATATTGATTCCTACAAAAAAAAATATGAGTGACCGTTTAATATAAAAACCAAGACATTACTAATTCTTTGCTGTTTATGAATGCTTGATAACCTGCTTGGTTAGGTAGGTTTTAATTTCAGATATTTGAGAGTTCTTTTTAGTATAGTTTCACTCATGTGTTAATTTCTGAAGTTCTTCAACTACGAACTTAGTTGGGACATACCAAAAATAACACGTGAGTTAATGAAAGAGTACCAAAAAAGTTAAATTAGAAACCGCGATCTTTCTACGTAGAATGTTCATGGTATTTAATAATTGAAGAACAATTAATTAATCAATTAGAAACACATACCATAACATCAGGGTAACTGACTATAACCCTCAAATCAAAATAAACAGGTGTTTTGATGCCGCTCTTCGTTGTGAATTCTCCAAACTTGACAGCATCTATTGAGAACAGCTTAATTGCTAGGTCAACTAGTTTTTTATCGTAAGACATTTTTTTATTTTTCGGAGTTACACGTGAATTTCGATAGAATTTTGTTTCAATTTTGATTGATGTCTGTGTCTGGATGATTGGACATGGACATTGAACTTTGTTTGACACTTGACTGACAGTTATTGGATTGACGTTTTCTTGTTTGCCTAGAAATCAACCCCGATTGTCTCTTTTATTAAAAAACAACAAAATAAAGGTTGTCAAAAAATCCGAAAGCATGACTAGGGCACAAATAGAAATTGAAACTCTGTATTCTATTACTCACATAGATTTAAAACTTCATGGCGAAAATTATATTTTCTTTACCACAGATTATTATGACTAGCAACTTTTTTACAGATGTGTTGCCAAACACGCTGATTACTAGTATCTCTACATTCTACGAATATTAACAACATTGGTCGATCGAATTAAAGATAAAATACACAAAACAATAACATTTCAGCACCATCATGATCGAATGCTTAACGCCTTAACCTATTCAAAACCATATTGGGGTCAGGTTTTATTCTGTATACCTAATTCCTTAACTATATAATCCGTTTCTAAATTAATAATGATGTTTTGTTTTGTTTTGTTGCGTACAAAACTGCAGTCATCATTATCAATTTTGACGTTTCTTTGATATTGACAACTTGATAGATGACAGTTTCGTGTAGGGGTGCCAGCTATAATAAATAAAAATAGTATCGTTCGTAAATCAATAATTTTTGTCCTTCAAGCTAAAAATAGTAGTAGCCAGCTGGTGCCAAGAGAATGCCTTGACTTGACTTGTTGGCCCATGTGTCGCAAGCGCTACTACCGAACATGGGGTACAGTGTTCGATTCCCTGGTCGGGCAGTAGAGTTGGATTCGAAAAGGACTAGGGTAGGCAGAAAACAC
This sequence comes from Noctua janthe, assembly GCA_910589295.1. Classification (NCBI taxonomy): domain Eukaryota; kingdom Metazoa; phylum Arthropoda; class Insecta; order Lepidoptera; family Noctuidae; genus Noctua; species Noctua janthe. The sequence goes on along the minus strand of OU342559.1, from coordinate 14,489,065 downwards.
TTGACTGAGCGATTAATTTGATTAAGGCTGCTCTCAAAACATCTTGAGGAAAACAAGAAGCGATAAAAAATTCCACAAAAACATCCACCAACCCATGCTGGGCCCGCTGGGTGAATATTTTCAAAGAGAGGATGCCTGTATCTCAGTAGGAGTGTTATAGGATTATGTGGTCACACTGCAGAGCGGAGACTCCTCTCATACATTAACATAACAATCGCTTATCACTAAACTTGCCCAGCGTTAGCGATTTCCGACCGAGTTTCCTCACAGTGTTTTCACGTCAATGGAGCATTACGGATCAAAAGGGTCTAGGAAAATAATTACCAAGTATTGTAGATAAACACTATTTATTCGATCATAACACCAATACAATACTTGTATAGCTTATATTTTAACAAAATTAAATGAGTTTTATTTGTGTAAAAACACCTAGGAATGTTAAGGCACAGGGTATTAGCACCAAAATTTTAATTATAACACTATGCACTATGCTATCACAACATTTATTGGTCCTTTTCAAATGCTCAATGTCAACAGGAATATTCAAGTCTATGGAACACTTCCACTTATTTCTAGTAACATGCATAAACTTACATATTTTGATTTACATTTCGTTATTCCATAACGAACGACTTTAGAAAAACTTTATGAGTACCCTATCAGATAGCTCATAAAGATAAAATGATAGAATTTTGCTATTCTGGTTTCCCAGAAACTCTTTTTAAGTAACATTTCCATAAAGTATCCTTATAAATGACTGCTTGGGCTTCAGGGCTTTTAGCCGCCACAATGCCCCTCCCCACAACTATAATATCAGCACCTTTCTCCAAGATAACTTTCTCTGGAGTATTATAGACCTGTCCCAGGTCATCTTTGCTGCTCTCTAGCTGCACTCCTGGAGTCAGCTGTATGAGACCTGGGTCTTTATTCTGACAGACAAACCCAGTGATCAATTCTGGATATTTAGAAGCCATAGACACTGTTGCTTCTTTGTAGTCTGGTGTTATTAGGTTTCTCTGTAGACAAAAATAAATTAAATTTTTGGAGAGTCTGACTAGTGGCGGTACATTAATACAAGCCTAAAAGCTGGGCATGTCCTTATAACCTACGATATTCCTTACGATGTTAGAGTTTCTGGACAGCCTGCTTGCCTTATGGGATTGCCTTGTTGTTGGCCCCTGGGCACACCACTCGGGCATACAACCAGTTGGGTCCAACGGGTTGCCATACAAGCAGTTGCTCCATGCAAATGACTAATATTCAGCTGCATCCGGTTAGACTGGAAGCCGACCCCAACTTAGTAGGGAAATGCCTAGACAAATGTTCTGAAGTGTACTGGTAGTGGTAATTAAATATATATCTTTGAAAGAAATCTTACCTCACTGCTCATTTCAGCCAATAAGAACACTCCTTTATTAACACCATTTGGTGAGTTCAGGGCTTTCAGTATTCCCTCACCAGGCAAGGAATGGGCAGTTACACAATCGGCCCACTCACCAACTTTGTACAACCCTTTCAAATACTGCAAGGAGACTGTATGCCCAATATCAGCATACTTTCTGTCCTCTAGTATTAAAAAGTTAAATCTGTCAGCCAGTTGTTTAAGTCGGGTAATAAAATCATTACTGTAGTCTTCAATAATGTCTGCATGAGTCTTCACTAGACAGACATGTTCCCCAACTTTTTCTACCAGATCTAGAATCGTTGTAGTAGTTGTCAAATCAACGGAAATGCACAAGTTGGTTTTCTTGGTTGCCATTATGCCAAACAGTTGTTTTGCTATACCATTCTTGGCTAGTTCAGCACGCTTTTCATAGGTTAGCAAGATTCGGTCCAGCGGTTTAGCTGAAAAAAAAAATTGTTTTAACACTGTTAAACAATAATACCAACAGGCAACAATCATGTAATAATCAGACAGGAAGTTTTGAACAATCACAAGAAATAACGGTGGATCGCTGGTGTGCTGCTGCTCGCTGTTAATGATATTGTTCTAAGGCCATGTGTATAAAAGTTGTTGCTGCGGGACTGTTCGAAAGAGATACCGTGGCCCTGGAACACAAAGGGCAAAGAAGGAACATGGATGGGTTTTAGTCAGTACAAGTCTGACACTCCCTTCCGCTCTGCCCAGAGTGGGGGGGTCATTTGATGATATCCCATCCGAAAAAAAAAAGGTGTACAAAAGTTCAAATATATTTAATTATACTAACCAATAACAGGTGCTTGTGTTCCTCCTTTAGATAATTTTTGACTTTCACCACTGTTTCTTCAGTGATCTTCCCATTCTTCACCAAAATATCAATCAAAGAAGACATGGTAAACAGAGATTTGATTTGTACATTGTCTACTTTCAGATTTTTGCTGCCTCCTTGCTCTCTGTCTAATATAATGACTGCATCTGTGACTATTAATCCTTCCTTGCGTAGATCTCTTACAGTTTCGAGGACACTCGAGCCAGATGTAACCACATCTTCAACTATAAGGCATGTCTGATCAGCTTTGTAGTGGCCTTCAATAGATTTCTTAGTACCATAAGCTTTAGTTTCTTTTCGTCTCATTAGCATAGACCTCTTAGTTAGTATGCTAAGTATTGTGGCAATGGGCAAGGCTGTGTATGGCACACCACAGAGGTGATCATATTTTAAATCCTTCATAGTTATTTCCAATAACAGGTTTGATATTGATTCCTACAAATAAAAATATGAGTGACCGTTTAATATAAAAACCAAGACATTACTAATTCTTTGCTGTTTATGAATGCTTGATAACCTGCAGGGTTAGGTAGGTTTTAATTTCAGATATTTGAGAGTTCTTTTTAGTATAGTTTCACTCATGTGTTAATTTCTAAAGTTCTTCAACTACGAACTTAGTCGGGACATACCAAAAATAACACGTGAGTTAATGAAAGAGTACCAAAAAAGTTAAATTAGAAACCGCGATCTTTCTACGTAGAATGTTCATGGTATTTAATAATTGAAGAACAATTAATTAATCAATTAGAAACACATACCATAACATCAGGGTAACTGACTATAACCCTCAAATCAAAATAAACAGGTGTTTTGATGCCGCTCTTCGTTGTGAATTCTCCAAACTTGACAGCATCTATTGAGAACAGCTTAATTGCTAGGTCAACTAGTTTTTTATCGTAAGACATTTTTTTATTTTTCGGAGTTACACGTGAATTTCGATAGAAATTTATTTCAATTTTGATTGATGTCTGTGTCTGGATGATTGGACATGGACATTGAACTTTGTTTGACACTTGACTGACAGTTATTGGATTGACTAGCAACTTTTTTACAGATATTGGCAACAAGGCACAGGGTATTAGCATATTGGTCCTTTTCAAATGCTCAATGTCAACAGGAATATTCAAGTCTATGGAACACTTCCACTTATTTCTAGTAACATGCATAAACTTACATATTTTGATTTACATTTCGTTATTCCATAACGAACGACTTTAGAAAAACTTTATGAGTACCCTATCAGATAGCTCATAAAGATAAAATGATAGAATTTTGCTATTCTAGTTTCCCAGAAACTCTTTTTAAGTAACATTTCCATAAAGTATCCTTATAAATGACTGCTTGGGCTTCAGGGCTTTTAGCCGCCACAATGCCCCTCCCCACAACTATAATATCAGCACCTTTCTCCAAGATAACTTTCTCTGGAGTATTATAGACCTGTCCCAGGTCATCTTTGCTGCTCTCTAGCTGCACTCCTGGAGTCAGCTGTATGAGACCTGGGTCTTTGAAAGTGTCTTTATTCTGACAGACAAACCCAGTGATCAATTCTGGATATTTAGAAGCCATAGACACTGTTGCTTCTTTGTAGTCTGGTGTTATTAGGTTTCCCTGTAGACAAAAATAAATTAAATTTTTGGAGAGTCTGACTAGTGGCGGTACATTAATACAAGCCTAAAAGCTGGGCATGTCCTTATAACCTACGATGTTCCTTACGATGTTAGAGTTTCTGGACAGCCTGCTTGCCTTATGGGATTGCCTTGTTGTTGGCCCCTGGGCACACCACTCGGGCATACAACCAGTTGGGTCCAACGGGTTGCCATACAAGCAGTTGCTCCATGCAAATGACTAATATTCAGCTGCATCCGGTTAGACTGGAAGCCGACCCCAACTTAGTAGGGAAATGCCTAGACAAATGTTCTGAAGTGTACTGGTAGTGGTAATTAAATATATATCTTTGAAAGAAATCTTACCTCACTGCTCATTTCAGCCAATAAGAACACTCCTTTATTAACACCATTTGGTGAGTTCAGGGCTTTCAGTATTCCCTCACCAGGCAAGGAATGGGCAGTTACACAATCGGCCCACTCACCAACTTTGTACAACCCTTTCAAATACTGCAAGGAGACTGTATGCCCAATATCAGCATACTTTCTGTCCTCTAGTATTAAAAAGTTAAATCTGTCAGCCAGTTGTTTAAGTCGGGTAATAAAATCATTACTGTAGTCTTCAATAATGTCTGCATGAGTCTTCACTAGACAGACATGTTCCCCAACTTTTTCTACCAGATCTAGAATCGTTGTAGTAGTTGTCAAATCAACGGAAATGCACAAGTTGGTTTTCTTGGTTGCCATTATGCCAAACAGTTGTTTTGCTATACCATTCTTGGCTAGTTCAGCACGCTTTTCATAGGTTAGCAAGATTCGGTCCAGCGGTTTAGCTGAAAAAAAAATAGTTTTAACACTGTTAAACAATAATGCCAACAGGCAACAATCATGTAATAATCAGACAGGAAGTTTTGAACCCCACCCAATGATAGTATCATCCTGTATTTATTTGTTAACCTACAACAAAAATAAACTGATATTCTATACATGTATAAGTTTTTAAACTGACATGGTCAACACTATAATTGTCACTGAAAACGGCTTCAGTTTATCCATGTTTGCAACAGTGCTGAAATATCGGGAACTCAAAACAAATGTAATATTAAACATGGTAAATATACCGTTTCCATGTTAATAGAATAGAATAGAATTCTCTTTAATCGAGTATCCATGGCTCAAAATCTGTTAGTAAAACTTACGACTATGTTAGTAAACACTGATAAAAAAACAATACAACACAAGAAATAACGGTGGATCGCTGGTGTGCTGCTGCTCGCTGTTAATGATATTGTTCTAAGGCCATGTGTATAAAAGTTGTTGCTGCGGGACTGTTCGAAAGAGATACCGTGGCCCTGGAACACAAAGGGCAAAGAAGGAACATGGATGGGTTTTAGTCAGTACAAGTCTGACACTCCCTTCTGCTCTGCCCAGAGTGGGTCATTTGATGATATCCCATCCGAAAAAAAAAAAGGTGCATAAAAGTTCAAATATATTTAATCATACTAACCAATAACAGGTGCTTGTTCCTCCTTTAGATAATTTTTTACTTTCACCACTGTTTCTTCAGTGATCTTCCCTTTCTTCACCAAAATATCAATCAAAGAAGACATGGTAAACAGAGATTTGATTTGTACATCGTCTACTTCCAGATTTTTGCTGCCTCCTTGCTCTCTGTCTAATATAATCACTGCATCTGTGACTATTAATCCTTCCTTGCGTAGATCTCTTACAGTTTCGAGGACACTCGAGCCAGATGTAACCACATCTTCAACTATAAGGCATGTCTGATCAGCTTTGTAGTGGCCTTCAATAGATTTCTTAGTACCATAAGCTTTAGTTTCTTTTCGTCTCATTAGCATAGACCTCTTAGTTAGTATGCTAAGTATTGTGGCAATGGGCAAGGCTGTGTATGGCACACCACAGAGGTGATCATATTTTAAATCCTTCATAGTTATTTCCAATAACAGGTTTGATATTGATTCCTACAAAAAAAAATATGAGTGACCGTTTAATATAAAAACCAAGACATTACTAATTCTTTGCTGTTTATGAATGCTTGATAACCTGCTTGGTTAGGTAGGTTTTAATTTCAGATATTTGAGAGTTCTTTTTAGTATAGTTTCACTCATGTGTTAATTTCTGAAGTTCTTCAACTACGAACTTAGTTGGGACATACCAAAAATAACACGTGAGTTAATGAAAGAGTACCAAAAAAGTTAAATTAGAAACCGCGATCTTTCTACGTAGAATGTTCATGGTATTTAATAATTGAAGAACAATTAATTAATCAATTAGAAACACATACCATAACATCAGGGTAACTGACTATAACCCTCAAATCAAAATAAACAGGTGTTTTGATGCCGCTCTTCGTTGTGAATTCTCCAAACTTGACAGCATCTATTGAGAACAGCTTAATTGCTAGGTCAACTAGTTTTTTATCGTAAGACATTTTTTTATTTTTCGGAGTTACACGTGAATTTCGATAGAATTTTGTTTCAATTTTGATTGATGTCTGTGTCTGGATGATTGGACATGGACATTGAACTTTGTTTGACACTTGACTGACAGTTATTGGATTGACGTTTTCTTGTTTGCCTAGAAATCAACCCCGATTGTCTCTTTTATTAAAAAACAACAAAATAAAGGTTGTCAAAAAATCCGAAAGCATGACTAGGGCACAAATAGAAATTGAAACTCTGTATTCTAGTACTCACATAGATTTAAAACTTCATGGCGAAAATTATATTTTCTTTACCACAGATTATTATGACTAGCAACTTTTTTACAGATGTGTTGCCAAACACGCTGATTACTAGTATCTCTACATTCTACGAATATTAACAACATTGGTCGATCGAATTAAAGATAAAATACACAAAACAATAACATTTCAGCACCATCATGATCGAATGCTTAACGCCTTAACCTATTCAAAACCATATTGGGGTCAGGTTTTATTCTGTATACCTAATTCCTTAACTATATAATCCATTTCTAAATTAATAATGATGTTTTGTTTTGTTTTGTTGCGTACAAAACTGCAGTCATCATTATCAATTTTGACGTTTCTTTGATATTGACAACTTGATAGATGACAGTTTCGTGTAGGGGTGCCAGCTATAATAAATAAAAATAGTATCGTTCGTAAATCAATAATTTTTGTCCTTCAAGCTAAAAATAGTAGTAGCCAGCTGGTGCCAAGAGAATGCCTTGACTTGACTTGTTGGCCCAGGTGTCGCAAGCGCTACTACCGAACATGGGGTACAGTGTTCGATTCCCTGGTCGGGCAGTAGAGTTGGATTCGAAAAGGACTAGGGTAGGCAGAAAACACTTGACTGAGCGATTAATTTGATTAAGGCTGCTCTCAAAACATCTTGAGGAAAACAAGAAGCGATAAAAAATTCCACAAAAACATCCACCAACCCATGCTGGGCCCGCTGGGTGAATATTTTCAAAGAGAGGATGCCTGTATCTCAGTAGGAGTGTTATAGGATTATGTGGTCACACTGCAGAGCGGAGACTCCTCTCATACATTAACATAACAATCGCTTATCACTAAACTTGCCCAGCGTTAGCGATTTCCGACCGAGTTTCCTCACAGTGCTTTCACGTCAATGGAGCATTACGGATCAAAAGGGTCTAGGAAAATAATTACCAAGTATAGTAGATAAACACTATTTATTCGATCATAACACCAATACAATACTTGTATAGCTTATATTTTAACAAAATTAAATGAGTTTTATTTGTGTAAAAACACCTAGGAATGTTAAGGCACAGGGTATTAGCACCAAAATTTTAATTATAACACTATGCACTATGCTATCACAACATTTATTGGTCCTTTTCAAATGCTCAATGTCAACAGGAATATTCAAGTCTATGGAACACTTCCACTTATTTCTAGTAACATGCATAAACTTACATATTTTGATTTACATTTCGTTATTCCATAACGAACGACTTTAGAAAAACTTTATGAGTACCCTATCAGATAGCTCATAAAGATAAAATGATAGAATTTTGCTATTCTGGTTTCCCAGAAACTCTTTTTAAGTAACATTTCCATAAAGTATCCTTATAAATGACTGCTTGGGCTTCAGGGCTTTTAGCCGCCACAATGCCCCTCCCCACAACTATAATATCAGCACCTTTCTCCAAGATAACTTTCTCTGGAGTATTATAGACCTGTCCCAGGTCATCTTTGCTGCTCTCTAGCTGCACTCCTGGAGTCAGCTGTATGAGACCTGGGTCTTTATTCTGACAGACAAACCCAGTGATCAATTCTGGATATTTAGAAGCCATAGACACTGTTGCTTCTTTGTAGTCTGGTGTTATTAGGTTTCTCTGTAGACAAAAATAAATTAAATTTTTGGAGAGTCTGACTAGTGGCGGTACATTAATACAAGCCTAAAAGCTGGGCATGTCCTTATAACCTACGATATTCCTTACGATGTTAGAGTTTCTGGACAGCCTGCTTGCCTTATGGGATTGCCTTGTTGTTGGCCCCTGGGCACACCACTCGGGCATACAACCAGTTGGGTCCAACGGGTTGCCATACAAGCAGTTGCTCCATGCAAATGACTAATATTCAGCTGCATCCGGTTAGACTGGAAGCCGACCCCAACTTAGTAGGGAAATGCCTAGACAAATGTTCTGAAGTGTACTGGTAGTGGTAATTAAATATATATCTTTGAAAGAAATCTTACCTCACTGCTCATTTCAGCCAATAAGAACACTCCTTTATTAACACCATTTGGTGAGTTCAGGGCTTTCAGTATTCCCTCACCAGGCAAGGAATGGGCAGTTACACAATCGGCCCACTCACCAACTTTGTACAACCCTTTCAAATACTGCAAGGAGACTGTATGCCCAATATCAGCATACTTTCTGTCCTCTAGTATTAAAAAGTTAAATCTGTCAGCCAGTTGTTTAAGTCGGGTAATAAAATCATTACTGTAGTCTTCAATAATGTCTGCATGAGTCTTCACTAGACAGACATGTTCCCCAACTTTTTCTACCAGATCTAGAATCGTTGTAGTAGTTGTCAAATCAACGGAAATGCACAAGTTGGTTTTCTTGGTTGCCATTATGCCAAACAGTTGTTTTGCTATACCATTCTTGGCTAGTTCAGCACGCTTTTCATAGGTTAGCAAGATTCGGTCCAGCGGTTTAGCTGAAAAAAAAAATTGTTTTAACACTGTTAAACAATAATACCAACAGGCAACAATCATGTAATAATCAGACAGGAAGTTTTGAACAATCACAAGAAATAACGGTGGATCGCTGGTGTGCTGCTGCTCGCTGTTAATGATATTGTTCTAAGGCCATGTGTATAAAAGTTGTTGCTGCGGGACTGTTCGAAAGAGATACCGTGGCCCTGGAACACAAAGGGCAAAGAAGGAACATGGATGGGTTTTAGTCAGTACAAGTCTGACACTCCCTTCCGCTCTGCCCAGAGTGGGGGGGTCATTTGATGATATCCCATCCGAAAAAAAAAAGGTGTACAAAAGTTCAAATATATTTAATTATACTAACCAATAACAGGTGCTTGTGTTCCTCCTTTAGATAATTTTTGACTTTCACCACTGTTTCTTCAGTGATCTTCCCATTCTTCACCAAAATATCAATCAAAGAAGACATGGTAAACAGAGATTTGATTTGTACATTGTCTACTTTCAGATTTTTGCTGCCTCCTTGCTCTCTGTCTAATATAATGACTGCATCTGTGACTATTAATCCTTCCTTGCGTAGATCTCTTACAGTTTCGAGGACACTCGAGCCAGATGTAACCACATCTTCAACTATAAGGCATGTCTGATCAGCTTTGTAGTGGCCTTCAATAGATTTCTTAGTACCATAAGCTTTAGTTTCTTTTCGTCTCATTAGCATAGACCTCTTAGTTAGTATGCTAAGTATTGTGGCAATGGGCAAGGCTGTGTATGGCACACCACAGAGGTGATCATATTTTAAATCCTTCATAGTTATTTCCAATAACAGGTTTGATATTGATTCCTACAAATAAAAATATGAGTGACCGTTTAATATAAAAACCAAGACATTACTAATTCTTTGCTGTTTATGAATGCTTGATAACCTGCAGGGTTAGGTAGGTTTTAATTTCAGATATTTGAGAGTTCTTTTTAGTATAGTTTCACTCATGTGTTAATTTCTAAAGTTCTTCAACTACGAACTTAGTCGGGACATACCAAAAATAACACGTGAGTTAATGAAAGAGTACCAAAAAAGTTAAATTAGAAACCGCGATCTTTCTACGTAGAATGTTCATGGTATTTAATAATTGAAGAACAATTAATTAATCAATTAGAAACACATACCATAACATCAGGGTAACTGACTATAACCCTCAAATCAAAATAAACAGGTGTTTTGATGCCGCTCTTCGTTGTGAATTCTCCAAACTTGACAGCATCTATTGAGAACAGCTTAATTGCTAGGTCAACTAGTTTTTTATCGTAAGACATTTTTTTATTTTTCGGAGTTACACGTGAATTTCGATAGAAATTTATTTCAATTTTGATTGATGTCTGTGTCTGGATGATTGGACATGGACATTGAACTTTGTTTGACACTTGACTGACAGTTATTGGATTGACTAGCAACTTTTTTACAGATATTGGCAACAAGGCACAGGGTATTAGCATATTGGTCCTTTTCAAATGCTCAATGTCAACAGGAATATTCAAGTCTATGGAACACTTCCACTTATTTCTAGTAACATGCATAAACTTACATATTTTGATTTACATTTCGTTATTCCATAACGAACGACTTTAGAAAAACTTTATGAGTACCCTATCAGATAGCTCATAAAGATAAAATGATAGAATTTTGCTATTCTAGTTTCCCAGAAACTCTTTTTAAGTAACATTTCCATAAAGTATCCTTATAAATGACTGCTTGGGCTTCAGGGCTTTTAGCCGCCACAATGCCCCTCCCCACAACTATAATATCAGCACCTTTCTCCAAGATAACTTTCTCTGGAGTATTATAGACCTGTCCCAGGTCATCTTTGCTGCTCTCTAGCTGCACTCCTGGAGTCAGCTGTATGAGACCTGGGTCTTTGAAAGTGTCTTTATTCTGACAGACAAACCCAGTGATCAATTCTGGATATTTAGAAGCCATAGACACTGTTGCTTCTTTGTAGTCTGGTGTTATTAGGTTTCCCTGTAGACAAAAATAAATTAAATTTTTGGAGAGTCTGACTAGTGGCGGTACATTAATACAAGCCTAAAAGCTGGGCATGTCCTTATAACCTACGATGTTCCTTACGATGTTAGAGTTTCTGGACAGCCTGCTTGCCTTATGGGATTGCCTTGTTGTTGGCCCCTGGGCACACCACTCGGGCATACAACCAGTTGGGTCCAACGGGTTGCCATACAAGCAGTTGCTCCATGCAAATGACTAATATTCAGCTGCATCCGGTTAGACTGGAAGCCGACCCCAACTTAGTAGGGAAATGCCTAGACAAATGTTCTGAAGTGTACTGGTAGTGGTAATTAAATATATATCTTTGAAAGAAATCTTACCTCACTGCTCATTTCAGCCAATAAGAACACTCCTTTATTAACACCATTTGGTGAGTTCAGGGCTTTCAGTATTCCCTCACCAGGCAAGGAATGGGCAGTTACACAATCGGCCCACTCACCAACTTTGTACAACCCTTTCAAATACTGCAAGGAGACTGTATGCCCAATATCAGCATACTTTCTGTCCTCTAGTATTAAAAAGTTAAATCTGTCAGCCAGTTGTTTAAGTCGGGTAATAAAATCATTACTGTAGTCTTCAATAATGTCTGCATGAGTCTTCACTAGACAGACATGTTCCCCAACTTTTTCTACCAGATCTAGAATCGTTGTAGTAGTTGTCAAATCAACGGAAATGCACAAGTTGGTTTTCTTGGTTGCCATTATGCCAAACAGTTGTTTTGCTATACCATTCTTGGCTAGTTCAGCACGCTTTTCATAGGTTAGCAAGATTCGGTCCAGCGGTTTAGCTGAAAAAAAAATAGTTTTAACACTGTTAAACAATAATGCCAACAGGCAACAATCATGTAATAATCAGACAGGAAGTTTTGAACCCCACCCAATGATAGTATCATCCTGTATTTATTTGTTAACCTACAACAAAAATAAACTGATATTCTATACATGTATAAGTTTTTAAACTGACATGGTCAACACTATAATTGTCACTGAAAACGGCTTCAGTTTATCCATGTTTGCAACAGTGCTGAAATATCGGGAACTCAAAACAAATGTAATATTAAACATGGTAAATATACCGTTTCCATGTTAATAGAATAGAATAGAATTCTCTTTAATCGAGTATCCATGGCTCAAAATCTGTTAGTAAAACTTACGACTATGTTAGTAAACACTGATAAAAAAACAATACAACACAAGAAATAACGGTGGATCGCTGGTGTGCTGCTGCTCGCTGTTAATGATATTGTTCTAAGGCCATGTGTATAAAAGTTGTTGCTGCGGGACTGTTCGAAAGAGATACCGTGGCCCTGGAACACAAAGGGCAAAGAAGGAACATGGATGGGTTTTAGTCAGTACAAGTCTGACACTCCCTTCTGCTCTGCCCAGAGTGGGTCATTTGATGATATCCCATCCGAAAAAAAAAAAGGTGCATAAAAGTTCAAATATATTTAATCATACTAACCAATAACAGGTGCTTGTTCCTCCTTTAGATAATTTTTTACTTTCACCACTGTTTCTTCAGTGATCTTCCCTTTCTTCACCAAAATATCAATCAAAGAAGACATGGTAAACAGAGATTTGATTTGTACATCGTCTACTTCCAGATTTTTGCTGCCTCCTTGCTCTCTGTCTAATATAATCACTGCATCTGTGACTATTAATCCTTCCTTGCGTAGATCTCTTACAGTTTCGAGGACACTCGAGCCAGATGTAACCACATCTTCAACTATAAGGCATGTCTGATCAGCTTTGTAGTGGCCTTCAATAGATTTCTTAGTACCATAAGCTTTAGTTTCTTTTCGTCTCATTAGCATAGACCTCTTAGTTAGTATGCTAAGTATTGTGGCAATGGGCAAGGCTGTGTATGGCACACCACAGAGGTGATCATATTTTAAATCCTTCATAGTTATTTCCAATAACAGGTTTGATATTGATTCCTACAAAAAAAAATATGAGTGACCGTTTAATATAAAAACCAAGACATTACTAATTCTTTGCTGTTTATGAATGCTTGATAACCTGCTTGGTTAGGTAGGTTTTAATTTCAGATATTTGAGAGTTCTTTTTAGTATAGTTTCACTCATGTGTTAATTTCTGAAGTTCTTCAACTACGAACTTAGTTGGGACATACCAAAAATAACACGTGAGTTAATGAAAGAGTACCAAAAAAGTTAAATTAGAAACCGCGATCTTTCTACGTAGAATGTTCATGGTATTTAATAATTGAAGAACAATTAATTAATCAATTAGAAACACATACCATAACATCAGGGTAACTGACTATAACCCTCAAATCAAAATAAACAGGTGTTTTGATGCCGCTCTTCGTTGTGAATTCTCCAAACTTGACAGCATCTATTGAGAACAGCTTAATTGCTAGGTCAACTAGTTTTTTATCGTAAGACATTTTTTTATTTTTCGGAGTTACACGTGAATTTCGATAGAATTTTGTTTCAATTTTGATTGATGTCTGTGTCTGGATGATTGGACATGGACATTGAACTTTGTTTGACACTTGACTGACAGTTATTGGATTGACGTTTTCTTGTTTGCCTAGAAATCAACCCCGATTGTCTCTTTTATTAAAAAACAACAAAATAAAGGTTGTCAAAAAATCCGAAAGCATGACTAGGGCACAAATAGAAATTGAAACTCTGTATTCTAGTACTCACATAGATTTAAAACTTCATGGCGAAAATTATATTTTCTTTACCACAGATTATTATGACTAGCAACTTTTTTACAGATGTGTTGCCAAACACGCTGATTACTAGTATCTCTACATTCTACGAATATTAACAACATTGGTCGATCGAATTAAAGATAAAATACACAAAACAATAACATTTCAGCACCATCATGATCGAATGCTTAACGCCTTAACCTATTCAAAACCATATTGGGGTCAGGTTTTATTCTGTATACCTAATTCCTTAACTATATAATCCATTTCTAAATTAATAATGATGTTTTGTTTTGTTTTGTTGCGTACAAAACTGCAGTCATCATTATCAATTTTGACGTTTCTTTGATATTGACAACTTGATAGATGACAGTTTCGTGTAGGGGTGCCAGCTATAATAAATAAAAATAGTATCGTTCGTAAATCAATAATTTTTGTCCTTCAAGCTAAAAATAGTAGTAGCCAGCTGGTGCCAAGAGAATGCCTTGACTTGACTTGTTGGCCCAGGTGTCGCAAGCGCTACTACCGAACATGGGGTACAGTGTTCGATTCCCTGGTCGGGCAGTAGAGTTGGATTCGAAAAGGACTAGGGTAGGCAGAAAACACTTGACTGAGCGATTAATTTGATTAAGGCTGCTCTCAAAACATCTTGAGGAAAACAAGAAGCGATAAAAAATTCCACAAAAACATCCACCAACCCATGCTGGGCCCGCTGGGTGAATATTTTCAAAGAGAGGATGCCTGTATCTCAGTAGGAGTGTTATAGGATTATGTGGTCACACTGCAGAGCGGAGACTCCTCTCATACATTAACATAACAATCGCTTATCACTAAACTTGCCCAGCGTTAGCGATTTCCGACCGAGTTTCCTCACAGTGCTTTCACGTCAATGGAGCATTACGGATCAAAAGGGTCTAGGAAAATAATTACCAAGTATAGTAGATAAACACTATTTATTCGATCATAACACCAATACAATACTTGTATAGCTTATATTTTAACAAAATTAAATGAGTTTTATTTGTGTAAAAACACCTAGGAATGTTAAGGCACAGGGTATTAGCACCAAAATTTTAATTATAACACTATGCACTATGCTATCACAACATTTATTGGTCCTTTTCAAATGCTCAATGTCAACAGGAATATTCAAGTCTATGGAACACTTCCACTTATTTCTAGTAACATGCATAAACTTACATATTTTGATTTACATTTCGTTATTCCATAACGAACGACTTTAGAAAAACTTTATGAGTACCCTATCAGATAGCTCATAAAGATAAAATGATAGAATTTTGCTATTCTGGTTTCCCAGAAACTCTTTTTAAGTAACATTTCCATAAAGTATCCTTATAAATGACTGCTTGGGCTTCAGGGCTTTTAGCCGCCACAATGCCCCTCCCCACAACTATAATATCAGCACCTTTCTCCAAGATAACTTTCTCTGGAGTATTATAGACCTGTCCCAGGTCATCTTTGCTGCTCTCTAGCTGCACTCCTGGAGTCAGCTGTATGAGACCTGGGTCTTTATTCTGACAGACAAACCCAGTGATCAATTCTGGATATTTAGAAGCCATAGACACTGTTGCTTCTTTGTAGTCTGGTGTTATTAGGTTTCTCTGTAGACAAAAATAAATTAAATTTTTGGAGAGTCTGACTAGTGGCGGTACATTAATACAAGCCTAAAAGCTGGGCATGTCCTTATAACCTACGATATTCCTTACGATGTTAGAGTTTCTGGACAGCCTGCTTGCCTTATGGGATTGCCTTGTTGTTGGCCCCTGGGCACACCACTCGGGCATACAACCAGTTGGGTCCAACGGGTTGCCATACAAGCAGTTGCTCCATGCAAATGACTAATATTCAGCTGCATCCGGTTAGACTGGAAGCCGACCCCAACTTAGTAGGGAAATGCCTAGACAAATGTTCTGAAGTGTACTGGTAGTGGTAATTAAATATATATCTTTGAAAGAAATCTTACCTCACTGCTCATTTCAGCCAATAAGAACACTCCTTTATTAACACCATTTGGTGAGTTCAGGGCTTTCAGTATTCCCTCACCAGGCAAGGAATGGGCAGTTACACAATCGGCCCACTCACCAACTTTGTACAACCCTTTCAAATACTGCAAGGAGACTGTATGCCCAATATCAGCATACTTTCTGTCCTCTAGTATTAAAAAGTTAAATCTGTCAGCCAGTTGTTTAAGTCGGGTAATAAAATCATTACTGTAGTCTTCAATAATGTCTGCATGAGTCTTCACTAGACAGACATGTTCCCCAACTTTTTCTACCAGATCTAGAATCGTTGTAGTAGTTGTCAAATCAACGGAAATGCACAAGTTGGTTTTCTTGGTTGCCATTATGCCAAACAGTTGTTTTGCTATACCATTCTTGGCTAGTTCAGCACGCTTTTCATAGGTTAGCAAGATTCGGTCCAGCGGTTTAGCTGAAAAAAAAAATTGTTTTAACACTGTTAAACAATAATACCAACAGGCAACAATCATGTAATAATCAGACAGGAAGTTTTGAACAATCACAAGAAATAACGGTGGATCGCTGGTGTGCTGCTGCTCGCTGTTAATGATATTGTTCTAAGGCCATGTGTATAAAAGTTGTTGCTGCGGGACTGTTCGAAAGAGATACCGTGGCCCTGGAACACAAAGGGCAAAGAAGGAACATGGATGGGTTTTAGTCAGTACAAGTCTGACACTCCCTTCCGCTCTGCCCAGAGTGGGGGGGTCATTTGATGATATCCCATCCGAAAAAAAAAAGGTGTACAAAAGTTCAAATATATTTAATTATACTAACCAATAACAGGTGCTTGTGTTCCTCCTTTAGATAATTTTTGACTTTCACCACTGTTTCTTCAGTGATCTGCCCATTCTTCACCAAAATATCAATCAAAGAAGACATGGTAAACAGAGATTTGATTTGTACATCGTCTACTTTCAGATTTTTGCTGCCTCCTTGCTCTCTGTCTAATATAATGACTGCATCTGTGACTATTAATCCTTCCTTGCGTAGATCTCTTACAGTTTCGAGGACACTCGAGCCAGATGTAACCACATCTTCAACTATAAGGCATGTCTGATCAGCTTTGTAGTGGCCTTCAATAGATTTCTTAGTACCATAAGCTTTAGTTTCTTTTCGTCTCATTAGCATAGACCTCTTAGTTAGTATGCTAAGTATTGTGGCAATGGGCAAGGCTGTGTATGGCACACCACAGAGGTGATCATATTTTAAATCCTTCATAGTTATTTCCAATAACAGGTTTGATATTGATTCCTACAAAAAAAAATATGAGTGACCGTTTAATATAAAAACCAAGACATTACTAATTCTTTGCTGTTTATGAATGCTTGATAACCTGCAGGGTTAGGTAGGTTTTAATTTCAGATATTTGAGAGTTCTTTTTAGTATAGTTTCACTCATGTGTTAATTTCTAAAGTTCTTCAACTACGAACTTATTTGGGACATACCAAAATTAACACGTGAGTTAATGAAAGAGTACCAAAGAAGTTAAATTAGAAACCGCGATCTTTCTACGTAGAATGTTCATGGTATTTAATAATTGAAGAACAATTAATTAATCAATTAGAAACACATACCATAACATCAGGGTAACTGACTATAACCCTCAAATCAAAATAAACAGGTGTTTTGATGCCGCTCTTCGTTGTGAATTCTCCAAATTTGACTGCATCTATTGAGAACAGCTTAATTGCTAGGTCAACTAGTTTCTTATCGTAAGACATTTTTTTATTTTTCGGAGTTACACGTGAATTTCGATAGAAATTTATTTCAATTTTGATTGATGTCTGTGTCTGGATGATTGGACATGGACATTGAACTTTGTTTGACACTTGACTGACAGTTATTGGATTGACTAGCAACTTTTTTACAGATGTTGGCAACAAGGCACAGGGTATTAGCACCAAAATTTTAATTATAACACTACCTATGCTATGCTATCACAACAGTTATTGGTCCTTTTCAAATGCTCAATGTCAACAGGAATATTCAAGTCTATGGAACACTTCCACTTATTTCTAGTAACATGCATAAACTTACATATTTTGATTTACATTTCGTTATTCCATAACGAACGACTTTAGAAAAACTTTATGAGTACCCTATCAGATAGCTCATAAAGATAAAATGATAGAATTTTGCTATTCTGGTTTCCCAGAAACTCTTTTTAAGTAACATTTCCATAAAGTATCCTTATAAATGACTGCTTGGGCTTCAGGGCTTTTAGCCGCCACAATGCCCCTCCCCACAACTATAATATCAGCACCTTTCTCCAAGATAACTTTCTCTGGAGTATTATAGACCTGTCCCAGGTCATCTTTGCTGCTCTCTAGCTGCACTCCTGGAGTCAGCTGTATGAGACCTGGGTCTTTGAAAGTGTCTTTATTCTGACAGACAAACCCAGTGATCAATTCTGGATATTTAGAAGCCATAGACACTGTTGCTTCTTTGTAGTCTGGTGTTATTAGGTTTCCCTGTAGACAAAAATAAATTAAATTTTTGGAGAGTCTGACTAGTGGCGGTACATTAATACAAGCCTAAAAGCTGGGCATGTCCTTATAACCTACGATGTTCCTTACGATGTTAGAGTTTCTGGACAGCCTGCTTGCCTTATGGGATTGCCTTGTTGTTGGCCCCTGGGCACACCACTCGGGCATACAACCAGTTGGGTCCAACGGGTTGCCATACAAGCAGTTGCTCCATGCAAATGACTAATATTCAGCTGCATCCGGTTAGACTGGAAGCCGACCCCAACTTAGTAGGGAAATGCCTAGACAAATGTTCTGAAGTGTACTGGTAGTGGTAATTAAATATATATCTTTGAAAGAAATCTTACCTCACTGCTCATTTCAGCCAATAAGAACACTCCTTTATTAACACCATTTGGTGAGTTCAGGGCTTTCAGTATTCCCTCACCAGGCAAGGAATGGGCAGTTACACAATCGGCCCACTCACCAACTTTGTACAACCCTTTCAAATACTGCAAGGAGACTGTATGCCCAATATCAGCATACTTTCTGTCCTCTAGTATTAAAAAGTTAAATCTGTCAGCCAGTTGTTTAAGTCGGGTAATAAAATCATTACTGTAGTCTTCAATAATGTCTGCATGAGTCTTCACTAGACAGACATGTTCCCCAACTTTTTCTACCAGATCTAGAATCGTTGTAGTAGTTGTCAAATCAACGGAAATGCACAAGTTGGTTTTCTTGGTTGCCATTATGCCAAACAGTTGTTTTGCTATACCATTCTTGGCTAGTTCAGCACGCTTTTCATAGGTTAGCAAGATTCGGTCCAGCGGTTTAGCTGAAAAAAAAATAGTTTTAACACTGTTAAACAATAATGCCAACAGGCAACAATCATGTAATAATCAGACAGGAAGTTTTGAACCCCACCCAATGATAGTATCATCCTGTATTTATTTGTTAACCTACAACAAAAATAAACTGATATTCTATACATGTATAAGTTTTTAAACTGACATGGTCAACACTATAATTGTCACTGAAAACGGCTTCAGTTTATCCATGTTTGCAACAGTGCTGAAATATCGGGAACTCAAAACAAATGTAATATTAAACATGGTAAATATACCGTTTCCATGTTAATAGAATAGAATAGAATTCTCTTTAATCGAGTATCCATGGCTCAAAATCTGTTAGTAAAACTTACGACTATGTTAGTAAACACTGATAAAAAAACAATACAACACAAGAAATAACGGTGGATCGCTGGTGTGCTGCTGCTCGCTGTTAATGATATTGTTCTAAGGCCATGTGTATAAAAGTTGTTGCTGCGGGACTGTTCGAAAGAGATACCGTGGCCCTGGAACACAAAGGGCAAAGAAGGAACATGGATGGGTTTTAGTCAGTACAAGTCTGACACTCCCTTCTGCTCTGCCCAGAGTGGGTCATTTGATGATATCCCATCCGAAAAAAAAAAAGGTGCATAAAAGTTCAAATATATTTAATCATACTAACCAATAACAGGTGCTTGTTCCTCCTTTAGATAATTTTTTACTTTCACCACTGTTTCTTCAGTGATCTTCCCTTTCTTCACCAAAATATCAATCAAAGAAGACATGGTAAACAGAGATTTGATTTGTACATCGTCTACTTCCAGATTTTTGCTGCCTCCTTGCTCTCTGTCTAATATAATCACTGCATCTGTGACTATTAATCCTTCCTTGCGTAGATCTCTTACAGTTTCGAGGACACTCGAGCCAGATGTAACCACATCTTCAACTATAAGGCATGTCTGATCAGCTTTGTAGTGGCCTTCAATAGATTTCTTAGTACCATAAGCTTTAGTTTCTTTTCGTCTCATTAGCATAGACCTCTTAGTTAGTATGCTAAGTATTGTGGCAATGGGCAAGGCTGTGTATGGCACACCACAGAGGTGATCATATTTTAAATCCTTCATAGTTATTTCCAATAACAGGTTTGATATTGATTCCTACAAAAAAAAATATGAGTGACCGTTTAATATAAAAACCAAGACATTACTAATTCTTTGCTGTTTATGAATGCTTGATAACCTGCTTGGTTAGGTAGGTTTTAATTTCAGATATTTGAGAGTTCTTTTTAGTATAGTTTCACTCATGTGTTAATTTCTGAAGTTCTTCAACTACGAACTTAGTTGGGACATACCAAAAATAACACGTGAGTTAATGAAAGAGTACCAAAAAAGTTAAATTAGAAACCGCGATCTTTCTACGTAGAATGTTCATGGTATTTAATAATTGAAGAACAATTAATTAATCAATTAGAAACACATACCATAACATCAGGGTAACTGACTATAACCCTCAAATCAAAATAAACAGGTGTTTTGATGCCGCTCTTCGTTGTGAATTCTCCAAACTTGACAGCATCTATTGAGAACAGCTTAATTGCTAGGTCAACTAGTTTTTTATCGTAAGACATTTTTTTATTTTTCGGAGTTACACGTGAATTTCGATAGAATTTTGTTTCAATTTTGATTGATGTCTGTGTCTGGATGATTGGACATGGACATTGAACTTTGTTTGACACTTGACTGACAGTTATTGGATTGACGTTTTCTTGTTTGCCTAGAAATCAACCCCGATTGTCTCTTTTATTAAAAAACAACAAAATAAAGGTTGTCAAAAAATCCGAAAGCATGACTAGGGCACAAATAGAAATTGAAACTCTGTATTCTAGTACTCACATAGATTTAAAACTTCATGGCGAAAATTATATTTTCTTTACCACAGATTATTATGACTAGCAACTTTTTTACAGATGTGTTGCCAAACACGCTGATTACTAGTATCTCTACATTCTACGAATATTAACAACATTGGTCGATCGAATTAAAGATAAAATACACAAAACAATAACATTTCAGCACCATCATGATCGAATGCTTAACGCCTTAACCTATTCAAAACCATATTGGGGTCAGGTTTTATTCTGTATACCTAATTCCTTAACTATATAATCCATTTCTAAATTAATAATGATGTTTTGTTTTGTTTTGTTGCGTACAAAACTGCAGTCATCATTATCAATTTTGACGTTTCTTTGATATTGACAACTTGATAGATGACAGTTTCGTGTAGGGGTGCCAGCTATAATAAATAAAAATAGTATCGTTCGTAAATCAATAATTTTTGTCCTTCAAGCTAAAAATAGTAGTAGCCAGCTGGTGCCAAGAGAATGCCTTGACTTGACTTGTTGGCCCAGGTGTCGCAAGCGCTACTACCGAACATGGGGTACAGTGTTCGATTCCCTGGTCGGGCAGTAGAGTTGGATTCGAAAAGGACTAGGGTAGGCAGAAAACACTTGACTGAGCGATTAATTTGATTAAGGCTGCTCTCAAAACATCTTGAGGAAAACAAGAAGCGATAAAAAATTCCACAAAAACATCCACCAACCCATGCTGGGCCCGCTGGGTGAATATTTTCAAAGAGAGGATGCCTGTATCTCAGTAGGAGTGTTATAGGATTATGTGGTCACACTGCAGAGCGGAGACTCCTCTCATACATTAACATAACAATCGCTTATCACTAAACTTGCCCAGCGTTAGCGATTTCCGACCGAGTTTCCTCACAGTGCTTTCACGTCAATGGAGCATTACGGATCAAAAGGGTCTAGGAAAATAATTACCAAGTATAGTAGATAAACACTATTTATTCGATCATAACACCAATACAATACTTGTATAGCTTATATTTTAACAAAATTAAATGAGTTTTATTTGTGTAAAAACACCTAGGAATGTTAAGGCACAGGGTATTAGCACCAAAATTTTAATTATAACACTATGCACTATGCTATCACAACATTTATTGGTCCTTTTCAAATGCTCAATGTCAACAGGAATATTCAAGTCTATGGAACACTTCCACTTATTTCTAGTAACATGCATAAACTTACATATTTTGATTTACATTTCGTTATTCCATAACGAACGACTTTAGAAAAACTTTATGAGTACCCTATCAGATAGCTCATAAAGATAAAATGATAGAATTTTGCTATTCTGGTTTCCCAGAAACTCTTTTTAAGTAACATTTCCATAAAGTATCCTTATAAATGACTGCTTGGGCTTCAGGGCTTTTAGCCGCCACAATGCCCCTCCCCACAACTATAATATCAGCACCTTTCTCCAAGATAACTTTCTCTGGAGTATTATAGACCTGTCCCAGGTCATCTTTGCTGCTCTCTAGCTGCACTCCTGGAGTCAGCTGTATGAGACCTGGGTCTTTATTCTGACAGACAAACCCAGTGATCAATTCTGGATATTTAGAAGCCATAGACACTGTTGCTTCTTTGTAGTCTGGTGTTATTAGGTTTCTCTGTAGACAAAAATAAATTAAATTTTTGGAGAGTCTGACTAGTGGCGGTACATTAATACAAGCCTAAAAGCTGGGCATGTCCTTATAACCTACGATATTCCTTACGATGTTAGAGTTTCTGGACAGCCTGCTTGCCTTATGGGATTGCCTTGTTGTTGGCCCCTGGGCACACCACTCGGGCATACAACCAGTTGGGTCCAACGGGTTGCCATACAAGCAGTTGCTCCATGCAAATGACTAATATTCAGCTGCATCCGGTTAGACTGGAAGCCGACCCCAACTTAGTAGGGAAATGCCTAGACAAATGTTCTGAAGTGTACTGGTAGTGGTAATTAAATATATATCTTTGAAAGAAATCTTACCTCACTGCTCATTTCAGCCAATAAGAACACTCCTTTATTAACACCATTTGGTGAGTTCAGGGCTTTCAGTATTCCCTCACCAGGCAAGGAATGGGCAGTTACACAATCGGCCCACTCACCAACTTTGTACAACCCTTTCAAATACTGCAAGGAGACTGTATGCCCAATATCAGCATACTTTCTGTCCTCTAGTATTAAAAAGTTAAATCTGTCAGCCAGTTGTTTAAGTCGGGTAATAAAATCATTACTGTAGTCTTCAATAATGTCTGCATGAGTCTTCACTAGACAGACATGTTCCCCAACTTTTTCTACCAGATCTAGAATCGTTGTAGTAGTTGTCAAATCAACGGAAATGCACAAGTTGGTTTTCTTGGTTGCCATTATGCCAAACAGTTGTTTTGCTATACCATTCTTGGCTAGTTCAGCACGCTTTTCATAGGTTAGCAAGATTCGGTCCAGCGGTTTAGCTGAAAAAAAAAATTGTTTTAACACTGTTAAACAATAATACCAACAGGCAACAATCATGTAATAATCAGACAGGAAGTTTTGAACAATCACAAGAAATAACGGTGGATCGCTGGTGTGCTGCTGCTCGCTGTTAATGATATTGTTCTAAGGCCATGTGTATAAAAGTTGTTGCTGCGGGACTGTTCGAAAGAGATACCGTGGCCCTGGAACACAAAGGGCAAAGAAGGAACATGGATGGGTTTTAGTCAGTACAAGTCTGACACTCCCTTCCGCTCTGCCCAGAGTGGGGGGGTCATTTGATGATATCCCATCCGAAAAAAAAAAGGTGTACAAAAGTTCAAATATATTTAATTATACTAACCAATAACAGGTGCTTGTGTTCCTCCTTTAGATAATTTTTGACTTTCACCACTGTTTCTTCAGTGATCTTCCCATTCTTCACCAAAATATCAATCAAAGAAGACATGGTAAACAGAGATTTGATTTGTACATTGTCTACTTTCAGATTTTTGCTGCCTCCTTGCTCTCTGTCTAATATAATGACTGCATCTGTGACTATTAATCCTTCCTTGCGTAGATCTCTTACAGTTTCGAGGACACTCGAGCCAGATGTAACCACATCTTCAACTATAAGGCATGTCTGATCAGCTTTGTAGTGGCCTTCAATAGATTTCTTAGTACCATAAGCTTTAGTTTCTTTTCGTCTCATTAGCATAGACCTCTTAGTTAGTATGCTAAGTATTGTGGCAATGGGCAAGGCTGTGTATGGCACACCACAGAGGTGATCATATTTTAAATCCTTCATAGTTATTTCCAATAACAGGTTTGATATTGATTCCTACAAATAAAAATATGAGTGACCGTTTAATATAAAAACCAAGACATTACTAATTCTTTGCTGTTTATGAATGCTTGATAACCTGCAGGGTTAGGTAGGTTTTAATTTCAGATATTTGAGAGTTCTTTTTAGTATAGTTTCACTCATGTGTTAATTTCTAAAGTTCTTCAACTACGAACTTAGTCGGGACATACCAAAAATAACACGTGAGTTAATGAAAGAGTACCAAAAAAGTTAAATTAGAAACCGCGATCTTTCTACGTAGAATGTTCATGGTATTTAATAATTGAAGAACAATTAATTAATCAATTAGAAACACATACCATAACATCAGGGTAACTGACTATAACCCTCAAATCAAAATAAACAGGTGTTTTGATGCCGCTCTTCGTTGTGAATTCTCCAAACTTGACAGCATCTATTGAGAACAGCTTAATTGCTAGGTCAACTAGTTTTTTATCGTAAGACATTTTTTTATTTTTCGGAGTTACACGTGAATTTCGATAGAAATTTATTTCAATTTTGATTGATGTCTGTGTCTGGATGATTGGACATGGACATTGAACTTTGTTTGACACTTGACTGACAGTTATTGGATTGACTAGCAACTTTTTTACAGATATTGGCAACAAGGCACAGGGTATTAGCATATTGGTCCTTTTCAAATGCTCAATGTCAACAGGAATATTCAAGTCTATGGAACACTTCCACTTATTTCTAGTAACATGCATAAACTTACATATTTTGATTTACATTTCGTTATTCCATAACGAACGACTTTAGAAAAACTTTATGAGTACCCTATCAGATAGCTCATAAAGATAAAATGATAGAATTTTGCTATTCTAGTTTCCCAGAAACTCTTTTTAAGTAACATTTCCATAAAGTATCCTTATAAATGACTGCTTGGGCTTCAGGGCTTTTAGCCGCCACAATGCCCCTCCCCACAACTATAATATCAGCACCTTTCTCCAAGATAACTTTCTCTGGAGTATTATAGACCTGTCCCAGGTCATCTTTGCTGCTCTCTAGCTGCACTCCTGGAGTCAGCTGTATGAGACCTGGGTCTTTGAAAGTGTCTTTATTCTGACAGACAAACCCAGTGATCAATTCTGGATATTTAGAAGCCATAGACACTGTTGCTTCTTTGTAGTCTGGTGTTATTAGGTTTCCCTGTAGACAAAAATAAATTAAATTTTTGGAGAGTCTGACTAGTGGCGGTACATTAATACAAGCCTAAAAGCTGGGCATGTCCTTATAACCTACGATGTTCCTTACGATGTTAGAGTTTCTGGACAGCCTGCTTGCCTTATGGGATTGCCTTGTTGTTGGCCCCTGGGCACACCACTCGGGCATACAACCAGTTGGGTCCAACGGGTTGCCATACAAGCAGTTGCTCCATGCAAATGACTAATATTCAGCTGCATCCGGTTAGACTGGAAGCCGACCCCAACTTAGTAGGGAAATGCCTAGACAAATGTTCTGAAGTGTACTGGTAGTGGTAATTAAATATATATCTTTGAAAGAAATCTTACCTCACTGCTCATTTCAGCCAATAAGAACACTCCTTTATTAACACCATTTGGTGAGTTCAGGGCTTTCAGTATTCCCTCACCAGGCAAGGAATGGGCAGTTACACAATCGGCCCACTCACCAACTTTGTACAACCCTTTCAAATACTGCAAGGAGACTGTATGCCCAATATCAGCATACTTTCTGTCCTCTAGTATTAAAAAGTTAAATCTGTCAGCCAGTTGTTTAAGTCGGGTAATAAAATCATTACTGTAGTCTTCAATAATGTCTGCATGAGTCTTCACTAGACAGACATGTTCCCCAACTTTTTCTACCAGATCTAGAATCGTTGTAGTAGTTGTCAAATCAACGGAAATGCACAAGTTGGTTTTCTTGGTTGCCATTATGCCAAACAGTTGTTTTGCTATACCATTCTTGGCTAGTTCAGCACGCTTTTCATAGGTTAGCAAGATTCGGTCCAGCGGTTTAGCTGAAAAAAAAATAGTTTTAACACTGTTAAACAATAATGCCAACAGGCAACAATCATGTAATAATCAGACAGGAAGTTTTGAACCCCACCCAATGATAGTATCATCCTGTATTTATTTGTTAACCTACAACAAAAATAAACTGATATTCTATACATGTATAAGTTTTTAAACTGACATGGTCAACACTATAATTGTCACTGAAAACGGCTTCAGTTTATCCATGTTTGCAACAGTGCTGAAATATCGGGAACTCAAAACAAATGTAATATTAAACATGGTAAATATACCGTTTCCATGTTAATAGAATAGAATAGAATTCTCTTTAATCGAGTATCCATGGCTCAAAATCTGTTAGTAAAACTTACGACTATGTTAGTAAACACTGATAAAAAAACAATACAACACAAGAAATAACGGTGGATCGCTGGTGTGCTGCTGCTCGCTGTTAATGATATTGTTCTAAGGCCATGTGTATAAAAGTTGTTGCTGCGGGACTGTTCGAAAGAGATACCGTGGCCCTGGAACACAAAGGGCAAAGAAGGAACATGGATGGGTTTTAGTCAGTACAAGTCTGACACTCCCTTCTGCTCTGCCCAGAGTGGGTCATTTGATGATATCCCATCCGAAAAAAAAAAAGGTGCATAAAAGTTCAAATATATTTAATCATACTAACCAATAACAGGTGCTTGTTCCTCCTTTAGATAATTTTTTACTTTCACCACTGTTTCTTCAGTGATCTTCCCTTTCTTCACCAAAATATCAATCAAAGAAGACATGGTAAACAGAGATTTGATTTGTACATCGTCTACTTCCAGATTTTTGCTGCCTCCTTGCTCTCTGTCTAATATAATCACTGCATCTGTGACTATTAATCCTTCCTTGCGTAGATCTCTTACAGTTTCGAGGACACTCGAGCCAGATGTAACCACATCTTCAACTATAAGGCATGTCTGATCAGCTTTGTAGTGGCCTTCAATAGATTTCTTAGTACCATAAGCTTTAGTTTCTTTTCGTCTCATTAGCATAGACCTCTTAGTTAGTATGCTAAGTATTGTGGCAATGGGCAAGGCTGTGTATGGCACACCACAGAGGTGATCATATTTTAAATCCTTCATAGTTATTTCCAATAACAGGTTTGATATTGATTCCTACAAAAAAAAATATGAGTGACCGTTTAATATAAAAACCAAGACATTACTAATTCTTTGCTGTTTATGAATGCTTGATAACCTGCTTGGTTAGGTAGGTTTTAATTTCAGATATTTGAGAGTTCTTTTTAGTATAGTTTCACTCATGTGTTAATTTCTGAAGTTCTTCAACTACGAACTTAGTTGGGACATACCAAAAATAACACGTGAGTTAATGAAAGAGTACCAAAAAAGTTAAATTAGAAACCGCGATCTTTCTACGTAGAATGTTCATGGTATTTAATAATTGAAGAACAATTAATTAATCAATTAGAAACACATACCATAACATCAGGGTAACTGACTATAACCCTCAAATCAAAATAAACAGGTGTTTTGATGCCGCTCTTCGTTGTGAATTCTCCAAACTTGACAGCATCTATTGAGAACAGCTTAATTGCTAGGTCAACTAGTTTTTTATCGTAAGACATTTTTTTATTTTTCGGAGTTACACGTGAATTTCGATAGAATTTTGTTTCAATTTTGATTGATGTCTGTGTCTGGATGATTGGACATGGACATTGAACTTTGTTTGACACTTGACTGACAGTTATTGGATTGACGTTTTCTTGTTTGCCTAGAAATCAACCCCGATTGTCTCTTTTATTAAAAAACAACAAAATAAAGGTTGTCAAAAAATCCGAAAGCATGACTAGGGCACAAATAGAAATTGAAACTCTGTATTCTAGTACTCACATAGATTTAAAACTTCATGGCGAAAATTATATTTTCTTTACCACAGATTATTATGACTAGCAACTTTTTTACAGATGTGTTGCCAAACACGCTGATTACTAGTATCTCTACATTCTACGAATATTAACAACATTGGTCGATCGAATTAAAGATAAAATACACAAAACAATAACATTTCAGCACCATCATGATCGAATGCTTAACGCCTTAACCTATTCAAAACCATATTGGGGTCAGGTTTTATTCTGTATACCTAATTCCTTAACTATATAATCCATTTCTAAATTAATAATGATGTTTTGTTTTGTTTTGTTGCGTACAAAACTGCAGTCATCATTATCAATTTTGACGTTTCTTTGATATTGACAACTTGATAGATGACAGTTTCGTGTAGGGGTGCCAGCTATAATAAATAAAAATAGTATCGTTCGTAAATCAATAATTTTTGTCCTTCAAGCTAAAAATAGTAGTAGCCAGCTGGTGCCAAGAGAATGCCTTGACTTGACTTGTTGGCCCAGGTGTCGCAAGCGCTACTACCGAACATGGGGTACAGTGTTCGATTCCCTGGTCGGGCAGTAGAGTTGGATTCGAAAAGGACTAGGGTAGGCAGAAAACACTTGACTGAGCGATTAATTTGATTAAGGCTGCTCTCAAAACATCTTGAGGAAAACAAGAAGCGATAAAAAATTCCACAAAAACATCCACCAACCCATGCTGGGCCCGCTGGGTGAATATTTTCAAAGAGAGGATGCCTGTATCTCAGTAGGAGTGTTATAGGATTATGTGGTCACACTGCAGAGCGGAGACTCCTCTCATACATTAACATAACAATCGCTTATCACTAAACTTGCCCAGCGTTAGCGATTTCCGACCGAGTTTCCTCACAGTGCTTTCACGTCAATGGAGCATTACGGATCAAAAGGGTCTAGGAAAATAATTACCAAGTATAGTAGATAAACACTATTTATTCGATCATAACACCAATACAATACTTGTATAGCTTATATTTTAACAAAATTAAATGAGTTTTATTTGTGTAAAAACACCTAGGAATGTTAAGGCACAGGGTATTAGCACCAAAATTTTAATTATAACACTATGCACTATGCTATCACAACATTTATTGGTCCTTTTCAAATGCTCAATGTCAACAGGAATATTCAAGTCTATGGAACACTTCCACTTATTTCTAGTAACATGCATAAACTTACATATTTTGATTTACATTTCGTTATTCCATAACGAACGACTTTAGAAAAACTTTATGAGTACCCTATCAGATAGCTCATAAAGATAAAATGATAGAATTTTGCTATTCTGGTTTCCCAGAAACTCTTTTTAAGTAACATTTCCATAAAGTATCCTTATAAATGACTGCTTGGGCTTCAGGGCTTTTAGCCGCCACAATGCCCCTCCCCACAACTATAATATCAGCACCTTTCTCCAAGATAACTTTCTCTGGAGTATTATAGACCTGTCCCAGGTCATCTTTGCTGCTCTCTAGCTGCACTCCTGGAGTCAGCTGTATGAGACCTGGGTCTTTATTCTGACAGACAAACCCAGTGATCAATTCTGGATATTTAGAAGCCATAGACACTGTTGCTTCTTTGTAGTCTGGTGTTATTAGGTTTCTCTGTAGACAAAAATAAATTAAATTTTTGGAGAGTCTGACTAGTGGCGGTACATTAATACAAGCCTAAAAGCTGGGCATGTCCTTATAACCTACGATATTCCTTACGATGTTAGAGTTTCTGGACAGCCTGCTTGCCTTATGGGATTGCCTTGTTGTTGGCCCCTGGGCACACCACTCGGGCATACAACCAGTTGGGTCCAACGGGTTGCCATACAAGCAGTTGCTCCATGCAAATGACTAATATTCAGCTGCATCCGGTTAGACTGGAAGCCGACCCCAACTTAGTAGGGAAATGCCTACACAAATGTTCTGAAGTGTACTGGTAGTGGTAATTAAATATATATCTTTGAAAGAAATCTTACCTCACTGCTCATTTCAGCCAATAAGAACACTCCTTTATTAACACCATTTGGTGAGTTCAGGGCTTTCAGTATTCCCTCACCAGGCAAGGAATGGGCAGTTACACAATCGGCCCACTCACCAACTTTGTACAACCCTTTCAAATACTGCAAGGAGACTGTATGCCCAATATCAGCATACTTTCTGTCCTCTAGTATTAAAAAGTTAAATCTGTCAGCCAGTTGTTTAAGTCGGGTAATAAAATCATTACTGTAGTCTTCAATAATGTCTGCATGAGTCTTCACTAGACAGACATGTTCCCCAACTTTTTCTACCAGATCTAGAATCGTTGTAGTAGTTGTCAAATCAACGGAAATGCACAAGTTGGTTTTCTTGGTTGCCATTATGCCAAACAGTTGTTTTGCTATACCATTCTTGGCTAGTTCAGCACGCTTTTCATAGGTTAGCAAGATTCGGTCCAGCGGTTTAGCTGAAAAAAAAAATTGTTTTAACACTGTTAAACAATAATACCAACAGGCAACAATCATGTAATAATCAGACAGGAAGTTTTGAACAATCACAAGAAATAACGGTGGATCGCTGGTGTGCTGCTGCTCGCTGTTAATGATATTGTTCTAAGGCCATGTGTATAAAAGTTGTTGCTGCGGGACTGTTCGAAAGAGATACCGTGGCCCTGGAACACAAAGGGCAAAGAAGGAACATGGATGGGTTTTAGTCAGTACAAGTCTGACACTCCCTTCCGCTCTGCCCAGAGTGGGGGGGTCATTTGATGATATCCCATCCGAAAAAAAAAAGGTGTACAAAAGTTCAAATATATTTAATTATACTAACCAATAACAGGTGCTTGTGTTCCTCCTTTAGATAATTTTTGACTTTCACCACTGTTTCTTCAGTGATCTTCCCATTCTTCACCAAAATATCAATCAAAGAAGACATGGTAAACAGAGATTTGATTTGTACATTGTCTACTTTCAGATTTTTGCTGCCTCCTTGCTCTCTGTCTAATATAATGACTGCATCTGTGACTATTAATCCTTCCTTGCGTAGATCTCTTACAGTTTCGAGGACACTCGAGCCAGATGTAACCACATCTTCAACTATAAGGCATGTCTGATCAGCTTTGTAGTGGCCTTCAATAGATTTCTTAGTACCATAAGCTTTAGTTTCTTTTCGTCTCATTAGCATAGACCTCTTAGTTAGTATGCTAAGTATTGTGGCAATGGGCAAGGCTGTGTATGGCACACCACAGAGGTGATCATATTTTAAATCCTTCATAGTTATTTCCAATAACAGGTTTGATATTGATTCCTACAAATAAAAATATGAGTGACCGTTTAATATAAAAACCAAGACATTACTAATTCTTTGCTGTTTATGAATGCTTGATAACCTGCAGGGTTAGGTAGGTTTTAATTTCAGATATTTGAGAGTTCTTTTTAGTATAGTTTCACTCATGTGTTAATTTCTAAAGTTCTTCAACTACGAACTTAGTCGGGACATACCAAAAATAACACGTGAGTTAATGAAAGAGTACCAAAAAAGTTAAATTAGAAACCGCGATCTTTCTACGTAGAATGTTCATGGTATTTAATAATTGAAGAACAATTAATTAATCAATTAGAAACACATACCATAACATCAGGGTAACTGACTATAACCCTCAAATCAAAATAAACAGGTGTTTTGATGCCGCTCTTCGTTGTGAATTCTCCAAACTTGACAGCATCTATTGAGAACAGCTTAATTGCTAGGTCAACTAGTTTTTTATCGTAAGACATTTTTTTATTTTTCGGAGTTACACGTGAATTTCGATAGAAATTTATTTCAATTTTGATTGATGTCTGTGTCTGGATGATTGGACATGGACATTGAACTTTGTTTGACACTTGACTGACAGTTATTGGATTGACTAGCAACTTTTTTACAGATATTGGCAACAAGGCACAGGGTATTAGCATATTGGTCCTTTTCAAATGCTCAATGTCAACAGGAATATTCAAGTCTATGGAACACTTCCACTTATTTCTAGTAACATGCATAAACTTACATATTTTGATTTACATTTCGTTATTCCATAACGAACGACTTTAGAAAAACTTTATGAGTACCCTATCAGATAGCTCATAAAGATAAAATGATAGAATTTTGCTATTCTAGTTTCCCAGAAACTCTTTTTAAGTAACATTTCCATAAAGTATCCTTATAAATGACTGCTTGGGCTTCAGGGCTTTTAGCCGCCACAATGCCCCTCCCCACAACTATAATATCAGCACCTTTCTCCAAGATAACTTTCTCTGGAGTATTATAGACCTGTCCCAGGTCATCTTTGCTGCTCTCTAGCTGCACTCCTGGAGTCAGCTGTATGAGACCTGGGTCTTTGAAAGTGTCTTTATTCTGACAGACAAACCCAGTGATCAATTCTGGATATTTAGAAGCCATAGACACTGTTGCTTCTTTGTAGTCTGGTGTTATTAGGTTTCCCTGTAGACAAAAATAAATTAAATTTTTGGAGAGTCTGACTAGTGGCGGTACATTAATACAAGCCTAAAAGCTGGGCATGTCCTTATAACCTACGATGTTCCTTACGATGTTAGAGTTTCTGGACAGCCTGCTTGCCTTATGGGATTGCCTTGTTGTTGGCCCCTGGGCACACCACTCGGGCATACAACCAGTTGGGTCCAACGGGTTGCCATACAAGCAGTTGCTCCATGCAAATGACTAATATTCAGCTGCATCCGGTTAGACTGGAAGCCGACCCCAACTTAGTAGGGAAATGCCTAGACAAATGTTCTGAAGTGTACTGGTAGTGGTAATTAAATATATATCTTTGAAAGAAATCTTACCTCACTGCTCATTTCAGCCAATAAGAACACTCCTTTATTAACACCATTTGGTGAGTTCAGGGCTTTCAGTATTCCCTCACCAGGCAAGGAATGGGCAGTTACACAATCGGCCCACTCACCAACTTTGTACAACCCTTTCAAATACTGCAAGGAGACTGTATGCCCAATATCAGCATACTTTCTGTCCTCTAGTATTAAAAAGTTAAATCTGTCAGCCAGTTGTTTAAGTCGGGTAATAAAATCATTACTGTAGTCTTCAATAATGTCTGCATGAGTCTTCACTAGACAGACATGTTCCCCAACTTTTTCTACCAGATCTAGAATCGTTGTAGTAGTTGTCAAATCAACGGAAATGCACAAGTTGGTTTTCTTGGTTGCCATTATGCCAAACAGTTGTTTTGCTATACCATTCTTGGCTAGTTCAGCACGCTTTTCATAGGTTAGCAAGATTCGGTCCAGCGGTTTAGCTGAAAAAAAAATAGTTTTAACACTGTTAAACAATAATGCCAACAGGCAACAATCATGTAATAATCAGACAGGAAGTTTTGAACCCCACCCAATGATAGTATCATCCTGTATTTATTTGTTAACCTACAACAAAAATAAACTGATATTCTATACATGTATAAGTTTTTAAACTGACATGGTCAACACTATAATTGTCACTGAAAACGGCTTCAGTTTATCCATGTTTGCAACAGTGCTGAAATATCGGGAACTCAAAACAAATGTAATATTAAACATGGTAAATATACCGTTTCCATGTTAATAGAATAGAATAGAATTCTCTTTAATCGAGTATCCATGGCTCAAAATCTGTTAGTAAAACTTACGACTATGTTAGTAAACACTGATAAAAAAACAATACAACACAAGAAATAACGGTGGATCGCTGGTGTGCTGCTGCTCGCTGTTAATGATATTGTTCTAAGGCCATGTGTATAAAAGTTGTTGCTGCGGGACTGTTCGAAAGAGATACCGTGGCCCTGGAACATAAAGGGCAAAGAAGGAACATGGATGGGTTTTAGTCAGTACAAGTCTGACACTCCCTTCTGCTCTGCCCAGAGTGGGTCATTTGATGATATCCCATCCGAAAAAAAAAAAGGTGCATAAAAGTTCAAATATATTTAATCATACTAACCAATAACAGGTGCTTGTTCCTCCTTTAGATAATTTTTTACTTTCACCACTGTTTCTTCAGTGATCTTCCCTTTCTTCACCAAAATATCAATCAAAGAAGACATGGTAAACAGAGATTTGATTTGTACATCGTCTACTTCCAGATTTTTGCTGCCTCCTTGCTCTCTGTCTAATATAATCACTGCATCTGTGACTATTAATCCTTCCTTGCGTAGATCTCTTACAGTTTCGAGGACACTCGAGCCAGATGTAACCACATCTTCAACTATAAGGCATGTCTGATCAGCTTTGTAGTGGCCTTCAATAGATTTCTTAGTACCATAAGCTTTAGTTTCTTTTCGTCTCATTAGCATAGACCTCTTAGTTAGTATGCTAAGTATTGTGGCAATGGGCAAGGCTGTGTATGGCACACCACAGAGGTGATCATATTTTAAATCCTTCATAGTTATTTCCAATAACAGGTTTGATATTGATTCCTACAAAAAAAAATATGAGTGACCGTTTAATATAAAAACCAAGACATTACTAATTCTTTGCTGTTTATGAATGCTTGATAACCTGCTTGGTTAGGTAGGTTTTAATTTCAGATATTTGAGAGTTCTTTTTAGTATAGTTTCACTCATGTGTTAATTTCTGAAGTTCTTCAACTACGAACTTAGTTGGGACATACCAAAAATAACACGTGAGTTAATGAAAGAGTACCAAAAAAGTTAAATTAGAAACCGCGATCTTTCTACGTAGAATGTTCATGGTATTTAATAATTGAAGAACAATTAATTAATCAATTAGAAACACATACCATAACATCAGGGTAACTGACTATAACCCTCAAATCAAAATAAACAGGTGTTTTGATGCCGCTCTTCGTTGTGAATTCTCCAAACTTGACAGCATCTATTGAGAACAGCTTAATTGCTAGGTCAACTAGTTTTTTATCGTAAGACATTTTTTTATTTTTCGGAGTTACACGTGAATTTCGATAGAATTTTGTTTCAATTTTGATTGATGTCTGTGTCTGGATGATTGGACATGGACATTGAACTTTGTTTGACACTTGACTGACAGTTATTGGATTGACGTTTTCTTGTTTGCCTAGAAATCAACCCCGATTGTCTCTTTTATTAAAAAACAACAAAATAAAGGTTGTCAAAAAATCCGAAAGCATGACTAGGGCACAAATAGAAATTGAAACTCTGTATTCTAGTACTCACATAGATTTAAAACTTCATGGCGAAAATTATATTTTCTTTACCACAGATTATTATGACTAGCAACTTTTTTACAGATGTGTTGCCAAACACGCTGATTACTAGTATCTCTACATTCTACGAATATTAACAACATTGGTCGATCGAATTAAAGATAAAATACACAAAACAATAACATTTCAGCACCATCATGATCGAATGCTTAACGCCTTAACCTATTCAAAACCATATTGGGGTCAGGTTTTATTCTGTATACCTAATTCCTTAACTATATAATCCATTTCTAAATTAATAATGATGTTTTGTTTTGTTTTGTTGCGTACAAAACTGCAGTCATCATTATCAATTTTGACGTTTCTTTGATATTGACAACTTGATAGATGACAGTTTCGTGTAGGGGTGCCAGCTATAATAAATAAAAATAGTATCGTTCGTAAATCAATAATTTTTGTCCTTCAAGCTAAAAATAGTAGTAGCCAGCTGGTGCCAAGAGAATGCCTTGACTTGACTTGTTGGCCCAGGTGTCGCAAGCGCTACTACCGAACATGGGGTACAGTGTTCGATTCCCTGGTCGGGCAGTAGAGTTGGATTCGAAAAGGACTAGGGTAGGCAGAAAACACTTGACTGAGCGATTAATTTGATTAAGGCTGCTCTCAAAACATCTTGAGGAAAACAAGAAGCGATAAAAAATTCCACAAAAACATCCACCAACCCATGCTGGGCCCGCTGGGTGAATATTTTCAAAGAGAGGATGCCTGTATCTCAGTAGGAGTGTTATAGGATTATGTGGTCACACTGCAGAGCGGAGACTCCTCTCATACATTAACATAACAATCGCTTATCACTAAACTTGCCCAGCGTTAGCGATTTCCGACCGAGTTTCCTCACAGTGCTTTCACGTCAATGGAGCATTACGGATCAAAAGGGTCTAGGAAAATAATTACCAAGTATAGTAGATAAACACTATTTATTCGATCATAACACCAATACAATACTTGTATAGCTTATATTTTAACAAAATTAAATGAGTTTTATTTGTGTAAAAACACCTAGGAATGTTAAGGCACAGGGTATTAGCACCAAAATTTTAA
Organism: Noctua janthe; assembly: GCA_910589295.1. Taxonomy (NCBI): domain Eukaryota; kingdom Metazoa; phylum Arthropoda; class Insecta; order Lepidoptera; family Noctuidae; genus Noctua; species Noctua janthe. Next base: position 14,452,612 of record OU342559.1, on the reverse strand, counting down.
TTATAACACTATGCACTATGCTATCACAACATTTATTGGTCCTTTTCAAATGCTCAATGTCAACAGGAATATTCAAGTCTATGGAACACTTCCACTTATTTCTAGTAACATGCATAAACTTACATATTTTGATTTACATTTCGTTATTCCATAACGAACGACTTTAGAAAAACTTTATGAGTACCCTATCAGATAGCTCATAAAGATAAAATGATAGAATTTTGCTATTCTGGTTTCCCAGAAACTCTTTTTAAGTAACATTTCCATAAAGTATCCTTATAAATGACTGCTTGGGCTTCAGGGCTTTTAGCCGCCACAATGCCCCTCCCCACAACTATAATATCAGCACCTTTCTCCAAGATAACTTTCTCTGGAGTATTATAGACCTGTCCCAGGTCATCTTTGCTGCTCTCTAGCTGCACTCCTGGAGTCAGCTGTATGAGACCTGGGTCTTTATTCTGACAGACAAACCCAGTGATCAATTCTGGATATTTAGAAGCCATAGACACTGTTGCTTCTTTGTAGTCTGGTGTTATTAGGTTTCTCTGTAGACAAAAATAAATTAAATTTTTGGAGAGTCTGACTAGTGGCGGTACATTAATACAAGCCTAAAAGCTGGGCATGTCCTTATAACCTACGATATTCCTTACGATGTTAGAGTTTCTGGACAGCCTGCTTGCCTTATGGGATTGCCTTGTTGTTGGCCCCTGGGCACACCACTCGGGCATACAACCAGTTGGGTCCAACGGGTTGCCATACAAGCAGTTGCTCCATGCAAATGACTAATATTCAGCTGCATCCGGTTAGACTGGAAGCCGACCCCAACTTAGTAGGGAAATGCCTAGACAAATGTTCTGAAGTGTACTGGTAGTGGTAATTAAATATATATCTTTGAAAGAAATCTTACCTCACTGCTCATTTCAGCCAATAAGAACACTCCTTTATTAACACCATTTGGTGAGTTCAGGGCTTTCAGTATTCCCTCACCAGGCAAGGAATGGGCAGTTACACAATCGGCCCACTCACCAACTTTGTACAACCCTTTCAAATACTGCAAGGAGACTGTATGCCCAATATCAGCATACTTTCTGTCCTCTAGTATTAAAAAGTTAAATCTGTCAGCCAGTTGTTTAAGTCGGGTAATAAAATCATTACTGTAGTCTTCAATAATGTCTGCATGAGTCTTCACTAGACAGACATGTTCCCCAACTTTTTCTACCAGATCTAGAATCGTTGTAGTAGTTGTCAAATCAACGGAAATGCACAAGTTGGTTTTCTTGGTTGCCATTATGCCAAACAGTTGTTTTGCTATACCATTCTTGGCTAGTTCAGCACGCTTTTCATAGGTTAGCAAGATTCGGTCCAGCGGTTTAGCTGAAAAAAAAAATTGTTTTAACACTGTTAAACAATAATACCAACAGGCAACAATCATGTAATAATCAGACAGGAAGTTTTGAACAATCACAAGAAATAACGGTGGATCGCTGGTGTGCTGCTGCTCGCTGTTAATGATATTGTTCTAAGGCCATGTGTATAAAAGTTGTTGCTGCGGGACTGTTCGAAAGAGATACCGTGGCCCTGGAACACAAAGGGCAAAGAAGGAACATGGATGGGTTTTAGTCAGTACAAGTCTGACACTCCCTTCCGCTCTGCCCAGAGTGGGGGGGTCATTTGATGATATCCCATCCGAAAAAAAAAAGGTGTACAAAAGTTCAAATATATTTAATTATACTAACCAATAACAGGTGCTTGTGTTCCTCCTTTAGATAATTTTTGACTTTCACCACTGTTTCTTCAGTGATCTGCCCATTCTTCACCAAAATATCAATCAAAGAAGACATGGTAAACAGAGATTTGATTTGTACATCGTCTACTTTCAGATTTTTGCTGCCTCCTTGCTCTCTGTCTAATATAATGACTGCATCTGTGACTATTAATCCTTCCTTGCGTAGATCTCTTACAGTTTCGAGGACACTCGAGCCAGATGTAACCACATCTTCAACTATAAGGCATGTCTGATCAGCTTTGTAGTGGCCTTCAATAGATTTCTTAGTACCATAAGCTTTAGTTTCTTTTCGTCTCATTAGCATAGACCTCTTAGTTAGTATGCTAAGTATTGTGGCAATGGGCAAGGCTGTGTATGGCACACCACAGAGGTGATCATATTTTAAATCCTTCATAGTTATTTCCAATAACAGGTTTGATATTGATTCCTACAAAAAAAAATATGAGTGACCGTTTAATATAAAAACCAAGACATTACTAATTCTTTGCTGTTTATGAATGCTTGATAACCTGCAGGGTTAGGTAGGTTTTAATTTCAGATATTTGAGAGTTCTTTTTAGTATAGTTTCACTCATGTGTTAATTTCTAAAGTTCTTCAACTACGAACTTATTTGGGACATACCAAAATTAACACGTGAGTTAATGAAAGAGTACCAAAGAAGTTAAATTAGAAACCGCGATCTTTCTACGTAGAATGTTCATGGTATTTAATAATTGAAGAACAATTAATTAATCAATTAGAAACACATACCATAACATCAGGGTAACTGACTATAACCCTCAAATCAAAATAAACAGGTGTTTTGATGCCGCTCTTCGTTGTGAATTCTCCAAATTTGACTGCATCTATTGAGAACAGCTTAATTGCTAGGTCAACTAGTTTCTTATCGTAAGACATTTTTTTATTTTTCGGAGTTACACGTGAATTTCGATAGAAATTTATTTCAATTTTGATTGATGTCTGTGTCTGGATGATTGGACATGGACATTGAACTTTGTTTGACACTTGACTGACAGTTATTGGATTGACTAGCAACTTTTTTACAGATGTTGGCAACAAGGCACAGGGTATTAGCACCAAAATTTTAATTATAACACTACCTATGCTATGCTATCACAACAGTTATTGGTCCTTTTCAAATGCTCAATGTCAACAGGAATATTCAAGTCTATGGAACACTTCCACTTATTTCTAGTAACATGCATAAACTTACATATTTTGATTTACATTTCGTTATTCCATAACGAACGACTTTAGAAAAACTTTATGAGTACCCTATCAGATAGCTCATAAAGATAAAATGATAGAATTTTGCTATTCTGGTTTCCCAGAAACTCTTTTTAAGTAACATTTCCATAAAGTATCCTTATAAATGACTGCTTGGGCTTCAGGGCTTTTAGCCGCCACAATGCCCCTCCCCACAACTATAATATCAGCACCTTTCTCCAAGATAACTTTCTCTGGAGTATTATAGACCTGTCCCAGGTCATCTTTGCTGCTCTCTAGCTGCACTCCTGGAGTCAGCTGTATGAGACCTGGGTCTTTGAAAGTGTCTTTATTCTGACAGACAAACCCAGTGATCAATTCTGGATATTTAGAAGCCATAGACACTGTTGCTTCTTTGTAGTCTGGTGTTATTAGGTTTCCCTGTAGACAAAAATAAATTAAATTTTTGGAGAGTCTGACTAGTGGCGGTACATTAATACAAGCCTAAAAGCTGGGCATGTCCTTATAACCTACGATGTTCCTTACGATGTTAGAGTTTCTGGACAGCCTGCTTGCCTTATGGGATTGCCTTGTTGTTGGCCCCTGGGCACACCACTCGGGCATACAACCAGTTGGGTCCAACGGGTTGCCATACAAGCAGTTGCTCCATGCAAATGACTAATATTCAGCTGCATCCGGTTAGACTGGAAGCCGACCCCAACTTAGTAGGGAAATGCCTAGACAAATGTTCTGAAGTGTACTGGTAGTGGTAATTAAATATATATCTTTGAAAGAAATCTTACCTCACTGCTCATTTCAGCCAATAAGAACACTCCTTTATTAACACCATTTGGTGAGTTCAGGGCTTTCAGTATTCCCTCACCAGGCAAGGAATGGGCAGTTACACAATCGGCCCACTCACCAACTTTGTACAACCCTTTCAAATACTGCAAGGAGACTGTATGCCCAATATCAGCATACTTTCTGTCCTCTAGTATTAAAAAGTTAAATCTGTCAGCCAGTTGTTTAAGTCGGGTAATAAAATCATTACTGTAGTCTTCAATAATGTCTGCATGAGTCTTCACTAGACAGACATGTTCCCCAACTTTTTCTACCAGATCTAGAATCGTTGTAGTAGTTGTCAAATCAACGGAAATGCACAAGTTGGTTTTCTTGGTTGCCATTATGCCAAACAGTTGTTTTGCTATACCATTCTTGGCTAGTTCAGCACGCTTTTCATAGGTTAGCAAGATTCGGTCCAGCGGTTTAGCTGAAAAAAAAATAGTTTTAACACTGTTAAACAATAATGCCAACAGGCAACAATCATGTAATAATCAGACAGGAAGTTTTGAACCCCACCCAATGATAGTATCATCCTGTATTTATTTGTTAACCTACAACAAAAATAAACTGATATTCTATACATGTATAAGTTTTTAAACTGACATGGTCAACACTATAATTGTCACTGAAAACGGCTTCAGTTTATCCATGTTTGCAACAGTGCTGAAATATCGGGAACTCAAAACAAATGTAATATTAAACATGGTAAATATACCGTTTCCATGTTAATAGAATAGAATAGAATTCTCTTTAATCGAGTATCCATGGCTCAAAATCTGTTAGTAAAACTTACGACTATGTTAGTAAACACTGATAAAAAAACAATACAACACAAGAAATAACGGTGGATCGCTGGTGTGCTGCTGCTCGCTGTTAATGATATTGTTCTAAGGCCATGTGTATAAAAGTTGTTGCTGCGGGACTGTTCGAAAGAGATACCGTGGCCCTGGAACACAAAGGGCAAAGAAGGAACATGGATGGGTTTTAGTCAGTACAAGTCTGACACTCCCTTCTGCTCTGCCCAGAGTGGGTCATTTGATGATATCCCATCCGAAAAAAAAAAAGGTGCATAAAAGTTCAAATATATTTAATCATACTAACCAATAACAGGTGCTTGTTCCTCCTTTAGATAATTTTTTACTTTCACCACTGTTTCTTCAGTGATCTTCCCTTTCTTCACCAAAATATCAATCAAAGAAGACATGGTAAACAGAGATTTGATTTGTACATCGTCTACTTCCAGATTTTTGCTGCCTCCTTGCTCTCTGTCTAATATAATCACTGCATCTGTGACTATTAATCCTTCCTTGCGTAGATCTCTTACAGTTTCGAGGACACTCGAGCCAGATGTAACCACATCTTCAACTATAAGGCATGTCTGATCAGCTTTGTAGTGGCCTTCAATAGATTTCTTAGTACCATAAGCTTTAGTTTCTTTTCGTCTCATTAGCATAGACCTCTTAGTTAGTATGCTAAGTATTGTGGCAATGGGCAAGGCTGTGTATGGCACACCACAGAGGTGATCATATTTTAAATCCTTCATAGTTATTTCCAATAACAGGTTTGATATTGATTCCTACAAAAAAAAATATGAGTGACCGTTTAATATAAAAACCAAGACATTACTAATTCTTTGCTGTTTATGAATGCTTGATAACCTGCTTGGTTAGGTAGGTTTTAATTTCAGATATTTGAGAGTTCTTTTTAGTATAGTTTCACTCATGTGTTAATTTCTGAAGTTCTTCAACTACGAACTTAGTTGGGACATACCAAAAATAACACGTGAGTTAATGAAAGAGTACCAAAAAAGTTAAATTAGAAACCGCGATCTTTCTACGTAGAATGTTCATGGTATTTAATAATTGAAGAACAATTAATTAATCAATTAGAAACACATACCATAACATCAGGGTAACTGACTATAACCCTCAAATCAAAATAAACAGGTGTTTTGATGCCGCTCTTCGTTGTGAATTCTCCAAACTTGACAGCATCTATTGAGAACAGCTTAATTGCTAGGTCAACTAGTTTTTTATCGTAAGACATTTTTTTATTTTTCGGAGTTACACGTGAATTTCGATAGAATTTTGTTTCAATTTTGATTGATGTCTGTGTCTGGATGATTGGACATGGACATTGAACTTTGTTTGACACTTGACTGACAGTTATTGGATTGACGTTTTCTTGTTTGCCTAGAAATCAACCCCGATTGTCTCTTTTATTAAAAAACAACAAAATAAAGGTTGTCAAAAAATCCGAAAGCATGACTAGGGCACAAATAGAAATTGAAACTCTGTATTCTAGTACTCACATAGATTTAAAACTTCATGGCGAAAATTATATTTTCTTTACCACAGATTATTATGACTAGCAACTTTTTTACAGATGTGTTGCCAAACACGCTGATTACTAGTATCTCTACATTCTACGAATATTAACAACATTGGTCGATCGAATTAAAGATAAAATACACAAAACAATAACATTTCAGCACCATCATGATCGAATGCTTAACGCCTTAACCTATTCAAAACCATATTGGGGTCAGGTTTTATTCTGTATACCTAATTCCTTAACTATATAATCCATTTCTAAATTAATAATGATGTTTTGTTTTGTTTTGTTGCGTACAAAACTGCAGTCATCATTATCAATTTTGACGTTTCTTTGATATTGACAACTTGATAGATGACAGTTTCGTGTAGGGGTGCCAGCTATAATAAATAAAAATAGTATCGTTCGTAAATCAATAATTTTTGTCCTTCAAGCTAAAAATAGTAGTAGCCAGCTGGTGCCAAGAGAATGCCTTGACTTGACTTGTTGGCCCAGGTGTCGCAAGCGCTACTACCGAACATGGGGTACAGTGTTCGATTCCCTGGTCGGGCAGTAGAGTTGGATTCGAAAAGGACTAGGGTAGGCAGAAAACACTTGACTGAGCGATTAATTTGATTAAGGCTGCTCTCAAAACATCTTGAGGAAAACAAGAAGCGATAAAAAATTCCACAAAAACATCCACCAACCCATGCTGGGCCCGCTGGGTGAATATTTTCAAAGAGAGGATGCCTGTATCTCAGTAGGAGTGTTATAGGATTATGTGGTCACACTGCAGAGCGGAGACTCCTCTCATACATTAACATAACAATCGCTTATCACTAAACTTGCCCAGCGTTAGCGATTTCCGACCGAGTTTCCTCACAGTGCTTTCACGTCAATGGAGCATTACGGATCAAAAGGGTCTAGGAAAATAATTACCAAGTATAGTAGATAAACACTATTTATTCGATCATAACACCAATACAATACTTGTATAGCTTATATTTTAACAAAATTAAATGAGTTTTATTTGTGTAAAAACACCTAGGAATGTTAAGGCACAGGGTATTAGCACCAAAATTTTAATTATAACACTATGCACTATGCTATCACAACATTTATTGGTCCTTTTCAAATGCTCAATGTCAACAGGAATATTCAAGTCTATGGAACACTTCCACTTATTTCTAGTAACATGCATAAACTTACATATTTTGATTTACATTTCGTTATTCCATAACGAACGACTTTAGAAAAACTTTATGAGTACCCTATCAGATAGCTCATAAAGATAAAATGATAGAATTTTGCTATTCTGGTTTCCCAGAAACTCTTTTTAAGTAACATTTCCATAAAGTATCCTTATAAATGACTGCTTGGGCTTCAGGGCTTTTAGCCGCCACAATGCCCCTCCCCACAACTATAATATCAGCACCTTTCTCCAAGATAACTTTCTCTGGAGTATTATAGACCTGTCCCAGGTCATCTTTGCTGCTCTCTAGCTGCACTCCTGGAGTCAGCTGTATGAGACCTGGGTCTTTATTCTGACAGACAAACCCAGTGATCAATTCTGGATATTTAGAAGCCATAGACACTGTTGCTTCTTTGTAGTCTGGTGTTATTAGGTTTCTCTGTAGACAAAAATAAATTAAATTTTTGGAGAGTCTGACTAGTGGCGGTACATTAATACAAGCCTAAAAGCTGGGCATGTCCTTATAACCTACGATATTCCTTACGATGTTAGAGTTTCTGGACAGCCTGCTTGCCTTATGGGATTGCCTTGTTGTTGGCCCCTGGGCACACCACTCGGGCATACAACCAGTTGGGTCCAACGGGTTGCCATACAAGCAGTTGCTCCATGCAAATGACTAATATTCAGCTGCATCCGGTTAGACTGGAAGCCGACCCCAACTTAGTAGGGAAATGCCTAGACAAATGTTCTGAAGTGTACTGGTAGTGGTAATTAAATATATATCTTTGAAAGAAATCTTACCTCACTGCTCATTTCAGCCAATAAGAACACTCCTTTATTAACACCATTTGGTGAGTTCAGGGCTTTCAGTATTCCCTCACCAGGCAAGGAATGGGCAGTTACACAATCGGCCCACTCACCAACTTTGTACAACCCTTTCAAATACTGCAAGGAGACTGTATGCCCAATATCAGCATACTTTCTGTCCTCTAGTATTAAAAAGTTAAATCTGTCAGCCAGTTGTTTAAGTCGGGTAATAAAATCATTACTGTAGTCTTCAATAATGTCTGCATGAGTCTTCACTAGACAGACATGTTCCCCAACTTTTTCTACCAGATCTAGAATCGTTGTAGTAGTTGTCAAATCAACGGAAATGCACAAGTTGGTTTTCTTGGTTGCCATTATGCCAAACAGTTGTTTTGCTATACCATTCTTGGCTAGTTCAGCACGCTTTTCATAGGTTAGCAAGATTCGGTCCAGCGGTTTAGCTGAAAAAAAAAATTGTTTTAACACTGTTAAACAATAATACCAACAGGCAACAATCATGTAATAATCAGACAGGAAGTTTTGAACAATCACAAGAAATAACGGTGGATCGCTGGTGTGCTGCTGCTCGCTGTTAATGATATTGTTCTAAGGCCATGTGTATAAAAGTTGTTGCTGCGGGACTGTTCGAAAGAGATACCGTGGCCCTGGAACACAAAGGGCAAAGAAGGAACATGGATGGGTTTTAGTCAGTACAAGTCTGACACTCCCTTCCGCTCTGCCCAGAGTGGGGGGGTCATTTGATGATATCCCATCCGAAAAAAAAAAGGTGTACAAAAGTTCAAATATATTTAATTATACTAACCAATAACAGGTGCTTGTGTTCCTCCTTTAGATAATTTTTGACTTTCACCACTGTTTCTTCAGTGATCTTCCCATTCTTCACCAAAATATCAATCAAAGAAGACATGGTAAACAGAGATTTGATTTGTACATTGTCTACTTTCAGATTTTTGCTGCCTCCTTGCTCTCTGTCTAATATAATGACTGCATCTGTGACTATTAATCCTTCCTTGCGTAGATCTCTTACAGTTTCGAGGACACTCGAGCCAGATGTAACCACATCTTCAACTATAAGGCATGTCTGATCAGCTTTGTAGTGGCCTTCAATAGATTTCTTAGTACCATAAGCTTTAGTTTCTTTTCGTCTCATTAGCATAGACCTCTTAGTTAGTATGCTAAGTATTGTGGCAATGGGCAAGGCTGTGTATGGCACACCACAGAGGTGATCATATTTTAAATCCTTCATAGTTATTTCCAATAACAGGTTTGATATTGATTCCTACAAATAAAAATATGAGTGACCGTTTAATATAAAAACCAAGACATTACTAATTCTTTGCTGTTTATGAATGCTTGATAACCTGCAGGGTTAGGTAGGTTTTAATTTCAGATATTTGAGAGTTCTTTTTAGTATAGTTTCACTCATGTGTTAATTTCTAAAGTTCTTCAACTACGAACTTAGTCGGGACATACCAAAAATAACACGTGAGTTAATGAAAGAGTACCAAAAAAGTTAAATTAGAAACCGCGATCTTTCTACGTAGAATGTTCATGGTATTTAATAATTGAAGAACAATTAATTAATCAATTAGAAACACATACCATAACATCAGGGTAACTGACTATAACCCTCAAATCAAAATAAACAGGTGTTTTGATGCCGCTCTTCGTTGTGAATTCTCCAAACTTGACAGCATCTATTGAGAACAGCTTAATTGCTAGGTCAACTAGTTTTTTATCGTAAGACATTTTTTTATTTTTCGGAGTTACACGTGAATTTCGATAGAAATTTATTTCAATTTTGATTGATGTCTGTGTCTGGATGATTGGACATGGACATTGAACTTTGTTTGACACTTGACTGACAGTTATTGGATTGACTAGCAACTTTTTTACAGATATTGGCAACAAGGCACAGGGTATTAGCATATTGGTCCTTTTCAAATGCTCAATGTCAACAGGAATATTCAAGTCTATGGAACACTTCCACTTATTTCTAGTAACATGCATAAACTTACATATTTTGATTTACATTTCGTTATTCCATAACGAACGACTTTAGAAAAACTTTATGAGTACCCTATCAGATAGCTCATAAAGATAAAATGATAGAATTTTGCTATTCTAGTTTCCCAGAAACTCTTTTTAAGTAACATTTCCATAAAGTATCCTTATAAATGACTGCTTGGGCTTCAGGGCTTTTAGCCGCCACAATGCCCCTCCCCACAACTATAATATCAGCACCTTTCTCCAAGATAACTTTCTCTGGAGTATTATAGACCTGTCCCAGGTCATCTTTGCTGCTCTCTAGCTGCACTCCTGGAGTCAGCTGTATGAGACCTGGGTCTTTGAAAGTGTCTTTATTCTGACAGACAAACCCAGTGATCAATTCTGGATATTTAGAAGCCATAGACACTGTTGCTTCTTTGTAGTCTGGTGTTATTAGGTTTCCCTGTAGACAAAAATAAATTAAATTTTTGGAGAGTCTGACTAGTGGCGGTACATTAATACAAGCCTAAAAGCTGGGCATGTCCTTATAACCTACGATGTTCCTTACGATGTTAGAGTTTCTGGACAGCCTGCTTGCCTTATGGGATTGCCTTGTTGTTGGCCCCTGGGCACACCACTCGGGCATACAACCAGTTGGGTCCAACGGGTTGCCATACAAGCAGTTGCTCCATGCAAATGACTAATATTCAGCTGCATCCGGTTAGACTGGAAGCCGACCCCAACTTAGTAGGGAAATGCCTAGACAAATGTTCTGAAGTGTACTGGTAGTGGTAATTAAATATATATCTTTGAAAGAAATCTTACCTCACTGCTCATTTCAGCCAATAAGAACACTCCTTTATTAACACCATTTGGTGAGTTCAGGGCTTTCAGTATTCCCTCACCAGGCAAGGAATGGGCAGTTACACAATCGGCCCACTCACCAACTTTGTACAACCCTTTCAAATACTGCAAGGAGACTGTATGCCCAATATCAGCATACTTTCTGTCCTCTAGTATTAAAAAGTTAAATCTGTCAGCCAGTTGTTTAAGTCGGGTAATAAAATCATTACTGTAGTCTTCAATAATGTCTGCATGAGTCTTCACTAGACAGACATGTTCCCCAACTTTTTCTACCAGATCTAGAATCGTTGTAGTAGTTGTCAAATCAACGGAAATGCACAAGTTGGTTTTCTTGGTTGCCATTATGCCAAACAGTTGTTTTGCTATACCATTCTTGGCTAGTTCAGCACGCTTTTCATAGGTTAGCAAGATTCGGTCCAGCGGTTTAGCTGAAAAAAAAATAGTTTTAACACTGTTAAACAATAATGCCAACAGGCAACAATCATGTAATAATCAGACAGGAAGTTTTGAACCCCACCCAATGATAGTATCATCCTGTATTTATTTGTTAACCTACAACAAAAATAAACTGATATTCTATACATGTATAAGTTTTTAAACTGACATGGTCAACACTATAATTGTCACTGAAAACGGCTTCAGTTTATCCATGTTTGCAACAGTGCTGAAATATCGGGAACTCAAAACAAATGTAATATTAAACATGGTAAATATACCGTTTCCATGTTAATAGAATAGAATAGAATTCTCTTTAATCGAGTATCCATGGCTCAAAATCTGTTAGTAAAACTTACGACTATGTTAGTAAACACTGATAAAAAAACAATACAACACAAGAAATAACGGTGGATCGCTGGTGTGCTGCTGCTCGCTGTTAATGATATTGTTCTAAGGCCATGTGTATAAAAGTTGTTGCTGCGGGACTGTTCGAAAGAGATACCGTGGCCCTGGAACACAAAGGGCAAAGAAGGAACATGGATGGGTTTTAGTCAGTACAAGTCTGACACTCCCTTCTGCTCTGCCCAGAGTGGGTCATTTGATGATATCCCATCCGAAAAAAAAAAAGGTGCATAAAAGTTCAAATATATTTAATCATACTAACCAATAACAGGTGCTTGTTCCTCCTTTAGATAATTTTTTACTTTCACCACTGTTTCTTCAGTGATCTTCCCTTTCTTCACCAAAATATCAATCAAAGAAGACATGGTAAACAGAGATTTGATTTGTACATCGTCTACTTCCAGATTTTTGCTGCCTCCTTGCTCTCTGTCTAATATAATCACTGCATCTGTGACTATTAATCCTTCCTTGCGTAGATCTCTTACAGTTTCGAGGACACTCGAGCCAGATGTAACCACATCTTCAACTATAAGGCATGTCTGATCAGCTTTGTAGTGGCCTTCAATAGATTTCTTAGTACCATAAGCTTTAGTTTCTTTTCGTCTCATTAGCATAGACCTCTTAGTTAGTATGCTAAGTATTGTGGCAATGGGCAAGGCTGTGTATGGCACACCACAGAGGTGATCATATTTTAAATCCTTCATAGTTATTTCCAATAACAGGTTTGATATTGATTCCTACAAAAAAAAATATGAGTGACCGTTTAATATAAAAACCAAGACATTACTAATTCTTTGCTGTTTATGAATGCTTGATAACCTGCTTGGTTAGGTAGGTTTTAATTTCAGATATTTGAGAGTTCTTTTTAGTATAGTTTCACTCATGTGTTAATTTCTGAAGTTCTTCAACTACGAACTTAGTTGGGACATACCAAAAATAACACGTGAGTTAATGAAAGAGTACCAAAAAAGTTAAATTAGAAACCGCGATCTTTCTACGTAGAATGTTCATGGTATTTAATAATTGAAGAACAATTAATTAATCAATTAGAAACACATACCATAACATCAGGGTAACTGACTATAACCCTCAAATCAAAATAAACAGGTGTTTTGATGCCGCTCTTCGTTGTGAATTCTCCAAACTTGACAGCATCTATTGAGAACAGCTTAATTGCTAGGTCAACTAGTTTTTTATCGTAAGACATTTTTTTATTTTTCGGAGTTACACGTGAATTTCGATAGAATTTTGTTTCAATTTTGATTGATGTCTGTGTCTGGATGATTGGACATGGACATTGAACTTTGTTTGACACTTGACTGACAGTTATTGGATTGACGTTTTCTTGTTTGCCTAGAAATCAACCCCGATTGTCTCTTTTATTAAAAAACAACAAAATAAAGGTTGTCAAAAAATCCGAAAGCATGACTAGGGCACAAATAGAAATTGAAACTCTGTATTCTAGTACTCACATAGATTTAAAACTTCATGGCGAAAATTATATTTTCTTTACCACAGATTATTATGACTAGCAACTTTTTTACAGATGTGTTGCCAAACACGCTGATTACTAGTATCTCTACATTCTACGAATATTAACAACATTGGTCGATCGAATTAAAGATAAAATACACAAAACAATAACATTTCAGCACCATCATGATCGAATGCTTAACGCCTTAACCTATTCAAAACCATATTGGGGTCAGGTTTTATTCTGTATACCTAATTCCTTAACTATATAATCCATTTCTAAATTAATAATGATGTTTTGTTTTGTTTTGTTGCGTACAAAACTGCAGTCATCATTATCAATTTTGACGTTTCTTTGATATTGACAACTTGATAGATGACAGTTTCGTGTAGGGGTGCCAGCTATAATAAATAAAAATAGTATCGTTCGTAAATCAATAATTTTTGTCCTTCAAGCTAAAAATAGTAGTAGCCAGCTGGTGCCAAGAGAATGCCTTGACTTGACTTGTTGGCCCAGGTGTCGCAAGCGCTACTACCGAACATGGGGTACAGTGTTCGATTCCCTGGTCGGGCAGTAGAGTTGGATTCGAAAAGGACTAGGGTAGGCAGAAAACACTTGACTGAGCGATTAATTTGATTAAGGCTGCTCTCAAAACATCTTGAGGAAAACAAGAAGCGATAAAAAATTCCACAAAAACATCCACCAACCCATGCTGGGCCCGCTGGGTGAATATTTTCAAAGAGAGGATGCCTGTATCTCAGTAGGAGTGTTATAGGATTATGTGGTCACACTGCAGAGCGGAGACTCCTCTCATACATTAACATAACAATCGCTTATCACTAAACTTGCCCAGCGTTAGCGATTTCCGACCGAGTTTCCTCACAGTGCTTTCACGTCAATGGAGCATTACGGATCAAAAGGGTCTAGGAAAATAATTACCAAGTATAGTAGATAAACACTATTTATTCGATCATAACACCAATACAATACTTGTATAGCTTATATTTTAACAAAATTAAATGAGTTTTATTTGTGTAAAAACACCTAGGAATGTTAAGGCACAGGGTATTAGCACCAAAATTTTAATTATAACACTATGCACTATGCTATCACAACATTTATTGGTCCTTTTCAAATGCTCAATGTCAACAGGAATATTCAAGTCTATGGAACACTTCCACTTATTTCTAGTAACATGCATAAACTTACATATTTTGATTTACATTTCGTTATTCCATAACGAACGACTTTAGAAAAACTTTATGAGTACCCTATCAGATAGCTCATAAAGATAAAATGATAGAATTTTGCTATTCTGGTTTCCCAGAAACTCTTTTTAAGTAACATTTCCATAAAGTATCCTTATAAATGACTGCTTGGGCTTCAGGGCTTTTAGCCGCCACAATGCCCCTCCCCACAACTATAATATCAGCACCTTTCTCCAAGATAACTTTCTCTGGAGTATTATAGACCTGTCCCAGGTCATCTTTGCTGCTCTCTAGCTGCACTCCTGGAGTCAGCTGTATGAGACCTGGGTCTTTATTCTGACAGACAAACCCAGTGATCAATTCTGGATATTTAGAAGCCATAGACACTGTTGCTTCTTTGTAGTCTGGTGTTATTAGGTTTCTCTGTAGACAAAAATAAATTAAATTTTTGGAGAGTCTGACTAGTGGCGGTACATTAATACAAGCCTAAAAGCTGGGCATGTCCTTATAACCTACGATATTCCTTACGATGTTAGAGTTTCTGGACAGCCTGCTTGCCTTATGGGATTGCCTTGTTGTTGGCCCCTGGGCACACCACTCGGGCATACAACCAGTTGGGTCCAACGGGTTGCCATACAAGCAGTTGCTCCATGCAAATGACTAATATTCAGCTGCATCCGGTTAGACTGGAAGCCGACCCCAACTTAGTAGGGAAATGCCTAGACAAATGTTCTGAAGTGTACTGGTAGTGGTAATTAAATATATATCTTTGAAAGAAATCTTACCTCACTGCTCATTTCAGCCAATAAGAACACTCCTTTATTAACACCATTTGGTGAGTTCAGGGCTTTCAGTATTCCCTCACCAGGCAAGGAATGGGCAGTTACACAATCGGCCCACTCACCAACTTTGTACAACCCTTTCAAATACTGCAAGGAGACTGTATGCCCAATATCAGCATACTTTCTGTCCTCTAGTATTAAAAAGTTAAATCTGTCAGCCAGTTGTTTAAGTCGGGTAATAAAATCATTACTGTAGTCTTCAATAATGTCTGCATGAGTCTTCACTAGACAGACATGTTCCCCAACTTTTTCTACCAGATCTAGAATCGTTGTAGTAGTTGTCAAATCAACGGAAATGCACAAGTTGGTTTTCTTGGTTGCCATTATGCCAAACAGTTGTTTTGCTATACCATTCTTGGCTAGTTCAGCACGCTTTTCATAGGTTAGCAAGATTCGGTCCAGCGGTTTAGCTGAAAAAAAAAATTGTTTTAACACTGTTAAACAATAATACCAACAGGCAACAATCATGTAATAATCAGACAGGAAGTTTTGAACAATCACAAGAAATAACGGTGGATCGCTGGTGTGCTGCTGCTCGCTGTTAATGATATTGTTCTAAGGCCATGTGTATAAAAGTTGTTGCTGCGGGACTGTTCGAAAGAGATACCGTGGCCCTGGAACACAAAGGGCAAAGAAGGAACATGGATGGGTTTTAGTCAGTACAAGTCTGACACTCCCTTCCGCTCTGCCCAGAGTGGGGGGGTCATTTGATGATATCCCATCCGAAAAAAAAAAGGTGTACAAAAGTTCAAATATATTTAATTATACTAACCAATAACAGGTGCTTGTGTTCCTCCTTTAGATAATTTTTGACTTTCACCACTGTTTCTTCAGTGATCTTCCCATTCTTCACCAAAATATCAATCAAAGAAGACATGGTAAACAGAGATTTGATTTGTACATTGTCTACTTTCAGATTTTTGCTGCCTCCTTGCTCTCTGTCTAATATAATGACTGCATCTGTGACTATTAATCCTTCCTTGCGTAGATCTCTTACAGTTTCGAGGACACTCGAGCCAGATGTAACCACATCTTCAACTATAAGGCATGTCTGATCAGCTTTGTAGTGGCCTTCAATAGATTTCTTAGTACCATAAGCTTTAGTTTCTTTTCGTCTCATTAGCATAGACCTCTTAGTTAGTATGCTAAGTATTGTGGCAATGGGCAAGGCTGTGTATGGCACACCACAGAGGTGATCATATTTTAAATCCTTCATAGTTATTTCCAATAACAGGTTTGATATTGATTCCTACAAATAAAAATATGAGTGA
Source organism: Noctua janthe (assembly GCA_910589295.1). Taxonomy (NCBI): domain Eukaryota; kingdom Metazoa; phylum Arthropoda; class Insecta; order Lepidoptera; family Noctuidae; genus Noctua; species Noctua janthe. Next base: position 14,435,956 of record OU342559.1, on the reverse strand, counting down.
CCGTTTAATATAAAAACCAAGACATTACTAATTCTTTGCTGTTTATGAATGCTTGATAACCTGCAGGGTTAGGTAGGTTTTAATTTCAGATATTTGAGAGTTCTTTTTAGTATAGTTTCACTCATGTGTTAATTTCTAAAGTTCTTCAACTACGAACTTAGTCGGGACATACCAAAAATAACACGTGAGTTAATGAAAGAGTACCAAAAAAGTTAAATTAGAAACCGCGATCTTTCTACGTAGAATGTTCATGGTATTTAATAATTGAAGAACAATTAATTAATCAATTAGAAACACATACCATAACATCAGGGTAACTGACTATAACCCTCAAATCAAAATAAACAGGTGTTTTGATGCCGCTCTTCGTTGTGAATTCTCCAAACTTGACAGCATCTATTGAGAACAGCTTAATTGCTAGGTCAACTAGTTTTTTATCGTAAGACATTTTTTTATTTTTCGGAGTTACACGTGAATTTCGATAGAAATTTATTTCAATTTTGATTGATGTCTGTGTCTGGATGATTGGACATGGACATTGAACTTTGTTTGACACTTGACTGACAGTTATTGGATTGACTAGCAACTTTTTTACAGATATTGGCAACAAGGCACAGGGTATTAGCATATTGGTCCTTTTCAAATGCTCAATGTCAACAGGAATATTCAAGTCTATGGAACACTTCCACTTATTTCTAGTAACATGCATAAACTTACATATTTTGATTTACATTTCGTTATTCCATAACGAACGACTTTAGAAAAACTTTATGAGTACCCTATCAGATAGCTCATAAAGATAAAATGATAGAATTTTGCTATTCTAGTTTCCCAGAAACTCTTTTTAAGTAACATTTCCATAAAGTATCCTTATAAATGACTGCTTGGGCTTCAGGGCTTTTAGCCGCCACAATGCCCCTCCCCACAACTATAATATCAGCACCTTTCTCCAAGATAACTTTCTCTGGAGTATTATAGACCTGTCCCAGGTCATCTTTGCTGCTCTCTAGCTGCACTCCTGGAGTCAGCTGTATGAGACCTGGGTCTTTGAAAGTGTCTTTATTCTGACAGACAAACCCAGTGATCAATTCTGGATATTTAGAAGCCATAGACACTGTTGCTTCTTTGTAGTCTGGTGTTATTAGGTTTCCCTGTAGACAAAAATAAATTAAATTTTTGGAGAGTCTGACTAGTGGCGGTACATTAATACAAGCCTAAAAGCTGGGCATGTCCTTATAACCTACGATGTTCCTTACGATGTTAGAGTTTCTGGACAGCCTGCTTGCCTTATGGGATTGCCTTGTTGTTGGCCCCTGGGCACACCACTCGGGCATACAACCAGTTGGGTCCAACGGGTTGCCATACAAGCAGTTGCTCCATGCAAATGACTAATATTCAGCTGCATCCGGTTAGACTGGAAGCCGACCCCAACTTAGTAGGGAAATGCCTAGACAAATGTTCTGAAGTGTACTGGTAGTGGTAATTAAATATATATCTTTGAAAGAAATCTTACCTCACTGCTCATTTCAGCCAATAAGAACACTCCTTTATTAACACCATTTGGTGAGTTCAGGGCTTTCAGTATTCCCTCACCAGGCAAGGAATGGGCAGTTACACAATCGGCCCACTCACCAACTTTGTACAACCCTTTCAAATACTGCAAGGAGACTGTATGCCCAATATCAGCATACTTTCTGTCCTCTAGTATTAAAAAGTTAAATCTGTCAGCCAGTTGTTTAAGTCGGGTAATAAAATCATTACTGTAGTCTTCAATAATGTCTGCATGAGTCTTCACTAGACAGACATGTTCCCCAACTTTTTCTACCAGATCTAGAATCGTTGTAGTAGTTGTCAAATCAACGGAAATGCACAAGTTGGTTTTCTTGGTTGCCATTATGCCAAACAGTTGTTTTGCTATACCATTCTTGGCTAGTTCAGCACGCTTTTCATAGGTTAGCAAGATTCGGTCCAGCGGTTTAGCTGAAAAAAAAATAGTTTTAACACTGTTAAACAATAATGCCAACAGGCAACAATCATGTAATAATCAGACAGGAAGTTTTGAACCCCACCCAATGATAGTATCATCCTGTATTTATTTGTTAACCTACAACAAAAATAAACTGATATTCTATACATGTATAAGTTTTTAAACTGACATGGTCAACACTATAATTGTCACTGAAAACGGCTTCAGTTTATCCATGTTTGCAACAGTGCTGAAATATCGGGAACTCAAAACAAATGTAATATTAAACATGGTAAATATACCGTTTCCATGTTAATAGAATAGAATAGAATTCTCTTTAATCGAGTATCCATGGCTCAAAATCTGTTAGTAAAACTTACGACTATGTTAGTAAACACTGATAAAAAAACAATACAACACAAGAAATAACGGTGGATCGCTGGTGTGCTGCTGCTCGCTGTTAATGATATTGTTCTAAGGCCATGTGTATAAAAGTTGTTGCTGCGGGACTGTTCGAAAGAGATACCGTGGCCCTGGAACACAAAGGGCAAAGAAGGAACATGGATGGGTTTTAGTCAGTACAAGTCTGACACTCCCTTCTGCTCTGCCCAGAGTGGGTCATTTGATGATATCCCATCCGAAAAAAAAAAAGGTGCATAAAAGTTCAAATATATTTAATCATACTAACCAATAACAGGTGCTTGTTCCTCCTTTAGATAATTTTTTACTTTCACCACTGTTTCTTCAGTGATCTTCCCTTTCTTCACCAAAATATCAATCAAAGAAGACATGGTAAACAGAGATTTGATTTGTACATCGTCTACTTCCAGATTTTTGCTGCCTCCTTGCTCTCTGTCTAATATAATCACTGCATCTGTGACTATTAATCCTTCCTTGCGTAGATCTCTTACAGTTTCGAGGACACTCGAGCCAGATGTAACCACATCTTCAACTATAAGGCATGTCTGATCAGCTTTGTAGTGGCCTTCAATAGATTTCTTAGTACCATAAGCTTTAGTTTCTTTTCGTCTCATTAGCATAGACCTCTTAGTTAGTATGCTAAGTATTGTGGCAATGGGCAAGGCTGTGTATGGCACACCACAGAGGTGATCATATTTTAAATCCTTCATAGTTATTTCCAATAACAGGTTTGATATTGATTCCTACAAAAAAAAATATGAGTGACCGTTTAATATAAAAACCAAGACATTACTAATTCTTTGCTGTTTATGAATGCTTGATAACCTGCTTGGTTAGGTAGGTTTTAATTTCAGATATTTGAGAGTTCTTTTTAGTATAGTTTCACTCATGTGTTAATTTCTGAAGTTCTTCAACTACGAACTTAGTTGGGACATACCAAAAATAACACGTGAGTTAATGAAAGAGTACCAAAAAAGTTAAATTAGAAACCGCGATCTTTCTACGTAGAATGTTCATGGTATTTAATAATTGAAGAACAATTAATTAATCAATTAGAAACACATACCATAACATCAGGGTAACTGACTATAACCCTCAAATCAAAATAAACAGGTGTTTTGATGCCGCTCTTCGTTGTGAATTCTCCAAACTTGACAGCATCTATTGAGAACAGCTTAATTGCTAGGTCAACTAGTTTTTTATCGTAAGACATTTTTTTATTTTTCGGAGTTACACGTGAATTTCGATAGAATTTTGTTTCAATTTTGATTGATGTCTGTGTCTGGATGATTGGACATGGACATTGAACTTTGTTTGACACTTGACTGACAGTTATTGGATTGACGTTTTCTTGTTTGCCTAGAAATCAACCCCGATTGTCTCTTTTATTAAAAAACAACAAAATAAAGGTTGTCAAAAAATCCGAAAGCATGACTAGGGCACAAATAGAAATTGAAACTCTGTATTCTAGTACTCACATAGATTTAAAACTTCATGGCGAAAATTATATTTTCTTTACCACAGATTATTATGACTAGCAACTTTTTTACAGATGTGTTGCCAAACACGCTGATTACTAGTATCTCTACATTCTACGAATATTAACAACATTGGTCGATCGAATTAAAGATAAAATACACAAAACAATAACATTTCAGCACCATCATGATCGAATGCTTAACGCCTTAACCTATTCAAAACCATATTGGGGTCAGGTTTTATTCTGTATACCTAATTCCTTAACTATATAATCCATTTCTAAATTAATAATGATGTTTTGTTTTGTTTTGTTGCGTACAAAACTGCAGTCATCATTATCAATTTTGACGTTTCTTTGATATTGACAACTTGATAGATGACAGTTTCGTGTAGGGGTGCCAGCTATAATAAATAAAAATAGTATCGTTCGTAAATCAATAATTTTTGTCCTTCAAGCTAAAAATAGTAGTAGCCAGCTGGTGCCAAGAGAATGCCTTGACTTGACTTGTTGGCCCAGGTGTCGCAAGCGCTACTACCGAACATGGGGTACAGTGTTCGATTCCCTGGTCGGGCAGTAGAGTTGGATTCGAAAAGGACTAGGGTAGGCAGAAAACACTTGACTGAGCGATTAATTTGATTAAGGCTGCTCTCAAAACATCTTGAGGAAAACAAGAAGCGATAAAAAATTCCACAAAAACATCCACCAACCCATGCTGGGCCCGCTGGGTGAATATTTTCAAAGAGAGGATGCCTGTATCTCAGTAGGAGTGTTATAGGATTATGTGGTCACACTGCAGAGCGGAGACTCCTCTCATACATTAACATAACAATCGCTTATCACTAAACTTGCCCAGCGTTAGCGATTTCCGACCGAGTTTCCTCACAGTGCTTTCACGTCAATGGAGCATTACGGATCAAAAGGGTCTAGGAAAATAATTACCAAGTATAGTAGATAAACACTATTTATTCGATCATAACACCAATACAATACTTGTATAGCTTATATTTTAACAAAATTAAATGAGTTTTATTTCTGTAAAAACACCTAGGAATGTTAAGGCACAGGGTATTAGCACCAAAATTTTAATTATAACACTATGCACTATGCTATCACAACATTTATTGGTCCTTTTCAAATGCTCAATGTCAACAGGAATATTCAAGTCTATGGAACACTTCCACTTATTTCTAGTAACATGCATAAACTTACATATTTTGATTTACATTTCGTTATTCCATAACGAACGACTTTAGAAAAACTTTATGAGTACCCTATCAGATAGCTCATAAAGATAAAATGATAGAATTTTGCTATTCTGGTTTCCCAGAAACTCTTTTTAAGTAACATTTCCATAAAGTATCCTTATAAATGACTGCTTGGGCTTCAGGGCTTTTAGCCGCCACAATGCCCCTCCCCACAACTATAATATCAGCACCTTTCTCCAAGATAACTTTCTCTGGAGTATTATAGACCTGTCCCAGGTCATCTTTGCTGCTCTCTAGCTGCACTCCTGGAGTCAGCTGTATGAGACCTGGGTCTTTATTCTGACAGACAAACCCAGTGATCAATTCTGGATATTTAGAAGCCATAGACACTGTTGCTTCTTTGTAGTCTGGTGTTATTAGGTTTCTCTGTAGACAAAAATAAATTAAATTTTTGGAGAGTCTGACTAGTGGCGGTACATTAATACAAGCCTAAAAGCTGGGCATGTCCTTATAACCTACGATATTCCTTACGATGTTAGAGTTTCTGGACAGCCTGCTTGCCTTATGGGATTGCCTTGTTGTTGGCCCCTGGGCACACCACTCGGGCATACAACCAGTTGGGTCCAACGGGTTGCCATACAAGCAGTTGCTCCATGCAAATGACTAATATTCAGCTGCATCCGGTTAGACTGGAAGCCGACCCCAACTTAGTAGGGAAATGCCTAGACAAATGTTCTGAAGTGTACTGGTAGTGGTAATTAAATATATATCTTTGAAAGAAATCTTACCTCACTGCTCATTTCAGCCAATAAGAACACTCCTTTATTAACACCATTTGGTGAGTTCAGGGCTTTCAGTATTCCCTCACCAGGCAAGGAATGGGCAGTTACACAATCGGCCCACTCACCAACTTTGTACAACCCTTTCAAATACTGCAAGGAGACTGTATGCCCAATATCAGCATACTTTCTGTCCTCTAGTATTAAAAAGTTAAATCTGTCAGCCAGTTGTTTAAGTCGGGTAATAAAATCATTACTGTAGTCTTCAATAATGTCTGCATGAGTCTTCACTAGACAGACATGTTCCCCAACTTTTTCTACCAGATCTAGAATCGTTGTAGTAGTTGTCAAATCAACGGAAATGCACAAGTTGGTTTTCTTGGTTGCCATTATGCCAAACAGTTGTTTTGCTATACCATTCTTGGCTAGTTCAGCACGCTTTTCATAGGTTAGCAAGATTCGGTCCAGCGGTTTAGCTGAAAAAAAAAATTGTTTTAACACTGTTAAACAATAATACCAACAGGCAACAATCATGTAATAATCAGACAGGAAGTTTTGAACAATCACAAGAAATAACGGTGGATCGCTGGTGTGCTGCTGCTCGCTGTTAATGATATTATTCTAAGGCCATGTGTATAAAAGTTGTTGCTGCTGGACTGTTCGAAAGAGATACCGTGGCCCTGGAACACAAAGGGCAAAGAAGGAACATGGATGGGTTTTAGTCAGTACAAGTCTGACACTCCCTTCCGCTCTGCCCAGAGTGGGGGGGTCATTTGATGATATCCCATCCGAAAAAAAAAAGGTGTACAAAAGTTCAAATATATTTAATTATACTAACCAATAACAGGTGCTTGTGTTCCTCCTTTAGATAATTTTTGACTTTCACCACTGTTTCTTCAGTGATCTTCCCATTCTTCACCAAAATATCAATCAAAGAAGACATGGTAAACAGAGATTTGATTTGTACATCGTCTACTTTCAGATTTTTGCTGCCTCCTTGCTCTCTGTCTAATATAATGACTGCATCTGTGACTATTAATCCTTCCTTGCGTAGATCTCTTACAGTTTCGAGGACACTTGAGCCAGATGTAACCACATCTTCAACTATAAGGCATGTCTGATCAGCTTTGTAGTGGCCTTCAATAGATTTCTTAGTACCATAAGCTTTAGTTTCTTTTCGTCTCATTAGCATAGACCTCTTAGTTAGTATGCTAAGTATTGTGGCAATGGGCAAGGCTGTGTATGGCACACCACAGAGGTGATCATATTTTAAATCCTTCATAGTTATTTCCAATAACAGGTTTGATATTGATTCCTACAAAAAAAAAAATATGAGTGACCGTTTAATATAAAAACCAAGACATTACTAATTCTTTGCTGTTTATGAATGCTTGATAACCTGCAGGGTTAGGTAGGTTTTAATTTCAGATATTTGAGAGTTCTTTTTAGTATAGTTTCACTCATGTGTTAATTTCTAAAGTTCTTAAACTACGAACTTAGTTGGGACATACCAAAAATAACACGTGAGTTAATGAAAGAGTACCAAAAAAGTTAAATTAGAAACCGCGATCTTTCTACGTAGAATGTTCATGGTATTTAATAATTGAAGAACAATTAATTAATCAATTAGAAACACATACCATAACATCAGGGTAACTGACTATAACCCTCAAATCAAAATAAACAGGTGTTTTGATGCCGCTCTTCGTTGTGAATTCTCCAAATTTGACTGCATCTATTGAGAACAGCTTAGTTGCTAGGTCAACTAGTTTCTTATCGTAAGACATTTTAGTTATTTTTCGGAGTTACACGTGAATTTCGATAGAAATTTATTTCAAATAATTTCAATTTTGATTGATGTCTGTGTCTGGATGATTGGACATGGACATTGGACTTGGACATTGAACTTTGTTTGACACTTGACTGACAGTTATTGGATTGACGTTTTCTTGTTTGCCTAGAAATCAACCCCGATTGTCTCTTTTATTTAAAAACAACAAAATAAAGTTTGTCAAAAAATCCGAAAGCATGACTAGGGCACAAATAGAGATTGAAACTCTGTATTCTAGTACTCACATAGATTTGAAACTTCATGGCGAAAATTATATTTTCTTTACCACAGATTATTATGACTAGCAACTTTTTTACAGATGTGTTGCCAAACACGCTGATTACTAGTGTCTCTACATTCTACGAATATTAACAACATTGGTCGGTCGAATTAAAGATAAAATACACAAAACAATAACATTTCAGCACCATCATGATCGAATGCTTAACGCCTTAACCTGTTCAAAACCATGTTTGGGTCAGGTTTTAGTCTAACGGGATTCAACTGAATATCAATTTTATTACATGGAACGATCGTGACCATCTTTCGTAGTCCTACATGAAAAATAGTGCTCAATAAAGAAAACATTCTATCCAGTTGTCAAAAAAATCTTTGGTTTCCCTAAATTAATTAAATTTGGAAACGTTTCTTTTGAACGAGTTTCCCATTTTCGTATATTGAAATTGATGTAACCGATTGAATAATAAATCACAGGCTACTAAGTGGTTATTAGTACTTTTGGTGCTATGTTTAAGTGTTTCGCATTCCATCTTTCCACTCATTTTTTCTTCTACTATTTAATTCCTATAACCATCTTCTCTCAAGTTTTGACTTTTACCAAGTTTAGCCACTTTCAAACCTCAGGCATGAGAGCAGGCAACACTACCAGTCATTTCAAAACGGTTTGTGTGGGAGTGCGCGTCTGTGTTTAATTTTTTCGGGTATTTTTATTTTTCGTGTTCATTTTCGCTGTAAGTTGTGTAAAATTTCATTTGTGTCGTGTGTTTATATCAAATCAACTAAACTTTTGTGACTTGTTACATGACAAAACCGTAAGTATATTGTGTTGTCAATAAAAACATGTTGCTTTGTGTAAGTTACAGAACTTTTTCGCGCGCTCAAAAAGAAAAATAATACCGAATGGTTACAAGTGTGTATGTTTGGTGCAGAATTATTATTAGTTCGATGTTTTTATACCCGGTTTGGGTCTCAGGTAGAGGATTTTGAATCAATGCCGAGCTTGGGAAAGGTAAATCCACCCCTCCTATCGGGTCGCGCACGGAGTGGGGTTCCCTCCCCTCTTTAGGGGAAGTTTGGGTAGACAAAGGGTAGTCACCCCTAAGCAGAGGGGAGCTTTTGGGCCTTGGGCGATATCCGTTGGAAGGGGAAGGGATCACAAATTCAAGTTCAGTTTTTTTTTGGCCCTTGCCCTTTCTAACGGTTGTGCGTGTGAGGGAAACTTGTCTTTAACAACGTATGAAGTTTCTAATCTGAACAAAAAATATCTGGTCTTAAAAGTTTTAATTTTTAGGTGAAAGTATAGTGTGAGCAACATGGACAGCAATAATGGTATGGCATTCTATTTTTAAATATTCAAATAATTTGTTTTTAAAGTTAACTCACACTAAACCAAAGACATTCTTCCAGAGCCAGTACCAAACTTGGAGCTGGCTATAAAAAGGAGTATGTTAGCCAAGAACAAGTTGGCTATGATTGTGAAGAAGCCTAATGGAGTGGTGCAGTACTCCTGTGTGGAGTGCTCAGCCTATTATTATACTAAAGAGGAGCTTGAGAGGCACCTGCTGGTTCATAACAAGGATTATAGGTACCTCTGTGGAATATGTGGCACTGGGTATGTTTTATTTATTATTTAAACTTGAAGCAACTAAAAAAGTTCAAAGGTGGACTAAATAACTGAATATAATGTGTTTATAGTACTAACATAAGTAGAAAATAAAGCTCCTTTTCTGTAAGAAAAAGGCTTTCTATGTCTTAAAATATAATACCAAACTAAAAAATTTTCATTTAGTTTTCTAACTAATATTTAAATAAGAGTAACTATTTTTTTCTTGAACATAACAAACACTAACTAATCTAATTTTACATATTTTCCTACTAGTTTAAGAATATGCATAAATTTTTCATCATAACACATGTTCAACCTCTAAAACAACTCCATTCCTACTCAAATCTTACACCATTTCCCTCCAACAGGCTAAAACGCAAGGAACACCTAGACAGGCATACCATGGAACATCAGGAAGTGAGGCCTCATGTCTGCCCTGACTGTGGGAAGGCCTTCAAGAGGAAGGAGCACCTGAACATTCACCGGTCCATACATAGCGGGGACAAGAGTGAGAGCTGTCCTGTGTGCGATAAAAGTAAGTGTAAAAGATATATGAACAGTTGACTAGCTTTTACCCATGGCTTCACCGCCGTTGTCGTCAGAAAGTATCCTACGGGAACATCACACTATGATAATAAAATTGTCTATGGTCTAGACTAGGTCATGGTCTACTTCATGTGATGATATCTGTCAAGCCCACAGAAATAGTTAAACCTAGATGACGCAAGAAGCACGATCCGTATGAAAACCAAACTTGCCATTTTTTACTACCTACTATGACGTCACAAGCACTATACAGTTACTTTATAAATCTTATTGTTTCTTTAAATGTCTAGAACAGTTCTTAAGTTGTAACATTGTTGTTTTAAACAAATTAGGTTGCTGCAACAGTAGCCACGTTAAGCATAAAATGCTTAAGCCAGGCATGCAATGCATGGCAATGGCATGTGGTATGTATTTCTATATCTGCGGTCAAGCCCTCAAGGTGTGTAAAGGTGTCAGATAGACTGTTACTTTCGCATTTATATATAAGTTCTGAATTTCTAGGTCTATTGGTCAGACAAATATGAGGACTCGAAAGACATTCTATCTATATTTTTATCTAAAAAAAATAAAACAGGAATATAATATTATGGATGCAAAAATAAAATGTATGAGTCAACATGGGTGCAATAAATTATGTTTTAACATGCATTTATAATGTTTTGTTTGTAAGTGGTAACCTAAAAAATCAAGTTCCACTGTATGATTGTTTATAGTTATGATGTTATTGATTTATCAACAAGTTTGGAGTATAACAAACGAAAAAAAAACTGCAGATACTGCAACCATTTCTCAGTTATAAAATCCTTTTGTATAATACATAAAATATTCTATAAAATGTCATGGATGATTGTTCACTCAAGTAACTGGAAATACCAGAAGGATATCTCTGAGTTAAGAGATTATTTTATGCCAATTCCAAAAAGCAAAATAGTATATACAACAGTGCAGCAATGAGCAGTCACTTGCAAAGTTAAAGCAAGAAGAAAAAACGAAAAGGTATAATTTTAAGAAGCAAGCAAGCTATAGCTAAAAGAACAACTAACTTAAAATTAAATTGAGTCAGGGTCAATCTTTTCATAAGCAAGTTACAATGCATAGCATAACCCTCCTTTTGGGCTTCACCACAGTCGGGTAAAAAGTGGTTCTGTTTGAATCTCAGTTCAAATAACAAGTAAAGGGGTGAAGGTCACACAAAGGGTGCGTGTAATAATAATAATAATGATTTTATCTTTCTCCCCTGCTCTTCATCTTTTACAACTGAATTGACATACTACCTGTGTGTGGGAAATGTTTTTTGTGAGTTGTAATTTTTAGTCTTTTAATTCACTAATGAAACAGGATCAAGTGATATGATCATTAGCTCTAATTAAAACGTAAAAACGCTGATGGTTTTTTTTAATGATTTTATTACTCAAAAAGTTAGAAATAGTCTCAGGTTATAAAATGCGTGGCTATGCCTATAAAAATATACATTAGGAAAAATCTTTGAAATATCGAACAATAGACCAGCACGCGTAGCATGATGACGTAACGGGTTTTATCGACGGAAGAATCGGCATAATGACAGATTTCTTTTGTTTATCTGTCATTTTGTCGATTCTTCCGTCGACGAAACCCGTTTCTACGGTGATCATGCTACGCGTGCAGGTGCAATTATATTGCAGTAGTTATAATATAGGTTTTATTGCCTCGTTCATCGTTGAAACGTACGTAAAAAGCAATAAAATGGAACGCGAAAAAAAAATTGAATTAAAGAACGAAGCTGAGTGCATCATATGTGCAGTAAATCACATCACAAAATTTTTATTTTAGCTTTCTACCGCAAAGACCACTTACGGAAGCACCTGCAAATACACACGAAAGTGTTCATAGAAAATGTGGACGTCGTGGATGATCAGGGTTATATGGACGTGAGCAACGACCAGATGGTGGACATCAAGCAGGAGATTATTGATGAGTACAGCAGACCGGTTGTAAGTGAGGAACAGGATGAAGAGATGGAGGTAAGACATTTAGATATGTGTGTCATCAGCCTACAGCAATAGACTGCTGAATACAGGCCTCGCCATTTGTACGCCATTCAGCCAACCTTTACCTTATGTAAAAGTTATAAAAAAAATAAAGAAAGTAATTTCATACCGCATAGAAACCTTATGGTATATTTGAGATCTTCTGTAACCTAAAAAAAGCGTGGCGGCGCCTGAGTCTAATAAATAATAAGTAAATATTAAACAACTAAAAATGCACTACCTCCCCTACTACTCGTCGATATGCGCTACGGGGGGGGGGGGGGGGGGGGGAGAAAATAAAAAATAAATTACCCCCATTTCACAAACCTAACAACTAAACAGTCGAAGTTATTTTCACGAGGCGTTTCTTAAGTTGGTGCTTCACAAAGGCAGCATAAGAAAACGCTCTGTTCGTATGTATATGTATGCGAGGCCTAGGTTTAGCTAAAACGAGCATATAAGTCGCTTTAAATCGTATATACGCCTCCCAGCAACTCCCTTTCCCGGGTTCGGCTTAAATCCCCTACAGGGCGGGCTTGCCTTGTTTTGCTCAGTTTAGGCCGGCTCCGAACATCTGTCCTCGCCGTTGACCGATGAAGCAGGATAAACCACATGCGGTGATTAAAAAAAAATGGATGACGAAACGCGAGCGATTCTTAGTAAGATGTACTGACAAATTACCATATAATCATTAGCTTTCACGTTGTTGTTTTGTGCAGAATCGAGGTCATAGTTTCTTTCACCACTTGGACCTATTCGTATAGTTTCGAATTTGGCCTAATGTGCCATCGAAAAAACTAAATTCACTTAGGTCTGACCCTTCCTCAGTGAAATAATATTATATTCTCATCCTTCACATGTAGCTAACTTTTTTCTGGGTTGAAGGTTAAAGAGAAATCATACATAGACGGTTTCCACGCGATATGAAATTACTGTTTTTACAACGACATTTTGACTCTAGAACAGCTGGCCCTAAGGTCTCAGTATGGTTAAAATAAGATAAAACACAAATGAACGTAAATATGTGATATTTTTAGGCACCAGAAGAAAAATACAACATTTCAGAAAAGACTAATGGGTCGGCAGACAAGCCATACGTGTGTATGGTGTGCACGAAGACGTTCAAGAAAAAAGAATACCTCAAAATACACAGCTGGACGCATATGAAGAAGGAACATATTTGCACCTTGTGCGGGAAAGGTAAGCTCTAATTTTATTAAAAGGCATAGTCAAAGATCTTAGCGGAAGATTTAGAAGTCATTTTAGGACGTAACAAGCCTATAGACCGACCGTTTTATTGAGTCCTCGCGAAGGTATCAATTTAAATGGAATATTCTGAAGATTGATCACGTATTGGTTCAGTTAGTATCGTAATACGTACGTGGATTATAGTTGTTTTAAAGCAAATAACCTGTGGGGTATTGTTAGGATTTTGTAAACGCTTAATGTTCCTTTGATGGGGCAAGACGACTCTTTAAAGCGGTCGGTCTATAGCACCCGATGGGATTTCTCATCGGCAAAGAAGCTTTCACACAAGCTTTCACCCTCTATTAAACCCCTTTTAGGAAATGACTTTTCAAAAACTTCTAGACCCAGAGATTTTGGCTGCACGTTGTCTGCAGTGAATGAAATTAAGATCTTTAATAAGAAGATTAACCCAGTTTCTATCTTACATACGTGCGGCAATAAGCTCCCTTCATTACAAAGAAAACTGGCGCATGGATGGGACTATCCTTAGCACCTCTTCCCGATACACAGGCGTTAAAAAAACATTTTCCCATATAAGTAAGGTAAACACGCAAAATTCCAACTGTCATCAACGACATATAAATAAGTACCTTATCGGTGAACCGTCCTTCAATTACGTCCCTGCTTCGGAAGGAGGGATCCTACATCCGACTTAAGGATAACATAGTAGGTACCTACCTACCATGACTAATAATACTGAATTGTGCCAAGCCGTTGGCCTAACATGGCGATTACGACAGTTCCCCTCCCTGAGTTAGGGCGGAGACTTAGGCAGTAGTCTGGAGCAGGCAGTTAAAGATAATACTGGCTGAAAGAACAGAGTTTTTTGATGTTCTTTCCCGTGGGCCGTGTGTTCACTATCACAAATCCATAACGAGCCCAAATTAGAGGGGGAGTTTTATCTAGTATTAGCGACCCGCCCCGGCTTCGCACGGGTTCAATGTAGATACACATATACATATAAACCTTCCTCTTGAATCACTCTATCTATTGCTGAAAACTGCATTAAAATCCGTTGTATAGTTTAAAAGTTCTAAGCGTACAAACAGTTTTATACTATGTAAAGAAAAGATGGAACAGGCATGAAACGATAAGACTGGCTAAAGAGAAAAGGATTTTTTGACGTTATTACCCGTGTGGTCAGGGTCAGTATCACAAATTCACAACGGATTTTACCTGCACTTTAAGAGTGCCACGGTCCCTGTAGCACTGTTAAACAAATATTCAAAATGTAGCAACTCTGGATTTTACACGCAGTTTTGCCAGCGTAAATATTGGAAATTATCCTATGGGGACGTTCCTACTAACTGGGATAAAAGTCTCTTATGTTCCCACGTCATACTTTACCTGTAACCTAAATTTCTTCAAGACCTTTCAGCCGTTAGGACATTAGACTGGCTGAGTTACTTTCGCTTCGATATAGGTATCTAATGTCCCACTTAGTGGCGGTGTCCTAAGTGTCCCAACACCTGCACTTTAGAAGTCCTAAAAGACTCCACAGACGCCGCGAAAATATAATCAAATCGTACCATGGTATTGGTATGGATATCCCCAAAACTTATTTTGGCATTTCATTAGTTCATCATCGACGTAACTTAACACTTAACCGTTACCCGCATGCATTTTCGATAAACATGTTCTGCGAGCGTCTATGAGAAAGCCCCAAGGTTTTCTCAGCCCTTCCCTGACGCTCTGTCAACCCTCCTTTCGATAGCCGTGCACATGTGTAATTTTATTTTAGAAAAAAAAGGGGAGGTTACTTTCCAAACGGTTTTACTAAGCTGGCTGGGAATAAAAAATGTACACTCAAGCACAGAGTACAAATAGAACAAGTAACTCAAGGCAAAAAATATGAATATGTAACGAATATTCAAAAACCTCTTTTCAGCTCAACATCTATTGAAATCGTGAGATATTAAAAATAGAGAATCTGCCAACACATAGATACAATTATTGTGAGAATAATATTGGAAAATATCGGTCAAAACTTTTCGAAAAAATTACATTTGTAACGTAGCTAAGTTTATGTCATGTTTGCCCTTGACTGTACGTAATTTTGTCACGGATCGAAAGGTTGTCATTCGAGTAAGGCAGAGTACAGCCGTTTATTATTTATAAAATATTTGAACGCGTTCCCAAAGTGCCAAAGCCAAGGTCGGGGCTAGGGGGTGTGGTTACACCCCCTCGAATCGTTGGCAAGCCGTAAATAGGTATCAAGTTTCAGAATATTCCATTAAAGTAATGAGTACCATACCACAAATACTGAATTTACTTTATTTTTATACGTAGGTAGCTGCTTTTTTTTTTGTCAATTTGCACCTCTATGGATGACGCGGATCGTCATTCTTAATTCAATATTCCACGTTTTATCAGTGCAAGTATTATAACATAATATATCTAGCCAGAACGATTCAGTAGCAGGCTACGCGACAAACCATATATTCTGTTCTATTTTTAAAACGAGGGGTAGAAGACTAGCGCCCCTCCATTTATGATCCGGGCGTTAAGTTTGTAATATAATACTTTTTTTTTTATAACGAAGATCTCTTCTTCGATGACTCAGCGGGGACCATTCAATCCAAAAAGTTTTTACACTTAGCGCAGGTAGGTCTGACTCAGATGGTAGCCATAAACGAAAAAAAAAACCTTTCTTACTAAGAATAGGTTAGAGGAAAACTGACTTTATTTAAAACGTGTTTTGATTCTTATTTCATTGTTGCTCCGTAGTAGGGGGTGATAACATTTGATACATTTTATCTTTATCCTTTTCGTCCTCTCGAAGACCTGATGTTTTTCAAGGCAATGTTAAGGAATATTTTAAAACATACACACATAAACTCACGCCGGTATCCCATGGGGGTAAGCAGAAATTACCTAAAGTCACCTGCTTCGATCCTTGCATACTCTTTCTGCTTCGCCCACTTCAGACATCTGATCATAAACACCGCTCTAACAGCAGTGTAGTATAAACTAGTTTTAGTACACGTATAACAAGTTTAAATAGCATTATATTTACAATTTATAAAACTCATTCCCACTAGCATCCCGCAAAGGAACATTATAGTTTTTTTCGTCTCCCATTTTGAGCCGCTAGGGAGCAACCCCAGCCCCTCCATTTTTTGCTATATCTTTTTATTTTGGGCGAGCTAAAAGGGTGCCCCTCCCTTTGTATTGGTTTTTATGGGTCTCGGGTATTTCTGAATAAATGTTCAAAAAGGTTTGCTTAAAATTTCACGGCTCCGAAAAGGATGAGCTTTACTTTTGGGCAGTTTTGGGACTAAATAATGAAAAGGGATTTGCTATTCGCAGTGACCTACGAATTCAAGAAGTATGTGTGTTGAACTCGTGGGTCTGGGCAAGCATGATCCTTGTTCCTCATCTACACAAGTTACATTCATGGATGCTCGGGGCTACAGTCTGTTAAAAACTAATAAAAAAGTTTGCCAAAGTCAAGTAAGAGGTACTTTAAAATCGATACACAAACTTGCTCTTCTAGACTTGCTCGTAGTCTAATATCAGATTTTTGACCTATCATAAGCGATTTACTTGTTTGTTTTGCGCTACTGCAGATATTCTGAATTAATGTGTGTGTTGATGTGCTCTTAAGTACTGTGGACTATAATCTTAACGTATTTTTTTGTATGCGACTCACCAAAACAAATCACCTAAAAGTACACGCACATTAACCTTTAATGTGCGTGTTCACTAGCACTAAGAGACATCTAAAGAAATGCCTTAATAATATCCCACACTAAGTATTTCTCCTATATCGTAGGTGCATTTACAAATTTAAACTCACATACACAAACAGCCAGACCACGAACAACTTTCTAGACGCCATACAAAAGTTTGTTCCGTGCGGGGATCGAACTGGCGACACGCAGCGCAGCAGTCAATCGCTCAGCCAGTGCGTGAAGATTTCGAACTCTTGGTTCTTATGCGAGCGTTGAAAAACTCACAGTTGGTTTGTCTATTTTATTATTTAGCTGTCGCGTCATATTCGTAAAAAAAAAATTCTAACAACATGCACGGTCAAAACTTTCCCAACGGTTCAAATTATACTTTACTAGCGACCCGACCTGGCTTCGCACGGGAGCAATAAACATATAAACCTTCCTCTTGAATCACTCTATCAATTAAAACAACCGCATCAAAATCCGTTGCGAAATTTTAAAGATCTAAGCATACATAGGGACAGACGACGAAGCGACTTTGTTTTATACTATGTAGTGACTTGTCGAAAACTTGACGTACTTTTAACCCAGTGCGGTGAACGTAACAACGAAAGGGGGACACTTTAATTTAGTCGTCTGCATTATTGGGGGTAGGGATATCCCCTCGCTTCTAAACGAATTGACAGATTTGAAAATGTAAAGTTGATCGATTGAACTTTAAATCACGTTTTTCTTGTTTAAATTTTTATTTAACCATTACGTATGCTTTGATTTGGGACCCTATGGGACAATTTCATGTTAAGCCGTTACTTTATACGATAAAAGACCCGTCACCTGTTGTAATAATAATAATTAGGTACAGCCATTATTATCTAGCTTTTCCCAACTATGTTGGGGTCGGCTTCGAGTCTAACCGGATGCAGCTGAATACCAGTATATTACATGGAGCGACTGCCCATCTGGCCTCCATAACCCAGTTAGTACTGGGTAATACGATACCCCTTGGTAAGACTGGTCGTCAGACTTTTTGCGCCACTGACTACCTAACGACTGTCAAAGATCTATAAATGACAGCCGGGACCAACGGCTTACCTTCTTTCCGAGGCACGGAGGAATCTCGGTATGTAGTGGGTGGTCACCCATCCACAGACCAACCTAGTCAAGCACGGCTTAACCTAAAGATCGACCCGAACGGCTGTTATTAGTTAGCCACGAGCTCCTATTATTATCTACTTCTTATCTCAATTTATTTACTGTGGACGCAGTATATCCGCTTCCATACTTCTCTATAAGTCAACTCAATAGCCACCTCCTTACTAACACATCAATTAAAGTAATATATTAACATAACATCAAGCGTGTTATCCCCGAAAGGGTTAGGCAGAGGTTTACTAGTATACCCGCATTTCGCCAGTCATGTTTTAGTCCAATGTCATGCAAGCCTTTTGCCATCACCGGGCACATATCCAGACTTCGTGACTGCTACTGAGAATTTACTTAAAAAATATATGTAGTAATAGTATGTATTAAAATATTAATCAAGCTTCACCTAAGAAAAACGTGTAAGTTCGATTTCGAAGTAGACGTAATATGACATAGTTTTGTGTGGGACCGTCGATAAAGGTCGTATCGTGACCTCTGTCCCCCAGCCAGTCTACCCTCGTCTTGAGCTTTACTTCTCAATTTTATTAATAGCTCTAAGCTACCAGACCAGACTGATAGTAGTAACCAGGGAACATTTAGTACCATTTATCTATAAGTATGTAGCTAGACCTCTCTACTTTCCTTTGTCCCATGTAACTGGGGAATACTGGGGATCGGCGCATTCTTCCATGTTAACCATAATGCTATCATTTACTCCTTTTTTTTCAGTAGATTTTAAATCCAGACCGCTAGAGCAAAAAATAATATTTTTTTAAAGTATTTTACATGGCTTCCTTTTAAATTATAAACTTGAATTAAAAATAAAGTTACTCCCACATGTTCTATCCCACACGTTGCACGTAATGGAAGGGCACCCTTCTTATTTTTCCCCTCCATTTTGACATACTCGCCCCCTCAGAAAGGCAAGAAGTAAAAAACTTAGTAAACTATGCGTGTATGAGCAGATGTATTAACGTGGACAACGCAAAGGACCGCATAAGGATCGTAGCAGATAGCTTTCTGTACTTTCTGCCTACCCACTCCGAAAAAGTTGTTAGTTTATGTTTGTTTGTAAACTTTAAATTATAGCTCACTTAAATCATAAATCCCTAAACACCTTTAGTTAGTCTAAAACACTGTGCCTGTCAACTTTACACGTTTGGCAGAAACAGAACAATCTTATAAATAAGTTTAGCGCTAAACGCGTGTAGTGAGTAATTTGTGGTGCAAATGGGCCGAAGAGCATAACTGCTTTCTGTTTCCACAAGATTCATTCCACCAAAATATGTTAAGATCACTGCAATAGCATCATATCAAGATGTAAAAGCAACATTATGCAACGACAACTTTGCAACATAGGCTTGCTTTCTATCTTTGCGCAGTGAACGGGCTGGCCTTGCCCTCTCGTCCGCAAGCCCGTAGGGTCGGTCGGTGTGAACCGGTTGGGCCCGTTACTCGAGATGGGCAGCTGACGTCATGAGGGTACATCCCCCTCTCGATGCGGCAAATACCTCGGGGTTGATGGCATGGAGTAAAGGATTATGTTGGATATGGACAGTTGCTTTATGCGTTGAATTTTGTAGCAGAGTTTCCTGTATACTGCTTTTGTTTTGTATCAACACACATGGTGTGTCAGGCTAAGTTCGGGGAAGAACATAGCGGTGTCATATTTTACACGAATAATTTTAAACTTTTGTTGGTTTAGTAGATTTGATTTAAGGGGTGGACTTAAATCTACTAGACCTACAAAGTTACCTTTTTGCTAACCTAATTATAATGTACCTTTTAAGATTTAATTGTAATAGTATTAAAGGCGTCCAAATATCATTATTTCTATCAACAACTCACTCATCCAAACATAAAGGTAGTTTATGGGAGTATCTTGATCAAAACAGAAAACTAAAAACTGTAGACAACTACAAGAGGGTGTGCACGGGACTAATTTTTCACACGGATAGCGTTGTCATGACGGTCCCCCCTTTTTATGGAGCAGATGGATGGAGAGGGTGAGCGACGGTCCGTAAGCCTGAGGTACTGACTGAGATACTATCGACTTGAAACATTTTCGAATATGAATCGATTATAATTGGTCGACAATAGAGATGGATAGGATAAGTTACCGAGTAACAATATTAATCTGTGTTATTAAGTTCCCAGAAATTTCATGTTATCAGCATATGATAGCACATGTCACAGGATACTGTTTCCCACAACCCAGTAACTGGGTTATGGAGGTCAGATAGGCAGTTGCTCCATGTAATATACTGGTATTCAGCTGAATCCTATTATACTCGGAAGTCTACTTCTATTATTGCTGGGAAGAGGCTAGGCAGATGATGAGCACTTTGTACGACGGCAGCAAAATATTTATGAAGAGAAGCAACCATCATTCCTTAAAGTTATTATAAAATTAACTGCCCTAATGTTCAGTAGTTAGGCATCTTATATTGCCCAGAGGAAGGGGGGTTGTATTCTCCTTCGCCCACAATTCGCCAACTTAGATGGTTAGATCCCATGGGGCTTGATTCCACAGTAGGTAGGAGATAGCGATATCAGCCACATGTCGTCAGTCGATGACCCATTCCATCCGCACTCATCCTGCTGCGTACTTTGATAACGTGTTGTATTTTTACTACTTACCTACTACTTTTTTACAAGCTTTTATTTAACTTGCTTTGTTAGTTTAGATTTAGATAGCATGTATTGGACAAATCTTGCAACTGACTTTCAAACCAGTTCCCCCCAACCGATTGAGCTGAAATTTTGCACACACCTTTGTTTGGTGACAATACATTTTTAGAACATGATTTGATCCTGCAGCCAGAATCGTCTCATCACGAAAGAACTCCTCAACGGTTAATAGAATGACACGAAACTTTGTATAAGCGTTTAATTTTGATAGAAAAAGGTTTATCATTTATTCGAATTGTATAAAGTTTAATGATTCTGCCCGCAGTCGACTAAACCAAGCAAATATTTGGATGTACAATTATCGGCACTGATTTTGCGCGCTGACCTTAACCTGCGCAGAAGTGTATGAAGCGCAAAGCGATCTCCTCTGTCGCTGAGCGCTCAAGATCTAGCCGGTATCTGTACTGTCGTGGTGAAAGGATTGATCAGCTAGACTGCGTTGCCGAGTGCTTGCAGTCCAGGGTGCGCCTGGCGTTTGGAATCGCAGTACCTTTTGTACAGAATATCAAGTCCGTTTACTTGTTCAATTGTATTCATTAATCAAGCATTAGAGGGAGAGTCTAGCTCTCATCCACCAAAAAATAAGGACCAATAGATCCTAAATCGTAAAATCCACAATTAAATTAAAATATTTTTACAATAGGACATTTTACATTATAATGAACCTGAAAACCTGTTTTTAAAACAAAATATAACATCATTATTTTTTTGCCAGTAGTGATTGTTAGAGACTGTTTTTGCTCATTTCGTAACCGTGTTTTTAGGTTAATTGTTCCACAAATTACTCTATAATCGCTAATTATAAGTACCAGGGGGGGTGTCAAGGGTGGGGCAGGTTTTACGTAACCTTGAAACTCTCCTACCCAAAGTAGTGTTAGTGTTCTTCGCTATTACCATAGAAGATAGGCAGATGGATCTTTAACGATCGGCGTTTGCCAATATTTGCCACTATATCCGTTCAGTGAAAACTACAGATCTCCAACTGCTATGATCCTTAATTACACCTTTTGCTTCAACCTCGTTTAAAAACGTGATTTTATTTACCTACTTGCTTTTGCCCCCGGCTTCGCCCGCGTGGATGTCGAAAAATATCCGACGGGAACGTACTACCGGGATTATAAAGTAACCTATAGGTTAATCCAGGTTTTAAACGATCTGTGTACCAAATATCATCCAAATCCGTTCAGCCGTTTTTGTGCATTTTTACTTGAATACAAAATTTAGCGAACGAACAACTTTAATACAAAACTTCATCCCCATTGTCACCCCCTTGTGGGTTGAAATTATTAAAAACAACGGTTTACGTTTCGTTAGTTTCCAACCATTAGCCGAAATATTAGTGATTTTAACTTAAAAATACCTTTTTAAAAACGCTAGTAACCGTTGAGGAGTTCCTTCGTGAGAAGACAATCCTGGCTGCACGGTGAGATCATGATAAAAATCATCTATATCTATCAAACTTGAACACGTAATCCACTAAGAAAGAATTTGTGGGAATTCCACCCCTAAAGGGATAAAATAGGGGATGAAAGTTTATTTGAAAGTCCGTCAGTTTTGAAGTTAGGATCTTCAAATTTCGTGTTAAGGCTGACGATTGAAAATTAATTTATACGTGTCTCAGCGTTTTTGATAATTCTACCCCCGAAGGGTTAAAAAGGGGGATGAAGGTAAATATGTTTGTTCGGGTGGAATCTTGCAACTCAATTTTGAACAGCCGATTGAGCACAAAATTTTACACATACCTTTGGTTCTGGTGACCATACATTTTTATGACAGACATGACTTGATCCTGCAGCCAGGATCGCCTCCTCAAGAGAGAACTCCTTAACGGTTAACAGCACGGACACGAAACTTACGCTTTCAGTGTTGATAGATAAACCCAATTTTCTTCTATTCATATTTAATTTTTTTTTCTTTTGATGATGATCCAAAATCAACTATTAAGTAAGTATTATATTAGGTTTCACAAAAAACAAACTTTTGACCTGAACACGAAATAAAATCGGCCACCCACAAAAGATGTCAAAATCTCGAAGCTACATAGACAGGAATATGGCTATTATATTATATATGGCTATTGGCTAGTGGTCCTTAAATGAACGGCGCGCGTCGGCCGCACCTCTGCTGCGTTAGGTAATCTGCAGATGTGCCTACGATGCGTCACAGCTTGCTGCTTTATCCTGGCTATACAGTGAGTAATAGCAATTAGCTGACCACCCATCTTTGCATAAATGGTTGACAATTTTTGGAATGCGAATCGATAGAATTCATCCACATTCCAAATAGCGGAGAACATGTACTTAAAAAAAAAACCAATAGAATTTTATAATTAGTAACTCCTAAGATGACGAGTAATAGAGAAGTATGGAAGAAGAAGATATGCTGAGCCGACCCCAAATAAATTGGGATAAGGGCAGGAGAATGAAGAATGATGATGTTCTCTTCTATTTTGAACTCTTCTTTTAGTAAGGAAAATAGGACCGACAGAAAGCCAGACCGCGAAAATTTTCCCTGTTCTTTTCGAAGACCAAACTGTATTGGGTTTGGGTTAGTTTTGATGTCAAAAATATTAGTGAGCGTTAATTAGACCACTTCGGTTCGTAATTTTCAGTTCCTCAAATTACTAGGTATTGCCTTAGCTAATGGATAGTGAAAAGATTGCCAGCCATGAAAATAAACAAAAGAATTATTTATTTAAAATAGGTACGCCAACAGTACATACATTTTACATTTAACAATAAAAGTATACACGTTAGGGTTTGTATGTAGATACCAAGTACGATACTACAATAAGGCTATACTATCGTAAAGTTATAGAAATAAAATGTAACATAAAACAGAAAACAAAACAACTTTGACTTAATCTAATAAGAGATCAAATAACTAACTTACACCAATAACAATAGTAGTATAGACAAAATAACAAAATATCCATATAAAAACTAATAAAAAGCTAATTATAACCGTTTAAATGTTGGTTCAAACGAGAGCACAACTGGCTTTCGAACTTCGATAGGGACCAATCCAAAGAACTCATCCATCTACATCCATCTACTTAACATAACTAATATTCATGATATACAAAGCAAAGCCTTAACAACTGGATTTGGAAGAAATTTTGCACAAGACGGTTCTGTAATACGAGAAACTAAGGAAGGATTAAATAAATCGGCCCCTTAAGGGGGGACTGGGTTTATACAGGGGATGAGAATTCGTCATTTTTGAAGTGGAATTTGGTACAACGGGAGTAAAAATAAGTTGTTAAAACATTTTCGGGAACTCAGACCCAAAGGGTCTCGAAAAAGTTGCCGATGGGAAATCCCATCAGACTCTCGGCTTGCCGTTTCATAGCGCAGCATTTTATGTTGTTAGAAAATTACATATAAACTGGTTTTACTAACTTGTGTTGTCCTATCGACACACCTTTGACACTCCTCTGTTTGAAATCTCGTCCATATTTGTGTCGCCAAGCGTGTGTATTATCAAGTACATAAGTATGCTAATATCTAGATATAACTAAAGTGTGTCCTAGATCTTGTATGTGTGATACTTTGACATACATATTGTTCGCAATGCATTAGCTTAATTTACATATCCAGTGTACTTTGTGATGTTATGTTTTCTAAACAATTATAATTATAATATTTATTTGTGGGCGAATAAAAAGGAACTGGTGTTTTTTGGTCATTACTGATTCTAGGAGCAATGTAAATAAAAAGGTTCACCACATATAATTATATTTAATTGTTTTAATAAGGTAGGTACATGTAGCTACCAGTAGCGAAGGGTCAATTTTTGTAAGAGGTAAGACGGAGTACATATCTTTAATGTGATTATATTATTTGTCTGTAGAATACTGACTGTACCATTTTTCAAAGGGAATCCGATAGGAATCGAGTTGTATGGAACCTTCGCCACTGGTAGCTACTTAGACACTTATCTTAGACATATATAACATTAGTTCTCCAGAAATACTTGTTTACGTTTTTAACCAACTTCAAAGAAGGAGGAGGTTGGGTAGTTATCATGATTAATCAAATCACTGTAAACGTCTCATAGCTTCGCTTAAAGGAACGCTGCTCAGGAACACCACACAGGATTCTAAGCCAGCCGGGTAGGAGAATAACAACTTGTCCCCATAGTTAGCAATAAGAAGACTTTTGACTGTCTCAGGTTCTATTATAGCATCTTTAACTTCAGTCAGTATCGCCAGTCGTTTCGCCAAAAATGAGAGTTCGAAGCAGTTTGTTGTGAGCTTTTCGGCTATCTCTTCCAGTAATTTCTTCCAACCTTTATACATATCGTTCGTAGATATCTTCCCAGGTCGTTTCCTTGGTTCAACATATTTGATATAGCATTCTTTGTGGTAGTGCATGCCTTTATCGATCATATCTTCGGGTGAATGGTATCTATGGATCTTTATAAACACGCCGTCATGCTTCCGATGCGCTGTTTCATAAATAAGTTTGGCTGCCAAAAGCCTAGATTTGAATGAATGGTTCTGTCTGTGTACCAAGTTCAGTATTTTATCACAAATCAAACATCTCACAATTTCTTCGGAAGGTATACCGCGACTTTTAAAATATGGAACCTCCTTTATATCAGAAACTTCGTCAACTACTTCCAATTTGACTTTGACGTCCTCTTCCGGTTCATCTTTTATTTCTATTTTTGGTACAATCTGTGACTGTGGCCTTCCTTTGCGTTTATTATCATCAAAACAAACATAGGCGGTCGCACACTTCAAATGCCACGAAAAGCACTGACTAGACAAACTAGCATTGTATAGAAAGTAGAACTTATCGCGAGTTGCATCTTGCCGCTCGTCTGCCACATTTTTTATCGCATGATATGCTTCTTCGTCCGGGTCAAGAACCAAATTTCCCGGTTTCTCACAAAACAAACACCCTGTTAATATCGGTCTTTCGAGACTAAACCTCGCTGCTCGCACTGACATTGTGAAATTAATTAACACAACAACTAAAATCTAGACAAACGGGCAGCGTTAGGACGCGCAGGAACTCAAATTGCAACTGCAATCTATAGAGCTGTATCCTTAATAATACTTATTTGCTAGAAGCTGCGCGGCGCAGATATCGCGGACGAACAGGTGACAGCGGGAGGAGGGTAGGGGGGCGCCACGTGGCATAGAGTAAATACCGAGAGTCCCCCGCAGACCTTCATGTGACAGCCATTCCCTAGCAACCAACGCTTAATTTTTTCCCAGGGACTCAGGTGTAAAACTGCCGAAAAGATCGCGGATATTCAACTTTTAAAGACGCTTTTATTCTGAGATCTTTCAATTTACAACGTAATGCAAAGTGTAATTGATATTGTTGATAGTTAGATGACAAGGCACGAAAAGGCTCTAGAATCGTATCTTTTATATAATAGATACGATATTATCCTGATGTTTCAGTATTACATGTTCTTCTCTCAACTTACCGATCAATATGGATTATAATCGATCACAATGTAATACTTCGCAATCAAACGTACGCCTTAACTTGCTTAGGTACTGGAAAAAATCGGTAACGTTTATACATATTTAAGAAATACTACCATAAAAGAATACTCCTCCGTAGCAAATAAAAGTACAAAGTAAGTACATGCCACCCACGTATGACCTACAATTTGTACAACTTATAGTGTATAGCCACCCAAATCAATATCGAGTGCCCAGTTTACAATTACGTAGCGAACACATATGCACGCGTAGCAGCGGCCCAGTCGACCTTTTTAGACCCTCCCCTATTTTAGGGGCGATCCCCCATGGGCCTTACGAGGGGGCACGGTTAGGGTGGTTCAAGGGACGCTAGATTATGGACGGTTTTAGAGATCTAATTTATTTTGGGGAGGGGTCTTTGGGGGGTTCAGGACGGGATTATTTTTAGGGTCGGCTCCGACCCCTACAAATGATGAAGCAGTGACGATCGTTTCTTGCCGAGATTAATTTTGGTTTGCGCATTTGTGCTTAGTTTTGCTGAAAACAGAATAACCCATACCACAATTTCTTCCACTTTCTGAAGTAATTGTAATTGTTCATGTTACATATTTTCCTGGCATAAGTATCATATGTTTTTTGGACTGATTCTGCTGGTTAGCAAAATACCATATTAGGAGTACTTAGTTTGACATAGTTAACTGAATTCTCGAGAGATTATGGATCGTGGCTTATTTTGGCCAAAAAAAGTTCAGTTCATGTTACTGATTTTTACTCATAATGCAACAAGTTCCGTCACCACGCTTTCATTCATAGTGCGTGCAGACGACTCTACTAATTTATTCATCTTTGGCTAGTGGTTCACAGAATTGAATAGGCGTTGTGCCTCTGTGCGGCTGTACTGACATAGTTTTATGCTGTTGTAGAGCAATACTACGAAGTCCTCTGATCACATTTGTAGTATTGATTTTCACCGTCTACTTTTCATGTATCATTTATTTTTTACAGTGTATATTGAGATTTCTCGAGGTAGTCACCGTTTTCGTGTCGGTGTCCTTTCCACCCCGTATGTTCAGTAATGCCGTTTTGTGTTTAGTTAATGATGTTGTTTTATCTGTATAAAGATTGACTTCACGTCTCAAAATCTATAGAGAAAATAGATCAAAGTAAACAAAAAAATATGACACAGTTAACATCAGCTCATAGGTACTCGTAGTATCCGTGTCAAACTGGCGATGTGGTCAACCATAGTATAGCGTAATTGCAGCCGGCGTGGATCGATTTTGTATTCTATTTCATGTACTATCGTGAACTAGTTATGCTTGCATTTAAAGGCAATATACCTGATACTGATACTGTTAGCCTGCGTAATACCACTGCTGGGCAAAGGCTTCTCCCCATGACTTCTAGTTGCTACGATCCAGGGCTAATGTGGGCCACTGGTCGTTTGTTTTGTCCAGCTCGTCCCGCCATCTTCTATGAGGTCTGCCGCGACGCCTTCTGGCTGTGTCAGGGCTCCAGAAAGCAGTTATTTTGGCCCACAGCTCATTGGGCATGCGGCAGACGTGGCCAGTCCAGTCCCACTTCAGCCTAAATAAGGACTATCTTTTCATACACGAAATATTTTAAGAGTAACTTCTCTGTCGTAAAGTTGCCAGAGCAACGAACAAAAAATAATCTGAGTGTTTTTTTTTTTTTTACAAAATTAGTATAATTCTAAAAAATTTTGCGACTTTTTGCATAAAACCTTTACTCCCATATTCTAACAATGACAGTAGGTAAATACGACGTAGTAAACTAGCGTAATGGATGCTTAAAAATAGGAGCCAGTATTTATTTTGTGGGTCAAGTAATTTTAAATTATGTATTTTTTATAAAAAAATATACACAGATAAAGAAAAATCCCTTGAAATGGCTCTGTTATAGCCGTTAGATGATTCCCTGAAAATATTTCGTGTATGAATAGTTAGACCCTGTATACCTACGTACAAGAGAAGTATGGAACAAGAAATCCTGCGCCGACCCCAAATAAATTGGAATAAGGACAGGAGACTGATGATGATACCTACGTACAAATATACAATGATTAGTTAAGTAAATATAATGAACACTCACTATAGTGAATACAAGCCGGTGTCCGATGATACGAGCAGGATGATTGTCAACAATCGGCAAATTTTTTTTTCTCCCCGTGTCATTAATGTCTAACCTGGTGTCTGAGTGTGTCTTATATCTTATTTTAATTTCATTTATTTCAGGTACATAACCCATATTAGAAACATTTTAAATTCCTCAATAATAATAAATAAACACAAATCACACAAAAAAAAGACAATATAATTAGTAGTTAATAATAATTCACATTCAATCATAATCCAATAATGTAATGATTATAATGATAGGATTATGATGATAGGTAGTTAATAATAATTCACATTCAATCATAATCCAATAATGTAATGAATTGTACAATAGTTGCTTACGTGCGACACGGTATATGTAACTTGTCTGTCAAAAGTATTGACTTTGGTCACCACTAACAGGTAGGACGCCTGCTTTCTACCCAGTTATTAACAGTTAATTTCTCCTCAGCTTTCCACCTAGAGGACCAGCTACTGATTCACATGAACGAACACTTGCAGCCGTACACGCTGTACAGCGGGGATGAAGATTACGCGCAAGGGGAGCCGATACAGAGCGAATATGTAAGAATTACACTAGTTTTTACCATAGCAGTTACATGCTACCGTTCTTTGAACTTTTTAGGAGTTACCTTTGAGATGATCATTGAAATGTACGCACGGCGCCCAATCAAGCAAAACCAAATTAAACTGATCTCTCATCGTACGGAAAGCTCATACAAACCGAAGTCAGGTTATACTGGTTATGTATAACTTGATGTGCCGCCGTGTGTACCGTCAAATCGTAGAAATTAGATGAAAGGCGTAGTGAAGGGAGCTGTTGAACGGTAGCGTGCTAACCTTTCTGTTTCTCTCGAATTTTTCAATATGCAGTCTATTCGAATGTCCTCTGAAACGAACTGAAGGCGCGGTTGCGTGCTACAGAAAATTATGGGCACATTTAACCCAGTAAAAGAAAGCAGAAATTTTTAGGTCAGCTTGTTCCATTGTATGAAGATCTCTTTCATCAAATTCAATCTGCTAGTTTTAAGGACAAAGGCTTCTCCGAAAGTTGCTCCATAATATCTATCCTGCACATCCAGTTTGTCCCACGCTTACTCATTAGCTGCCTAGCCATTCCCCAAACAGTGTTTGGGGTCGGGTTGCAGTCCAACCGGATGCAGCTGGATACCAGTATTGAATTATTTTACAAATCAATTTTAAAAACACGCTTTTTTCTATTCCAGGCAACAGATAACAGCCTCCTAATAGCGCGTTCGGAGCGCCAACACAAGGAGAGTCGTCCTCACGAGTGTGACATCTGTCACCGACGGTTCAAGAGGAAGCAGCATGTGAAGACACATCGCCACGTGCACGACAAGGTGGTCTTCAAGGTGTGGTGCTCTGCCTGCGGAGAAGGTACGTACAATAGTCGGCTATGACTGCAGGCGATAGAGTCGACAGTTGTGTGATATAGAGGAAACAGCATGTGAAGACACATCTTAACGTCCACGACAAGCCAATCTTCAAGGTTTGGTGCGACATTCAGCAGTTGCTCTTACGATTACCAGGTCAACCAAGTAGTAAAATTAAAAATAATAAGAATATTTATAATATCGTATCTGTTATCCCCGTAACAATTGGCAGAGGTGTACATTACCTACCCTAAAAGTACACCCTCATTTCGCCTGTTACGTTTGAGTCCCAAGAAACTGGCTGCGAGCCTATTGCCATCAACCGGGCACAAATTCAAACAACAAGCTTCTACTGAGAAGTTCCCTGTGAAATAAACCCAATAATGCTAGAAAAATAGTAAAAACTATTAAATAATTGCAGGTTTCCCTACAAATGCTCAGTGCGAGGCTCACCAGTGCATCTCGTCGGCCCAGTTAGTGGACACGCAGCTGGACGAGGTGCCGCAGTTCGGGGAGCTCCCCGCTCCGCCCTCCCCGCAGGTCATCACTCACGAAGCCAAGAAAGAAAACAAATATCCGCAGGAATTTGTGAGTGACAACATTCAGATTAATAATAATAGAATTAAATTTAAAATATTGCAACTCTTCAGTATTCAAGCGTAGAGAAATTGTTAAAGAGCTAAGGATTTTCTTAATGTTTTCTAAATGTCATTTAGGGACCCTTATTCGATAGATCATACAACAGGCTGGAAGAGACACCGACGCACAAACGGTTACGGTCCACGTATTCAGTAAATAATTAGACATTTTTAGTCGACGATACTCCATTTATCCTCTTTAGGACCAAAAAGTTAAACCACAAGGAACATTCCTAAACTCTTCAAGCCTCTTCCAGATGGACGTATCAGAGCTAGCAGCCCTCGACAGCGTGCAGTACGTGGAGGTGGAGGAGAGAGAGCTGCCCACTCCGCAGCGAGTGTTCGTCTGCAAGTATTGCTCCAAGCCCTTCAAGAGGAAAGACCATTACAAGATACATCTGCATATACATACTGGCGTCAAGTCGTTCTTCTGTACCGAGTGTGGGAAAGGTAAGCTTTTACTGCAAATGATAATAATATGCACTATCTAACACAAAAAAACTATAGCACCAGTTCATTTAAATAAAACTAATAACTGATAGAATTGATACCGATTTTGTGAACATAATTCCAGCATCGGTTTCCGGACAGATACTTCATTATTACGGTGTCTGTCGGGTGAAAAAACTTGATTGCAAATTATAGGGTCGAAGTTCAAGAACAACTGATACTAAAACCCTCCTGCTACACCAACAACTCAACCAACTCAACAACAACAACCCAACACAACACCCCACAACAACAACTCTCCTCTCCCTTCCTGGAATTTTGAACATTCTTTGCGGATGCAGGTCGCAGTATTTTTAGTTCGCATGTGGCGAGAAAGACGTCGCTACAGATTATTGAAATCTACACATCCTAAACGTACTGCCTTTTTACTTGCTTAAAATATTACTAAACTTGATTCGGATGAGTCGAGCTAGTTAGCGATCAAAGCTAAATCATGTTCTGTAAATTTGTTAATGATGTTGTGTTTTTCTCCAGGTTTCTACCGGAAGGACCACCTACAGAAACATATGCTAGTCCACAACAAGGCGAAGCCTAAGAAGGAGATCCCAGACTTGTACCCCATCAACAAGCTGCCCCTACCTAGCAAAGTGCCCAAGAAGCAGGTCTTACCTGAGATTACTATACATGTAAGTAAACAGAAATAACTCGCTTTTGTTACATATTGGCACACCAGATTGCTAACAGGAGTTGAACCCATCACTACGCGTAACAACAGCTTACCATCACTACGCGTAGCAGCGACGCAGCACATGCACATGGGACACCGCAAATCGAGGTCCCTGCATCGATTAATTTTTGGCATAGATATCAAAATAGAATTGTAAATATTTTATTAATTAAATTAATTTCAAACAATTTTGTATTTTCTGCATCGTCCTGCCACAGCGTTCGTTATTGGCGTTTTTTAAGGGTAGTGGAAGGTCCACTACGCGCATCAAGATGAATCTCGAAATAAGAAACTTAGAATATTTCCACCAATATCGAAATTATAGTGTCACTTTAAAAAAAAAAGTAGGAAAAATACGATAACTCATAAAAAAATGTGAAGTGAAAATGGCAGAGACATTTTTTTAAATGGGATCCCTTCTTTAGTAATTAGAATGCATGAACGACTTACGGCTGGCCTACCAATCCAAAAACAATTGAAATTCTTTCATCCTGCTAAAGTCACATTATAAAAAATTGTCTTTATTTATTTTTCAGGCTCCATCGAACACAAAACTGCGTGTGCCCCTGCAAATCAAAGTCCCGTACCAGATGGTGGTGTCTATGGACAATGGAGAACAACGTGCAGTCACCATAGACCCTCAGGCGTCGCCCGTCGCCTCGTAATGTATGTAGCAATGAGAATTAGTCATTTCATAGGTGATCATTGTTCTCTACTTTGAAAATTGTGGATCACATTTTATTGGTCATATCGTTTCACAATTATTAATAGGCACTATTAAAAATGGAACCGATTTTGAATTCTTAAGCCTGAAGAAGTAAATGTCCAGTACCGAACATCGTTGAATCGGTTCATTTTGTGTACAGACGTTTCACTTAAAACGAAAAATTATGAATGAAAGACAAAAGTGGAGCGTCTGATATCTGTTGTTAGAGCTACAAAAAACGTACCACGATAGGTAGCAGTTTCATTTTATTCCAGTAAAACATGCTATTTGTCTTTCTCTACTAAAGAGTAATATGCGTGAGCCAGTCTTACTTACCTTCTTTCTTTACGTGTTTATATTAAGCACCATGTTACTACAGACAGCTGCAATACCTTTCTCATGTTATGAAACCTTGAAAAAGGTGGAAAGGTTACCTCAACAGCGCCGAAATATCGGGAACTCAAAATAATGAACAATCACGGAAGATATTCCGTATGTGACAATATAAGTTTAGTTGTAAACCGTGAAAGCTTAAAACAGTGTTTAAGGTTATCTCAACCTTGTATTTAAATAAATTGGAATTGGTTGCTGGTACTACTAAAAAACAATCTTGAATACTAATTCTTGAAAACTATGTCAAATATTTTTAGTAAAGTAACGAGAATTTCTATCTTTTAGCATGTCGGATAGTCTGCTCTATACAAAATAATGAATTAATAGTTGATTAAATAGCTTTCTTTTAAAATATCATTTATTTTTGCATTGATATTAGAACATTTATAATTTTGTATGGAACAGAGCATTTATTTATAAATTAATTCTCAAACGTTATATATAGTTAAGGGGGAGAGATATAAAGTAGGCGACAAAATATGTTCTTACTAGTTAAAACATATAAAGTAATTATTTCTCTAAATATAGAGTTTCATGTTACCCTGTCCTAGTAATGACACTCATAGTTAAAAACATATCATGTCTAGCTTTTACTCGCAGTCTCACATGTCAGACAGGACATTACCTGAGTGGAGTATTTCATTGAAATTCGTTGGCGTGGAAAGGTAACAGAGTTACTTGCGCAGTTTTATGGCACACCGACAGACCATAACCATTTTTAAGACATAAGATAGTTTTTATCTAGGTAATACGTTCTCGTAATTATCGATGACCACCGTGAGCAAAAAGCTAGTTTCTCATAAATACATGTTTTTTTTTTAGTATATGTCGTCTACTTTTAAACATGCATGAGCACGGGGTCCAAGTACATAGTATATTGCCATGATCTCAATGATAAAGAATTGCATATCTCTCAAATTCTTCTTTTAGTATAACATTGAATGTTCTTCGGTAATGAACTTTGATACTTTATTGTGATTTGCTATGTATTAAGATATTGTGGAGAGTAAAATTGTTAGTTGTAAGTGTGTCACTATATGTGCCATGTGAACCAAATACTCGGATTCATTGCCAGTTTCTAAATTTCTCTTATCGAATCATGTTTAAGTATTTTTCACTACAATTTCGTATTTTTTTATCTACTTAGTGCCAAAAAAACCTAATTTATTTTTTCAACAAACTCAAATGACTTTTCAAATTAAATGTTTTTTATTCGTCTAAAAGTTTCTAAAACAATACATGTTTTATTAATTTACATTGTAACTGGCAAAGTTATCGAAATTAGTTGTAAGTTTATCATTCTGTAAAGTTCCTCTATTTTGTCTTTTCACTGAAAATAACGTTGTGATTCTAATCTAAGTTTATTAATGTGACATTGAAGTACAAAAATAAAGTATTTTGCACTCAAAAATTTTATTATCATTTTTATGCCAATAAACACAAACATCGCGCCTGTTTTTTTTCGAAGGGCTAGACAGAAGTAATCCATAGTACATCATTTTTATCTACGAAAAGAATCTTACTCAAGCTTTATGATTGTTATGGGACCCCGAAATACTATTAAATAGAAAAGAGTAAACGATTCAAATAACATACCATCACGCCTGTAATCCCGGAAGGGTTAGGCAGAGGTGTACCTAATAGTACACCCACAAGCCGCCAGTTATGTTTAAGTTTTATGTTATAGGGGGCGAGCCTATTGTCATCAACCGGGCGGAAATCTAGACTCCGTGATTGCTACTGAGAAATTCCTGATTGAAAAACCCAATGACACTTTCCCCGACCCGGAAATCGAACCCATGACCTCATGCTCAGCAGCCGTGCATGCGACCACTAAATCAACAAGGTACCAACGATACAAATAAAACTACAAAATCAAGTAAAATTTTATATTTAAGTTAAAATACGAAAGCACGATGTCGGCAAAGGGAAGCTGGATATGATTATGTACTATTATTATTATGAGTCGTGGAAAAATATTATGGGATTAGTTTTTTATCATACGAACGGTCGTCCAGCATAGGTGTGTAGCAAATGAAGGATAAAAACCTTCGAAAAGTGACATATCATGTAATAAAACTAATGTTTATTATGCGTCACCTACGCTGGGCAATGCGTTTGCGCATATCACTGTTAAAAATACTAGGTACTGTAAACAATTTAATTAGACATTATACAATTCAGAAAGTGCTGCTTAGTAAAGAAACCTTATTCTATTTTATACTGATTCTGCTTATGACACGTCGCATTCGTGGCTATCAATATTAGAGCGATCTAGGCAGAAAAATACAGGGTGTAAACGGACCCTTCACGAAGCCGTCGACCAAGTATTGTGTTTATGAAACTAAGTAACTGTACGCAAAAATTATTGCTGGGAAACGGCTTTTTTTTGGGGTGAAAAATCACATTTGCGGTAAGACTCAATGTAACACACTTAAAACTTTATGCTTCTTCTTCTTTATCATGTGGTTTGTGCCTAACCTGGTATCAGAGATTTTATGCCGCCCATGGGCCTACATGACATTTTGCTGATGGATGGTTTGAATAGTAACCGGTCGTGGAGGTGTTCAAAGTAAAAATCTTACATCGAAAACATGTATTTAGAAAAAAAACTTGTGAATACTCGGAACTGACCCCCAATATCTCCGTAACTAGAAGGTTCCCAGGTATGGTCTAGAACAATCGCAATGACGGGGAGAACAAGTGCCTTTCGACTTCGTTAAGGGTCTTGTTACACCCTTTATAATCGACTAAAACAAATTTCAAAAACAACTTTGTACTTTAAACTTTTTCAAAAATTACAAGTACTAAAACTTCTAAGACTGAGCGTCCATTTTACTATAAAAATATGTTTTGTACGTACCTAAGTGAACCACTACCCGTAGGTATGTACTATACTATCCTAATATAAGAGTTCGGGGCCATCTATAAATTACGTCATACGTTGAGGGAGGGAGGGGGCGGCGAAGTGTGACAAGGGCTGGGATCCTACATTTCGTGACATTTCAAAATCTAAAATATCTAAGTATTTAAACACAAAATTTGAATGTGACCAGCAGTATAACAAGGACGGGGGGTGGGGTCAAAAATCATGAAATTCGTGACGTAATTTATGGATGGCACCTTATGAACAAACATTCTATGGTATATAACAGCTATGTTGCATAAACATTTACTTACGTTAGGTATCTACATCGAATCACATAAACGAACTGAACACAGATACATACATCAAATGAACAACAATAATAATAGAAAACAATCCTTCAAGGAGTACAACATTTAAAATTTATATTAAAACACAATAAATGTATAAAAATTTACATCACAGCGAAATATATTCTTTCAGGTTCTGAACTCATTAAACTAACGCGTTATCCCGATTTCAGTACATCACACCCTATCCAATTAGACAGTTTCATTATCAAAGTAAAATGGGTATTGTTACTACGCGTACTAACCAAAGGGAACTGTCGTGCTATTTTGCAATTATTGCATATAAAAAATGAAAATACAATTATGCTACTCATTTTCCCGACAAACCAGGAAGCGGCTTGTGTAGACTTGTCGTGTTCGCGCGACGTTCGCTTTTATGAGGACAACGGGGTTATACTCTCTTTCACCTTGTAAAGCTATGGCAGTGAGCAAACTATTTTATATTATTGCTTAAACTGCCTTTATAGCAAAGCTTTGCCTTGGCGATACTCAACTTAACATTAATTTTGGAAATAACAAATTAAAAATGAAGTGCCCCTTTTGGACGCCTCAATCCAATTGCCAATATATTTACAGAAACGTTCTCAAGATTACTTTCGGTCCAGGCTTGCAACACAATATGGGTTGTCCATGAACACTTTCACAGTATTCACTTTCACAGCAGTCTTGGTATCCTGGCGTAAATATGACACATCGTGCTATATACATTTCAGCCAACTTATCTGTGGAGGCAGGAAAACACAGAACTAAAATGTTTGGTACATTTATTTTAGTTCTGTGTTTTCCCGCCATATTTTGACACATCGATGCATTTTTATTGACATATCGATATGTCACCGGTAAATTGCAGACTCCGTAAGATTGTAATAAATCTTTATTAGATTATAATTTCTCGAAATATTATGAAAAAAGTCGTTTTATATACAATAAACCCCATACAAAATCAATAGTTTCCAATATATCCGTGTCTTAATAAGAAAAAATAGTTTACAATTTCACGCGATAATTTTTAATCTTACGGCGTTTCCAATTTTGCGGTGGCAGATACATTCTTTAAACTTGCAGTTGAAGGTGACAGCGCCACCAACGGGCATGGGTGTGCCATATTTACAGCCAGATTGGTACCTCACATCCCATGTGGAAGATCGGTGCAACAAAATATAATGTTGCTCCCTATATTAAAAATTATGTACATTTCCTAACGCAAAATGACTATATAAACTATTTAGAATGTCATTGAGGTGATCTGCTACACAAAATACTCTATTATGTAGGTTTTTCTAAACGATATTGCTTTGGAGTTTACTTATGTTCATAGTGCTCAAGAAACTAACTGGTCTTATCTAAGTCCGTTTCAAATATAGGTCATTTATCATTTTAATATACAGCACTAAAGAGGAGAGTTGATTCTTTGCCTGTTCCAATTTATTAACTTTTTCCTTGATTTCCGTTCTTGCTCTACACAGTACATAAAATATTTTAAACTAAATAACAAAATTTCTGATAACCGCTAAAGACATTCAAATAAAGTCTGGAGAAAATATCAACCAAACAGTTAAACAAACATCAGTCATTACATTTCATAGCAGATATATTACACTGTTCCACGATTCCAAATTACCTATTTACATGAACACTTGAATCAACTCACCTCCATCGTAGAATAAGAAGTAATACTTCGTCTAGGAACGAAACTGGGCGTATATCTATATCTGTGGGGCGTATCATGGTTTCTGAACCTAATAACTCGATTTTCCGTTCAAGGTGTATGACACTTGCCTACCGATGCTGCGGGACTGTTCGAAAGAGATACCGCGGCCTTGGAACACAAAGGGCAAAGAAGGAACATGGATGGGTTTTAGTCATGAGACTCCCTTTCGCTCCGGCCACAGCGGGAGGGGGGGGGGGGTCATTTGATGATATCCCATCAGAAAAAAAGGTGTATCACACTTTCAGCCAAACAGGATTGTATTGAGTATCTTTGAAAGTAACATATGCCTTGAATCTGGAGTAAAGTAAAAGAGCGATTCAGGCTAAGCCAGATTTATCCAGATTTTTTCGTAGCTCTATCGTTTTTGTCTTTCAGAAATATCGACGTTGCAAGCAAAGTTTATCAACGGGAAATGCAAAGCCAGGCGATTAGGTCTTCTTGTCAAGCCCTGAATATACCGAAGTTACCTTTTGTACATGGTAACATTTAGTAACTTTTGCGGCCCTTTTCCATTTTTTTTTTTATCTTTTGTTGCCAACTAACACATGAAAACGTTGAAAACACGCAAGCATCGCTTCGAAACAAAGTATTATTTCATTATCTATCCCTCAACCTACGATACCCCTACTCGAGTCGAGCCGCGATGAGTGTGAGCAGATCGTTGGCGTTCTTATCGTCGGAGTGCGGTCAGGAGGGGTCGGGCGTGGGCGCCGGCACCGCCATCGCGAGCGGCGGGGAGTTCGACGAGCTCTGCTGGGACATCTCCGCCTTCACCCGGCGCGCTATGTGCGAGCGAGTGTGCTTGCGGAGGTGGTCCTTGCGGTAGAATCCTGAAAATTTAAAGATTACAAAATCACACCTGTAATCTGTGAATTATGTGTTTAGGACGCCCACGTTTCGTCAGTTATGGTTAAAGCCCTATGTAATAGCGAATGGGGGTAAGTGGACACATCCAGATTTATGCCTTCAACTTCACCCATTAAAATCGAGACTCAACTACATTTCGTAAATCACAGTAATCCATTGGTCGCGGCTGTCATTTGAAAATTTATGACAGAAGCCTGAAAGTCTGAAGACCAGTATCAAGCCATTCACTTGGTATCCTATTACCCAGTGAATGGCTTGTGGAGGTGGCACTCCATGAAAAACACTGGTAATCAGTTGCATCCGGTTAAACTGGAAGTCGACCACTACGTTGGGAAATGGCTAGACAGGAGATGTTCTGATCTGCAATATGTTTAAAAAACCTGTCCGATCCGAATGGGGCATATAGTTATACCAATGACATTGCCAAAAAAAATATTCATGAAAGTAAAAATATTAATGATTTATTTGCCCGAAATTATCACCGTTTCCCTAAATTCTAACAAACTTAAAACGTGAAAACACCATCTTCGGCATTTAAGTCAATAAATTGTTTTTTTTATGACGTCTCTACCCGAGAAGCAACCGCTCCCGCCCGTGTGTTGCCATATACATTTCCTCATTTTAGTACATTTTATTCAATTTTCATTGGGGTATTTTTTTTTTACTTTTTCTTCTAAAAGGATTACATAAATAGAATCTAATCTCGATACCTCTCTCCCTCTCCTATCACCCTCACACGGATCGGACAGGGGTTTTTTAACATATTGCATATGTGATTTAATCATATTTATATTTGGTTGAACGCACCTTTCCCACACTCATTACAAACATGCCTCTTCTCCCCCGAGTGAATGACAAAGTGTAGCGTGAGCTGCTCCTTCCTCTTGAACGCCTTCATGCAGACGGAGCAGACGTGCGGCCGGTCCGGGTTGTGCGACTGTTTGTGGCGGGTCAGGTGGTCCTTACGCTTTAAGGCTGCGTTGCAGATGTCGCAGATGAACCTGGAGCAACAGAAGATTACATTGAGATAAGTGTTTCTAGACACTGACTTCTTATGATCTTTGTTAGAAATCCTCCTATGTATGAAAAAAAGGCTTAAATAGCTGAATACAACCCCTATGATAGTCGTTTAATAATAAATTCATACTTCTATGCGAAAGTAACTCCGTCTGTCTGTTAACTTTTCACGTTTTGACTTCGGTACTTTTTATTCCGATAATAAGTTACCGTGGGATAATTTGCGACGTCCTCGCGGCCAAAAGCACTTTTTTATAGTATTTATTACAAGCAAAATCTGGTAGAAATGTGTAGATGTCGTGGCCCTACTGGTTCCAGCGACTTCTATAGGTCCATCACCATTTTCTAGAAGAACTTATACTAAACTAAAAAGTTATATCTCAATACCTTCTCTCCATGGTGTGACCCACTAGATGCTGCTCCAGAAGCTCTCGTTCAGGATACGCCATGTGACATTCTGGACAGCAGTACAGCGTGCTGCCATCTGCAAATAATTAAAATACTTCCATTTTATATGATAAAGAAAGAATTAATTTTCAGGAGTGGCGTATCCCGTAAAATGTAACTGCTCATCAGTAAAAACATATAACTACGAAACTGCCCTTACTGTTAAGATGGACTGGATGCAAGCAGCGCAGAACTGGCGTGTATTGTGGCGATTTAAAGGAAAGCCTATGCCCATGAGTGCATGGACGTCTTTCAGCTATTGTAAACAGAATGGAAGGGGCACCGACGTGATGCACAAACGGCTACCACGTGTCCAGTACATCATTCTGAACCCCCCATATCGAAATTTTGACCGTGAAGTATTGCACTTTTGTAGGAAACAGCAGATTTTTTGTATAACCGATGAAAAAGTTCTGTGAGAATGATGTACTGAATACGTGGTGACCGTTTGTGCGTCGGTGTCCCTTCGACCCTGTATGCCGGTAGATTCTTACCCAAAGCAGTAGTAAGTCGTATCTCTCCCGGCTTGGGCCGCGGTTTCTTCTCCTTCATGGATTTCTTTCTCTTCTTCTTTTTAGACATAACGACGGTGTTGGTGCTCTGGTTCGCGGTCTGATTGACTATCGTCGACGTTTGTACCACCACGCTGTTTGTGTTCGCGGGCATCTGATGGAATATTGCAATATTTCAATTATATTTTATAAGCTGATTGACAAATATGTACATATAACAGGTCTGTCACAATTTAGGACCCATTAATATTTAGAGGATTAATGATAATTAGGATTAATGTAATTAATATATGCCTCGTTGGTGTTGGAACAGATGAAATGTATCTATAAAATACAAAAAATTAATAGAAATATATCTAATCTATGCCTGTAATCTCACAGTTGGCAATGGGTCGGCCATTTTAGTAGTATCGAGAACCGTTGGGGTAGACGTGTTCTTCAGTGCAGACCGCGAATAGGCAAACATGAGGTACCTAGAGCACACGCTCAGGCTAGGTGAAGCAACGATCTTTGCAGAGTAGCTAGTAGCAGCTGGATAAGTTTTGCCGATGATTGATTGATTGAAAAAGAAACAATACCTATATTTATCTGACTAGTATTACAAGAAAATAATTTAAAAATGCAAACTTACTGTGTGTGTGTGTGCAATATTAGGCATAGCATTCAAGGCGTTAGCATTAACAGTGGCCACAATTGTGGGTTGTTGTTCTTCTCTCTTGTTTTCGATCACAGTAGCAGGCGTGGAGTACTTCAGGAGATGGTGCAGAGGCAGTGGCAGGGCAGACAGGTAGTCGGCCACGCCACCGCCCAGGGTCTGCCACGTCGAGCTGTCTGTCACGTCCCCGATGCCTGACGCACACGATACTAGGTGAATGGTAGAGTGACGTGAGAATGATCGTTATGATATGCGAGGAAATGGAAAAATCGGAAGAAGTAGTAGTCGTTGGTGATGTCGAAATGGAGGCGAAAGTAGCTTACAGTTACAGAATGTGTTTATTTATATGATATATGGACAATGCGATGTAAAGTAATGACAAAATTCCACTTCCTACCAACTCGGAAACAAGAAAACTACCGAAGTGCATACCTGTTCTGGTTTACCTGTAACTATACGGCTTTAATATGTCTACTAGATATCCTTCTACACTGTTAACACTTACATAAGTTATAGATAAAATAAACAAAAAAAATAATAACAATGTATTTGTAGAAACTATGTCAAGAAAACAAGAAATGCGTATTGTTTCATGAGAAATATGTGAGCAACGACACACGAGAAGCTGAATCCACTTATGGCTGAGCCGTACTTATAAGGCTACAACCAAAGAATCATAGCATGACTAGCCAATGAGGCCACGTTGAAATAATTTCAGAAAAAGATTGTTAGTTGTTACAATGAATGAACGCAATAAAGGTTAAAACGATGTAAAGGCCGGTTTTAGATCTTTTAATTCTGGCAGAAGTATGTTTCACAACTCGCGGTTTCGCACTATCTATCAAATAAAACAATGTCCCGGGAAATTCTGTAGATGGTGATGAAATGACACATAATCATAAAACATACAGGTCAAAGGATATTTGAATTCTCTTAAACAAAACACGGTAGGCTCAATTAGTAACTTACTGATAAACTCAGCAGGCGCGGTGTTACCGCCGCGATCATTCCGACCTTCCTGCTTGATGGCTCGAGCCAATGCTGCTGCTTCCTTCGGCTCGTGCAGCACTACTAGTAG
Organism: Noctua janthe; assembly: GCA_910589295.1. Classification (NCBI taxonomy): domain Eukaryota; kingdom Metazoa; phylum Arthropoda; class Insecta; order Lepidoptera; family Noctuidae; genus Noctua; species Noctua janthe. The sequence goes on along the minus strand of OU342559.1, from coordinate 14,393,723 downwards.
CTGCTGGCCTTGTTGCAGTGGCGTCGCTTGCGCTACTAATGATAAAGAGAAGGAGACGTTAGAATCTAGTAAAAGATGATGAAAGTCTAACTTACTAAGGGCATCAAAATTAACAGATTGTCCAAAGAGACGGCGACAGAATTAATCTCTTTCCGTTTTAATCGGAGGAAACCGTCTTCTGGCTGTATGACGATAATATTTAAAATTAAAATAATTCGGAGATATGTTAACCTAAGGTACCTACACCGTGACTTTTTAGTCGTCTTACAACGGCAGCCCACTTCATGTATCCAATGAATACTAAACATTCATAAAAAAAAAATAGGTACGAATGAGATTTTAATAATTTAAAAATAAAAATACTATTCGGTATTATGACGCATGACGTAGTTAAAACACCCTGTTGCGAGCGATGATCTATTGGACTCGAGTGCTGGGTAGGTATTGTTCTCCCGTTTGACACGTAAACATAAACACAAACAGGATGTTTCATATTTTTATTGTAATTTTTTATTATTATTTTTCTTTGTACCAATTATGGAAGAAAAAAAAAATCGCGCCTAGAGCTATTTTATGTCGGGGACATTGAGTGGACGATCTTTGGAAGACGACTAAAAAGTCACGGTGTATAAAAACTTTTCAAACTTTCGTACGTATGAGTTATCAAAGCGTAAAGCTACAGGAATTATAAAAGGTACCTAATATTTACCATTTATCCCTTGATGCTGTTGCATCATAGTAGCCATGAGGTCATGATGCAGTTCTTCTCGATACTCCCTCTTGTCAGGGCGCTGTTCCGCCTTAAGGTGTTGATGCACCGACTCCGCCTGCACGTAACTGGCCTGCCCGCCGTACGCGATGTTGCCCAGGTTCACTGACGAAGACGATATCGTCTGGTATTTCACGCCAGTGTTTACTGTTTCCAATGATACGGAGTTAACAGGTGGGTGTTGACATTGGTAGGAAAAAATGGAGATAACTGTCTCTGACTTAACTCTGGTTGTAAACATAATTGGACTATAAAGAGTTTTCCGCAATTTAACCCTTATTACTGAAATTAATTATGCCTGAATGATCTTCATTCGCATCAAAGCACTGACTAACCTGTATGTATGGGTGCCAGTCCAGCCAGCGCCACAGTGCCAGGCTGAGCACTACTGACCACCACCACACTCTCCGCCTGCCTGAACTTCACGCCATCCACAGCCACCGTGCCCGTGCCCGGTGCCACCGCGAACTGCACCCCGCCGCCGCCGCCCGCCGTGTGGTAGCGCGTCTCCTGCAGCACTCCTCCAGAACTGCTGCCTCCACCTTCATATCCAAACTTTGCAGCGAACTGGTGGATAGTAGGGATCGCTGCCGCCGTCGGAATGTGACCAGTGAACGGAGCAAAGTTCATCGTGGTTTACTGAATCTGAAACCGCGGTAGACATCGTAGTTAAGCGAATAGTGTTACGTCAGCGGGGGCCGCAAGGTCGCACGCGAGATATAAAAAAACTGCACTCGTCCTGTTGAGCAGGTGGAGTGTTCGTTGCGAACCACAACAAAGTGAATCAAAGGGTGCGGCCCCTAGTAGGGCGCTCACTCAACCCCCGCCATTCTGCCTCACCCCAATCATTTCTAACGCTTTATTTTTACCGGCCCGCCGTCTCACACCATCGATCTTGGAACGCGCACTGAGACGCCGCGACACGAGAAGACACAAAAGAGTGGAAACATAATGCAATGGTTACCTGTCTCGTGTCCAGAAAGTAGGTTTTCATCGCGTTTTAATTGTTCGTCGTTGATGAAATAAGTAAGTGGTGTATGTGCGGGGTGCGCGGACAAGGTGCGCAGCGCGCGCTAGCCGCGGGGCGGGGGCTGCGCGGCCTGACACACGCGCGGTCGGGGGCCTCGCTTCGCACGACACGAACCAAGTAACCACTCAAAGGAGTTACCCTCTGTTTCAAGATCACAGCAAGTTCAGGGTCAAAGTTTGGCTATGTAATTTACATAAGATTTGGTGTGAACTAGGAGTTAAGGAAAGGAAGTAGAAAACCTAAAAGGAAATAAACAAAAGGCAAGTTATATTAAGGTAAGTACCTAGCCCAGGTTGGTACTTTTCTCTCTTCTTTGTTTATAAACATGTTCAGGGACTGTAAAAATGTAAGTGAGTTTGTTTTCCGCCCCATTGATTGAACGTACCCCAAATATTTAGGTAGAAACAGATAAGCTGCGTATTAAGTAATGTTGCGGCGGCGTGCGTGTAGTGGCGTTTCATCTTGTAGCGGTGAAGAATGGACGGCGTTGAAGCTGTGAACTTGCAGTTACACAATACCTAAGAATCTTTTACACACAAATAAATACCGAAATGTTGTTTTATTAATCTACTGTACCTATAAGAGCACATGATGAGGGCGTAGGTAATATTTTCTTTTTTATTGATGAATAAACGAAGGATAAAAGGGGAGGCGTTTGCCCGGCAATGTGATATTTAACAATGGCTCATAGAGCTGAAATAACCTCGTAAATGGTTGCGACCCCAAATAAATAGAAAAAAGAAAGCAATGGCTCAATCTTCTTCGTTCACAATGTTGATTTCTTTACATATTACAATACTCGGTCGGCAGGGTGGCCGATACCAGGTGCACAGAATATGAAATATCAAGCATAATAATGGTGCATCATTCATTTTTCACAGAAAATCTCAGCACAAATTGTACACCATTAATTATGACTGCACGGAGACGTCTCGCCGGCCGTTAATTCGCGGTGATTCCATGCTCGGTGTAAGTTACATTGCTTTAATTTACATCGAATTAGAACTATTTACGCACACAATGCTTATTGACTAAAGCAAGGGTTACTTTGTTGTGCAGGGGCGAGTAATGGCGCGCCAGAAGGATAAAACTGCACAGATTTTGTACGGTTAGATTAATTAATATGACTGATTCGTGGCGGTTGGGTGCCAAATGTTAGCAAAATCGACGATAGTGACCAGGTTCCCGATACCGGTGGGCTACTATTTTTTTTATATTACTGTGAATAGGAATATTTAAAAATGTATATGTAAAGAAAATAAATAAAAAAATACGTGAAATAAAGATAATCGCATATCTGCTGGTTCGATTGGTATGAAATAAAAAAACAATACTTTTCAAAATCAGTGATTTTATTCTTACTCTTACGGTGTTTTCTTAATAAATAAATTTTCATACAAAAGTTTACACTTTAACTCCGGACAGAAGTTAATGGTCTATTCGCTATGTCTTAATCTTATAATACTTGCAACTAATTTCATTTAAAACCAAATAAAAAAATACGCTTCTAAATTGGTTAACTGCTAACGTTATCTTAAATGATAACAGTAGATAAGAAGTAAAGTTTTCGACCGAAGTACGCACGATATGCCTAAAAGGTTATACAAAAAAATTAAATAAGTTTTTGAGATTTAGAACGACGAACCGAACTAGACTACGTAACGTATAATTAAATAGAGACTTATATCAACAAAATGTACAAAAATACAATTTATTTTAATATTATTTAGAGAACGAGGAAACAAATGAAAGTATTTAGTAAACTTGGACTACATGAATGTATTAAAATAGTCTCAAAATTAGCTACCAGAAAGAGGAAACTCTGATTTTCATAATTACCATGATATTGTTTAAAATAAAGATGTCCAGAAAAGATTTGCAAAACTTAATTAATGTCCATTGTCCATAGAGCACCTTGAACTAGCAATAGCAGCGTTCTAAGCTAAGACATACAAAACATGCCACAGTGTAGTGATGCATTACAAAAACTTAAGACTAAGTACAAAAATATAATTGGAAAACAATTTACACCTACTTTAAAGCTGACAATATTAATATCATGTGGTGGAAAAGCCTAATTTTAACATAATTTTATTTATGACTCGCGCAAATGTGTGATAGTAGAACTTCAATTTATTGAACGTTACGAAAGAGAACAGAGTGGAGTTATAGCCAAGAATATTTAGAAAAGGCCTTTCTCAACATCAGAATACCAGAAGCTAAAACACAACACATTTGCTATTCATTGCAATATGTTAACAAAAATAATCTCTCACACACTTGCGAGGAACTTAGTCAGCTCAACAAGTCCATTTAATGGTGACACCAGGATTACTAAGCGGTAGGCCGGCACGTAAACTTTACATTCATAGTAGATACATAAACATTTCTTAAAATAGCACAACAATATGAAAAACAATTTCCAAATGGGACGGATCGAATTAACGAAGAATATACGTAGTAATAATTATTTATTTTGAAGCTAGAATAATCCCAGCATACACCAATGAAAGGACCATAAATAAATATCACAATTCGATGGAAATAGAAAAAGTATCTATACAAAATAAGCACGTGAGGGTAATGAGAATGCGATATAAACAGGTAATGGTATAAATATCACAGTGACGATGATATTTACAATGAATCTAATTGATCACTCTCCATGTGTTGTTCAAATCAAACGAGAAACCAAGTATTGGAGAACATTTTTTGGTAGTACTGAAATTTCTTGAATATTTATGAACGAATTTAAAACCCGGAATATAACTAGTTACTAAGTTATTATGAGCCTTGTAGTCTTCTAAGTACAATAGATTTATGGGCCTGTTTCCTTGGATTTAAGGTAAACTGTTATGAAAAATATTAGGGTACCAGATATTCGTAGACAAGATCTTAAAACCGATGTTCGAGTAGAAACTACAGACTTATATGGATTACGGAAACTAGTACCTATGTTTATCGTCATATAAAATACTGGACTATAATCTAAAATGTACTTATTACGATGACCCAACTGCCAAAAGGAATCACAATATTTTTCATAGACCAGAAAGCTAAGCGCTTTTTATAAAACCATACAATTTAGTGCAGTAGCGCTTGACAGAATGAGAAATGTATCATGTCATGGTATTTTATTATGAAAATAAATTACGTGATAGCGTGATATGTATCCACATTATACAAACATTATGCTTGAAGTTTCATCACATTACTTTGAACAAAACTAAGCTGGTTCTAGTTTTGTTCCTAATCTAATTTTCTCTTACAAACAATGCATGTCTTTACACGACTTTTATTCTAGTCTCTTCATGGAGCTCAATATTTACCATGTTAGGTTCATTTATAGACTCATACAAGGCCACGACTTCGTAGAGTTGGAAATATTGAGATATTTGATACGAATGATATGTTTAAACTGAATTTGTACTGATAAATCTCTGCACACTGTGATCGATAAAATTATGCAATCCTTTACGCAAGACTCAATAGCAGTCGTGGTTCTAAGACAAGGATTTCTTTGACGGAAGAATCGACAAAATGACAGATAGTGCAAAGAAATCTGTCATTGTGTCGATTCTTCCGTCAAAGAAATCCTTGTCTACGGTGGTCATGCTACGGGGGCTGTACGCGATTGTGCGCAATTATCAGGACATGATAAGTCTAAACGACTTTTCTTTATTTATATCAAATATCGCAACATTCCTCCATTTACTTTTTACAACAACTTTCTAGTTATAATTCGGCAGTGCGTTGGGCTTATATTTCGCATTACGACTGTCTTACCCTGTAATTGTTAAGTAACTGACGTATTGTTTGATGGCTCCATTCAAATCACAACCAGCAACAAACATTATCGTCCTTATTTTAATCCCAGTAGCTTTTACACTCATTCATACTTTCTTTTTAAATATTTTAGAGCAAATACAGACAAAGGTCAATTGCTAGTTTTTTTAAATTATTTCTGGCTTTGATATGTTGATTTAGAGAAGTTTGGTCTGAAGATTTCGGATCATGCTAGCTTTAGAGTCCCGCTCCAATAATCAGTTTCTAACGCAAAACCACGTCTATTTCGACAGTTTTTAAATTAGTGCATGACTGCTACTACAGAAGCCAAACACTTTCTAAAGCTTGTAAACTAATGCACTGTCGTAAAATCATAATAACATGAGCGAGCATGTCCGAACAGACAGACCAGCTTTCGTACATAGCCATCGTCTTAATTATTGTCATGAGTTTACTAGCCAATGACCTGGGGCCGTTTTATGAAGGACCCGTTGCGAAAAAGGAATGGTACTATCGGTCATGTATAGTTACATCTCTTTTTTGCACTGGATAAATGATGGTATTAATACTTCATAACTCAGTCCCTGAGATGGGACAAGGAGACATCACTGACGAGCCATTGGTGACGTCATAAGTTCCGCATGAGACAGCGGGGGAATGCAGCTTCAAAGAACTTATATAGGTGACAGAAGAGGAGGGGAAAACCTCCTGTGATAACTAAGAACTTAGGAAAGATAACAGAAAAATGACCGGAGAAGACTTAGTATCATGATATTAGAGTCGCATTCCCGTACTGTCCAAGACGGTACAATTTGTGCGTATAAAGATTATAGAAGCCAGGAGGAAAAGTTGTTACAGATTTTAAAGTATTTAATACAAGCAGCGGTAGAATTGCCGCTGAGTGTATTTAGAACTGGTAACCTTCTTTCACATCATACGGAATTAATATTCGCATACAATTTTTGTCACAGATCCTTGTGTGAGGTCAGCTGCGGATTAGATGTGCGCTTTTCATACCGGACTGACCGCAAGTTACTTTACACACAAATACCCGTGACGAATATTGTATACAGGACACATCAAGCTATAATTTTCGGTATACCCTCTCTCTAGATTTTCCGTCCTCTGCCTGGCTCCATACCCAAACAGTGCCTCGTATTAAGTGACCCTTCTACCCTTGTTCTTTGTAACAGGAGTCGGTTAATTGTAAAGCAACAACTGCCTAGCCTTTTCCCAACTATGTTGGGGTCGGCTTCCAGTGTAACCGGATGCAGCTGAATACCAATTTTTACATGGAGCGACTGCCTATCTGACCTCCACAACCCAGTTAGTACTGGGTTACAGTTAGACTGGTTGTCAGACGTTTTGGGCCACTAACTACAAATGACAGCCGAGACCACCGGCTTAACGTGCTTTCCGAGGCACGGAGGAACTCGGTATGTAATGGGTGGTCACCCATCCACAGACCAACCTAGGCAAGCAGGGCTTAACCTAAAGATCGACCCGCGCGGCTGTTATTATTTAGCCACGAGCTCAGATAATTGTAAAGCATTAACTATAAAATGAGAGATCAGCTTACACTGGAAATACCTAGCTTGATATGGTATGACGAAGATTACACTCAAACCCTTACTATCCTGGTCTACAATCTTCCTTTCACCGCGGGCCGCTCGCGAGTCCTGCCGGTCGGTGACGTCACGAGTGCTGAGCCAGCAGCGCGTCGAGCGCGGTCTGCGCGTCGGCGGCGTGCTGGCTGGCCGCGAGTGACGTCACCACGTGCTGCGGGATGTTGATCTGCACCGGCATCGCAGAGTTGGAGCTTGTTGGTATCTGGAATAGAAATGTTATGCGTGAGGGAGTTTGTTAAAGAGTATGTTAGGAATTTCATTTCATTTATTCATTAATAATTTACATTGTGTTGAATATACATATATACACGCAATTTACATACAAATACAGCAATGAATTATTAGTTAACATTCTAAGTGAAATTCAAATATAGTGTCAAATAATTTTAAATATAATGTCAAAATAAATAATTTTAAATAAATATTAACAAAAATCGTATATAGACATTTTACAATTTTTTTTTATTTTGTTAAACAAGCTGGGATAATTATGAATGTTTTGAGCCCAGGAGAAGAATGACTAGTTGATAAGTGTGAACTCTAAGTAGGTTTTCGGTCAATATTTTGCTAGAAAAATAAACCTTACTTAATGTGCTTTATTTTATAAGACTTATTTTTCTTTACATTTTTCTGCCGATGCGCCCATTTCGCTTATGGTGGCAGGATAGATAATAAGTTTATTCTCTGTAGGAAACAAATATGTTTCAGTGTTTGTGCACATGAGAGTTGGGCTTGAACACACAGAAACCTTTGTCGAAAAACTAGATAACTTAGATAACTTCAGAAACCTGGTAGTGAATCCCTGACCCATTACATAATAATATCAAATACTAACGTGTATAGTAATCTCCGGCATGAGGTTGTTGTTCCCGCTGGAAGGCTGCGCGGGCACGGGCGCGGGCGAGCTGTCTCCTGCCGCTTCGTCTCGCGCTCGTTTACTCTCGTGCGATCTCGTGTGCTTGCGAAGGTGGTCTTTGCGGTAGAAACCTGAAAGAAAAAAGTTTCTGGTTAATTATTTGAAAAAAATACAATCATCAGATTTTATTATGTTTGTAACACACATGGTAGCTGAGCAACAGTAGCCAGGCTTAGGTTGCCAAAATAATTAAACAAATTCTTTGTTGCTTAGAGTGCGGGCCCCAATGATTATAATACTGGATGGGCTGCCTAGTGCTGGCCAGTCCTTATTGTCAACATGATACACTAAGGAGTAAACAACGCAAAGACTTCTATACGCCGTGTACACACGGCAGCACATCAAGCTACCCGAACCTGTCAAATTTTCCCAATCACCCTTGAATCTAGTGATTTAGCGATCAAGTTGAAAATCTATTAATGAAATTTGACAGGTTGTAGTAGCTTGATGTGCTGGCGTCTGTACGTATGGGCGAGCCGTGATGTTGAAAAATAAATGTATTTAAACAGAGTGTACTTATTTTCTGTGTTGTCCTCTGTAGTACCTAGTAACTAAAGTTTAAAATGAAGGTAGATAAAGTAGTAATAAATTGGAAATAGGTCATTCTACAATCACATAGTCTTTTGATGAAGGCTTTGTAGGGTATACACCCAATATCTAGATTATGTATTAGTATTGTATAATACACATCACAACACATTTACACACAAACAGATTTATTTACATGTATTTATAATAAACACTTATAACACATCATCGGCATCTTATATTGTCAGCAACAATATAATGTCGGATGATACCGGGACAGCGTCAATTGGAATCGCACCGCGGCCGAGCTACGTCATCGTGACGTATGGCAAGCGAGCGAGGTGGGACGCAGCGCGCGGGCGTTGACGCCCTTACCATGACCTCCAGTCGGAACGAGCCTCGTAACGGCGCGCGCGCGGTACGAACGACTGTGACACCCCGAAACCGCATGGTTTTAATGTTTCGCCTATATGAACTATATTCTAAGTGTTCTTTGTTTCCTGTGACTATTGTGACTCCGTACTATCCTCTGTTCTCCTTCTTTTGTGTTTGTATTGTGCGTGTGGACCTGAACCAAATAGAACTGTGAGTACTAGCGTAGTGACTTATTATTTACGCGTCTACCTACCACACCGATCATACCACATCCATACTGGTGACCCCGAGTCGAACATTATAAAGATGAGTGATAGTGAGTCCGAGCACACCGCGTCGTCACAGCCGGCAGAAAATGTCACTCGGAGACCGCGCAGGGCAAAGCGCGTTTCCATTGTGGCGTCGCACGAGATTTGCCGTGCGCCGTTGAAGCTGCCACCGTTTTGAAGAGCCCGAAATATGGTTCGCTCAAATAGAGGCCCAATTTGAGAATGCTGGGGTGACGAATGACGTCACAAAATTTAATCATGTGGTCGGACACCTTGACCCACAATTTTCAAAAGAGGTGAAGGACGTAATCATGTCTCCTCCCGCCACCAACCGTTACGACAAATTAAAGACGGAATTGGTGAAGCGTCTCTCAGCTTCCCAGGAGAAGAAGGTGAAGCAGCTGCTGATGCATGAAGAGCTGGGAGACCGGAAGCCGTCGCAGTTTCTTCGCCACCTGCAGGGTCTAGCCGGACCAAGCGTGCCAGAGGACTTCGTGCGCACCATTTGGAGCAGCCGACTCCCTAGCAGCATCCAGCCCCTGCTGGCATCCCAACCGCACAGCACCCTGGAGGCGCTGGCTGAGCTAGCGGACCGCGTCCAAGACATCGTGGCACCGAGTCATGTCGCTTCAACATCGGCAGCGGGACCCACAATGAGCGAGATGGCAGCCGAGATCGCTGAACTGAAGCGTGCCATGAGGGACCTGACGGTGCAGCTGCGTGACAGTCGGTCGCGTAATCGATCCCACAGCCGTGGTCGAGACACACGACGCAACTCACGCCAACGTTCCACGTCCAGGTCAGACTCCAGCTACAGGAAACACCCTCAGTGCTGGTACCACTTCATGCATGGTGAAAAGGCCAAGCGTTGCGTCAAGCCCTGCGACTACAGAAAGGGAAACGCCGCGGGCAGTCGGTGATGGCGACAGACGATTGCCCCGCCTCTACTGGTCGCCTATTCGTCGCAGACCGAAGAACAAACACGCAGTTCCTGGTCGATACAGGAAGCGACCTCTGCGTGTACCCTCGTCGTCTGCTCAGCAATCGTCGTGCGCCCACTAACTACCAACTAGTGGCCGCGAATGGGACGCCCATTCCAACGTATGGTTTTCTCGAACTGAACTTAAATTTAGGACTTCGTAGAGACTTTAAGTGGCGTTTTGTGGTAGCTGAGGTAACAAAACCTATCATAGGTGTAGACTTTTTGTGTTTTTACTCGTTAGCCGTTGACTGTAAGAACCAACGGTTAATAGACAGTAGTACAAACGTTTTTTGTATAGCCTCGAATCACTCAGATTCGTCTTTATTTTCTGTAAAGGTGTCTTCTGGCGACTCGAGGTATCACAGAATCCTCGACAGCTTTCCCGACATCACCCGACCTGCCGGAACACTACGCACCACACCACATAACACCGTACACCATATCCGCACGACCCCAGGCCCGCCAGTATCATCTTCATTTCGGCGACTAGCGCCGGACAAATTGAAAATTGCTCAGCAGGAGTTCCAGCTGATGCTGGCCAATGGAACTGCCAGACCCTCGGAGAGTCCCTGGTCATCTCCACTCCATCTCGCCCCCAAAAAGGACAACGGTTGGCGACCTTGCGGAGACTACCGCATACTCAACGCGCGAACAATCCCTGACAGGTATCCGATTAGGCACATACACGATTTTGCACACAGCATTGCAGGCTGTCGAATTTTTAGCACTATAGACCTCGTGAAAGCCTACAATCAGATACCAGTCAGCCCGGACGATATTCCGAAGACCGCCATCACCACACCGTTCGGCCTGTACGAATTTCCGTACATGACGTTTGGTCTACGTAACGCAGGCCAGACATTTCAACGTTTTGTCGACGAGATGACCAGAGGATTAGACTTCTGTTACTGCTACCTGGATGACTATTTAATTTTTTCCAGGTCAGAAAAGAGCACGAGGAGCATCTCCGTTTTATTTTCAACAGGCTGAAAGACTTCGGCATGTTAGAGCGAGGCCCCATTAGTGCGTTGCGCTGCGTTGCGTCGTCGCAGCGTCGTCGCTGCGTCGTTTTCCATACATTTTTTATGACATGCCCCATTAGATCGTTGCGTCGTCGCGCGCGACGTTTCAACGGATCGACGGACAAGAGACGAAGCGGGAGGGAGGGTGATGCGCTGCGTTGTCGGAGCTCCGCTACGACGACGGACAGTGATGCACTGCTAGAGGAGGAAGCTAGACGAGCGTAACGACATTTTTTATCTTACCATGAGTGAGCAGGATATTGATATAGATTTTCTCATATCCTTGGTCCAAGAAAGACCCATTATATGGGATAAATCACACGAACATTACAGTGATAAATTTCGTAAAGCGAATGAATGGGTAGCTGTTTGTAAAAAAATATTTCAAGATTACGACGCAGCTGCGTCGGCGTGCATACCCTCTTGCGTTGCGTTGGCGCAGCGTCAACGCAACACAGGTGTGGCATACAATGCGTTGTTCCGTTGCGATGACGCGACGCAACGCAGCGCAACGCACTAATGGGGCCTCGCTCTTAGTTAACACGTCCAAGTGTGTTTTCGGTGTCCCGGAGGTAACTTTCCTAGGTTACCATATCTCCGAGAAGGGCACAAAACCACTGGACACCAAGGTCGAGGCCATAAAGAAATTCCCACAGCCCAAAGACATTCGTCAGTTGCGCCGATTTTTGGGCATGATAAATTTTTATAGGCGTTTCATGCCCCACGCAGCACAGATACAGGCGCCACTTCACAACCTCTTGATTGGCAACGTAAAGGGCTCGCACCCCATATGTTTGGCGGAGAGTACTTTACAAGCATTCGAAGACTGCAAGGAAAGCCTAGCTAATGCTGCTTTATTAGCCCACCCCGATTGCAATGCCAAACTCGCATTGGTTACCGATGCGTCGGATACTGCAATCGGTGCGGTGTTACAACAGCTTAGCGACGACGGCTGGCAGCCATTAGCTTTCTTTTCCCGGAACCTTAGCCCTTCGCAAGTAAAGTATTCTCCCTATGACAGGGAGCTGCTGGCCATTTACGAGGCCATCAAATACTTTCGCCACATGCTGGAGGCTAGGCACTTCGTCGTGTACACGGATCACAAGCCGATCAGTTTTGCATTCCACGAACGGAAGAAAAACTGCTCGCCTAGGCAATTCCGGTACCTCGACTTCATAGCCCAATTCACCACCGAGATAGGCACATTGCTGGCAAAGACAATGTTGTCGCCGACCCCTTATCTCGCGTGGAAGAATTACAGGTGCCGGTCAGCCTCAGCACCCTCGCTGACTCTCAAGTATCAGATCCAGAACTGAAGAAACTTCTTCAGGAAGGGTCTTCACTGGTGCTTGAGAAGGTGAAGGTCTCTGGGGAGCGTAAGTCCGTGTACTGCGACGTCAGTACAGCGTCTCCTAGACCATATGTGCCCAAAATGCTGCGGAAGCAAGCATTCGACAGCTTGCACTCCCTCAGTCACCCAGGCGTCTCAGCGACTGCCAAATTAATCGCAGAGCGCTTCGTTTGGCCAGGCGTCAGGAAAGACTGCAGGGAGTGGGCACGAGCTTGTCTCGCATGCCAGCGGGCTAAGGTGAGCCGCCATGTGTCTGCGCCATTAGGAGTATACCGTCTCCCACGCGCCAGGTTCACCACCATTCACATTGACCTTGTGGGCCCGCTCCCAATATCACAAGGCTTTAGATACTGTCTGACGGCAGTCGACCGATTTACCAGGTGGCCAGAGGTCGTACCTATTGTCGATATTACTGCTGAGACAGTATCAAAGGCATTGCTGTCTGGATGGATAGCCCGGTTTGGCTGTCCTACCGACATTGTCACGGACAGAGGCCGTCAATTCGAGTCGGCTCTTTTCGAGCAATTGTCGAAGATTGCTGGTTTCCAGCACAAACGGACCACGGCATACCATCCAGCGTGTAATGGCATGGTGGAGCGATTTCACAGGCAACTCAAGGCGTCCATCACGTGCCATGCAAACGACAAGTGGACCGAGTCCCTGCCGTGGGTATTGCTTGGTATAAGGAGCGCATTCAAAAAGGATGTCCAAGCGTCTTCTGCCGAACTAGTATACGGCGAACCGCTAAGGCTCCCAGGAGAATTTTTTTCATCCCGTGATGACGGAACGACCGACTTCACGGAATTCACCGCGCGCATCCGCAAGTTTGCTCACAGCTTGCAGCCAACTCCAGCTTCCCGTCACAACAAGGCGAGCATTTTTGTGTTTAAGGATCTGCAGACCACTGATCACGTGTTCCTTCGTGAAGACGCATTATGTGGCTCGCTGCAAGCAGCCTACACAGGTCCTCACAAAGTTCTGCAAAGGAGCGACAAAGTTTTTAAAATTTTATTTAAGGGCAAAGAGGTCACGGTCTCAACAGACCGTCTTAAACCAGCCTACATATTGGCCGACAAAACTGACCCCCATGAACATAATCTACCTGGCGACAAAACAGAGTATTCAACTCGTTCTGGTCGTTGGGTCAGATTTCCAGATTTTTATCGCCCTTGACGGTCTCTGGAGGGGGGTGGTGTAGGGTATACACCCAATATCTAGATTATGTATTAGTATTGTATAATACACATCACAACACATTTACACACAAACAGATTTATTTACATGTATTTATAATAAACACTTATAACACATCATCGGCATCTTATATTGTCAGCAACAATATAATGTCGGATGATACCGGGACAGCGTCAATTGGAATCGCACCGCGGCCGAGCTACGTCATCGTGACGTATGGCAAGCGAGCGAGGTGGGACGCAGCGCGCGGGCGTTGACGCCCTTACCATGACCTCCAGTCGGAACGAGCCTCGTAACGGCGCGCGCGCGGTACGAACGACTGTGACACCCCGAAACCGCATGGTTTTAATGTTTCGCCTATAAGAACTATATTCTAAGTGTTCTTTGTTTCCTGTGACTATTGTGACTCCGTACTATCCTCTGTTCTCCTTCTTTTGTGTTTGTATTGTGCGTGTGGACCTGAACCAAATAGAACTGTGAGTACTAGCGTAGTGACTTATTATTTACGCGTCTACCTACCACACCGATCATACGCTTCCATAGCTTAATCGAGGAAAAGCTAGCACTAATTTGTACAAAGTACTTTCCCACTATTGGGCAAAGGTCTCCCCATGAAACCTACAACATTTTTTGCACCCTTTTCTACCGCATGATTGCTCCGCGAAAACCTATAACGAGTTAAAATAGCTTTTATTTTACCTTTTCCGCACTCGGTGCACATCTCAGTCTTGACGCCGGAGTGTATGACGGTGTGCAGGTTGAGGTGCTCGCGCCGCTTGAAGCCCTTGCGGCACACGCCGCACACGTACGGCCGCTCCGGGTTGTGGCCCAGCTTGTGACGTTCCAAGTGCTCCTTGCGCTTTAAACTGGACAAACAAATGACATATGTTAAAAATAACTTTGTTATAAATGAAGCGAAGGTCTATTTTTGAGTGATTAGTAAGACTATTTTGAAATAAAGTCAAAATCACAAATAACTTTAATCTCGTTACGAAAAGGTTGCTCCCACTAGCAAGAATGTCAAAATCACAGTGATTTTAAAAATCGTTACGATAAGGTTGTTGTTGGGTTGATGGTGACAGGACAGAAGTAATATAACTGTGAAAGGACTGTACAATGACTCCTTCAGATTATGGTAAATAAATAAATAATAATAATGGTAAATAAAACTAAGGATGTCGCGCCTCGTTCTCGAGAAAAGTGGACGGAATGGGGGGGAGGCGTTTGGCCAGGAGTGGGACATTTCAAGCTGGCAAAAAAAAAATAAACAAAAAGGATAAACTTACCCAGCGCCACAGATCCCACAGATGAACCGCCTCTCAATCTTATGCACAATGAGATGTATCTCCAGCTGTTCCTTCTCCGGATACGCCATCTGACACTCGGGGCAGCAGAATATCGGCGAGCCGTCGAGTGCAGTCGCGATCACCACTTGTCCGGGCTTTGGCCGCGCCGGCTTCGGAGGTTTCTTCTTGTATTTTTTCTTCTTTTTACTCTGTATCCTAAGAGTGCCGTCTGTAAAGGAAAGGGGGGATCAGTCACTAATAAAATCGCTGTTACATTGGAGTTACAGTCAGATAATCTAATACAACAACAATATCTTTTACAGTTTGTTCGCAGAAGTATGAACTGGACTTAGTGATACTTCAGCTAGAAACCATACTTATAGCTTAATTATGTTATCAAATTGAGCTCAAAGAGACGTTAAAGCTCGATCGGTCCTATTACTTAACAGTTTGTAAATATAGAAGAAGTTAAGTAAGTCATTTAAGTACGTTTTGTACGAAGAATCATTCTGCGATCGAAATAGTTCTATACAAAACTGGCTGTAAAGTCTGTTTTAAAGCCATATTTTTTTATTTTATACTTTTCTTTTTTTGGAGTAAGGTTCAAAATATAAAAACTGGCTTGATGGATCTGCTGAGATAGCTGGCTATGTCAACTACTATGTAAGTAGGACAAAGTCATGATACTGTAGAATGATGGGTGTGTGCTGCCGGTTAACTAATAAATCAAGTTTCAAAAACCAGTTTCAATTTTAAGCCCATGGTATGGCTGGTTATCAAAAATAAGGTAGGGAACAAAAAAAAATATGGTGAGGTGAAAAAAATGTGTGAGTAAACAGCAAAAATGATATTTAATTCTTTAATATTACAAAATAGAAGTAGGTACTTAGAAGTAGTTAAATTATTATTTAATAAAAAAATTAGGCGGACAGTTCTTTCTTTTAAAGAGTAGAAGATATTTTAACAATTTTAAAATTGTGTAAAGGGTTTTTGGTAGGAGAGCCTCAGCTATCAAGATTCCGTCCTGAATATACTTGCTAATAAACCGTCTGGGCTCCCCTGCCATTTTTTTTTTGTAAAAACATATCCTTTATACCTAAAACAAGCTCAATTTCGTTACTAAAATTATAATATAGTCTTTTTTAATGAACACAATTATTGTATTTCAGTCACGGGACCAATTTGCGAGTTAGTTCAGTTGACAGTTCTTCACTGGCATCTATTACATTCAGTTAGTCGGTAGGAGCTCGCAAGCTGGACTTGTGGCAGGAGCTTACTATGTAGCTCCTGCTCGTATGGCACCCCACTAAGTTTTTAGTCAAGGAGCCCAGGACACTTTTTTAATATTTTCAAATCCTTATCCACAGATGGACATTAATTCAGAATTATATTTAATGAGTTGTAATGCGAGCCTAAGATACATACTGGTAGGTTTCAATTTAAAATACATCAATCATTTTATGATTTAATATTACATTCGTTTTTGTTTTATATTACCCATACACATTATAAGGGGTACAGATATTGTGTAAGACAGACTGACACAATCTCTGTATTAGGTGATTCTCACGCGACACCGGTCGTCCGCGCGGTCGGCCAGTGAAGCAGATCGCACGTCGTATTGGCTTGGTATGAAATCCGTTGATAACTACCACAAGTACACCTCCCGACCGCGCGGACGAGAGTTGCTTAACCTTACTTTTTCATCCTACATATTTTTTAGAAATGCAAAATATAATTATAGAGATATGTACCTAAAAAAAAAAAAAAATCATCATAATATTACTTTAAAAATCTCAATACTGTTGGTTTTTATTGGAAAAATCATAACATTGTTTCCAAAGGAACAGACTGACTAGTTAAAAGAAGAATACTATTCTAATATGATTAAGTTTCACATATTCTAAATTAAATACCAATAACACACTCATGACGATAGAGTATTTGACTAATATGTAAAAAGCTAAAATATATCAATCTCATAGAATGTGTATTCTATGAGATTGATATATTTGGCACACTCTATTAAATCATAATCTTACCCAAACAGACATCGATTGTACTACGAAGGGGTGATATAAATCCCCAGGTTTTAAGACCAGCAATGAAAAGTACAATGGACCATTGTGTGAGGTAGTTGGCGCGCTACTGTTTTAATATTTACCTTCGCTAAGGACTGCCTCGGCAACGGGTTCCTCTTTCTTATCGTCGGTGACGTCATCCATCTCTATCTCAATGTCTGCAGGTTCTGATTTCTTCACATCCGTTGGGTTTAGTCGTAAAAACTGTTGCAAGGATACTGGGAGAGCTTGTGTTTGCTGTAAAAATAAAATCTATGTTAGTAGGTGTTTTATTTTTGTAATAAAAGAACTCGACTTTGTCCAGAAGTGGGATAGAACGGGGCTAAGGAAAAACATGAGAACAATGCATATAAATTTTTTCGGGCGAAATTAGTTCAATATTTTTAGGGGTATTAAAATAGACTAAATCAGTAGTTTTATCATCCATACAATATTATAAATGTGAAGGTAGTCCGATCTGTTCTGTTTTTTACCTTTTCACACCTTAAAACTCATCGAATTTAGATTAAATTTTGGATACTGGTAGACTACTACCTGAAACCTAATAACATTGAAATTCAGCGAGTGACAGTGGTAGCGGTACTGAGTGCAAAAAACGAACAAGAAAGAGGGTAGACCGATTTGTCTGCTCATAAACACCCACTCGCAATAACTTCAGTTTATCCGTGATCATGGTGCTTGCAACAGCGCCGAAACATCGGGAACTCCTACAAATCAGTTAACATGGTAAACATCCCGTTTCTAGTGTTAATGATAACATTGAAATTATCGTCGGCCGCACTGTGGGCAGTCAACCCAGCTACCAATCTGCTGACTGGTATCTTTTATCCACGAAATGTAAATAATAGGTTTATACCGACAAGCAGAGTAGCTCTGTTCTGATTTATAGGGTATCTGTGCTGGGCCTAAAAATCAGCGTAAGCTTGTATTCCTTGTGTTGCCATCTGGCATTATAGGCGGACCTACGGTCGGGAGTAGACGTCTGCTGCTCATTACTGTGTGGCCTCACAACACGGCGCAGAATACTGTTGGGTGTTCAGCTCGGCCCCAGCGACGCTGTGCCCTTGTCGCGGCTCTTGGTGCTGGGGACCTCCCGCTTCCGGTAGTGGTTCAGTCGCGAGAACGCGTGCGAAGCTGTCGCCTCTTTGAAGGGAGGACATTGATACAAAGGCAGCGGAGTAAACAGAGCATAAGTTTCACTCCACCTGCACCAGAAGAGCAGCCGGGCGTATAAGGGCGCGTAACGATCTCAAGCCACCATGAGGCGTCTGCCGCGAACTTAAGGTGGAGTCGTGCCCAACCAGTCGTCAGGCGCCTACGCGCTACTATGGGAGAAAGTGAGGTCGTGGGATCGGCCGCAATTGGTGATGAGGTATGGAAGGCTATAACCAGTTAGGAATGCGTGCGAATACTATGACTATAACCCAGGTCCGACTTACAGTGGAAGTATAGACCTATAACCCTACCCTATCCTAAACCCGCTGTACTCCCCAAACGGAGGGTATCCATAAGGATTAGCACACATTAAAAAAAAAAAAGATGTCAAAGGCAGCCTCTTCCAGTGGGCCTGATTGACACCAAAAATAATAAAAAAAAAACAAGGTAACCTGCGGCGGCAATGTGCTGAGGTACTTGACGAGATCCTGTTGATGGCATGGGTTCAGATGCCATTGCATGGTTTCCCCGGACTCCGTGCCCTGTGAGCTCTCCTGTATGACACAACATTTTCCATTAGATTGCGTTCCCACCAGAGACGTGCGAGGATGCGGCATGAAGCTCAGCAATGGTACCAGCGTGCATGTATGACCAGATGAATGAACGTGAAAGAATCAAGAGAGGAGTATGATCGTAGCAGGTGGCGTTCTGTAGTTTTTTGCCGACCCCCATGCGAAAAAGCATGAGTTTATGATTGTATGTTTGTGAACAGTGATACCTTAAAGAGACTGAGATCTTACACATAGCGTACGCTATGTAATGAACTTTTAGGAGTTAAGTTAACCGAAATACGAAATTATAACTGTGAAGATAACAGGCAATTTACTTAAAATTCGCATTTGCTAATAATACGCTTTATCAAGAACAGGAACAAGTCAGTTTTGCTGCGAGGACACAATCAGCTCTTTTCTATTTATCAGTTAATTATGTTTTTAAACGGCGTGTTTTACCTCATACCCTTGAAGGAACCGTGTTTGTGAGTTTTTTTCATAAAAGTTAGACTTGACTTACTTTCATCAAGCAAGCCGCAATTCGCAATATGTTTATTCTTGTATTACGATTTCTAAAAAGCATTTTTCATTCAGTAAGCAGATGGGTGAAGGTCGATCTTAGGCCGGGATCTTAGAACAAGTGTATAGACACTTTTTCGCGCGACCTAATTATGTTGAGGACACATCTATGAATTACATCTGGGGCTGGTACCCGCAACTCCTCGCCCAAAGCGCGTATTTTGCGTAAATCAATGTTACAAAGCAGGTACTCACATCATCATTAGTTTCGTCGGGCTCGTCTTTAATATAAACCGTATCCACAGTGTGTCCGTGTCCGTGAGTGTGTTCAGAGTTGTTGTTGTCAGACGTCGTGTTGTTATTCAGCGTCTTGTTTTCTGGCGCGTTGATTATAATCTGTTGGTTCGGCGTTATGAACACCTACAATATAATGTTTGAAATGTCGGTTCGGGGCTTAAACATAACTGGCGTATTGTGAGTTTGCTAAAGGTACATCTCTGCCCAACCTTTTGGGTAAATACAGGCGTGATGGTATGTCAGTTAACTATAAACAGCTTGAAGGATTGAATGTAAAACCTTTTTGAATAAAACAATTATTTAAGATACTCTTGCTTGGGATTTTTCCCAAATATATCAGCATCCAATCTACGAGTGTGGATGCAGCTGAACATGTTACATGGAGCTATCTGACCTCCACTGTTGTTATTAGATAACGCGATGGTAAGACTGAGGGTGATTGTATGACTTTCAAAGATCTAAGACGGGCTGCCGGGGCTTTTATGTGGTTTCTAAAGCATGGAAGGGTGTATAGTCACTCTTCTACGGCTCAACCTCAGCAAGACAAGTTTAAACTTCAATCGACTCGTGCGCCGGTTATTGTTATTTAACGTAGAGAACACAATTCATAATCGTCATTCATCTTCCTAATTAATTCTCTCTATCATTTACACATTAGTTCAATGATTTAAATGCTTACCTGAGGCATATTCTGCATATGGTCCTTGTCTTGTGTTTGTTGAACTAACTGCATCTCTTGTGGTAGGGCAGCCAATACTTGAAGACCTGTTGGTAGAAAATAAAGCTGGTTTAGTGATGATGTAAAATGCATATTTTAGCTTACAAATTTTATCTTGGGTACTTTGTATGATTTTGAAAGTCATATTTTTTGTTTTTTCAAAATAATGATTGTATTAATAAAAATTATAATGTTAAAAACGTCATTCACAATACTGATACCCAGTCAAAACTTGCATCCAACTCGGTTAAAACATCAAGGTGAAAAAAATATATTGAAATGGCTTTAGATTTAGGGCATGCAGAACTGGTTCCGGTTCCGGGAAAAAGCTTGCTTGCCCTGTCTGTACCCAGAATTAGGCTGACTGTACATTGAAGCGGAGCGAGGCTAAGGAGCGGAGAAACGGAGAAATATTAACCAATAGAATTGCATAAAATCTCCGCTCCGCTCCAGTATGCAATCCTATTGGTTAATATTTCTCAGTTTCTCCGCTCCGCAGCCTCGCCCCGCTTCAATAGACAGACAGCCTTAGGCTCGATTTCCTACACAGCGAAGAGATGCCTCGTAAACAATCAACGCGGAATGAGTTACTGTATTGCGTCGAAAAATGATGGCAAAATAATGCAAAATTATACAGTGCTACAAGGATCTTTTGGGGCTCGAATGACGTCGACGACGACAAACAGCCTGATAAAGACTGTTTGTGAAATTGTTCGTTCCGACTTTGGACTTGAACCAAAAAGATCTAGCACTGCAATAGGTTATTTTATTGCGTCAAAGAGTAATAACAATACAAGCAAGTTTGTACTAATGTATTGCTTGTTTAGACGTCTCTCCGCTTTACTGGAAACACGGACATAAAACATCAATCAAGTAAGTTGCCACAAGTGCAAGTGTGTCGAACAGTCGAGTGCACAAGTGTTTGTTAGTGAACATTTACAACTCTTATGTCATGGCAACATCACCTGGTCGCAGCCTGAATGTACCTGCATGCAAAATTCACTATTTTAAATGTCTATTTTTTGTTTCTAACTGTTAATAAAAAGGATTGGAGGGATTGAAAGGGTTGAAGTTATTTGCTGAGAAAACTGTCGACAATTGTAGTTCATCAAAATAAAATGTTTCTGAAAATGACATATCTTGTACTTTTCTACTCACATTAGACATATAGATATTTTAAGATTGCAGGATAAATGCCATTTTGAAAGCCGCTGTATTCGAAAATCTACTAGGACTCATATAAACTCTGATCATAATGCATTACGATCCCAGCGTAGCAAAATCATGTCATATAAATGGTACAATAACGTTTTTTATTTAACTTCCAGCCATATGAAAATGATTTTATAATAGTTTTTTATACGTAAATATAACGGGGGTTTGGGCGCAGATTATACAACATTTTAATCGTGTAGGAGTCGTTTTGCAGTCGCGTCAGCAACAATAACGTTGAGTAAAAATCACGTAGACATTGTAAGTTTAACTAGTAAGGTTTATAATAGTTTCTAGTAATACTCTTATGTAACTATATCATTATTGACGTTTTCTTATGCTGGTGGTCGGTCTGTGGTACAAGCTAGACAATTTGTGTGACAATCTATTGTGTTGTTATAAAACTTAAAAAAAAAGTATAAGTCAAATGTTTTAATATTATTTATTAATTTAATGTAAAGAAAGCTTATTGTGGTGGAAGATGACGAGCGGTGCCTTTTAGTTGGGAATTTAAAATTTTCGATGATATGTATGATTATCTTCGTTAATATTTTAATGGGCCTCCATAATATTGGTGTTTCAATATTATTTATAAAAATAAAATACATAATTGTCATCAATAATTTCCGCCATATTGCCAATAGACATTGGGCGACTGCATTTAGACATCTATATAACTATTGGTCTTATACATGTTTTTTGTATCATCTATGGCGTCCACCATGACGGTTGCAATTAGGGTTCTTAAGTTATATTAGAATAACGTTTCAACCTAAAAGTTACTTAAAGGTGGTATATACGACCTATTATGAAGATTCTATAATAGTTAACTATAAATCGTTATATAACAGTTTGTTATTTAAGTGTTGAATAAAAGGTTCTAAATTTACAAAACATGGCGACTCATCACTATTTTCTGACTGAAACGTTTACTCGACTTAACGTTATATGACCGTCATATAAATTATTGAGATGACGTTTACAGGACACATTAATAAGACTTAAATTATTATAACTAATGCGTCGAACTGAATACTACTTTACAACTGTTTAGTTGCTGCAAAATTGTTATAAAGCCCTTACATGTCTGTTAGTTGTATAGTTCTAATATTATATAACTTTTTTGCTAGTTGGGATGTTCATGAGAATGAATGTTGTACATTAAACAAATCTATACACATAATAAAATTGTAACAGGCTGAAGTCTGTACATTGAAGATATTTATTATTTATTTTTTATATTGAAAAAATATATAAATATGAGGGTCTTTGTTAGAGCAAAAGAAGCCAAAACAACAGTTTTTAGAATTTTTGTCTGTCTATCTCTTTCTGTAAGTTTGTATGCGCATAACGTAAAAACTACTGCATAGATTTGAACGCAGTTTTCACTGCTCTATTGCTAGATGCTTAACTTAACATATAGGCTACATTAGATATACTTTTAAACACTATAGGTGGCGCTATACGAAGCAAGGGCGGGTCGCTAGTACAAAATATGATAAAATTACCTTCACCCAAGGTGCCCTGCCCAACAAGCTGTATTTGCCCATTTTCGTTGCCCTCCTGCGAGTACGCAACAGTCAACACCGTACCACCTTGAAATAAAAAAAAATAACTATATAATTTTACTATTAACACTATTTTTGGTAACAGTACCTCATTCAAAGGTCATTTCGATTGTTTAAAAAGTGAATGTTGCTTGTGTACGAGAAACTAGCTAGACTAACTTGTAGTTAAGCTTAAAATGTCTAATGTGTTTGGTGATGCTTATTTGCCATAAAATAATATGTTATGAGCTAAGATAAACTATTAATTATGCAAGTTTTTACATAGGACTATATTGTAATTATTTTTCTCTCAAAATCTTAAAATTATCTCTCTCTTAGAAGTGGGACCACATTATTATTTTTGTTTTGTCGAGTTTGTGTACGACATTTTGGATATTTTATTTGTCTGACTATAATAAATTAATTGAATTGAATAGGGTTATTACCCAGATTTCCATGACATGTCCCGGCTTTAGGTCGCCCGTTCGGACTTAACCGGCTTTCTGATTCCTTTTACAAAATAAAAACTGCTAAATGACTACCGATAAAGAAAAGATTTACCTACTTAGACCCGAATCCTCGAACAAACTTATCTTTATGGTGTAAAATAGAATAAACATGCCTTTCATCATCTGCCTAGCCTTTTCCCAACTATATTGGGGTCGGCTTCCAGTCTAACCGGATGCAGCTGAATACCAGTATAATAAAAATGCCTTTATGTAGTCACAATACATTAAACATATTGAAAGTGACAGTAAGGGCCTGTTTCACAATATCCGAATAGCCACTACACTACTTACCGAAAAAATTCAAAACTCGAACAGAATTTGTTTGAAATTATCTGCCAAGTAAGTTAACGGGAACTTAATCGTAGGTGGCAGTAGCGATGGGTAAATTTTTGTAAGGGGTAAGCCGGAGTAAATATGTTTAATGTGATATTATTATTTGTCTATAGAATACTGACTATGCCATTTTTCAAAGGGAATCCGGTAGGAATCGAGTTGTATGGAACCTTCGCCACTGGTAGGTGCTGAAACCGGGCCTTAGTATACGGTTGACCACCAGCCACAATTCTCTGTATGGTCAGACTTCTAAAAACCTACAAGGTATGGTGAAAGAGATTACTTCTTCACAAATAAGCATCACCTTTGTATGTATTCTCTCCCTTTCTTTCTTCTCGTCGATTTATATGTCTACATCAAGTGTTAAATGAATAAAACAAAGTATAAAATGATGTGGCTTACCTTGTGGGTAACCCCCCTGTAGTGGTATCTGCATTTGGTACTTGGGTTGAGTTAGCACCTGAATCTGCACCGTTTGTTGAGGGTCACCTATGAACAGTATTAAAATAGTTAGCTTTTGACGCGATAAAGTTATTAATAACAATACCACTTTTGGATTTATAATAATAAGTAATGACTATTTTCTGTGGACTTAGGACTCCCGGAGCGAAAAAGTATCCTATGACCTTGCGGGTCATTAAGGCGTGTAAACGTAAGCAACAGACAGAGTTACTTTCGTATTTACATTGTATTATTAGCATAGATTATAGACGCAGCCGGTGCCCGTCCAAGGCAAAGGGATACTTTTTGTATAAATATGTCGATGCTACATCGTGATGCCTCTGATTCACAGACGAACAGTAATGTAGCTGCGTAACAAAAAACAATCATATCCGTATCTAGGACCGTGTTCGGTCACGCTCTAGCGTTATTCATCCTGTACAAGTTAAGGTATTATGATGATGCATTTATGAACAAATACGTCACTAAACCGAATGCTTCTAACAGCCCTTTCAACTCACCTCATCATCATCCAAAGCTAAGTATAAGCCTGCTTTCTTTCGGCCCATACTGCCCTGCACGCGCAGCATGACCACCGTAAAAACGGGTTTTGTCAACGGAAGAATCGACAAAATGACAGATCAACAAAAGAAATCTGTCATATTGTCGATTCTTCCGTCGCCGTTTGGTGGTCTGATCGAGTCTTAATCGTTTGAACCCTAAATGGGTTGAATTCCTTTGGCCACATTATATAGTCGAAACAAACATAAATGTGTGTCATCTTTCACTCTAGCCCTTTAATTCGTTTCTTGTAATACAAATTACTTTGCATACTATTGTATAGAATCAAGTTCTTTTAACTGAACAGGCAGATGTGTTGCTGTTGTTTCTACTCCCCAGCTAGGACACAAGAAAGGGCGGGCATTGTGAGGAAGTTCTTATGTAATTTTAATGTTAAACCTGGACGGCGAAATCCTCCCTCTGGCGTCCAGTTAGATCGAAATTCTTAGTTCGTTGTGATACATACCAGGTTTAGCTCCTGCCAGCTGGATTGGCACATGGAGCAGCTGTGGCGCTGGCTGCATACTGCCGTCCAGAGCGCGCATGTACTGCACCCCGCCGTCAGTCATCGCCACGCATACCTGAAGCGAAGAAAACATAAATAAGTTGGTTAAAACACGAAACAATTAATGAGATAACTTCTTCAACTGCCGTAACAGCTTCAAGATTGTTGTTTATTTATAAACGCTGAATGATTGGCGTCTGTTTTTCATACAATTTTTGACGTTTAAAAGTCACTTAACTTTATCAAGCGTTTATGAATAAAACAATAAAATATTGTAATTAAAACTCTGATCTGCTTCTACTTCTTCTTTCACCTTTGGAACTTTCTTTTTCAACTCTGATCAGGATATATGTACTATAGTAATATCATGCGTTGCTTATTCATAACGTTCTTTACCTGCTGTGACATAACAGCATATTGATTTTTAAATACTTGGAATAAAACACTGGCTAATTTCAGTCATTAAAAATTTAGATACTTTTTATGCTCTCAGACAAACTAAAAAACATGTATTATATTTCTCAAAAGGGATAATAAAACTACAACTCGAGATAACCATTTGATTTTTTCCAGTGCTTCAGTTAGTCATCCTAATCACAACTAAATATAATAATAAAACTACAATCGTGTTCAAGTTCCGTTTATAGTCATGAACTAAATACGTGAACAGTTTACTAAGAAATCGTCAATCGACACGAAATGCTTGCTTCTAACTAGAATAAATTAGCTTCGGGAATTCGTCTGACATCATTCAGACGTCATTTATGTAAAAATAAAAAAAACTATTATTTTAGAAATAGTTTTTTTTATTTTTTGTGTACATTATGTATGTTTATCTTTGGCAAGTCATAACGTCACATTTTTTCTTAAGTACTCTATAAAATACAGGAGTATTACATACATTTTTATAGATAAGTTTATAATAAGAGCAAGTCCCTGTTGCAAACAAGAGGAAATTAATTAATACCTAATGACAATAGTACTTAGCCTTGTGGATCCCTGGACCCCAAGCTCAGCAATTGCACTAGCGACTACTAAACTAAAGAGGCAGTAATTCCTACATTAACGTTATTAATTTCTCAATGTTCAAAGAAACACTGATTAACACCCCTGAGACTGTGTTAGAAGTCATCCTTTGTTCAAGTTTATGCAACAATTGAATGAATGTTTAGTTTCTAAATAACGTCTGTTTTGCTCGTTACTTTCTCTAGTTGTGTAATAACGATTTATAGGCATTTCTGAACTTCAAAATACTAGATTATTTTTACTATTGAAGTCAACTTTTAGTATTGAAATCAACAACAGAGATGAAAATATTATAATCTCATTAGAAACTCCTATCTTCAATGGCTTAGAAGACATTGAAAATGAATTCCAAGATTTTCACTAGTGAAAGTTAGTACCTACTCGAAAATTATTCAAGTTATAAATATGTATGCATTGGATGTGTTTTATCACCTGAGTAGATTTGTTATCATGTGATACTTCTTGCACATCATTTTGTTTACTTGTTTGTAGAGAAAACTAACGTAATATTCCAATAAAGAGGAATAAACAGTACATAGCTAACTTTCAAACAGACATGAGAAATTAAATTATATTTCTATTTCAAATAGCGGTAAGTTTTTTAATAGACTAGAAGACAAGACATCACTAAAACTCAAATAACACTTTTGACTGACCTGCGAATCGAACCCTGTACCTCATGCCGAACAGTTGCCCTATGTTTAACATATTATTACGTTAAACAGATTTGTGTGTCTTTTATAAATGTAGCTTCCCCTTTGATATCAAATTATTTCAATATCATCAAACCTGTATACCCCAAACAGGCAGAAGTGTATATTGCCATTATCTGGGCAGAAATCTATGGACTGCTACTGATAATTTTCTAACACACTTCAAAAACTCAAGTACCAGATCCCACACTTAGCAGTTGATTACTTGATGAAAAAGACTGACAAACTTTACATGGTATTGAGGGTGCACGCTAAATTAAACCTACCTATTTTGGAAGTAATTTAAGATTTATTAAAAACTGAGAACCCATGGTACTTAGGGACTGTCTTCAATTCTTCAAGTCTTCTCAATCTCTGCTCATCCAGAACGAATTAGGGGTTTGTTCATAAAAACTGGTTAAAGTTAAGAGATGTGTAATCATAAAAAATATGCTTGAACAATTGTTAATCATTAGTTAACTTTTAAGCAATGTTTTTGAAAAAACCCCTTAATTAGAAAAAATCTGCACAACTCTTGTTGTTTTACCTGCTGCATGCCGGTTCCATTGTTGGTCACATTCTGCTGTAACTTAGCGACGGGCAGCTGGCCACCAGTGGTGACATAGTGTGTGCCAGTGTTGCCCACCGCTGAGAATGTGGCAAAATTCATGTCAGTGTCCTCCTCGCTGGAAAATAATGATGACCTCTTTATACATTCCCTTCTTGACACTCTTATCTATTTAGTCAATTGCCCAAGGTTGGGAACTTTGGATATTTAAGCTTTTTAGAAAGACCTGGCTTCAAATGAGAATCCTTGACTACCATAATTGCAATATGCTGTTGTGTACCAGTATTGAATAGTCCACTTTTACACCAAACTGGGCTAGAAAAATACTATATTCAAAAGGTCCTCCTGTAATCCATATCACCATTTAATTTTGTACCTAAACCGGCATTACATCCTCCGAGAAAAAAGCCAAATTTATATTGGACATTATTGTATTCGTCCCAGGATTTTATAAGCAAAAATAATAATGACTATTAGAAAAACAGTAAATTTTTTATTGATACAAAAAAAGGTTTTAAGACTATGGTGCTTATACATTCACATCATAATATACAGTTATTTCTTTCTCTATTGAGACAATAGCTTAGTAGAACATGGGAATACCAATGACCTTAATTTGGAGATATCGCATTGAATTGGGCAACTTTTGAAAGAAGTGTTTCTTGATGAAAATATGAATAATATGTGAATACTGTTAATTCAAGTATTGTAACTAAGTATAATAATATTTATATAAATGTTTAAATATTCTTTAACCTGCAATTTGATAGTGGTCGGTTAGGAGGCCAGTGTAAAGAGCAACGATTTTGTTTTGTTACTTAATAACATAATACTTTTTTGAGTTTTAGAGCATTATAACAAGCCTTTTTACATTTAAAATATGTAACTATAAAATAATTTGTAATACAGAGCGAACATGCTGGCATTAAGAAAGTTGTTTGACTCCTTATTTGTGGAATTAATGTCACAACTTTATAGTGAAAGTAGGAAGTGTTTTAGGTATTTAAAAATTTAAAAAAGGCTTTTATTGATTTTTGAAACAGGTCATAATGATGATAGCACTTATTTTTTAAGTTCCGTTTAATAAAAAGAATAAAATCAATTGTTTTAGTCAAACATTTAAAAACCAAGTCCACAATGGTTAATTGATGTAAACAAGGAAGAATTTCGACAATATCTTGCAAATTTACAGTCACCACTCAGGTATTTGGTCAACATACACTTGAAAAATCTAATATAATTGAAAAAGTCATCCTCATACCAAGAGGCATCTTCTCTAGTGTGCATCTTCTGCATGTCGCACATTGTTGTTAACCCTCCGCGCTTCGCCGCCGAAGCGGGAAAAAAATAAAAATAAAATTCACTGTCCCACTTGAGTCACTATGGCAACGCGTATCCCCACGTCCCACTGTCCCACCACCGCGGCGCCACTGCGCACGGGACTACACTGGGACCAAGATGGTAGGGCACATACCTCTACCGACCACCAAACACGGCACTACACTAAAATTAATTCAGCCACAGTGAGAGGCGAAAGATGATCGCCAACAACTACTAATAAGAAAGTGGGTTAAAGAAAGTTTTTTATGCAGGCCCGATAGTCGACCGACGAGTTTGTTATACATACTGACAGACAATTGGCGTGTATGTGTATGCACATGTAGCTCTAGCGTGATGCTCACTTTCTCTTTACTGTACTTTCACAAGACAGCGAGGTGTGGTTGTGGTTCACTAGCTGTGGGCAGCAAGCTAGTTGGGTAATCATCTTGTAAACTGTACCTACCTATACTGAATGTTGAAGACTATTTTTTTTAAATAAAAGCGTCTTTCCTTTAACTTCTCAAATCGAAAACCATTCATTTTTTTATTGATACCTTGAAACTTGAAAGTTTGCGCCGTTTACGGACATTTTGGCAATAGAAAGTTCAAATAAGGTCACAAAAGTTTAATGTGTCATTGACCTCATAAATTCGTGGGACGATTATGTTTTATATCTATCTGCTTCATTCATACAATCGAAAACGATAAAAAATACTACAAAACAGCAGTTAAGTATCGTACTTGGTCTAGGATTACAGAAGGGTTAACAAATTTCATTCTTAGTTTAGGACAAAGGAGTCTCAACAAATATGGCCGATATCTTTACAGTTACGCAATTACAAATAAATAAAAAATAATTCGATTCATAGCATTTATGAGGGAACCCCGCATGCTTGTGGGCGAAACCAGACAGAAATCGAAGGTTGTTCACCCCTACCAGTCCTTTTGACCGGCAGCGGCTGTGCGACCATCACGCGTCGCATCCCCACCATGATGCGGGATCCCCTCCATGTGCCGTCACCAAATCACTCCCGCTCCCGGCTCCTTCCTCCACTGCCAGGGAAATCGCGAGAGGAGGGGTTGAACGCGGCCCTCGCGGCACTCTCTCGAGAGCGCTCAGGTGGCCACGCGCCCCGTCTAACGGTACTACGGAGTACCGCTTCCAAAATAGGGTCATGGATATTCACACGTTGTAAACAAAAAGATATGTTTCACGACTTACCTTTAACATTAAATTTCCTTTTTTTCCCAAGTTACTTAATTTATCACTTCAAGAAAGCTTAGAATATATTCCATAATTAATGGCAAACAAATAAACAACGACGCCCCTTCTCTTTTACCATTTACTACAAATGATGTCCGCCATACTGTTTTTGTAGTGTACGAAACATAACACCAGGTGGCGCATTAATTCCATATCGTGATTGGTCAAAAATGTATCATCGATTTGACATGTGTCAATGAAATGCCATAATAAAAATTAAAAAATTGTTACCATGCTTCAACAATTTTAATTAAAAAAGGTACAATGTTTATTACAATAGGTACTAATTAAATATTAGACATAACAAAATAATACACAGAGAACTTAAATAAGTACCACTAAAACTAATATGGAAATTCCTGTCCACATCTCTGTACTCTCTCTAAATGCAGTTCAAACAACAGCTTATTGTCATAATAGTAGCTACTCTGGGTAGAAGTAATTCCAGGCTCATAGCTTGGTCTTCGTTCTGAACCTGACGATGAACTTGGCGAAGAAATACCATTTTCAGTATTTATTCTATTAATATGGCTATGACTAGCATCTTGCGTTTGAGAAATATTGGTGTTTAGGTTGTTATTAATATGCAAATTATTTATCCTCTTTGACAATGGCATAAATTCACACGAATCGTCCTCGCGGGACCTTTTCCTGCAAAGGGAAGAAATTATTAACATCAAAGGATGCTATATGTAACGAGAGTTATACAATTTATCATAAAACTGATGAAATAAACATACCTATTCTCTGTCATAGTACGAATTATGTTATTCCCATTACTTCCAATACAAGTGTACCAATTCAAATTGGCGATTCTCCCAAAAGTCATTTGTTCACGAATTCCTGTATTTCTTCTGATAACTTTGTAAAACAGTGTCCGTCGAATACAAAACAGTCAATTTTTATTTCACAAGGAACAAGGAATAAAAATATGAGATGGACATAAAGTCGGAAATTCGGGTTAGAACATTACAAATTTAAGCATGTTGCTCAAATAACTTACAGAAATTGCCATAGGAGGGAAAGAGACAACACGTATGCAATGTATCAAATTTGAAATCCGAATCATAAGGACAGAGCGCATGGCAGCAGCTGTTTATTTTTTTCCCAGTCATGTCACAAGAATTTGCGTTTAGTTTCTCAAATGATTAACGGTAACCTTTGTAAATTAGTTTTTTTGTTTTGCAATCTTTTAAAATATACCAAATTAATACTGTATCTAAAAAGAATTGTCAAAGAAATGTACGTGTAGTTATCGCTGACGTTGAAGCAACAATAAAACGCCAGTTATTTTACTATTTTTTCCAGAAGATGGCGCTATGGCACACTAAAGTACACATCACTAACCATTTATTATTTTAATAGATGTCGCTGAAACGCTATTTACGCCAATCAGGATAAAATCAATAATGGATGTTACTCAAAGAGAGTTTAAATAATAAAAAGGTATAGAGCTACACTCCACTGGGACGTCTCTTTCAAGGATTTCGAGCCATCCGTAGGTGGCAGCAGGAGGCAGTAACGAAGTGCAGGTAGGTGTCCGATGGTAAACTTGTAGTCATCGATTTACACAAGGTTAGCCTAAATACGAGAAGAGATTTTTGCAAGAAAGTCAGACAGGTCCCACATACATTGTACGGTACCTAATCGTTTAATTTATGTGAGTTATAATTCAGTTAGGTAGGTACATTACATTACAGCCACTCGTTTCGAATCTAAAAGATTAGTGTTTATTAGTTAGATCATTATTTTCATTTCTACAGAAAGATATAAATTAGTCGGTAGTTTGGACCAATTGTTTCGTTTATTGCTATAATTAATACCTACCTACATAATTTTGCATTCAAATGTTTTATTCATCCAGTAAGCGTCGCCGGGCGGTACCTATGTATCCAAATGCAATTACCCTTTTGCAAATAATACACTCATGTTGAACTGATGATGACGTTATACAGAGTGTACCTGGAATCAAGTCCATCCGAATCTCCCTCGAACCACTTAGCCACCCTATTTTTCGGCAAGGAGTCAACTGGGGGGCGAAATACATACTACGAACCTACCTATATTATTATTGACGCTTAGCCCTTGGACCACGTAAATAGTCTAGTTTTAATTTGTTCACTAGATGGCATTGCCACTGGGTGCATTAAAATTAAATATAGGTTGAAGAAATTACATTTGGTTACACCCAATGTGCCGCAGAAATTATTTTCATGATCAATGGAGCTGGAAAGTACTATACCACATTTAAAATGTGTGGTTCTGAATTAATAAGAGAGATTGTGGTCGGCTCATTACGACAGAACAAAGTCCAAAGAAATTTCCGAAGACTTGGGACTAATCATTGGCAGCCTTGTACCACCCAGGCACCCGCTACCTACCGAGTATCTAATAGGCTTGGTCCCTTTTGTGTCACGGTCCGGTGTTTCTTGATCTCAATTTCCCAAGTAGTAGGTACATTTATCATACCCATATTTTAATACCCAAATTCGCGGTAAGCACTCTATAGTCTGTAGACAAAACTTAATTTACAAGTTTAAGACACTCTTAAGTATAGTTGTGTAACTTGTTTACGGATTACATGTACAATTTGTGTCAGTATATGGGGAAAAACTGCACAGAGTCGATTTCTGGCCAAACATGGCGCGCAAAGAGGTGTCGTGTTCCCGCCTTTTTATGGCTAAAGAGAACAACGCGAGGCTGTTGTCGTACCACATGTCTATATTATTACT
This sequence comes from Noctua janthe, assembly GCA_910589295.1. NCBI lineage: Eukaryota > Metazoa > Arthropoda > Insecta > Lepidoptera > Noctuidae > Noctua > Noctua janthe. The sequence goes on along the minus strand of OU342559.1, from coordinate 14,360,556 downwards.
ACGGATTAATTAATTAGACTTGTTATAAATGGCAGACTATGAGTTAATTACGAGCGTTTGTCAGTATTCATTTAAGGATTTTATAGAACGGTAAACAACTCATGGCTAATGGCATTACTATGGGTTTCTTCTAGGTTAGATCCTGTGTTGTATGTTCTACACATTAACCCTAGTAAGAAGGATATATGTAACGCTTATAAACTTGCATATTCCAGCATTTAAAGTAATTTCAGCTCGGATTGTTTTACCTCATTTTGATGTTCCAAAAGCAAGACGGTACGGTTGACTCGGTGGCTGAGCGATTGGCTGCTGCGCTGCGTGTCACGGGTTCGATCCCCGAACGGAAGAAATATTTGTATGGCTTACGCGTAGTTGTTCCGGTCTGACTGTTTGTGTATGTGAGTTTAAATGTTTGTAAACGCACCCACGGTACAGGAGTGATTCCTAGTGAAGGGCAACGTTTAAAAATAATATTTGGGTATCAAAAGACTCGCTCATATTGGTTATGTTAAAATAATTATAAATTGACGGAATGATCTAGTTACTAACCTACAGTATGTACCTAATACCTACCCATGTTTACGTAAAAACACAAAATTACATGATATCTAGTCTAGACTACGAGGTCGAGATAATAATTATGGAATCTTAAAATGTATTATTATAAGATTCTATCATTATTATGGAATGTCAGGTACATGATAACAAGTCGAAATAGTGCAGTGCTGGCAGCATGTGGACGCTATTTCGCGTACCTTACGTACTGCATAATTACCACATACTAATTAGCCAGGTAGCTTAGGATGGAGTTCGAAAAAATCATCTGAACCACAAAGGAACCTTTGTCCCAAATATGCTTCTCTGGCGAGCCAGTGGTTTTGGGTTGAGCATTCACTGCAGCAATCTGATACGAAGAAGATGTAATTTGAAGACCTGCCCCTTACTACCTGAGACTTAGACCAACGAATGTTACAAACAGTCTAGCCAAAAATAAGCAATTACTCAGATGCCATCTAAAATGATCAAATTTAAAGAAATTAGTAGTCATGAATATTTAATTTTATTAAATAACGGCGACAGTTTCTAACTCATTAACGTCGTAAGCTTCCGAGGTATTACGTGGGCCCATTTACATTACAAATTACGTTGTGCCAAAATATTGTCACCGGTTCTTACGTTCACCTTTCGGAATGCGCTCATAATTAAGTGTGCACGGATGTGTGCAGGCGAATGCAACGCACACCTATATAAACTTGTCTTAAATTTAAGCGAGAGAGAGCAGGCAGTAAAATTATCAAATTAACGCGGTACCGTTAGCCGGTGCGGTATAATATCACATTTTGGTGTGATGTCGTTCAGAAATCGGCAAGTCGCGTGCTTAGCGTGCGCATCGGCGCGTGAACACCGCGCTTTATCCGCTCTGCTGCATGTCGTGTGGAATTCGCCTTATATGGTAGCGTATCTGCTGTCTGCACCACACCTAAAAAAATGTCTATTGTTGTTATAGGAAAAACGGGCGTGGGAAATTGCGGAGCGTAACCTATATTTTAGGTTAATGCGTATCAAACGTCGGCTCACAATACGTGACAAATTGCCCACTCAACCCAAATGTTCTCAGCTGATCGATATGCAAATACCTATAGTTGATTCCTACCAATAGCTTATTTCTTGGAAGAAAAGTGGGTTCTACGAAAGCTGGCTTAGAGTCATCGTGCAGGCTAGTTAGGTAGTAGGTTGCACGGGTATTATTGCTCATAGCCTCGGGTTTGTCCCAACATTTCTCCTACTCTGGGCGTTTAGATATATGGCGTTACGCTACCGTGCATTGGTCAACGCACCTTAGATAACGAGGGGGACAGGTACCTTCCTGTCTCTCCAAAGACAAAAAAGCCTGAGTGAAATGCAATTTCATTGATCAAAGACTACGGGCATGGATTCCTCTGCATAATGCTTATATGCAGAAGCTGCAGTCGTAAACCGTAACTGTGCTAGCTACAGATTTCGGGAAATTATATTTCCATTACGTGTTCGAATCTCTGCTAAGCACAAAGTTTTAGCCGACTATACCTAGGTGCGGCCGGTAATAGTTTGTTATAGTTAGGTGTATCCTTTTTATTGCTAGGACACACCGACCAAATGGATTAAATTAGAACTGTGACGAAACGCGCACGAGCTGAGCGAGCGCAGCGCGCGGTGCCGCGGCTGCGGCCAGCGAGCGCTACATCCAAATTGGTTGCATCAAACCCCCAAATTTGAATTTATTTTAGTGATTATTCGGTGTTTACCCAAAGAGCTTGTGGGTAATACTAAGTTTACCCGGGTAAACCTAAGTTTACTTCTTCTTCTAGCATTACCCGTAACGTAACATATACACTTGAATCGAAACGCCTATTAAAGGTGAACGCAGACCTGGCCGCACCGCACGCGCCGCAGTCGCCGCATTCGAATTCTTCATATGAAGTTCTATGCAATCGCCGCAGTACCTGAAACAACTGGAAGAAGGCGACTGCGGTGCGTGCGGTGCGGCCAGGTCTGCGTTCACCTTAATACGGAAATTCTAGAGATACTAGACAACTCTGTGGTGCCTCCAGCTTGTGATCAAACCTGCTGAGATTCTTCTGCGTCAGACAAAACCCAGATAGTGATGGGCCTAGTTAAAAAATCTAAAATTCATTCCTTGACCGACAACGCACAGCCTAAACCACAGGAAATGAAAATTTATATTGAAGCTCGTCATTTTCACCGTTGCCGCGTTGTATTCTGAAATCCTAGAGGACATAGAGTAGGCTAAACTGTACGGTGACCGGAACGCTCATGTTTCCGTAACAACACCATGTGCATATGCATACTCGAACATAACTGTTTTTCATAACCAGCCAATACTAACATTATTATTTATTAAAGCTTCCGCAGTATGGAGATGTTACTTTCTTAGAGATCTGAGCTGTTCACATCGAGTACCTACTATAATACTTTCTCTATTCATACACAGTCTCCTCACTTTCACGTGGAGACGACTATTCTTTAATGAGATTTGAGATTGTTCGCAAACTTTGATAATCAGATATAACTTCCCACAAGTTGCAAAGGATTGTGTAAATCGACGGAAATAAATGTATTTTTTTTTATCACACGCATTGTTGAAGCGTGTGTTCTAACAATTATCATTACTATGTATAATGTTATAATATAAGATATCTCTTGATCTTCAGATTCACAGGCCTATTTACAAGCGTTATGAAGAATGGTATAATGATACTTTCGATGAGACGTCAAATTACACCTCCATCTGTGAACTGTCATACGGTGGCTCTGGCTACATAACTTAGACTGTTGTGAGTTGTGGCCTTTTTGAAAAAAAAACATAACATCACGTCTGTAATCCCCGAAGGGTTAGGCTAGGCAGAGGTGTAATTATGTTTAAGTTCCTTGTAATAGGGGGCAAGCCTATTGCCACTAACCGGGCACAAATCTAGACTTCTTAGCTGCTACTGAGAAATTCCTGATGGGAAAACCCAATAAAACTTCGGGCAAAGTGTTATTGGGCTATCCCATGACCTGGTTATCGAACCCCGGACCTCATAAAAATATTTTGAAAATAATACGGCTATATTTATATTATTTATGGCTATGTGAAAGGCTCCTTATCCCGTCCATTTCTAAAACATTCATCACGATTTAGCTCCTATCCAAAGCTCAGCTGAAACTAAAACAATTTACATTCTGCCAGATTCCGCCAGACCAATAAATTCTCTTTACGAATGTGGGCTTTTGAATGAATCATTCAGCATTCAGTCGACCATTGCAACGCGTCTGCTGCGATCTGCGATGAACAAAATAAAGAATGAAGGAAAGCGCGTTCCGAAATCAAATATTTCACATTTTCATTCAACACGTTAATGTGGGTTAATTGGTGGATACACGCACACACTTGGCCTAAACTCGAAGTTGTAATTTTAATTGCTGGGTATTAGACATTGATTGGTGTGAACAAAAACATAGATAGTCAATGATTTAGTACAATAGCATTCGGCACGAATGAAGAACGACAAAGCGTTGTGCTTCTTTCTTTCCAATCTTCAGATACTGGCATCAAGAAAAAAAAAGAAATCTATTTTTTTTATGGATCGACAGACTTCTTTCCGTACTTTGGCTTGCACAAAATTACTCTAGGCCGTGATCTAGGTACCACAATGAATCTTCATGAAATCCATCTTATCAATGCCAGCGAACCGTTTTAGTCATTTTCAAGCGTTTGTTGACACATTCTACACTATAACACTTCACTTTGGAGTTTTCCAAACCGCGTAAGGAAGGAAAGTCATAATGTGGATAAGACTTAGTTTGCGCAAATGCAGGTTTATGTGATTAATTTCGATAACTTCCTCGATTACCGGAAACGATATTACCTACTGTGAAAAGGATTTTGTTTTTCATAAAATTCGTTACAATTAAATTGCTATAAATAAATGTGATGTTTTGGTATGAGTTCACATGCACGAAGTTATTGTGGTGATGTAATTCCGTTGACGTGTGCTGTGATAATAGGTTCATAACGTATGAAATTCAAACGCGTCTTCTGACACCAATCAAGGTCATAGCTACTCGGGCGGAATAATAAAATGATTACATCTGACAACGCAACTCCTTATTTTCGAACTACATATTTGCAATTAGTGTCTATGCGACAATTCGAGATCATTCTTCGATCTTTCATGTCTCGACGGACTCTTTCGAATCAAGGTCAGAGTTGATTATTATTCTTCTACTCTAACACAAACGTTTTTTGAGCTTTGTTTCTTATTCTACCTCACCTGCGGCACCTCCATTTCCATTAAAAGGAAAACACGAATCTTAATCCAAAATCTAATTTCAACATAAATGATGAACTGCTAATTACACTTAAAAATTTGACGGAAGGTTATACATGAATCACTAAATCAAGGTAAGAATTCATTGAAAATGTTTTATTTTTATTTTCCTATCAATATTTAATAGAATTTATCACAATTTGCGATATGAAAATGATAACCTAGCCCATGAGATTTTGAAATAACAGGAATTTTGCTAATCTTTTCGTTGTTACTCATTTCCTGTAAATGATTACAGTACTTATCATTATTATATTAGTTTACTAGTTTCACCCGCATTGCGGTGGCGATTTTGTACCACCTGAAATCGTAGGGCTGAAGTGGGAAAAAATATTCCCATTAGTTCTATCGTAGAACTAGTTGGAACGAACCGGAAAAAATCATGCACGGGAACTTACTACCAGGATAAAAAGTATCCTTTGTTCTAACCCGAGCCAAGTTCTGAGGGCTAAATTTCATCGATATTCATTTTCCTGCATTTGGCGTCAAAGGGTACCAGGCACAGGCAGACAGACAGAGTTTCGCTTTTTATAAGTTTATAACATTAGTGTGGATACGTGACAGTAAAACTGTTTAAACTAAAACTTTAAACATTGATAACAATGAAACTAGCCCTGCTCTTAATAACACAATCGATGAGGTGGTGTTCAATTATGTAAGCGCTGGGATAAATTGGTTAGCCATTATACATAAGCAACGGGTAAGGATTTTTGTAATTGGAAATGTTCCATTTTTAACCTTTTTTCATAATTTTGTATGTTTAAAAAACAAATTCGGCTCATAATATTAAGTTAGCATAGTTTTTAAGAATAATTTATAGAGTAATTTTAATATTTATACGCCGTTGTCGGCAAAACATAGCGATCTCTTTATGTTTACTTACATCCTTTACACCTATGTTTAACAAATAAAAACTTTGAATTTAAAAAAAAAAAAAAAGGAAAATAAAAAATAATGACTATAAGTACCCACAACAAGAAATAACCGATTATTGTCAGTTCTTCCTTCCAACTGATAGTTGTCAGTTATTCATTGTTAATACCCCTTTGAACAAGGACTCTGGGAGTGGCATGCTTCACTTCATAGGATCATAGAAGGACAGTTGTTCTAAAGAACTGCACTTGGTCGTCAAGTAACCAATAAAAGGTCATGACCAAAACGGTGACAATACAGCGAGAACTGTCCGAGTCACAATACAATTCAATCGCTCATAATGAAACAATAGTAGCCCAGCCACGCATCGATCAAGCATCCGTTAACCAAATCCATTCCGTTGGCGCTTTGAATTTAAATCGTAACGGACATGAGCCAATAGAGGCCAAAGACACTGCATGACACGTTTCGGAAGTCCTCTCCTCTCTGTCTTATCTAATTTTAGTACGTTGTACACTGTTGTCTGGGCCGGTTTTTTGCTAATATTTTTTAGGCGCAGTTAGCCGAAAGAGCCGACTGTTAAACTTGGCGGGAGTGTGAATTTTTAGGTTTCGTTATTGTTAGCCTTTGTAAGCTTATCCGTGAAGTTTTTTTGAAAGGCCTATAAAAAACGAACTGTTTACGGCTTTAGAAAGATTAGTTACTAAGTGATGAGACGATCTTCTTACATGTGTTATGTTATGTACTTATGTCTGTTAGATAAATGTTGGTTTTATCTTTTTGCTATCGGTCAAACCAGCCCACACAAACATATTTTTTTCTGAAATACTGTATTTGTGTCAAGATGTTTTTATATTTACATAGCTTGGTATGCAGAGAATATAATATAGCCATTTGTTTCTTTATCCGGCTGGATTCCAATATCACCCTTACATGTAGGAGTGGCGAGATATTATTACAATCCAATGTCAACTCAAGGACAAGGACTGAGATTATTAGACGATGATATCATATGTGGTTCTTTCACACAGAAAAAAGAATAAAGCATGGTGAATTTTGAGATTATACGCTCATGATCCAGTTTCAAAAAGGCAATTGAACTTAGATGACTTCACAGTTATTTAAGGACAAGCAAGACGTGTGGTAGAGAATAGCAAATGCCACTCAGTTATCAGAAATTCACGGACAAATGATGGTCTAATCCAGTGTCAATAAGGTTTCTAACTAATCATCCTATGTGTTTGAGAGAGAAGGTCAATCAGAGATTCCTTGACCTTGTGGCACAACCGCACTATATGCCAAGAATCACTCTAGTGCTCAAAAAGGCATCGACTAGAAATTGTGACGGCTCCGATATTAGACCACAGTAGGGCAATGCAAATATGGCAAGGCAAATAAGAGGAAATTCTGCAGGAAGGCCAACCTTGCAAAAAGTAAGGCACCTAAAACTAGCCCAAAACCAAATGATGAGTTACCTTATTATTACGCACCTATTTGATGAGAGACATTCTTAACTGCAGAAAACTCTTTACTTCGGTTCAGTATCTGGGATAGTTTGTTTGTCACCTTTTAAGCAATCCCTTAGTAGAACCTCACGGTATTTAATTTTAAATTGTCTCGTTAATCTTTACCAATGGAAATGGGGCCCACGGTCCATGTCTTATTTGGGCACTCTACATATTACAAGGTGAATCGTGTAATCTTGCGTTTGTTTACGTTAGTACTTAGTTACTGATTGGTCGAGCACGTAGGCGAAAACGTTTAACCTTATGGTCTCAAAAGTGGCACATTTTTGCTTGGTAGTTTGGATGCCTGCAAGGTTTTGGCGTACTAGTATAAAAGTGGTTCTTCCTTCTTGAAAACGGCCATTACGGGTCCGAAGTCTTCTGCTATCCACATAATCGCCTTCAAGTCTGTCTCAAAATTATGGCTAACTTCTTCAATGTATCAGTGTGTGTGGGTATAGCGCCATCCATCCACGCTCAAAAAATAAGATGGTACAAAAAGAGTGGAATAAAACGACAGTTTTCCATGTTCATGATACTCAAATGAATTTATCCACCCACCTTTTTTTATGAAACGAAGCAGGATTTACAGGAAATTGGGAGTTTCCTTTTTCTAGTTCTCTCTACTTATTGTCTCAATAAAATAAAAATTCCCGTAACGTTACCTTCCGTGGTTAATTCGAATTTCTTATTATATTTTTCCAATGTGAATGTTGCCTAAATTGGAACTTAATTTTATAGTGGAAAACTTGTATGTCAATCAAACACCAGCTCAGGTTTACGACCAAATCTTTTATTCACTTTCTCTTACATACATCGTGTTACCTCCCTACTCTCAGATACATTTATAATTTTATAACTTACCAGTAGCGAAGGGTCAATTTTTGTAAGAGGTAAGCCGGAGTACATGTCTTTAATGTGATTATATTATTTGTCTATAGAATACTGACTGTGCCATTTTTCAAAGGAAAAGAGGTAGAAATCGAGTTGTATGCAACCTTCGCCTCTGTAACTTACAATAGAAGTAAGTAAGCAGGTCCTTTTTTAAATTCATTAACAGGTACGCTGAAAAAAAATACGTGCTCCAATTAATAAATTATAGAACGTGACTTTACTCGTGTTTGCAACGTCGACATTTTGACATAGCCATACAGGAATATCAGGATTCGGGGTAAATGGGTTCTATATTTGTCATCTTTTATTCTGATTTTAGGTATACAACACAAATGCCCATGTATTGAATACCAAAATACACACTATTGTAGTATTTTCCTGCTAAACATTACCTACATGGTTGAGGATACGTTGAATATGTTATTTAAAATATAATAACGAATACAGAACAAGGACCCCTTATCCTTTAATTACTTGTTGGTGGTGTGCTGTTCACTCGGGTAAGTGCTGAAACCGGAATAAGAGCGGGAAAATGTCATTAGATAATTATGTATGTCTACTTGTCTAGCGTTAAAACTCTTCGAGCATTTTTTTTCGAAACTGCGTAACCTTACCTTGATGACGTTACCGTAGATATATATTGCATGGAATTAATAAGTACAGTTTTCTGTAGTAGATAAAGAACCTAAGTATTGTAAAATATGATTGTAATTAAGTTTATGTATTGTTATTTTTTTTAATGCGGAAATAGGAAGTATTTGAGAAAGTTTTTAATAAAGAAATAAATTAAGTATCTAAAATGTAAAATATACAATCTAAGTATCTTCTTTTGAATCATAATTAATATGGTATTATGTATTAATAAAAGCCACATAAAACTGCGCAAGTTAACATTTAAATTTTCCGATTCTGAAATCTGAATATTCATGTTCTTCATGGCCTCGACTAGAAAATCTTGGAGTTAAGCAAATCTTCATTAACTCTCTTGTAGATTGTAAGGTCAATGCCCTCGCAAACGAATTAATAGAAACACTCACAGCTCTTCTTCTTCAGTACGTATCTAATTCATATATTAAAATATAAATTATATTTCATTCGAATAATTAATTTTACAGTTTAAGCTTTATTAACTTTAATTTCTAGAAAGAATTATTAATTACTTACTTACCTTATTTTAACCAATTACGGGGCTTAAAAAAAAATTAAGTATTTAATAGTGTTACTTACTTTCAAATACTTTAATACAATGATTTTCCAAGCTGAAATCTCCTGAAAAAAAATGGAAAAAGGGCAAGGTTATTGCTCCACAAATAGCGCCTCTTTTAGCTGCCATTATAACAATCCCCTGTAGGTTACTGCCCTTTGAACTCTCGTCTTCACATCTCGTTACGATCGATGATTAGCGTTCTTGTTCCTGAAATTATGATACCGAAAACAGCCTATTTAACACTCTATTTACGGCTAATTTCGCTCTCTACATACACGGTGTCGATCATCATCATCATTCTCTTGAGTTCTCCCCTTCCCTCATTCTGCACTTTTCCCAGTTTATTAGGGTCGGCAGACCAATGTCATCTTCCATACTTTTCTGTTAGGTACCTACGCGTCATCTCAGCAGTATAAGTTTTACAATATTGTTATTCGGAAGACAGCCATCATTTCTACCATATTTCCCCACAAATAAATGGCATGTGGTGTGCTATCAAGTGAAAACATCAGCGAGGACAGAAATGCGTTAAATCGCAAGTTTCAACAGCCGCAGCCGTGCACACTAGTTCACCTTGACACCGTTTGGTATCGTTTCCTACCTTCCCTCGATGTTCTTGTTATGGTGCTAATTTAACACACCTGCTCCCCAATCCCCTTGGCCATGTTGTTTACACATGGCCAAATAGGCTTTTGCACACGTGGCCATTCTGGAGTATCCGAAATAATTACATGGAACATGCTTTTTTTTTATTTTTAGTCTGTCGTTCTCCAGGGCGAAAAAAATAAAATTCATATAGGCCTACATGTGCACTTATAAAACGTTAAAAGATAGGTGCCCGGTTCGGGTTGGTCGTTCTCTATGGAGAAGAACCGACAAGAAGCTAATGGTTAAAAGACGAGGCTGCCTCTCTTTCTTTTTCCATTTTCAATTAGTGGAAATCCTGGCTGTATGCGTCAAGCTCGTTTCACCCCCGGGCCGTGACCCCCGCCATCTTTGTCTGGGGCTCTGGGTCTGCCCCGCGTTTCCGCAGGACGTTTTCTGGTAATTTTATAATTACCTACATATATGTGTAGAGTACTAGTACTTGTGGTTTATGAAGGTAAACAGACACACCATACCTTTTAAGTACATACATACGTGTTGTTCTAAATAAACAACGCCGTAGTTTCTAGAGAATCATTAATTTATTTACAACGTATCAATTGTTGCTCCCGTTATAAATTAATTATTTTAATTACTCAAGTCTATCCTTAAACAACACTTTGTTATGACATATTTAGCTCAGTCCTTTAATTTAATTATAACTTTAATAAATTACTATCTTCATTTCACGATTCTAGAGTAATTAATTTAAAACCCTGAAAACATATAACATTCTTTCGTTTTCGGGTATTTGGATCGTTATTCTTAATTAGAGTCGAATTGAAATCTCCTAATTAAAACATTTGCAACAGTAGATATTTCGACAGTTCTTTCTGCAGTGTTAGGTCGGCACACTCCCCTCAGCATGCCCAAGTAGGCAAGCCGCCATTGGCTTCCCATAAAGAGTTAGAACGCTCACATTGGCCACAGAAACTCTATTATGGAATCCGCCATCTGGATATGGCCTCAAACGCCAAGGTTTAATGCTCGCTTCGTCCAAAAATGGCCTGCGGTCGATGCTTGTGCTTGCGCACTCACTAGGCCTTTTAAGGCTTCTCAGTAACCTTATACACTTGAAGTAGCGAAGGCGGTCGCGAAATGGGACGGAAATTATCTTAGAAACTCTGGCTGTTATGTACAGCTCTTTGGTTTAGAGCAAGCGCTATTGTTGAGCACTGAGCGCTGTTGCTGAGGTCTGGGGTTCGATTTCGGGTTATTTGTTATTGGGTTTTGTCCATCAGAACTCAGTAGCAGACACGAAGTTTAGATTTGTCTCTGGTTGATGGCAATAGGCTCGCTCTCAATTATCTAGATGGGAACATAGCTGGCGAAATTTGGGATAGGTGCGGGAGGGGTGTTGACGCCCCAAAGCCGTCAAGGGGCGAATGACTGAGTGACAAATCATCCCACCCCCCGCACCGCACAGCTACCTCAGATACCGTCTAAGTTAGGCTGTGGGCCTGTACAGTTAAGAGCATATACATACATTACAGGTACACCTCTCTGTCTAACCTTTCGGGAATTACCGGTGTGATGTTAAGATATCCTTGTGTATTTGCAATTCTCGCAAAGTACTCGTAATTTGCCTAGTAATAAATATTCTTGGCGCGTTTTCCAGCTATGAGCGAAGATCCGAATAAATTACAGCTTGTAATGTTATTTCCTGTTAGAGGTAAAGTAATGTATTTTGATGGATCGCTGGAGGTCGTTGAATTCATGTTTATCGTTAGAAGCTTCATGAGTGTTGTTTGTCCTTAAAGCAATTTCAGGTCTGAAGCGTAACGAACTCCTTTATACCGCAAATAATAATATGAGACTACTTTTATGAGGCTTAATGAGATAGAAAAATATCACGCCTGTATTTCCTCGAAGGGTTAGGCAGAGGTGTGGAGGTAGGTACCTAGTAACCCACATTTCGCCAGTTATGTAATAGGGGGCGAGCCTATTGCCATCTACCGGGCATAAATCCTGCTGCACTGAGAAATTCCTGATGGAAAAACCCAATATCACTTTGCCCGACCTGGGAATCGAACCCAGGAACCCATGCTTAGCAGTCACGCTTGCGACTACCTAGACCAACGAAGCAGTCAAATAATAATTATGGTAAAATACATTTAGAACAGTGAGAGGCAAAGAATAATAATTTTGAGTTTAATAATGTATAATTCTGTTTACTCGACTGTGATATTCCACAATGTTACATCGAGTTTCTTTTCAAAGTCTCCCTTTCTCTCGATATTACGCATTCACAACGTGACATCGTTTCTCACAATAATAATATCTGCACGCATGACATGAAAGGCATCGCTCATAGACTCGTAGCTGAGATACGAATGTATCAAATCGAACGTGAAGATATTGCATTTAAGGCGAAGAAGGCCTATTAAAATCATCAATAAAACCTTATTTTGCTAGTACCAGTGTGGCGCTTCCGAACGTCACTTATTAAGATGGCAACATGGCCATAATTTACTACTTTCGGCCTTACTTCCTTCCGGCAGCCATGTTCTGGTGACTGTAATGTCGTTTGCTCAAAATACTCCAATAAACAAATACAGGGTGTAAACAGACCCTTCACATAGTCGTCAACCAAGCATTCTGTACATTAAACTAAGTAACTATACGTAAAAATTATTGCTGGATATCGACTTTTTTTTTGGGGTGAAAAATCAGGTTTTACGGTAGGACTCGATGGAAAGCACTCAAAGCATTGTGCTAATGAGTGGATTGAATAGTACGAGGGTCGTGGAGGTGTGTAAAGTAAAAATCATACATTAAAAACATACATTAAAAAAAAAACTCGTGAAAAAGTTGGAACTTTGACCCCTAATATCTCCGTAACTAGAAGGTTCCCAGGTATGGTCTAGAACAAAAAAAATATTGCAAAGACGGGGAGAACAAGTGCCTTTCGTTTATGTTAAGGGTCTATTTACACCCTTTATAAAGAAAAAACCTTATCTACATTATCATACATAAACTCACGTTTTTTTCGCTGGGAGAAGGCAAAAGCCAGAGGACGCCACCAGCTACGATACGGCCACATCTAGTCATACGCACGCCAGTTGCGAATACTGCCCTTATCCCCCTTAAATATATGCTATTATCTATTTATGTTATGTTTAACATTCCCCAAGGCGTAGTATTATATTATCTGTGCCCAAGGTGCTCAAGTATTGCCGTGCATGTGAGCAATGAACTTGCGCGCGCGTCTCGTTCGCCTCGACCTTGCGCTTGCGACGCGACGATCGGCAATAATCACTACACGGTGCATATCGCGTGATCTCTTACAAAACAAACTGCTGAAACGAATCGGTTATAAATAGCTGGCTAAAGTTACTGTGTCGGTGATTAATACTGATACTGCACCCGTAAGCCAGAACGTGGTAACTCAACAAAATCAAATCATTTTATTCCACATAAACCTACCTGATGGGCACTTATGAGTGTCGTTTCCTATGGAGAAGAACCGACAACTCTTTTAAAAACATTTCTTTTATCTGAAAAAAAACTGATTACTCTTTTAACACAGGATTCGAGAAAACAAAGATTATGTGTGTGCAAAGTGTCTCTCTTTTCCAGTACAGAAATGGTACCGTATGCACATTTTTTTCGCTGTTTTTTTAAATGTCTTATATTCTGATTATTTTGACGAGTACGTACATCTGATGCGTAAAGTTTCAAGATGACAGAGATAGATTCAAAAATATAATAGTTCTGTTTTTTTGAGATACTGCTTTATGGCTTACGAGTGCACAATATTACTATGTAATCCCAGTCATCCACAATGTACTAGCGGTTATCAGAGGATGTGGGGCTGTGGGTTATGATAACAGCCACGGATGCTGAGTGACGCTATTTGCTGTATTTTTTGCCTCTGGGTTTTAGGTTTGTGCTACCACTCCAAAAAAAATGTCAATAGAGTATTTTTATATCGGTAAAAAAACTCGGAGCCAAAATCATGTTAAATTGTATTTTAATCTTACGTAATGAATTGTATTTTTAATTCAGTCTGGTAGCTAAAACTTTGAAACTACATAATACGAAATAAATGAGTGGGGAGGTGAGTCCATCGTAGTTCGTAAGTATACCAGTAGGTATGGTATGGCGTAGTCTCCACGGCTACGCCCCGCTACGCCATACGCGGCGTAGCAGACTACGAATTTTGGCTGTAGCGGTAAATTACTGAAACTGAACAGGGAGGAAGGGACTTATACACATTTATTATTGTAGGTACTAGGTACAATCGGTACCGGAAACTCGTGTATGTATTTCTCATGTTATTGTGGTGGTGTGATTGGTAGTCCAAAACACTAACAGTTAAACATTTATGAATTTCATATACCTAGGTACCTAAACGATGACATGTCCTGTTAAATATCGTTTTTTTTTGTCCGAAATTCAGGGAAATGCATTGTTCCTCCACCATAAAAGAATAACCTAAACCTAATTAAAGTATTAGCCTATAATAATATAATATTTGAGGCGAAAATGTTGACCACAGAATATAGTAGAAGGTAGGTAGATTTACTTACCGATGACCACACTAGCCACGCCCATGATGACCGAAATTACAACAATAGGCAACATGCACACAAGAGGATACTACTGTCCGTCCTCCTCTCAGACCTAATTAGTCGCTAGCATTAAATTAATAATATTACAGTTAAATGACAACTCGAACCGACTAATTCTGGTTCAATCCACCTACCAGGATAACGTAGATGATGAGCCTCGACCATCCTCAACTTTTCATCTCCTGTTTCTATAGTTATCCTGTCTATAACGGCCGAATGCTCAAACCGCTGACCCGAAGGTGCGTTTGAGTCTCATATGCTGTCTCTGTCAAATTCAACTGAATTGATGAGACGGCAAGCTGCGAGACTGCTAGTGTTATTAGAGGGTAGCCCGCGATATTCAATTTTTCTAACGTTTTTTGCAATTTGCCGGCCAGTGTCAGGCTATAAAGGGTGTAAATAGACCCTTAACATAAACGAAAAGCACTTATTCTCCCCGTCACTGCGATAATTTTTTTGTTCTAGACTATACCTGGAAACCTTCTAGTTACGGAGATATTGGGGGTCAAAGTTCCAACTTTTTCACAAGTTTTTTTTTAATACATGTTTTGTGCTTAAGTAAATGTAAGATTTTGTCTTTACACACCTCCACGACCCTCATACTATTCAATCCATTCATCAGCACTATGCTATGAGTGCTTTCCATCGAGTTCTACCGTAAAACGAGATTATTCACCCCAAAAAAAAAAGTCGATTCCCAGCAATAATTTTTACGTAAAGTTACTTAGTTTGATGTACAGAATGCTTGGTTGACGGATATGTGAAGGGTCTCTTTACACTCGGTATGTTAAACAAAATATGATTCGCGATTCGCGACGGTTGTTTTAATGATTTTAATGATTCAACATCATCTGCCTAGCCTTTCCCCAACTATGTTGGGGTCGGCTTCTAGTCTAACCGCATGCAGCTGAATACCAGCTGCATGCGGCTCCGGTTCTGCTGCTGATTATAATTCTATAAACATATGTGTTACGGTCGCGAATCATATTTTGTTCAACATACAACCTGACAGACCAGAAAAGAAAAAAAAATAAATGTAAGCCGTCACGGGACGCCTGGCAGATGTGAAACATCGACATTATTTTGTAAAAGTAATATCCAGAAAAGAACAGATTGTGATAGGAACTAAATATGTCATAATGATAAAATTAAAAAAATAAAAATATTTCTTTTTTTTTCCAGATAACGATGACTATTTATTGAATAAACATTTTCTTTTCATTAAATACAAAAATTTACGAATTTATTTCAAATCGTGACTACTTAATTCGTTTAATCAGTGACTTCGGTAATAGTTATATTCGATGTTGCCTCTGAGGACGGTATTACTGTGACAATTGGTCGATGGTAACTGAAGTATGTTACAAAAGTATTGGACATAACATTATCAAGATATCTAATAAATACAGCATCTATTGTTGTTCCGTATCTGGTGGTAGGTTCTCTTGGATTGTTATTAATTTGCAATTGAAATTCTTCTTGGAGAAACGTAATTAATTAATTAATACATCCAGCAGGTGACGCACCGTACACACTACTGCATATAGACTGTATATATATACCATCATATAGCGTGGCGACCACGTCGCCACGCCAGAAATCGGTTTTACGTGCGGCTATAGATGTTTCACATCAAAAAATAGCGGCCTACCCTGGGATACAATACATTCCCCTCTGCTAAATTATTTTGAAATAAATATAATGAAGCAATTACAAGCTAACATTGACCAAAGTGTAGACCTTGATAGTCATCGTTACTACCTACTTGTGGTGTGATAATTATGATAAGGGCAATACGATTAAATTACGTGCGTCGATAGTATGTTGTAAGTTATTTTTAATCAACGATGAAAGTCATAATGCCGTAGAAAAATAGGCATTTTTAATTAAAACAATAAACGATTGTTCATAAGTATGTACGTACATGGAATATTAAAATAGAACACAATAGGGATAATGTAGGTTTTAATTTCAAATAAATAAATGTTTCAGACAGAATTATGTCCATTTATTAGAGCCTCGTGGTAAAGTAGAGAATTATTTTCACGTCGGATCTTTATTTTCGTTCGTCGTAAAGGAGATGGCCGAAAATGTAAGGTCAAGGAAAACAGAATTGATGGAACGTTCATTTATTTATTGGTAAGGTACCTGCGTAAAGTAAACATTCGACTCCTTCAAAAAGGCTACTTCGCAAAATCCATTGAGTGCAAAGGAACAGTATTGGTAAACAAACTAAATCGGATGATCTCGTAATCTTTAGGAGTTAGGTACGCCTAAAGATAACAGTTAATCCTATTGATTCATGACGCGTTCTAGCCGGTACAAAGTACCTCGAATTCACTAAAAACAACAAAATTATAAACGTATTTGAAGCCGTTTCGGCAACAAAACAGCACTCGGCACAACCATTTTTCGTGTCCCCAAATCACTAAAGGATGCGGTTAGAGTCCTTAACTCCATCTTCCAATCCTAAATATTTACTGCATGATGCAATAAGCAAATACAAATGTAATTTACTGTATTATATTCGCCCAAGAATTTACAATAATCTTGGCGATACCGACTTACGTCATTCAGAGTCAGCTGATAGCGTATTTTGTAAAGATTATTGCGAACCGTCTCATACCTGAGCTTGAGGTAAAATATGTGAAGGAGGAAAATATCAATAATATTCAAGTATTGACTTGATTTATCTGGAATTATGCTTGATTTGTAAATGATTAATAATTTCTTTCAGTGGAATTGGGTGGTATCTAAAACGTTACTTCTACATAATCTGACGACTACAGAAATTAAAACGGAAACCGAATCACACAGGTTCTTTTTAAATTATATTTAAAAAGATCTTTTGAGTTTTTTTTTGTAGTTTCTCCGTCTAGACAACAGATGTAACCGGACCACCTGTTTATGCAGAATGCTTTTACAGTGAAACCTCTAGGTTAGGTATGTCTACCTACATACGAAATGGCATAACATCTAATCTAGTCTAGATGGAGACGGTATGTACACTACACTCTTCATTATTTACTACCATCCATTTCACGTTTTAAAATGAGAAATATGAGTCTGTGTAGTGTCTGGGTTGTCTGATTTTAAATGTTTTTGGAAAGAGTTTATAGTTTATAGAGTGTTTATAGAAAGGTCGTTCAGTATATTTTATGTGAAGCTCGATGACATTATCTGTAAAGACTGTAGATGAAAACAGTAATTTTCTTTTGCTCCGTATCACTAGCACGATAGTTTCAATATTTTGTTGGCTTGGAAGTTTTGTAACTTTGACATTACTACGGCGTCATCGGTGACAGCGCGGAGGTCACTTTGACAGTATGGATTGAGGTGCTGCAGTAGCCAAGATAGTGGTGTAATTAACGTACCTACATTATGCCAAAGCGCATTTTTTAAGTTTAGAATTAAAACCACACTTGACGTTTTCGAAAAATTCTTTGAATTAAATTATCAATAAACATGTCATCGACCAGCAAGAATAGCTATGGTCCATAATTATTATTGTTTTCCAGCAAGCATTCAAATATGTTTTCCTGTATATAGCGTACTTAAACATCTACCTACCTGATGTCATATAAAGTGTTTTAAAATAACTACACATAAATATCGGGCACTGCTCTAAGGATAATATTAATTTTGTTATTTAAATTATAATGTTTCCTGTTTGCTCAGAAATAACTGTATCACTTGCTTTTGTCGTAATTAAATAAATACATAACGATTTATTTTATTCAGCAAGATATTTCCAATTACTGTCTTTATTCGTACTTAAATGAACAAAAGCTTTTACCAAAAATAATAATAAATAAGGAATATATTTAGGTACTATTAACAAAACAATGTTAGTTTTCCTTTTGATAAATTCGGGGTCTCGCTAGGCAACCAGATTAAAATGCATATTTTAGTAACATTCGTATGTCTTTCCTCTAAATGTGTAGTAATGTTTTATGCTTTTTTATTCAATAGTGTACGATACGATGGCAAGAAATAACCGGGCTCTTTTGAAAGTGAAAGTCGAATTAAATTCGCTCCAGTAGTTTTAAGTGTCTTGGCGTCCCATCACAGAAACAGGTCACTTCATTCTTGTCAAAAGAGGACTATGTTACGAACAACGGCAGATCTATATTTTTAGTTCATGAGAATTTCTGGATTTCCCTAATATCTGATCTTTACGTCTACGTTAAAATTCTTCAAATAGAATTTTATCATTGGGAGGAGTATTTAGGGATTGGTCTTTTCGTGATCTATTGAACCTTGAAAAAAAGCGAGCAAAAAGGAAGTTGAATGAGACACTAGTTCAACAATGCATGAAATTACCGTCCATCCCATCAGAACACAAAAATATCGCTAATACTCCTCAGTTATGCCTCCCATAAGACAAGACAATTATGACTGAAAGGGTTTTGAATGATTCCATTACAAAATAATAATGACGTCATGATACAAATAGATGATCGAATCTGTGATCGAGACGAATCGTCACCTGATTCGATTACATCTCGACTATGATTCATGCTGTCAAACGCTTGTGAGAAATCTGTGAGTCATCGGGAGGGCCACACCAAGGTTCATTCAAAGCACATACGATACTTGTTTTTAAAGTATATTTTGATTTAAATCAGACATTACTACAAGGTAATATTTTAACATGGAGTGGAGGATGTGTTTTTTGTACATACCCATTTTCCTTAATGAAGTCATCAGAACAATAGCAGATTCCATAGACATAAAAGGCAAAACAAACATCAAATTAAAGCTATTTTAGGCCCTTCAAGTCCCATCGTTGAGTTCGTCCACAATAATTCAATCGAAGCAGTTAATGATGATTTAATGAATTTTATATTGATTAACTATAGGTCAAGTGCGGTCCAGCGACTGCGGACATCCTAATATGTAGTTCCCTTTATTGGAAAAAGCAATCCGTCTCGAAACCTTGCTCGGTAAAGTAATAAATAAGACAGTGAGCCATACCAAGGTGACTCCGAAAATGTTCCGGATTGCCAATTTGAGTATCGCTAAAAAGGCAGCGTTCGAAATGTATCGGTAATGGCCACGTACAATATTATAGATACATTTTGTTTTTATAAATTCGACAGATATGCTAAGCCTAGATTAGAATCTAATATTGTTAACTATTTTATCTTTACTACCTGTTTTTATATCTTTAAGGTTCATAACTATCTGAAATTAGCCGACAATATTTTTGTAATTCAAATATTTGAATCTGCAATAACATGAGCCACAAACTACGGCAAATTTATACGATTCAGGAGAGACGGAGGGTGCAGTCGGATGATTCATGCAACCCCATAGCTGCCCATAGCACACCCCATGCGACGGTGCACCGGCGAGGGGCGCGTCTGCCCGAAGTGCGGGGGCGGGAAAATCAATACACGCAGACGACTGCACAATATTTTCTATACGTACATTAGGAAACATTTAACGAGGGTGTCTCGAATCTCTATTGATTTATATCTACCTCTGCAGTGGCGGGGTTGAACACTTTACGCAGTGTAATTTGTAACATCAAACGCTATGAGTTTAACTTTCAATCAATGTTTACGATTTTAACGTAATTAAAGTCACGTTTTAGACTTCCACGTGTATTCGATGTGTCATATCTTTGTAGATCTGGTTAGCTTCTAAATTATACCGCCTACGCTTCTATTCAATAACAAATAGTTTGTTTTTGTCGCCTCGTCGCGAGGCTGGACTGGCTGGTCGTTTATCGCGAACGGCGAATCCTACACGAGCCGTCCAGTCGTCCACAGGCCGGTCTGGTCCAGTCACCTTCGGATGCACATATAGATTTTTTGCACCACGTCCGTGCAGCCACTGTAACGTGCTACCTACTAGAATAAGATATCTCTCATCTTTTACGTCAGTTAGTAATGCTTTCTGCTCTTTTCATAAATATAATGAGAATATTTACAACGGTAGAGTATTAAACTAATTAAATATTTGTAGGTTAATGTTAGGCGTTTGTGGCAATTAGCGCAAAACAGCTGAATCATAGAGAAAGTACGGACAGACTGAAGAGAAATTTCAGTATTTTAAAGAACCGTATTGGTGACCCTGAGCGAGTGTCTTGTACACCGGTAGGCGACTGGTACGTGAGTGTTCGCTTGTACACTCACAACGCTTCAGATAACGTGTAGTGCTCTAATATCGTTATCAAAGCATATCGTTATCACCAGATTGTGGATAGAACCGAGTGCGTTACCATATATGGTGACAAAAATTGAGGCAGCATCAGGCAGCTCGTGATTGGCGGAAAATAAATTGTTCCAATAGTACGTGAACTCTGATAAGGCGCGTTTTATATAGTTTATCCTCAAGAGCCGGTTCTCATTTAGTGTGGTGTGCTTGACCGAAGCAGCACGAGTCGTACCTAGTCATTTAACTTATTATTTAACAGTAAGTTTTGTTTTATTTTATTCAATTAAATTGTGGATTTAAATCTTAAATACTTGTAAAGTTTTTAAACCGAAATAATAACAGCGTTTAGAGCCAGTGTTTAATATTATATTAACACCTGTGGAAACTACACGTTACATAACATATTTTTACGTAATATAAGTGAAGTGCTTTTTGGATTTGGTGAATTTTAACTACCTCATCAGTTTTGTGGCAAGTTGTCTACTGAATTTGAGGGCGTCTGGGTTCGAACCCCAGACCGAGCAGTGTGCGTTTGGGGTGGTTTCACCCTTATTTTTCCCGATTTTTGTCCGGAAATTGGAATTATTCTCAATGTTCTCTTTTGATCGTTCTTAACCTATTTTTAAATTTACACATAATATGTAGATAGTAACTAAGTACAGGCGTGCTTTTCCAAAATTCTTATCATTACGTTTTAGAGATAAGGTGTATCAAATAATCCTTTTATCAGTGAGTTGGCACAAGGCGTGACTGTTACGTTGGATATGAATTTACTACATAACTGTTGAATTTTGCTAGGAACATCCTTCGTCTCATTCGGTTTCTTCCTCTCAATTAGGGACTATCTTCAGGAATTTCACAATCCATTCTTATTATTTCAGACTAAATCAAAATGTGCGACGAGGAAGTTGCTGCGTTGGTAGTAGACAATGGCTCCGGTATGTGCAAGGCCGGGTTCGCCGGTGACGACGCACCCCGCGCCGTGTTCCCCTCCATCGTGGGCAGGCCGCGCCACCAGGGCGTCATGGTCGGCATGGGACAGAAGGACTCGTACGTAGGAGACGAGGCCCAGAGCAAGAGAGGTATCCTCACGCTCAAGTACCCCATCGAGCACGGCATCGTCACCAACTGGGACGATATGGAGAAGATCTGGCACCACACCTTCTACAACGAGCTGCGTGTGGCGCCCGAGGAGCACCCCGTGCTGCTCACGGAGGCCCCCCTCAACCCCAAGGCCAACAGGTATGTCCCGCGCCCAGCGCATTCGTCCGCATCCACAGCCTCTGAACTCTGCGTCTGAGCCGCGCCTGACTTTGTGCTTTATTTTGCAGAGAGAAGATGACACAGATCATGTTCGAGACCTTCAACACGCCCGCCATGTACGTCGCCATCCAGGCCGTGCTCTCGCTGTACGCGTCCGGTCGTACCACCGGTATCGTGCTGGACTCCGGCGACGGTGTCTCGCACACGGTGCCCATCTACGAGGGATACGCGCTGCCGCACGCCATCCTGCGTCTGGACTTGGCCGGCCGCGACCTTACAGACTACCTGATGAAGATCCTCACCGAGCGCGGCTACTCGTTCACCACCACGGCCGAGCGTGAGATCGTGCGTGACATCAAGGAGAAGCTCTGCTACGTCGCACTCGACTTCGAGCAGGAGATGGCCACCGCCGCCTCCAGCAGTTCCCTGGAGAAGTCCTACGAGCTTCCCGACGGACAAGTCATCACTATCGGTAACGAACGATTCCGTTGCCCTGAGGCTCTCTTCCAGCCCTCATTCTTGGGTATGGAAGCCAACGGCATCCACGAGACCACTTACAACTCGATCATGAAGTGTGACGTCGACATCCGTAAGGACCTGTACGCCAACACAGTTCTGTCCGGAGGTACCACCATGTACCCTGGCATCGCCGACCGCATGCAGAAGGAGATCACCGCCCTGGCCCCGTCCACAATGAAGATCAAGATCATCGCGCCCCCAGAGAGGAAGTACTCCGTATGGATCGGAGGATCCATCCTGGCTTCCCTCTCCACCTTCCAGCAGATGTGGATCTCCAAACAGGAGTACGATGAGTCTGGCCCCTCCATCGTCCACAGGAAGTGCTTCTAAGCGGCAAGTAAGACTATTCCTAATTTATGATGCCCTACACCAGGCCCCTGAATGGGCGGCTCAAATTACGCTTGTGATCTTTTATTTAAGTTCAGTATTTAAAAATAGGCTGTAAGGTATCGTAATATGCATATTACGTAATAATGAATGCGGAACATTGTCGATTCCGTATTTTTGACAAAGATTTTTATTTATTTATGATAAATCGTTACTAACCTGAACATTTTTAATAAAAGATAATTTATATACCGGTATAAATCTGCATTTTTCTTGCTTTCTATCCTTTCATCTCATTACCTACGTATTTAGCTTCACAAGTGAAAGACGGGCTACCGTTTATGACAGTCTTAATGACACGAGTCTGCGATTCTCGCAGTCCGTCTGCAGCTTTACTGGAGTTTCTAACTGCAACTGCTAGTCATTGACCGTTCCATTTTACATATTTTAGTGTATACATGCGGTAACGGAACTCAGCGTCCGCAACTTTATCATCATGGCAGCTTTATAATATAATAATTCATTATGTTACTAATCATAAAGGGTATCGAATGGGACTATATTTGGAGTATCGTAATTAAACAGCATGATAAGGTGGTTATCGTGACAAAATCCTTCATACAAATTAATGGCAGGGTTTATAGCGATAAACACATTCATTACAATCGATTCAAAGAAACGTTAATCAGGTTGACGTGAGTAGATATAATACAATCAGTCCCTAGTAACTACCTAAGTAATAGCTCCACCGTCCGCCTAATTGAAGTAATTAGCACTTATAACGAACAAAGCAATATTCGTGCTGCATTCAATAATACTAATGGAATATTGTAGGAACATGGGCGAGGCTCCGATAATTCTGTTGGAACAGGGAAAACCGCACCTATTAGCATTTCAGGCTACGGACAGGATATTAAACTCTGAAACTACGCAGTTAGGGTATTTTTAGCACTATGTAGGTTTAGGAATTACCGATAGTAAATTAAATGACCATTATTTTATAGCGGCAGACTTGGGTACCTACAATGTAAGCTCTATAAAACAGTCGTTGCCACTTGCTTGTACTTGATTATCCACTTATAATTTGATAGGCAAATTCAAGGTTTAGATAAGCGCATTCTTATCACAATTATTGGAGTATTTTCTTTATCTACAAAACTACTTATTATCTTTCTTTCATAACAACTTAATCCCCTTCTAATGTTCCACTTGACGATTGATTACACCTACAATTTCTAATAGTTTTATAAAAACAAATTCGTAATATCAATGTTATGTAGGTATAGTTTCCCCTACCTCGATTTCTCCAAACAGGTGATATATCGCTGAATTAATTTCCATATCAATTATGTTTTTAATCATCTTTTGGATTAGTTTTCTCATCTGGTAGTGTGATTATATCAAATGTTTCTAAATTAATCTAGTGATGGGTAGCTGCTGTCATTGATTTTCGGTTTTTGTTATGGTTTTCCGTGTTTACAAATAGAGAGTGATGCGTCAGTGCGTCGCACACATCACATCCCTACGTAAGATAGCGTGTAGTTTATAATAGCTGACCTAGAGCAATGTGTAGTCGAAATCCTAAAATACTCGGTTATAATTAGATGGACACACCCACCACGCGTTCGTTTCGTCTGCTGCGCGTTGACGTCACGGGCGCGGCCGGTGCAACTGTTCGAAATTCGAAAGCTTTCTGGCGCGTCACTTCGCCCTTGGCAGAGTACGATCGTTTCCCATGCCAACAAAGAGTAATGGTCTCTAATGATGGTAGTAGGTAGACTACCTATTTATACTAAGTTGTCGGCGTCAATATTGATCGGGTTGAGTACTGGGCTCGGCTTATTAAAATGTGTGCCTATTAAAATAACAATAATGCTCTTTACGCCTAAGGAACACGGTTTAACGTTAAATAAGAGGAAGTACATTTCATAAGTTTGTTTGTTTGTCAGTGCATAAAGCATTAACGGAAAGGTTGATATAGACATTCATCTAACAAAAGCAGGATAACTTTGGAAGAAAAAACTGTAAAGAAATACGAACCATGCGGGTAAACAAATGCAAATAACACTTGTTAAAACATAATCTATGAAAGCCAGAGCACAAGCCCTGCCCGGTCCGTAGGGAGTTAAGGATGAGGGACCGATTGTACGCAGATGGCGATATGAACGTGTGAGGGCGTATAGACAGTGGGGGAGTGGACATAATGCCATTACACTGAAAGGGTAGTCTGTAGCTAAAGTATAGCAGATATTCAAATCGCTCTGATTGGAGTGACCAGTAATGAAAGCAAGGCAGAAATCGATTTTCTATTATTTCTGAGCGAACACTTCTATATTTTGTCTACCATTCCAATTCCCGTGACGTTTAGGGTAACGAGGGTTAGACAGACAGCAGATTTAAATGTGTATCTAGTAGAAAAAATCTTTTTAAGTGAACTGCTGTCTATTAAATTATTATTGATGGAGCTGTTAAAGTTTCTACTTAATAACTGAATTATAATCTTGATGATATTTTCAGACATGTTACTTTTGGTGCACCACAGGGCAGTATTTTGGGGCCCACACACGATCGACGCATTATCAATATAAACTTATCTCATGATCCAAAGAAAAGATTCAAATGTGAGATAGATATTCTATCATGAAAATCCTAAGCTAGGTCTATTCTAACCATGTAGATATCCTATCTACTATACATGTGGACGTTCCCAGGTTTCGCGTCAAATATTCACCGCATGAAATCTGCCGAAGTGCCGACACCCCTCACACACACATGCTCACAGCCCACCCCGATGCAGGCGAGGGTCAAGGGCGAGAGCGGGCGGGCGATCGATCCCTTTGCCCCCTTTCACCCCCCACATGCCCCGCCGACGTCTCCCCGACTAGACTGGTATGCGGTTCCGAACCAACTTAATAATACAACTGTTCCAATCCTTATTTTTTCTCTCATAAGGTTCGCAGCTTTGTCTTTAGTTTCAGGCGGTTTTGGCACATCACAGCATCTTGAGATATTGAATTTGTCTAGAAATTTACTGCATAAATGATTTAGGTGTAGGTAATTAGATTGATGCGGGGTTCCAATATTTAACCTCGCTATTGAAATTAGATTTTCTGTGCAAAGATTTTGTTAGGTATTAGGTGCCCATGGACCATGGACAGTGTGCTATAAGGACCTAGTGTGACTTTGGGGACGAAGGAACCGAGTTCAACAATTAACTTTTATTTAACCTAAATACATTTTTAACAACTCGTATTTCGTATATCAATGTTAACGCAGCTCCAGCTCTTGCTCAAACAAACTCATAAATCACTTAAAAACCAGACTCTATTTTTATCCAGAATATCAAAAATCCATCTCTTTTGCCTTTCACTGACAGGTTGATAAAAAAATGCCCACAAAAGGACAGCCTGTCCTGTCCGCCCTTCATCACAGACGTCCTTTTATCTGGCGTCCATATTAATGAGCCTATTCAAACGAAAACATGTCTAGTGTGATTGTGATAGAACACAGATTAGCTATTTAAGTTTGCATTGTTCATATATGGCTGGACTTCTAAATGTGGAAGTAGGCCAGTTTGCATCAGATCGCAGTCCAGTGACGCGATCATACGTGAAATGTGATCATGGACAATTAAGTTCTGTCCTACTTACAGCTGAATTGCAACTGCTACTAATAAGAGTCGAGTATTATCTACAGGCTACAAATACGACACACTCAGTTGCAGTTTTTAATATAACGTCACGCCTGGAATCCCCGGAGGGTGAAGGGTAAGGCACTCCCTTTCGCCAGTTATGTTTAAGTCCCATGCATAAGGGAGCTTATTGCCAGCAACCGGACACGAATCCATACTCCACAGGCTGCTACTGAGAAATTCCTGATGGTTGTTTGGTAAACCCATAAACACTTTGCCCGACTTGGGAATCAAATTTCGAGTTAGACAGCTTGAATGGAAAACGTGTGCAAAGAAAATTTCTCACTGCTTGACACTAGGTACATTTATTTGGTTACTGTCATGTTTCGAATTTCTATTAATTACTAGCCACACGTCTCGCTAAAACAAAAATGTAGAATATGCAAAACTCAAAATGCGGAAGACGATTTTGTTATTTTTCTAAAACGACTAGCGTAAGTTATACACACGTCATCGCAGATATTTCTGCAAGCTTTACAGAAAGTTGACGACATGCATAACTTCAATTGGTATTCAGCTCAACCTGCAAAAAATTACATAACATAGTTTTATAACTGGTAAACAAGTGGGCGAGGCAGTCGATAATCGTTAAAATATGTAACGCTGCCAAAAAAACAATTCGGAATACATATTGGGCACTTTCATGTTCGTGAGCGGCATTCCATTTAATATTTAGTGTATTGTGTACCTACAAAGGCAAAGGGTATGTTTTCGTTTCCTGTACAATTCTGCAAAAGCAATATTTTATTGCAGAATTATCGAAGCGAACTTTCCAATCAAATGCAAATCATCTCTTCACCTATACCTACATACTTATTTTCGATATCTTAGTTTCTCTTAAACTATTCAGTAAGGGGCAAATCATGTCTTCAGTTATTTTTATATCTAATTTCTTTTAAACAATCAAATAACCGGCTTAACAAGGTTCGACCTTTCGTACTTTAATATTTTCCTTTTTTTTCAATTTAACTTTTTCGCCTGATAGGCCTTTGGCTTAAAAGTATATTTGTGAAAAACAAAACTAAATATATAATAGGAACTTGATAAATATTTTGTAGGCTGGTACGCTCGTGAACGAAGAGTCTTATTGCATAAGATGTTTGGTAAACTTGGCAGTCTTTGATCCAAGAGGATGTATGACTTTCCAATAACCTATTTAAGTAGAGGTACTTGTAAGGTCGAATGTTTAAGAAAAGTTGGCAACACAACACATTTCTCAGAGCAAGTGTCTAAAAGTATTATAGGAATTTAAAAAAAATATGTTTCTGATAAAATTTTTGTGAAGTTACCGACAACGTATTGGCAATACTATCGCTTGTGGAAACTGGCTAATTGCCTACAACACAAAGATGTGATGCATCATGTAGGACTCGACAATAATGCGGAAACCACCAACACATAGGTAGTACCTTAGCCTTATTGCCATATTTGCCTACCTAGGTATTACGCCCACTATAACAAAGTATTCAGAGTATCCGAATAAGCCGATGCTGAATTTTAGACTGATAAGCTATGTATTTCTATTTAAAACAGAAATAAAATACTAACTTGAATTCAACGAATTTACACAGGTAAAATAAATAACAAGTGTCGTCAAGGTTCCTAAAACATCGCACATTTAAATGATTCACACCATCCAAGAATACAACAAAATATTACGTATTCCAAAACCGAATCGTTTTACAATACAATGGTCTAACGCGTTTGTATTCTATGCACTGCGCAAGTTTCCTTCGTTGACTCATTTCTTATGATCCTGTGGAAGTGGTGTCTTTCTTATGTTTATAGGTATCGTTTTAATTTTAGAGTCATCGTATTGACTACGAAGAACTTGACTGAGTTTTACGATTTCTTTGTTTGTACCATTTTAAATGCAGTATTTAATTGCAATGAATTCATGCTCTCAAGTACCAATTTCGATTACAATTACCAAATAAGCCTTAATTTAGAATTGAACCAGATAAACCTGGACGAAGCAAAAAGAGTATGTAGGTAGTAGGGAAGGGTCAATTTTTGTAAGAAGTGAGGCGGAGTACATATCTTTAATGTGATTATATTATTTGTCTATACAATACTGACTGTGCCATTTTGCAATGGGAATCCGGTAGAAATCGAGTTGTAAGGAACCTTCGCCACTGTAACTTACAATAGAAGCAAGTAAGCAGGTCCTTTTTTAAAGACAGAACACCACTTGCTACGATGCCTACCTAGCATCGTAGTAAGTGGTGTTCTGTAGTTTCAGCCAATGGGGTAAAAAGCGTGAATTTATGTATGTATGTGTTGGAATAACTTTTAAATGAAATAATATTTAAAATCAATGTTTTCCTCTGGTGATAAGGTTGACTAATAACTTGGCAGTAAGTGATTAAAACCCTGTCAATATAAAAACATACTCATCTGATATCCGACGTGGCTCTGAGTCACCGCCAGTTAAGTTAATAAGATAAATAAACACTGTTTACATGATGTGTCACTTCCATACATACATTCATACGAAACTTGTTTACTCAAATGTTTTAATATCATAAAAGAATTTCGAAAATGTTCGCCACGTCGCTATTTCATTTTATATTATAGCTGAAAAAGTCAAGACAGATTTAGCTGATACAACACTAACAAGTTGCTAACGAGTAACGAGGAATTAAAGAAAGCCTAGAAAATAACGAACAAACCGATACCGTTAAAATAGCCTGATCTAATTTAAAAAACTAACGATGAAGACTGAAAAGATTTTGAAAGTACGGTAACCCGTTAAAATAATCAGAACATGATAGAATTTGAGAATCATCATGAATAGTAGTCACTTTGTACGTTATCTATGATATTTTCACACCGGAAGAAATATTGAAGATCGTACCGACTGAAATATTTACGAGAAACTGATGAGCAGAAATTGCACAGTATAATATAATTGATCAATGGCTTTGCGGAAAAACGGAACCGAATGAGTCAACAACCAAATCATCAGTAGGTACAGTTGATCACATCATTGGAATTTAGAACGCCAATTCAATTTCATCAAGAGTATCAAAATGTTTCACCTTAGTCAGAATTACGAATTCGATTCGAAGAAACTGACGAGGACGAAAAAAGCGCATTTTGGCTTGGGGCATAGTACCTACCGCAAGTCAAAAATCACTTTTTGAACGAAGAAGGTCCTCGTATCTAGTGGCGGAGTGAGAGTACTCACTCAAAAAATGTGCCAAGGGCTTAGCCACAATGAATAAGCCCTCGGCACATTCTCTTCGTTGTGTTTCAAGTATTCATCGGGTGTTTAAAGTTGAAACAAAATGGTTTTTGTATGTTTTGAACAGTATACCTCTGCTATATTATATCTTTTGTGTTTGGCCTAGGTTGCAAATAGTTTTCATTTTCTATGACAGTCTGTCTTTCCACAAAGTTCGAATGAAATAGGTACAGCGACGAAGCAGTTTGTTTTGGAAACATTAGCTAGCTATAGTTTGTAAACTGTAACGGGGACGATGTCATCGTCATGTTACCTATTGCACGCTCAAAGGTTGCTACATGCACTTAAAAATGTGCTACTTATTAGTCACTGGTCATAACTTACAAGGAACTGAATTAGTGGACTCCACCGAGTCAACAGCATTGACTCATCGTCGTAGTACGCACGCATGCGACCGCCATGAGCCCATGACTCACAGAATTGCCTGACTGGCGAAGCCCGGAACAGACCAAGCGCAGTTTAATCAATGTTGTCTAAACAACTAGCGTCTAATGTCAAAGGTTAGACTTCGTGATCCCCAACATAATCATTACAGTACCATTTCTATGAAACTTTCATCGAATCTTTACAATTTAATAATGATCAGAAAGTGTTCGCTGCTGTGTTCTCACGTTTTTGCTGGGATCTGTATTGCAGTAATAGTGCAGCTGATGTTTCTTTCTCGGCTTCACTAGGTAATTAGCGCACTGTGGATAGATTGAGATCACAAAAGGTGTAGACATCTTGTACAAGCATAGTTAAATGCTGCCTGTACAGAATGCTATAACTACTCAAGTAACTCTCATCCTTTCACAACCGTGTACCCCACACGGTAAACCAGTACTAATCCATCGGAAATGCGTCTAAATAGCCCTTTGTGTTGAGTCAAGCAACGACATAATGAATAGTGAACCGACAACCCTTGGCGTTGGTGCGTCACAGCACAGATAATGTGCAGACATCAGTGACTCCAGTAAATGACTCACAGTCGTGATATTCGTGTGTCCATGTGTCCCTCGTCCCTCCCGACGCGTTAACATTTTATATTGATAAAATAATACGTCTTTGCTAACTGTCTAGTCGAGCTCTTTGTCTCTGAGTACGGGTTAGTGTTATTTCTATTTCAAATAAATCCAACGTCTAGAATAATAGGTACCTATGAAATATTCAGCTTGAGGATTTATATGAATCAATGCAAGCACTTTTAATTCTTTAGGTGATGTTACTTTAGGTCTTAGCTATAGTACCTATATTCATTTTTACACACAGAAAGGGTGCAAGCGTGTTGCTTTTTTGCATCCCTTTATAAGCCATTGCTTAAAATTTCTATACTTTCTTCACCCCTCTGTTATTACTATATTCACGTCGTCTTTATTATTATGTTCAACTCTATTGGGTTTGACTTCAATGGAATAATATTTTAATGTAAAGTCTGGACCATTTAATTTTTCTTCTTGCCATAATTCCTTGGCTTAGTGCTAGGATCTGAAGTTTCTCTTTTATTGTCTCTTTTTGTAGTTTTCTTCGTCCCGCTAGCAATGAACAAAAATGGAAGCTGTTTCCTTTCAGAAACTTTCCTTTATTTCTTCATTTAATTCATACAATGCCAAAACCTACTCGATCATGTTGGCGGGGCAAACGTGGCCAGAAATTACACAAAACAGTGAGGTTTGGATGGAGAAAAGGGGAGGCTCAAAGGCCTAGGCGAAACCTAGTAGTGCGACACAGTACAGGCTATAAAACAAAACATACTTTCAAGAACGTTTCTTAAAGGTAGTTCTTCGCACATTTTTATGCACTTATGTAGAAAATGTGCAAATGAATCCTCTTTTGAACTATTTTTACAATTTCTTAGCAGCCTGGAGGAGACTGGATTTGGGTCCGGTTTAGGACAACGGGCTCACCCTCTATTCTATTACGAAGTACAAGGCACTTTAAGATAACTGGAGAAATTTGTGTGTACAATACACCTGTCCCCAACCGTTTGGGATATCAGGCGAGATGTTATGTAGTTTCTGGACAGTGGCAAATGAACCCTCGACCTCTGGGTCCGTCACGCGTCAGTTAATGCCTTTGCCCGCAGGCTACTATCACTTTCTTTGAACAGGTCTTCGCCAATTGAAGACACCTTCACCTGCTTTACATAATTCTATAAGTCAATGAACTTCAGTTAGACACGAAAAAAACAAACCTACCTAGGTAGGTACGGTTACATTACGGTTATTCATATTTTATTACTGTCTTCATTACCTACCTACATAGAAAAATCCTTGATTTAAAAAATGGCAAAACAGGTAGGTACCAAGTCTTGCTTGAAGACATCAAAAATTATATTTATAATGCAGAGTTGCAGACCTAGCTCCAATCCCACGCAACTTTGCACGTATGATGGTGAAGCTGCAGAATTGTGCAGATGAATGATGAATTGATGATGAATTGTTTGTTGTGTTTGTTATTAGATTACCTGTTTTAAACTAGAGTACGGTACCTACCTACCTAGATATTATGATGATAGTAACATCTTAGGTACCTTGTGTGTATCATCATGATACGCACAACATACAGTACCTACCAAAAAAGAAAATAAAAGTATACAGGCTAAAAATGTTTGAGTCTCACTTCTTACAAAAAATTGCGAAATATGTTAAGTATTTGGTGGGTAGGTATCTAAGTAAATAATTCAAACTAATTTATAATCTTCAACTCACTTAAATAAACTAAAAACGAAAGTTATCAAAAATATGGTGATCAATCGTTACATCTTATAGCTGCATACCTACCTACGAGGTGTTTACAAAAATCTAGTTTTTGCATAATTTATTTGACAAAATTTCACTTAATTTGTATTAGGTAGGTATACGGTAAACCTGTACCTACCTAAATATTGTTAAAACTGAACCATTTTTATTACCTACAGGGTACTTGTACCTACTGTAATATACACTACAGTGGCTACAGTACTCACCATTCACCAACCAGTAAACCACTCCTCAAGCAGGCGAAAATTTACTAAGTAGTTATGTACCTACCTAGGCTACTTAAAGAACTATAGCTTTAAATGGTTGAAACTTATGGAGTCATCAACAGGAAATAATATTCGAAGGCAAATTAATGCTATAGAGTAGCATAAGCAAGTAAGTACAACAATTATCTTAAATCGTCTAACGTTAGATGTAAATTGAGATTAAAATCACACATCAAACGCAGGCGGTACAATTTCATATTAAACGACCAACATAAATAATCGTAGAATTATTTGCAGCGTAATTACGCATACAACCTTCTTAACTTGGCCAAGTTATTTGCCGCCTTGCAGACGGTATTGAATGGAATCGCTTTGCTACTAGACACAAACACTATTACAAAAATTACGTTTGTGTTGGAGTGCGACATGTACGTACAACGACCGTTGCCTGCCACCGTGCACCAATCAGAACTCAGGATTTTACCCATGCCCATATATGGTAAGGCCATCGGTTGCGGCAAGCGGGGAACTCGGGCGAGTCCATTTCTATGGAAAAAATAATAACATTCCTTTTTCGAATTGTAACAATTGCATGACATCTGTCAATTAGGTCTGTCAGTGCAAGCATTTTGGAGGTGGTTTTCAATGATATCGCGGCGTAATTATCAGGAAAATTCGGTATTATTTAGCACCTACAGAGGTCCGTTGGGCGAGTCGATTGAATCGTGGGGCGCCGGCGTACGGCGTATTCTAGTGAAGCAGATCGACCGACCTCAGCGAGCGAGCGAGCAACAGAAAGAAACCGGCCGGCATTCATTTCTCACGGTTCGCGAACGCTGCGGTTATTGTCTCTTTAAAACGTTTATTACTGGTAAGTGACGCTATTTTTTATATTTATTGCATTTTTTTCATAGGTAGGCTTTGTTTTTATGGCAAATTTCCAACAAGAGTTGATTTTTAATACCTATTGGTTTCCATAAGCGGAGGTGTGCGTCCTCTTGGTTCTATGTAAAAAAATAATTGTGTCAATCAATCAATGTAATCAATCAGTCAGTCTGATGATTGTGCATCACTGACAACACTGTATAGGCAGATAAGCGCCACTTCTGCCTATCCGCCAGGTGCCAGGGGTGCTCAGCTGTCTTTTTGGAAGTGTGCCAATATGCTTTGAACTTTCGTTAACATCTATTTCGTGAGTGAGTGTAGGCAGAGTAAATACAGTGCATTACTGTCTGAAGCGTCCGTCTGCTCGCTAAATGTTCAATGTGAGCGCCGTTTGAGATCTCGTCGTTATCAAGAGGAGCGCTATCAGCGGCGGGGGTGCGTGCGGGGGGTCGGGCGGCGCGCGCAGGCTCCCTGCGCCGCGGAATACCATATATGGCCACGAAAACTCATGTATTGTGCCGTACTGTGCGATTGGTGGAGAAGTCGCTGCGGCGGGGTAGGGGCGCCCCGATAACCAGCCTCATTTATATACTCAGCCTGCCGCGCTCGCTGACATTCCACGAAGTGAGCTCGAGCAGAGGCGTTGTGCAGCATTTACCGAGGCTGTGCAATAGCGAGTTAATTTATTTATTTATTAGGACTATTTAATTAAAAGTAAGTTGATACAGATGTGCAGCCTATTAATTTTTTTGTGATGTTTAGTGATAATAACATAGTGGCGTGAGGAAATAGTGCAATCCCATTAGTGTGTGCGGGTCAGTGACACGTCGCTAGGGTTGGGCGGTTGGGCCGCGTGCCGGCCGGGAGTCTGGGATAGCCGGTTGCGGTAGGGCGTGGCAGTGCTCGGGCACCAACTGACACTTAGCGATATTTGAACTTGAGCGGTCATCAATCCAATTAGAAAGTAACTCATCTGTGAACGACTTTCTCGCTCGGTAAGAGCAGAGGTCCGTCTTTGTGAAATGTGGTCATGCCGCGTCATGTGCCACGTTTTTTCCACCGCACCGCCTATCCATACATATCTCGCCTTATTTGGTTTCAATTTGCGATTTCGACTCCGCCGCCCACCTAGCATTGTCCCGTGATGGTTGCGTGTGGGTCTTCTACCCACAGACTATACCTAAATGGATGTGATCTGAAACTTGAACTACCTTAGTAGGTTTAACAGTAAGTACTACAAGTTTTTTTTTTAAATTAACAATTTTTTTTTGTTAATTTCAGACTAATTCAAAATGTGCGACGAGGAAGTTGCTGCGTTGGTAGTAGACAATGGCTCCGGTATGTGCAAGGCCGGGTTCGCCGGTGACGACGCACCCCGCGCCGTGTTCCCCTCCATCGTGGGCAGGCCGCGCCACCAGGGCGTCATGGTCGGCATGGGACAGAAGGACTCGTACGTAGGAGACGAGGCCCAGAGCAAGAGAGGTATCCTCACGCTCAAGTACCCCATCGAGCACGGCATCGTCACCAACTGGGACGATATGGAGAAGATCTGGCACCACACCTTCTACAACGAGCTGCGTGTGGCGCCCGAGGAGCACCCCGTGCTGCTCACGGAGGCCCCCCTCAACCCCAAGGCCAACAGGTATGTCCCGCGCCCAGCGCACTCGTCCACATCCACAGCCTCTGAACTCTGCGTCTGAGCCGCGCCTGACTTTGTGCTTTATTTTGCAGAGAGAAGATGACACAGATCATGTTCGAGACCTTCAACACGCCCGCCATGTACGTCGCCATCCAGGCCGTGCTCTCGCTGTACGCGTCCGGTCGTACCACCGGTATCGTGCTGGACTCCGGCGACGGTGTCTCGCACACGGTGCCCATCTACGAGGGATACGCGCTGCCGCACGCCATCCTGCGTCTGGACTTGGCCGGCCGCGACCTTACAGACTACCTGATGAAGATCCTCACCGAGCGCGGCTACTCGTTCACCACCACGGCCGAGCGTGAGATCGTGCGTGACATCAAGGAGAAGCTCTGCTACGTTGCGCTCGACTTCGAGCAGGAGATGGCCACCGCCGCCTCCAGCAGCTCCCTTGAGAAGTCCTACGAGCTTCCCGATGGACAAGTCATCACCATCGGTAACGAACGATTCCGTTGCCCTGAAGCTCTCTTCCAGCCCTCATTCCTGGGTATGGAAGCTTGCGGCATCCACGAGACCACTTACAACTCGATCATGAAGTGTGACGTCGACATCCGTAAGGACCTGTACGCCAACACAGTTCTGTCCGGAGGTACCACCATGTACCCTGGCATCGCCGACCGCATGCAGAAAGAGATCACCGCCCTGGCCCCGTCCACAATGAAGATCAAGATCATCGCGCCCCCAGAGAGGAAGTACTCCGTATGGATCGGTGGATCGATCCTCGCCTCCCTCTCGACCTTCCAGCAGATGTGGATCTCGAAACAGGAGTACGACGAGTCTGGCCCCTCTATCGTGCACAGGAAGTGCTTCTAAGCGCGCCGCGACCCGCTGCCGACAGCAGCCCGCGGCCCGGCCGGTCCCGCGGCCGGCTGCTCAATTCAGGCTTGTAATCTCCGTTAATTTAATTGTACGTAAGATATTATTGTAATTAAATCGTAATAGTGACGGCAGGACGGAGCGCGGCGCCGCGGGCGCGCCTCTCCCGCCGGCCTCGGTACTGCACTCGCCAAAGGATCTTTTGTAATCTCATGAATGATGATTGTATGTGCTGAAACGGATAAGACTACTTTCTTACTAGGTCATTTATAAATTATAAAAAATGATAAAAATACAAAAAAAAATCTGAAAAATTTACCTGCCTTTCTTTCATGTTCCTTTTACACACCACACACAAATGCATGCTCGTTATCTGAGCGCGACGACCGACATTGACCCATGTATGAAAATAGAACGAGCTTGGAGCAATCGTCCTGAAATAGCCGGCCGCCAGACGGCAACCCATGTTTACTCTACGGTAGGGATGCTACATACCTAATCGTATACTATCGCATACCTATAAACAAAACATGTCGGAATCAAAACATTAGATAACAATCACATACCTACGAAAGAAAACATCTTTAGTGCCGGAGTACACGAGCGGTGCGGCGCCGCACCGCAATCGGCGAGCACACGAGCGGTGCGGCGCCGCACCGCAATCGGCGAGCACGAGCGATGCGGCGCCGCAACGTTGTTATGTCGCAGCGGCGCCCGAGCAGCATTTGACAGTCTGTTAATAAAAACTGGATCTTAAAAGACGCCTGCTGTTGTTAAAACCTGCGAGCGTGTACCCATCCTTGTGACGCATAAACAACTGAGCGGTGCCGCTCCGACGCGCGACGTCGCAACGCATTCACCCCTCCCAGCCTCGTTTCATCTCGGCGGTTGCAAATCCGGTGCGGCGCCACAGCGCATCGTGTGTCATGCCACAGATATTTCTATGTAAGACGACGCAGCGACACCGCTCCAGCGCCGCGCGGCCGACGCCGCAACGCATCGTGCCCCCGGCTTTACCTAAAACATGGTCAAGAACTCGACAGACACTTGTCATTCATGTATTCGTGGTAATCGAGCATCGCAACAGATGTTGTATTTTTACCCGACTACGGCGAAGCCAAAAAGAAGGGTTATGATTTTAGCAATCTATGTGTGTTTGTATTGACGTGTGTTCCTCCTTAACACCTAAACTATTCATCCGATTTTGATGAATAAGGTGTCAATCGATTCGTTATTATGGCCCGGGTAACATACCCACTTCAACAATAGGAGTCGATTTTACCTTGTAAACTCCGAATTTAAATAGAGCGTGATTTTTCAGTAGTCAGGTTTTTTTATTTGTAGTATACCACACAAATTCTTGTTTCTATATTAGACTATTCAGGTAGCTGGTCTCAACGAGAAAGTGGTTATCCCTGGGGAGCATATAGGTATGCAATTACCTCATGGTTACAAAGCATCAGTTCATATTTTGCAAGTAAATAATCATTGCATGTGGGTAGGCAATTAACAAGATTATTATTTGTAACAGATGTCACGTTCAAGTTCAATTTTTTTGATTATATAGAATGTATCTTATTACCTATATAGATACGTGATGATTAATATTAACCATGAGTGGTTATTACTATATCGATGGAAAATGGGATGGTGTAGTGTGAAATCACGAAACCACTGCAGTAACTAGCAGATGCAAGGTTCGTGCTACTTCGTTACGGGCAAGTTGATTTAAAGCGGGTAGACTAAAGACGATTCAATTCGTAGCTTTACCCAATTTCAATCATCGATGGGCGTGGCGAAGTACCAGGACCAGCTTCAGAATCATTCATTCTGCCATTAGAATTTATATGCGCAAAGCTGTAATTAACAATCAAACTGTAAATAAAAATGAGATGGATGTGTGGAGTGACAAGAATGGATAAAGTAAGGAATGAGTGTATTAGAGGAAGTTTGAAAGTTGCGCCTGTTACAGAAAAAATTAAAGGAAGTCGTTTATCTTGGTATGGACATGTAATGAGGAGGGATGAAACGCATGTGACTAAAAGAGTAATGGACATAAATGTTGATGGATGGAGAGGGAGAGGAAGGCCAAAGAAAAGTTGGATGTATTGTGTGAAGACTGATATTAAAGAGAAAGGAGTAAATGATGCCGTGACGTCTGACAGGGGAGAATGGAAGAAGAAAATGTGTTGCACCGACACCAAGTAGAATGGGACAAGGGTAGGCAGATGATGATGACCAGCTTCAGAATCATTCATTCTGACATGAGAATTTATATGCACAAAACTGTAATTAACAAATATTAATTCTGCTGATAACGGGATCAATGTCCGCAGGTAGTACTGAATAAGATTTTGTTTTCTTTTGTCAATTATTTAGATTACCTGTGAAGTTTCGTCAGTTAATTTAAGTTGAGGCTGAGAAAGCCTGCCGAACAGTTTTAATACGATTCCCACCTCAAGGCAAGGTTTGGAATCTGCTGAAGTCTAGCAGATTTTTGTAAGACAAAGTAGGTAGGTAAAAAATCAATCTTGATTCTGTTATGTCGGAAGGGTAAGTTTACTTTTGGCCTTATCCGTAGAATGATCAGACCAAAGTAAGAGTTTTTTTGACAACTGCACTATCTTAGCATTCTATTTGGCAATCGTTTGGTAAATACATGTTTAAAAAAGAGTTTGACCCCTCAATTAATGCAGTTAGCTAAGGGACTGCTAATAAATAATGTTTACCTCATTAGGATTTATCAGACCGCTTAGCTTATAGGTACTTAAACTGCTAAGTATGACGTACATACATTCTTAGATGCAACACAATTAGCAGCTAAAGTAAACTCATTTGCTATGTTGATTTATTTTTGACCAGTATACCTACTTAGTGATAGACTTACGTAGGGCTATCATTCGCTCGCGTGGGTGTCTTATTTTATACCACAAGAACGTACGGTAGTACGTATATTCCTGTACGCATACCGGGATAAAAAGTATCCTAAGATATCATAACCCAAGTCAAGGTTTACTTGTGTGCTATACTCCGTCGAAATCCGTTCAGCCATTAGGGCGTTACAAATAAACAAACCAACGCACTTGCACATCTATTTTGCATTCTATTTGGCAATCGTTTGGTAAATACATGTTTAAAAAAGAGTTTGACCCCTCAATTAATGCAGTTAGCTAAGGGACTGCTAATAAATAATGTTTAC
Organism: Noctua janthe; assembly: GCA_910589295.1. Taxonomy (NCBI): domain Eukaryota; kingdom Metazoa; phylum Arthropoda; class Insecta; order Lepidoptera; family Noctuidae; genus Noctua; species Noctua janthe. The sequence continues at coordinate 14,321,232 of OU342559.1, read as the reverse complement.
CTCATTAGGATTTATCAGACCGCTTAGCTTATAGGTACTTAAACTGCTAAGTATGACGTACATACATTCTTAGATGCAACACAATTAGCAGCTAAAGTAAACTCATTTGCTATGTTGATTTATTTTTGACCAGTATACCTACTTAGTGATAGACTTACGTAGGGCTATCATTCGCTCGCGTGGGTGTCTTATTTTATACCACAAGAACGTACGGTAGTACGTATATTCCTGTACGCATACCGGGATAAAAAGTATCCTAAGATATCATAACCCAAGTCAAGGTTTACTTGTGTGCTATACTCCGTCGAAATCCGTTCAGCCATTAGGGCGTTACAAATAAACAAACCAACGCACTTGCACATCTATTTAAAGGTACCTAATATTAGATATGAATGATATTGATATGTCGCAGTATGATAGGTTAGGTCAGTAAGATCAAGAACAATGACTCATAGCCTTAAATACAATATTGTCGTTAAAAATGACGTCACGTCTTGATAGTGTTGGTCATGGCAAGTTACTTTATAATTTAATCAATAACAAACTGCTATCAGAATTCTGAGATAAAGTAGTAACTTGGTAACTTTGGTTAAAACAAGACAGTATCTCTAAGTAGTGTCTATGAGAATAACAGCTTATTCGATCATTTTGTAAAATAATATACTAGGAAGACTGCAAGACCAGATGCTTCCTAACAGTGCTGGCGGGCTAGCATAAACAGGCTAATGTACTGCTGGGATACAGGGGCGTCTGTGAGAGATATGTCTCTGTCTGTGATTGCTGTTAGGTCACCAGACCAAATTAACGCATGACGATAATACCTATATAAAGCAATATTTTGGGGATCAATGAAACTGTATTTTATCATACGACTTTTATTTCGAACATCACAAATATTCCACATACATAATTAGCAATATCGGTTAGTTAAAACGTATTAAAAATTAACGAGATAAAACTGTCAAAATTCATAAAATATTATCGGGTCTAGAACTCAGTGCAACGGTACATACCAAGTTTATTGTCATACATTACACTATAAACTTTGTACAGATAATAAATATGATTAATTTCGAAACAGTGTTGTACTCAATTTAAGGTGGCATACTGCCGAACACTCAAACAACCTAATTTTAAGGCACTCTTATGTATGCCGTCTGACGCTATAAGAATGTCTTAAAGTTGAGAGAGATTTGAGTAGTCGGGAGCTGCACAAATACACATGCATGTCATCCTCATGCCAGATAGACCAAGGAACTCAATGCATACAAAAATATAACTCCGATTAATTGACATGATTGATCATTATAAAATATTTTTGGTACAACAAATAGCTTTCCAAAATTTTATAGATCGCGTAACGAATTGCAATGAAGCAGATTATTGTTAGTGGTAACTTTAAACTACATAAACCTTAACATTAAAAACAGTGACGTGTGGGGTACTACTTAGTCTTATTTTCGAAGAAATCATTCGACATGACTATCAGCTAATGGGAAAGAGATAAGAGGTGATTCTTGGCCCTATTTCTGCTTGTTTACAGGACCGCCATAATGGCCTATAAGAAAACAAAACCAAGCAAATATATTGAAGGCAGTTGATAGATGGTTTACCAGATTTAGTTAAAATATATGCCTAATACACTTTTACATACTTTGGACAACTCCAATCAGAAAGGACTACAGATTCTAGGTAACGGCTTTTATATACAGTTATAAAGTAAACACATTAACGCGTGCCCCCACCGGTGCGGCCGCGGGCGATCTTAGTAGCTGTTACATGAAAATAGGGCCATAAAATCGTTAACAAGCAGTGCTTCTAAAGTACATACAACTAAACTATCTTCTAATAAGATTCTCAAAAATTTCGCAGGGATGTTAGGCTCTTTATTAGGCTACATTAGATTTTGAGACAATCCGTAAACACTTACATTTATATTGGCATAGAATTTATTAAAATCTAACTGGACTAGCTCCTTCACTAAGCCTATGTGCTTGATAAAATTACGTCGATTTAGAAACGAGATAGGACTGAATAGTTCAAGTATTTAATACTAGTAGCTACCAAGTAAAGTTTATGTATAACAATATTCCTTAATTTAGTTTAACAGTCATGTGAGAAAAATAAATCATGATTATACAGTAAATAGTGTTCTTATTCTCAGGTTATGCAAAAGTAGCAATTTATTTTTAAATATGTAAATTGTTTACGTAATTAGATGTAAAATGTATAATCCATACAATTGACACCGCGTTTCCAAATCAACCGTTCAAATTATAAACTAACTATGAAATAAAACCTTAATTTATTAAAACCTTAAAACAATACATTAAAAATCTACATTTATAAATAAAATTAAAAAGTATTCAGAACAACTAAGCGTATTACGGGCATTGTGCGGTCTTGGAGATTTCATTAACGTTATTTCACTGGTCGTGATCACACATCAAAAACTTACAACATCCTTAACAAAGTCACCAACAGTGTTTGTACTATGAATATTAAGAATTTTAAAGATAAGGCCACTTTACACTACACTGAATATGCCTAGGAATGATTACTATCCTCATTCTTGAACACAATTTGATTGGACGAGAGTTTCCACTGTTTTATAGTTCACAATTCACACAGTTCAATTCCGTGACATCTTATTTCTTTTAAAAACAGTTGTAGTGTGTGCTACGTCTCGCTGTCCTTGATACTGTCCTCGGTTGCCCTGCGGACGTCAGACAGCGGGTTGCCGTGTACTCTGAACCTGTAGACGCAAGTGTAAGTCGGGTTGCCATGGTTACTCTCGACTCTCAGTTCAATCATGTCGTAGGCGACCGGGTACTGTACTCCGCCGATGTCGGTCGTCTTGGGGTACTTGACTGGGAAGTACTGTATGGCCGTGCCGTTGGCGTTGTACTGGTAGTCGCCGAACAGATGAGGCTCAGCGTCCATCTCGCCGTGCAGACCCTGGAAGGGATGGTTCACACAAAGTGATCCGTTGATTATTTGGTTTAAAATAAAAATGAAGCTTATTTTTCGTTTGGGAGAAAAATGTTCCTACAAAAGTAAATTGAGGTGTTTATACCAAAAAAAAAAAAAAAAACCTGATGACTAAATGTTAGAAAACATAAACAAAAACACACGCCTTTTTTCCATGGGGGTAGGCAGAAACCACAGAACGCCACCTGCTACGATCCTTACATACTCCTTATGCCCCGTCTACGGTCATACATCTGGTCATACACGCACGCCGGTTGCGAGTACTACGCACCTGACTTTTCTGAAGAACCTCACCAATCAGTCAATCAATCATTTATTTTGTTAAACATAGGTATGGTTACAGATAACAGATAGTATATTGTCTAGAATATGTGCACTATTTTTTGCCAATTTATGGCGCAAATCTGAAAGGTGTGAGCAAGATCTAACAGTGTAACAAACACCATTAACCCAAGGCACTAAAACAAATAGTTTGCAAGCAAGATGTAACACAAGAAACGAAACAAACGTAGGCTAGGAAGGTAGACAAACATTTTGCGATGTAAGTTAACCTTTTGAAATTTAGAGCATAAACGCACGCGCGTGCCCTCCACGCCAAGCCACAACTTCACCTACCATTTTACCACATATTTGTGTCGTTTGGCGTACAGGGCACACGCTTGCTTGTCACGTATATGTGACAATGGCGTTCAAAAGTTTAAGTTTTTTTGTGAGATAACTCTGCTTTAATATCATAGCAGCATAGCGTGTAGTTACATTAGCTTTGAGAGCAGATGGCGGCCAAATTGATGAGCAATAGATGACTACAAGAATGCGATAATAGTTTCAACTATCGCTGTGCTTAGAGCGGGTTGGTTACTAGTAAGGATCACGTTAACATAAACACAAGCTTTTCAATTTGCATTAATTGACCCAAATACGCTCTGATCAATAATTACTTTTAAATAATTAAATTAAACTTAATTTCAGGATACAGTCCATAGTTTTAACAATGGTGCTCAAGTAATTAGGTTAATATTGCTAGTGTATACAATTTAATTATTTATTGGGATCTATGACTGTCCCCACCCAGTGTCTCTGGAACAATCACCTTCCACTTTGGTATTCCTGTCACACAACTTTCAAACTACACTTGCAAGACAGACACGGGATCATGTCTAAGCTGAAGCACAGGGTCATGTAACGTTGAAAGAACTTCGGCCTTGGCCGTAGTAACCGCAAGCCATAACTTACTTCTATAGATATACAATGTTAACAAACATTACGTACATATACGGAGAAGTTCTTCGGTGCAGATTCGATCTTTCCCTCGACTGCAAGCAGGCGGGACATGTGTTCCATGGAGAACCCTGTCACTTCTATTATCGCGTATGTACGCACAACTGCAACAATAAACATTGTGTTAGGTGTATAGTGTTCAGCTCCCTGACGGCTGACGGAGAAGAATGGAAGAAATAACATTGTTACGCCGGACCCAAGTAAAATGAGACAAAGCACCCCCACACAGAGGAGACTTTTGTATCACAATGCATATCAACTGATATAGAACTCCCAGCATGATTGGAAATCTATCACAGTTGTCCTAAACCTAAATATCAGGCCAAGTTAAAGTAGATGGAACAATTAAATTATGAGTTCACAGTCCATTCAATTACTGCTACAGTTAGTTGTTCCGGGTCTGGCTGTTTGTATGTGTGAGTTCAAATGTTTGTAAACATTTTTTTTTGTATTAAAGAAAAGAATTGCATCATTAAGAATTCCCACTGTCGTAAAAAATGTAGTAGTATGTCATTTAAAGTAATTGCTTCCTCGATGCTGCTCGAAACATTGCGCTGGGTTGAAAGTTTGATAACTAAATTAGATCCTTTTAAGTCTACTGCTCTTTTATCGACAGATGTTCTTGCTTCTTCAGGAGTCTTCTCGCACATTAAAAGATAGATAAGAGCGTAGGTCATGCCACGATGAAAAAGATAACCTGTTGACTCTGCTGCGCCGCGCCGGACATAATTAAGTATCTTTTTATTTATGCATCCCAATTCAGTAAATTCTACTCACCCAGATACCCAGGGAAGCCTTGGAAGGCCCAGCACTCGGCGGGCATGGCTCCAGGAGTGAGGGCGTACCGCGGCGACGTGTACACCCACCACACCGGCAAACCCAGGATGCTGTACTGCTTCGTCTTGATCTGGTACAGCTCTGTGCACTTTGTAGAGATCACTTGACCACCTGGAATGTGATGGAAGATGAGTTAGTGAGGTAACGAATAAATATTAGTGAAAAGAAAAATCTAAGTGATTGGAATGTATTTTGTAAGCATATTTTTGTATGGCATCCAAACGTGCATGTGATGTCGTTTAGTTTCATTAAACAAATTCTTGTTTGTTTACTGTAGTCATACTAGAACGCGATAAGTTAATAGATTGATTGACATTTATCATTTTACGTAACACCTATAGCATCTGAATAGTAAAAAAAATGTAATATACCTGCAGATTCCAAAGCGTAGTCAACCAATCCAGTTTTATCAGCGTCATATACATCCAGCATGCCTACGATCACTTTCTTTACAGCTTCTATATCCAACCCAGTATGTACTGTCTGAACCTCAACATCTCTAACATACTCCTTGATCCTCTCAACAATGATCTCCATCTGTCTCCGTTCGAAGACCGCAAGGTACTCTTGGACCATCTGACGGATTCTGTCCTCATCCATGTCCGGTTTCCAAGTACTGATCAAGCGTTCATGAATCTCCTGAGACATCGCCTGCATCTGCTCTTTTGTCACGTAATCCTTGTCGAAGTACTGCTTCAGTTTTGCAGCTAAAGCGTCCGCGTTGTTGTTTTCGTTGAAGATTTGGATTATATTTTGTTGCAAATGTTTGAGGGAATATTGCTCGATTTGCGCTTCGAAGTTGTCGAGTCGGGAAAGTTTTTGGTCGAAGTATTTGAGGCGAGTGTCGACGTTCACCGCCCAGCCTTCTAAAGCCGCCATACGCTTCGACAAATCTGGGTCTTGTAGGATCTGGGGAGGCTTGTACGTGTCCACTACCAACTGCTCCGGAGGTACCACTTGCTCACCGTACTTGTAATCTGAAACAGATATTTCATGTTAGTCCAGTTTGGCTTTTCCTCTGTCCTTCCCACATAATGCTTTAAATAAACACAGTTATAACAAGAGTGACAGGGAAGGACAGAGTATTATAATTAATTAATATTACAGGTATTTGAACTCACCCAAAAGTGTAGCGTCCATCGAGTACGTCCACTTTCTTATAGGTGATTTGGCCTCTATCCTTCCCCGACTTTATAATATTTATGGCAAAAACAGGGAAGAATTATATGGGAATAAATAACAAGACTTATTTCTTACGAACGATATAATTAAATCAAAATGAACCAATTAGTAGAACACAATTTGTAGAATAATTGTTACATCATCGAAATGTAATCGAATACGAATTTGCTTATGAACTAAATTAAATTATTAAGAACATCACATCGAAAGTAAAGCGAACAAAGCAGGTTGTTTGTGACAAATAAATATTTGTGCTTATAGTAATACAATACTTATGAATGGAGTATTGTCTCTGGTGGGGTGAAATAGCACAGATACAGTATTGCAAATAAATCCCTGTTTCAAATACATTTCTTAAATCATAACATTGTTAACCAAATGCGTCAAGCATTGGAGACACCAGAAATTATAGATTTTTTTTGCGTAAAATATTCAAAATTATACAAACATAATTAACTTTTGATATAGAAAACTAATTTACATACAGGCCTTATACGAAACGTGTTATCTTTTACACCTTTATATTACGGATAAACAAAAAAAATAATTTTAGCTTCTTTTCATCAAACCATAGTTGCACAATTTAAAGACCTCTATAGGCACATATTTGAAATCAAATCTCCTTTAATTATAAAAAAAAAAAACTTAGGAGCAATCACATAAATAATCAGAAATTATGACTAGGGGTTAGTCTTTTTAATTTTATCAATTTGGAAATAAGATTAGCACGTTTTTGTTAATACAATAATTTGTACCAAAATAGTAATTAACTTAATAACTAAGTAAAACTCCAATGTATGGCAACGTCATGTTAATTTAGGTACATCGATGTTGGTATACTGTGTACAGTATACTACTTAAATAACTAATAACCTGCTGAAGTTATATCATTCCTGGAGTAAGGGAACAGTACATCGACAAGACGTAATTATTTTAGACTGAAAATTATCATCAAAATATGCTTAATTTTTCTTAATAGGGCCGTATCACAGAACAATACTTAAGACTCAAGCATTACTTAAAACTGGTTTCAAGCCATTTCATTGGTTGTTATTAATTATAAGTAATGCTCGAGACTTGAGTGTGGTTCTGTAATAAGGGCCTTGATGTGTCTATGGAAATCTAAACTGAATCGGCCTAGAACTTGGCCACGAGTTTGGCGTCTTCAATAGCGTCCATCGGTGCCTGTAATGAGCAAACAACAGAACACACAGGATATTAAGCGCTCCATCGTTCGTGGGACAGCGCCACATTTGTTTTTAGTTCAGGAAATAATTTAATCAGCAGATTAACAATTAATACAAAAATATAAATAATAAATGAAAATAGATGATCTGTATTGCGGAATGAAAATAAGTATTATCATGTTATAATAAAATATTAATCCACAATATACATAAAATATTTTATATAATAGTAACGAGACAATCATAAAACATTATTTTCACATTTATAAAATTATAATAATTGTAATAAATTAATAACATTTAAAATCCAATTGAATGTAAGCATGTGCATACATGACAATACAATTTAAATTAAGCTTTTACATGATGATCAGAAAATAATAAAAAAGCTAATTTAAATTTCAGGTACTGATAATTTCCTAACATAAAAAAGTAGCTAAGAATTATAAATCTGTGATATGAAACTCAACAATTATATTGATTTATTAAAATTAAATTTCACTACATTCTAAATGTATGCACATCCTTCAAGAATTAAAAGCACACAATTATATTTATTATTGTTAAGTTTAGACTTACATCTATGTATGCATCTACTTCCAAATCAATCTTATTTTATAATATTGAACATTATAATGTGAGCTTCTGGCGAATGTTTTATCCGAGCCCGTTTTTATGTTAAAATTACTCACAAATTGATTACAATTGCATGTGTGAGAGAATAGACATTATGTCAACGTACGGAGACAAAAATTGAGCACCCTATTATAGCGGGTATGTACTTACATATACAGTTAAGTACAGAAATAACTTTATTGTATATACTTCTGGTATCGTGTACTGGAACATCGCCCGAACAATTGCCAGGACTTGAGAAAAGTAGAAACTGCATTGCATTGAACAACTGCTTGAACTGAATATTATGTAGGTCTTAATAGACCTTTCACGAAAGATGATATGTTTATTATTATTTATTAGGTATGTACGGTTTGTACAATTCGTAATAAATAAACCCTGCTTGTAATTTTAGTCGGAAATGGCTGGCAATTCAGTATTTAGTAAATTTTGGAGTTGAATGGTCTTGTAAACCTTTGGGTCTACCATTTTCGACAGAGTACATAAGGATGGTATAGCAGACGTCGCCGACAAATTGTGTACGATACTTAGAGCCCGTTTCACCACCTACGATTAAGTTCCCGTTAACTTACTAGGCAGATAATTTTATAAAAATTCTGTTCCATTTTTGAATGTATTCGGTAAGTAGTGGCTATTCGGAGATCGTGAAACAGGCCCTAAAACTTAATTTAATGCTATGTCCTCGTGTGTATTATTAAAACTGGAATATAACTAAGTCCAATATGCGTGATACGTGTAACACAAAATCTACTGATTCTAAAAACCTACAAACATCACATCGAGAATACCTGATAAAAAATTGAAATCTGCAATCTAAGAAACAAAAAGTTTTTAATGCCTATTCCTGCGTCGGCGACGGCGGCGGCGCCTCTGTCGGAAAACGCCAACCCGTCTTACATTCTTCATTAATAAATGCAAAAGGAAAGTCGCTGTGACCAATATCACAAAATAAAATCCCATTTCCATCAGATTAGCGAAGTAGAATAATAACTGGGAGGAATAGAGGTCGCGTCATCCGAATAAATCGCGCCAGGCCTTTTTGACCTCTTGGAAGCAACTATCGGCGACAACAACGACATAGTCGGAAGCATCAGCTACTCTGTTCTGTACTATATCCCTGTACTCTATGTAGGTTTTCTTCATTTCTGGAAGGTTCTCTCTTATATCTGGTAACGTGATATTGATGTCTGGCATCTTCGGCATCTCGAAGCTCGGTAGCGAAATGTTTGGTAGCGATAACTTCGGCATTTGTAGGGCGGAGAACTCGGGTAGGTCTAAGCGGAAATCGGTAAAGTTTACCATAGCGAGACGTTCCCAGTTCTCGTAAGTGTAGTGCGCTGTAAGGAATTGGCTTGTTAACCTATTGCTTTACATGTTAGCAGTGAAAATGTAGGCTACATTTTTTAGGTGATGGTTTCCTAATAAAAGTTGATAGAAATCTGGAACAAATAGTTTCAAGACGTTCTTTTGTGATAAAACAATATCTTAATAAATAGGTAATTTTTTTTTTGAGAGACCTTTTATCACTAGTTACGACTTATTTCCCGCCGATCTAGCGTTGTACTGTGTTTATGACCTATTTTACAGTTCTTACGTCATTTACATTGCCTCATTGTATTTATTTGTAGGCTTTATTATAAGAACTGCCGATTATAAGGACTGTATTCATAATAAGTTCTAAGAATTTATTAGTGCTATAAAGTTCATGACAAAGGAACGACTGGCAACTTTTTTACAGGAATAAACGTTCGTTGTTCTAAGCAACACTCAAATGGTTGTTATACTAAGAACATTTGATAACAGAAACGGAATCTGCACCGTAACATTAGCCAATTATACGTAAGATCGTTGTGAGCCAATTTAATGTATTTGTTGTAAAACTTTATTTTTAGAATGGTGAAAAGCAGAAATACTTCAAAAATCTCATTTACTGACTTCAAAACGTTCAGTATTTCCTGTTATAATGTTAAAGGAAAAACTTCTGTTAAGGTGTGGTTGAACCGAGCGGATTGGAGAGCAGACCGGACTGCGTCCACGGTACTTCGACAGATCATACATACATAACACCATGCCTGTAATCCCTGAAGGGTTAGGCAGAGGCGTACCTAATAGTACACCCACATTTCGCAAGTTATGTTTAAGTCCCTTGTAAGAGGGGGCGAAACTACTGCCATCAACCGGGCACAAATCCACACTCTATGGCTGCTTCTGAGAAATTCCTGATAGAAAAACCCAATAACACTTAACCCGACCTGGAAATCGAACCCAAGACCTCATGCTCAGCAGTCGCGCTTGCGACCACTAGACGAACTAGGCATGTATTAAAAAGTCTGTCAAAGTTTCCGCAGCCAGTCTGTCCGTCTTCAGGCCACTTCGTATTGCTGACCGCACCTTTACTGAATCTGTTCAAATAATTTTCAGCTCTGCACTATACTGAAAATAAAGTTGCAAATCCCTTATTACAATACAAGTGAAGTACTTACATCCATAGCCGAGTGCAGGCAGCAGCAACAGTAGGAACCACGGCCACCAGCGCCTCTTAACGGGTTTCTCTCCGAAGTACTTCTCATTTACGCCCACGTGGTTCGGTGATAGCTGTGAAATATTGTAGATAAAATTAGTTGGGATTTCATGTATCTTGTATAGGTAAAGAAGCTACATGCTGCATAGAGTTAATAAAAAAGAAAATCTTATAAAACCCCCATCGCAACAAAGAAAGGCGAACAAACATTTCAAAAGTCAATAAAATGGCTGAGCCGGTGTTGATAAAACATGTCTAATTGATAAAAATATACACATCATGCCCTTTTTCATTCGATACCCCACTTGGGTAAATTTGAAAATATTCGATTATTCATCACCACTTTCATCCCCCATATCTAGTAAAAGGCTGCACCAATTTTGATAAAACGTGTCTAAGAACAATCGCCAAGAAACTAGCTTTCAAATAAAAAAAAAACAGCATCCAAATCGGTTCACTCGTTTAAGAGGTACGGTGCCAGAAACACACACAAAATCAAAAAATCAAAATCAAAGCATTTATTTCAAGTAGGCCAGTTACAGGCAATTGTAATATGCTTTCTTACATAGTGTGCGTTTAATGCATGTTTTAAATTTCGTTTCATTCAGTTCAAGAATACTTTGTGGAATTTTATTATAGCATCTCAAACAGTACCCCATGAAAGATGAGTCTACTTTAGCGAGTCTGAAGCCTGGCTGAACTAATTGGTCTCTATTTCTAGTACTGTAATAAGTTTGACAGCAATGTGAATGATGTAACCAAGGAAGGTTAAAGTATTCTCATTTAAAAGAGTGTCCATAGAGTTTCTTGCCCGTTCTTCTACATAGAGATCTACGTTAGGGAATGGGCAACTACAGTACTTTCACACTTTTTGTGCCTTGTGACTGGGACTGTAGCTATTTTTTACTGTTGTCTTTGTTTCGACAATTCAAAAGTGCCTGTAACTGGCCTACTTGAAATAAATGCTTTGATTTTGATTTTGAACACCCCTCTTTTTGCGTCGGGGGTTAAAAAAGAAATTATTAAAGTCAACGACTTCCGTAACTGGTCAATATGAATGCGTGATGAAACGTACAGAATATTTTGTTCAGTACAGTCTGAGTCTTAGAAATAACATAATTATTACTTTTGATTTTGGTCTGTGAGAAGCAATCTTCAGCTGATATAAACTAACAGGAGTATTAAATTGTAAATAATAGTAGAATATTTATTATAATGTGTGTAAAAAGACCCTTAACGAAGCGATCATTTTTTTGTTCCTTTTAGTTAAGGAGATATGGGAGGTGAAAGTTCCAACTTTTTCACAAGTTTTTTTGTTATAACTTTACTTTAAATACCTCTATGATCTCTGTCAATGCATAGATCAGTACAAAGTTTTGAGTGTGTTACATTACAAAAGTCGGTTCCCAACAATAAAAAGCGTAGAGTTATTTAGTTGGATGTACAGAATGCTTGGTTGACAGCTTCGTGAAGGTTCCGTTTTCACCTAGTCTTTTGCTTGGCATACTAACAGTTTCAGTGACAGTCGTAACAGTGGTAGTAACAACGGTCTTGATCATCGTGTAGATCCATACGAAGGGCGCCGCCACTGCAGTCGCGCTCCGGGATAGTACGCCTGTTGTGGACGAAATAATACGTTAGCATTACATACGAATGTGTCATCACGACTTTATGTGATCGGGCTTAGGATATAACATAGAACGTCGCCTTTTATGAGCTCAGTGTAGGGTCTTGAGTTTATTCTCCAGGAAGAAGATTTTTGGTTTAAGCATAACTTTCTTAGAAATATGTATGCTATTATTGGTAATAGAGGATCTTAAGGTTAAGCCGTGATTGCCTAGGTTGGTCTGTGGATGGTGACCACCCATTACATACCTAGTTCCCTCTCGGAAAGCACGTTTAGCCGTTGGTCCCGGCTGTCATTTGTAGATCTTTGACATTCGTCACAGGTAGTCAGTGGCCCAAAAAGTTTGATAACCAGTCTTACCAAGGGTATCGTATTACCTAGTACTAACTGGATTGTGGAGGTCAGATAGGCAGTCGCTCCATGTAAAATACTAGTATTCAGCTGCATCCGATTAGACTGGAAGCTGACCTTAACATGGTTGGGAAAATGCTAGGCAGATGATTACTTGGAGATTAGTATACTATTATTGGTGATAGATGCTCCCCCAATTACAAGAGATTAACATTACTGGCGAAATTTGGTCTTAAAGCGCAGTACGGCAAACTCTATGGTAAACAAAGAAATAAAGCTCATTTTCACAGTTTGTCCTGCTTGCACCTCAAATCGTCTAACTGCATTTAACGCTACACTTATTTAGTGACTTTGTGGTGCAAGACTGCAAGCAGACCTTTGTGGTTTTCTTGAAAAATATTATATTTGAGGGAATACTGGCCCACGTCTGGACCCCAACACCACTAATGTACAAATAAATGGTTCAGTAGTCTGTCGATGGCAAAAATGTAAAAACAGACACAATCGAGAGACCATTAAACGGTTTGTGAATTAGTGGAGTATGGCCCTTGATGTGATGCCTCTCAAAAAAAAAACCCCACCATACCTTTCGGCCTCCGATCAGTGAGAGGGTACCGGTGTGGGGGCCCCATCACCTTCCGGTACGTGTTCCTCGTGCCGCTAGTGATGCTGGTGATCATGGTGATCAGTAGTCGCGTGATCCACCAGCGCTGCTCCGCTGCGTACGCGCCGCCGTTGCCGTGCGGGTAGGAGCTCTCATCGTCCGAGCTGTCTATTGACTGGGGATGGAAAAAGGCATGGTTGTCTATTGTCTAAGTAATAGGTAGGTACATCGGTTAACAGAAGTTGAGATGACAAGAGTACCTACAGCTAGGTTGCAAAGTATTATTTGCCATCCAGAGTGGCAATGGCGACGTGAATTCCTTCTACCGTACAAACATAAATTCGACTTTAGTAAAATACCTAGAGACCTGTACGTCATCTAAGTATTTGTTCTGTGTCACACCAAAAGCTTAGGGTGTCTTACTGTGCTACAAACTAACATCTGGTATTTTATCATATTTGGTACGATAACAGGATAATGTTAAAGATGGCTATATTATTAGCATATAATCTATACTAATATTATAAAGAGGTAAAATTGTGTCTAAGTTTGTATGTAGGGGTAATCTCCGGAACTAATGATCCAATTCTAAAAATTCTTTCACAGGCAGAAAGCTACATTATTTGTGGGTGCTATATAAGGCTATAAGTTTTATATATATCATACTAGTTACTCGTGCTATCACATTTTTTGCTGACGAAGACGAGGGCAAAGTGCTACAAAATCAAAACAATTGACTATTACTATTAAAGACTGGTTTGATGTTTCCTCGTAAGTTTTAGCATGATTCATACAGTATTGATAGCTGTGCATTATTCAATGTATACTGTGTCTCATAGCTTACTAAACTTAGGTTATATTGAATTCTCCGCCGCTGACTTGTCTCACATTTATAAACATTGAACTGAGATTTCGCAGTATGCATTGAAGTTGAAGTTGGAGACTGTCAAAGGCTTTTTTTGTTATATATATCATAGTTGGTTATATGTTATAGTTGGCCTCTTTAGTGTATATATAATTTACACTAAAGAGGCCAACCTGGTCCCGGAATCAGTTAGCGTTCTAAAAATTAAGGGTACAGGTAACTCACCGTATACCGCCGTCTCACAGTGCTGGTCGTCCAAGAAGTAGTGGCGGCCAGGCGGTCGAGCTCGTCGACGCTGGTGTTAGGCCCCTGCACGCGGAACTGTGACAGGGAGCGACGAGACATGTTCGGCATCGCCACTTGCCCGGGCGCTAGTTCCACTCGGTCCTTAGACATGGGGGAGTATGTGTAGTCCGTCTTTGGGTATTTGCTGGGGAGAGAGGAAGATAAAAAGGGTGTTAATTATTTTGTAATATATTTTTAGTTCTCAACGTAAAAAGAGGGGTGTTTTTACTGTTTTTTACTTAGTTTGGACATAGTAGTTTCGATGTTTTTTTTTTTTGCATTTTGTTTGTGTACGAGTTTTTTTTTTAATTATCGTTTTACTTTTTATGTTTCATATGTAAACTGCTGAAAGTAAATAAAGTAGATTTACTCGACTCCCGTTTTAATATGGTAAATAAAGTCTAAAAATATATTCATTAAAACAAAAGTGCTCACTGATAGCTAAGTTAGGTTACAAGTGTTACAATACAACTAATAAAAAAATAAGATTGACATTTTTTTGCGTCTTATCAAAACACTTGACACAAAAAGTTGTAGTACTACTCGCATGATGAATCGATACAGGAAGTAACCAAAAAGAGGCCACTCCACTATAACCTATGTTACCATATTTACAATGTATGCTGACCAAACACTCCATCTACATTAATACGATAAATCAAACACACGAGTTGTAAAACTTGTAAATAGAACCATATGTAGGCAAGAACAGCCCAATAACCGTAAAACAAACAATAAAACCGTAACTCTAACACTGGAATCGACACGAAACGTATAAACAGACCCATAAACGAAATACCTGACGATTTCTGCGCACCTTAGCGTCCTTAACCCTTCATACATGATTGCTGAAGGCAGTCAGATGGAAACTTATTCACGGTGTCACTTGAAGTATAAAACCTCTTGTATATACCAAGTTTCTGCAGTACTCAGGTACTACTTAACACTATTGACTCCACATAGTTACACAGTCAAGCAAAATTCTCCCTTAAATGAGCGTTAAAGAAGTCAGTAAGGTGGTAACTTAATCACAGTAACACTTAAAGTATAAAATCACTTGCACCCAGCTTATTCGGTCCTCAATAACTATTGATTGGTCAAAGTTATATATTTAAGTAAAATTCTTCCATAACCGCAAATGTGTCAAGACATCGACCTAATAACACTGAATAGGTAAACTCCCATCGAAAATACTTCAGAAACGGCACGAGTGATTAAATAGCGAGTGTTTCTTGAAAATATACAGTGTGTTTCCAAAATGCACTTATCACAGTTGGTGAGTAAAGTGTACTGCATGAGTTTGGCATCGCTTGGCATTTGCGCGCGGCGGCGCAATGCAAATATAGAACTTAATAATCTAATTTTATTGTCACCGTCCTAGTCTTGCAGGACACGTCATGTCGTGAGTACCAAGCTTTGTTTATAGTGTGAATAAGGTTTTATGTGTTATTTACCAATCGTGTAATTTGATTAATACTTAAGTAGCGAACAGGTTTTGTATTTTGAATGACTTGAGTAGTTCTAAGTTTGCTGTCAGTCATGTGTCGATAGTTATTGGAAATGTGAATCGTGTTTTAGGGTTACGGAAATATAATCATATTGATTTGATTTTTTAAAGTTGTCCTGTTCCATTAAGGTGTTAGTTAAAAGTTTAACATCACAGTAGACCACAGGGTTTAATTAATTAAAAATAATCCAATAATTTATGTGTTACTAGCTGTTGCTCGCGACTTCGTTCGCTATTTTGATGTGTATCATCATCATCCTCCTGCCTTTATCTCAATTTATTTGTGGTCGGCGCAGCATGTCTTCTTCTTCCATACTTCTCTATTACTCCTCATCTCAGTAGTCACCTCCTTTCTTGCCATATCATCCTTTACACAGCCCATCCATCGTTTCTTTGGTCTTCCTCTACTCTTATACCCATCCACATTCATACTCGCGAGAAAAACAAAAAAATAGTCTATGTGCCATTCCAGACTATAATCTCTCTCTGTGCCTAATTTCATACAGATCCGTTCAGCCGTTCTGGAGTGATTGAGTAATAAACATCTATCCATCCAAACTTTCGCTGTTATAATAGTAACGTAAAACTTCGTGGTTTTCTTAACAATGCTTGCTCTAATTATAATGACCTACCGTAGCGTAATAACTCCTTCCAAAGTATCCGTCACTTCCATTTCAGTCTCAACTTTTGTCATGTTTCAGTACAAAAATAATTAAAATTTATATTAAAATACATAAAGTCAACCATAAATTAGTCAATAAATATAAAAACTTTTCACGAAATCATTTAGACCAGCCAGCTGGTATTAAAACAGGCATGATTATGACAGTTGATGATTCCAATTTTGAAATTACTATTACAAGTATACCCGCTTAAAAAAAAAAACGAAATGACGTCATATGTGTGCGTTCCAGATTTTTATCTGTGTAATTGAGTAGAACTTGAACATGTTAACGTATAAATTGATAATGTTACGCTGTTACGGAGACTGAACATTGAACTATTTACTTTCTGTGTTCATACTCTTTGGTGTGATTTTCAATATCGAGTCTTATCTTAAGTGTGCAAACATTATCTGTATATTTTGTTTTATCGTATAGTGCACTCTAGTATTCGCGCAAAAATATCTACTGAAGCATATTTATACAGTATCATATTCGCTTTAGCTCTTAGGTTTAAGTATATAAATTAATTCTATATACAAAGTACAGTGATTTCGCTAGGAACAATATAAAATTAGGATGTTTAAACTCAGTCTATGTTTAGCCGACAACTTAAATAGCTTTTCAGCGCTCCGCGAAGCTTTTTGCTCAACCGAATCGTGACACACATAATTATATTTTTTTGGATGTACAGTCAACAAAGAGGTAAGTACTTAGGCAAGAAATTTTAATTATTTTCTAAACGTTTTTTTGAGTATCAGTAGACCAGTCCTTTGTCTCAGGGGACCTAAATAAATCTTAAAAGATTTCTAAGAACTAAATGACAAAAAGTGCAAGGGCGAGAGCAGTAGTGGCCTATTGGTGGAGACCCCGACTTACGAGCAGTAAGCCGTGGGTTCGGACCCAGCCAGGCGCATCACTTTGTGTAAGTTATTTCATCACCACTGCTCTCAAAATGGTGAAGGAAAACATCGTGAGGAAACCGGCATTACCTACAACCAAAAATTCGAAGACATGTGACATCTACCAACCCGCACTGGGTCCGCGTGGTGGATTATAGCCCATTCCCTCTCATAGAGAGGAGGCCTAAGTCCCAGCAGTGGGAACATTAATAGGCTGATTATGCAAGGGCATTGCGGATGTTCAAATACATCCTCATTTTTGCTCATACCTGAAAATTTTGTTGACTGTACTCTATTTGGCACTGACTTGCAAAGTTTGTTGATAGTAAAAAGTCTAGCCACTGTCTAATGTGCCAAATTACTATTGATTGCTATAGACATGACGAAACTTCATTATTGATTTTAATTAGAAAATGATATGGGATTTTGTTCTATTATAATTTTGTAGTTGTTATTATTTATTTGTAACTAGGGTAAGATATTGGCATAGCATTGACCAAACCTTGTAGCTGTTTATTGTAGATACTAGGTGAATTGTAGCCATCAGCCTACAACCACTACTGAGCAAAGGCTTCCTCTTTGACTTTCAGCAAGTACAGACGCCAGCACATCAAGCTACTAGCATCTGTCAAATTTATTTAATAGATTTTCAACTTTATCGCTAAAGCATTAGGTTCAAGGTTGATTGGGTAAATTTTTGATATTTGACAGTTTCGGGTGGCTTGATGTGCTGGCGTGAAGAAGCTCCAGTTAGGCCATTCGGAATACCATCTATGGAACTCCATACTGCTTAGCAAAATTATGAACACCGTATCAAACATCGCCTCGCCTTCGCCCGATCGACATGATGCCGACCGGGTGCAGTGCCTATTAGTGTTCTCAATAAAGGTTACGTTGATACTCACTTCCAGTACTCTCTAGCCATCTTGTACAGTCGCGAGGGCAGATGGTCGCTGCTCGGGTTGACCTCGAGCAGTATGCTGGCGTCGGCGAGCGCCTGCTCAGCGAACGAGCTGTCAGTGGAGCACGCGCTGTACGAACTTGGACTGCCTATGCGGGACGACCTGTAGGTAAAGTGGTGGTGTTAGTTTGTGGGAAGAATACCATGGTTTTGTAGATTTTGTCGTGATAAAGGTAGGTTTGTATCGTAGAGAGGCATATGCTCCAGGAGTGGACGTTATGGGCTGATTTTGTCCGAGTAGATACATAGATAGAATCTTTGTAATAATACATGAAGAAAAAACATTGTACCCCCTCTTTTAACATACATTGCACGCACGTAGTAGTTTTAGATTTGACACAGTAAAAGTTTCTTAAGGAGGAGTGCAAAAAGATTTAAAAAAACCTGTAAAAGCTTTCTGAAATCTTAAATTTAATTATTCCGTAAATTTGTCAATGAGTAAGACGTCATTATAACCGCGTAGTCGTGATTTATAAGCGAGCAATTAAACGGACAGCAAACAAATGAGGTGCGGCAGACGTGAAATTGAGGAGGACCTTGCGAATTCCGACGACATTGAGAGGATTTTAGAATTCTTAGATTCTGACGCTACACGTGTTTATGTACCGTCTAGAGAACCAGATTCAAAAAACAGATTGGAAAATACATTCTATTATTTGATATGACATGAATAGCGAATGCATTATATTTGCTGTGTGGTTGAATGTAGTCCGGAACTGATTTTGAACCTGGCCGCAGTTTCATGATAAACGGTTTTGGTACACTTTGCTAGCACTTACAATCATTTGGTTTTTGACCGTCAACAGTTATCTTTAAAAAAAAAATATTTTATGTACGTAGCTGTTGAATTTAAAGCATAGTCAAGGATAGACTATAAGGCAAAACAGATTGGACATCGAAAAACGTGGCGTAGGACATTTCCTAGCCAAATGAACCGGTGACCTTTATAAAGCATCTGGAGCAGGGCGTATGGGAGAATGGAATGCAGTTTGTCGGCTTCGAAGAATTGTAGATTCAGGTGCCGACTTTCAAGAGTAGATACTTAGATATCATATAGTTCTTTAAGCTGTCCACAGAAAAATGTAATACGTTTACCTAGAATTACACTCTAACCATCATCATTCTCCCTTATCCCAACTTATTTAGAGTCTGCTCAGCTTGTTATCTTCTTCCATACTTCTTTTTATTGCACTATATAGGGTGACTGGTTATAAGTGACCGATACTTAAACACGTGATTGTAGTCATAACAAACAACTTTCCCAAAGAATGTTTTTTTTTTTTATATACACATTCACTTTTATCACAATAACACAACAGCCGAATGAAACTTTCGCTCGTGGCGCCTTTGACCTATCAGCTGTTAGCCGCATGACATCGTTGTTTCATTACTATCGTACCGTGCAACAGTGGGTAGGTAGAGCACCCGTGCGGCTCGCAAGCCTGCTCCGAAAGTTTTATTGTGATAAAAGTGAATGGGTATTGAATAAAAGTTTCTTTGGGAATGTTGTTTTTTAGCATGAGTACAATCACGTGTTTAAGTATCGGTCACTAATTACCAGTGACCCTATTCTCGCTGACGACAAATAGATTACATAGAGGAGAACTCAACGAAAAAAAACATCAAATCTTGCCTTTCAAAATATGACTCAAAAGTCAGGTCCAATTTATTAGTAATGTTCTATTATCTAGTCAAAATTAGATAATTGATCTGACAACATAGCTGTACATCATGTTCAGCCTATTACCAGTTACGTGAGTAGACGTAAATTTTTAGCGTGGCACATAAAAATGTTGGCCCAGTGCCAACTGTACCAATAGTAACGTTTGGCCCAATATTTGTTTGTTTGTTTGTTTGACAGATCCATTGATAGAAAAGCTCTTGTAGTAACAGATATTATAGTTATTTGATGTTAAGAGTAAGGATTTGTTTTAAAAATATAGATGATGAAAAATAAGCTAAGGTTATTTTCAGCAACAAAATTTTTTTTTAGGTCAGAGGCCGCATTGTGCAGGAGTTTATGGCAAGAACAAAATAATTATAAAAAATCATGGATATAAAAAACACACCTTTTTGGCTGAACGGGGAACGACTGTAAAGTGAAGCTTTACAGCCATTCCCCGAGCGAACAAAAGCCCCTTTTCATTTTCTTGATACATTATCTTAGTCAGTACTAACTCCCAGTACCAACTGGGTTGTGGAGATCAGATAGGCAGTCGCACCATGTACTACCATGTAATACTGGTATTCAGCTGCATCCAGTTAGACTGGAAGCCGAACCCAACATATTTGGAAAAAGGCTAAGCAGATGTTGATTATCTTAGTCACATCCTCAAAACCGTGTGGTCAGCCGAGTGATTTTACGAGTTAGCAATCGTGTTATCATTATGTTACGTATAGTCATGTACGTTTTCCGATTACCTGATGGGGTCAGTCGAGCGTCGCAATAATCTTACGCGGATCATTACTTCGATAAGCATAACGCATTTTCATAATATATTTAATGTAAGTTAATGTAAATACAATTTTTCATTCATCGTTTTTGGTGGAAGCTTCATTAAAAAAGTTTTTCGTGCATACGATGTTTATTTATTTAATCTTCATGTACAATAGTGGTACCAGTCAACCTTTGGGTTCAATAGTAAAACATTGTGATAGGGTACAAAATAAATATCACTTCTTGTTTTCGAAAATTTATATACCTAAATTGATACTCATACACATTTACAAATAAAATAAACTAATAAATAAGGATAAGACGATAAGACAGAGATTGACTTTCAACCACAGGAGTGTTTGCCTAATTGAAAGGCAGACCAATTCTCGTTTAAGCAATTCTGGATCTTTTGGTCAAACACTTCTCGAGCTTCTGATAGATATCCTGTCACGACTGTTTTTCCTCTTTACATGATGGCCGGTAATTAGAGCTTCACGTACTTAAATACGTTAAGCAATCTACATTTTTTACCAGTCGCCTTTTTTATGACAGAACATGGCAGTATGATAAGCCTTTTATAATACCATATACCACACAAGGTGTCCCAAGTGGTTGCATGTTTACAGAGGCGTGTTTGCTATGATAGGAGAGATAAGGGACGACTTTGATCCATTATTAGAAGACTGAATTCAAGAACATTAATTAAGATGGTGATCTGGAATCTTAAGCTGAAAGTTTTGATAATCTTGAGTAATTGGAATCCTACAAGATGAAAATGTTGCGTTACTTAGCACCTTACAGAACCAGGATCCATCCCTAGAAGAAACGTTATTTAATCAAATACTCGTTATCAATTATCATAACACCCCCCCCTGCCAGTGATAATGTACTTTGTCCACAGAACGAGCTCAACAGTCAATATGAGCGTGTGTCGACGACGCCCTCCCCCCCCTGTGTACTGGGACACAGGTTTTTACTCTGTTCGAGGAAGTGGTTCGTAATCCAGCACGCGAGCCCAGTGTGGATTGGTAGTTGGTCTGTAATCGACTTTTGCCAGGGGGTCTAAAATGGCCAACCTAAAAGCGATTCATTTCCTGAATTCCGACATGATACATATTATTCTCCTAACATGATTCTGCTAAAGCGGCCTTTTTGGACCCCACGAAAAGACCAATAATTAATTATCTAAAGTACAGTACCTATATTATTAATACTATTTTCTGCTATCTCAAAAATCACGATGATAAGAATCGTCAATGGAAATATAATAATGCAAGCATGAATATTATTATTCATTTGAACAATATTTGCATAAGCATATGCAGATGCATTGAAAAGGCGTGAAAACATGTGACCTTGTTGATGTTATGTCAACTTATACTTGAAACTAACGGAGACGGATAAGGTTGGTGACATTGAGAGGAATTTCAAGCGAAAATAAGGTCAGACTGTCAGGCTGATGGATTTTTGGTGTCTGTTAGTCATTGATGAACCAATTCTATTTCCTTAGTGGTCATTCAAAAGTACCCTTGAATGGCCTCACTGAAATAAATATCTTGAGTTTGACGAATCAAAAAGTGCATTCAAGGCCACGAAAGACATGCAGATGAAAGAGATATTGGTCTGTTTTCCTGTTAATATTTTTGTGGTCTCATTTGAGGAAAGGTCAATGTCAATATCAAACAAGCAGTCTTAAGAATGGTGCCAAAACCAACACACTTGATAAACGCATTGATGACATACTGCGTTATTTTTTATCGTGGAGGAGAATGCCTCCTATACTCATTTTGTACCCGAATCCTATAATCACTTAAGCCAACATTGACAAGGAGACGAGGAAATCGAGGAATGGACCGATATATCGCGGATAAATTCTGGATGAGGACGGCATAAGGACGCGGAGATTGGCAGAAGCAAAGAGTGGCCTATACCCAGGAGTCGGTGAAGTCGGGCGGTGTGGACGATAATGACGACAGGTCTCCTTCATCATTCTTACGCATCATATCAATTTATTTGCAATGAAACTGTAGGCTAAACTTACCGGTCGTGAGTCACACCATGTGACGTGAAGATGGGGCTTAGCGTGACGTCAGCGAGCGACGCGTACCGCTGCGAGCTCGTCGACACACGCTCATATTGACTGTTGAGCTCGTTCTGTGGACAAAGTACATTATCACTGGCAGTTCATTCAGGCCTTCAAATTATTCGGGGACAAAATTAGCTGAAGATAGCGTAGAAAAGTCGATTATAGCCGGCCGAATTGGTTACCCTTTCGTGGACAAGAAGATTAGTCTCTGCAGTGAGAACACTATCTTAATAAAGAGATGCATACCTTATGTATATGTATATGTATGTCGGACCAACATGATCATAGAAGTGACCTGCCTCAACTGTGTTTAAGATCGAGAGGTCTGGAGAAACGTGGTGGCGAGAACGACCAACTATGGCCAGGCTTCTCATGATATCAGTTCAGAAGATGCGAACAAAAAGTCTCTTACACTCATATTCTTATTCTGAAAGCAATTACTTTAACCAAAAAGCCGATTGATCTAGTGCTTTAAGGATAGCTTCGTTCAATTTTTTCCCGCTACTTCCTCAAGCGTTTTACATAAAAGCAGAAATGTTCCAAAATCTAACACTGTATTTTTTCCGCAGATAAATTAGCAATAAAATTAATATATCAATTTATATGGCAATTCTGTCATTCAATCAGCTTAATCCCAAAGTTTTAACACGACGATGACCTCACAAGGAACTACCAAAATCATCCTCTGGCCAAAGTCACCAAAAACATGATAATTATCGTCCATCTTGTTAGTATCACTACCCAGGACGTACAAGGCGTTAACTGTAATGGCGCGTGACATTTCCTTTTAAGCGGCCTGGTGCGGGCCGTCTGGTTCCTGTATCAATTAAAACGGAATGCACCTGCATCGTGGCAGACGGAGTACCATAATGTGTGTACAGCTTTGAGGGTATAAATCATCATCTTCCTGGCCTTCTACCATGTTACTTGGGGTCGACGCAACACGTATTTTTTCTGCCATTCTCCTCTGTCAACCGTCACGCTATTTACTCCTTTTAGGGTATAAATATCATAGAATAATAGAACATGCTTTCGAAGTTCAGACCTAACCACTAACTATACTATTGCCCGTATTATTATTTATACTTGCCCGCATTAATTTGAGTGTCGCCTAGTCTTACCGGAAAAGGACATAAGTTCTATAAATAACCTTTACAAAATGTGGATTATTTTAACGTGTAAAGAAATGATTGGTTTTCTGGAATATTTGTATATCGAAAACATTGAGAAAAAAACAGTCAAATGCAGTGTACACGCCACGGGCTATCTCAAAACTATAACATAAGCACCTAATCCAGCTAGTAATACTTTTGAAAACTGAAAAAGTACTACTACTCCAGTGGAAATGGCGTGTAATCACATTCGTTGCGCTTCTAATGTCTGCGTCGGCGCCGATCAGAAAGTGATGTAATTTCATTTATAACTGTACAGTTGTCACGGATTAGCCTCCAAACAGATTTTTTGTAGAACACCTTATATTTCTAATCTGAGAGGAAGGTTCCTTATGACATAAACACTAGCATTAAGGGTTTTTGTATTATCATTTCTCAACATTAATTACGTGACCAAAACCTAGGTAGTAGCCTAACTGCCAGTTTCTGAATTGAGAATTTAAAGCGTAGAACTTACCAAACTCTACTCAATTTTTGATTGTTGAATTTCGATTTCGTGTTATTTTGAAGAACCTTAAGTAGGGGCTAAGGTTTGACTATTCAGAAGCCGAAGCTTTATCTTAAGTTTATAGCAATAAAGGTAAAATCTATTTTTAAATTCACGTGGAAAGAAGCTATTGTGGTTTTGTTGCCTAAAAAATCTCCATCAGTCATCATCATCATGACATCATTGGTAACAGCAATGCAGACAAAAAGTTCGTAAGTATAGAAGAATTTGCTGAAGGCAATCCAACCGTGGCGCTGTGTTGTTGCAAGCGAACCACGCTGTGAATCATCCACAGGGCTTTGACATTGAATTGTTGAGCTACTAAATAGGCGAGCACCTGAAAAAACTGGGGTAATTTTTGGAATTCCAAATATTTGCATACTATATTTCATTATCATCAGTTTTAGGCAATAAACTGCACCATCGATATGCTCAAGCATAAAGAACAGATAAGCAGTTTACTGCTGGAATAGGTCTCCAAGTGCACGCTAATGAACTCAACAATTGATGAATCGAAAATCGATCGAGATCAATTCTGTATTTAATTAACAGTAGGAAACACACAACATTGATTATAAAAGGAAAATAACAACCAACGTTTTAACAAACTCATGCCAATATTAACACACAACATAATTTTATAAATATCATAGCATGCCAATTCTAATCAATTAATTTCTGATCAATTCCAAGTAATAACCAATATCCGCTACATCAAAGCGGGCTGAGCCCGCTGGTTTCGATGCCCCAAATAGACTTCCAAACGGTTTGGCGACCATATACGTGAGTGCGGAAGTAGACGAATAAGTACCACTGGCGGAGGAGTAAGCGGAATTGCAACTATGAACAATTGAAGGTCAATGCAGCACCGAATAGTAAACTAATAATAGTGGTGATGAAAATCAAGAAGTAAAGAGTATCAAACCTACTATCATTGTTATAAGAGTATTACTAAACGAACAGGAAAACTACCTCCATAATACTATTGTTGAAGTTTTTCAATGTCTTCTGATGCAACCGCTTTCAAGTTCGAAGTGAATTCAATAAATGTTCCGGACAGGTGAATAGCGGGCAGGTGAGAGGCGTCCAGGCGGACGACATACTGAAGTAGATTCTATTGATTTGGCTAGACAGCCAGATGTTGCACATGCGCCGTATGCATAACAAATATCTTCATACGTAATAAGCAGTGATAGGAATAGGTAGTGCCTATTTGCCTAAACTTCGAAGAACAGAGACAAGAAACGGAGACTTCCTTAGGACTAAATTTTTTCCGAGACATCTGTCCCGAAATTTCGAGACAACACATAAATACATTTAAAAAAAATGTTATTTGGAATAAGTAATTCGTCTATATTTACCTAAAGTTTGCGACTAGATATATCATAATAAAATAATAACATACACAGTCGTTACAACCATAAAATTTTCTGAATTTTTTTTTTGGAGAACATTTTGTAAATGACTTGTTGATCGTAATACACAATGAATCACAATGTTTGAATAAGAAGCAGTACACGTTTCGAAGTAAATATCTTCTTTCTAGCTCACTCTCGGCTACGTTTGATGATGATGAATGAGATTTCTAAAGTTGAAGTGTAAAAAAGGCATTATATGTAACACATATTATGATTTAAAAGAGTGTCTATGGAGTTTCTTGCACGTTCTTCTCCATAGAGACCTACTCTTTGGAACGTGCAATTTAGCTTCACTTTTCTTGGACTGACCGACATTGACTATTCAAAAGTGCCTGTAAATGGTCTATTTGAAATAAATGCTTTGATTTTGATATTGTCGGTATTTAAAATAAATAATACATTTATTTGCCAGAATGTAGGTATACAAAGTGGTATGATCTTAATATTAATGAGGTCCCTTTACATTCTACCATTATACATGATGTGCAAATATTTAGTTACAAATGAAAATACAAATACCTTTTTTTCTTTCATCGTAATGAAATATATTTCTAAAGTATATTTAAAAATGTGCATGATATTAAAATAATTGCATAATAATGGTATCACATTATCACATTTTACGGCAGCGCGTTTCGTTATCTATTCTTAGAAATTACAAAAAGTAACCGCCATGGTCGCATACCTGTGCGGCGCGGGGAGGGTCTACATACCCCCTCCCCCCCTACTCCCTACCGCCCCGCGTGCGCGCAGGTTACCTTCACTTCAATCCTGTACTTCGGTTTGTTAAGTGCGCATCTTTCTGTATTGTTTTTGTGAATATTGTTTTTCACCCTCGCTCGTTTTTTGGTTCATTGGATTTTCTTAATACGACTACTTTGGCTTGAATTTATGGATTACGATTTGCTGCAATAACATTGTTCCTGTCTGTCTACATCAAATAATACGGTAAGTCAACATTTATTACTTTTTAATGTTTTAGCTAAAGTTATTTATTTTATTTCTTGTAGGGAAACAAACAGTAAGTTAGATATAAAGAAGAACATTAATGTATATATTATTTTATCTTAAACTAGCAATTTGACAGTCTAGATTGATATGCAATTGTATGAACTTGATATTTTTTAGTGGAGTTTTTAAGATAATTATTGTGTATGAAACGTAGTTAAAGAAAAAAAACACACGCATTTAACTTTTGGTTCAAATATAAAAGTGAACTTCAATACTACCAAGCATAGTAATGTTATATCTTTGGTGTCATAAAGAATTGCTAGGGTGGACGAATTCTATCAAAATATATTATTTTTCTGGCCGGTTCTTTTAATATTTGAACCAAAAAGGAATATGGTTTTTGCGCATTGACTAAAATGCGAAAAAAAAATTTCAATAACAATGATGTTACGCGTGTTCATATTATCTAACCGTTTTTCTTTATTAGAGCGTAAAATGAAAGAATAAAATCTTTAAATCGATACAATCGATGCACCTAGCTGGAATGCGCGCACCTCTCCCGCTTTCCTTTCCACCTCCCTGTATCTATAAAGGTTCGTTATTCCTTTTGAGGCATGGAAAACTTAAAATTTTATTTTATTTTAGGTACTTGCCATCGTACATCTTTTTGGAGACCAGTAAGATTGGAGATGGCGAACAAGCCTAAGAAAGCAACAGTACAAAGTTGGATTGGACTTCATCCTGAATTATATTACGACCCGGCCAGTAATTTGATTTATTGTTCTAAGTGCGAGAGCAGTATAACAGCTAAACTTAGTAGTGTCAAGAGGCACGTTAAAGGTCCGAAACACAAAGGGACAAGTAAAAAACCAAATGAAGAATTTTATTTGGACCTAGTACAATTTCTCATATTATGTAATATACCTTGGATTCAAGTAAACAACCCCGCTTTCAAAAAATTCTTCCATAAATATATTTGCTGCAATTGTACAAATCGACAAAAGCTTCCTGAGCAATCATTGCTGAGAAAAGTTTATTTAGATAAGATTTTTAAAACTAAAATTGACTCGATTTATGAACAAATTGCAAATCAAAAGCTGTGGGTATCTTTAGACGAGACAACTGATTTTTTAGGCAGATACATGGTACATTTACTTGTAAAACCTTTAAATGCGATCACACAAAAACCATTTTTAGTTGCTTGCAAAGTACTAGAAATTGTTAATGGGAGCACAATTGCCCAATTTGTAATAGACTGCTTTGAAAATATGTGGCGCGATTTGTATGAATCCAAAGTAGGAGACGTTGCTGTATTATGCACTGATAGTGTAGCATATATGCTAAAAGCGGGACGTGTGCTGAATAATTATTTGCCCAACATGATACACGTCACTTGCTTAGCACATGCACTGAATCTCGTGGCAGAAAAAATACGATACGAATACTCAGATGTAGATGAATTAATTTCAAACGTAAAAAAAATATTTTTAAAATCACCTAATAGAGTGCGCTTGTTAAAAAACACCTTTCCCCACATGCCGCTTCCTCCAGAACCCGTTATTACAAGATGGGGTACTTGGTTGGAGGCAGTGTCATATTATGCAAAATATTATGATCAAATTAAAACAATTGTAAATCTTTTAAGAAGTTCCGACGCGCTATCTATTAGGAGTGCCAAAAATGTTCTTCAAAAGGAAAACTTGAAATCGGACTTGGACTACATTGAGGAATATTTTAAAGATATACAAATTGGATTAAAGAAATTACAAAAATCGAATTTAACTCTAACGGAATCCTTTGAAATATTTGATCACGTGAGAACTGTGCTTAGCTGGTGTTCATCTGAGCTTATAAAAAATAAACTCGTAAATGTCATGGACAGAAATCCCGGTTTAGATAAAATTAGAGACATATGTGAAGCGATAACAGCAGGAAAGGATGAGCGATCATACTATATGTACGCGCCTTTAACTTCAGTTGATGTTGAAAGGTAATTTTCAACTTATAAATGGATTCTTAACATAAAAAGAAATCGCCTGACAGTTGAAAATATAGAAAAAATTATGATTGTGTATTTTAACTTAGATGACTCATCTGACAAAGAAAATTTCGGTTCTGAGACTGAACTTGACGAATCGAATCACGATGATAAAAATAAAAATCGTTCTTTATTTTTTATGGTATTTGTAACACAAATAAAGATTTTCAAATTCTTAGCAATTTTTGATGCATCAAGTTCTTTATCAAAACCGAACAGTTAGTAGTTCAGTATTAAAACTGATTGTCCTAAATGCTTCAAATATTAATTTGTAAACTTCAAAGGTTAATTTGTACTTTGATTTGAGTAAAAATTGCATCCCTCAACGTCAGTAAAATAAATATGACATAGATATTTAAAGATAGATAAACATAAATTTGTTCCTTAAATCTTTCCTTCTGTACATTTTGTTTCATGGTTTCCAATTACGTCATATTTTAAAATAATATAAATATACATATATTTGTTACAACAATATTCTATGTGTTTTATTTTTCCTTTAGAGCCCATTAATTATTTAATGAACCTAGAGCGATATCGACCGGCGATTTTTGAGCATTTTTTCTTTCGTTTTTTTTTTGCATAGAAATCTCCTAAAAATCGCCAGACAATATCGGTGGTGTGAAAGGACCCTTACGTTTTTTTTTTTTAACTAGTTAATGCCCGCGGCTTATCCCGCGTGTACTATTGTTTTTGTATCCCATGGGAACTATACATTTTTTTAATAGGAAGTAGCATATGTGCTATTCCACACCTTAATCTATATCACTACCAAAATCAGCATTTTCAGTGGAATTGAGTAATGGACATCCATACAAACTATCACATTTATAGACAAACTTTAGATAAATATAGACGAATTACTTATTCCAAATAACACATTTTTTAAAATGTATTTAAGTGTTGTCTCGAAATTTCGAGACAGATGTGCCGGAAATAATTTAGTCTTAAGGAAGTCTCCGTTTCTTGTCTCTGTTCTTCGAAGTTTAGGCTAATAGGCACTACCTATTCCTATCACTGGTAATAAGTATAACATATTGAACGCCGAGACGAATTTAAACTATGAATAAGCGCCGTGAATATTAGATAATTTATTCATGCACTACACTTATGTGGGCTAATCAGTCACCGACCTTGAACGTCCGAGAACACATCTTCAACACACACAGAGCTCACCGGACTAATAACAAATCGATTGATACACTTCTATTGTGTAATTTCACTCACCGAATCACCATAGCAACTTCATAGCACCGCACCTCCCTCTACGCGATCCTTGAAGACTTCTAAATTAAGCACCACATCCGAAACTAGGTCAGGAATCTTAGAATCACCGTTCTAAATAAGTAATTACTATCTTAGTTAAGGAACAAATGCACTGTGCTATCTGCGCGTAGCGACTGGAAGGCGCCAGATGGCTTGGAATAATAATCCCCATACGTGAAGTATGGGCAATTCAAAAATAAACCACGCGGGGGAAGTTGATTCCATTTATATTTCGAAGGATAATCGTTATGTTTTCCTGTTTCTAGTGCTCAACGGTGGCAGGACCGGCGGCCAGTAAGCACATAGCGTTACTAAGCTCAGTCAACAATAAATAATTGTGTCGCGAAATGTAGGTGTTTATCTAACGGTCATATTCATTACTTATTTCAACACCGAATGCTGCAAATATGAAGTGCCAAGCGCCTGGCTGGGTGGTCGTGCTAATAGCCGCGCGCATTTCTAACCAGAGTATTGTAGAGTTAATAGCTAGGTAGATCTGTGTTATCACATTGTTCTAGACTTCCGTGACTGCATGCTAATGTGTATCGATTCAGGTTTGTTACCACCGTTAACTGTGACAATAGAATACATTAACATTATTCTACGAGCTGTAGCGGAAGCGGCATCAAATGTGAAGAGTACAAGCAGAAGAAGGAAAACGTCTATTACACCAACATGTGGGCGTCTGTTAAGTTCAATTACTTGATTGATATTTATGTTACTTTTATACTTAATTGCTTTTCAATTAAGATAGACGGGTACAGTCCAGCTCAACCTGATATGAGGTGAGTGATCTTTTAAGCAAATAGAGATGGGATTATCTTAAAAATGCAAGCAAGAGATAGCGGTGAGTTCAAACGGGAATAATAATGAAAGTTATAAGCGTTTATTGATTTATTCAATGTAAGGTCAACATACTCAAACTAAATTGAATATTCGGAATACTGTTTGCGTACTGCTTAATTTACATCGTCGGGAGAATAAAACGGGACGTAAAAACACAAATTACTTAGTGTTCGCGAACATTTTCGCTCGGTACACACGGACATGGCGAAAGACTACAACCAAATGCCACTTCGGTTCCCATAAATACGTACGCAAGTCCTTGAAACAACAATTACTGTTGTTTGCTTAGGGTGTGACGCAAACGGTCTACTAGCCGATACAATTATAACGTAAATCTGTCTGTACGTTAAATATTATTATAAGAAAGCTGTATTCTACGAATTTTCTCCGGATCAAGTCGTCAAAGACTGAGCTTTTTCATGTGTTGGCCGAAAATTACCCGCTAACATAATTTGAATAAAATACATTTTTGTTTGGCTAAACACGCGCTGTTACGGGCGGCAATGACCAACGGCTTTTCGTGGCTAAGGCGCGGCTGGGTTTATTACAATGCGATTTCTCTATTTAAGTGCCGCACGTGTGTTTGGTCATACAAACGTGGTTTTGGACGAAAATGCGTGAACCTAGCTTAGTTTTATTTTTAGTTTCGTCTACTTATTTGTTCAGCAACTTTCTGTCAGATAAGATAACCTACAGCCTAGTTTCGGCTGTTTAGGAAGAAGTGGCCGAAGATTGAATGAATTCTTCGTAGATATGATCTTTAGAGGGTGTTGGGAAGGATTTTTTTTCAATTGTTCCCCTGAGCGAGTCAAAACGGGGATTGTTTTTTTATGATACTTTAAATCAAAGCACAACAAAGCATAATTCCTCTACTATTTGATTAACCCGAACAAAGCTAAAGAAGTTAAACTACAAACTAACAGACGCAATAAATCTCTGAATCCCGAAATTCGTCCAAGGTTACAACGCGAGTAATATATTTCGGAACTACAGCGAATAACGACCGAGTATACTAGACCTTGGTCTTACGGCCGCCATAATCACTACCTTGTAACATATTGTTTAAAAGATTGCACGGCTCTTATCTAAATCTTTTAAAACTGTGGATAAAAACATTTTTAAGTTTATTCCGACCGATGACGCTCTATATACGGAAACAGATACCATACATGGTGATATGCTAATTGCTTGACTGCAATAAAATGCAGACGGCGGTTCGGAATTAATTAAACCTAATGTACCATTGATACTCAGTAGTATTAGCATTGCAGAAATGTAAGATGTTTGTTTTATAACGCATTTATAGAAAACAGATTAAGATACGATCTTTTCAAGACAGCAGTGTAACGATAATAAAATCAGATTTGATTTGATTCTCAGTGATAAAAACTGCTTTAGAATCTGTATCCTTTCTAAACAATCAACGGATCGATAGCAGCTGCACATTTTTGGACAACGTAAACACGAAACAAACATATATTGACTTCTCTGTGTATCTACGGATGTGGCAAGTCCTTATGCCAGTAGCTTATCCCGGAGGCCTTATTACCACAATGCTGACATGCCAAGTAAATGCGGGTCGAAAAAAATGAATTAATTTATTGTGTGACATGTATTTTTATTTACCAATTATGAATTAAATCCCGAGTAAGAGAATTTGTGCCAAAAGAAACGTTTTATTTTTTATTATACAGATTCTTAAACTAGCTGGGTCTGCCACCAGCCTAAAACCTCACGACGTATCGCCAAGGGTGAGGGGGGGCGGGGGGGCTATAAAGTGGTCTAAAAAACCTTACGTGATTAAAGGAAGGCCCCATACACAAAACTTACGCCTTTTATCATATTGGGGTAGGAAAAAACTACAAAACGCTACGTGGAATCCTTATACACTCCTTTTCCTTCGCCCTCATTCATACGCGAAAGCCGGTTATGAGTACTACGCGGCTGACCTTTTTAATGGCTAAGGACAATACCAAAGATGTCTATATTACATGCTTCATATACTAAGACCTTGACACCATGCAGTTACGCCGCATACATAAACACACGCTGGCGACAACCAACAGAGCCATCTGCACAATACCATCTTAGCGCAAACTCATTAGTGTGGACATTGCATGCTTTGTTTACATTTTCCACGCATCGACCATGAATGGGCCTTTCATTCAAGATAATTCACATATGGTTTTGTGATATTTACCTAAATTACTTAAAGATAGACGAATCTAGATTAGAGTGTCATTGTGGTGCTGTTCGACCAACAGTAAGATATCTGATATCGTGTCCTGATGTGCCCACTATAAGAATTGATGGATGCTAGTGATAGTGCCAAACTCATAGCTATGTTTTGCCAACTCTTTATATGGATATTGCCATCAACTAAGGATATGGAAGATAAGATAAGGATGGCGTTTCCCCACAGACAATGGCCCTTCAATCTCGCACCGCATCCACTTCCACCTGTCACCAGCGCACTTGATGGCCTTTTGAGCGCATCAGTGAGCAGAGTTAGCATTGCTGAATTTTTGGGCAAACACATTTGAACTTTTTGCCAGCTAAAAAGCAAAAGAATAAGTATTAACCTGAACTACTTCTTTAGTATGTCCCTTCAGTCGATCCAGGCTCTCCTCGGAGGAGTAGTCTGAAGTCTTGATGAGGTGAGCTGCATTCCTGGTGACCCGACGTGTAACGTGGACTGGCTGCGACTGATGCTCTTCTTCCACTTCTGATATGGATTCTGAGGTTACTGTGCTTGCAGGCTGGCTGAGTTGTCTGGGGAGGATTAGAAGCATGATAGAGACATCTCAGGTATTTGTGTCAAAGTATTATAAAGTATTAGCTTTCGCCTGCATGGCAGTCGGATATTATACCGCAGCAATGAACTATTGGGATAAGAAGTATCTATGTTCTAATCCTGACCCAGGTCACGGTTTATCACTGTGCCTTATTTCATTAAAATCTGTTCAACTGTGAAGGTGTGAAAAGGGAACAAAGAAACAGTTACTTTCGCATTGAATAATGTATGCTTTCATATTTTTGGGTACTGATTGTCCGGAGAACTTTATCTAAATCTTGAGTGATTACATGCAATATATGGTAATTGTAATAATTTTTGAGATTTCTGGCTACAGACAAAATATTTACATTCCGGACTGTTAATATCGGAAGCAGTTTTGGACCTGTACACAACCACAGACGCTTTGAATGACAACAAATTTACCTACTATTAACCATCTTCAGGTATTCATATAAACAAATGTTTGATTGACCTTGATTCACTGTTTTGGCTACAACATGCTATTGTACAACAAATCTTTGGCACTTTGCCTATCATGTTAGAATAAAATGATACAAATGTTGTAATGTCATTATTTAACAATAATAACTAACTTTATGGTGTTAATTTGTTGAGAAACAATTTGTTTGATGGTGCAAAATGTTTAATCAAACATTGGTGTATGTGATGGAATGTGTATGTACATGTTAAATGCTTGTGTATTACAGGGGTAAGGTCTCATTATCAAGTGAGTCACTTCCGTTTGCCAAGGTTAAAATAATTTCTTTGCATTCACATCTTATCAGGGGAGAGTCGGTTAATTAGAGCATTTCATTTATTTACTTAGTTGTTGGTATTTATTTTTATTGGAAAGATAAAATAATCAAACATAATTGTTTCTTAAATTGGTTCTTGTTTATCTAAACAGGGTTAATTAAATGTAATTGTTTTGGAATCAGACAGATTATCAAGAAGACCTACTTTAGTCATTAAATATTTTAGTTTATTTAGTTATCTCATAATAAGTAGGTATTCAGAACATAAACTAGAATTACACATTTGAATGAAGAGTTCTTTAAGTTTTACAAGTTTGAAGTCCTACAATTAAATTTCAGCATTATACTAATCATTTAGTCACTCAAATATAAATACAGTCACAAACATGAATTACAAACTTTATTCTAAAATTAAGTCATGACCAAAAGTGCCAAGAATTCATGTTGTGCCTAGTTCCAGCAAGGTCAGTTCACACTATGCTGCTATGACCTCAGATCTATGGTTGTGACATCATTGTCAACAAAACTTGTCCTTTAGAGGTACTCAGGCCCTAGAGACCTTGTGATCATTCTGTCATACAAATCTGAGAAACCAGTGGGTGTCATAGATGACACATTTAAGCTCTGCATTTATGGTAAACAAATATTGTGGCAGTATGATTTTGTGTTCATAAATTTCTTATTGCCAGTCCAGAGTATGGACTTGTTGATGGCAATAAGCTTGCCCCCTATTATATGAAACTTAAACTTTACTGGAAAAATGTGGGTGTACTTTAGTTACATTCCTGCCTTATTCTATGGGGATTATGTTATGATTTTGTATTGATAGAAACATATTGTTGACAGCATAGAACTAGATGTAGTAACAGCTTTTGTTTATCACAAAAAACAAGGCTAGTCATTGATAAATTAGCCTATTTAGTAGTTAAACCAATAATGCTATTTCATTATGAATATTAAAATCAATTAATTATGAATGAATGCACATGATAGAAATGAGGATAATGAAGATTACATCTTTATCTTGATTGATAAATCAACATCAGATATAATAAGCTTTTAACTTAGAATGTATTCTGATAAGATTTGATCAACTCTTTGATATCTTACACAACAAAACTTAAGCACATGATCAACAACATATTTTTTACTTTATTTCATAATCCTCCCCTTTCTCTTTCCAAACCTCACTTATTTGTGCAATTTCTGGCCATGTTTACCCCACGAAAATGTTCAGCTCAACTTAATTTTAAAAGATTAAAATTCCAAGAATTTGGCAATGAACTATGCCTTTTTTTATTCATGAAAATATAAATTTTAAAACACAGAAACAAGTTTAGCAAGAATTTCTTATTATCATAGTTGACAGGTTTGATAAGCAGGGTTTATCTTTCATAATCTTTGATACTTCAATAACTTAGCTCAGCTCAAGATTATAATAGGAAAACAATAAAATTAAGCCATAAAAATGCATTATTTATAATGTACCATTGCTCTACTTAAATAGGACAGTGCTAACTGCTAACAACACACATGGTTGTTCTAAATTCGAAAACTAGGAAGCCTCACTCACTTGATAGGGGTGCTTCTCTTCACAGGGGTTTTACGCCCTGACTTCTGATGATGGGTGTGTTCTTCGCCCTCCAGGCAGTTCTCACGGTCGCAGCTCGACCGCAGGAAGGGTGTCTTGGAGCGAGACCTTGACCTCAATCCGCTAACCGTCGGGTTCTCCATGCTTCTATCACTGATTCTGACTTGCTGTTATCACTGACTTCACACCATCTTCACACCTCGCTCCCAACGACCCAAGGTTGATGATCTCACCAGAATTCCACCGATATTTAAATTACTTCACCGATTTTTTAATACACCGAATATTGCACAAGGAAATCTATTTCTGTGGCTTCATGCGATACCGCCAAAAGTAACGTAACGAACGTCTCGGTGACTTTCAGCTACACTACACAGGGATGCTCGGTTTTAAACGTAGTAAGATATTTTGAATGCCTGATATGTAACCATTTACAAATATATAAGCGCGTACAGTAAATTGTACACAAACGTGCGCGTTAAAATGAAATTCGTGAATTTCGTAACTTCTCAATCGCTAAACATAAACTGATGACGTCATCAAAAAAGACGTTACGGGGATGCCATTACAAATATTTTAATAGAAGAAAACACCCTAAACTTCTTTAAAAAAATAAAACAATCTGCATAATTTTTTCCATGATTATGTTACTTTTATTTTGGTAAATAAATAAATGAGAGATTAATATCCAAAAAACTCAAGCTACATCTGTTCCACAAAATGTTAAAGATCCAGCAAAACACGAGAGCTGGAACGGTTCTTTGGTGTTGCAAATTCCGAAATAAAATAGGGATGGGATAAAGAAGCCGAGGGGGAAAAGAACTGAGAACAAGAATTCACGGGAATTCCGTTCTTTTTGACGCTAAGTAGATATAATCTGTGGTGTGGTGTTGTTTTGGCGGGTGAGCACAAAAACAAGAAATTGGGGAAACAAAAATCATTGTAAAATGGATGTGAGCAAAGTATTTAATAAAATAAAAGAACTTGGACAGGTACCCGGTAAACGTGAAGAGTTACGTGAATACTGCCAACTCAAAATTGATCAGGTACAGTAATTTATCCAATAAAACTAAAGCTTTGACACCGTACCTGTAACAACTTTTTCGTTTATTTCTTTACAGATATTAAAGTTTTTACCGCGGCGTATAGTAAATAGTGAAGGTGGGAACCTGTTGAATTGTATATTAAATGGATTCCCGGATAATGCTGCTACTTGCAGGAATAAAGTTAAGGTAAACAACAACATTTACTAAGAACAAGTTCTAACATGTTCACTACTTTGTGGAATGCATGTTGTAGTGTTTAGTCACTTCAAGCAAACTGATAATGGGTTAAATTTGTTATCTATCAATGTTGCACCATGAAGCTAAAGTAATAAACGATTTAGATTTTCACTGAAAACATATAAATTGTTTGGGGTATTAAATTTTTCTCATTATTCTTAATACAAAACGGACTGATATCATAGTCCTTATCTTGACTGTAAAGCTAGTTTCTAATTTTATTCTAAACCAAGCATCATTGTAAAGACAGGGCTAACTTGTGTAAGTTGCAAGTTCGTTTCCAGATTTCTTCAAACTCGAAAGTCATATCATTCATTTCAAATTGACCAGTTACAGGCCCTTTTGAATAGTCAAAAACAAGAGGATGTATCTACCTACAGTTCAGCCAGTTAGCATGAGGTGGTCAAACAATTTTTCAAATTAACGATGGAATTGCACTTATTCAATAATGTAGTGACATAATAAGTAGTAGGCAGAAAATAAATTATTCATTAATTGCCAGGTGGTGGAGCTGGTACTACAGACCATGAGAAAAGAGGCCACATCTCTCACTCATTGTGGAGATGTCACTAGCAGACTGTGTCTGGAGCTGCAGAGGTTGCCGATAGATGACCTGGTGCGCTGGTCCAATGATAGCGTGCAGTCCATTGTACAGGATACTGATGTTAATATGATGTGAGTGTAGTACAAACACTTTACTTATTCTTTATGTAGTTTTATACTGTAATTTTATTAGATAGCAGTTGGATTGATTTATATAACACAGAACATAACATCACGCCTGTAATCCCTGAAGGGTTAGGCAGAGGTGTAACTAATAGTACACCCACATTTTGCCAGTTATGTTTAAGTCCCATGTAATAAGGGGCACCTATTGCCATCAACTGGGCAAACGTCGAGACTCTATGGCTGCTACTGTGAAATTCCTGATGGAAAACCCAATTACACTTTGCTTAACCTGGGAATCGAACCCTCAACCTCATGCTCAGCAGTCCCGCTTGCAACACTAGACCAAAGAGGCACTTTGGCTATTTTTAGTCTGTACTATACTTGATACAGTCCTTTCACAGTTATAACTACTGCTGGAAACTGCTGTGAAACTACTGCTGGATGTGCAGGAGGTATATCTCCTGCACATCCAGCAGTAGTTTTATTGTTACAAGAGTAAATATGTGATTTTAACAGTGATGGACAGACAGAAGAAGATCTGAAAGAACTATAGTTTTTGTTTGTAAGAACTGGTAATGAGACATCCGATCTCATCAGATCTACCCAGTCAACAATGTAATGTAACTGCAAGCTGCAGTACAAACAGTATTAGCTGAATGCTCCAGGAAAGTCCATACCTATCATACAAGCAGATCCATCAGAGTTTTACTCATCTTTTCAGTTGAATTCAGTTAATCCCAACACAAACAATAATTCTATTCAACAAGAAAACCTAATTGTATTGTATAACGGGCTGGTGTCTGCAACTCCACGTCCAAAGCTATTTTGCATATGGAAGAAAACACAATTATGAATGGACTGTTATTGTTTAAATTTCTTTAAAATGCTTCACAACTCCTGTTTCTAGTTGGCGCGACGTCCTACCAGAATGCATCAATGCCATATCAACACATGACATAATCAAGCACTGTGGATCAGAGCTGACAGGAACAGAGTACAAAGAGCAGTGCATCCACACCCTGTGTCAGTGTAGCTGGGCTGAAAAACAGCTGGTACAGCTTACTGCTATGTTTAAGTAAGCACTTTAACATTTTTAATGGTATCTAGGTAGTGTCCAGATTTATTAAAGATTTGATATCTGGTAGATAGATAACATTAATGGAATAGAGTTGACTCTTCTCAACTCAATTTATCTCTCTCTTTCTTTTCTTGAATTTATTAGCCAGGTAAACTAACCAGGACGTCAGAAGTTAGAGAAACTGTGCAGTTGGTCATTGTAATGGTCTACAAGTTATTATTGCACTTCTTTGGTATTTATATGTTACATTAAAACAACAAATTGAGTAGAATCAGTAAAAATATTTACTTGAGAGTACTCTATTCAATCCTATTCTATTCTATTCTGGTTTCCAGAGACATGCAGCTATGTCGCAATAATCACAAGCAGGTAGTCAACAAGATCTGTTCTCACATCATAGACACGCCGCCTGATACACTGCCTCCTCTTGTGCATCAGTTACTTAAGTGAGTTAACTAAATACTAAGCTGAGCCTAAGCACGGATGAGCTCGAAAAGTGATTGATAGTCGTCTTCCATGGACCAACCTCAGCCAGCGTAACTTACCTACCGTCGATAGAACCGTGCGGCTCTTATTACATAGCCACGAGCCTGATACTGCGCCAAATATTTCGTACATACAGGGCGTAAACGGACCCTTCACGAAGCCGTAACCAAGCATCATAGTTTGATGTAGTAACTCTATGCAAAAATTATGGATGGATGCATTGTAATAGTACAGAGTTTATGGAGGTATTCAAAATAAACGTAAAACATTAAAAACTTGTATTAAAAAAAAAACCTTGGAACTTTTACTTCCAATATCTCCGTAACTAGAATGTTCCCAGGCATGGTCCAGAACAAATAATATAAAAATATCGCAATAACGGAGAGACCAAGTGCCTTTCGGCTTCGTTAACGGTCTTTTTAAACCCATTATATCTTCCTATTAGGCTGGCCCTAGACCTATTTCGTTGATGTCTTGCTTGTGCAAGACTTTTCACTCAATTCTTAATAAACGTTTAGAATGGTATCTGGAAAAAAACAACATATTTTCTGAGAACATGGTGGGATTTAGGAAAACACGCTCGTGTCTGGATAGTCTGTCTAGGCTGAAGCCTTGGTACTATCATCATCGTCAGCCTATAAATGGGCTTCCATTATCACTACTTTGCCTGTTCTTCTAACTCCATAATTATTGTTTTCAGACTCATCATTCATTCTCTTGCTCTTATCCCAATTCATTTGGGGTCGGCGCAGCATGTCTTCTTCTTCCATACTTCTCTATTACTCGTCATCTCGCCAGATACCTCCTTTCTTGCCATATCATCCTTTACATAGCCCATCCATAGTTTCTTTGGTCTTCCTCTACTCATATACCCATCCACATTCATACTCAAAACTTTTCTCACATTTTCCTCATTCCTCCGCATCACATGCCCATACCACGACAACCGATTACCACACAACTTTTCAGTCACCGGCGCCACTTTCAAACTGTTTTCAGACTATGCAAGACATATCACTTAGAGATAGTATTATCACACCTGAGCCACTACTTCAGTGCTCGGCTGTACAGCAAGTTGGAACCTCCACCACAGGATTCTGAATCTACTACCATTGATATAGATGATATTGGTGAGTGATGAAATGAATTAATTTTGTGATTAGAAAGCTTTCACGAAACATTTGTCACCAAACATAACATCAAGCCTGTTTTCCTCGAAGGGTAACACAGAGGTGGCTCATAAGTACACCCATATTCGCCAGTTAATATCTTATGAGTAATCGTCTCCATCTCTAGATGAGAAAAGAAACCTAGTAAGACGAAATGTTTGAACAAGTCAATGGCTAAAGCTAATTAAAGATCACTTATCAAAACATCTGGCCTTACAAGTTTTGAAGACTTCTTATAAAACCGTAGCTTCCAGGCCCAAAGGCACCTAGAAGCCGATTCTTGCCGGCTTCCCTTCGGGAAAAATGCACTCTATGTATAGCTTCATTTACTACCTTTGTGTTCGCACTGTCAAAACGTTCACATTAAAACATATTGTCTGATAAGGATTGCAACCAAGAGAAGAGAGGAATGGAGATTTCTACATTTTTTGTTTTTTTATATGTGTTTTACTTCGCCAGTGCACAGTATATTCTGTAATTTCAAAGCATTTATCTTCTTCCAGTCCCCCACAGTTCAGC
Source organism: Noctua janthe (assembly GCA_910589295.1). Classification (NCBI taxonomy): domain Eukaryota; kingdom Metazoa; phylum Arthropoda; class Insecta; order Lepidoptera; family Noctuidae; genus Noctua; species Noctua janthe. The sequence continues at coordinate 14,279,788 of OU342559.1, read as the reverse complement.
GGAACTAAGCCGCTGTCTATCCACCTGCATCTACCACATCTCGCAAGGCGCAGCTGACCCCGAACTGGTCCGGAAACACATTCGGACATGGCCCAAGACGCAGCTGTTGAGAGCCCCCTTTATTATAGACCTGGCTTTAGCCATGTCTGACAAGGGAGCAGACTTTAGATCTGTTTGTTTGGATGTAAGTTTTTATCATTTTATTGAGCCGTATGACGTTTAGGTGCCAACCCTACGGGCGAGAGAATCACAGTGAGTCTCGCCGTGCCTTTAATTGAATAAAAAGAAAGAAAAAGTATTGATTAGACTCACATAGGACAAAATTAAAAAAAAAGGTTGAATTCACAGTAAAACAAAAATTACCAACTCAAACTCAATATGAATCAAATACAAGTACGGTGATGCCATTGCGGCGAGACCGACTGAGATTCACTCATCCATGGAGATGGCGCGATGGATAAAAGCAAGACAAGCATCTTCAAATTGCTTTCCATCAGAAAAGTCAAGACCAGACCCATTTTGCAATAAAGAAAAAAAACACCGACATATCGGGCATTCAGCCGGTTCACGTGAAGGTGTCCCCAGGCTTCGCCGAATCCACCAGCCACCTTAGAGGTTCGAAACTTTTCAAACCTGTGTGGTTTGAAAACTTAGTAAAACTGTAAAACCATAAATGTGGTCGCGTACAGTCGCATTTTTCGACGAAAATGTGGAACTTGATTTAGCAAACTGTTTTATGACCCAAGAGTCGCTACAACTAGATAGGCTAAATTGTTTTATAGTTTTCAGAATGGTGGTAAAATAATAAAGTTAACATAATTATGTTGGTTGCACTTTTTAATTTTATTTATTACAGGTAATAAAATCAGCGATAGAACAACGTGCCATGGACGATTTAAGAACTAAGGAGTCGGCGTGGATGCGCGCAGTCATACCGCCAGATGTCGATGTAGTCTGCGTACTCAAGCTTATCACTACTGAAAGGTAACCTACATTTAAAATACCATCACATCACGCTTATCTTTCCCAAAAGGTTAGGCAGGGGTAGAACACCCACTTTTCACTTAAAATATTTGAGTCGCATGTCGCAAATCCTGACTCCGCTCTTGCCATTCGGATATATGTTATGGCACAAAGAAACAACATTGCCCAGTTACGATCAATTTCGTTCAAGAACCCAGAGAGCCAATCACCCTTAAGTCCATTCAATAAACGGGACAGTTGCAGCACACAGTCATACTAACAGTTCCTATATTAAAATTTTAAACATTTTGTTCCAGTGCCAACCACCGCCAACTAACAGTTGTCGGTCTAATCAACCTAGCATTCCTCCTTCTCTCTGTATCTCGTCTAAAGCCTGTCGCTCCAACATGCTGGTCACACGGCAAGTTAATACTGGTGCGACTCAGCAAGGCACAGCCCGAGACAGCCGGGCACATACTGAGCCAGCTAGCTGACAGACTGTGTAGCGACACTACGCAGAGGCAGTATGCAGGTACAGTGAGACATGTGTGCAACATATAAGATAATACTGGTGCGACTCAGCAAGGCACAGCCCGAGACAGCCGGGCACATACTGAGCCAGCTAGCTGACAGACTGTGTAGCGACACTACGCAGAGGCAGTATGCAGGTACAGTGAGACATGTGTGCAACATATAAGATAATACTGGTGCGACTCAGCAAGGCACAGCCCGAGACAGCCGGGCACATACTGAGCCAGCTAGCTGACAGACTGTGTAGCGACACTACGCAGAGGCAGTATGCAGGTACAGTGAGACATGTGTGCAACATATAAGATAATACTGGTGCGACTCAGCAAGGCACAGCCCGAGACAGCCGGGCACATACTGAGCCAGCTAGCTGACAGACTGTGTAGCGACACTACGCAGAGGCAGTATGCAGGTACAGTGAGACATGTGTGCAACATATAAGATAATACTGGTGCGACTCAGCAAGGCACAGCCCGAGACAGCCGGGCACATACTGAGCCAGCTAGCTGACAGACTGTGTAGCGACACTACGCAGAGGCAGTATACAGGTACAGTGAGACATGTGTGCAACATATAAGTTAATACTGGTGCGACTCAGCAAGGCACAGCCCGAGGAAACATCATAGGCTGTTTATGCATATGCATCATCTATCCTTGGGGTTCTTGCAACAGGTGTAATGGTGGCATAGTTATTTGATGACTATAGCAACAAGCAGTCGTTTTGGCGTTTAATCGCCATTCAAGAAACCCACTACTAATTATAATATAGCCTGCAACCACAATCCATACCTACCTACTTTTATTTTCAGACTGCTTATATGTCCTATGCAAGCTGACCCCGGTATCAGTAGAACGTTGCACTCAATTGAGCGCCATCTTGGAGAACTGCCAGCCTTCCCCAACCGACTACAAGGCAGCTGCATCAGTCCTGGATGCTGTGCATCCACTCCTCAACTTCAGTACTAGGACTAGAGACACTCTTGTCATGGTGTGTCGAAAGGGACTTTATTCCAGGTGTGTATGTAAGAGAGAATTTCGAGCTCTCTCTGCCTCAGTGGAAATTACGAATTTTTATTGAACTTTCGACACTAAGCATGAGGTCCTGGGTTCGATTCCCGGGTCGAGCAAAGTGTTATTGTTGTTTCCCATTAGGAACTTCTCTGTAGCAGCCACAGAGTCTGGATTTGTTGGCAATAGGCTTGCCCTCTATTACATGGCACTTAAAACATAACTGGCGAAATTTAGGTGTACTATTCGGTACATCTTTACCTTAGGCGTGACGTTGTGAATTATGAAATCTTTTATTAATTTTTTTTTTCTTTTTATTCTCAATATCCTCTCGTCCACAGGGACTCCCAGCACCGCTGCCTGTCCCTGTCCGGCTTCCTGTCCGTGCTGCGCCACGTGCGCGTGAGCAGCTCGCACGCCAGCAGCAGCCAGGCCTACAGCGAGCAGTACAGCGCGCACTCCTACCTCACGCAGCTCACGGTGGACCTGCACGCCACGCAGCAGGGGAATGTGTGAGTTTGAACAGCCTTTTTACATATTTTGCTACTTAATTGCCTTTTTGCTGGCTAGGAACTAGGATAGATATAAAGGTTGTAAAAGACCCTTAACGAAGCCGAAAGGCACTTGCTCTCCCTGTCATTGCGATATTTTGTTTGTTCTGGACCATACCTGGGAACCTTCTAATTACGGACTGGAGATATTGCAGATCAAGCTTCAACTTTTTCACAAGTTTTACTAGTTTTTAAGGTTATACTTTACTTTAAATACTTCCAAGACCCGTTTACTATTTAATGCATCCATCAGCACAATGTTGAGTGCGTTACATTGAGTTTTACCGTAAAACATGATTTCGCACCCCAAAAAAAAAGTCGTTTCCCAGCAATATTTTTGCGCAGGATTACTTAGTTTGATGTACTGAATGCTTGTTGTTGACGGCTTCGTGAAGGATCCGTTTACAACACACACATACATCTTGTATGGAGACAAACAGTATAGAATAGAGGCCAAAGAGTGAGAGAAAAGACAACGTTTGTGGTGTTACTGTCTGTGTGTTATGATTGAGTTCGTTCTTGAAAGATTATATTATGTTTTTGTTGGGGCCTGCTGCGTTTTTGAGCTTGTGTGAATGTACCGCCACTGATTATACAACAACACAACACCAACATCAACACAACAACAACACAACAGCTACATCAACAACACAACAACAACCACACAACAACAACAACTACAAGAAAACAACAACAACTTCAACAACTACAAGAAAACAACAACAATATCAACACACAACAACTACAACAACAACACACAACAACAACTACATCAACACACAACAACTACAACAACAACAGCTACAACTTACCTTTTAAATATTATTTTGGCAGTGTAACTTCCCGGGTTCGTAATGAGGCGATGTGTATGGAGGTTGTATCGATACTACGACGTTGTCTGGTACAAGATGCACTCGTCAAACAGCTGCTCTATACGAGTAAGTATGTTTTGTATTCTTGGTCAATCTATCCACACAGATAAATCACAAAAGTATGTCTGTGGGTTTAGTGCAAGTATTTTCTTATAATTATAACAAAACGTACTCGTTAATTTTATTTCGCGTTTTTGTTGTTAGTTTGTACTGTCTCTCTGCTGGGTAAAGGCCTCCCCCAATTCCTTCCATGATTTCTTTTCTTGCGCTATCTCTCATCAGCCCTCGCGGCACACGCCCAGCTGTGGACCGAGTGCGGCACCTCCCGGCCCACTGTGTCGAGACTTGCCCAGCGGGCATCACGCATGATTGTAATTATAATTGCTTTCAATTATACCATTTTTGTCACCAAACGGCGCTAGTACAGTTTCCATACAATTCTTTGAAGCGATCCGATAGACTTAAAATCTTGCACTAAGCTCTTGATTTAGAAAACAAAAAGTTTTCTGTTAAAAGCTTCAGCCAATCCGAAGTTGCAACTATTCTGCCCCTATTAACTTTCTTAACCTTTTGACCGCCTTTGTCACATATACGTGACAAGCAAGCGCGTGCCCTGTACGCCAAAAGACTAGAAAATGGTAGGTGAAATTGTGATTTGGCGTGGAGGGCATGCGCGTGCGTTTATGCTCTGGCGTTCAAAAGGTTAAAAAGCTGAGCCTGTAACTTTAATACATTTAATTTTTTTATTTACAGAATTACACGGTTGCGCGAAAGACAAGCAGTTTCTACATGAATCTATCTTGGAGTTGTTGTATGAACACTTGAGCAAGTACCTACCGGAGGGCGCAGAAACGGCCTCCCTGCTCATCAACAAGTGTGTGCAGATCAATGGAGCGACTGCTGTTTTAATTGTAAGTACTTACTTATATCCGACAGTACCGGACTATGAGTGTAAAGGAAGACAGGATGCACAAGTTGAGTATTTGTACACACTTGTGCACTGTACACAGTGCACAAGTGTGTGCAAATACTCAATGGACTCTCACTCCTGCATCGATGACTTATCTCCGCTGAGGTTGGCCGATAACGATAAGAAGGCTATTACATATTCACACACCTAGCACATCTACACACGGCGTTTCTTGGATAGTCTATGTTCAGCAGTGGACTGCTAGTCTTACTAATATTATAAATGCGAAAGTTTGTGACGATGGTGATCGAAAACTAAAGAACGGATTTGGATGAAATTTGGCACATAGAGTTTATAACCTGGATTAACATATATGATACTTTTATCCCGATAATATGATCCCGTGGCACAGTTACCGAACTACACGCAGGCGAAGCCGCGGACATCAGCTAGTCTGCTATATACCGGTGATGATAACACCATTTTGTTCATATCTCTCTCACTTTTTATATTTTTGTTAAAATTTTACAAATCAAATCTGAAATGTTGTACAGGTATATCCTAATTAATTTCTTTCCCTCATTACCAGGAGCCCATAGCCCAGCTACTGTACGCAGTAGCCCAGTTCCTGCAGCCGGGTGAGGAGGAGGATTTGGAAGATATCCTGGCCAGCCAGTCAGTGGAGACCGGCAACGCTTACCTGAAAAGTAAGCTGTCCAGGGTCATGCAGCAGCTCTGTGATAACGAACAGTTTGTCAATATTGATATGGTGAGTTTCGTTTTGGTTCTTATGTTAATGTTTCTTGGTGAGTTAGACTAGATATCTCTGTCGTCGATGGTTAGCGTCCGCTGAGATTGACTGCCTTGAGCGTAATCGGTCAGGAGACAGATAGATTCAGGGTGAAATTTTAAAATAGGACAGGAAAATGGTCTTAAGGCACTAGCCATAATTTTTTAAGAACTTTCGAAACCTCCATTGGTCCTATAGAGTTTTTTGATCCTTGTAAGGATTGATTGGCATCAAAAAAAGTTTTTGCGAAAAGTTGCATTTTTCTCACTGACTGTTCTTCTCTTCTTCTTCAACCTTTGGCCACCCAATGGTGAATGTTGTGTTGTGTCATGGCTATCCAGTTTCGTCCGGCCACATTAATGATATCGTCTGTCTTCCTAATCGGTTGTCTTTCCACATTTCACCATCCCGTCCGTGGATGGATGATGAGGGTAGAAAGTGCTGGAGTGGTTCAGCACTTTCTTCCCCCATCTTGCATCCAATCTACGGCATATATGGCCCACCCATTGTTCACGTTTTACAAAATCAGTGAATGCAGATTGAAATTTTTGAATAAGTTAAGGTTAATCTGTTAAGACCGTTTCCCAGCGACCAAGGTAGCTGCCGTTACTGCCCCATCTCAAAATTCCACTCTGTATATAAATGCCAAACGGCACATGTATTTAATTACAATTACAGGTTATGGCATATCGATATTAAAAAAAGTATTGATTTGTAGAGCAGCGTGTCATGTCTGTGTGAAAGCTCGATTAAAGTTACGCATAGTACCCACTATCTGACAAATAAAATAATTTATGTCTGTAAGAAATTATGCTTATCATGGGTCACATTTCAATTTCACCATTAACGATGGTGGCATGCCGCTGTGATATTAACGTATTTAAATGCGGGAACCGATAACATAAATAGCATAAACCTTTTTTGAATCTTACGAAAATTCTATACAGCCAATTATATAGAAAATATATTCTTATTACAGGAAGGACCCGGTCTCTCAGACTTAACACCAGAATCGAAAGCCAAATGCCTAAAAGTACAGCAAACACTACAATGTTACGAAACGTTGATAGCACATAAAATACTGCAGTGGAATCCTAGCAGTGAGACAGCTGCTAACAACGTTTACAAACTGTTTAAAGCTTGCAATCAACTGCTGGAACAGACTAAGGTATTGTGACTAAATTATCTAAGACGGGCATGAGAAAGCAAACCGAAGAGGAAAGGTATGGAAACCGGAAATTGGAAAGGTATGGCTTTTGTCCAGCCGTGGGACAGAAATGGGATATTAAAACAAAAACTACCCCATACAGCTTGAGTTAGGCTTCCTGAGCCTCGGAAAGTCCAGACTCAGTGTTCCATGACGGGAACTGAAACTGTCCCATTCCTGGGCAAAAGCCTCCCCCATTCCTTCCACTTATCTGGATGTTGCGCGTTTTCTCGCCAATAACGCCATCCAAAACGTCCCGCTATCTTCACCTCGGTCTGCCACGACCTCGTGAAGCTGTCTCAGGGCTCCAGTTTTGCGATATGCAGGCCCAAAGGTCTGGCAGACAAGCCTAATTAGTGTAAAAATCAGATAGCCGGAGTTACTCTCGCATTTTCGTAATGCCATTTTTACTTCGACAGTCTCGTTTCAGGTACCTCCAAAAGCAGTGAAGAAAGGCAACAAGTCTCTAAACGAAACGCGCGAGACAGTAAAGTCTCAGAAAAGTCAGAAGTCTCAGAAGAGTCAGAAGTCTCAGAAAGAAAAAGGCAAGGCGCCCGTGAAGCTGGCTAACTTGGTCAGGGACAAGGCGGGCCCGTTCAAGCCGCTGCCTTGTGTGTGGGACACCAAGTTCTGTTTGAGGGTGGTTGAGCTGTTGTATAGGTAAGTCAACATTAAAGTTATTACTACACAATTTTAAGTGAGCTGACACATTTTATTAAAAAAAAAACCACTACCTCTACTGTGTCGTTGGTCTAGAGGTCGGTTAAAGCGGTTACTGAGCTTGTAGCCCTAGCACTGATCACCAGGGAATCAGTTGTAGGTTGAAATTTCTCCTCGGACTTTAACATATCTGACGTAATGTGGGTTAACTCTGCCTCTGCCTTATCCTAAGTACAGGCGTAACGTTATTTTGTATTTCTTACTTTACGTTCGAAATGGTGAAACATTCACAAAAAACATGATAAAATTTCTATTTCTCTTCACTTAGTTCATTAGTTGAATGTTTCCCAACAGTGAGAATGTGGCCTGGTCTTCCCTGGAGCAACGCAATCAGATCCGCGGGCGCCGCGACTTCCACGCGTGGGCCTTGCGCTGCGTGCACTCAGTACTGCTGGCCGAGCAGTTGGACAAGAAGGCCGTCGCTACGGACGTGGTCAGCATAGCCAACGTCCTATACAACAGATGTGTTTTTAGGTAAGTACAGGGCCCCCAGGAAGAGTATGCGGTTCGGCAATCATCGGTTATCTTCGGAAGTACGATGTTGAGATTTTATATAGAGCCGAAATGTGGGTGTACTATTAGATTCACCTCTGCCTAACCCTTCGGGCATTACAGGCGTGATGTTATGTTATGTAACAACTCTAAACGGGGTGGACGGGACATCGACGCACAAACGCTACCCCGTATAATTAAAAAAAAATCTTTATAAAACTATTGAGAGATGGCAATTTGCGACTGGAGAAAGTAACTCGATACATGATTATCGAATACCTTATCTGGTTTAGCTATAGTAGTCTTTGCGAATCACAAGCAGGCGTTATATGACTTTTATTAATATGGTAATAAGGTTGAAAGTACTATGATTGTTGCATCCCAAATATCTTACTTTGTAATATCACGTTGTTTGTTAAAATTGATACTGACTACTGACGCCCACAAACCATTGCATTTATTCAAAATTGACCTCCGAAGTCATGGTAACAGGTTCCAACATATGTGCGACTTCGACGACCAGACGACGCTGGGGTGTCTGGAAGTATTCAAGACTTGCCTCACGTTGTTATTTTCGCCTCACTACTCGCTCAAGATGGATAGTTTCCTGTTGGCTATAAGTAAGTACCTACTATGTATCCGGCGATTACAATTCAGCTACAAAAATATACTGTCGCACCTGGTAGTTGAACCTGGGACCTCACGATATCAGGACCATCGAAGCAGTCTATAATGATTGCCGAATTAGATTATTAGATTATGTTGGACTAGGTTTTATCCCCGGCTTCTCTCGTTGAGTTATAATTTTCTTGCGATAAAAAGTATCCTAAGAACTGGGTTGGTCATCTATCTGTACGCCATCATCATCATTTCAGCCTGAAGACGTCCACTGCTGGACATAGGCCTCCCCCAAGTGTCGCCACATTGACCGGTCCTGTACGCCATATTTCATGCAAATCTGTTCAGCCGTTAAGACTTGTAAAAGTAACAGACAGATAGTTCCCAGTTTCCGTATGGATTCCCCTTCATCATCATCATCATCCACAGTCCGACTTCACCCACTGCTCGGTATAGGCCTCTTTTTGCTTGAGCCAGAGACCACGTTCTTTGGATGCCCTTTAACAAACTATTTAAGATATAATTCATTTGGTTTTTTTTCCTGCAGCCGAAAGCAACGAAGGTACATCAGGAGCTGAATGCCTAGCGAATATTCTTGTAACCATCCACACTGCGCTCGAGCATATTGAAGAGGACAGTATACCTGACGAAAGAGACGTTATTGTTAAGAAGCAGTTGGCAGTGCTCATACAAACCGCTTCTTTGTTGCTGGAGACGCCGGTAGTTTCTTGTCCGCAGAAGACCAGTGTAAGTTTCCCGAAATACCAAACGTACAGTGCGGTATTTTTTGCACATACTGTGAGGTGGCCCAGTCTTACCAAGGGGTATCGTATTACCCAGTACTAACTGGGTTGTGGAGGTCAGATAGGCAGTCGCTCCATGTAAAATACTGGTATTCTGCTGCATCCGGTTAGACTGGAAGCCGACCCCAATATAGTTGGGAAAAGGCTAGGCAGATGATGATGACTGTGAGGTGGCTATAGTTTTATTTTGATTGGCCACTCGCGACTCTTTAGGTATTGCAATACTGCTCGACCGGACTATTGTATTGTATAACGGGCTGGTGTACGCAACTCTACGTCCAAGCGCGTATTTTGCGTGCGGGTGGGATTTTTTTCGTTCCTCTGGACTATCATATGGTGACTTCAAATGAATTTAAGGCCCCCAGCCAGGGCTTGCAAACTAGAATCTACAATTAAATGACCACTCGCTTGGGCAACCCCTGTGGAGTTCGGAGGTCGGTTTAGGGCGTCATTGAGGGGGGGTAGGGTCAGGCTGGGTCGAATTATTATTATTTGGGGAATTTAAAGCTACATGCTCAGCGGCGCGGGCTGGGTCGTCCAGCAAGGGTCGGGCGGTTGAGGTGGCTATAGGTAATAAGCTTGCCTTTCATACTTACATTCGCTGTGTCTTATACATTAACTTTCTTATTTCTGGTATATTTAGAAATTCCCGTAAGGATAAAAATACAGCCGAATTGGAAATCTCCTCCTTTTTTTAGAAGTCTGTTAAAAATTTACGCATATTAATTATAGAGTGTTGCCTGTGGGTCATGAGATTGCACTGTATTAAGTAACCGCATGTTGGCGCCGCAAAATTTATGTGTTTATATCTATGAATCTTTTGCTGTGAACGCGCGGTGTGTCATTATTTTCAAACAAATTATTTGTTTCAGATACTGGTGAAATTCGAAGAATACATCCGAACTAGCAAGCAGGACTGCCTCTCATTGATAGGACCGCTGCTGACGTCATACTACAGCTCGCAGCAGGAGGCGACGCTACTCGACGAGCTGCTCGCCAAGCTGTCCTGTGCGCTCGGCAGGATCGATGTAATTGATATTACCACCAACTTGCCATGACTAAATTATCTGAAAGTGCCTCGAGGCAAAGTTATGAATTTGCAGACCAAATGACCCAAGGCCAAAAATCCCCAAAGCTGCATGATATAATAAATTATTGGAACTATAATAGAACAAAAAAGCAGAGTCTTCGTTAGGGGTTAAATCGAAAATATCGCAAATTTATCCATCTCGGAAGACGCCACATGGAAGTGTCTTTAGGAATGTGACAGACAGACTTCAACATGAAAAAACTACATAATTTAAATAATTATAAAAACGACTGCAACCGGAAACCGAAGAGAGGTTTCTGTGTAACCACTTCCATAGATAGTGATATTGCCTCCAGGTCTTGTCACCAACCTGTACAACCAATACGGTCGATTCGATCTTTCATTGCGATTGGGTAGCTGTACCGCTACGGTTTCCGGTCGCGTTTGAATTCTACAATGACTTAGTACCCTGCCTTTTTTCAGGAAGAAGACACTTCAGCCGGCGAGGACACGAACTACTTCACCACGATAGACTCGCGCACAGGCCACGCCGTACTGACCGCGGTCTGCGCGCAGCTGGGCGCGCGCGCCAGGGCCGGGGAGCAGCTGCTGGCCCGCGCGCGGGACCTGGCCGCGGCTGCCAGCACTGCCGCGCATGCTGCCCAGCTGAGGGTACAGAGAGGTACACACAACTACTGACATGACATGTGGTGCAATTTGGAACTACGATTGAAATGTATTGAATATGACAGGACTTCTTAAGAAAGTTTAAGAATCTATTCATCATATAATAAAATCGTAAAAATCCAAATCGATGTTCCAAATTGGCGCAAAAAGTACTGCATAGATCCTGTTCAAATTTTTCATAAAATATTCGTAATAGGCTTCTTCAAATGTTAGGCTATATAATATCACGCTACTTGCTTAAGGGGGTGAGCAATATTGCATTATGTCAGTATTATTCAATTGTTTACCGTTTCAGTCATGATATGCGTAACAACGTCTATTTCGAAGTGTATGTCAGCGAAACAAATAGAGAAACGGTTTCATGACCGCTTTACGTGCATCACATCGCAAGTTCGATCCCCAGTAAAATCATATTTTTTGTAATTGGTTGTATTTTTTTTATAGAGATTATTATTATTTATTTTCTCTTTTTTTATGTAAAATATAATAAATTCTTATAAATAAATTTAAATCATTGGTAAAATCTCTTTCCCCATGTTTGAATCTGGCCGCTCGATGGTGTTCTGAACTGACAAAGGTGCTGTCATACTCGATGTTTTGAATTTCACCTGTCGCTGCCCAATAAAAATAATAGCAGTTATTGAAATTATTTGAAACTGTTTTGTTGTGTCGATGATCTTAGTTTTGCACAACTATAATGGGTTCAGGTTGTTTCTCTGCATCGTTAGGTCCCAATAATAAACTCGTCTTTGTTGTCTTTGTCGGATGGTGGATGATTTTATTGTATGATTTCTGATGTGTCTTGATTGATAAAAAAAGCACGTAGTTCGTTACTTGAAAAATATATAGGTATCTTTATCATATCTGTCTTTTGTATCTTACTATTGTTACTCAATCACGCCAGAACGGCTGAAAGGATGTAGATGAAATTTGGCTAAAATAGATTAGCAAAGATAGATTATCGTGCTAATAACTTAGGGGGATGAGCAATGTTGCATTATGTCCATATTCCGCAAATGGTTGACAACTGATAACTGTCATACCATGCATTAGAATAGAACGGCTATTTTAGCCCATTTGTCACCGAAGCGAAGCGAGGTAGGCTGACCGTTCACAGACCTCCCTGTAAACAAGGGTTCGCAATTTCGAGTCGCAGCCAGTATCCACTTTTTGTGATTATTTTTTCCAAAAATAATAAACATGGTTGGCGAGTTCGATCCCCAGCCGGTTTTTACTTTTTGTAACCAGATATTTTGTTTTATTCTAATGCTTTATGATTTAAAATCATTATAAAGTAGATTAATATGCTTTTGGTTTTGTTTAACTATTCAAAAGACAGGTAATCATAAATTAACAAATATTATTTGACCTATTTTCACTAGCCGAAAAAAAATCTCAATTTTTTTTTTAATATAAAAACATTAATTAAAATTAGATAAAACCAACGACGTTGTAAATTTGTTCCGTGCGGGAATCGAACCCGCGACACACAGCGCCGAAGTCAAGCGCTCAGCCACTGCGCCAACTGTGCCGTCACATTGCATTTGTGCTGAATCTTCTGCTGGCCCAACTCCGCAAGGACCGCTGTAAACAGCATTAAAGTATTTTTTTAACCTTGCCCCAGTCCAGGCCCACACTTGGAATTTCTCCTGTATCGTGGGTGTATTTACAGACAGTTAAACTCACAAACTACCAGACCCGGAATAACTACCTGTAGGCCATACAAAAATGTGTTCCGTGCGGAAATCGAACCCGATACTCGCAGCGCAGCAGCCATTCGCTCAGCCACTGCGCCAACCGTGCCATCACATAGCTGTGGCTCTCGCTCCCTCTGACATTGCTGTAACTTTGCATAACGGTGGCCGGACTACACATTCCGTGTTCACATTGCCGCTAAATCTTGCAAGTGAAGATACTTCAACATGCAACATCACCAAAAACAGCGACCGGGGAGTCCTTTTGCAGCAGTGCAAGCTTAAAGTGCATAAGAGGCGTTGAACCGAAGCTTGCAGGACATCCGCGGCAACCAGGCGCTGTTGGGTGGGTGGGGTTGTCGTTTTGCTCGCAGGCGACTTTAGACATATACTGCAAGTTATTGAGAGGGGCACACCGGCGGATGAAATAAACGCATGCCGACGCCATTGTTGTCTGGGATCGAAAAGATCCATATTACCTGCAACATGCGCGTCCAACTGTACAACGACCACGAAGCAGGTGTCTTTGCGATTATGCTCCTGCACATGGTAGTGGGCCGTCCGAAATCGGGCGCAGATAGAAAAATTCTATTTTCCGAAGAATTTTCCCATCCAGTGGCTACAGAGGATGCACGCATATCCACATCATCACATCATGCACGTTTTTCCCAATATGGAGGTTAATATAAAAAATGAAGGGTGGTTGTGTGAGGGGTAGTACTGTCGCCAAAGAAGGAGTGGGTCAATCAAATAAAAAAAATATATATATGATCGTCGGCGTCGACATCCATAGATCCTGTGATGGCTAATGATGATAGTACTGCCTACCCCGTTGAATTTATCAACTCCCTGGGGTTAACTCCCAGACTGTGCAATGGAACCAGGCTTCGTATCACAGAGCTGGCCAGTAATATTATAATAGCCACCATTATTACAGGAGTCGCTAAAGGAGACCGCGGTTTAATTCCCCGCATACCCGTTATTCCAAATAACTTGCCATTTCAATTTGAGAAGTTGCAATTTCCCTTAAAATTGTCTTTTATAATGACGGTCAACAAATTCCAAGGAAATACCTTAAAAGTGGCAGGCATTCATCTGGGCACTTCATGCTTCTCACACGGTCATTAAACAAATCATTTAATGTTGTCTACAAAACGGTATTCGAATAAATAAATATATAGCGCCCAAAAAGGCGTTTGATTATTCACTTTGAAAATCGTATGGCACCATAATGTTCCGGTTTTTAAGCCATATTGTCCCCTCAACGCCTTTTAATTTTGTTTCAAATCTTTGCCGCCCAGAATTACAGCGCCCAAAAAGACGCCTTTTGTAGTCATCACCCGCATTATCACGTCCCGCTTGTAATCCCCGAAGGGTTAGGCACAGTACCTCATCGTACACCCACATGTAACCAGTTATGTTGAAGTCCCATGTAATAGGGGGCGAGCCTATTGGCACCAATCAGGCACAAATCCAGACTCCGTAGCTGCTACTGAGAAATCCCTGATGGAATAACCAAACAACACTTTACCAAACCCGGGAATCGAACACGCATACACAATAAAAATTCTACGCGAACGAATTCGCGGGCAACAGCTAGTTAGAAATAAAAATGAATTAACTGTTCTGCTCCATACAAAAAATAAAAGAATCGCAGATAACTCATTAAATAATTACTTTACGGAAAAAAGTATCATTACATAAAAGATTGGTAAAGGAATACGCTGGTATGATTTTTACTTTACGAAATAAGTTACTTCATTTTCAAGGAGTGCTATGTCCATGGAGCTTCATTTTCAGAAATGTGTGCCGGCACCATTTAGTTTTTAAATATCAACTACAAAATTGACGTGTAAAAGAGTCTTTAGAATGCCTACTTACAGAAATGACCATCATATCTTACCACGAATGCTCCGTTCTTTAATTCCAGAACTAACCGAAGTATACAAGTCCCTCATAGTCCAGCTGTGCCAGCTAACAACGTGGACGGCTGGCTGCTGCAAGCTGCGCTGTTGCGTTGGAGGTGGGAGCGAGCGAGTACTAGCCAGTGCAGTGCGACTATACTCGCTACTCGCCGCACTAGCCAAGCAGATCGATGCCAGTATGGCGCAGCAAGTCCGGTAAGACTACTAAAATTTATCTATGGCTGTTTCAATATCAAGGCGGGATGGCCATATACATCTAGCAGTCACCAAATACAGTAAATATCATTCGTTTAGCTACAAAACTGCCTAGGACCAACATATCCATGTAAAGGTTATGATACTTGCATGTCACTTACTAGTTACTACATCCTTGCCTATCCCTTCGAAGATTGCAAGCGTGATAATTTAGTTATGTTAATTCGCCTTACACCTTGTTGTAGGTGTAAACTCTAAACGAAAAGAACGTAAATACTGCTGATAGCAAAATTCAAATTTTGTTACGTTTTTTTTTTCCATTTTGCAGGTAAGTGTTAGGTTGTATGTTGATTAAAATATGATTCGCGACAGTAGCACGTATGTATTTACAGAATGAATAATTTAAATGATCAATACAACCGTTCATTTAATTAAATTGATTGACTTTTTCATGAAATAGTCTTTCCATGGGATATAAATGAACTAATAGATTGAATGATAATTTTATTGATTAAAACTCAGTAAATCCATATTTGTTACGGTCGTGAATCATATTTTAATCAACGTACATCCTGACACTGACCTGCAAATTCAATAAAACTTGAGATAATTAGAATTTCGCGGGCTACCCTGGCGTTTCCCCCTAAGTTATACTTGCTCGAGCACCAACAGGGGTCGCCAGTTGTTGCTTCGAAGCAGTGACATCTGTTGGTGTCTGTTGAGTGAGAAAAGTTTGTTGTTCCCTGTCTTGCTACCAAGTTACCATGTAGCAGTATAGGTGTCGCTACAGTACTATTATAATGGTGGCCGCGCTATTTTTTATTTGTCGGAAGTTGGATAGTCCTCGGATTCTGATTATGTAATAAATTTTATCAGTTAACGAAATGACTTATACTGCTTTAAATAACGCTAACAGCTTGCTACCCCAAAAAATCATCTTTTATCTTTTCGTTTTATTGCGAGTTTTTTTTTTTTAACACTTCTCCTGTATTGTGGGTGCATATACAAACATTTAAACTCACACACACAAACAGCCAGACTCTGAACAACTACCTGTAAGTCATATAAATGTTTTTTCCGTGCTGGAATTGTACCCGAGACACGCAGCGCAGCAGTCGATCGCTCAGCCACTGCGCCAACTGTGCTGTATATCACACTCACACTAATCACGTCTGCAGACTTTTTATATTTTACTTTGACCGTTTATCGAAAACATTACCTTCCCCTCCACCAGTTTCGAGCGCCTTCTAAAGCTAAGCGGCAAGAAGCTATCAACGGTGATGGATAACCTCATCACGTACTTAGAGGCCTCGCAGCAACAACAGAACGCGAGCAAAGTGCTGCGCGAGACCAAGCTCATACCGCGCCTCGTGCTGGAAGCTGAGCAGTTCAGCAAACGAGTCATAATGCTAGCTAACAAGGCTAAGGTAGGTTTAAATTATCATCACTGCTCTTAAGGAAGACATTTAGGTTAAGCCGTGTTTGCCTAGGTTGGCCTGTGGATGGATAACCACCCATTACATACCGAGTTTCCTCCGTGCCTCGGAAAGCACGTTAAGCCGTTGGTCCCGGCTGTCATTTGTAGATCTTTGACAGTCGTTAGGAAGTCACTGGCCCGAAAAGTCTGACAACCAGTCTTACCAAGAGGAATTACCATCTCGTATTACCCAGTACTAACTGGGTTGTGGAGGTCAAATAGGCAGTCGCTCCATGTAAAATACTGGCATTCAGCTGCATCCGGTTAGACTGGCAGCCGACCCCAACATGTTGGGAAAAGGCTAGGCAGATGATGACTCTTAAGGAAGACATTGTGAGGCAACTGGGATGTCTTAGAACCAAGTACGAACCTGCAGAAGGTCTGGTGATGGATTACAGCTCACCCCATCACATAGAGAGGAGGCCTGTGGTCCTGCAGTCGATAATGTCATGCCTCATTTGAGCAAAGAGAAAGTCTGAGTAATCACCAATATGTAGGTATGTATGATCTTTATATACATATGTGTATAAGGTTTTACAGGTATTGTAGCGAAATAAAATACAAGGTTCGCCGCTATACGTAATAATTTTATATAATATATAATTAATATAATTTTATAATTTTTGTAGACTTAAAATACTGTAGGTAACACTTTGCACATAGCATTGATAAAAAAAAATTAAAAAAAATAAAAATCTTTATTAACAGGTGATTGTTAGTAACATCAGTGTAGCTCTGGCTCTTGTACTAGGATTCCCTGTATCACAAGAGCCAGACCTCTCAATTCACAGGGAACATATAAAAAAACGACAGACAAAAAAAAAAAAAAAAAAATGGGGGTACACTATAAGATATGGCATGCATTAAAAGTGTTTACAAACATAAAATATAAAAGAGAGAGTAAGTACCACTCACTGCGTCCTGAGAATAGTATGGGTAAGTGTGAATGAGGTGAGTGATGCCAATGCACTTGCTGAGCCTCTGGTATATCGGTGACGATGTACCGACGGCCTTCAGAATGTGACTGCTGGGTGCTCGCGGCAGCTGGACCACAGGTTGCTGTGAAGCTACTCGGGAGATGCTCAGCAGTGCACTGCGATAATCTGAGTAGTGTCGTATTGGTTGACGGCTATATATACCACCAGATGGACCGACTGCTCATCTGACATTTGCTTCCCAAAAAAAAAACATAAATCCACAGAAAACAGGTTACATAAAATTTTCAAAAAATAAATGAAATTATTAATTCCGTGTATTGTATTACAGTTAAATTGGCAGCAGTATTTGTCCCTGGGTACCGCGCGCGACTTCAGAATCAAAGGTCCCGTGCTACAAGAGGTACTCCACCCGAGAGAACAAGCTGACGAGACGAGAAACGAAGGTAGTTTTTCATACTTAGAGCTATAATGGATGTAATAGAACATCATTTTCACGATAATCATTAACATTCTTTAGTATTTATTTATGTACTGTAAATGATTGCTTTCTAAAGCAATCATTTACAGTACATAAAAATAGAGGTCTACCTCTATTTTTTTCGTGTTAAATTAACAACGATGCGGTCGACGTTAAAGCAGGTTTTCCTAGAAGATTACTCGTGTCTGTACACCTTTAAAATTCTTATAATTTATTTGTATGCTTTGCACTTTCAATGTAAAGTCAACGTACTGAAGTCCTGATTCACCTTGAGTCTTCAAATATCTTTGTTAAGTATTTAGGTAAATAAGTATGTACATACTTCGGTTATTGACTTAGTAAATCCGGGTGCCAATTTCGCATATTTCACAGTATTGGTTTTTTTTTCTGTATCCAGGAGGATGCGGTAGCGACCAAATTCCGTGACAAAATAATAAGCTCTCGTTTTGATACTACATCTGGACTGATAACTAGTTAAAAAAACCGAGCCAATAATTCGTTTATTACCCGACTGAGCGACAGTAAAGGCAGGTTATGTTGTAGAAAATAGGTTATGTAAAAAAGAAACTAAGGGGTACAGTAAGGGTCAGCGCAGACAGAACGGAGCGCAGCGGAGAGGATTTTATTAACGCACTTGAAAATAAACTTTATAATTTTTACTATAAAGTGCATAAATGCTTGAACCTGACAAAAAATGCTCACGCGTCCTCGAAGATATGCGGGATCCGTTAAGAAAATGCCCGAGACCGCGCGGGGATTATTCCTCTCTGTCTGTGCTGAACCTAGCTGGCGATGCGATGGAGCTAGTGTAGCCTCTTCCTTTCATTATACCGAACAGTGTATTCATAATTCTCGATTCTGTCTTTCCAGCGCTCTATTCATAGCTAGGCCTTACTCTATGATGATGTTGTAATTTCATCTCAGCGGCATGTAAAAAAAGTCTGTTGAAGAATTTGACAATCTTCAAAGTCAATGTATTGAATGATTTTTTATATGGACAATGTCTGAAATAAATGATTAATTAATTAATTATTGTTCGCAGATCAAGCCAATATTGACGCTGCAAGCGTTGCAACTGAAATAGTCGAGCAGATCGCAAGTGATGCTGAAATTGAAGAGGAGGCAGCGAGTGATGAAGAACCTTCTAGAAGGAAGCGCAGAAGAGTTTCGTAAATTGATACATAATATGTAAATAATAAATAAAACTATGTCAATTGAAAACTTGTCGTTTTAGTACCTCACTTAGCATGTACCATCTCCGTCAGGAATATTAATTGAAAAGCAAATATCTGTTAACGACGGATAGTGTAGCGAAATGAGAATAATCAAACTGCTTAGCTAGCAACTTCCTTAAATTGAGTAATGAATTGACGTCCGTATCCTGTATTATTGACTGATTTACCCACCTAAGGTGTTTTCTCACATGGACAGGTATTCATGTTATGACTTATAGCATACCTACTCAGCCTAGATAATGTTCTCATTGTTGCGACCTTGTTTTAGAAGCAGTGAGCCATAATGCACCACGCCAGACCGACCGCTGTAATGAGTCCTCCGCCTTGCCCCCATCAAAGGCACATTATCCCACATGTTATTTGCTTTAAAATAACCATAATCCACGTAGGTATTACGATATTAGTAGAACCAATACGTGATCAACCTTCAGAATATTCCATTTAACCTTATCCATTCGCAAGGACTCATTAAAACGGTCGGTCTATAGTAGTCGTGTCTTTGTTTGTTTCGTAAATTAAACTAACCTTACTACATTAGTACTAAATTATTCACGATATTTTTAAACATAATGTTTTCTTGTAAAAGATTAACTACATTCTATTGCCATATTAGATAAATAATTGGAATGTAAATTAATACATATATTAGGTAAGCCTAAGCAACTCTAGTTTTCCGTTTCCTCTATGATTCCGAAAATTTACGTCACGTTGTAATTAGTGTGGCTTCTTAAAACTCATTACTAACTAATCCATCGACATTCTGGCCATTAAATTTTAGTGTTGTTTCCTAATATAGTACATTTTGGTGCAAGTGTGTAAAGTTTGTCACCTACCAGAGATCGGCATAGATGTAGTAAGTAAACACATGTTGCTTCCTCGAAGTTTAGAAGAAGAAGACATAGCTATTGCGCTTGAAGTACTTAAATTACGACAATTGTCTGAATTTGTCTGCTGAATATGCGCGCGCCAGTGCGATATCTACCTCTTTTTGTTTATAATATCATTGCTTATTCTAATCTCTGGTTTGCAGCCCGTGACGCGGGCGTATACATGTAATAATCTACGTATAATGCAGTGATTTTCAATACACTGCGATTATGAACCTAAAACCGTTGCAATAAGAACCAAATTCTGAGCGAGTCTGTTGTAAAACTAACTATTACCCAAGTGATAGGTAGAAACTCTAGAACTATGCGGTAGTTCGAAACTCTGTGAATAATTGAGAAACAGTATGTACCTATTTTAGTGTTGTAGTAAGGGATATTTCTGAGTTCCATAATATTGAAATTTATCGAAACAAGAAGAGAATCGTGAGAGAAGTTCGACTTTCAATTAATAGTAATATTGTTTTGAGGTGGTGTTTGTTCCTTGACAATTGACATCCATTATCTGTAAAGAGGTACCTAGTTTTATCCAGCTATAATTATATGCCTCTTTAGTCTAGCCTTTGCAAGCGCTTAGGGCTAAGCATGAGTCCACTCTGACCACGGTTTGTGTTCAATTCCCGGGTCGGCCAAAGAGTTATTGGGTTTTTTCACCAGGTATTTCTTAGTTGTGGGAATCCTTCGGGGATTGCAGGCATCGTGTTATGTTTATTATGCCTAGCGCGAGCTTGCAGCGTAACCGCTACCCGCTCTGCTCATCATGACACTTTGGAGCGGGTAATCCCTGTGGTTCCAACGGTTTACACCTACGTAATGATCCTGTGTGGGCAAAATCTTTGATACCTCTTAAACAAATCAATGGGAACCCCCAAACTGGCAAAAAACAAACTCAATTATGTTCTTATTTTCTTCAAATGGAACAAATAACTAAATGTGTCACACAGAATGTGACGCATTTAGTTATTAATGTTGTGTGTGTGTTTTAGGTGCTTATGTATAGGTAAATAAGCGCTTAAACAATATAATGTAACTCGAATAAACATTTCTAGAGAACAAAGTCGATGACGCCTGGTTTCCTGAAATAGTTACAATTGCTGTAACATTAACGACCGCAGAAAATATGATTTATTATTAATAAGTAGGTAATGATCATTTGTAAGTCATTTGTGGTTACAATCAGGGTTTTATTGAGTAATACAAATTATGAGTGCGAAAGTTGTTTGTTTGCCTCACCAATTATGGCCTGCATTACCTACTCATGAAAAACCTAAATGAACAGAAAATAAATGTCTGTGATGGTTCACTCACTAGCGCGGATCGAACTCACGAACCCTGCCGCTTATCGTTGGGCCGCTGGTCGCTTACAATGGGTGCAAAGCTAGGTATACCGGGTGTAAACAGACCCTTCACATATCCGTCAACCAAGCATTCTGTACATCAAACTAAGTAACTTTACGCAAAAATTATCGCTGGTAATCGACTTTTTTTTTTTGGGGTGGAAAATCACGTTTTACGGTAGGAGTCGATGGAAAGCACTCAGCATTGTGCTGATGAATGGATTGAATAGTACGAGGGTCGTGGAGGTGTGTAACGTAAAAATCTTACATTAAAAACATGTATTTAAAAAAAAACTTGTGAAAAAGTTGGAACTTTGACCCCCAATATCTCCGTAACTAGAAGGTTCCCAGGTATGGTCTAGAACAAAAAAATGATCGCAGTGACGGAGAGAACAAGTGCCTTTCGTTTATGTTAGGGGTCTATTTACACCCTTTATAATAATAGATGTAAAATTAATTCATGCATTCACACTTAATACAGGGTGGAAGGGACATTGACCTACAAACGGTTACCACGTGTTCAGTACATCATACCAGACATAAGATGGAAACTTTTCATCGGTTTTAAAAAAAAATCTGTTGTTACTACAAAAGTGCAATACCTACACGGTTCAAACGTATGGAACAACAGATTTTTTTTTAAATAACCGATGAAAAATGTCTATGCATTTTTGGTATGATGTACTGAACACGTGAAAACCGTTAGTGCGTCGATTATTCCACCCTGTATAAACGGATTTCGATGCAATTCGGCACACCATGAGCTGGGTTAGGACATATCTCACGACTCAGTTATACTTCCCTGTCGCATTACCCGTCTACCACGCAGTCAAAAGCTACTTAAAAATAATTAATTATTGATTAACGAGCTGATTGATTGACTCAATTATCATTAAGGAGCTATGGCTTTGTGAAAATTTGTAGCATCAATTATTCTGTAAACATTAACATTCAATCCAAGCTAGTTAAAACTACTAAGTACTTAGATATTTGAAATAAAAACGTTGGAATGTTCCAACATCATAGTAATGACCGTTCTAAGCGAATCGTATTGCTAATAGTAAGTAGGTATATTTCGTCGAAACGACAACATGAGGGGAAATTGTTGGCGGCCCCCGATTCCAGTAAAACCACAATCACTGTGTTGCGTAAATTCCGTAAAACGACCGCATCCTGTATAATTAAAGTGAAAAGCGATAGCTTTAATGTTGTTTGTTATTATTATTAAATAGTAAGTACGCACATACCTAACTATAATTTTTAATATTATAAAGAGGTATTTGTTTAAATATATGTGTATATGTAGGGGTAATCTTTGGATTTACTAATACGATTCCGAAAATTCTTTCTTTCACGAGAAACTACATTATGCCAGAGTGTCATAGGGTACATTTAAAACGTCCCCGTGGCTTAATTTCTGTATGTAAAAACTAGTGTTACAAGTATCAGTAGACACTTCAGTTTTCCACTTTCTCTTCTCTCTTTATTATAACTTCGAAGACCTTCTCTCGTGTTTTCTTTAAGTCTGCCTTTCTATCATGTTGTAATACCTACTAAATATGCACTTAGCTACTTAAGTACTTAACTGAAAAACGTCCACCACTCGAGATATTATTTCTTATGTCTCCCAAGCATGGACACAACGCTCGGTCATTGACATTCATATCTACTAATATATTTTTCCATTCAAGTATACCCGTATTTTTTAATCAAATTATACCTAAGTAATTTCAAAATAAAAAAAACGAAGCCGCAAGCAACAGCTAGAGTATACTAATAATACATACAAAGAGGTGAAGTTGGTAAGTGTGGATGTAGGGGGTAATTTTTAATATTTTATACGCAAACCCTGCGTAGGGAACAGCTGTTTTTGACATGGAAAGAAAAATTAACAACAACATTTATTTATTATTATTTATTGTTTTAACGTCACCGTAAGACGTTATTAATGGAACGAAAATTTCGAGATCTGTGAGCAGGGTGCGATGGTCTAGTTGGTTAAGACATCCGGTGTACTGAATCGGAAGGTCGCAGGTTCCCTGCTCGCACTGGAATTTTTCTTTCCATGTCAAAAACGGGTAGGGGGTAATGTTCTGAACTACTGATCCTTCACTAATGGGAAGTTACCTACATTACCCCGAGTGTCATGGCTACAATATTTTAAAAGTTTCTGACCATACGCGAGCGCCGCGGGTGAAAAGCTAGTTCTTAATAAAATAAGAAGTTGGAAAGTACAAGTGTAAGATCGGTTTATACGAAAGTACCTAGATGATTCGGAGGTGTTTGTTAGAACCGTGTATCCTCTACTTTATACCGGGAAAAAATTTGAACAAAGAATAGTTTTCCCTTTATACATAGAACGCTTACTTTTAAAATTAAAATTCCCCAGTGAACCAATATCGATGAAAACGGTCAACACCTTTCTGGAAAACGATTTTAATTAGCTTTTTTTGTCTTGTTTCTACACCAGAGCAATTTACGTGCGAAAATCTATTGTGTCAATACTTCAATTCAACAGTCTTGTGAATGAACGCCACCGATTACGTCAACACGCGTTCAACACCTCGGACTGATGACATGAGGTAATCGAAGTGTTACAGAAAGAATATACTTAAAAATCGATTTCCTACTGCAGAAGGGGAATAAAATATATTTTTGTTGGGTTAGCGCCTGATAGTTTCATCATCTGCCTAGCCTTTTCCCAACTATGTTGGGGTCGGCTTCCAGTCTAACCGGATGCAGCTTAATACCAGTATTTTACATGGAGCGACTGCCTATCTGACCTCCACAACCCAGTTAATACTGGGTAATACGATACCCCTTGGAAAGACTGTTGTCAGACTTTTCGGGCCACTGACTACCTAACGACTGTCAAAGATCTACAAATGACACCCGGGACCAACAGCTTAACGTGCTTTCCGAGGCACGGAGGAAACTCGGTACGTAATGGGTGGTCACCCATCCACAGACCAACCTAGGCAAGCACGGCTTAACCTAAAGATCGACCCGAGCGGCTGTTATTATTTAGCCACGAGCTCCTCCTGATAGTTTAATGATAGCAAATTCTTTGTGCGAGAGTAAGCGAGCGTTACGGCTCGCTTAGAAGTTTCAGGCGCTTTACAAACAATCCGGAGTACGGACCGTAACAAAATAACATGCCAAGCCCAAGAGAAAATAGGTCGATCGCGTAACTCATCATCTGCCTAGCCTTTTCCCAAATATGTTGGGGTCGGATTCCAGTCTAACCGGATGCAACTGAAATACATAGTTCGATCGCGTAACTATCCGTACCATAAACTTGGTGACTAATACAGTGTGTATCAGAAAGGTTCCAAACTAAGCATCGAATGGAGGAACTATTGGACCGACATCCGTGAAAAACTATCAGATGCCTGCATTTGGGTCGAGTAGGTATACTACGTATTAAAGTTTTGATGAGAGCTGATTATATTTTCGTGATTACATTGTTGGTCCCATGGAGATTTTTTTCAGTTTGATGGTGTGTAGTGTACCACACTCTTAAATATGACCACGTCTTTATGATACTGTATGCTGTATAATATTTTAAATGTATTAAAACAAACATAAAAAGTTACGTACGTATTACGTACTATTCATCAAAATAATATTCCAGATAATCTAATAAATAGTACGTATAGCAGGCCGCAACATCAGTACGTTCCCCGAAACATTGGTTCTAGGAATGGTATTCGATCTAATGTTTCGAGAACATCGCAACGCAGACGTACCTAGTTCTAAGCCAAGTTTAACTAGCAATATTGGATTCTACGGCATCTACAGATTGAAAATATTATTACCAAGAACAAGATGGTTTTTTCTGGCCATGCGTATGGCCTATTCGCATTTGAAATTCGAAACGTAATTGAACACCCGATCTAACAAATGTATGGTGTACAAGTAGTCGTGTTTTCGTTTATTGTACAGTATTACAGCTAAACTTTTATACAGAAACCAAAAGAGAGATGACGCTCTAATCGGTATAAGCATTAGCATTAGGGCCGGAGGCCACCGAAGCGGAGACGAGACGAGAAGAGAGGAGATGTGTTATTTACACTTCTTGTCTTCGTTTAGCTTAAGTTGAAAAGGTTTAGCAGAAAGGAGAGGAGATGTCTCGTAATTGTTTAGGCCAAGACGAGAGAGAGAGTGATGGGAAGAGACGTGAACGGTGTACTGTGAGCGGCGTGCGGTAAGCGGTGTACCGTTCTGCGGGACTGCTCGAAAGAGATACCGCGGCCCTGGAACACAAAAGGCTAAGAAGGAACTTGGATGGGTTTTAGTCAGTAGAAGTCTGACACTCCCTTCCTCATCGCCCAGAGCGGGGTGGGGGGTCATTTGGTGATTTATAATCCGAAAAAAAGCGGTGTACTGTGTACAGTTCGGCGTTGAGGGGCGCATGTAGAACAGTGAACGCTTTCATACAAGTCTATGGCTGCACGCAACCGGCTCCAGTCTCGCTCTGAAATAGGTCTTAGTCAGCACTGGTTTTCATCTCTATTTGCACCCTCTGAAGCTGTTGGTTGGATTGGAACAGTAACTATCCATGTAATTCTATGCTACATGAGTTCATACCAGCCGTGAATACATAGGTATAAATAACGCACACAATCGCATCCATATTTGAAGATGGAACAAAGAGAGCAGTTAATTATTATTTAGCGTATCACATCACACACATCTTCTGCTTACTAGTCATTTTATAAAGGACATAGGTACCTAAGGGTCTCCTAACCACTCATTATCTACTACGGAAATAATAATCAATAATCAATATTATTCACTAGGTTATTTGTAAAACACCAACAACCTCGCAGGAGTAGATTACTAACATCATAAACAACAACATTTGTTCTACGGCTTTTCCGAAAACAGACAAAAAAAAACGACTATACATACAAAACTCGATCAGCTGTTCGGACATATGTATGGAGAGTTGAATTTTTTTTGTCTGTTTTCGGAAAAGTCGTAGAACAAATGTTGTTGTTTATGATTTACTCCTGCGAGGTTGTTGGTGTTTTACAAATAACCCTGCATATTGGGCGTTCATAAATTCCCGAAACAGTACCTAGTTATTTTTAAAGTTTCAGACCACATAGAGATAACTACGTGGTTTTCATTTCAACCATTGTAACAAGCCTATATTGGAAGTATTGGAACACTAATGAAAGTCAGAAATACACTTAATCCTCGATGAAGATTTCACAAACAAGTTAGACCCAATTCTGATTTAGCTCACGTACTTTTTAATCAAAGATTAAAGCTGAACCAACAATGAATTATTCGAAAGTGGTACAGCACCAAAATGGAACCTTTGTCATCGCCAGGAACGAACAACAATCGTGTGTCTTAAATCATCGCGCGATGACACAAATGTTTCGTCAACACGCTCATTTGAAACTCGGCCAACGACAAACTCACTGAGAAATTGAAACATCTTTTGTAATGATTAATAATGTCATTAATTCTCAGCTACACAGCTTTTATTGTGTCCTCCCATTTTCGATTCTCGGAACTCAACAATTTGAATACCTAGTATAATTTTATGCGAGTCTTGTAATAAAACTCTTCGGCGCGACGATTTTCTCTGAAATATTGAGAAAAACATGTCTAGTGCTTATCCTTGACGGAGGAGTTTCATAGAATAGATTCTAAATGCGTCGAATTATAGGTAGGTAGGTACTGAATTAGATTCTGATACGCGAATTGTGTTTGCTGAAGACATGTGTAAACATAGTCTATTTTATCTTAGAATGATTAACAAATTACTATCTGAAAATTTGAACATTGGTATCTAAGTACCTACCTAGCTTACCTAGTAGAACCCTCATAATTAATGGGAATTGTCCAAAATATTGCAAATCCTGCGGTTTGGAACCGCAAAATCTTGTTACGCATTCAATCAGCGACGGTTAGTAAGCGATTGCCGTGTGCCGATAGCGTCAGTTTGGAAATAGCACTCGACGAAAAAATATTATATTTACCGTGGTTGCTCATAAAAGAAAAAGGCAGTGTTGGTTGCATCTAGTATTAAGTATCGAATTCGTACAAGGCGAATTCGTAACGTTATATCCCAAATTAAGATGACCACTTCATCAATAAATAATTTAATGTTGAATGGCGTTGGCTCTTGTTGTGACGTATGAATCGAACGGTGCCTGCAACGCAACTGAACTGAATGCTATGACTGAATGCTGAGGGGAGGCTCTATGGCTCCTTAGTAATAGCGGTTCTAGCAGTTGAGTGGCGGTAACCGCGCGATTACGTCTGATATTCTGAATATTACTTACATAAGCGGTTCCCATGCGATTCTCAAATCGCGCGGCTTCCGCGCTGTATGCTGCGTTGTACGCCGTGTTTGAAGTTTTGACCGCAGGCCGCGTTCAGACACGGCGTATTTCACGATATTTCTTCTCAAGATGACGTCGTTGAAGGTCAAATAAAGCTTTACCACATTTCTTCAAAAATATAAATTCATAGGGAGTATTATTTCATGTTAACTAGAAAGAAATGATTAGGGACCTCATTTCTCGAAATGATTTCAATCTCAATCCCTATTCAGTTACTAATCTAATCAAAACAAACGATTAGCTAGTTAACGATAAAGAATCTTGGGTAAATAAGTTACTTCCAAATTCTGGGAATAATCGTCTCGTAATCGAATTTTTGATGAGGTAATTAGTTAACCGAACATAATTTTCAAGCGCTTTATGTTCAAAATCGTGAGCGAATAACATAAAGCCGAATTTCAGAGATAAATGCTATCTATCGGGCTATCGGCAACGAGTCCATTTTGAACAGCAATTTAGTAGTCATTGTGAACGCTTGTAGCGTAAAAATCGGTCATGCAAAGCACGTTTCTCCATCAATGCATTGAGAGGGATGTATTGAACTGTTGAGAGATATCTAGGGGTATTAATTTGATCTCGGCCCCTGTTATTAGTCGCCATTGAAGCAGCTGGCCTTCCTGGACTACGCGCGACAGCTGCGAGCACCGTTTGGCGTATGGCGGGGATGCTGCCCGGAATATTGAGTGGGTTCAAATAAATAATTGGGCTTTGTTATGTGTATGCGGGTGTAGACAAGGCTACAACATGGTTTATTCTTATTCTGTGTTTATTAGACAACGCCATATATTTCTTTTTCAATATCTTTAATGTGCAGACATCGGCCTGTTACAATTTTATTATATGTATAGATTTAAATAAGAATAAATAATTGGAAACTAAAAACCGTAGCCGGGAGCAAAGTAATAAAACTTGTTCGAAAAACCTTAGAAAAAACGATTATAATTTCTATGTACTACAGTATTAGGTATTAAGTTGGCCTGCTCAGTTCTTCTTAGAATGTTAGCTATATAATCAACATTCTGAGAAGTGATAAGTAATTAATTTCAATTTTAGCGTTAGCTGTGAGAGTCTTCTAGGTAAGCGAGTTTCCAAGAAGTCCTGTTGCCCCTGTAGGGCTCGGTACCGTTATATCATGTTATTACGTTTAGAATCCAAGACTTGTTAATTTAATTGGCTTACTAGTTAGTGCTTGTGATTATTGCGATTAAATATATTTTTGAAATAATTGAATACAAGTATAGAAAATAGTCTTAGGAGACTATCCATAATTTTTCGTGAGTTTTTGATCAACATTCACACACAGATTTTCAAAAAAATGCACAGTTAGCAAGAAAATGTCCATTTTACACAAAACATTTTTTTGATGCCAATCGATCCTGTTTCTAATACTGATCAAAAACTTCTATGGGACCAACCCAGGTTGGAGTACTAAAAAATCAGAAATTGCAAATAACTTTTGTCATACATTTTGTTTGAAAATTTCAACCAAGTTTTTTTTTTTACAGCGGTTAAGGTAGTGCCCCACTTACTGCCCGGTTGAACGTATCCACCCTGTATAGAAAAACCTGACAACAACTGTCGGGCAGTTGGCCACCAGACATAACACCCGTCTGGTCAGAGGATCCTCCCTTTTCTATGGGGGAAGAACTTTACACCCTGTTCTTCTATATTTGCCGTTTGATATGAAATGTTCGAGCTTCAAAATAGCAGAAGATAATGTACCTCGTAGTCCATGATTCCCGGGTACATTGCTAACAAACACGTATTTACTAGATCCAAATAACCCAGCTATGTCGCACAATGCTTAACCTGAGATTGTAGCGTGAATAGTGAAGGTAACCAGTTAAGTTACCAGAGCCGAAGGAACCGTAGGAGGAGACGAAAGAATCGAATTTTAGAATTACTTTTATGAAATCCTATTAAACGTCACTATCTTATCGGTATTGATCGGACGAATAGATAACGACATAAGGTATGATAGAATATTTTGTTCGACGCGGACAAATTTGCAAGATTTCATCGGATTTCCTTTATGTTTAGAGTTCGAGCACAAGTTCGAGAATTTGAGCTATAGTGCTGCATGGCTCTTTTAGCACGTGGCCGTAATGGGAACTAATACCGCCATATTGTTTTTTTCATAGCAGTGATACTCTAGTGGTGTGACCGTCGGACTGCCAAATCGAGTTCGAACCCAAGACAAACCTATAATTTTTCCGATTGATTGTATTGTATAATTATCTCTTGCTTCGGTAAAGGAAAACATCGTGAGGAAACTAAACCAGCTTGCCTGAGAGATATTTCTCTACGGTATGTAAAGCCAAATCAGAGGTCCCTGGGCGGCATAAAAACTGTGATACCAGGTTAGACACTAATCCCACGAAAAAAAAACCATTTTCACAGACACATGTTTACCAAAAATGCGCTCCTGACGATGTCATTCGCGCGCTAAAAGCATCATGAAGCTTTATACAGCACTACCACCCATCCCTATTCAATAATAGGTAGGCAGGACGGTTAGAAATAAAGTTTTATTGCTAAATAGGTGGCCGACCGTGCGTGTGTTGTTTTACTTACCACGAAACTTGGCAGTTAATATGGAATGCTAACAATTAATTATTGTTGTACTGAGAACTGAAATTGTTTGTGTTATCAGTTTCAAAGTTGACGTCGGCTATGTCGGGTGCGTTCTACGAAATCCTTCTTTTCGCTGTAAAAATATATGTTATTTTGATTACCGTCTTATTGTATGTACGAGTTCTGAACTAATGATGCAGACTATTTGGATAGGTTGGGGATTTAATTGGAATAGACTTTTCTAGGCAGTAGATTTTGACTACATTATTTACTTTTCTAGTTACCTTTTTAATAATCACTGTTCTTCGTAATTAATCCTTTGATAATATTATACACCGTGACTTTTTAGTCGTCTTCCAACGGCAGCCTACTTCATGAATCCAATGACTACTAAACATTAATAAAAAAATAGGTTTTAATCATTTAAAAATAAAAATATTATTCAGTATTATGACGCATGACGTAGTTAAAACACCCTGTTGCGAGCGATGGTCTACTGAACTCGAGCGCTGGGTAGGTTTGTTCTCCCGTTTGACACGTACACATCATTAACAGGATGTTTCATAATTTTATGCTAATGTATTATTTATTTATCTTTGTACCTATTATGGTAGGTAAAAAAAAAACAAATCGCGCCTAGAGCTATTTTATGTCGGGTACATTGAGTGGTCCACCTTTGTAAGACGACTAAAAAGTCACGGTGTATATTAAAGAGTTTCTACTTGACATAAAATAAAATAGGTCGATTATCTAAAATACAGTATGTTTCATATCAAAACTAGACAAGCCAGAAATAAACGTCCAGGGCCCTGTTTAATAAACTTTACAACCCGACAATTTTGTAAATAAGTGACATATTTGTAAAGTTGTACGACAAGTGCTGTTTTATAAACCTGACAATTACGTAATAATTTTACAAGTGAAAACATTACGAATATTACCATTACAAATGCTGTTTAATAAACGTTTACATGTGAAGAAGACGCCTGTAGATTTCGATGATAATATTGTATTCACAAATTTGTAATTGTAAGTTACAAATTACATAAAATTAAAGAATTTGATAATTATATTAAATTTTGATGTTTAGTTTTGATACCTAGTAGAAACTCTTTTGTATGCAAAATGTTAAAGACTCGTAACAATGAAAACTCTAGCACAAAAAATAACATTATTTGAAATATGCTTGACATTCGAAAAAACAAAAAAACAAGGGTATAAAAGACCTGCAACTTCGTTGTAAAGTCACTTTGCAATCATTCTTCAAATCTTCAACAAACAGTTTTAAAAAATTTATAAAAAAATCTACAAAAAAAAAAGTGAACATCACAAGCTCTCCCTTCCTTGACAGTTAAATTGTTTGCGACGGTCGCGTTTCGTTGAGCAGTAATTGACTACGTCAAAATGCCTTGCTACCCTTGCGGAGGTTGTTGCGGCTCTTGCTGCAGCCCTTGCTGCTACTCGTGTTGTTCCCCGTGCTGCGGCCCGTGCGGCGGCTGCGGTGGCGGCTGCTGCTACGGCGGCTGCTGCTGAAGCCTGCGGGCCTAGGCACCGCTGCGCTGCGGCCGGTCGTGATGAAGCAGCGTGGCAAATGCTTAGCGCCAATGCTCCGTTCTGAGCTAAGCTCCTCGTGCTGCCTGTGGCCGCGAGTACGACGTCGAGCGGGCGTCGAGCCTTGCTCCGCCGAGCGCAAAGTATGGCCTTCTCAGAGCTCGGGAGGGCCCTACGCTGCAACTGGACTCGACCATGGTGCCTGCCGACCGGATCAAACGGACTTCAAGCGATATCCCCCGGTTGACCACAGCGTACGTGTGGGACTCTAACGAAGATATCGCGGTTATGCCGTCCGCAGCATATTTCAGTGTTTATGTATGGATTTTGTATAAATATACGTTCAGGTCACGATTATAATATTTGCTTTTAATTTTCTCGATACCTCGCCCTCTACACCTCGGCAATATGTATCCTTTTATTGGTTTGGGCGAAGAACGTTAAACGCAACATGACAGGTTAGGCTGTTATTTGTTACAAATGGTCAGAATCATAGACAGATTAGCCAAATGACAGGTTCGCGATACGATGTTGGTGTGAGTTTGCTACGATTGTTATATTTAACGGTTTTTTAGCGGCGGGGGTCTTTAAACCGATTCGTTGCGGAAGGCACGACTGTGCACTTTTTTAATGTAGCATATGACACGAGGCGTGCCATTTTAAAACATATCGTCTCGGGATTTAACATCTTTGTTTTTATACATATAGTGGATCAGATGCATCCCACAATTGTTTTCTCAAGCGTACTTCGTCGATCACTCGACTGTGTCCACATGACTGTGTCCATCCGATTTGTCATGACTGTTCACACAGACTGCGTCCGCTCGGCTCGACACTAGAACGCTCACTGAACCAGGCTGTACAATCTTAGAACATTTTACCATGCAACTAGGAGAAAATAATGTTACCAAATTAAAAGACTACCGTAATCTAGTAACAGGTCCTTCTCCTAATGCATTTTTAATTTTGTCGTATTATAAAATCATGTATCGCTGGTTTGTGAATACAGATGGCGTTTGCTAACGCTAACCGACTAAATTGAAAATAGATTGCAATATACTACAGCTTCACTGACGAACTGACTATTTTATTCTTGCTTCATTATACTCCATCAAATGAACGCCAAATGTTACCATTAATAAAATAAATATTCTGTTTAGTAGTTTATTTTATTATAATTGAACTAAATAAACTACCAAACTTTTTAAGTAAATTCGAAATACGCGTAATATATCAAATAAAATCATAAAATATGTTTTTAACAAATAAAACATTACTACTGGCATACATTTTAATGTAAGTGATACTCTAAATAAAACCTGCTAAATTGGTGTCGTAGTAGTTATTTTGTACTTTTTACTTGCATCAATGAAGCAAGCTGTCAAACAATCAATCTGACGGTCGTTTTTGTTATTTTTCAAGAAATTGGAATTGGAATTTTGAATGGAAGACAATATTTGTTACCCTTAAGATTTGGAGATATCATCCAGTCTGTTCTTGAAGGCATTCAATGTGTTATTCAACAACAACAAATGTGTTAACGACAAACTATATATTATTATTATTGTTTGACGAAATGTCGCTAAAAGCTAACATTACTAATAATAAAAGAAAAGATTTGATTCTATTATGTATGACCTACTACGACGACTGTTGCACCAATGCTTAGGCCAAAATAAATGACTGATTATAATAATATGGGTTTAATTTTCTGCAGCCAAGTAATTCCTTAATTTATTCATATACGTTAGTATATGAGTAAATTAGTCTGAGTCAGGATGGCTGGACCAAGAGAGATTTTGGAGGTTTGAGCAATACCAAACTTTTGTACCTATTTTGTACTATTTGGTACCTGACATCAAATTACTAGTACCTCGCTAAAGAGGGAAAACTATTACGACGAAAGTGGCCAGCCATTCTGACTTCAGAATGGCTGGACCAAACCGGTTTCACCTAGTTGTAGGCGTTATAACTAGTTCTTCTTTTCGTTAAAATATAGTACCTCATCTGTACCTCAACATATGTTTTTCTTATATTTTTTCGATAAGCCATAAATAAGTTACGCCTACAAGAAGAACTCGTACTTGCCAGATTTTTTTATCCGACTGCGGCGAAACCCAAACAGAGTGTTATTTAAGCCAGTAGTGAAAAAGTTATTGAGAAATTATGGAAAAATTGCAAGGAAAATCGAAATAGCAACAATTTTATTTTCCCATACAAATTGTTCCTACCTATCAAACAATTTTTGCGTGCGTTCAGAAATAGAAATTACAAAATTTAAGAAAACTTGACGACTATGTAGGTGGTAGGCAAGGAACTTATATACTAACTGGAATGATTACGAACTAAATTTTTATGTCAAAAAACCGTTTAAAAATAAACCTTATGTCATACGCATAGAGTTCGTATTACTTTAATTAATTCAAAGGGGGAAGAAAACTTCAAAGCGAGAATGCGACCAGAGTGGATTGTGTCCTTAAAATAAAAAGTTTTTTTTTTTTAATTAATATACTACACACGTAAATAATCAAATAAAGAGGTAATTTAAAGGAATTCCAACTTTATCTCCAATGAATAAGGCTTATTTGAATACACGACCTAACTTAGTTAGTCATCAGAGTATCCCTACAAACATATTTAGGCATTTTTACAAAATAAAATTATTTAATTTGAAGAAATTTAGAACTTATTGCAAAGAGATAAAGCATTTGTCGGCAACCTCTTTGACGGTTATGCGAAATGCCGACACACACGCCGCCGCCACCGCTGAATACACAAGTACCTAACATTGCATTGCTAGTCGTCCGCCGGTAGCGATGTAGTGTAGATGTTCTTAAATTTACTTCCGTAATATTTTTTTTTTCCGCGCGCTATGGCTTTCCGGTATACCAACATACAATACACGGAGATGGTCAGGACACTGGCTCACTGTCTTGATAATGTCGCATTAGCTTGTCCGGAGTTCAATGACCGTTTTGGCTGCAGTGTGAGCGCCAGGACGATGCTGGCTGCAACTCAGCGACTGAGGCATCTGGATGCGGAGTAAGGCAGTCGTTGGATAGGTCACGGAGGTCCTGTGCCGTGGCCTCCCAGATCGCCTGACTTAACACCATTAGACTTTTATTTGTGGGGTCGCATAAAATCGCTCGTGTACGTCAGTCAACCTACGAGTGTCGAGGCTCTAAAAAAAATTGAACAAGCATTTGTGACGGTGAAAAGTGATACTTAAGTGCTTACAAAATTGAAATACAATTTAAGAAAGCGTGCAAATAAGTGCATAGAACAAGGCGGTGGTCATTTTGAAACTTTAATGAAAGTGGCTCGCAGAAATAGTGCAAATTAATAACCTAAGTGTAAAGTGTAAATAGTCCAGTTCTACTTGTTCCTATCAATACGATTGTATTCTTATCACTGTAAATATTATGATTCCAATCTTTTAAACACGAGGCTCTTTGAATATTTTTGTAGTAAAAACAATAAACTGTTCCTAAACACGACTTATCAGGGGGTAGTTGATATCGCGAAAGTTACGCATCTGCGATACATTTTTTACCCGCGTGTAAAAAATGGACCCCGGACTGCGTCCCCGGCCCGGACGGAGTCCGGGCGCTTCGCCCTTCGTTAGTTTCGTAGTTCGGGTAAAAAGTCGCTGTTTTAAATGAATCCCCGTTACCAAACCTAAAGTATTAGATTCGTGTTGATAATTTCACTTAAAATTATCAATCATTACACGGTAAACTCAATGAAGTATCAAAAGTTATTCATAATATCAGCCTGTGATAGTTTAGGTACGTAAAATCGTTCATTGAACTAAAGCACATCTAATGCCTACAGCTATGGTCAGCTGGCGGGCGCTAGAGTTTGCGTGTCGCGTCGGCCGCTAACATTGCATGAGTGTGTTTGCAGGGATGTTGATGTACATACGTTTTGCGTTTAGTAAGGATAACTATTTTATAAAAAAAGACTAGGTTTGGTTTAAATTTATTTAATTACGAATGTTGTTTTAGACTTATAATTTAATATTCTATTCGGGGTGTCTGAGGTATTGCGCTTAATCTGTTGCACGTTGTATGTAAACGGAGATTAAGAAAATTTTGTAAAGAATACGCCTTTTCTATTATCCATATCGGTATTTATAGTCTTGTATTTATAATACAGTAGCAAAACTTAATCAATTACTCCATTTTAATAATAACAAAAATAAAAAAATAACTTCTTGAAAATAAACGAAATCTATCTTTACTTTTTTAAATACTGTTTATTGTTTGTGTATTAGTAATACTGTTTTTTTTCGCCGTTCCCGAAAGGATCTGTTGACATGTTGGATAGAAGGCCTATGACTCGGTGCTACATACATGGCTCATGAGGGTGCTAGAGTTGTAAAAAGTTGATATGACTCTGCGCACCTTCCTGATATCATGTATGGGGCAATGGAGGACAGTCCTTCGCTATCCAGGATGTCGGCAAATTCAGAGGAATAACGAGCCGAAAAGGATAGAGCGAGGTATATTGCAGGGCGATAGTTTGCGTCCACTTTTATTCTGCTTAGCCTTGAATCCTCTTAGCACGCTGCTGGAGGATTCAGGTCTAGGCTATCGGTTGAGGAGAGGTGGTCAAGTCATATCTCACCTCCTTTACATGGATGACCTGAAACTCTTTGCCCCCAACGATTTGGAACTGATGAAGCTACTGAAGGTAACTGAAACTTTCAGTAGCGCTATCAGGATGGAATTTGGTGTGGACAAATGTGCGGTCAAGCATGTAAAGCGAGGGGAGATTGTGAAATCTGTGGGAACCCAGCTCTCAGATTCCATAAATCTTAGATCTCTCGCTGCAACCGAAACCTATAAGTATTTGGGTATGTCGGAAGCGCTGGGCATCAATGTTGCTGACATGAAGCAATCGTTGAAGGAGCACTTCTTTGACCGCCTGAAAAAAGTATTTAATAGTCTTTTATCAGGCGGAAATAAGGTACGTGCCTTCAACGGTTGGGTCATGCCAGTTTTGATATACTCTTTCGGCATACTCAAATGGACTGAAACAGAACTAGACGATAGGATAGCGGGGTCCGTACATTGTTGACGGCATATCGAAGGCATCACCCGCGTTCTTCGGTTATGAGACTGTATATCCCGCGGAGGTGTGGGGGTCGAGGCTTTTTAAACGCTAAGACTCTCTACAATCGCGAGATATGCAGTCTCAGGGAATATTTCCTTGAAGCCGACGTGGGGATGCATCGAGATGTGGTCGCGGTGGACAAGGGCCTCACCCCGCTCTCCTTGGCTAAAGAGAACTGGCGTAAACCTATAGTGCTTGACACTAACGACCGCATGGAGGTATGGCAGAGTACGGAGCTTCACGGACGCTTTTTCCGATGTAGACCTATCA
Organism: Noctua janthe; assembly: GCA_910589295.1. Taxonomy (NCBI): domain Eukaryota; kingdom Metazoa; phylum Arthropoda; class Insecta; order Lepidoptera; family Noctuidae; genus Noctua; species Noctua janthe. Next base: position 14,242,568 of record OU342559.1, on the reverse strand, counting down.
GCGTCCGTAGCCTGACTACGTTCTGGGGACCTCTTCGGAGAAACCGAAGGTTTTGTCTGCGCAATTATGGATGAAGTTATGATGACGAATAACTACCGGAAATTTATTGTGAAGGACGGTACGGTTGACATATGTCGGGCATGCCACCGTCCAGGTGAATCAATCCGTCACATTATCTCCGGGTGTTCTCGTCTGGCTAACGGAGAGTACTTGCATAGACACAACCTTGTAGCCAGGATTATCCATCAGCAACTTGCTCTAAAATACAACCTTGTGGAATCGGAAATGCCGCACTATAAGTATGTGCCCAACCCAGTTCTCGAAAATGGCAGTATCACATTGTACTGGGATCGATCCATCATCACTGTCAAGACTATTGTAGCCAATAAGCCTGATATAGTGGTGGTGGATAGATCAGAGCGGCGCGCAATGATTGTTGACATAACATGATGAGAACCTCGTGAAAGCCGAGAAACATAAGCAAATCAAGTATCTTGATTTGGCTCACGAGGTTGTCAACATGTGGGATGTGGACTCAGCGATCGTTGTGCCGATAGTTGTTTCAGCCCACGGCTTAATTGCCAAGAGCCTCGACCAATAGAGGAGGCTCTCGTTAGGCAGCTGGATCAAGGGCTTGATTCAGAAAGCCGTACTCCTGAACACGGCTCGTATTGTTAGCAGGTTCCTCTCTCTGGACCCCGACCGCCGGTAGCTTGGACCCTGATCCCGATACCGGTGGGTTACAATTTTTTATATTTTTAAATGATTTTTTTTCATATTGTTTTTTGTAAGGAATATTTAAAAATATAAATAATTTGTATGGAAAGAAATAAAGGAAATAATAACACTATTTCAAAAAGTAAAGATAGAATTCATTTATTTTGAAGTTATTTTTGTTATTATTAAATGGAGTAATTGATTAAGTTTTGCTACTGCATTATAAATGATGTATTTTGTACGCATTTGCACAAGACTATAAATACCTATATGGATAATAGAAAAGGCGTATTCTTTACAATATTTTCTTGATCCCCGTTTACATATCCAAAACATTGTCACCCTAGTCGTAACCTAGTCGTAATTTGTAAACAAAGTTAAAAGAACTTACCTAAAAAAAGTAATTCCACATCCAGACACTTAAGTCATGTAAAAAGAACTTGATAACGCAAACATATGACTTCAGCGCGAAATTAAATCGGCCATATTGTTTGTTTATATAAGTATCATATATGTTGCCATTCAGAAATAACTTAATTCAAATAATTAAAAAATAAATAATAAAAAAATAATTTAATAATTAAATAATCAATAATAATAATTAATTTTTAAATAATTTAATTTATATTAAGCTTACTTTATTTCGCAAGAAATTATTATTTTAATATTTAGTATTTGAATATTAAATTAATTCCGTTACGATTTATGTGCTAGTTTAGCTATCAACGTGAATTCCGATCTTCATGTAAAAAAAATTGTTTTCTGGCAATTGTTAGACAAGGACACAATCCGCTATACACAATACGCTTTCTCGCTTTGAAGTTTTCTTCCCCCTTTGAATTAATTAAAGTAATACGAACTCTATGCGTATGACTTAAGGTTCATTTTCAAACGGTTTTTTGATATAAAAAATTTAGTTCGTAATCATTCCAGTTAGTATAGGTATAAGTTCCTTGCCAAAACTCAACTTTCTTAAATTTTGTAATTTCTATTTCTGAACGCACGCAAAAATTGTTTGAAAAATAGAAATTATTGCTATTTCTATTTTCTATTAACTTTTTCATTACTGGCTTAAATAACACTCCGTTTGGGTTTCGCCGCAGTCGGATAAAAAAATCTGGCAAATACGAGTTCTTCTTCTTGTAGCCGTAACTTATTTATGGCTTATCGAAAAAATATAAGAAAAACATATGTTGAGGTACAGATGAGGTACTATATTTTAACGAAAAGATGAACTAGTTATAACGCCTACAACTAGGTGAAACCGGTTTGGTCCAGCCATTCTGAAGTCAGAATGGCTGGCCACTTTCGTCGTAATAGTTTTCCCTCTTTAGCGAGGTACTAGTAATTTGATGTCAGGTACCAAATAGTACAAAATAGGTACAAAAGTTTGGTATTGCTCAAACTTCCAAAATCTCTCTTGGTCCAGCCATCCTGACTTAGACGTAAATTACGGGGTTAATAAACATAAATTACCTAATTTTAAAATAAAAACCTGCCTGGAAGCAAGAATGATGGTAGACGTATACATCTACACAATTATATACATATCAGGAAAGTTGTAGGTTTGTGGATACAGATGGCGCCACCAAACGCTTTCCTTCTGAACCCGTTGAGTAAAGCCTCTATACCTATATAAAAAAGTACTCTGTGCACTGAACTGTGAGCGACTGAAACGTGAGTTGGTCAGCGCCGACAGCTACAGCGGTCTACACACCAAAGCCGCTGACCCGGCGGCACAGCCCGGCGGCTTAGTGCCGGCGGGTTAACCCGGCGGCTTCAGAATGTCCAAGCCGAACGACTTTGCCGGCGGCAATGCCGGATGGTGGGGTTTTTAATAATTCAGCATTATGTCGATTGTTAAATGATAATGAATTGAATATACCACATAAAACCCCTTTACCCGGAAGGAATCTACCAGTACCGTATTTTTTTTGGGTGATGACGCGTTTCCTCTGCAACCCCATATTATAAAGGCTTATGATGGTAATCACACAATGGGATCATCTAAGAGGGTTTTTAACTATCGCGTATGTCGAGGGCGAAGAGTAGTTGAAAACGTGTTTGGGCAGTTAACACACAAATTTAAGATTTTTCATAGACCTATTCAGCTAATCCCAGAAAAAGCTACTACTGTAACTTTGGCGTGTATACATTTATTTAATTATATCAAACGAACCGCTGCAACTCAGCAAAACGAATACGATACTGAAAATAATCAAGGAGAAGTCTTTCCCGGTGAATGGCGTAGACATCTTGAAAACGACAGTTGCTTAGATAATATGTCAGGAGAAGACTATCAAACCTCGGATACTACAGTGACCGCTGTCTGCGTCAGGATGGCTGGTTGCCTGTATCGGTTCGCGTCAGGCTGGTGACCAAAAATTGGTCTGCGTCAGGATGGCTGGTTGCCTGTATCGGTTCGCGTCAGGCTGGTGACCAAAAATTGCTACCTATTTGCTACCTTTTACTACCTATAGTCAATTAATTGCTACCTAACTTGGAAACAAAATAATGGGACTTCAAAATGACCAGCCATTCTGATATCAGGATGGCTGGTCAACCCTCCGTTTGTGTAAACTATTCAAATTCGTGTTATTATTTTTACTTGAATAATTGCTACCTAATTGCTACCCTCACGTATTTCAATGTCCATCTTGTAACTTTAAGGAGTAAAAAGTTGTGACCATTTGATTTTTTTACAGGGAATGGATTATAGTAGGAGAGCCGACTGCAAAATTTCCAACCTACTTGATACCGCGATAAAATGCACAATGGGTTCTCATAAAAGTGATGCTAAGTCCGAATTTGATAGTCTGCCACGGCGGAACTTGCCGAAAGTAAAAAAAAAAAACATTTTCGGTGCGAAAAAGGGGGCGTTACTTTACCCATCTGTTACTCAAATAATAGTTATGGCATCAGTTAGAAATTTACTGGTAGATACAGAAAAGCGAAATCTGTCAGTATTTTTTTTGCCGGAAGTGCTTGGCAGACTCAATGGTGACCCCATCGGGACCCCTAAATATACCCATCTGATACCAGCATGAAACCAATTCCAGTCGGTAGGTATGAATCCTCATTTCTGGAATATATAAGTCTGCCAACGCTTTTTCTGCCGAAACACCTTGACAGACGAGATTATGTAAGCAACATCCGTAGAACCCGTATTTTGGAATTGTACAGATTACGAACATTTTAATTACTGAAGGCTTATTGTATTGCATGTATAATCATTATGAAGGTCTGTGTTAGGTAGTAACTTATAAAAATATCTACAGGTGAGTTTTTTTCACTAGTAGTAGGTTTGGAAAATATTAGCAATTCTGGTTTAGCAGCTAGTTTAGTATATCCACTTTAACGTGTTCCCGCAAAGTTTTGATTGTAATTATATCGACATGATACCTGGCTTAATCTTTAGGTATAGCCATAAAAAAAAAACAGACGGTTAACGCCACCGCCCGCCATTTGCATTGCCGCTTGACTTGGTACTGGGAACTGTTTTGTTACAATGACAGAATGTTTGGTTGTTTGGAATGTCTGGGTGCTGCGTACCGACCTCCCTAGTGCCGTCAGCGTGGTTTGCTACGCTGACGACACGCTGGTGCTGGCACAACGGAGGTCGCACGAGGCGGCGGCCGAATACATGACACGCGGGGTTGCGATAATCGTGGAGAGGATCCGGCAATTGGGTCTCGAGGTGGCATGGCATTGCACAAGTACGACACCATGTGCTTTCATGGGCCTCGGAATGCGCCACCGTCGGGATCCGAGTATTTTCTGCCTTCACGCGGCTCTTGGCCAACCTGAGGTGTCCAAAGGCCTCCTGCCGGAGGCTCTACGCGGGGGTCTTTCGGTTCATGGCCCTTTACGGAGCCCCGGTGTGTGCTTTGAAGCGGTGAGCCGCCCCTTACCTGAACGCGCCCCAAAAGGTGGTAGCCGTAAGGCTAGTCCGGGGGTACCGCACGATCTCCGGCGAGGCGGCGAGCCTCCTTGCCGGATTGTCGCCATGGGCTCTGGAGGCGATAGTCCTCGCGCGCCTGCACGAATGGCGCGCGGAGGCACTAAGTCGGGGGGAAACTCCGCTGCCGCGGCAAATCGTCGCTCTGCGGACAGACCTTCGGCGCGATTTCATGGCGACATGGAGAGAGCAACTGTCGCAACCCAATGCAGGGTATGGCACTATAGTGGCTATAAGTCCCCTCTTTGAGGAGTGGCTAGAGAGGCGCCACGACGCCCTCACCTTCCGCCTGATGCAGGTCTTCACCGGACACGGTTGTTTCGGGCCGGACACGGTGGAGCATACCGTGGAGGTCTGCCCCGCTTGGGCGGAGCATCGCCGTGTCCTCGTAGCGGCGATTGGCGGCGGCGATCTCTCGCATCCGGCTCTGGTTTAAGCCATGGTCCGGCCGAGAGAGAATGGGAAGCTGTCACCTCCTTCTGCGAAGCAGTCATGCTAGTGAAGGAGGTGGCGGGACGTGAGAGGGAAACAGCCTCACGACCCAGCCGCCGCGGGAGACGCCCCGGGCGTCGGGGGTCACGTGGTGGCTCCAGGCCACCGTAGGCGCGGGCCTGTGGACGGCGAGTAATGGACTAGCTCGCTGTCCGGCCGTCTTATGACGACAGGCCGTGTCGACAGCGCGTTCGTGTTCCACGCGCGCCGCAAAGAGATGTCAGCAACAATGTAGGGGTCCGCAAGGGCCGATGCCTGCCAGGGCTGCGGGACTGTTCGAAAGAGATACCGCGGCCCTGAAACACAAAGGGCAAAGAAGGAACATGGATGGGTTTTATTCAGCAGAAGTCTGACACTCCCTTCCGCTCCGCCCAGAGAAGGTCATTCGATGACTTCCCATCCGAAAAAAATAAAATAAAAAAGTGTCATTTCGATATAATTACTATCAAAACTTACGGGAACGCGATAAAGAGGATATACCAAACTAGTTACTAAACCAGAATTGCTAATAATAAAAACAGCTAGTGAAAAAAAAACTCACCTGTAGATATTTTTATCACTCTACCTAACATATACCTTCCAAAGTACCTAGGTGTCACGTTGGACAGAGCCTTAACGTATAAGTCACATTGTCATAGTACAAAACAGAAAGTCGCGACCCGAAACAACTTGTTACGTCGCTTAGTTTCCACGAGCTAGGGAGCAGCACCCGAAGTTCTTAGAATAACCGGCATGTCCCTATGTTTTTCTGCTAGCGAATTTGCGTGCCCAGTGTGGTATCGATCCGTTCACGCAAAACAAGTAGATACTGCTCTAAACGAGACGTGTCGGATAATATCGGGCTGCCTAAAACCGACTCCTCTCAATAAGCTGTACTCGCAAGTAGGTATCGCACCACCTGCTGTACGAAGGGATGTCGCATGCGCGCTGGAAAAAAAGAACCAAGAATATTATTCCCGACATCCCCTCTACGACCACACACCTATACCGGGAAGACTAAAAAGCTGTAAAATCTTCTTACGCTCCACTCAGGCATTAAAAACAGGCCACCCAAAGTACGCGGTAAGTTATGGCAAGAGAAGTGTCCACCACCCCACGACTTCTTAAAGCTCCAAGAACACCTGGCTCCCGGCAGTGAACTACAGTGGCCTATTTGGAAAGCTCTGAATCGACTGCATACCTAATTAGGCCGCTGCAAACATAATCTGGCAAAATTGGGGTATTACTGTCCCTCCAACACCTAGTGCGAGTGCGGCGCTCCGGATCAAACTATGCCCCACCTGCTGGAGTGTCCCAGGTGTCTCTTGACGACCTGAATAGCGCCTCTGCCGCTGCAATAAACGTGGCCACCTACTGGGCCCAAACCGTCTAATACGGAAGGAACATCGATACGATAAGAAGAAGAAGAAGAAGAAGAAGAAGAGAGACCTTCATAATGATTATACATGCAATACAATAAGCCTTCAGTAATTAAAATGTTCGTAATCTGTACAATTCCAAAATACGGGTTCTACGGATGTTGCTTACATAATCTCGTCTGTCAAGGTGTTTCGGCAGAAAAAGCGTTGGCAGACTTATATATTCCAGAAATGACGATTCATACCTACCGACTGGAATTGGTTTCATGCTGGTATCAGATGGGTATATTTAGGGGTCCCGATGGGGTCACCATTGAGAGCGTCTGCCAAGCACTTTTGGAAAAAAAAGTATTGACAGATTTCGCTTTACTGTATCTACCAGTAAATTTCTAACTGATGCCATAACTATTATTTGAGTATCAGATGGGTAAAGTAACGCCCCCTTTTTCGCACCGAAAATGTTTTTTTTTTTTACTTTCGGCAAGTTCCGCCGTGGCAGACTATCAAATTCGGACTTAGCATCACTTTTATGAGAACCCATTGTGCATTTTATCGCGGTATCAAGTAGGTTGGAAATTTTGCAGTCGGCTCTCCTACTATAATCCATTCCCTGTAAAAAAATCAAATGGTCACAACTTTTTACTCGTTAAAGTTACAAGGTGGACATTGAAATACGTGAGGGTAGCAATTAGGTAGCAATTATTCAAGTAAAAATAGTAACACGAATTTGAATAGTTCACACAAACGGAGGGTTGACCAGCCATCCTGATATCAGAATGGCTGGTCATTTTGAAGTCCCATTATTTTGTTTCCAAGTTAGGTAGCAATTAATTGACTATAGGTAGTAAAAGGTAGCAAATAGGTAGCAATTTTTGGTCACCAGCCTGACGCAAACCGATACAGGCAACCAGCCATCCTGACGCAGACAAAAATTGCTACCTATTTGCTACCTTTAGAGAGGCGCCACGACGCCCTCACCTTCCGCCTGATCTGCATCAGGCGGAAGGTGAGGGCGTCGTGGCGCCTCTCTAGCCACTCCTCAAAGAGGGGAGTTATAGCCACTATAGTGCCATGCCCTGCATTGAGTTGCGACAGTTGCTCTCTCCATGTCGCCATGAAATCGCGCCGGAGGTCTGTCGGCAGAGCGACGATTTGCCGCGGCAGCGGAGTTTTCCCCCGACTTAGTGCCTCCGCGCGCCATTCGTGCAGGCACGCGAGGACTATCGCCTCCAGAGCCCATGGCGACAATCCGGCAAGGAGGCTCGCCGCCTCGCCGCAGATCGTGCGGTACCCCCGGACTAGCCTTACGGCTACCACCTTTTAGGGCGCGTTCAAGTAGTGGGCGCCTCAAAGAACACACCGGGGCTCCGTAAAGGGCCATGAACCGAACGACCCCCGCGTAGAGCCTCCGGCAGGAGACCTTTAGATATCTCAGGTTGGCCAAGAGCCGCGTGAAGGCAGAAAATACTCGGATCCCGACGGTGGCGCATTCCGAGGCCCATGAACGCACATGGACTCGGACTTGTGCAATGCCACCTCGAGATCCAATTGCCGGATCTTCTCCACGATTATCGCAACCCCGCGTGTCATGTATTCGGCCGCCGCCTCGTGCGACCTCCGTTGTGCCAGCACCAGCGTGTCATCAGCGTAGCAAACCACGCTGACGGCACTAGGGAGGTCGGTACGCAACACCCAGACATTCCAAACAACCAAACATTCTGTCATTGTAACAAAACAGTTCCCAGTACAAAGTCAAGCGGCAATGCAAATGGCGGGCGGTGGCGTTAACCGTCTGTTTTTTTTTTATGGCTATACCTAAAGATTAAGCCAGGTACCATGTCGATATAATTACAATCAAAACTTTGCGGGAACGCGTTAAAGAGGATATACTAACTAGCTGCTAAACCAGAATTGCTAATATTCTCCAAACCTACTACTAGTGAAAAAAACTCACCTCTAGATATTTTTATAAGTTACTACCTAACACAGACCTTCATAATGATTATAATACATGCAATACAATAAGCCTTCAGTAAATAAAATGTCCGTAATCTGTACAATTCCAAAATACGGGTTCTACGGATGTTGCTTACATAATCTCGTCTGTCAAGGTGTTTCGGCAGAAAAAGCGTTGGCAGACTTATATATTCCAGAAATGAGGATTCATACCTACCGACTGGAATTGGTTTCATGCTGGTATCAGATGGGTATATTTAGGGGTCCCGATGGGGTCACCATTGAGTCTGCCAAGCACTTCCGGCAAAAAAAATACTGACAGATTTCGCTTTTCTGTATCTACCAGTAAATTTCTAACTGATGCCATAACTATTATTTGAGTATCAGATGGGTAAAGCAACGCCCCCTTTTTCGCACCGAAAATGTTTTTTTTTTTTACTTTCGGCAAGTTCCGCCGTGGCAGACTATCAAATTCGGACTTAGCATCACTTTTATGAGAACCCATTGTGCATTTTATCGCGGTATCAAGTAGGTTTTAAATTTTGCAGTCGGCTCTCCTATTATAATCCATTCCCTGTAAAAAAATTAAATGGTCACAACTTTTTACTCGTTAAAGTTACAAGATGGACATTGAAATACGTGAGGGTAGCAATTAGGTAGCAATTATTCAAGTAAAAATAATAACACGAATTTGAATAGTTTACACAAACGGAGGGTTGACCAGCCATCCTGATATCAGAATGGCTGGTCATTTTGAAGTCCCATTATTTTGTTTCCAAGTTAGGTAGCAATTAATTGACTATAGGTAGTAAAAGGTAGCAAATAGGTAGCAATTTTTGGTCACCAGCCTGACGCGAACCGATACAGGCAACCAGCCATCCTGACGCAGACAGTATATAGAGGTACGAGTAACGTTCTAAAATTTCCAGTATAGTAGTTAGTAGTGTTTAAAAGTTTCGTACAGGTGCGTACCCACAAAATCTCTTGGTCCAGTCATCCTGACGCAGACAAATACTGTAGTCACGAAATCTTAATGTTCCATATACTTTCCGAGATCTGGCTGATGGTCTGTGAGGACTGAGGGATCGCACTTTAAGGGCTGTAGTTTTTAATATATTTGTTTACAAATTCCCATATTTGTTCTACAATTGTTTTTAGTCTTCTACTAAATCCTACAATTTCTATTTTGCGAAAAACGAGTGTGGTCCCTCAGTTCACACGCACATCTCGATGACTAGTGATACATCGTTACAGAAAAACAATCATTTTTACAACTTTTATTTAACGATAACATCCACGTGTGAATTGCCTCCATTGAACTCGGTGAGGAAACCCAGCAGACTAATGGTCGTCAGCAGCACGAACATCAGCATCGACGCCACAAACTGCACGTTCTGCTTCAATATACAGATCTCGCTCGGCCAGTCTATTGGTAACTGCAACAAAGTTATGGTATTAGGCACCTGTCCCATCGTTGGCGAAGAGGAATGACCGAAGAGTGAGTAAAGTTAGTAAGAGCTTATGCACACGTTGCTGCTGGAAACAAGTTGGCGGGCAGTTTGACGGAGACGGGCTACTCTATAGGTTGATGACCCAGAGAAAACACTAAACACACCCAAAAGAAATATATATTTTCGCTAATCGCTTTCCAGTGTTGTTCATCATTTTGGTTGTGGCTCTCGTTATGGAGTTGGTGTCATTGTAAAGGCCAGCGCAAACAGTACGGCACGGCATCGTCAGGGCATTTTATCTTTACCCAACGTAAATTCATACGTAGCTAGTCGTAACAAGATACAGATTCCAATGTTCAATGCCGCGAAGGGAAATTGCCTTTGATGCTTTGGGCTCGATGTCTAAAGGTTGGAATATTTTTCATGTTACCACTAGGTACGTATGAATTTACCTACGTTGGGTAAAGATAAAATGCCCAGCCGTGAATGCCAGTCAAGAAAACGACCTAACCGCCGTAATTTTTATTATTGCCCTTCTGTTCTTAACACTGGACATTTATAGCTTATTGAGCTTAACAAAATTACCTGACTAGCCAGAATATCCACAGCATGGCCCCGGCAGGGGGCCACAAGGACGGCAGCCCCCGGTCGTCGGGCTGCAGCCGCACGAGTACAGTAAGTAACCGCCGCTGTGTGGGCCGCCGACGAAGCCGCCATAGTACACCGGCATCGTGGGCAACTAGCTAAATAATTATCAATTTTGGCCTAGAAAATAAATTCCGGGGAAATTTTGTAACGGGAATATTGCGTGTCTGATCTTCCAAATTTCTTCTGCTTGAATGGTGACAGGGCGATGTGGAGCGCATTCGATTTTTAAATTGTGCCGAATGCATTTTTTTCTTTTCGGCCATTTTTTTCCACTAACACATGTAATGCGGAGGGATGAAACGCATGTGACTAAAAGAGTGATGGACATGAATGTTGATGGATGGAAAGGGAGAGGAAGGCCAAAGAAAAGATGGATGAATTGTGTGAGGAATGATATGAAAGAGAAAGGAGTAAATGATGTCGTGACGCAAAAAGGCGCCAACCCCAAATATAATGAGACAAGGGCAGGAAGATCATGATGATGATAATGCTTAAAATCTTTGGCACTTAAATGAATTTGTCAGGAGGGCGCTCTTCGGTCTTGCTACACATTGTGAAATTGTCTGTGAGAATCTTATTGAAAACCCAAAGACGGCGACGATAATTCCGATTATGGCCATGCGCCAAAAGATCCATGTACACTGCACTTCAAGTTATAGTACTGCATGCTTCTTTTCAGTTTGAATACGTTTAAAGGAGGGCGCGATGATCGTTAAAGATAACATTTGCGCAATAATTATTGCACTAAATATGGTAATAATAGAGAATAGAGAGGTATCATCAGTGTCGGTCATGAAGAAAAAATCTGACCACCCCATTACGTCCCGTGGGTGTCGTAAGAGGCGATTAAAGGAGCTAAAGACTTCATGTGGGAAGAATGAGAGGGATTTATGAAAGAGTGCATAGGGGGTGGGGAATCAGGAATCAAAACAATGAGGGGGAGACTCTACTGCAGTCCGCTACCGCAATTGATCTGGCAGTAGCCAATACTTGGTTCCAGAAGAACGACGAACACCTTATTACATACAAGAGTGGTAACCACAAAACACAAATAGATTACTTCCTAGTCCGAAGAAACAAATTAAAGTACATCAAAGACTGTTAAGTCTTACCTAATAAATAAAAGAACAGCAGAGACCGACCTGCCCCTAAAATAAAATGGAATATGTTAGAGAAGGATGACTGTGCGAAAGAATTTAAAGAACGAGTGGTGAATAAAATGTTAGAGATGGGAGACATGAACGAGCGAAGTGTAAATTAATGTTGGAGTGAGATGGCTGGGTGTATTAGGAATATAGCAAAGCATGTCTTAGGAGAGACGAAAGGAAAGGTTACAATAGATAGGGGGTACATGGTGGTGGTCGACAGAAATCCAGAACGTGTTGAAAGAAAAAAAGAGGAAATTCAAGGAATGACAAGAGTGTTGAAGTTGAAAGTGTTAGTTTGAAAGCTGAAAGAAAGAGTGAGTATGTTGCTCTCAAGAAAAAAGCCAAGAAAGCTGTGGCCATAGCTAGCTAGACCAAAGGCCCAAGACAAGCTTTATGACACTTTGTATAGTACAGCAGGCCAAAAACAAATATACCGGCTTGCTAGAGCTAGAGAAAGAAAGGCGAGGGATGTATGTCAGATTAAATGCGTAAAAGATGTTGGAAAGCTGGAATGGTTCTTTCGGATGATGAGGAAATTAGGTAAAGGTGGAAGTACTTTGAAAAACTGATGAATGAGGAGAATGACTGGAACGGTGTGCTGGACAATAAACCAGTGAATGAGCGGTTAGTGAGAAATGTTAGTATGGATGAAGTGAGAATAGCAGTAAATGGAATGAAGAATGGTAAAGCTTTAATACTTGACGGTATACCAGTTGAAGTTTGGAAGTTATTACGAGTGGACGTGGTTAGCTTTATTTTTCAATAAGTTGTTGCTGGACGAAGCAGCCATGCCATACCTGAGGAGTGGTGTAACAGTTCACTGGTGCCCATCTTTATAAATAAAGGTGATGTGCTGAAGTGCAATAACTATAGAGGAATAAAGCTAATGGCGCATAGTATGAAAGTTTGGGAGAAAGTTATAGAACGACGACTGAGAGAAGAGAGTTTTTCACGAAATCAATTCGGTTTTATGCCTGGTCGGGAAACGATGGATGCCATTTTTTGCATCCACCAGCTGTGCGAGAAATACAGAAGTGCGCACAAAAACTTGCACATGGTGTTCATCGACCTCAAAAAGGCATACGAACGGGTAACTCGTGAGGTTTTGTGGTGGGCCCTGAAAGAGAAAGGTATGCTTGGGAAGTATGTGCAGTTGATCCGAGCGATGTACAGTCGATGTTGATGTCGATGTCCCAAGTCCGGTCTACAGCGGGCACTACCGGCAACTTCAATGTGGCTGTCGGCTTGCACCAAGGATCGGCTCTAAGCCCTTACCTCTTCCTGGTGAAAATGGACGCACTTACGTCGGACATCCAGGAAGAGGCTCCCTGGTGTATGCTGTTTGCCGACGACATTGTGTGGGTTGCCGAGAGTGGCATAGAGGTCCAGAGCAGATTGGAGGTGTGGTGGCAAAAACTGGAGAATGTTGGCCTGAAAGTCAGTAGGACCAAAACAGAGTACTTATTCTGTGATTTCGGCGGTCTCTCCAGTCCTGTGCCCATAACTGTTGCCAGAACGCCCATACCGATCTGTTTCGTCTTTCGGTACCCCGGGTCGCTTGTCCAAGGGGATGGCGAAGTAGACCGAGACGTAACACACCGGATCAACTTAGGATCGATGAAATGGCGACAGGTCACTGGAACAACTTGTGACCCACGGATGCCCCTCAAGTTAAATGGGAAAATATACAAATCCGTGATTAGACCTGTCGTATTGTATGGATCGGAATGCTGGGCTGTGAAGAAGATGGATGAAAGAAGATTGCATGTAGCGGATATGAGAATGTTGTGGTGGATGTGTGGTGTGACAAGAATGGATAAGGTAAGGAACGAGTATATTCGAGGAAGTTTAAAAGTTGCGCTAGTTACAGAAAAGTTGAAAATGTCTTGGTATGGACATGTGATGAAGAGGGACGAATCGCATGTGACTAAAAGAGTGATGAATATAAACGTTGATGGATGGAGAGGGAGAGGAAGAACAAAAAAACCATGGATGGATTGTGTGAGGAATGATATGTAAGTTAAAGGAGTAAATGATAGCGTGACGGTTGACAGAAGAGATTGGAAGAAAAAAACGTGTTGGGCCGACCCAAGTGACATGGGACAAGGGCAGGAAGATGATGAGAGAATAGAGAGGTATGAATAAGAAGACACGCACCAACACCAAAAAAATGGGTTAAGGGCAGGAGAATGATGACATTGCACTAAATATAGTCTGTCTGTGGAATTGTATTGAACATACCAGGTGGCATCGGCCACTGTCTGTGGCCACGGATATACCTAAAAAAACCGGCCAAGTGTGAGTCGTACTCACACGCACACAGGGTTCCGTTAAGTTGCGTAGCACCAAAAAAAAAAAAAATAATTTAAAAAATATATATATGTTGAAGGATCATTCATAATGTTGTATTGTATTAAATTCAACAGCAAAACTAAACTTGTTTTTCATAGTATGTTAATGAAAAATAAAGTTCCTACTGCAGTTTGATGAAAAAGTCCCATATAATCTCAAAAACTAAACGTATAGGTTTGTTCAAATTTTTTTTTAGTTTTAGTTTTTTATATGGGAAGGTTTCCCTTAATATTTTAATTTTTGTATAAAAATCGTAAAGCGGTTCACAGAACCAAGCTCTCTTTCTTCGACTTTCCAAGTTTCAACTGTGTAGGCCTAATAGTTTTGGAATAAAGTGGCTGTGACATACGGACGGACAGACAGACAGGGTTCCGTTTTTTGCCATTCGACTACGGAACCCTAAGGGCGTATTTTAATGACACAAATTATTTCGCACCTTCACCGCACAGCCGCCACGTGGCGGCATCGCGGCGGCTGTGCGGTTGTCGCCTGGTGACCGCGCAGCGGATCTGCTGTTTTAGTAAATCAACCACCATCAAGGTAGCAATCATTCAGCAGAAATTGCAACAGAGAAGAGAGAACTTTATAAAAATATGTTTATGAACGAAGGAAGTGTTCCTTGGCAATTAAGTAGTATATAATATAAAATAAACGCTCGATGCGTGTGTACGAAGACAACTAACTAACTTCACTTTACTTTTGTGGTCGTAATGTAATGAATGTTGGTCTAAAATAAACAATAAAGGGTGTAAATAGACCCTTAACATAAAAGAAAGGCACTTGTTCTCCCCGTGACTGCGATATTTTTTTTGTTCTAGACCATACCTGGGAGCCTTCTAGTTACGGAGATATCGGGGGTCGAAGTACCAACTTTTACACAAGTTTTTTTTTTAAATACATGATACCCCAAAAAAAAAAATCGATTCCCAGCAATAATTTTTCGTAATGTTACTTAGTTTGATGTACATAATGCTTGCGGATATGTGAAGGGTCTGTTTACACCCGGTATAATTATGATCTTACTTAGGTACTGTTGTTTTTGTCCTCACTGTAACAGGCTACACAAATGAATCACATTCATCAAACCACCTTTGGGTTAGTAGTATTTCGATTTTTTTCATTTTCAAATAGTAAGTATTTCGGATACTCTTATTTTTGACACGTCCCTGGCTTCAAAAATAGGCCGGCGCTCTATTCCCGCCAGCGCTGGCTTGTCGAAAAACTGTTTATACGAGGTCAGTAAAAAGCCAGCGCTGACTGGTATGGCCAGTTTCACTGGCTGCCAACACTAGCTTCGTCTAAACTTCATGTGGGGGAATATTGAAGTCAGCACTGACGCGACAGCGCTGCACTGACTCCAAATCAATTTTGACTTTAGTCAATACCTGGTCAGCACTGTCTTGTCTCGAATTTGGAGTCAGTTACTTACCCTGTCTAAATGTGGCTTAACATCGTGCCAACACAACCATGCACCACTATACGTTAAAAGAAGTCAAATTACTCAGTGCCGAACCTCCACAAAAGAAAAAAATGCAATAAAAACGTAAATCTAAGAAGTAAAACACAACAAAGTACATTGTTTTTATAGGAATGGCGAACCAGGACGAGTGCGAACACGGATTATACGCGAGCTGCTACCGTCCGCCCTATGTGCTGGTTCACTGTGAGCCGTGGTGGGCCGGCTTCCGATGTTGCATTTTATGAAGGACATGCAATTGTGTTCTTTGAACATCTAAGCTAAAATCTTTTGACGAGTACGTATCCCTTGCTGACATTATAAGATCTAAAGCAGTACTTGTAAGTACTGCTTTTCGAGAGAGATAGGGTATCTACATCCATCTCTGGCCAGTCTATACCTTTAGGCCCGGACTCCACCAAAGCGGAGACGAGCGGGACGGAGAGGAGACGTCCGGAAATCAATTAATCACATTTATTGTAATCCACATCGCATCTCTAGTCTCTCATGTGATTGTTTGAGTCCGGGTCTTTAATCTGTGTCTCTTTGTCTATGATATTCATAGTTTCCTAATCAGCCAACCAGCACGCCTACCTGTCCGTATTTTAACTGCCAAGAGTACTACATTGTGCTAGGTATTTTAATTTTAAGTTTGAATGCTGAGGGAAGTCAGTGAAATGTTTAAAACCTTTTATTTTATAAGACCATCATATACCATATTTCATGCAAAATAAAGTATCTTGATCTATTTAACATTTTATTCCAGCAAACCGGCTGCATCAGTGCTGAAGGTCTGGGACCGTTGCTGGCAATTCAGTCAACGAAACAAGATAATTAATGATTCAATCAAATTTTCGACACGTAGACGACTAGACGTACGGCATTGCACGAACCACGGGTTGTCTCTGCATCACCCAAAGGTTGACCGGTAGAAAATGCCTAGGTATGGCATTATGTCCGCTTCTCTTAGTTAGCGGTTGTAATATTGTGTGTACTGTACTTACTTAAAAGATTTAATAAATAAAATCAAGATGAGATTTCATTTCATGAGACGGTAATTGCCTCGTTGGTTTAACGATCGGAAGCGCGACTGACAAGTGAGTACGTCTTGGGTTCTGTTACCAGTTGGGAAAACGGTTATTGGGTTTTTCCATTAGGAATTTTTCAGTAGCAGCCACGAAATCTGATGCGCGGTTGATGGTAATAGGCTCGCCCCCTTTTACATGGGACTTAAACATAACTGGCGAAATGTGGGTGTCCTATTTATTAGTTACGCCTCTGCCTAAACCCTTCGCGGATTATAAGCGCACTCGGATGGGTTGCCACAATACGAGTTGCGTCCGAGTAGATCCGAGTCCACTCGGTCCGAGCATACTCAGACCGTGTCAACGCGGCTTTACAGGCTTAATGTGTCATACATAAGTATGAGATTATACTCGTAGTAACACGAAGGAGATCATCACATTTGACTGCAGTGTAAACTGCAAGGTAGACCGAAGTCTTCGTTCGAACAACAATAGAACGAACAACATTTACATAAAAATAGAGCATGATTTTGAAGATTGATTACCCACGAGACCCAACATGTCACGGTTATTAGAAATGTACTAAAATAAACCGTGACGTTGTATGGGGGCGACGTTCGTGGAATGCGACCCCTCGCCACGGCATTCTATGAAAACGGTACCCGCATCTATAAAAAAACCCCGCTCTATCCTGACCTACGATAATATTATATAATAAATAAACCTGAGCTCAACTTAAAATGGTTATTGTCTTTTGTAGATAATGGGGAAAAATTGAGAATTCGCCGAAACAGGTCAAAGACCGCGCGGACACGCAATTTACTAGAAATAATGTGAAACACAATAAACAGTGCGGCATTGTCATTGGGAAAACTGAATTCATTAGTTCCACGACTTTGGCACGACCCCTATTCCACAAACCTACTTAAGTGTGACAAATGAACAACACTGAACAAGGTGGGCCCATGACCTGGTGAAGGTTGCGGGGATCCGCTGGATGAGAGACGCATGGTACCGGTCAATGCGGCGATATTTAGGGGAGGCATATGTCCAGCAGTGGACGTCTTGCGACTGAAATGATGATATGAACTTGGCTTTTAACTCCATTATAGTGATTTCAAGCACTTATACAGGGTGAAAGGAACACCGACGCGAAAACGGTTACCACGTATTCAGTAAATCATTCTGAGCCAACCCACATAAAAATTTTTCATCAGTTATTAAAAAAAAAGCTGTTTCCTACAAAAGTGCAATACCTACACGGTTAAAATGTATGGAACATCTGTTTTTATCATCGTTTATTTTTCGCTCAGAATGATGTACTGACTACTACTACTTCGCGTCGGTATCCCTTCCACCCCGGAAAGCTTGTAAATGTCCACGCTTATTTGAAAGGCTCGTTGTAGTTTTCAAGTTAGTAAGTATTACCTAGACCTACCAATACAGGCCAACACTAAACCCAAACTCAAACTCAAAGCATTTATTTCAATTAGAACATAACAGGAACTTTTGAATGCCAGAAAAACAAAGAAGGCGAAGCTACAGTCCCAGACACAAGGTATTATAACTTGTGAAAGTACTTTAGTTCCCTATTCCAAAGCGTAGATCTCTATGGAGAAGAACGGGCAAGAAACTCCATGGACATTTTTTCCAATCAAAATATTTTTATAAGATCTTGGTTACATCATTCATGTTGAGATTATACATATGTATGTGTAAAAACGAAGTCGAAAGACGTGCACATTAAGAGCGTCCAGAGTAAAAGATTAAATCAACAATTTAAAAAACAATGTAAGCTAAAATAAATCGTGGCAGCTAAGAGATGACCAGTAACGACTAACACCGTTGAAATCATTTTCGGCAAGTTAGGAGCTCTTTGTCTCACGGAGAGTGTGAGACAAAGAGCTCCTAATTACACTGTCGCCTTCGATCGGATACAACAGCCTCGAATGCGATGATAAACTTTGCCCATTTGTATTAGAACCTGTTTTGCAGCAGATCAAAAGCCGAAATGGAAGGCCGAAGAAAAATATATACAAGCATCTGCATAAACCTAGGCCATAGGTTGATGTTGTAAACTTCAGACAATATTTACGACCATCACGACGGATGCTGCGGTATCAGCATCATATTAATCGAGTTTTCAGAATCGATATATTTTATCGATTCTGAAAACTCGATTAATAACTGAGAATGAATTCCTTGAATGATTGAGTTGATATCAGACGGAGCTCATAACGTTTTACTTCGTGTTCATAATCACGGGAATACTTTATTTTTATGAGTTTTCGACATCCAAGAACTAACTTTACGATTTCTACGTAAAAACATTAAATGCGTAATGACTGTTAAATACACGCGAAATCCATTAAAAGAGAAGTCGAGTGACGAAATATGTTTTATCGCGGGTACATCGCTCGGCACTTCCGGCCGACATTATCTGATGTGGACGTTGAACAAAATGACCGTACTTCCGTTCTCGCGCACCTTGACGCCTAACGTTCAAAGAAATTGTAGGTGTTAGGTTCATTCACAGCTATATCTACAGTACCCATCAATTAATAATGGACTACCTACTTATATTTTTAAAGTATGCTTGCTTAAGGTAAGAGACAGTGTAACTGACAGTGGGTGTCTATGTATAATTCTAACTTCACTTCAACGCTGTCTAAATAGCTTTTTCAAAGAGCTACGCTGGCTAAGTCAATGAAAAAGCAGTCCACAAACCCATCATTTCAAACCGTCAATAAAGCATGCACGCAAATGGACAGATATCGTAATATCTTGTTAGTAAATTATTTAATTCCTTGCTCTTGCGCTTTTTTACAAAAAAATTAGAACGTATGCATTTGTCATGATTACACGATGAGGGAAAGGCGACTAAAAAAAAATACAATGGTGTGAGAGTAGGACATACAATACATTGACCTTACTAGTGAGGTTCTTTAGAAAGGTCAGGTACGTAGTACTCGCCACCGGCGTGCGGCGGCGTGCTGGTATGTCTAAATGTATGACCATGGACGAGGCGAAAGAAGTATGTCATGTAAGCATCGTAGTAGGTGGCGTTCTGTAGTTTCTGCCGACCCCTACCGAAAACAGGCGTAAGCTTGCTTTGCCTCTCCAGCACGCGTAACATGACCACCGTAGACAAGGATTTCTTTTGACGGAAGAATCGACAAAATGACTAATTATGACGACATAATGACAGATTTCTTTTCACTATCTGTCATTTTGTCGATTCTTCCGTCAAAGAAATCCTTGTCTACGGTGGTCATGTTACGCGTACAGTAATGCCCTGAAAGCAAGACAAGTCCAAGCACTGAAATCCCCTTGGCAGCTAAGATACAACAAACAGGATATACTTAATTGTAACATTTGTAACATATTATCTCTCAAATGAGTATCAACCTTTATTGTGCTATTTCTTCATCGACATCAACTCGTGGTCGTGGCTGCTAGACGACTCGTGCTACAAGACTCGTGTTATTCTAGGAACCAGTGAACCCTGTTTTACATGTTAGGAAATAAATAAATTAATAACTTCCCCCTGTCTCCTCTCCTCGTCTTCGCCAAAACTGACCGACTTGGCCATATTTGGTCAGGAGGCCTAGAGTAGTAGTAAAGGTCTAGTTCGACTGAAAATATTTAATGTCATTAAGTTTCATCTTATGGCAGAAGAATTCATTGGAAATTAGGCTAGAACTTCCCCAGAAATAAGGTAGGTACCGTTTCTACCAGGTTCGTGTGAATATTCCTGAAAGTCTTGTCACATAATTATATTAATATGTAGTTCTGCTCTGGATATACAAATATCTCCTGTACTATTGTTCGTTTATTCCCACTAGTTCGATTCATTAGTTCGATCGTCGAACTAGTGAGATTTTTTTTTCTCGTTTGTTCGACCGTCGAACTAGTGAGAATTTTTTTCCTCATTTGTTCGACCGTCGAACTAATTAGATTTAAAAATAGTTCTACTACATTTAAATGTTTTACTAATTTCGTAATAAAAAAAAAAACGCTTGGTTCGTTAAAAAATATATATTCGTGTACTTATATTTGTACATCTATAGCATATCTTTGATCAAATAAACAGTTGAAAAACTTATAAATTATAAGCTGGCTTCCTCACCTATCAAAAAATAATGTAATAATGAAATATTAAATGTAATCTAATATTTTTCTGTCTTGCTTATCTCAACAAGCTTAACCAGAAAGAACAAAAATTCGTTTACATGTATAATAAATGATCAAAAATCAAATGGGACATTTCAAAATTGTTGTTAGTGTCGTATAGAAATATACTTGTACATCTTTGGTGAAATATACATGATCAAATATAATTTTGTCTGTCTTACTTATCTCAATAAGCAGAGACAAAAAGAACTACGAATACATGTAATCCATCAAAGATATATATTTAAAATTATATGATTACCATGATTTTTATCTAATAATCAAATTTAAAAAATGTAATAATCAAATACTAAATGTAATTAACTAGCGCATTTTTCTAAAAAATGTCCACCACTAATTTGTCCACATGTTAATTGCATTTGAGCATCAATAATATAATCGTCATTGAATAAATCATTTTTCCTTTTAGAACTTTTCTTTGATGTGGAAGGTCTCTGAAGAATATCATTTCGATATGAAGACAATACAGAATCGTCCTGTAAAACATGCAATATTTGCAATAGGGTTACATGGCCTTTTCTTACAAGGTTATTTATT
This sequence comes from Noctua janthe, assembly GCA_910589295.1. Lineage (NCBI taxonomy): Eukaryota > Metazoa > Arthropoda > Insecta > Lepidoptera > Noctuidae > Noctua > Noctua janthe. Next base: position 14,221,276 of record OU342559.1, on the reverse strand, counting down.
TTATGGTGCCACCCTTCTACGGCATTATTTGTTCGGTGGCGTTCGCCATACGAAGACCAAATTCCATGATAATCACCCTTCATCCAGTAATTATCATAATATCGTTTAAACTTCATCATGGATTGACAATTCTCCGTCATTTCATTTTGAATATACACCTATCCTGAAACAATTTCATTTTCTGGAAGCAATGCTAAGTTGGCGCATAGCGAAATTATTCTTCTGTTCCGTTTGTCTTTACTTAAAAGGGTTTACCCAGGGTTTTTGCCTTGCGCCACAAGCTGTTCACGTAATGGTAATAGCAACCTTTGATTGTAACCTTCATTTTTTGTAACGCTTTCATTGTGCCTTCTTCGAAATCTATCGTGACTTTTGCAGGCTTCCACTCTGGAATTTGGGACACAATCAAATCAAATAAAATTGAATAAGCTTTTTTAGTCCTGTGAGTCATGAACGCGTACACCAAAGGGATCACATTCGTGTTATTTATGTCACTGCCGATGTCCTCGTGAAGAGTAAAAAGTTGTTGAAAAGGGCTTGGACATGATTTAAAGGTCCCGTCCATAAAAATATGTTTTATATTTTTCATAATTTCTCGGGCGTCACTTGAACAAAACACTAATATTCTCATTTTTTTGTGACCGAAATCAGCGAGTAAGAATTCTGAAAAAGTATTGGGAACCTCGACTTCCTCTACAGTTTTCGCGCATATTTTTTTTACGTGTGCTAGCTTATTTCTGTTTCTATAAATGCTTGATTTTATTTGTTGAAATTCAGGTATACTACTTTTTGACGCTAAATGCAGGCCTTGATTTTTTTAATGTAATTAGAGCTCTGTTATAGATTCTTGGAGCTGGTTCTCTTCCCAATGCTGCTTCATTGCAAGCATTATTTATAATAATATTAACTGAATTTCGTGTTTGATCTGGATTACATTGGCCGCAGTGAGGTTTTATTTGTAAAGTTTCAGTGAGGTCCTTCAACAAAATAATTGTATTAGTTTAAAATATATGTATACTTATGTCTACACGTTATAAATTATATTACACATATAAAACACTCAAGACTTACCATATTCAATGTTACGGATCCAGTACATTTTAAACTTTTATAATTTTTACACCGCCATATGCTTTGACCATTTTTATATTTACGCATTGAGTAATATTGATGTCCTTCTAATTGCAGAATTCTTTCTCAATAATTATTAATTCTTTACACGTTATTGCAAAAAAAAAACAGTAAACTAAACAGGCACCACCAAATAAAACGTTGCAACTGCAGCGCATAACCAGTGTAACACATCCATCATTTTGCATAGTTAAACAGGCTCAAACAGCATCTACCCTCAAAATGAAAATAAAAACTATAACCATACTCCTTCTGACGGGGTGTTTAACTAAATGTTTATAATGTTTTTAATGCACATACCTACCTAGGTGCTGTAGGTATAGATGCATTTAAGGAAATGTACATGGGTGATATGACGATGATTTCTGTAATCTGTATGTATTGTTTATTTACTATTACTATTATTTACTTTGTTAGGAAGCCAGCTTATAATTTATAAGTTTTTCAACTGTTTATTTGATCAAAGATATGCTATAGATGTACAAATATAAGTACACGAATATATATTTTTTAACGAACCAAGCGTTTTTTATTTTATTACGAAATTAGTAAAACATTTCAATGTAGTAGAACTATTTTTAAATCTAATTAGTTCGACGGTCGAACAAATGAGGAAAAAAACTCACTAGTTCGACGGTCGAAAAAATGAGAAAAAAAAATCTCACTAGTTCGACGATCGAACTAGTGAGAATAAACGCTATTGTTTAATGAACAATTCAGTGCACCAAGCCTCGATTGCCAGAAAATATTTTGTCATACTAACTTTATTATCATAACAAAACGACTTGGTAGCTGTTATTCAAACATCAATATTATTCAGTAGGTACTTCAATTTCATGATTAATTTATAAACAAGTGGCTATTGTTTCAATCTATACTAATATTATAAAGAGGAAATATTTGTTGTTTGTTTGTATGTTTGTTTGTATGTTTGTTTGTACCGAATAAACTCCGAAACTACTGGACCGATTTTAACCATTTTTTCACCAATAGATAGTTAAATTATCAGGAAGTAACATAAGCTATAATTTATTTTCAAAAAATTAGGGATCCTTAAGAAAATTACAATAATGTAACTCAAAGTAGCAAAATTTTGACTATAAAATTCATTATTTGGCGTGGCTTCGTTAAGGGTCTTTTTACACCCTTTATAGTAGCCTTCTCTCCCGTAATCAAGATCGATCGAGAACCGTATGGAATGAACTATGAAAAGACGTAAAGTGTAACAAGAAAAAATCAAACTAGATTTATTAACGGGACGGAAATTTTGGACGTCACTATTGTTAAGCTTTAAGGGCAGCAGCATGGCCTGTATCTCCAGCTGTAGGTGCCGAAAGGCCGGCCGCACGGGCCCCTGCACACGCCGCCACAGGGGCCGCAGAAGGGGGCCGGGTACTTGAGTCCGGACGTTTGGCAGTTGCAGGGAGTGCCGCAGCAACAGGGGCCCCCACCGCAGTAGCCACAGCACCCCCTACAGCATCCCCCACAGCATCCCCCACAGCCTCCCCCACAGCATCCACCGCAGCAGCCGCCGCATGACCCGCAACCTCCGCAACACATGATGTAAAAGTTTCAGAAAATATGTTCAGATAAAGTAATTTTTAATACTTTTAATAATTTTTACAATTTTTTGTACTTTATTAGGTTTTTTAATAAACCAAAATAGTGTGGCCTGTTTTAATTAATTTTGACGTATGTTTGTTTATTTTTATTTCAACGGCAAACAAGTCCGAGAAGTTTATAATTTCTAGCAGCCAGTTGCAATCGAAACTCATTTATATAGAAACTGTATGTTTACACAAATTCAGAGAATGGGGATGGCAACTGTGAAACTAATGGCGCTAGCAAAGGTGGTTCTAAGCATCGAATCTGGTTACGTCATTTGGGCCTCATCAGAAGCCTTAAAGTCACCCAAAAGGCAATGGAGAGGGGTATGTTTGGAGTTTCCTTGCGTGATCGAATCAGAAATGAAGACGGGTGTCTTCATTTATACATATTTGAAAGAGAACCAAGGTTACCGACGACGTAGCCCGAAGAACTGCCAAACTTAAGTGGGCAGGGCACATTGCTCGCAGAACGAATGGCCGATGGGGCCGAAAAGTTCTGGACTGGCGACCGCGAACCGGAAGACATTGCGTTGAAAACCTCCCACTAGGTGGACCGATGACCTGGTGAAGGTTGCGGGGATCCGCTGGATGCGAGACGCACGGAACTAGTCAATGTGGTGTGGTTGTGGCTTGAGGGAGGCCTGTGTCCAGCAGTGGAAGTCTTTCGGCTGAAATGATGACGGTGATGATGAATGTCATTTATAATATATTATTATCATATTTCAAAATAGCTTGACCCAATCTGACCAATGAGCCAGATTGGTATAACGGTCTTCCACATTTCATGCAGAATGTTTTGATAGAAACAAAATTATTCGCATTCCTGAAATTAATCGAACCATAGCTGGAAAAGCTGAATTTAATAGAATACAGAATACCAGCATTAATAGAATTAAAGATAGATCTTTACGATTTTATTTAATTGTCTAAGCGAATTTCACAGAAACAGTGTTATCAAATGGTTTCCAAGAATTAATCAATAGATTTTCCCATTTATACTTTTGTAATCGGTCGACAGAAAAATAAATAAAGTAAAAAAGTGATGAACTAAGGCGATATGGCTAGAAAGGGGTTGGGTGACTCCTAAGATGACGACTAAGAGAGATATATGGAAGAACAAGACATACTGAGCCGAGCGATTAAATAAATTATTAGGATAAGGGCAAGAGAACAAGTCTGACACTCCCCTCCGCTCAGCCCAAAAAAAAGGGCAAGAGAAGGAAGATGATGAAAGAAAAAACAGCCAAGGAGTTTTTTCTAGAAGGAAACTTTATGGTCTAATTTTGAAATTCGAAATTTAAAGTCACTTCATTTTACAAAAAATCTGCTGTGATCAGCATCGAAAATCATCAAAAAAATACTATATTTATTTTTGTTATAAAATTTTGTAAGTATTCGTAACATTTTAATGGGTGACGCAAGTAATTGTGCTCAATTACGATCTAAAGGCTATGAGAAACATTAGCTTGGATCTTCTGGGACCCCTGGCTGATGACCATGACCTGAAGACGAGCGGTAAACACGGAGACATTACAAATGCCTGTAGTTTGCTGCAGAAGACCGCATAACTTGGAGATGCGAATTATGTGGTCGTGATTGTCAGCATCATGGTATTATAATATACTTCGCCTGGTATTCTCTTCCCGTGACAGCTGGGTTACGTGATTGGCCAAAGAATACGTCATCAGTTGCGATGCTCTCGATGTGTTGCCACGGTGTGTGATTGAATTAAGCATCATCTACCATACAAAACTACCTTGCTGCTACTGTCAAGCCATTGAGCTGGCTGGCTACCAAAGTATTTTTTTTTTTTTGTTTTTTTTTGTTCCCAGATAAAACTTCGCGATGCCTGTCCGTAACTGCTGCGTATGTTGCCAGGGCCCGATGTCAGGGCCGTGCTGTGGGGGCCCCTGTGGCCGCCGTATTGACTGCGGCTCTGGTCCCTGTTGCGTCCATTCATGTGGTGCCTGCTGCTGCGCTCCTTGCTGTGGAACGCGAGGATGTTTACACGGGTGAGAATGTGATTGGATAGCTTCAAAATGGAAGAAAAAATAGCCATAGCTAAGGTATTCAACAACCTACTGAACTAACTACTAAAATAACAATAGAATGTGATCTCTATACATCAAAGAGTAAGGCCCGTATCATAGAATGACTCTCAAATTAAATTCTATGTACTTAAAGTTCGATTTAACCAATGAAATGGCTTTACAATATTTATGCACAAGGTGAGTTTTGTTTGAGTATCGTTCTATAATACGGGCCTACGGGCATAGGGATAATAAAAAGACAAAAATATGAAGCACTGTGGGAGGTCCACAATTATTCAATAGCCTAACTATTATATCGTTTTACCAAATAACAGTTTGTATCTCCGTCAAAGTCACTCTCACTCTCACCGCTACAATGTAACGAAACAGCAGTATCATTTCAAAAATGTCTCTTTCAGTGCCAGGCCCGGCATGGCTGGTTCATACTTCAGCTGTGGTCACGGCTGCATCGGCGGCTGCCAAAGCGGCCTATGTGCGTCATGTTGCGGCCCCTGCTGCGGCTAGTCCAGTCCCGTCCGAGTCCGTCCCTGGAGTATTTGTTACAACTGTTGTGAACTCTGTCGCCTTTCGTTCGGATCAATAAATTGATGCGTTGATTTGGTTGTTTTTTTAAGCTAGCTTACATCTCTACGAAATAGCGTATTGTATTGTATAATTATCACTAGCTTCGGTGAAGGGGAAAACATCGTGAGGAAACCAGCTTGTCTGAGACTTAGGTTAGGCACTATTATATCCACACAATCAAGAAGTTTTTGAGCTCAGATAAACACTACTGCAATTTGCATCGATTAGAGACCCAATTAAATATTCTTCATTGTCTATTACGTTAGATATGACGTGCTGACCGGAGAAAGGCTATTATTATTATTAAAAATCCAAGAAATATATTTCCAGTCCTTTTCTCTTGACTATCAATATCAGCCTATAGCAGTCCACTGCTGGACATGGGCCTCTTCAATCGCACACCACTCAACTCGATTCTCAGCAACTCTCATCCAGTTGCTATCATGACTATGTTTAGCTGAAATACTAGAATGATTGGTAAGTTACCAACATCATTTTTTGGTGATATTTTGCATATTTTTCTTTGAAATTCAGCGACGTAGCTGCGATTTCTACTGAACTCTGTCTTCATCGACGCGAAAACGGTTACCACGTTACGTATTCAGTACATCATTCTGAACCATTTTGGCGTGTAGGTATTGCACTTTTGTGGGAAACCGCTGATTTTATTTTAATCGCCGATAAAAAATTTTTGTGAGGTTCAGAATGATGTAGGTACCGAATACGTGGAAACCGTTTTAGTGTCGTCGTTGTCACTTCCACCCTGTATTTTATAAAGGCTCACGTAGATTAGGGCAGGTCACACAGCAACACTCCCATTTCAAAATCCGCCTACACCACGTTCGTACATCGCGTGTAATACCATGGCACAATACAGGCGGGCAATACGATGCGCTGCGTGACGGCAGCCCGCTGCGGCTGCAATATGCGCTTAGCTTTGAACTAAAGATTTGTTAGATTAGAGAATCTACTGATATGGCTAGAAAGGAGGTGACTGTTGAGATGAGTTATAGAGAAGTATGGAAGAACACATGCTGCGCCGACCCCAAATGAATTGGAATAAGGGCAGGGGAATGATTGATTAAAGGGTGGTTTGGTCATTGGTTATTATATCGTTTATAATTAGTAAATTGGGAGTACGTTGCTAGCAATATTATATTCTCTCGTGCGGATGCACGGTCTCTTTACGTAGAACTGAGCCTTTCTAGGATTTACCCTTAACGAAATTATATCGGCGAATTCGAAGGAGATGGCGGGGTCTAGTGAGTGAGCGAACTAAGACTCCGTCATCCACTTCGTGTTAAGTTTGGAGAGAGTGGATATGGGTTACAGCAGCTGGGCTAGTTAGTTATAAGTTTGCTAGGAGCAATTAAAATGTAATAGGTATCTGCTTTAAAAAGCTTTTCACACCTACACTCCTTACTAGGATAAGTACCTAGTACAGTAAACAAGAGTTAGCATCACAAAGGATATTAGAAAAAGTTGAAGCGAGTTAAGGGAAATACGACGAGTTTAGGGATATACAAGCCCAAAATCGATTAATACTTCTGCTCTGCTCAAAATTTCCACATTTTTCGCTTTCCTGGAAAACGAAGTTAACCTGAAATTCTGCCTGTAATTGTCTGTTTCCGCGAAAGATGGGCAGGGAGTTGTAGTCACAGAGTATCTATATACAGTAGGTAGGTACGTACAATTTCTTTGTTTACTTTAGGGTAAGTCTAAAGTTTACGTTTCATATTGTAGAGGCTGATCTTTTGTTATGAACCGGGCACAAAACCAGACATTGGCCTGTTTTATGCCCGGAATCAACCAAAACGAAACGAATGTGATTGGTTGATTCCCGTACGTCTCCTCTCCACTCCTCTTGTCTCCGCTTTGGTTAGTCCGTGTCTCTCTCTCTCGTCACCTCTATGCGCTGCTGCCTGCTTGGCCGCTGAAAGCGACGGTTGGCCTAAACAAATAGGAGACATCTCTTCTCTCTGCTCAAGTGCTCAACCATTTCCACTAAACGAAATTCAGTTGGTGGTTACAACACGTCTCGTCTGCTCTCGTTTCGTCTTCGCTTTGATGGAGTCCGGGAATTAAAGCTAGCCTCCGAAGGTCACCAAGTGATCATTTCTCACCAGCAGGAAGTGCAGGAATAATAATTCAGGAACTGTCATCAGTCAGCTCTTATGCACAGTTGTGCATTGTGTAGTGCGGGTTGCAGACCAAGAGCTAAGCTAAGTTAGTACAGCTTAGCTCGCATAGCTGACGCAGTTTTTCATACTTGTGTGCAGACTGCAAACTATGCAAGCTAAGCTATGTGAGCTAACTAAAATATGCGCAGCTAAGTTAGTTGTGTATGCAGATGCACAGCTACGCGAGCTAAGCTAAGCCCCAGATTGTTTGCCGAGATTGAATGTGTTGACATATCCAAGGTCTGCTCTGAAAACGGCTACCACGTATTCAGTACGGTACATCATTCAAACTTCGTTTTTCGTTGAATAAGAGTAGACCTCATATTCTGAGCCCGGGGCTACATAGAAATATTTTATCGGTTAAAAAAAATGGTGTGCGTCAGTATGGCTGGTTGTCTGTATCGGCTCGCGTCAGGCTGGTGACCAAAAATATTGCTACCTATTTGCTACCTTTTACTACCTATAGTCAATTAATTGCTACCTAACTTGGAAACAAAATAATGGGACTTCAAAATGACCAGCCATTCTGATATCAGGATGGCTGGTCAACTCTCCGTTTGTGTGAACTATTCAAATTCGTGTTATTATTTTTACTTGAATAATTGCTACCTGATTGCTACCCTCACGTCTTTCGATTTCCACCTTGTAGCTTTAACGAGTAAAAAGTTGTGATCATTTAATTTTTTTACAGAGAATGGATTAAGGTTATTGAATAAAACAATTTAAAACGATTACAAAACGTTTCTTTTTATTGGAATACACCGACCCATTATGTTAATTGAGCATAATTATAAATGTATACATACCTATAGGCTGTTGTTGAAAAAATAAACATTCAAAATTTTTTTAAGTTTTGTAACTTTAATTGTGAAACAATTTAAAAAAAAAACTTTAAAAAAATAAGCTTTTATAAAAATGCGTTTAAAAGAAGAAAATAAACCTTGGAGTAAATAAAACCGAATAAGAATTGTTTTAGTCGGTGTGTTCCAATAAAAAGAAACATTGTTATATACAACGTGTAACAGAATAAATGCAATTCCTAAAAGTAGTTGGTTCAGAATCGGCTTCTGAATCGATTTCCGTCATAAAAAATAGGTGTTAAATTTTGATGGAAAAATCTTTTAAATAACTTAAATTAGAAACACAGTATCATGACAAATTAATGCAATCCTTAATTCAAGGTAATTGAAACCTTAACTCAGAGCAATAAAGGCCACTAAAACGCACGACATTATTTGTAGTTCGCTCATAGCTCGTAATACACACGTAAATAATATCAATGCATTTTACATTAAAAGTAGTGTGCGTCAAATAAAGTGGTAATTTAAAGGAATTCCAACTTTATCTCCAATGAGTAAGGCTTATTTTAATACATGACCTAACGTAGTTGGTCATCAGAGTATCCCTACAAACAATTTTTACAAAATAAAATTATTTAATTTGATGAAATTTAGAACTTATTGCAAAGAGATAAAGCATTTGTCGGCAACCTCTTTGACGGTTATGCGAAATGCCGACACACACGCCGCCGAATACCACGAGTACCTAACAATAAGCCAGTCATCCGCCGGTAGTGATCTAGAGTAGTTGAATTTACTTCCGTGACTTTTATGTTTCTGCGCGCGATGGCTTTCCGGTATACCAACATATAATACACGGAGATGGTGAGGACACTGGCTCGCTGTCTTGATAATGTCGCGTTAGCTTGTCGGGAGTTCAATGACCGTTTTGGCTGCAGTGTGAGCGCCAGGACGATGCTGGCTGCAACTCAGCGACTGAGGGACTCTGGGACGTTCCTTTCTAATACTGCTTTGGACAGAGGGACGAATGTGCGGACTACTCGTCTGCAAGAGCGTATTCTCGACCATTTCGACGAACATCCAGAGGACAGCTCGAGAGAAGCAGCACCCAAGTTCGACTGTAGCCACATGTACGTGTGGCGAACGTTGCGTGCTGATGGTAAACACCCATTCCATCTTCGACGGTGTCAAGACGGTGCTTACAAAATTGAAATACAATTTAAGATAGCGTGCAAATAAGTGCATAGAACAAGGCGGTGGTCATTTTGAAACTTTAATGAAAGTGGATCGCAGAAATAGTACAAATTAATAACCTAAGTGTAAAGTGTAAATAGTTCAGTTCTGTAAGTACCTACTTCTTCCTATCAATACGATTGTATTCTTAACACTGTAAATATTATGATTCAAATCTTTTAAACACGCGGCTCTTTGAATATTTTTGTAGTACAAACAATAAACTGTACCTAAACACGACTTATCAGGGGGTAGTTGATATCGCGAAAGTTACGCATCTGAGATACATTTTTTACCCGCGTGTGCCACACTGAGTCCGGGCGCTTCGCCCTTCGTTAGTTTCGTAGTTTGGGTAAAAAGTCACTGTTTTAAATGCATCCGCGTTACTAAACCTAAAGTGTTAGATTCGTGTTGATAATTTCACTTACTAGAAAATTATCAATAATTACACGATAAACTCAATGAAGTATCAAAAGTTATTTATAATATCGGCCTGTGACAGTTTAGGTACGTAAAATTCGTTCATTGAACTAAAGCACATCTAATGCCTACAGCTATGGTCAGCTGGCGGGCGCTCGAGTTTGTGTGTCGCGTCGGCCGCTAACATTGCATGAGTGTGTGTGCAGGGATGTTGATGTACATACGTTTTGCGTTTAGTAAGGATAACTATTTTATAAAAAAAGACTAGGTTTGGTTTAAATTTATTTAATTACGGATGTTGTTTTAGACTTATAATTTAATATTCTAATTGGGGTGTCTGAGGTATTGCGCTTAATCTTTTACACCTTGTATAATATTATTCAATGACCTTAATCCATTCCCTGTAAAAAAATCAAATGATCAACTTTTTACTCGTTAAAGCTACAAGGTGGAAATCGAAAGACGTGAGGGTAGCAATCAGGTAGCAATTATTCAAGTAAAAATAATAACACGAATTTGAATAGTTCACACAAACGGAGAGTTGACGAGCCATCCTGATATCAGAATGGCTGGTCATTTTGAAGTCCCATTATTTTGTTTCCAAGTTAGGTAGCAATTAATTGACTATAGGTAGTAAAAGGTAGCAAATAGGTAGCAATATTTTTGGTCACAAGCCTGACGCGAGCCGATACAGACAACCAGCCATACTGACGCACATAAAAAATGATGTCGGTACTGAATATGTCGTAACCGTTTCCGCGTCGGAGCCACCCGAATATTTCATCTCTGTGAGAAACATCTCGTCATACTAAGTGGCTTATTGTCGTTGTTTGAACATGGTGTTATATATAGTTCTATTTCTGGTTCTGGCGTCATGTTTGTTTGAGGATACTGAGAGACATAAGTAAATATGTGGTTAGATAAAGGCTTTCGAGTTCCATTAGTAAGTTCCTAAAATAAATTCTTTCAAGTTTCACGTATCAGAATAAAAATATTTTTTTTTTAAACTATCGATATTTTTTATTAAGCAATGTGTAGCTCTCTAACTGTGATTAGACTTTTTGTGTGAGCTGTATGGAATACCTCCTAACCGAGTAGTTGGGCGGACGGGACTCAATAAAACATTATTTTTATAAAAATATAAAACTACACAACTGGTTGTGCCGTGGGGAAGGATGTTGCAATGGAGTTCCCAATTGCACAACTAGTTTTGCAATCCAGTTAGTCGGTGGGAAGCAGTCTTAATTTCTGATTATCTTTATCACAGTTCACTTTCGACCAGACAATACACAAAGAACACCACGTGGCGCGCTTGCGCTGGACCTCGGGTCGGTCAGTTAACAACCCGAGCCCAGGGTAATCTGCAGCCTTTTAAAACAGCACAGGACATTACGGGCACAACCACTCTTGTACATCACCACTTGTAGCATCAAAAATATATGCTCGTACGCATGACAGGCACGAGCTATGGCTCTAGCAGCACGGTCAGCACGAATGTCGGCTGCACGGGCCACAGCTTTGCCCACAGAGTCACCACTGGCGTGGTCAGTTAACAAGCGAAGGAGAAGTTGCGAACAGCACAATATGGATCAACTTTTGTAAAGGTATCAATGAGCTCGTCCACACGACAAGCACGAACGCTAACAGCACGGTCCGGACGGGTTCCGGCTGCACGGGCCACAAGGACCACAGCAAGGGCCACAGCACGGACCGCAGGGTCCACAACATCCACACGTGGGTTTACTGCAAGGTATCAAAGTTCTGGGCCAGCTAGGTCCACAAACAGGGTTACAAGGTCCACGACAGCATGACCCACAGCCGCCACCGCAGCAGGATCCACAGCCAACACCGCAGCAGGATCCACAGCCGCCACCGCAGCAGGATCCACAGCCGCCACCACAGAAGGATTCACAGCCGCCACCGCAGCAGGGTCCACAGCCGCCACCGCAGCAGGATCCACAGCAGCCACCGCAGCAGCCACTGCAACAAGCCATTTTCTGTTTATTTAAAAATTCCGCAAACTGTCATCACCACGAGGAAGTATTTAGGCAGAGGTACTATTTTTCACTCAGTAATTTTGTACCAAAATTGTAATTTACAAAGATTATAATTTTGTCATTTTTTTGAGTGTCTTGTATAAAATTTTATAAGAAATGAGCTCCGCCTTGGTATGTCAGAGGGCGGATATTTTTTTTTAATTAAATTTTTTTTTAAATGGTTTCTTGGTGGACAACCTTTAGACCCAGAAATTGCAGGAGGATTTAAGTACTTTACTTACATTATGAGGATGACAACTTTGAAACTAATGACGCTAGTATAACGAGGTCCAAGCATCAACATTGGCCGAATCAAAATATCTTGCCTCATTGGTCAGAACAGGCCTTGGCAGGCTATGGTCATATCATCTACAATGAGCCTTGACAAGTCTTCCCCATTTCTCGTGCAAATTACAATATATTACACTTGCCTCAAAATGACCAGCAGAGCATTAAAGCATTTAATTAAGCATTGAATACAGGTAAAATGCCTGCTTGACGACATAACTATCCAAATTGCTACTTTCTAACTCCTTCCAGGTATCAAAACTGCGTAAAGTGTGTAATGTGGGTTGACAATCCGTTAAGGCTGTTTACACACGCAGCAGTTGGGCAAGGGGCGTGCAATCGAAACGCAGCAAATTGCCGCGATTACCCGCATCCGGCGCGCTTACACAGAACCGTTGCGGCGCGGGCGGCGGCGGTGCGCCGTGCAGAGGCCGCTACGCACTAAGCACGCACCCCAAAACCAGGAGTGTGCAACAGTTTCGACATGGATGAATGAATTTGCTAAACTTCTAATGTAAAATTAAAGTAGGTGAAGAATAAAAATCATAGCTCTTTGAGTTTGAACAACTACCTCGTACTAAATTTGAGTAGGTCAGAAGATTACTTTGGAAATACTTTACCTATTCAATTTGAGTATCATGGGCCTATTTTTTTACCTACTAAATAAGTCATTTAGTTTTTAAATGAACGAAGTTTCGGTCGGACACTAGGTCCGACCGAAACTTCGGCTTCGGCCACTATCGGCCAAAAAATCCACTATCGGCCGAAGTTTCTAACAATCTTTGAAATTGATCGAATGCACGAAGGCGCCATGGAACATACGAGTCGCGGGTGGCAAGGGGGGTCACACATTTCGAAATGTTATTATTTTTGAGAAGTTTCTAGGTAATGTTTTCGTAGGTACAGTCGCCAGCACATCAAGTTACTACAAATCGTCAAATTTTCTCATTCCATTCCATCAACATTCATTTGAAGTTTGACAGTTTGTGGTATGTGTATGTGGTAGGTGGTATCAACAGACAAAAACGAAAGTACCTATAGTGTAAGATGGTTGAAGTAGATGTTTCGCGCGTCGTCGTCGTTGAGACCAAAATCAGAACTAACACCGCCATTTTGTTCCAATTTTTTTCAATATATTTCACAAAACAATTTCAAAACTGGGAAGCAGCTGCGCCCCCTGTGAACGTCACTAATATGCCAAGAAATCCTTGTAGCACTAAAATGTTGTCAGCCCCTGCCACACTAAAGTCACATCCGTCGGTAAGAGCACCTTCCCACAGCAAATTGTAGGAAGTGCGTCCCAAATACACGGCACGACAGCTTTCGAAGTAACAGCCGCGTCAGTCGAGGGTGTGCGCCCATCCGAATATTTCTAGTGAATTTTGTGTTACGCGTAATTTACTTTAGAGAGGCGGACGCGGTTGGCAGCTGGGCGGAAACTTTGACGCAGAAAGAATGAAAAAAAGGATGAACCATTTAATATTTTTACATGGAATTGGATGGAACTGAGCTAGAATATAATATTTATCACATAACATCACGCCTGTAATCCCCGAAGGGTTAGGCGGAGGTGTACCTAATAGTACACCCACATTTCGCCAGTTATGTTTAAGTCCCATGTAATAAGGGGCGAGCGTATTGCCATCAACCGGGCACGAATCCAGACTCCGTGGCTGCTACTAAGAAAATTCCTGATGGAAAAACCTAATAACACTTCCTCCGACCTGCATCGAACGCGCTTGCGACCACATTAAACCAAAGAGACAGAATATTTATGTCGCCACTTTTTAGAGTTTATAAAAAAAAATCGCCTACAGCCTGCGCCGTCTGAGTGTAGCTTAAGGCGATTTCCACCCTATTCGATGTAGCGGTCTTTAAATCCGTGATTAAATAAAAAAAAATATATATAAAAGGGTCTAAATCTATGTAAAACGACGACAGTCGCATATTGCACATCTTTAATTTGGAATTTTAAATGAAAATATTGAATCTCGAAAAAAGGTTGAGATCTCGCAATATAGATACGAGATCGAGATTGCAGTCTCTAATTGCATAGATATAGTAAGTCCTATGATCCCTTTCAGTACAGTTACTTTTCTACGTAATAATGAGTCTCTGCTTACTATAGAAAAGTTAACGGGCTGCAATGAATATTAAAGACGTGGGGTCGGAAGTAGGAACCACGTGTAACTGACGTGTTCCGTATAGTAATAATCATAACTGTGAGCAGCATGCTCCTGTCAGCTTGTAGGTACTTCCGTTTTTATAGATGGGCATGTGAACAACTGTACAAGTTTTCTAAATGGACAAAGAAATCTACAGCCTATGAACAGGTCCTAAAAGCATGAATTTTCGCGCAAGAGTTCATTATATGAGAAGGCAATGAGGTCGATTACTGAAAATTCATCTCTAAAATAAGGACACAAAGTATCAAGTTTCTATGCAAGCCGTAATTTTTTGAAGTAACAGAAGTGGAAGTTTGTAGGTACAGACGCCAGCACATCAAGCTACTACAATCTGTCAAAATTCTTTAATAGATTTTCAACTTTATCGTTATAGCATTAGGTTCAAGGTTGATTGGGAAAGTTTGACAGTTTCGGGTAGCTTGGAGTGGTTTGTCTGAGAAGGTCAGAACTGCTGATGGAAAAATTTGCTGGGCTTGAAAATAAGAAACTCAAAAACACTAGACGACCGTCGACGCAATTAATTTTTAATCAAATAAAAGATTAAAAAAGAAAGGTAGGTAAGAAAATATTTATATCAACTACAGTTTACGTGGAAAGAAGTATTGTGTGGGCACAACAGACTTCGGCTTTTCGCTATCTTAATTCCATCCCGCCATTACAGTTCGCTTCAAGAATGTTCTGCGCGTCTGCTCAAGAGGACATAATTCGGAGTATTCCTGAGAGCTCTAAAGTTACTTTGTTAGATATTCATGCTCCGCTGAAACCTTGGCTACCTCACAGTATTCCACTTTAAATATTCCTAGAAGAACCACTTGAAATTTCGAGGAAGCACTTTGATTAACTCTGGCTTAGAGGTTTTCTAAATAATGTCCCGAAGCACGTTACTAAGTACTTTTATTTTTAAAAGGAATCGGTAGATTCCCTAGCATTCTAACGAAAACCTTCATATTTCAATTACTTACCTAAATTAAAATATTTGTTCATTTTGTAGGTACGGGTTGTAATCATAAGCTGTAAGTACCTACTTGGTACTACGTGTACTATCCAGGAGAATCAATCGATCTTTAGACACTATTCAACTATTAGGAGTCGTTGAGTTAAAAGTCTTTAGTTCCTTACAAACTTTTACATAAAAAATTAAGTTAGTAAGTTCAATTAGGAGTGCTATGGCAAGTCCGGAATTTAAGCTGTGTCCAGAATGCGAGGGGAATTGCTTCCAGCACTGGCGCCAGCACTTGCTTCCAGAACAGGCGCGAGCACTTGCTTCTAGAACCGCCGTGAGCACTTACTTCTAGCGCTGGCGTGAGCAATAGCGCGATTACTAGCGCGAGCACTGGCGCGGGCAGTAGTGCAAGCAGATGCACAAATACTGACGTGAGCAATAATGCAAATGCTACACAGCCAAATAGTCAACTCTGGGCTAATACACGAATGTTACCAGCGCCTAAACCAGATTGGTAATCTCAACAACATTACCATCCAATGGACAGGACGTAGCGATTCCCGGAGCTACGAACGAACTCGCTAGGAGGGGATAGAGCATGGTTCCAGTGGGACTCGAACCCATCGTGCCATTCCCTTTCGGGTACCTCCGCACACTGGTAAGGAAACGCACCAGGGAACAACACCACAAACTGTAGCTAGACCATGACGAATGCAGGCAGGCCAAGGAAGCGCTTCCTACTATCGACAGCCGTTTCACAAAATACGCTTCGGCTGACCAAACACACACACAACTGCGCAAAGTAAGGCAGAGACCAAACGAGCGTAATTTTTTGAGCTGTGAGTCGCGAAAAATGAGTCGCGGAATTTATGCTGTATTCGGTTTTATACTAAAGTCCTGTTTGTACCACACGGCGTACGTACAAACAGGACTTTAGGCCTCAGCCTTATAGCCGCCATTACTAGACACGGTTCTTTTAATAAAAATCTTTTTGTCAAAGGAGTCAGAGACAGCTCACTGTGCACTGTGCCGTGCTGTGCCTGTATGGAGGAAGACAAGACAGCAGCCCACGTGCTTCTCTACACTGCCCAGGGTTTGCCTCATACAGGGCAAAGTACTTCGGTAACCCATTAACTCTACGCGAAATCCTCCGTAAAACCAAGGCGTTGCTGGTCTTTCTCGGGGATCTGGGGTGAATTAAATGATTTTCCCACATGTGCCTACGCATAATACGCGCTTTGAATGAGGAGTTGCGGACACCAGTCCGTTATACAATACAAAGCAATAGGCCTTTGACCTGACCGATACAAACAAAAGAATCCGCATCAAGCCTACACACCGTGGAGAAGAACATTCAAAGACCAGTAAAAAGCCGTTGACAAACGATGCAAAACCAACCCCAATAGCAGGGTAATAACGTTGTTACAACTTTATACTTACCTAATAAGGGCCGGCCCCTATTAACGCGGCACAAAATGAGTAAAACACTAGGGGTGCGCATTCAAGCGAGAATGCAATTTGAAATACTCAAGTGAACGACGCCAAAACAGATTGTTTCGAGGAAAGCGTAGCATAAACTGACATTAATTAATTGATTAATACTCCGACACTTTGATATCGAGAGTTATCGGAACTTGTTAGCTTATTCGAATATTTGTTTTCATTTGCTGTGGAACGGATCTACGTTTCAGGACGTCAAATACATTTTTTAATATGATAATAGTATGCGAATTATCCACTTTAAAATATATACCTTATTTTATGCCAATATAAATACTTACATTCATTTTATTTTCATCGATTAACAATACTTTTCTTATTGGACGATGACAATTTCTAGGTTTTCCCTAATTTGTCTCTTGCATGTCCTTTTCCTTGTCTATTTTTTCTGTTTAGGTTTAATAGAGTCTAGAGGATTCATTAAAATTTCTGATACAGATAAAAATTACTCTGTCATGATAAGAAGAAATTAATTAAAGACTAGGAAAAAATCCCTTTTACACTTTAAAAACCAACGTACTAAAATATCGAGTAAGAAAACGAGATTAAATAAGCATTAACTAGAAGAATTTACTTTGTTTTAAATATAATTTAAGTTAAACTACGAAAGAAAAGACCACGTAAACAAACACATAAAGTAAATAAAATGTTACAGAACAACATCGCTATTTGTTGATACACTGCAGGAAATCGTGACGCTGTGACGCGCAGCACGACGTCACAAGCCCTAAAATAACGAACACCTACGTGTGACGAGTTGTCACATGCTTATAACAATGATTCACTCATACGATGCGACGTACGTACAGAAAACTTACGCAAAATACTCACACCCGTTTCTAATTGCGTCGCATTGGCCGGCGCCGGCGCGGGGCGCGAGTTAGCGATCAAAATAAAACAGTTAATTGAATTTCCAAGAAACTCTATTTATGTTTACTGGCATCTCATATACATCTCCATTATATTTACGGCTTCGCCCTTGAAATTGTGAGCATTTGAATGCGGCACAAACATGATTGGATCGTCTTGGAACAATAGCTAATTAAAAAGTAACAAAGAAAAAAGTGTTTACTAAGTCGAGGCACGTTTCTTAATGAGGTAATGTACGTCGGCTGCCAATTGTATGGACACCTCTGAACTCTGATTTTGACAGTTTATGGCCATGGTATCATCGTCCTGCGTCAGCGCAGCAGGGGGTACGCAATAACAAACGATTAGTTGATCCGCCCGCCGCCGGTACTACTCGATTCTCGTAATCGATATGTTTTGAACAGTCAATTCAAACGAAATCGTCATAACACTTCTTGTTTTCTTTGAATATTTGACTGTTGTTGTTTGCTACATAACTTCATGATGATTCGTGTGGCCATTTCGTTGACTACGGGCGTGGGTATTACACGAGATGGCGGTTTACGGTTTTCCAGAATTTCGGAATGCGGACAACGTTTCCATAAAATAGAATAAAACTCATTAAGGAATATTTAGATTTAAGTTTCCTTAGGTACTCCAGGAAAGTGGTTCGAACTTTAAAAATACGGAGAACATTGCACGGGGACAGGATTATAAAGCCTTCTCGGAAAAGGCACACTAAAACGATAGCGATCATTATTGAAGAACGGAAGAATGTTTTACTCCTGCCTTTTATTACTCTACTCGACTGATTGGTTTTCATTAACGTTAAAGCCATTATCTTCTTCATATTCTTTTTTTCTGATAATATATCGTTCACGTTTACAACATCATCGTAATTCTGTTCCGCGAATACTTCCTTTGAAAGTCTTACAAAAAGCTTTGCCTAGAACTACCGTTTTCTAATGTTATCTATGTAGTAATGGTCCAGTGATCGTGAGACCATTGCATTATAATGTCTGGAAATCGTTAACTGATGCATGTTATCACATTTTTGTTGTAGTAAATGGAAATATAGAATATTCAAGTTAACGTCTTCATCGTATTGTGGTGTAAAAACAAACATACATTGCTGTTGGGCTCGATGAGAAATGCAGAAGGCGAACGATTGACAACTGGATAAGATAACTTTTTGCTATTAAGATAAAAACGTACTCATGTCTTTCATGTATCTTGTCCTTATTTGTGGTGAAGCTCGTCTTGTTTTTCGTAAGTACTTTTCTATTAGATCTCAGCTACCCTATCCTTTCTAGCTTATCACCTTTCACATGGTCCAACCATCGTTTCTTTGGTCTTTCCCTACTCTCATAGACAATCACATTCATCCTTCTTACGCCCACAAGATTATACTTGTATTTTTCTTGCGAATAAAAATACCATTAGTACATGTCTGATCCTGAATTACGGTACACTAGACAGACAGAATGGCGTTTAGAGACTCATCTCTAAACACCATTCTGTCTGAAGAACTCTGGTTGCAAAAATCTTAACCGCTCACGGTTAAGATTTTTGCAACCAGAGTTCTTTTAGCAGCCTGAGTGCAGTCGCATCAGACAGCAAGCTTCGATTAATGTGAACATCAATATCATGGATAAAAGTACTGTATAATATCTATACGTCGTTCAAATATCACCTAGCTTGTAGAAAACTGGATTCAGATAAATATGAAACGATTATTTCTTTAAAAATGAGAAGTTAAAGCAGTTCAAAAACCGTCACCTCCTTCTGCGAAGCAGTCATGCTACTGAAGGAGGTGGCGGGACGTGAGAGGGAAAGAACCTCACGTCCCAGCCGCCGCGGGAGACGCCCTAGGCGTCGGGGGTCACGTGGTGGCTTCCGGCCACCGTAGGAGTTGGCCTGTGGACGGCGAGTTATGGGCTAGCTCGCCGTCCGGTCGTCTTATGACGCGTTCGTGTTCCACGCGAGCCTCAAAGAGATGTCAGCAACCAAGTAGGGGTCCGCATGGGCCGATGCCTGCCAGGGCTGTGGGACTGTTCGAAAGAGATACCGTGGCCCTGGAACACAAAGGGCAAAGAAGGAACATGGGTGGGTTTTAGTCAGTACAAGTCTGACACTCCCCTCCGCTCCGCCCAGAGTGGTCATTTGATGATTTCCCATCCGAAAACAAAAAAACAAAGCAGTTCAAAAACGGTGTTATCTGAACACCATTTCAGAAGCCAGTGGGTATTCTGTAGCCCACATTTGTCGTGGTTGTCGGTTGTGAGTTGTACCAGGAAGGCGCAGCTGGGTCGGCATTGTGCGGCCAGCGGTGTTCCGCGAACGCGCGCGCAGCGACTCAGGCGCAGCCTTTCTATAGCGGGCGCGCGGAGAAAAGGCAACGTGCGCCGTACATGTATTGTTTCCTCTGCTCTTCGTGGAATGAAATCTGTGTGGGTAAGACGATGGTGGCCAGTTGTATGGATTATTGAGATAACTACATCTCACACACGGATGGGATTTTACACGTGATATTTTGCGCGTAAAACAGAATTTGATTTCTCATTTGTGTGCGTCACACTAAAGTACACATACATCAAGCTACTACAATCTGTCAAATTTATTTAATAGATTTTCAACTTTATCGCTAAAGCATTAGGTTCAAGGTTGATTGGGAAAATTTGACAGTTTCGGGTAGCTTGATGTCCTGGCGTCAAAACTGTTTCTGACATATCGACTAGAACTTTATTGGAATCATCTAAATCAGCCTTGAGCAGATGGTGATCAACGCTAATACCTTTTTTTTGAGGACCTCTTCATGTATTTGCCATTTGTTCCTTTTAGTAGAATAACAAATGTTATTCTACTAAAAATATCAGGGGGCATGGGAGTGCTCCCGCCAAGTCTAGCAAAAAAAAAAAACTGAAATGTGACCTATTAAAGTCCGTCGGCCACTTCTCGACATCCCGACTACACCACCTCTGCACGGGCGGTATTTGCCGAGTGCAATCTGCGCATGCGCGTACAGATGGCCTGCGCCCGCGCGTATTCCTCGACATTAATAATGCGCACGAATGTTACCGAGAACATCAGTAAATAATTTATCAAGCTTAATGTATATTTCAATCTCGCCGGAATTGTTAAGAACATTTCCATATTTGCGTGTTTCATCTTTAGAAAGTTGTGTTTTCTTGTATTTCCTTATTTGTGGGACATGATCAAGGGATTTCGTTGGTTTTTATTTCGTCATTGTGTAAATGACATTAATTTCGGATGTGATGGTCGTCACGTAGACGGTTTAAAGTAGCACTTCATCCAATATTTTATCTATTTGTTTTCCTGCTTCACCAATTTACTCATCGCTGTCTATTGTTGTCATATTAGGCTTGTTTATCGTATTAGATACACGCGTGACATTGCTGACCTTTGACTTGTCGTTGATCGTGACTTGAATGACTCCTCCTGGTCATGTCGATTGTTATTTCGGAGCTTAATTCAGAGAAATGGAAATAACACGGTGTTATTTCCACGTACCTTTTCTCTATTAATATTATTCCTATTACCGTTTCAGTTCAAAGGAAATGAAACCAAATTAGATTGTATTTTCAGAAGGCAGTACCTGCGCTTAAGCAGGCCACACCGCCCGCTGACAAGCGAGCGAGCGAGCCGAACTAGGCATCGTTTAACCTCTTTTCATACTTTGGTTCACACCGCGAACTACGAGAGCCTCACTCGCTCGCTTGCGCTTTACGCATGAGTTGTCCGCTTGGAAAGCTAAAAAAAAAAGGATTCTGGCTTCCGTTAGCCGTCACGTTTCGGCCTACGCAGTACCTTCCTACCTTCAACCCTATTTATTCCAACTTCGGTATTAATTGAAAAATTCCCACAGATATACCTCATCATCATTTCAGCCGAAAGACGTCCACTGCTAGACATAGGCCTCCCCCAAGTGTTGCCATATTGACCGATCCCGTGCGTCTCGCATCCAGCGGATCCCCGCAACCTTCACCAGGTCATCGGTCCACCTCCATCTAGTCAGCAGATATTATTTTAATAAAAC
Source organism: Noctua janthe (assembly GCA_910589295.1). Classification (NCBI taxonomy): domain Eukaryota; kingdom Metazoa; phylum Arthropoda; class Insecta; order Lepidoptera; family Noctuidae; genus Noctua; species Noctua janthe. Next base: position 14,199,431 of record OU342559.1, on the reverse strand, counting down.
TTAAAAACCAATTTCAACGTTATATCGTAACTTTATGTAAATTTTGAAAAACAGTTATTAACAAAGCAAATATTATCTTTTGAAACAATGTAGCTAGAAAGTATCCATTTATTAAAACTACCCACTTTTAAGTTTTCATAATTAAGGGGTTAACCGTCTGCTACCTACAGAAATTTAACTAAGTGTGAAAAGAAATGTTTTTTATCCAGTAGTTACGTCAATTGTTTTGACAGTATAGAATACATATTTTTAACAAAAATAAAACTTAAATTAAACATACAAATAATCCTTAAGAATTTATTTTAAGTTTTTTCTCATTCACATTTAACTTTATGACTAAACAGACACACTACCATCGACAATGTGTTGAAACACGAAATTGCGACACGAGATCTTTCCCAAACACGATATAGATTCCAGGTGATGCTTCAGTATCAGGTCGAGGTTACCATGTTATCAGGATAATAAATTTCAAATCGATCAGACCTCTGGAAGTTGCTCTAATACCCTCATCAACTAGAAAAGAGCTGATGATCTTCAAACGGCTTTAAAGATTGTTTTTAATCATAGCTAAGAATACTTTCGATCAAGTCACTTTTGAAGTAAAAAACAACTAAATCAAAAGCGGTGCATCCGTTAAGTAGCTACGATACCACAGAAATACACACAGATTAAAGCAAATATTAGAGCTTTATACATTTTGAACTTCTTCCTACTAATATTACAAATGCGGTAGTTTGTGAGGATGTATGGATGTCTGGATGTTTGTTACTCTTTCACGCAAAAACTACCGACCGGATTTTGATGAAAATAGGTACACAGATAGTACGATGGGGCAATTACCAAACTCCACGCGGGTGAAGCTGCGGGCATAAGCTAGTAGTCTATATACCTGTTGTAGTCTATTCTAGTCGAGGAGGAGGAGCTCGTGGCTAAATAATAACAGCCGCTCGGGTCGATCTTTATGTTAAACCGTGCTTGCCTAGGTTGGTCTGTGGTTGGGTGACTACCCATTGCATACCGAGTGTCCTCCGTGCCTCGGAAAGCACGTCAAGCCGTTGGTCCCGGCTGTCATTCGTAGATCTTTCACAGGTAGTCAGTGGCCCAAAAAGTCTAACAATCAGTCTTACCAAGAGGTATCGTATTACCCAGCACTAACTGGGTTGTGGAGGTCAGATAGGCAGTCGCTTCATGTAAAATACTGGTATTCAGCTGCATCCGGTTAGACTGGAAGCCGACCCCAACATGGTTGGGAAAAGGCTAGGCAGATGATGAGTCTATTCTAGTCAAATACTTTTGCACCATAAAAATGTAATTCTAATATTAATATTAAGTATAGTGTGATTAATAAATTTATCAATATTAATTAAAACCGAGCCTTTAATATAACTAGCGCCTGGTCACGGAGCGGTGCTCAGTTATGAAGCTTTTTATTCGTCTGGTAAAATTTTAAATTAAATTTCTAGCTTGTACACCATTTCGCAGTAAACCTTTTGAATTTCTGAAAGAAAACCAAAATTAGTTTTTAAAACTAGAAATCAGTTTTTTCGCAATAACTTTTTCACATAAAATTTCTGGTGGTCTTTTTCACTTAAAATACATAGTCTTTCTTCATCTTTCCCACGCTAGAATTAAATTAAAATACTGCTTTAAGATGTCATGGTAGACCACTTGGTTCAAGCATTTGAAGCCAGACTTCTCGACGGCATGTAAAGCCAAGTCAGAGGCCCTTAGGCAACATAAAAGTCTGACACGACACCAGGTTAGGCACTAACCACACGATAAAGAAGAAGATGGAGGATTAACCAGATAAAACCGCACAGAAGAAAGAGTAGAAGATTTTCGGGGAGACCTAGTGGTATACACCTAGTGGTATACAGGTAAAATAATACAAAAATGAAAAACCCAGTCAAAGTCCAGACGGAGGGCCATAACCGAAATGTCCGGAAAAATCCAGACATAAAATCCTTCCTAAACGGAATTCGTCGGCGATATTAGAAGGCCCGTCCGGCCCGAAGCGTTATTACACCATACTCGACAGTGGCTAATAGTGGCTAAAGTGCTATCAAAATAGTGTTACGATCTATAACAATTTCCCTATTAGTCACAACTATGAGATACTGATTGTCAGGATTATTAATTGTTTTAGTGATTGTGAAAAAAAAAGGCCGATTGGGCGATGTTGCGTCATATTATGTGCGTATTAGATGTTACGGTTGACGCATGAGAAATAAATTATTTAAAACTAATAAGATGAGTATCTTCTATGTGTCATAGAAATCCGTTAGATCCGTTAACACAAGTTTGCCTTGATTTCTTCTTGTTACAAAGATTACCATAAAAATTAACTGTGGGTAGTAAGCATTTTTTTTGTTGCCCATGGAGCCAAAAAATCCGTTGATAATAATCCTTTACAATTTCGATGCTGCGATGCCGGCTCAGTGAAATATTACACTTTTTTCACAAATAGATATTTTGCTACTGAAAAGGCGAAAAATGCAGTTACAAAAAAAAATATGTACACCAACGGGTTTTATGAGATTAACTCGTGCACACGGTTTTCCCGAACACGACGCGGAATTCATTAAATGAACGCCCAAAACAAAAGCGCCATGTAAAATAAATTTTAGTAAAAAAAACCTGCCAAGTGCGAGTCGTACTCCCACACGAAGGATTCCGTAAAACGCCTTGTTTGTATGGTGTAAGTATCCTTTTAATTTTAACTTTATTAATTGTTATAGCAGCCACAGTTATACACACTCTGTAAAAATTCCAAGTGTGTCCCGATTTCTGTTCAAAAGCTACACCCTTGTAACAGACGGACACACAGCAGAGCCTTAATAATAGGGTCCCCTAGGAACCCTTTGGGTACGGAACCGTAGAAATGAGCACGAGTCCCTACAGTCAGAAGAACTTCCTTAAAAACCTCATCCATCGACGCATCCAAAAATCTCTATGACGCAATCTTATTCACCGACTCACAATATATTGCAACCAATTACGCGATATTGCTTAATTAATAGGAATTAATGGGAAACCACGCATGGAACTGTTCTATCCTTATAAATACCAACTTTGGTTTCCCAATAACGGTGGTTGGGCGATTAGAGAAACCCACGCATTTAGATTGATGATGACTGTACTCAGGTGCGTCAGACGTGTCAAGCACTCAACCACACTACAGCAACAAATTGTATGATAACCACAGATGATAATGTACTGTTCACGTGCAATGCTGCCAGCCTTTTGGGTATTGTTTTCTGTTTACAGCGATGCAGATTTATAATTTGATGAAAGAGCTGGGGTTTTACAATGACGTCTTAAAGCAGGAGTAATTACAGTGTGGGAAAGAGACAGAGCTATTCAGGTCGTGTAGCGCTGTCTCTTTCTCACACGACGTCATGGTATGCAACCTGTACGCACCCACCATTTTTCTTTTTTTAATACTTCTGTTATTTCAAGAGTTCATGTAAATGGTAACGTAAAATTACATTTTCAAATACTGCAATGACATTCAACGGCTGTCGCGGACGACCGCATGGCCACTAACGCAGCAAGCTGCCGATCACACCGTGACTGTCCGTGACCACCGGTGATCACCATATTCTCTTTTCAAAGGGTGGAAGGGACACCGAAGATAAAACGGTTACAATGTGTTCAGTACATCATTTTCAACCCACAACATATAAATTTTTCGTCAGTTACTAAAAAAGAACAGCAGAACACGGCCAAAATGTATAGAGCTGCTGTTTTTTTTTAAATTACCGAAGTAAAATTTCTGTGATAATAATAACAGCCGCTCGGATCGATCTTTAGCCCTGCTTGCCTAGGTTGGTCAATGGATGGGTGACCACTTCTTATTACATACCGAGTTTCCTCCGTCCCTGGGAAAACACGTTAAGCCGTTGGACCCGGCTGTCATTTGTAGATTTTTGACAATCGTTACAGGTAGTCAGGGGCCCAAAAAGTCTGACAATCTGTCTTACCAAGGGGTATCGTACTGCCGTGGTATAACTATAATGCCGTTATCTGAGACTCACAAAGTTACTTAATGTTATTTTTGCTTATTTCACACGTGAGAAATATGTACTTAACGGAATTTTTAAAATTATTATTTCCAAAACTATTCAAGATATTTAAAATTCGCAGATTTTTTTTTTCTCATTAATATAGCATCAAAAGTTGAAAATCGACCAGATGTTGGATAACGGCATTTTAGTTATACCACGGCAGCGTATTACCTAGTACTAACTGGGTTGTGGAGGTCAGATAGGCAGTCGCTCCATGTAAAATAGTGGTATTCAGCTGCATCTGGTTAGACTGGAAGCCGACCCGAACATAGTTGGGAAAAGGCTAGGCAGATGATGAAATTAACAAGGTTATTTTTCTTCTCAGCGGTATTCCTGACCTTTTTCCTTTTGCGGTTAATAAATAAAGATAAATTACAAATTACTTAATTAATTTTTTCCTGTAATTTCAGTGAACTGGGATCGTCACTGAGTTTCCTATGACGTTATTCTAAAATTACTTTGTTAGAAACGTTTTTATTTATTGTGTACGAGTTTCCTTCCTTATAAGTTATAAACGGCCATATGGGATTGTTATGTGGGTAAACTTGTAATTTTCCCGTAAATGGGTATGTCACATGTACATGAGACATGTATGACATAATTATGCGAAATCAGGATGCACTACTAGCGGTTGCTCTGTCCAACCTTTCGGGGCTTCTAGGTGTGATACTATGTGATAAAACCGTTAAAACTAAACACGTTGGATATAAAATTGGAATAATGGATTGTCTTTTCTCACGATGATTTTCGTAAGTAAATAAGTACCTAAGTGGTTTTAGCGGTAGCTCCTGATTGTATCGTAAGTACTATCTCGTCCACAATTGATAGTCAAGTAGATAATGCCCTCTTGAATCTATAGGTACCGCGACCGATCTCCAACGAGCCATGATTACCAATTTCCTCAATTGGCTGGAGCGAATTGTGGGGATCAGTTGGTACTAACATTGCTCGAGCTACCTTCATACTTAGGTATACTTTGGTTTAAAAATACGTGTATACTTGAATGGGAAAATATATAAGTAGGTAGATATGATTGGGAATGAACGAGCGTCAACGTCCATGCTTGGGGGAGACAAGAAATAATACACAGTCGGGTGGTGGACATTTTCAGTTAACTACTTAAGTACCTAAGCGTAGGTACGTTTAGTGCAAGATGATGGAAAAAAGCAGACTTAAAGAAAACACGGAATGTGTTCGAAGTAATAAAACAAAAAGAATAGAAAGTTGAAAACTAAAATGTCTACTGATATATGTAACACTAGCTTTTGTTCGCGGCTTCGCTTCCTATATTCACAGGACGTTTTAAATGTAGCCTATGATACTCAGGGATAATGTAGCTTCCCGTTAGTAAAAGAATTTTCGAAATCGGATCAGTAGTTTCGAAGATTACCCCCTACATATAAACAAACACCTCTTTGCAGTATTAGCATACATGGAAGTAAAATATAGGATAAAACGTAAAATATAGCAACACTGCAATGACTCCAATTAAATGAATCCAAACGTCATCACTGAAAATAATTATGGCGATGATGAATCAAAATTCTCACCGGAGTACCTATGTAGGAGGAAGGCAGGAATTTGTACATGTCATGGAATTAATTGTAAGTACGCCGTTGAAACTTTTAACATTGACAGCTACGGACTCCCTGTAGGCTCGGAACTGTTTTTTTTTTTTTTTTTTTTTCCTAGGAATTGTGTACAATTCCTAGCTTTCATACGTTTCCGGTAACATATATGTGTATTCTAATGATCATGTTCAAAGTTTTGCCTCGGTGCGTTCAACTTTTCCTAAAGTAAAACAAAATGACTTCATCTTAAGTCGGGCTTAAGTTCAACATTTCCCTCGAGCAATCTTCTCCGAAGTGGGAAAACTTTAAAAGCTGCAATGCGATGCTAGACTGATTACTTAACCCCCTAGGTAAATTTTATATAAACGTTGCTTGAAGTTAATAAAAAACACCAATTAAAATATAAAAATGTATTGTGTATTGTATAAGTAAGCATACGTTAATCTTTATGCAACGTTAACAAATAAACACAAATATATTAAGCATATTTAGGCCTGTATTAAAATAGCATTATAAAGGTTACGAAAAGTCGAAACATACACATAAACATACTTAGAACGTGGAAATAGACACAAAATACCAAGGTAGCTATGACAGTTACGTCTCGTTTTGAATTTAGAACGTTATTTTTTTTACACAATAACGGACGAAATTTTAAAATAAGCACAATGAAGCCGTTAAAATTGGTTTTATGATAAAACAAAGCAGTCTGAAACTGATACGAATTTTCGAAATACTTGTATTCTGGCCTGAAATGGGTTTACAAACTTAGTGAAAGTTTAATTCTCGAAAACAAACTCGAAACACTGATCAAAAACAAAACGTGTCCGCTAAATTCTGATTTCAGAGAATGAATTTAATTTCTAGTACAATACATTATAACAGACATTAGCAGCATTAGGTACCGAACATCAATTAGCAATTTTCCGAACTATCTCGAATGGTTAGTATTTAGTAGTAATTACATAATAAATACTGTTTATTCCTTGAACTGCTTTGAATGCAAAACCTCGCTACATAATAATATCATAATGTTGAATCATGGATATTTCGCATTACAATATTGTCTCTTTTGAATGTCATATGCGTATTGTGACGTAAGTTTTGTAAACAACAGACAAGATACTTTTTCTTCGTCATGTCGAAGATATCTATAAAAAATAACCTTCGACCAGGACTCTGCTACCTGGAGAGCGTTAGTAGTGACCTCGGACAGATCCTTCAAGTGCAGGTGGAGTTGCACAAGGAGCATTGTTTTTTCTGTTCTATGAAGGAACAGGACAGTAAGAAAGAAATAAAACGTATTTAGCACAGGCCAAAAACGCTAAAAAAAAAAAAAATTAAACAGAAAGAAAAGAGATAGAATATTCTGTATTCACAGCTGCGCCAAATAGGCCCAATTCAGCAAACTGCCAGTGCCCGACGCTAGTTTTCAACTGGACCTAAGATGGTGATGTGACGGACGTAAAATAGTGAGCTGCTGAGTGTTGAAAATCCAACAGTATAATGTTATTAAGGCGTTAATTTAAGTATTGCCTGCTTCGTTACTCTAGTGGTCGTAAGCGCGACTGTTGAGCATGAGGTCCTGGGTTAGATTCCCAGGTCAGGCAAAGTATTATTGGGTTTTTCCACTAGGAATTTCTCAGTAGCAGCCGGATTTGTGCCCGGTTGATGACAATAGGCTCGCCCCCTTTTGCATGGGACATAAACATAACTGGCGAAATGTGGGTGTAATATAAGGTACACCTCCGCCTAACCCTTCAGGAATTACAGGCGTGATGTTATGTTATATGTTTAAAGAAACGGCTATTAGGTGCACCAACCTTACTATTGAGGAAATAATAAAAGTCACTGCACAAAGTCACAGCCACCAACTCATTTAAACGGCCATACCTACTGGGCCCAAAATAATTTAAGAAAATTAGCTCCAATACCTATGGCACCAAAGAACAGCAAAAAACAAGAGGCTAGGCATTGTTAAGTTGGGTGTTTTGTTATTGTGTTTATGTATGTATGAATGTCGTAATTAATGTGTCATACAATACTAAAGGTACTTCCTGAATCAGATGTCGTCAGGGAAGAAAAATATTTCCTTATTTATTCACAACACATTGTTTTCCTTAAGATTTAATAAACAGTCCAATCAATAGGAACCAGGAAAATGATGGGACGATGGAGACGTTACTGATCAAATAATTCAGTGTCTGTCATTAACAAAATTTTCCATTTGAAGCAGATATTTTGTCCTTTGTTTCTAATTCCATTGAAAATCTAAATTCTGTTCAAACGACGTTCTTTAGTTTAATAAGCCGCTGGCCCATTCTCAAGAAATTAAATTTTTAATTGGTTAGTCACAGACGATTCGCAAACAATCCTGAAAGCAATTATAAAAAAAAATCTTTTTTACAAAAAATACACCGACTTCAAAAACCCAGAAAAGTGAAAAAGTGACAAAAAAAAACTGAATTAAATGAAACAAAAGTCACCGACTTCTGATATTTTATCGGGTAAAAAGTAAGGGGTTCTACTTACTTCTTGTCAGTCCTACGCTGTCCTCTCATACTTACACAAGTTTACACTGTAACCAAATAATTTTAAAGAGTAACCATGGAGTTTCTTGCCGGTTCTTCTCCATAAGAACCCAACCGTGCGTGTGTAAGACGTCAATCCGAACCGTGCAGGTGCACAGTTCGGGTTGACGGTTTCTTCATCTTCATCTTTTGTAGGTTTATGTGTTTATTAAATATTTTGATTTTATTCGGTTCGGCACATTAGATTCCACTATACAGGATGTAAACGGACACTTCACGAAGCCGTTAACCAAGCATTCTGTACATCAAACTGAGTAACTGTACTCAAAAATGATTGCTGGGAAGCTACTTTTATTTTTGGGGTGAAAAATCACGTTTTACGGTAGGAGTCAATGTAATGCACTCAAAACATTGTGCTTATGGATACATTGAATATTATGTAAAGTAAAGTTAAATTATAACACATAATTATTTGCTGAACAACAAAGACGACTAGAAGCGATTATTTGGCTTTCATTCGGTTCGTGCCGTTCGGCATTTCTGAATCATGTCGTTTTGGCACTACTCGAGCAAAAACCGATAATTTTTCTCCCGAACGTAACATATTCAATTTTGCCGTCCGGCTGTACCATATCCCAAATACAACAAACACCTATAACAGATACTCTCTACCCGGTAACCATGGCAACGGGTCGTTATTGAGAATCACCGAACGTAGTAAACTGAACGAGCAATTTGTTCGCGTTCGAGCTATGGACACAGATAGATCGCATTTCGAAGCTCACAAAGAACGGAGAATGTTCTACCAAAGGATATTGCGCCGTGACTAGATATAAAAAGATGGGCAATTCTGAATTCATGATGCTGAGCTACAAAGGTTTTTGAGTTAGATAATTAAAGCTTTGATAATTATAAATGTTCCAGATTCAAGATCGGTTCATTTACTTAAAGGGCTCATTGGTTATAAAAACTATTCAATATAGTATTTAAAAAATGATTACATAACATTAAACGGTACTTATTAAAGTTACCTACCAGTGGATACATAAGGTACCGAAAAATAAACTTTAAAAATATCGAGGTTATTCATTCGTTCACAAATATTAGTCTACGGACGCTTCATAAACTTCATTTCAAAGACCTCTTAAAATGCTTTTTCATGAGAGCTCTATACGCGGTGGACGCGAAAACGATTACCATGTATTCAGTCCATCATTCGATGAAAAATGTAGGTCTTCTGTGCCCTTTGTGTTGCAGGGCTGTGGTATTTCTTTCGAACAGTCCCGCAGCCCTGTCAGGCATCGGCCCTTGCGGACCCCTTCATCGTTGCTGACATCTCTTTGAGGCGCGCGTGGAACACGAACGCGCCGTCATAATAAGAGTAGTCTTAGTTACTCCTTATAACATCAGCTATCTGCCCGAAAAACCCCATCAGTATATGGAGGGCTGTCCCTTCACCGTGTACACTTTCAGAGACATTCAATAAGAAGCTGTTATTTTGAAATTACAAACAGACAACACAACGATTTACAATTTTATTTATTTGTATTCTAAAGATGCTGGCTTGTAGAAAAGAAAAAGAAGTCGATCTTCGATCTTTTATTCCTTTGCTTTGACTTTATAGCTTTCGAATCCGATCATTAAGAGGGAACTCTCCATACAAATGTATTCCCCTTTTTACTTCCTGAATAATGCCTCGAGCTAAAGTTATCATTATTTTTTTTCATAGAATCAAGGTCTACAGTAGACATTTCCCTGTCATTTCCTTATTTTCTGCAACTAATAAAGTATGACTATGAAAATATGACCCTCCAAAAATTACAAAGAAAGGCCCATTTTTACGGCCGTGATTAGAAGACTACCAGACAATTTCGAAAAGTTTTTAACCCAAAAGAAATTAATGGGAACCTAGACATACACTTTCTTAAAATTTTAATGTCAAAAATAATTTAATCGGCTCAGTTTTCGAGGAGAAAAACGGGGAATACGAAATGTCGATCTCACCAAAATTTTTGTGATAAAATCGGTCTGAGTTGCAGCTGTCCTTATCGAACTTTACTGGGGCAGGCTTGCCGCAGCGCGACGGCAATAGTTTTTTCAAATACCTATTTATGAAATTCCTCGCAGGCTCTGTTCTCTCTTAATTCTAGCGGAAAGGAATGAGAATACTTTTAGCAATGCCGATTGATAAGCTCGTAGGTACTTACATTACTGATTTAATAGTCTGGATAAAATTCCGATGACTTTGGAAATTCAAAACGGAATATTGCGTGATTGCAATATTCCGTTTTCCGTTTTCGTACTAAAGTCTGATTTATATTTTGTTAAGCGGACTTTGGTAAGATCAGGTAAAGAAAGAAAAAGCTCTTTAAAACACGTGGTGTTTGAGTCTGTTATTGTATGATTTTAATTAAACTTCTTCGTTTCGTGTATATTGCTAAGGTATAAGTTTGAGACTTGAAGTCCCAAAAACTATGGTTTGTGTTTACAAGCTTTTGTTTAACTTTTAGCTTTTTTTTAGGTCAAATCTTGCAACTGCATTTTAAAACAGTTATCCCCAACCGATTAAGCTAAAATTTTGCATACACGTTTAATTTAAATGACAATGCATAGTTAGCTAACTGATGTCATTCTAAATCAATATGGCGGGCTCCCAAAGATGGCGGACTAGTTATTTTTTATTCACCCCCATGATATGGGCATCAATTAAAAATTTAAAAGGGTTTCTTCTTCTTTGCGTGTCGATAGAATCAAATAATACCCGAAGTATATTGCCACCTGCACAGCTCTGTCGTTGGCTTCGTTTAAATCGTTTAAGGTGCAGGTGGTTATGCAAGATGGGTAAGAAAGGAGGTGGGGCATATCCTGTAGAGGAGGCTCCACACTGACTTGTATTTGGGACGGGTCGATGATACCCCATTTAAAAGGGTTTGATAAGAAGACAAAAAACCGACGTCACACCTTCATTTTAAAGCTTAATTTAAAAAAAAAAATTCGTCTATAATCTTGTTACTCACTCTTTTGACATAAATCTGCCACTGTCGTAAGCTTTTACTTTAGAATACATATATGTTTATCATGCTATCTGGTGCACTGATTTGGTTTCAACAGGTTCGTTATTATTGGACACCTTGGCCAATTTAGGCCCCTATAGTGTTTGTAATTTCTAGCACCCCGCCTGGGATAAGTTAAGTTTTCTTGACGTCTCCCAGCTAGTAGCTACGACCATTGGCTGGAACCACCAAGGATCGCGGGGCCTGGCTACTTTGTTGGAACGGAAATGGCGTCTGTGGCTGTGTGTGTGGATACCTAGGTACCTCGTGTAAGTTTGTATAAAATCATAAAGGGTGTAAAAAGACCCTTAACGAAGCCAAAAGGTACTTCTTCTCCCCGTCATTGCGATTATTTTTTTGTATTAGGCCATACCTGGGAAGGTATGATAAAAAAATGATTTCCTTCTAGTTACGGAGATATTGGGGGTCAAAGTTCCAACTTTTTGACAAGTTTTTTTTAAATACATGCTAAGATTTTTACTTTAAACACGACACTCGTAATATTCAATCCATTATCACGATGTTTTGAGTACGTTACATTGAGTCATACCGTAAAATGTGATTTTTGACCCCAAAAAAAAAGTCGATTCCCAGCAATATTTTTTGCGTAAAGTTACTTAGTTTGATGTGCATAATGCTTGGTTGACGGCTTCGTGAAGGGTCCGTTTACACTCTGTATTATCAAAACACATGGCTTGTATACGGGCGGTGGCGAGTCAGTATTTCCAACAACCACGCAACTTTGTAACATGTTTTCCTGGTAGGCACTCGCTAAGTCGGGATCGTTATAAAGTTTCTTTTGAATAAAATTGGTTTCTCAGTATGTTTAGGGGGGTTACTATGACGTCGGGTGTTATTCCAGTGTTGGAAAGAGACAGAGTTATACAGGTCGACTAGCGCCATCTCTTTCCGACACTGGAATTACTCCTGCTTTAAGACGTCATGGTAGGCCACCTGGTCTATTTTCAAAGACTCTTACTGGTTTATTTACATTTAAGTTATAGGTATGACATACTACGTCGCCTAGTGTTAGAGTAAGCGAGGTATTAATGTGTTACAAGCTTACTAGCAAATGTATTCAACCTTCGTAGCAGTCGTTGGTTGTATGATGTAATTCCTTAGCCCAACCATTCACTAAACTTTATGAATGTCGGGGCGATAAGATCGCTGTTCTCGTTTCTCTAGAATTCTTCTAAATTATGATGTGGATGTTGATATCGCGTCGTTAAGGCGTGGAGATGACACGAACTAACGGCTCCAGTTCTCATGGTATGTGTATAACCTACTCGTGTTTACAAAATTATATTAATGTTGCCCATTGATATATTTGTCGGATCCGGTCATTAGAACGGAGTGTACGGACATAAAATGAATCGCAAGGGCGCTGGTGGTGACGTCACGCGACCTACTTACAAGTCTATCCACACCACAGCATGGCTTCTACAGAGCCCTGATGTTTATAGCTCGAGGCGAGGAGGACAGTCAATGTCTGATCGCGGAGGAGTTGAGACGTCTTGGAACTGTACCGGATTCATTGTGCCCCGTGTTATTGTTTTAAATTGTAATGTCAAGTAATTTATAAGTTTAATAGAAACAGTATACCGCACCCAATGTATTTTTATTGCACCAAACCCATCTTCTGCCCACATGATGTAGGAGCCTAACGGAATAAATCGTGACATATCTAACATATTTAATATATCAATGGTGTTGCCTCTCGAATAAATTGCTTCTAAATCTTACAAGACTCAGTACCGAATTCTCGTAATTTTTAGAGGCAATTTGCTATTTATTTCAAACACGTAATGTTAGTCTGCTCAAAATCTGAATAAGTGCGTGAACTTAGCTGATGTCTATCATTCCATTTTTTTTTTTTTTCAGGCCGTAGGCTCCTACATCATAAAAATTCTAATGAGGAGCTCGTGGCTAAAAAATAACAGCCGCTCGGATCAATCTTTGGGTTAAGCCGCGCTTGCCTAGGTGGGATGGGTGACCACCCATTACATAGCCAGTTTCCTCCGTGCCTCGGTTAGCACGTTAAGCCGTTGGTCCCGGCTGTCAATCGTAAATTTTTGACAGTCGTTATAGATGTGTGGCCCGAAAGTCTGACCACCAGACTTACCTAGGGGTATCCACCAATACCCAGTACTAACTGGGTTGTGGAGGTGAGATAGGCAGTCGCGCATCATAGTTGGGAAAAGGTTGGATAGATGATGAAGTGTATGTACCTACGTTCGATGTTTTATTTTTATCCTGCATGTTGTTTTTAGTGATTCGTGCTCAAAACACATTAAAATTATATTAAGTACAAATGCGTATAGCACAAACCCTTTTCTTGTTATTCAGGAGTTTTGAGCACGGAAATGGAACGACATTTAGTAATATTTTTCAGTTTAGCTATCTCGCAGTGTAAACTAGACTTTACCTTCCTACATTTAGCCATTAATTCCATTCATATTGTAAACCGGACCAAAAATATGAGACAGGTATATTAGTAACTTAAATTATCTTTATGTTTTTACGCTCAAAAGCTTACCTAAGTGTGAAAAATCTCATTCGGGAACTTGTTTTATTATTCTGAGTATAGGTTTTTTTTATTTTATTAATAAAGTCCACTTAAATACGAAGATAGAATTAACATCTATGTTGTACAGGGTGAAGGTACACCGACGCTAAAACGGTTACCACGTATTCAGTACATCATTCAGAACTTTCCCATACCGTTTCGTCGAACTGCTTTAGCGTAACAATTCACTTTAGTTTTGAGTTCTGTCTGTGAGGAGCTCGTGGCTAAATAATAACAGCCGCTCGGATCGATCTTTAGGTTAAGCCGTGCTTGCCTAGGTTGGTCTGTGGATGGGTGACCACCCATTACATACCGAGTTTCCTCCGTGCCTCGGAAAGCACGTTAAGCCGTTGGCACCGGCTGTCATTTGTGAATCTTTGACAGTTGTTAGATAGTCAGTGGCCCAAAAAGTCTGACAACCAGTCTTACCAAGGGGTATCGTATTACCCAGTAATAACTGGGTTGTGGAGGTCAGATAGGCAGTCGCTCCATGTAAAATACTGGTATTCAGCTGCATCCGGTTAGACTGGAAGCCGACCCCAACATAGTTGGGAAAAGGCTAGGCTGATGATGATTTGAGTTCTGTTTGTGTTTCTGTATTTTGAGCGATCAGTGATCATGCCGATTTTTTTTAAACTTTACTCTCCCACTGCTGGGACATGGTTACCCCCGTAATCTTTCACTCAAATATTACAACTAACTTAAATATGTGTTGGTACATTTTTGCGAGCTACACACAGTACCTTCTCAGAGACACACCAGCGCCACGGGCGTATTTAATTTGCGAGAAGATCGTGTCAATATGTAATACACATTATTTGATTACCTTAACTCAGAGGGTGAGTGTGAGAGATTCGATTAGAACTTACATTGTAAATATAATATGTCGAATACCGAATAATTATAGCCGAATATTCGTGGCATCTCTGATAAATAATACCTACAAGTACACAGTCAAAAGTGATATTAAAAATAATACAATATACAGGCACAACCAAAACATGTAGTTTGAACACTTTGAACGCAAGCGTAAGGCCGATGGCGCCAGCTTGCAAAATCGTCCGAAAAGAGACCGCAGTTCTCCGCCCACGACCGCATTAGTATGGAGTATAACATCGTACAGTGGCTAATGCACGTTTTCCATGTCTGCTAATATTATGAAGGAGTAGTTTGTAAGTTTGAACGTAGGGGGTAATATTGTGAACTGTTGGTCTAATTCCGAAAATTCTTTCAGTAAATTTAGATTATTCACGAGAGCCATGTATAGGGTAATTAGTGACTGATACTTAAACACGTGATTATACTCATGATAACAAACAACTTTTCCAAAGATATTATTTTTTTAAAACTACTCGTTCACTTTTATCCCAATAACACAACAGCCGTGTGAAATTCGCGCATGCGGGCCTGTGACCTATCAGCTGTTAGTGCTCTGCACGGTACGATAGAAATGACAGAACGGCGTCACGTTCTGTCATTTCTATCGTACCGTGCAGAGCACCTGCACAGTGGGAGATAAAAGAATCTGATGAAAGAACCTCAAAATCTGTAAAATAGTTACCATGAATTTTCTAAACTTCTAAACAAAAGCTATTTCAAGCATGTTGTTTTCTTTTGTCAATCATTAAAAATGTGGATACTGCCTGGAATACTGTATAAAAAATTACAGAGTAAGAATTCATTTAGTTTTGCATGTCCTGAACAATACAATGGTTAGATGTTATGTCTTTACCAAAACGAGCATTTTAGGCATTTTAACTTCGGTCTCTGTAGGATATTTCCTCTTGGGCTGCAACTGCAGCTGACGTTTCAATTTATTCACGTGAAGTTCGTGACGTTGTTTACTTTTTGTAATGTATTAAAGTCTGTCAGCTTGTACAGTCGACGTTATTAAAATCGGCTTAGCATTTTTCCTTTATAACTATGAAGTAATACTTCAGACTTTACCTTTACTTTATGTCAGTTCAAGTTTACCTAACTAAATGGGGATGAAAAACAGTTATAATTTCGAAATAGCCACGCTACGAATTTCGCTTCGCGGTCGTTTTGAGTTTGCCAGAACGCGTTGCGATCGTTTTTTCGCTCAATGAACGTTTTCGGTCTTTCTCGGTGACTGATGAGATGTAATAGAGAATTATGGAGACATGCTGCGCCCCCCAAATGAGTAAATTAAAGGTTTGGATCATTCTCACTAGTTCCACCAGCAATTAGTTCCATGGAACTAGTGAGATTATTTTTTCTCAGTGGTTCCATGGACTTTGATAATGGAACAAAACTTAATCGAACTCGACTCACTAGTTCCACCGTAGTTGTTCCATGGAACTAGTGAGATTATTTTTTCTTAGTAGTTCCATGGTTCTTCTTAGTGGAACAACTGAAACTAAAGTTAATCAACATCATTCTTATTAGTTCCACTTTGAGAATGATGATGATGTAGCAGAAACCGTTCGTACTTTCTCTCTACCCTGATAGAAAAGAGCGTATCTTTAATTATTTTAACAGATGATATCATAAGAGTACATAGTTATGGCCTATGTCAAACACACATAATTAAAACCTAGGTAGGTTTTGAAAACCACAGTACCATTAACCATATTAATATTTTATTGAACAAAATCAAATCATGTTACTGAGTAATTTCAATTCAAGCAGTAAGCACATCAATTTTCGATATCCAAGTGTTAATTGGAAAACCATTAAGCAAGTAGGTATGTACTAAACTGTTTAGTTGAAGTGTAGAACGAAATACGATACATAATAATTATAATGCTTGATTTTCATGGACTTTCATTAATTAATCCTGTCGATTCTAACAGTAGTAGCCATTCGCCAGTTATGTTTAAGTTCTATGTAATAGGGGGCGAGCCTATTGCCATCAACCGGGCACAGATCCAGGCTCCGTGGCTGCTACTCAGAAATTCCTGATGGAGAAACCTAACAACACTTTGCCCGACCTCGAAATCGAACCCAGGACCACGAGTTCCCACTCAGAACTCGTTGAGTCGAAACCGATATCACTGGATCAACTACCACGGCTTTCCCCTGACTTGTGACGACGATTTGAATCATAAGTAATGTCCTAACTCTTGCTTATCTAAATTGTAATCGAAACCACAATATTTTCATGCTGAATTCTAGTAAATGGAATATATAGGGTCTAACTATTCATACACGAAATATTTTCAGGGAATCATCTAACGGCTATAACAAAGCCATTTCAAGGGATTTTTGTTTTAACTGAGTATATATTTTTTATAAAAAATAAATAATTTAAAATTACTTTACCCACAAAATAAATACTGGCTCCTTATTTTTAAGCATCCATTACGGTAGTTTACTACGTCGTATTTACCTACTGTCATTGTTAGAATATGGGAGTAAAGGTTTTATGCAAAAAGTCGCAAAAAAATTTAGAATTATAATAATTTTGTAAAAAAAAAACACAGATAATTTTTTTTTTCGTTGCTATGGCGACTTTACGACTTATAGAAGTTACTCTTAAAATATTTCGTGTATGAAAAGAAGACCTTAATGTATGTATGACCCATTTACCTTTAACACCTCAAAAAATAAAGATTATTATTTTTTATTTTATTAAGTCAAGTTAAACAAGACTTGTAACTTTATATTACAGTGTTCAAACTTTCTCACAAGCTCTTTAGAGCCTACACTCCAGCTTTGTGCAACGCGAGAATTCTTTCCAACTAGAAGAAAAGAAGGGTTTTATTCTGAGAAGCTACAGATCTCCCAGAAAAAGTATGAGCTTCGGCAATCTACATTTACATAACATCACGCCTGTAATCCCCGAAGGTTTAGGCAGAGGCGTAACTAATAGTGCACCCACATTTCACCAGTTACGTTTAAGTCCCATGTAATAGGGGGCGAGCCTATTGTCATCAACCGGACGCAAATTCGATGACCTGGTGAAGGTTGCGGGGATCCGCTGGATGCGAGTCGCACGGGACCGGTCAAGGTGAACCCAGGACTCCAGGACCAAATGCTCAGCAGTCGCGCTTGCGGACCTCAAGATTAACGATGCAGTCTATATTTTTTTTTTGGAAATACTATCACGATATGATGAAGCGAACGAATACCACTAAATTACCAACTTACTTATTTTGTGTCACCGTGGTTAGAAACAATGCAATGCCTGTCAACGTGGCGACACTCGGGGGAGGCCTATGTCCAGCACTGGACGTCTTTCGGCTGAAATGATGATGATGATGTGGTTAGAAAATGAGAGAAACTCTCAATAAGAAAGAAATATTTTTGAGTAACAGTAAGCGAAGTGCAACCAAAGTAGATACCTAATCCAACAGAAAGCGTTATACAAACTTGATGGGTACACTATTACACATCTTCCTACCCTTATCCCATGTCACTTGTGGTCGGCGCAACACGTTTTTTTCTTCCATTCTCCTCTGTCAACCGTCACGCTATCATTTACTCCTTTTCCTTTCATATCATTCCTCACACAATCCATCCATCGTCTCCTTAGTTTTCCTCTCTCTCTCTCTATCCATCAACAATTATATTCATCACTCTTTTAGTCACATGCGATTCGTCCCTCCTCATCACATGTCCATACCAAGACAGTCGATTCCCTTTCAACGTTTCTGTAACTGGTGACTCCTTACGTTATTTATTCTTGTTACTCCTCACATCCACATCATCATTCTCATCTACGCTACATGCAATCTTTTTTCATCCATCTTCTTCACAGCTCAGCATTCCGATCCATACAGTACGACAGGTGTAAACTCGGACTTGTATATTTTCCCATCCGTGGGTCGCAAGTTGTTCCAGTGATCTGACGCCATTTCATCCATCCTGAGTTGATTCGGCTCGTCATGCGTTCACAAACTGCGATGGTAACAAACGTGGCGGGTTTCTCTGTGGTGCGACGTTCGCAACGATTCGGAAACACAAAGACGGAAGAAGATGTAGAACACCGAAGCACATACCTTTTCAGGTTTTACTGTACCTCTTGCTGAAAATGGGTTCATAATTACCGTTTCGTAGCTAAAATGTCCGTGTGACGTGTGAAGGTGAAAACTTGAGAATTTTTTATTTTTATGTCTTATTTATTTGAGGCGTTTTATCACTTAGTGATAATATCAACCCCAAGCTTGAGACTCAATGTAACGCACTCAAAACACTGCTAATGGATGCATTGAATAGTATAGGGTCCATGGAGATATTTAAAGTAAACACAAAGTAACGCTTATATATTAAAAAAAGAACGTAAGTAAGTAAATAACATAATGATTTTGTTACTTCTACGAATTAATTGCAGTTTTTTGTGCACAGATTGAAATCTTTCCGAGATCTATCAGATATATTATGATGGATTGGTGCAATTATCTCGTTATACTGCAGACATTATCTCGTCATAGGTACTGCAGACATTGTAAATATATTTGTCTAGATCTTGTCTTCGTCCGTTTCGCAGACATACAGTCTGACATGACATTACTACGACCTACCTACCTACCTATTTACCTAACGACTCGTTAGAATAGAAATCCTTCGTTTACAGAATAGTAGGTACAATATCCATTCCTATTAAATATTGCATCAATCTTTTGCAATCCAATTGATTTTCAACCCTAATTCCACGCCGTAAGATTGGTATTTAACCAGTTGGATCTCGAAATGATGATCATTTTACCGCGAATTCGTATTGTATCATTTTCTATGGAATTGTAGGAAAGTTAAATTATTTCCATCCGCGTTATAATATTATGTTCATTCTGGTTTTACCTAGAATTTCATCATAAGTAAAATTAATAGGTGCATTCGTTAAAATTAATAATTAATACGATGGCTTTTAGTGTAGGCAGGAGCTCGTGGCTAAATAATAACTCACGCTCGGGTTGCTGCGCTTGCCTAGGTTGGTCCGTGGACGGGACCCATTACAAACCGAGATTCCTCCGTGGCTCGGAAATCACGTTAAGCCGTTGCTCACAGCTCTCATTTGTAGATCTTTGACTTTTTCGTTACAGGTAGTCAACGGCCCAATACTCTAACAACCAGTCTAGCTATAAAAGGGTATCGTATTACCCAGAACTAACTGGGTTGTGGAGCTCAGATAGGCAGCTGCCAAGTCATAGGTCTCAATTTCGATTGAGATTGAGATATGCCGTAAGTGACAGTATAAGTTGGGTTTAGAATGATGTACCAAATACGTGGTAACCGTTTTCACGTCGGTGTCCCTTCCATCCTGTATCCAACAATACTTAGCACGAATTCTAATAGGTCGTTAAGTCATAACGATGTCAAATTTCTTTAATAGATTTTCAATTTTATTTCAAAACCATAAGGTTGAAAATCTATTAAAGAAATTTGACATCGTTATGACTTAACGACCGATTTTTGTCGCTATCTATGTCGAGACTGCAGCCCCTGGTTCACAAGGTATTTAGGGCTAGATAAAACAACGAGATTGGTTTATTATATGTCAGTTTTTTTATTATCATTAAGCAGATATTGCGCAACATCGTCACGCCTGTTATTCCCGAAGAGTTCAGCAGAGTTGTAACTAATACCGGTAATACACCCACACACAATTCGCTATTTATATTTTAGTTTCATGTAATAGGGGCCGAGCTTATTGCCAGCAACCGGGCACAAATTCAGACTATTCAGTAACTCCTGATGGAAATTAAATAACACATAACACTTTGCCCGATATGGGAATCGAACCCACACTAGACCAATCGAGCAGTCAACGAGGAAGTCGATAAACATAAACCAACCGGAAGTAGTTCCCTAAATGACAGTGAACGATGAAATATGCACAATAACAGAACAACGGCAACGGTCACAAATACGGACAAGCATAAGCATAGCATAATCAGCCTATTAATGTTCCCACTGCTGGGACGCAGGCCTCCTCTCTATGAGAGGGATTGGGCTATAATCCACCACGCGGGCCCAGTGCGGGTTGGTAGATGTCACATGTCTTCGAATTTTTGGTTCTAGGACATGCCGGTTTCTTCACGATGTTTTCCTTCACCCTTTCTGTCCTTTTTGAGAGCAGCGGTGATGAAATAACTTACACAAAGTAATGCGCCTGGCTGGGTTCGAACCCGCGAGTTACTGCTCTTAAGTCGGGGTGTCCACCACTGGGCCACCGCAGCTCTCTACGGACAAAAAGAGAGTTAAATTAACTTATAGGTATACCCATGTAGCAGTGGCGAAGGTTCCGTACAACTCGATTCCTCCCGGATTCCCTTTGAAAAATGGCACAGTCAGTATTCTATAGACAAAAAATATAATCACATTAAAGATATTTACTCCGGCTTAACTCTTACAAAAACTGACCCTTCGCTACTGCCATGTAGTCATTTAGTTACACAATTATAGATTGTATATGAACAGACAAGACTTAACATTAAACCAATATCTGTACGAAGAATCAATAACCATTTCTTTGGATTCCATTCTTAGAAGTTATCTCTCCAAGAAAAACTAATCAGTCTTTAATATCCAATATCGTTCTCCATATTGTTAGGGGAACTATTATATCAGTCACAGAAGTATCTATAACGGGAGTAGGTACAGTCGCCAGCACATCAAGGTACCACAAACTGTAAAGTTTTCTCATTCGATTTTGAACGTAACCGTCAACATTGTATGGTTTAAAATCATTTGGATAAATTTGACAGTTTGTGGTAACTTGATGTGCTGGCGTTTGTACATAAAATAAACGCTTTCGCACGCGCGGATTTCGAAATATATCCCACGGGAACTTACTACTGGGATAACAAATAATTATCATATGGACTAGGAAGCCCAGGTCCTGGTCTATCCCTGTGCCAAATTCCATACAGTTCCGGTTAGCCATTCAGCGTGCATGCCTAGCAAACAAAGAAACAAATTCACTTTCACTTTAATATTATTAGTGCAAGGAACTTGTGGCCCGTGGCCAGGTTCGACAAAAAATACGTTATTTTATTTTTTTCTCAAAACCGTTTTCACAAATACTCACCTATAATCCTAGAGCTGCGCCTCGTTAACGTTATTGACCCGCTAAAATACCCTAATCACAATAACAAGTTATTTCACAAAATATGAACACAAATTGTTTCCTAATAAAACATCGTCCGCGTGTCCGTGATACGATTCCGAGTAAAAGCAATTAAAGTTAAATTAATTTCATAAAAACTCGAACGAAAACGTCGAAAAACAATTAATAAAAGTAAGTTCCACAAAAAGGCGAGCATGCTTTTTAATTATTATTATCTGTCTCGGTATGTCGTAAGTAAATTCAAAGTAAAAATAAAAAGGATTAAGTGCGGTCGGACAACGTACAGTGAAGGGTTCCGTCGTCGGATTACAACCGCTTATATTATATGCCTTTTTATAGTCTTTCGAGGATTCTAGTTGCGGTCGCGTAACAATATTGTGCATTAGCTCATGCTAAAAAAATTGCAGGTAAAAAAAACTATTGACTTACCTCATAGCAAAGTTTCTTAGAAACATCATACGTCTTTTTATTAATGTTTCATGGGATTCAACAATACTCCTGTCACTTAGTCCGCACGACGGCTAATCAATCTAAAAAACCAGTTTATGCGGATCTCTCATTGTACAGGAAATCTATATAAAGCGAGGCCAAGTTATACTGGAAATGTACAGCTTCATGTGCCGCCGTGTACAACCGCACTCACTGACGGTCGACCACTTGTCAGCCTTGTAACTCAGGGCATAAGGGTGAAAAGTGGTCGTCCGTCAGTGCGGTAGTACATTTACATTTGCAATTTTCATCGATTTATTGTTGATAATCCTTGAGTAAAATTAAGCATTTTATTTAGGTTTAAGGTATATTGCACATCGCTGAACTCGGGGGCTCTGAGATTCAGAGATGCCCACAGGGCATTCAATTTAATAATGCGTTCAGGGTGCTTTTACGACTGCCATGCTTTTGCAGCGCGTTGGCGATGTTTACGAATGCATGCACTGACAGCTTTGACGTAGTATGGCGCAAGAAATGCGTGACAATCCTAATGTCATCCTGCACGCGATAGCCAGCCGGCCAGATAGCCCGCTCTTGTAGGCGTGGTCCGATCGCCCTAGATCGCTTCTAGTATTTAGATACGTATACAGCCAAGTGTTTTTGTTACTAACACAATTATAGTCCCCTGTAGTCTGAATATATAATAATAAAACTTCCGAAAATACGGAAAGACAGACGAAATTATAAAGGTTCGTTTTTGCCATTTGGCTACGGAACCCTATAAATGAAAAAAAGTTTAAAATGCAGTCGATTATTCACATTTCTCTGAAACGATATCCGACGGTACTATAAAATTAATTCTGGTGCGCCGGCAAGGAATTTTTGTAGCTATATTAATGGTATTACCATACTTAAAAAAGTATGTACGTTGTATGTTGATGTTCGCATTCCATTGCAGTTTTTCAGCAATATTTCAGTGACGTCTGTCGTTATGCTGGGTGACGTGTTGGGACGAGTATTTTACTTTGAATGCCAATTCCTAAAAGTTTTTGTTTTGATTTCAATTCGTAGTAATAACGATAACCGGACGGTAACTACCAACGGCATGGCTAATTATCTAAATGTAGGTAGACAGGCACTAGCGTACAGCTGTAGCTGCGGATTAGCAGGATGGCTAGGGAGGTCCTGCCTCGTCGCCCAGTACGTATCCTTTCAATGCGAACGTTAATAGCAATCTAAACTAATATTGTAAAGATGAAGAGTTTGTTTGTTTGTTTGTTTGCACGCGCTAATCTCAGGAACTACTGGTTTGATTAGAAAAATTCTTTTAGTGTTGGATAGCGCATTTAAATTTCACGCGGATCAAGGTCGCGGGCAACAGCTAGTTTAAAATAAACTAGCGACCCGCCCCGGCTTCGCACGTGTGCAATATATACATATAAAGCTTCCTCTCAAATAACTCTACGCATTAAAATGCGTTGCGAAGTTTTAAAGATCTAAGCATACATAGGGACAGACAGACAGCGGGAAGCGACTTTGTTTTATACTATGTAGTGAAGTTTAAGAAACTTTTCGTAAACAAGAAAATTCCTCGAAAAATCCTGCAAAACCCTTTTTTTTTTTTTTTTTTTTTTGATGGGAAATCATCAAATGACCCCCCCCACTCTGGGCGGAGTGGAAGGGAGTGTCAGACTTGTACTGACTAAAACCCATCCACGCTCCTTCTTTGCCCTTTGTGTTCCAGGGCCACGGTGTCTCTTTCGAACAGTCCCGCAGCTCTGGCAGGCATCGGCCCATGCGGACCCCTACTCGGTTGCTGACATCTCTTTGAGGCCCGCGTGGAACACGAACGCGCCGTCGACACGGCCTGTCGTCATAAGACGGCCGGATGGCGAGCTAGCCCATAACTCGCTGTCCACAGGCCCGCGCCTACGGTGGCCGGGAGCCACCACGTGACCCCCGACGCCCAGGGCGTCTCCCGCGGCGGCTGGGACGTGAGGTTCTTTCCCTCTCACGTCCCGCCACCTCCTTCACTAGCATGACTGCTTCACAGAAGGTGGTGACGGCTTCCCATTCCCTCTCGCTCCGGACCATGGCTTGAACCAGGGCCGGACGCGAGAGATCGCCGCCGCCAATCGCCGCTACAAGGACACGGCGGTGCTCCGCCCAAGCGGGGCAGACCTCTACGGTGTGCTCCACCGTGTCCTCCGGACGATCCTCGCAGTGGAAACACCCGGGCGTTTCCTCCCGCCCGATTCGGTGCAGGAACCTCCCGAAACAACCGTGTCCGGTGAGGATCTGCGTCAGGCGGTAGGTGAGGGCGCCGTGGCGCCTCTCTAGCCACTCCTCAAAGAGGGGACTTATCGCCACTATGGTAGCGTGCCCTGCACGGGGTTGCAACAGTCGCTCTCTCCATGTCGCCATGAGATCACGCCGGAGGTCTGTCCGCTGAGCGGCAATTTGCCGCGGCAGCGGAGTTTCCCCCCGACGTAGTGCCTCCGCGCGCCATTCATGCAGGCGCGCGAGGACTATCGCCTCCAGATCCCATGGCGGCAATCCGGCAAGGAGGGTAGCCGCCTCGCCGGAGATCGTGCGGTACCCCCGGATTAGCCTTATGGCAATCACCTTTTGGGGCGCGTTCAGGTAGTGGGCAGCTTGCCGCCTCAAAGAACGCGCCCACACCGGGGCCCCGTAAAGGGCCATGGACCGCACGACCCCCGCGTATAGCCTCCGGCAGGAGGCGTTTGGACCTCTCAAGTTGGGCAAGAGCCGCTTGAAGGCAGCCCCTGTCCGTTCCAGTTTGGGAGCCAAACGTCGGAAGTGCTCCACGAAGTTCCACCGGCTGTCGAGGACGAGTCCTAGGTACTTCAACGTCGACCCGACGCCGATGGAAACCCCTCCTGCCGTCAGTAGGGATCCCGACGGTGGCGCATTCCGAGGCCCATGAAAACACATGGCCTCGGACTTGTGCAATGCCACCTCGAGACCCAATTGCCGGATCCTCTCCACGACTATCGCAACCCCGCGTGTCATGTTTTCGGCCGCCGCCTCGTGCGACCTCCCTTGTGCCAGTACCAGCGTGTCGTCAGCGTAGCAAACTACGCTGACGCCGGTAGGGAGGTCGGTCAGGGCCGATCCCAGAACCGATCCCTGTGGAACACCGCACGACAAAAACCCTTTAACTTTGAACTCTTTTTAGATTCTCCTTATAAATCTTATTAAACTGTTTTCGTGGATAGAATAGAATACAACATTCTTTATTATGTACACCATGCAGGTAACAGTAATACAAGAAAGCATTTCACACATGGTGACACAACGGGCGGTCTTATCGCTAAAAGCGCTATTTTCAAGTTAATATATATCTATCTATAAAACATATATCTCGGATTGTCAGGATTTATTCCGTTAGGCTCGTACATCATGTGGGCAGAAGATGGGTTTCGTGCAATGAAAATACACAGGGTGCGATATACTGTTTCTAAACTTACTTGAAATTACAATTTAACACAATAACACGGGGCAGAATGAATCGGGTACAGTTCCAGGACGTCTCAACTCCGCTGCGATCAAACAGCTGTAAAAATCTCGGCTCTATAGAAGCACGCTGTGGTGTGGGTAGACTTTAAGTAGGTCGCGTGATGTCACCACTGGCGCGCTTGCGATTAATTTTATGTCCGTACAAATGACCGGATCCGACATACATAAATATCGCAAGTTCGAAGAATTGGAACAATTCCTGTTGCTGCCTGAACCCCTACAGCTTTTATATCCCCTCGTATTTTAACTAAAACACGGTTTTAGCGCTAACCACATTCGCAATCGTGATTCATGAATCCATGAATATTTTCATTTCAATATCCGTGAAACATCACTTCCTCCGGAGACGTTATTAACATTTATACACAAATGTAAATGAGACATTACTTATACTTGAATACCTAACCATTTCTGATGTAATCTCGCCTACCTGAAAATTCGCAGAAGGTGATAATTATTTCTTGAGATATACAAGGTGTAAACGGAGTCTTCGCGAAGCCGTCAACCAAGCATTCTGTACATCAAACTTTACGCAAAAATTATTGCAAATTTGATTATGTTATCAAAAAGTACTGTTTTATTTACTTAGTTATACTTAATTATTTAGAGACCTTGCTAGCAACATAACATATTAATTCAACGTTAAAATCCCTTTCAAAATTTGTCTCTATTCACCCCTGCGGTCTTATTCACCCCGTTTTACGGTAATACACCCACAATTCTCTATTTATATTTTAGTTCCATGTAATAGGGGCCGAGCTTATTGCCAGCAACCGGGCACAAATTCAGACTACTCAGTAACTCCTGATGGAAATTAAATAACACATAACACTTTGCCCGATATGGGAATCGAACACACACTAGACCAATCGAGCAGTCAACGAGGAAGTCGATAAACATAAACGCAAAAATTATTGCTGGGGCACGACTTTTTTTTTTGGGGTAAAAAATCACGTTTTGTGGTAGGACTCAGTGTATCGCACTCAAAGCATTGTGCTGATGGGTCCATTGAATAGTTAGGGGGTCGTGGATTTCTTTAAAATAAAGTTACAAGATTATGAACTTGTATTTAAAAAAAAACTTGGGAAAAAGTTATAACTTTGACCCCTGATATCTCTGTAACTAGAAGGTTCCCAGGTATGATCCAGAGCAAAAAAAAAAATAGCAATGATAGAGAGAACAGCCTTTCGGCTTCGGGTGTTTTTACACCCACTATAATGCGGTTATCTAAATGATCAGCTTACGTAGATATTGTAAGGTTGCTTTTTGTGACTTATGTGTGTGACCGCGTTGTTTTTCAATCTTAGGATTGAGCCGAATCTCAGAGAAAAAGAGCGAGTTGCCATCGTACGTGGCACCATCGTCGATGCGGTCGGCAGCACGGTCTTGTTCTCGCTAAAGCAAATGACGGTTCTGAGCGACAGAATAGCATGGAAAAAATTGCGATTCTGTGCTGCTAGATGAGGCGCAACCCTTACCTACCTGACTAACGCATTTTGTTGTGGTTTTCCCCATAATTTAGAGAAATGATTCCGGAGGCAAAAAGGAGGGGGAGGAGGATAGCTAGGTTCCTATTAATTAGGTGGGATTTAAAATCATCACTGGAGAAATGTGTACCCATTATTACACCCACATTTTCGCCAGTCACATGTAATAGGGGGCTAGCCTATTACCATCAGCCGGGCACAAATCTAGACTCCGTGGCTGCTACTGAGAAATTCCTGATGGAAAAACCCAAGAACACTTAGCCCAACGCGGGAGTCGAACTCAGAACCTTACGTTCAGCAGTCGCGCTAGCGATAATTAGACCAACGAGT
Source organism: Noctua janthe (assembly GCA_910589295.1). Lineage (NCBI taxonomy): Eukaryota > Metazoa > Arthropoda > Insecta > Lepidoptera > Noctuidae > Noctua > Noctua janthe. Next base: position 14,171,822 of record OU342559.1, on the reverse strand, counting down.
CAGTGCGCGCGGGTAATATTATCTGTATATTTTACATCCTACCTAGCTAGGCTAAGATTATTCATTTCTGATGTAATCTCGCTCATCAGTAAATTCGCGGAAAGCAATAATTATTACTTGAGCGGTAACGCGGTTGTTGGCTAGATAATCACGGGTTAAGTATAATGTTACAAGCACAAATGTAAGAAAATGCTTTACTCATGTATCTGTGTAGTCGTAAATATCATAACTACGTGATAATTATAGTATTTTGTTTATTACAAGATCCGCAACGCAGTTCCAATTCCATGAAGGATACCATTTAGCCTGAATATTGTAAGCAGAAAAAGAAACACTAATAATTAAAAAAAAAAAACATTTTAAAAGACAAGGTCTGTAGATAAAAGCGAAGCTTGTCACGGAACACGCAGGTAAATCTCGGGAAAAGCTTTTATATCATTATTATAAATTGTGTAATGTAATAAATTGATTTAATTTAAAGCTTATTTTCTTCTGTATGAAGTATTTAAATAAAATCTTGTTTTTTAAATGTTTTTCTAATATTAATTTATATTTTAGTTTTACCTGGTTTCGTATTTTGGAGATGCATAAAAAATAAGTAGTCCACCATCTTTGGGAATCGCCTTATTGAATTTAGAATGGCGTCACTTAGATAACCATGTATCTAAATTAAACGAGCTATTAAAACAGCTATCAAAACAGTTATCATCAACCGATTGAGCTGTGCACAGCTCAATCGGTTGACGACAACTGTTTTAATATTCTTTTGCAAGATTTGACCTAAACAAACATCGCGTCTGTGAATTATTTTTCTAGAGAGAGGGAACTACGTAAAATATTCAGGAATGAACACTTTAGACACTTAGTTACTTTTATAAGGCAGGAAAAGTCGCAGACCATTCATATACTTAGCCGTGAATACCAAGACCTCCAGCTAATCTTTTTCGTATTAGAGTAATTATTTCTGTAATTTTAAGCAAAACATTATCATGGCAACACTGTATTAGCATTATTAAGTAGGATACTTGTATTGTGTTAAACCCCGTAGTGCCCCATACTTATTACAAAGCGCGATCGTTAATAAGCTGACCCACCTCTACCCTACTTACGTTGAAAGTGTTGGTAAAAGCATTAGGCCACCCATCCATTAGCTATCCCGAGTAGTCCCTTACGGGACGGGTTAATTAGTACTGCCGCCGCAAATTTGTTATCGAGTCGAAAACGACAGTTTTATTTACCCAGCAGATATAGGAATTGTACCATACCTAAGTGGAACTTTACCAGCATTCTGCGAAACAAAGTTTCTATCACAGTCTGAAGGATTTGGAACGAAATTCGTAAGCTCCCGGAAGAAAAGTGGCCGAACAAAATGCCCAGCATCACATGTCTGTTAGGTTGGGTTACATTGGGCGACGAACATAGGAGTGAGCCGTCGCCCGACCAGCCAGGCCCACAGAGGTGGCGCTTCATGGAGAGGGTGCGATCGCTAGATAGCCCGCAGCTAGTGATGCCCCCATCACTCCGTCCACCCTCTATCCACCCCCCGGTGGATGGAGATGGCGGGCTGATACTGCCTGATACCAGTCGTGGTGCACGCGAATGTACTAGTATCTACACATAGTAGTACAGACCGACCGCCTTAATGAGTCCTCCGCCTTGCCCCATCAAAGGCACATTAAGCTTCCACAAAGTTCTAACAATATCCCACAGGTTATTTGCTTTAAAATAACCATAATCAACGTACCGATACTAATTGAACCAATACGTGATCAACCTTTAGAATATTCCATTTAAATTGACCTTCGCGAGGACTCATTAAAGCGGTCGGTCTATAGTAGGAACAATGGAATTTTGGTCGGTTCGATTAAGACATAACCCTCCGCTCGCCCCCCCAGACGGAGGGTTATGTCGGAATCGAACCGACTAAAAAGATTTCCCCCATAAGGATTTCCTCACTCGAAAAAAACGGTTAGGTTACATTAGATATTCATATAAATGGCAACAACGGCCGCCATTCATCAACTATTAAATAAAAAAGGTATATTTCATAATAACAATAGTTACAACGTTGCAACTATATACGTTTTACGACGACGCCGACAGACGTCTGGTTATGCAATGAATTATTAATGGAACATAGCATTATGTCATGTCGCTCTGTATCGATACTCGAAGGCGGATGTGAAGGTGTGAGTGAGATAAAATATATCGTGATCATGTCCTACTGTTCCTTATTGTTTGCAACTGGTGTCTGTGATTATGTTCACACGCGGTTATTACTGTAGGTGTTATTTTACAGTATTATGTGGCGATGTCAAGACAAAACCCCGCTGGTTCTACGGTTCAAATCAAATTAATAACATCAAGTCCTAGTGTTGAGTAATAAGTACCTATTATAAATACGAGTTGAATGACGAATTTCGCACACGGGTGGACCATGGGATAATTTCAGATTTTCCAACCGGGCGAAGCAGTGGGCAACCGATTACCAGGTATTCAGTACATCATTAAAAATCAGCTGTTCCATACATTGGCGTATTGATAGTGGCGGATTTACCAGCAGGCTGAGTAGGCTTGAGCCTAGGGCGACAGATTTTTGGGGCGGCAAATTTGGGGATCGATTTTTTTTTTCTACCTCATAGTAATCAAAAAGATTTTGGCATGATGGTTTTCTGATGTTTTACAGATAGAAGTCTGCAACAAATTTTGCCGATGACGTTCCCCTCTCACTTGTCATTGCACATTCCGAGTAGCAATCTTCCATATTCTAGAGTAAAACAGCTAGTTCGCCGCCCCCAACCAGTAATCGGTAATATACCCAAAAAATATTTTACGTACAATTTCAACGAAATTGTTGGATTGTAAAAATAATGTAGGACATGACAATTGTAGAGGCAAGGGCGGCAAAAACTATACAGCCTATACCTTGAAAACTTGTAAATCCGCCACTGCATTTTGACCGTGTAGGTATTGCACTTTTGTAGGAAACAGCTGTTTTTTTTTAAAAGATGATAAATTTCTATGTTGGGGCAGAATGATGTACTGAATACCTGGTAATCTTTTTCGCGTTGGTGTCAGTTCCACCCTGCATAATTTTTTCGTCGGTAATTTAAAAAAAAAATGCTGTTTCCTATAAAAGTACAACACCTATACGATTTTTTGGGGGAGGTTCGAAATAATGAACCTGCTAAAAAAAAAGATTTGTTATCTTTTATTTGCAACAAGTGTGGTGGTGTGGTTTTAAATCACGATTTATTACAAATCTTACCGCAATAAGCTTGATAAACTCAGTCCTGTGATAGGGAACGGGAATTTTGTTAATTCAAACCATCAAGTATCCGAATACCAAAGACAATACTATAGGACTAGGTATCTCTTTGCCAAATGCCAGGGGGGTTACTATGGCGTCTTAAAGCAGGAGTAATTCCAGTGTGGGAAAGAGATGGCGCTAGACGACCTGTATAGCTCTGCCTCTTTCCCACATTGGAATAAATGACGTCAGGATAGACCTCTAGCTCATAAATGAATTATCATCAACAGCATTGTAACTGTAAGAGAAGGCAAAAAAATAAAGTTAATTGTTGAAATAATAACATACAAAAATCTGAATATTATTACGACCGCGGCGAATTCTTAATTGACCATAACTATTTTTTGTTTCGTTGTTGGCAATAAACATTCAATCAACGTTTAAATAATATCGGCGTCGGTTTGTCTGTTCAATGGTTACGTTATGGCAATGTTCAATGTTTGATTTTAGACAATTATGTATATGTATGAATATGAAAGCCATTCATGAGTCACTCAGGGATTTAAGATAACATGAGGTCCTGGTGGCTTAAAGCAGGAGTAATTCCAGTGTGGGAATGAGACAGAGCTATACAGGTCATCGCACGCCATCTCTTTCCCACACTGGAATGACTCCTGCTTTAAGACATCATGGTAGGTAAATAAATTATAAATTATTTAATCAGGACCAAACATTTTTGGTAGGCCACCTGGGCTCGATTCCCGTGTCGGGCAAAGTGCTATTGGGTTTTCCCATCTGGAATTCTGAACCACATGGAAATTTGACATTAGAATAAAAATCTGCTGTTCCATACATTTTGGCTGTGTAAGTTTTTTTTTGAATAACCGACTACTGCTTGCTACTGAAACATTTCTTTGAGGGTTCAGAATGATGTACTGAATACCAGTGCTGCCAATAAAAAATTCTCGATTCCCCGCGTCAGTGTTGTCAATTCCCCGAAATTCCCCGCTTCTTTTTAATTCATTCCCCACAAAGTCCCCAAAATTTTATTTTTGGAACAGAAACGCTGTTTTATACAAAATTTGTTTAGTAAACTACTAAAACTTTTATAATATACCTTATAATCTTATTTCCTGCGGAACAAGGACGGCTCTCAAGGAAACCGTATGGATGCATTCAGAAATACAAAATCATGGTCAAATGACAGTTAAGCAGGAATTTGAGTGGTGTTGCCATTTCAAATTATGTTAGTAATGTCGAGCTGTTTCTGCTAAGTCCAAACGTGATTTTTTAGGTGTAAGCAATACGGGACATGAAATAGTTTAACACCCACCGAAAAAATTGGCCTGATTCCCCGAAATTCCCTGATTTTTGTCATTCCCCACGCTCTCCCCGCGCTAACTTGGATTCACCGCAAATCGGGGATTTTCCCCGCGATTGGCAGCACTGCTGAATACGTGATAATCGTTTGTACGTCGATGTCCCTACCATCCTGTATAACTTTGTTAAATATTCGTTATGTGGGAGCATTAATACATAACAGGCATATAATCTGCCCACCCGTTCAGGGTAAACAAAAGTTATGTCAACGGTCTTGATTGACATGCCTGTGGGTGGAAACGAGGCATTTAACAAAATATAACTAATTATGACTAGTAATTGCAACCAACCCTCGCAAATATTTGGAAACGTAACAAAAAAGAGTTGCCTAAAACAAAAATAGCAGAAATACGTATTTGTACAATAAGTATGCGTGCGTAGGACGGGAATTTATTCCAGAGATATTACATATTTAAGTTTTTTGTTTTACCCGACTACCAAGGAAGGGTTATGTTTTTCGCGCGTATGTTGTATGTTTGTTTGTAAATTTCTTTATTACCTAGTATCTTCCAAACGGCTGGATGCTGGTGCTGGATGGATTTCGACAGTGAAGAGATCGTTATATTCGTCCTATAAACCGAAGTGCTATTAGATAGGCGTTTGAAAAAAAAAACAAAATGTCGGATTTTTAGCGCAAAATAGTAATACGTTAATAAAAAAAATACCAAACCTATCGGGTAATGTATAAAGGAAATTAAGAGGTGATTACAAAAAAATATATGTGTCGGATCCGGTCATTAGTAAGGACATAAAATGAATCGCAAGTGCGCCGGTGGTGACATCACGCTACCTACTTACAAGTCTACCCACTGCACAGCGGTATTCTACAGAGCCCTTATATTCAGCTCGAGACGAGGGCGACTGTCAATGTCTGATCGCGGCGGAGTTGAGACGTCTTGGAACTGTACCCGATTCATTGTGCCCTGTGTTATTGTGTTAAGTTGTAATCTCAAATACTTAATTCGTTGGTTTTGCTAGCCTTAAACAGTGTATCGCACCCAGTCTGTTTTCATAGCACAAACTCCATCGCCTGCCCACATGATGTACGAGCCTAACGGAATAAATCCTGATATATCCGACATAATATGTTTAAATTTAATTAGGAATAATATGACAATAATTATATTTGCAGTCGGGTTTTTGTTTGTTTGTAGTGCGATACCAGTTTTCGAGGAAGTGTATTGAAATACAATTCTCAGTAAGCAAACCCACGTGAAATTTCCAGTTCGAAACTGGATTCCAGGACATGACTGTCACATCCAGACAGTATGCTAACGCTTCGCAAACGGCCAGCTCTTCTACGAAGTCCATTGGCCAATCAAAAAGGCTCTGAAAAGGTTTCGTCGAAACAAAATATAATATTTCGTTCTAAAAATGAATAGCGTTCATTTCTGAGTATTACAAATGATTGGAAATTCCTGGAGTTTGAATGCTTATTTTATTTTAATGTTAATGTTTTTTAGATTGCGTGTTCTATTTTTATTAAACCTATCACTATTATCCGCTTTGTAGGTGCTCATCCATAAATTCCTGGTGAATTTCAAGTCAAAGTTAGACAGATTGACGAACTCTACGACCGCAATGCAAATCTAGATTTCTCAGTATAATTTAACTCGCATCAGACATAAGGAAATTGTTCGTCCACCATGATATTCCATGAATTGTAATCCACACTCTTATAACCTTGTGTTAATTATATTTCTGTAACATAAAAAACCGGTTCTTTGGTTATTGATATCTGGGGAAGTAAAACATTAGTAGAAATAAATAAAACGACTGAAACAATTAATATTTATTTTGTATTTTCGTAAAAAAAAACTATAACATAATTAGTATTCAACGGTTTTTCACAAACGAAATATTGACCTAAGTCGCGTATCGAACAGTTCGATGAATTCAGTAAAAAAGCGAACCAACAAGAAAAATGGTCGATCGTTGATGCCGCATCGCAGAACTAACGGTTTCCCTCGTCAAATTAAATAGATTACGATGAAAACCACTCCAGGGAAAGTCCAAATCGAGTGTTTGAATAAGGAAAGAACGTTTATTTTTGTAATTGTCTTCATCTCATCCGATCATCGTCACATTCCTGATGAACGATGATTCTGTGTTTACTAAAATAGATTTAAAAATAAAAAATATAATATAAAAATAAAATATTATTCAAAAACACATGTTTGCGTTAAAATCAGTTCTCAAAATAATAGAATTTGCTTGTTGAAACAATTAGGAATGCCAGTTTGTCACGTATTTTCTGAAAAAAAACAGAAGATATAGATGTACAGATATTATTATTTGTGGATTGGACTGTTATCCGTTTTTTTTTCTTGACCTCTCGCAGGTCAACCAATGAGGATGGCATTTGCTTAACCGGACTATTCTGTAGATGCCTTGAGTGTTAGGCGTCTAGCTAGGGGAACAGTTAACCGGCACACATTAAGTTTTTTTTTTTTCGGATGGGAAATCATCAAATGACCTCCCCCCCCCCCCCCCCCCCCGCCATGGGCGAACCGGAAGGGAGTGTCAGACTTCTACTGACTAAAACCCATCCATGTAAGGAACTTTGCCCTTTGTGTTCCAGGGCCGCGGTATCTCTTAGGTACACATTAAACTTAATTTATTCTTTTCACACACTGTGTGTACGTTTCTTGTCTATCTATCCTGTCGCAGGTCCGCTGGAAGTGGTTCCTAATGACATAAGCGGTACCTTTGTGCTTTTTTGTCTGTATGTTATTTCTTGTATGTGTCGGTGGCAGCGCAGAGCGCAGTCGCTCTGGCTGGTTTTCGGGTCAGCGGGCAGGATAGGAGGTGGAGCATATTGTGTTGCTGAACGAAAGACACAACGCTCATTCTGACCGGTTCAAGCTGATGCCGTATCAGTGAGGTTTCTCCCTAGAATTGTCTTACCATCTCCATTACAAACCTTTAATGAATTTCAGGTAACACGAACCAATTATATGAACCTACCTAACAAGGTGCTTCCTGACAAACCTACATAAAATCTTTTAATCTAATTGTACGACCAGCAAAAGGAATCTCTTTGAAGAGCGCTCAGCACTGAGTGACGCGAAATTAGTACAATTGATTCAGTAACAACATTGGGGCTGATTATTGTAGAATATCGTTTTATTTGATTGGGGATTTTGTTTGAATAGTTGTATAGAGGTAAGTATCAGTAGCGAAGTGTTAATTTTTTTAGGAGGTAAGCCGGAGTACATATCTTTAATGTGATTTTATAATTTGTCTATGGAATACTGATTGTTTCCATTTTTAAAAGGATGCCGATAGGAATCGAGTTGAATAGACCTTCGCCACTGGTAAGTACCTACATACATCATCATCATCTCCCTATCCTTTTCTTCTTCCAGTCTAGCCGGATACAGTTGTGTATCAGTATTTTACATGGAGCCCAGCTAGTACTGGGTAATATACGATACCCCTTGGTAAGACTGGTTGTCAGACTTTCGGGCCACTGACTACCTGTAACGACTGTCAAAGATCTACAATTGATAGCCGGAACAACTGCTTAACGTGCTTTCCAAGGCACGGAGGAAACTCGGTATGCACCTAATGGGTACCCCATCCACAGACCAACCTAGGCAAGCGCGGCTTTACCTGTAAAACGACCCAAGAGGCTGTTATTATTTAGCCACGAGCTCCTCCGACATACATACTGTGTTGTGATTTTCTATGTTGCTTAGTTTGTTGGTTTTAGGTAATTTACTTAAAGTATCCCAGTAAAATAACTACGTAGGTACCTACAATGTATTTTTCTCTAAAATTATTGAAACTTCTAGAAATCATTTGAAAAAAAGTTTTTCTGAAACAATTGTTTTTTCTTAACCACACGAGATGCGAGTAGGTACCTATACCTATGTATTTCTCAAATACAGTATAACGGGTGTTAATAGACCCTTAACGAAGCCGAAAGGCAGTTGTTCTCCCCGTCTTTGCGATTATTTTTTTGTTCTAGACCATACCTGGGAACCTTCTAGTTACGAAGATATTGGGGGTCAAAGTTCCTTCGGCTTCGTGAAGGGTCTGTTTACACCCTGTATAAACAGACCAGACCAGACCAGAGATTAGATATTGAGATAGCTCATTCAATTTCATGCTTACACCGAGTTTCGTAATGGCTGCTGCAAACGATGGCCTTCGTTAGTAATTTCATTTGTGCAAAAAAATGCAATAAAAAATGTCCAATAAAAAGTATTTTAATTGATTCGGTGCGACGTCGGCACGCAGTAATATTTTCACTGTGCTCAGAGTCGGCGTTAGTGCATATAGGATGTACTCGTACAACGTGACGTCATAGTGTGCGTCACGACACGCCACAGTGGCGCTCGTTGATGACACGCTGAATGACATGTCACTCTACCAGCGTGATATTTCAATTTGCTATCTATTCAAGGAGTCGGTAGTTGCCTTGGCATGGCATAGGTATACATATAGCGCTATTTATGAACATACGTGGACGCAATAAGAGCAAATTTCTAAGTAAACATCTATTCACATGGTAGACAATAAAGGATGGTAGGTCCACGTGGCAACCGTATGTGCGTTGATTTGCTCTGATCTTCACCCTGTATATTTATTGCAACAGAATTCACAAGATTGTCAGACGAATACAAAGCTTCTGTAAAGCCAATTCCTTAAAACATAAACACAGATAGCTAGCGATCGACGCCAAATGTCTCAATGTCGCAAGATTATCGTATTTCTAGCTACCTATTGAGCATTAAATGTAAATCAGGATCTCCCTTGGAATCTCCAATTAAAGTACTCAGTTACCATGGTAACGACGAATATTGATTCGAACTCGAATTCGTACTTAACTTGCCTCGATTTACGATGAAAGTGGAGCAATCAGGATGAATGAACTTAAAGTCTTCAAGACTTTGATACGATCGGGATTTCGAACTAATTCATCGTTAGTTGACTACTTTCTTATCGGTCTCTCGTGGCTGCTATATTGACTTTATATCCGAATTGAAGTTATTCCGTATGTCTAATTATTATGCCGCCTTTGATATTTACCATTTTGCAGTTACCTTTGATCTGCCTAGCCTTTTTCCTACTATGTTAGTTCCAGTCTAACAAGATGCAGCTAAATACCAGTATTTTAGATGGAGCAACTGCCTATCTGACCTCCACAACCCGGTACTAGGTAATACGTTATCCCTTGGTAAGACTGGTTGTCAGACTTTGTAGGCCACTGACTACCTCGGCTGCCCAAATTCAAAACCTAGTAACAGGTGATTTGAAAAAAAAACGGTTTTTGGCATTTTTCGACTTACTAGATAGTATCAAAATGATGTGGACCTTAAAACACCCAGTTTTATACGTAATTTTAAAAAAAATATTTAGCAAGTCTAAGCAATTTGGCAAGATTACGAAAATTTCCTTGAAGTACAAATTTTAAACTTAGTATGTCAAAATACAAATTTAAAACCCTAGCAGCTCAAGCGACTTACTAAGTTATGAATTTGAAATACCAACTTGCTATGTTTTGAATTTGGCGCCAATTGCAAAATAGATGAAATTTCGTTTAGTATGTCCAGTGTCACCGGCGCACGAGTGTTTCGCTCCGTCTTAAAAAATAACAAAATGAGTTACAGACAATTTTATCGGTCCAGACGTATAATGCGTGCTTTGCAGAACGTAAACGAATGCAGGTAAGAAATAACTACAAATACAGATGGTGTTATTACCGAGCTAAGTAGAGCTTTAAAACGGAAACCCTTTTACGAATTAGTTAAAGAAAATCGAGGTGGTAAGAAACCTAGACTATCAGAAAACACCGATCGAAGACCATATCATGAGCTATAACCCGACATTGAGCCACTACAGGAGAAACAACGCACCGTTGATACGGTACTTGCCACGAACGCTTACGCTGCAATCTATGCATACTGACTTCATATCGAAGAATCCTGATGTCAAATGTTCCATTGAAACCTACAGAAATACTATGAAATCAATGAAAGTTTCCTTAAAATATCCCAAAGGAGACCAATGTGTTGATTGCGGAGTATTCGTGGAAAAGATTAAAAATGGAAGTGAGGCATCAGCTGTGGAAAGGTTACAGAATGATTTTGCTCAACACAAGGTTAAAGCTGGAAAAGCTATAAAAAATTACAAAGTAGATGCGAAGAAAGGCAACGATACTATGGAACACTATTTTTCTATGGATCTTCAGAAAGTGACATTATTGCCAGATATGCCAAAAATTAAGGATTCATTTTTTTGAGCAGTCTAGTGGCTTTCAATTTAACATTTGCACCACTATGTAAAGATGCAAAGATAAACAGCAAATGTGTCGTGTGGCATGAAGCAATGATGGGTCGAGATGCTAATAATATAATAGATGCATTGATGGCTTTTCTTGTTTCGGAAAGAGATGTGAAAAAATTAACACTGTGGTGTGACAATTGCACTGGACAAAATAAAAATTGGTTTTTATTTACAGCGCTGGTAATGGTTGTTAATTCTGAGTGCATTAACATCGATACTATTACTCTGAGATTTCTCACTAAAGGCCATACCCATATGTCTGCTGACGGCGTACACGGAAATATAGAAAAAGAGATGAGGCGTCGAGATGGAGTTTATGATTACGAGGACTACAAGTCTATTATAGCGAACTGTAGAAAGAACATTGACGTTATCGAAGTGCAAAAATCATACCAATGGGTGAAAAAGAAACGAGTTCCAAGGCGTAACACAAATGACGATTCAGCTCTCAGCACATTTTTGCTAAACCCAGTGGTTGAAGCTAAGTTCCTCAAAGGATCACGAAATCTGTTTTATAAAACAGATTTTGATGACTCATACCAAGAACTAAACTTCTTGATGCAGAAATTTAATGTCAACACTATTCCCCCACTTTCAAATACTATCCCCCGAGGGGTGAAATCATCGAAGAAAGATGGTATTGTTTCAAAATTGGTCCTCCTAATGCCATTGAACAGAAGGGAGTTTTGGCTGAATCTACCCACGAGTGATAACTCCATTGATTTGCAAACTGATGGTCAAATCGTTACCGATAACAATGAGTAGTTCATTATCAATAAGAATTATTTTAGCTTAAGTTTATTTTTTTTAGTTTTGGTTGACTGTTGAGAGTGTGAGTCATGTTTTAATTTAATAAGAGTCCTTTGAAGTACGTTAATAAATATCATTTTATAAGTCAACATGATTTTCATTCAAAATCTGCATTCGTAGGTCCTTTGGGATAATTTAATTTTTTAATTTTATAAACACTTAATGTATAATGAATTTGTTTTGTCTTCATGTTTACCATAGTAAATCAAACTGATAACCTAGTAAGCAGACTTACTAAGTTTTGATATTGTTTTAACATTTATATTTGGGTAAATTCACAAATAAAAATAAAGTATGAGCGCTTCAAGTGTAACTATACTCTAAAAATGATTACGAGTATAACAACTAAAATGTCAACAATATAGCACAACTTTTCGCCAAACATCCAAATTGCTATCTCTTCTAGTTTCTTCGGGCGAACGAATCAAAGTAGCCGACTAGTTTTTTGGCTCTCCTGAACATTTTTGTTGGAACGAGTTACTATGTTTTGATTTTAAGCAGCCGACCTGTAACGACTGTCAAAGAACTACAAATGACAGCCGGGACCAACGGCTTAATACACAACATTAGTTTTCGTAAAATGTTTTTTTGCTGCAACTTAAAATTGAACCTTAGTTTTAAGTTTTAATGAATATACAAGTTTCAAGTGAGCATTCAGACTAGTGTAAACATAAACAATATAAACATTTGTTTATTTCGTTTAATAAAAACACAAAATAACAGTTTTTACAAAAAATTACATAAAATAAAGGAAAAACATAATCTTGAAAAGCACAACTATTCTGAAAAAAAAAATATGGTGCTTGATATTTTTTAATAACGAGTGGTCCTCTTCAGCTCCGTATGCACTCTCTGAGCCTATCCGGGACCCTTTCAATGAAGTGAGTCACGTTTATTTCCGGTATTTGTTCCCAACAGACTTTCAAGGCGTTAATGAGCTCCCGCTGGCTGTTCACATCACTGTAATGTTCTTTCAGGCGTTTTTTGAGCTGATCCCATAAATGTTCGATGGGGTTGAGGTCGGCACTCATGGCTGGCCATGGCAAAACGGTGATATTGGCTTCAGAGAGTACTCTTTGTGTAGTGCGGGCTGTGTGTGGGCGAGCATTGTCATGCATAAGGACAAAGTTTATGCCCACTCTTTGTGAAAATGGGATGACATGTGGCCGGATTACTTGCTCGATGTAACTGGCGGCGGTTACGGTACCTTCATTCGGAATTACCAGCTCTGTTTTGCAGTGTAAGCTAATTCCACCCCATACCATAACACTGGGACCTCCAAATCGGTCTGTTCCATGGACGCATGGTTCAGAAAGACGTTTCCCTTCTCTTCTCCACGTCTGTCATCACTGTAAAACTTCCCTTTACACTCGTCCGTAATAAGCACATTCCTCCAGTTATCCATGGTCCATTCCAAATGTTCCCGGGCGTACCTTAAGCGTGCTGCACGATGAGCCCTCGTCAGATTCAGTCGAATAGCACGTACTCTGGAGCGTTGTCCATCTTCGTGAAGCCGATTCCGTATAGTTTAATCGCTGACTCTCGTCCCTTTGAATTGCTGTAGTCGAGTTTGTGAGGTCCGAGTGGTTACAGTACGCTCCCGACATGCGGTTAACCTTAGGTATCGGTCTTCCTGGGCAGTTGTAGCCCTAACTCTTCCTGTGCCAGGTCTCCTAGCTACAGTTCAGGTCTCCTGATACCGTACCCAAACGTTTCGGATCGCTCCTCGCGATACACCGAGGTGTATAGCCACATATCTCTGAGACTGTCCCTCTTGAAGCAAAGATACTGCTCTTGCAGCGGTTTCCATGTCCATATGTCGGCGAGAACCAGGCATAGTGATCACAACTAACACAGGAACCAAACAAAATGGTTAAAAACATAAGTGTTCCACAACAGCGTTTAGTGTAGACTGAAAACTTAAGTGAATGAGAATTTGTGCATTCGATGTTTTTTTCGAGTACTTCACTTTTTCACCTACCCTGTTGAAACCAATATGATTGTTGTCGTAATAAACATTGATAAGAGCTCCTAAACATGTCAGCTTGACGGTTCAATGCTTAACTTCGTCAACAACTACTTAGATAACTTTATTTTGACCAAAATAGTGAATGATTCGAGGTGGGCCCTATTTTGTTTTGAGTAGTTTATATGTGAAACCTAAAACACGTGTCTAGTATTTTTATGTAAAGAATCTATATACAAAAATTCAAAACTGTATCATGAAAATCACGAAGTTATAAGTTTGTTCTGTTACCTGGTTGTCCGCACAAAACCGTGGTAAAGACGCGGCGCCGCCGCGCGCGCGCCTCCAGCAGCGTCGTCTTAAGCTCATTGATAATAATAATTTGGCAGTAGGTATTTAAATGATTGCGATTGCTACTTAGTGTCGCTCGGTGTCCAACTTGTAACTTTTTAAAATATTTTTGGGACAAAATATAACATGGTTTAAAAATTATTGGAATCGACTCAGTTACTTATTCTGAACAAACTATATTCAGGTTTCGTATATACTAAAAATAATGTTGCATAATACGTCTGATTTTGCTCCACTGTTAAAGTCCTTGTGATCTCTATTTAGGTTTTTAGAAGGTTGCAGTTGGATTGCCGCCTCTGACGAGTCTGGGAAAATTTGCTGTTGGAATGCTGCAAATAAGAGAAAATAGCAGTAAAAGAACAACGATGACACGCTTTGTTTGTGTGGTCCTGAGAGTGCCACCTCTAGCAAGCAGCCGAGGCATCTCCGAGCTCGGTAGTTCAAACAAATTAATACACTTCAGGTAGTAAGTACTTTACATATATATTATACCTATATAAGGTCTAACTATACATACACGAAATGTTTTCAGAGAATCATCTAACGGCTATAACGAAGCCAATTCAAGGGATTTTTTTTAAGTAAGTATATTTTTATAAAAATAAATAATTTAATATTACTTGACCCACAAAATAAAAACTATGCCCTTATTTTTGAACATCCATTACGCTAATTTATTACGTCGTATTTACCTACTGTCATTGTTAGAATATGGGAATAAAAGTTTTATGCAAAAAGTCTCAAAAAAATGTAGAATTATAATAATTTCGTAAAAACAAAAACACTCAGATATTTTTTTTTTTGTTGCCTTGGCGACTTTACGACATAGAGAAAATACTCTTAAAATATTTCGTGTCTTAAGAAGACCTTATATACGCGAAATAAGCATCACTTTTGTACCTACTTTTCTGTCCCTTTCTTCTCTTCTGTATTTAGTGTGTACATAAACTGTTAAATAAATAAATAAATACGTAACACAAAGCCCCGAGACCGCGTTTTAACTTTAGAGAGACACCGGGCACAAATCCAATTAATTAAAATGTATGGAACCCGGTGCGGGTTTTCAGAGTTGATGTATATAGTTCGAAGTTGGATAATTTGGAGAACATACACAGTGGACATGCCAAACTAACATTGAGAATTAATTAATAAGTACTGCAACCGTAGTTAAGTCTAATCCAGGGTGGAAGGGACACCGATCGACGCTAAAACGGTTACCGCGTATTAAGTACATCATTCTGAAACCTCCCAAATATAAATATATAATCGATAATTTAAAAAAAAAACAGCTATTCCATACATGCACTTGAAACTTGAAAACATTCTAAGTTGAGGTACGGTATGGCGCACTAAACACGTGGTAACCGTCGGTTATTAAAAACGAAACAGTCTTTTCCTACAAAACAATACGTACCTACACACACGGTCAAAATGTATGGAACAGCAGATTTTTTTAAATTACCGATGAAAAATTCCAGTGTAGTAGAAGGCGAGCCATCAACGAGTCACAAATCTAGACTCCGTGGCTGCTACTGAGAAATTCCTGATGGAAAAACCCAGTAACACTTTACCCGACCGGGGATCGAACCCAGGACCTCATGCCCAACAGTCGCGGTTGCGACCACTTGACAAACGACGCATTACATAAATAAAAATATTTTAAAAAAATACAAGTAGTATATAACAGAAAAACAGGCCCACTAGATGCAAGTCTTCCTCTGTCCTCAAGGCCAATAGTATGCTCCTTTGTTACCATTGTATTCTTTGTAACTTTAAAAGGAAACCGCACACACGCACACACACACACACCTCCCCACACCCCCACACACACCGGTGTGCACCCCGCGCACACTGTACTCTATCTCCGCGAGCTTGCTGCTAGACAAAATAGGAGACATTATTAAGATGTCTGCAGATTTGCTTGGTCTTTGACGCTCGTTATTTGTAGCTAAGATGGCGGTATGAGCTTATTGGTCTACATTAGCAGTCGATCGAGAAAAGTAGGAAGAGGGAAGGCAGGCCTTTGTACTTCTTTAGGACAATGTTGGTTTATAATAATAATCTTTAGTTTGTAAGTCGACCCTAACATATTTGAGAGGAGGCTGAGCAGATCTCAAAGAGATGGCAGCAATCAAGTAGGGGTCCGCATGGGCCGATGCCTGCCAGGGCTGCGGGACTCTTCGGAAGAGATACCGTGGCCCTGGAACACAAAGGGCAAAGAAGGAACATGGATGGGTTTTAGTCAGTACAAGTCTGACACTCCCCTCCGCTCCGCCCAGAGTGGGGGAGGGTCATTTGATGATTTCCCATCGGGAAAAAAAAAGCTGAGCAGATGATGATGATGCTGCTGTATTTTGGCGATTCATTAGGTCTGTCAGTTTCTCAAGATGATTATCTGATATTTGCGACAGATTTTTAGTCACTTCACTCATAAACCTATGGTTTTCTTAAACATTTTTATGTAAAAAGTATCATGTACACATGGCAAACGAAATCTATGTTTTAAAATTCGACATTTTAGTAATATTTAATTGAAGAAAATTGGAAATATTCCATAAAATCTTGCATTTCATCGACAACACATAAACTTGACGTTTATTGAATGCACACAGATCACACTATTACGCCACAATATAAATTGGTCGAATTTAAAGTTATTCATAAACAAAAAAAAATTTAAAAAAAGTCGCGAGCGGCGGTTTTTTTTTTTTAAGTTTCTTTTCCACGCCAAAAAAGTCCCATGAAAATACGACCACTATAAACGTCGTTCCACCTTTTGAGTATTTTTTGTCTAATTGCACTGGGTTATACCTGTCATAGCGACGGAAACACGGCTCCTGTCTAGGAATGTAGCTTTTAAGAAAACTCTCTTCTGTACAGTCCTTCACAGTTGTTTTCCTCTGACACCATCCAAACAGCAAAGTCATTGTGACGATGGTAAAGCTCAATACAACTTTAACAGTCTTAATAGTGGCAGTAAAGCAAAGCGAACCTTATTTTCACAAGAACAAAGGTCAGTGTAGTTTTGACAATGACGTGAGATGGTGACATTGCCGACTGTTGCCGTCTTCATAGGGAATACTGGAATAGAGATAATGTTTTCTTGCGGAATTCATGCTTTACTCGACTTTTTTTATCGATATCATCTGTAGGCACCTTTACCAAGATATACCTACTTACATATTTTCTCGTATAACAACGCGTAC
This sequence comes from Noctua janthe, assembly GCA_910589295.1. Lineage (NCBI taxonomy): Eukaryota > Metazoa > Arthropoda > Insecta > Lepidoptera > Noctuidae > Noctua > Noctua janthe. The sequence goes on along the minus strand of OU342559.1, from coordinate 14,154,565 downwards.
TTACTTGAAAGTCTTCTCTTTCAGCGTTCGGAACGTTATTGAATATATTTCATTTGGTATTGAACTCGGAATCTAATATTCTTTCTGAAGTAAAGTCTGAAATAAGGTTTCTTTGATTCGATTATACATATGATATATTTAAGGTACCTATAGAAACCAAGAGTTATTTGTATTCTTTTCCATCTAAAAAATAATCGTTATATTTACCAATCAAAAGTATTCTGAAAGAATGTTTTACCTACAAACGAGATTTTTTTTAATCGTTCCAATATAGTTGTATTTGATTAAAAAGACTTCACGCTGTCTTTGTTCCAATATTTATAAAGATACCGAGGGTTGTTGTTACACAGACGAACTCAAATAGCGGACGGTCATGCCTAGCCTTTTCTCAACTATGTTGGGGTCGATTTCCAGTCTTACCGGATGCAGCTCATGCAGCTGTATACCAGTAATAAACAAACAGCGGACGGTATGTCTCAGTAATTTGTGGTTATTCTATAAATCGTCAGCATCACCTCAGTCGAGGTAATCACAATTATTCTTATTAGACTCCCTTCTGCATCGCACACCTAGGTATACCTAAGCATTTAACAGCATCGCCTCGGATCGCGATCTGGGGCCCTACCACGACTACACGTCTTAAAGCAGTCCTATTTTAACCTTACTTTGCGTTTTCGTACCATCACGTACTTAAAACAAGCTTATTGTATTCCTGCTAAAATTAGCAGTTTTAATGACGTCACCTCAAATAGTTCATTCAATTGGTACCACGACGAGCCTTTTGACAACCAGCAATAATGTTTTTACGTCAAATAGCAGGAATGTTTGACAGTTTAAAAAAGTTGCTAGTAAAATTGAGATGACAGTGCCGTTCGAGTGCAGTGCTTACACGTATGCGATTAAACGCCAACGTTGAACGTGAACATTAGCGTTTAATCACGTTGAACGTTGGTCATCGCTAAACTGAAAATAAACATCAGCTAAGGAACAGGCGAACATCGTCAAATAGTGGCGAATCCCCTTTGTTGGTTTAAATCAACAACTGCGAGCCTAGGCCCGGCGCACACTGGAGGCACGGCAGCCCTACATTTATGCGCACACAGAGTCCACTGACGGACGGTAACTTTACCGCGGTATCCTAAAGTACTTGCCTTTTGGCATGCCGAAGACTACCGAAGCGACCCTAGGAATGCCGACGCATTCCTAAGCACGCCATGGCTTTTTTTTTCAAATTTATTGTCATATTCTATATATATCTGTGTACGCCGGGCCTAAGTTTGTTTGCTACCTATCTATTTACCCGACAAAGACGGAAACTGGTACTTAACTACATTCTGTCAGTAGGTATATAGTTATTCCATTGATTGCTTTGGAAGGTAATACCTAATATGTTCGCGTAAATTGATTCCAGCGCACACTATAATTAGATTCGCGTATTCCATGAAATCCGAGATATGTATGTAGATGTACCTACTATCCTAAATATCTATATGCCTCAATTTCTCAGTAAAAGCAAAATAGTATGCGTAAAATTGATGGAACATTACAGCAAATATTTAATAAAAATGAAGCTTTAGTAAGTAATTCGTCGAAAAACGACCGATGTTAAAATATACATGAAATTCTCTAATACCTGTGTGAACTAGTAAACTTTCTGAGAAGTGCATTACCAGACTATTATCTACAAGCAAAGTTCTTTGAAAGAGCGGTTAATAAACTGTCAATGTCAACCAGAGCAACCTTGACAGGAATTCTGAGAGCGCTATCAGTTTGATTTTATCCATCTTGACCTGGGGCTCTCAAAGTTTCGTCGACGTTACGGGCCAGACAAAAGGGCGCTTAAATAATTGTATCGCCAGACGGTACTTCCTTCGGAAAACCACATTGTTGACGTTCCATTGTGTTGAAACTGGGCATGTAATTGGTACTTTATGTAATGGATTTAAACAAACTTTGAAAATGTAAGTATTTGAATAAGAATTCACAAAAATATTATTATAGTATTCTCCTTCATAATTACTTTCAGATTTTCTGTATTACTCAAGCATCGTCAAAGAGGCTAGAATAGTGTTTTACTTTGTTGTGGAAAATTGTAAAGTTGTGACAGTAATCCCTTACATGGTCCCCCATGGGCGTGTTGTAGAATTTTGAACGTTCGGAACTAAGTCGAATGTTTCAAATCCCACAGCACGTTTAACATCCCATACGTTCAATACTGTATTCCAATTTCAATAGTCGTTATCTCGTTATGCCGTCCATTACTAGATGAAGAGCCAGTAAGCTGTGATAGATACACTCGAAGCTACAGTAATCCTATACAGCAAACGTTTAGTGTGAAAATACTCTATCCACTTACAGTATGTCAGCTTGAAATAAATGCTTGGAATCGGACATCAAGTCTAAGCATGCTTCAGGTAACAGGATTCTCGTGATTAATTCAGGGTTGTCGCACGGACTCTAACGGTTACCACGTATTCATTACATCATTGTGACGGTTACCACGTATTCATTACATCATTGTGACGGTTACCACGTATTCATTACATCATTTTGAAACCCCCGCCAATAGAAAAAATTCGTCGTTTATTAAAAAAAAACAGATGTTTCCTACAAAACTCCAAAAATGTTAAAAATCCACGCGTGTGAAATACAATGCATGTTGAACCTACACGGTCAATATGTTGACAGCTGATTTTTTTTTTATAGCCTATGATAATTTTTATTAATTTTTATGTGTTATTTTTTTATTTTTATGTGTATATATTTTTATGTTTTTCAGAATGATGTACTGAATACGTAGTAACAGTTTAAGCATCGGTGTCCGTGTGTTTGATATAAGTGGTGAAACTTTGTTATTGCATTCGAGGCGGAATTAACACCCGAGCTACAGGCGAGGGTGTTATAGATCCGAGAACTGCAGGGAACTGCAGGGGCCTCTGGATATTCTATTTATAAACACAATTTAAATACTCAAAAAATATTTACGCCGTAAAGAAGCACATCTCTCTGCCGAGATTTAAAAAAAAATCAAACACCTCCGACTATTTTGAACCATTTGAACTTAGTATAACTGTATAAGTGTAAGCATCTATAGTTATCTGGTTTTTTTTTTATTCCGCACGTGTGCGGAAAAACATTAAAAATCCACCCGTGTGAAATACAATGCATGTTGAACCTAAGCGTAGTGCGATGAGAACCAGTTTTCGAGAAAGCGTATTGAAAAACACGTCTTAAACTAACACCAAAACTTTGAGTGCCTCTGGCTTGATAATAAAACGTGTTTTTATGTGATAATACGTAGAAGTCATTTTTTCTATTCACTTCCTAGTATTGATATGTGTTATCGTACGTTGGAATCGCGAGTATATTTTACACTCAAGTTGTATCCATGTACAATATAGGTACATGCCCTATATTCATACAATACTTATCTATCATTTGCATAATATATCATAAGTACCTACTAGATTCTTAGGTATTCAATAATGTAGTTGATAAGGATTTTTAAACCTCGCATTTATAATAATATGTTAGGATTTCAAATTCAAATTGAAATCCTAATTGAATAATAATACTCTTTTTGCAAATTTGCACAGATTCGATTCCGTAGTTTACAGAAACATTCTGTTGAAATTCGACACACAAAGGCTCCACTCTTCGCGGATTACTTAAGACCAAAGGCTTTGATCGAGACGATATCAAAGAAATAACAGGAGACGACTGGTAAACAAAGGCGAGACATAGAAAGTAACGGACAAAAATGGAGGGTAAGGGGTTTTCATTCAAATATTTAAAATTTATTTCAATCAAGAAGTAAATGAATAATAAGTATTATAAAATGAAAATAAATTTAAATATAAACCAAATTAAAATTGTATTAAGTAAAGGTCAACAAAAACCATGGCAATACTATTTCTTTGGCCAAAGAATTAGCATTGCCATTCAGCGTGGCAATGCTGCCAGTCTTCTGGGCACGTTTCCAGATGACAGCGATGCGGAGGAGTACTTTGACGCCTAAGTGGACACTTATTGTCGTCGTTGTTTAGATGTTAATTTTTTTCGCTTTTTAGTATCCCACACAAAATGCAGGAAAAGAAATGTTGGCGTTACATAACCTCCTCCTTTTTTTGGAAGTCTGTTAAAAAAGGAACTCTTGTGCTTTTTATGCCTTTAGTTCCCGCAATTTGTGCAGTGCGGTTTTTGTCTAAATGCACTCACATACAAAAGCTTAGCTTCCTTTGGGAAAAACTTCATGCTAACCTACACGTACCTGCCAGGAAAACCAATTTGTTGAAAAAGTTAATCCAGGGATCTAACCTCCAGTGAAGCTTGTAAACACATAGCCTTGGGTATCAATAATAATCATCAACACATTATTTTTAACCTATTCCCAAGAAAAAAACAATCCTTTTCAACATTTTCTAACAATCACTGTTCGAGCCAACAATAGCTCGGATTCGTAATAAGTTTTCGCGGTATCGGAGGTTTTAATATGGCCCGAAGCCTTCTAAAGCCTAATGACGACCGAGCCAGTCAGGTTAGCTGGAAACTTGAGGAGCTGTCTTTCGAAGAATATTCAAGGTAAATCTGTACATTTCATGTTAAGTTTCTCATTTATTAGGTATCTTCCTATAATAATAATCTAGGTTTACTATACAATGATTTTCTCTTACTTAGAACGTCACACGACCCCGCGAAGCGCAAGCAATGTGACTAACTAACTAAGTACAAAATTGGTTTCAAATATCATTCTCTACAACTTTGTTTTAGAATAAAATTCCTTTTAAATAAACTTTATTTTGTCTGCATCTGTCTTCTCGACTACGAACGAAGAAATTTCATTGAATACGAATAAAAATAGAAAAAATATCTTAGCTATTCAACTTAAAAATGATGTCAACGTTTTCCAGCTACGGCAAAGACTTCATTCCGTTTCGAAATTATTGAAATGGAAAAAATCTTTGTGACTTATGCGCTGTTGCCACCCTACCCCCGCGATTTGCCACCCACTTCCAACACGTTTTCTAATCTCCTTATAACAACAAAGTGTGATCGCCATACAGTCTGCTAAGCAAGATAAAACGTGCAAATACTGGAACGCGCGCAAATACCAGGTGTGCTTCCACGATTCGGCCCATCAGTTCAGTCATGAGTAGAAGGTCACTCGACCGGCAGCGAAGTTGATTTAGCAATGTGTTTAGCTGTCAATGAGCATAATCAGCCTAATAACATTTTGAATGCTATCCTGGGACTGGGACGCGACTGGGAAATGGAAGGTGATCAATAGTAGATTTTGATGAAAGTACGCAAAGTTTATCATTACACTCGAGGCAGGCTTTGTACGCGTGTTCAAAACACTGCATTGTAAACCTAAGAGAGTAAACGAAGCAATAACGAGCGGGCCACACCGCCAGCTTGCGAGCGAGGCGGGCGAGGCTCTTTTCATACTTCGTTTCGGCTCTTCCGTCTGTCCCGGTGTGGAAACAAAGTATGAAAAGAGGTGGAACGATGCCTCGTTCAGCCCTCTCGCTGGCTCGCTAGCTAGCGGTGTGGAAGCCGCTTCTGAGGAAGTGTGTTGTAAAATATTAGATACCTACGACGAACATTGCATTTCCAGTTCTAATCCGAAGTTACACGTTAAGACTTAACAACAGACCCAGTGAGCACACAAATCCACCTAAATCCGCTTTGCGACTCAATTTGCAATCGTCAGAAGCGCTGTATTTTGGTTCGTTACATAGAAACGATGCTGCACAAAGGATGTTTCGAATTGGGTTACTCAATTAATCCCTACATACGGAGGTTGCCGGTGGGTGTGAAATTGGAACGCAACGGTTTAACGGTGGAAGGTTTAGCTACTGTGTTACTGTAGTGTGTTACTCTTGTGGTGTCATAACAGCCTGGTACATAATATGGCGATGCTGTTCGGATAATTAAATCGTTTATTAACTAACAGTCTAGGTAATCTGGTAATGAGGTCTGGTGGTGGGTCTGGTCTTGGGATGTAATTAAATTGAATGAGTATAAAAAAAATGTTTCTTTGGGAAAGTTGTTTGTTATCATGAGTACAATCACGTGTTCAAGTATCGGTCACCCTGTGAAATACTTAAGATGTAGAGCAAGACCACTTGACGGGATTTTCCTAATTACCCTTTTATCTTGATGTCCCAGACATCAATGCATTAAACAACTGTGTTATCAATGCATTAAACAACTGTGTTATCAATGCATTTGTTATCAATTACAGTGAATTTATTATGAGTGTACGATAATAGTGATTGTAAAGCAGCAGGTACCTATCGGCTACTTACAACACACGACACGATAATTTAATAGCACCCCAACTGCGTGACACACATTCCGACCACAATCGGAAGGCTTTGAAGGATATTCCTAATCTATTGATTACTAGGGTTGAAAAAAATCTTCTGCTCATAGACTGAATGTGACGTATTTGAACAATAGTCTTACGGCTTCGTTAAGGGCATTTTTACACCCATTATAGGCACGAGAATGATGACGTAAGCTCAATTTTCTTGAACTCGAAAACTCTGAACAAATAACAAGGCTGGACTAAACCAGACGAGGACTAAAAAACCGGACGTCAAGACAAATCTGGAAGGATGGTCACCCTTGCCTCAACCATACTCTAGCACTTGGAACTCGACATTATGCTAATAAGTTCCTCAAATTCTATGTCTGACTCAATTAATACGTTCCCTCTTGTTAAGAAATAATATGTGTTAACAATTTCGCGGAAAAAATTAGATATTCAGAGCAAAGGAAATTAGTCATTCAAGCATTTTGCTCTAAGTCTTGTTGTTGTTATATTATTATATTATCTTATCTTGTTCTGCATACATTTTAGTGATGCACCAGTGGAAACATTTACTGTTCCTTTTTGTTCTCAGCCTTCAGATTTTGTAAATAACATCCCAAAAAGATAGCCGGTTCATAACATTCCTAAAATGTTTGGATCAGCTACCTATCAAAGTCGGTACAGTCAGCAACGAAAGTCCATGAACAGATACTAATTTACAAAACACCTGAACACTAAAACGGACCATAAATCACTGACCAGAATAGAGTACAAAATAAGGTTATCATTTCAATGTTACAAAAACGCTAAGCATTAATATGATAAAAGTCGCTAAACATCATTACAGGATAAGTCGGTAACTATCATTTTGCCGTAAGTCGCTCAACATGCGCGAGTTTTTTAACTTGATAATGTATGAGTTGTTGAATCTCATAACTGAATACAAGATACTGCATAATACACCATTACCTTTTTAACATCGTTCTGATATATTTCACAACTAAACAGTTGTGACCGTGTGATTTTTTAGGTATATGCTGTTGTTTTATAGTAAGCCTACAAATTGGTGATGTTAGTTTGAGTTGATCTTAAACAATTAATAAAACAGTCATCAAATCAAATTTTTCTTTATTTACTAAAAATATATGGCTCATCATTACTTACGACTTTTTCTATGGAAGGAACACGGAAATCGCGAAAAAAAATCAGCCATTTCATACATTTCCACAAATTTCGGCAGCACTTTCATACAAAAATTTCGACAGAAATTTTGTCTTGTTTGCTGATAAATGGAAGACGGTATATTAGAATGTTTGTGGTTCTGTGCGAAGACCGAGGAAAAGGATAACTTCATTTAGTATTAATGGCTTATGCTGTACTAAATATAATAAAAGAGCTGTTTTTTTCCGATGTCATTCATGCTGCTCCATACAAAAAAAGTTGAAAAAAGTTGTTCGTAATGATAAGCCCTACTGATGGTTTTAAGGTTTTGTGTTATTTCGAGAACATCATACTTGGCCTGTAACTGAAGGGAAGTAAAAATTTTGTTTTTTTGTTCTACTTTCAATTATCTGTTTTTTCACTTAGAAACGTTACTCAGTTTCAACGCCGCGCCGGTTCATTTATTGTTTAGAAAAACAAATGCATGTAAACATATCGTAAACTTGTAATTGTTTTTTAAATATTGTAATATTACTGTCTAATATATTTTTATGTTCTGTATTTTATTATACACTGTGACTTTTTAGTCGTCTTACAAAGGTGGTCCACTCAATGTACCCGACATAAAATAGCTCTAGGCGCTATTTTTTTTTTTTACCTACCATAATAGGTACAAAAAAAAAATACATTAGAATAAAATTATGAAACATCCTGTTAATGATGTTTACGTGTCAAACGGGAGAATATACCTACCCAGCGCTCGAGAACAGTAGATCATCGCTCGCAAAAGGGTGTTTTACTACGTCACGCGTCATAATACTGAATAGTATTTTTATTTTTAAATTATTAAAATCATTAAAATCTCATGTCTATTTATTTTTTATGAATGTTTAGTAGTCATTGGATACATGAAGTGGGCTGCCGTTGTAAGACGACTAAAAAGTCATGGTGTATAAGTAGTGCCTACCCATAATTGATATTTGTTTTATAAGTACTAGAAATAAATAAATATTGTCCTAGTTTTTAATTTCAATGTCTATTAATATTATTATTTAAATTATATTTAATTTATAATCTGAACTAGTAGCTGTGTTTATTCGGCAATGTTTGATTATGAAAAATGCGGTGCGCTGCGCTTCGCCAGATAGTGCCTTAGGTTTAACGAACAAGAAATGTAGGAAATTAGCAATGTTCAGCGACTTTTGTATTTATTACAGATCATACAATTTTGTCGGTAGTAATGTATAGCAGTTAATGGTTTAACTGCGCTCAGCGACTTTTGTAGTTCAATTATGACAAGTTGTTTTGTAATTTACTTTAGTCAATAACTTATGATAAATAATAATGACTAGGAAATATCGGAAACAAATTATGTTCAACGACTTCTGTTGTTGACTGTACCAAGCCCGATTGAGTAGCTTCGATAAATACAACATTATTTTTAGTATATGCGAAACCTGAATATAGTTTGTTCAGAATAAGTAGCTGAATCGATTCCAATATTTTTTAAACCATGTTATATTTTATCCCAAAAATATTTAAAAAAGGTTACAAGTGTGACACCGAGCGACCCTAAGTACCTATCGCAATCATTTAGATACCTACTGCCAAATTATGTTTATCAATGAGCTCAAGACGACGCTGGAGGTACGCGAGCGCTTGCGCCGCGTGGTGACCATGTTTTTGTGCGGACAACCAGTTAACAGAACAAGCTTATAACTTTGTGATTTTTTATCATAAAGTTTTGAAATTTTGTACATAGATTCTTTACATAAAAATACTAGACACGTGTTTCAGGTTTCGCATATACTAAAACTAATGTTATATAATGAAAACTACGCTAGAAAATTGTTTCTCGACTTCCGTTTCATTTTCTTGGTAGGTAATTAGTTTACCGAATAACCTATTTTATTTATTAAAACCACTTTGCTTTGATATCAGCTGGTAATCAAATTAAAATCGAATTTCCAAAGCCACAGTAAGACTATTTTTATATTTTTATTTTTATAGATGCCGTGGCCCTGGAACACAAAGGGCAAAGAAGGAACACGGATTAAAAAAAAAGATAATAATAATTTATTGTCTCTTTATGTTTACAAACGTAGATGAAGCCCTGAACCCCACACTAGGATTCCCTGTGTTGTGGGGTCCAGTCTCTTTCAATCCATATTCAGATTGATTGATTTCCCATCTGGAAAAAAAAAAGAAAAAAAAGATTATTTTTATGTGACTATTTACAGATCCCACCGCTGGGCAAACGTAGCTCCCCATGACTTCCAATTTTTTCGATCCAGGGCTAACGTGGGCCACAGGCCTAACAGGCAAAAAATATTCAAGAGAGTTCAAAGGATTATCCTCCTGATTTTATGTGAAAATAGATTACCTACCTACGCTATTATGATATTATTCATTTAACTATTCTTATAATCCTCCTGCAACCCACCACCCACGGGAAACAAGAGGGAGGTTGTAATACATGTATCGATACTGGAGCCCATGGCAACGGCACCACTTCATGGGAAAAACACGACTGAGACACAGTATAAAGATAACAGAAGCCCTAGCACGAGTTTTGACGTTTTTCGTAACGTCGATATTAAAATTAAAATTACTTGTTTCACAAATAATGTTTTAAAAACTTTGAGAATTTATTCGTATAGTATTGACGATACTGATTGTGCTTTTTGCAAACAATTTAACTAAAATGCTTCGAAATTATATTTTCGATAAAAAAACTACGTTACGAAAACCGTCAAAACTCGTGCTCGTGCTCTGTCATCATCATCTGCCTAGCCTTTTCCCAACTATGTTAGGGTCGGCTTCCAGTCTACCCGGATGCAGCTGCTCGTGCTCTGCCACACCAACCATTTTGGTGAAACAAAAACTCACAATTTTTTTTATGAACGTACGTAACGCGTACATGTAACGTAAAACGTAACCAGTTGTCTCGATGTTACAGCCCCAACTTACTCACGAGTAACGTTTTACCTGTAATGTTACCTGTAGCATGCTTAGAATTGATGGAAACGTTGTGTTCCCAGTTGAGTAACTGTATGTTCTTATATTCTGTGGCTATGACGGAGATTAATCTGGATACGAAGGCAGGAAATTGAAAAAACCGTGTCACATGCTCACATCCGCTAGCGGAAATTGGTTCCTAAGCGATTTATTTATACTTGTATTATATTTGAAGTAATTGTACTTCATCAAACAGACATCAACGACGTTTCTAAGACGCTGTGTTTTTATATAAGAGTTTGTCACTTTCTCTTTTTTAACCGACTTAAAAAAAAGGAGGATATTATCAAGTCGATGGTTTTTTATTTAATTTCTTTCTAAATCACTATCATCATTGGCAGCCTTGTCCCATTCACTTCTGAGTAATGGCCTCGCCCTTTGTGCCTTTCATCCCTGATCTGCGCGAGAGTCAACGTGATCTACCCTCTAAGTACATAGCTCTAATCAAGACACCGATATTTGAAAAAAACCTGTATCAAACAACTAGATATATTCTGAAATCGTTAACACACTTTTGAGCCATTTACGAAATATTTTTTCAGGTTTTATTTCAGAATTCTTTGCCGGTTATTGTCTGTAGTAGTAGAAGTAAATAATGTGTTACTAGTTTTTAAGATTGTTAATAAAAGCTATTGTTTTTGTTATAATAACGAATTATTTTCAATTCTTGTTTCTGAAAGCTACTAAAATGGAGTTATTCCCGGGTGATAAAACTCCATTTCCATCTGCCGTGTTACTACATAATATAATAAAGCCGTAGGTATTTCAGCGCCGAGTTTTCGTAAAACAACTACCAAAAAATACATCAGAAAATTCTAAATTCTCGCATTCATTACGGTTGCGAGAATTCGAAATAAATTCTGCGTAGTTTTTCACAACGAAAAAAAACGGTTTAATTAAAGCGTAGGTACATACCATGAAAAGCTTTTCAATGTGAATTCGGCTTGTGACCTCGCTGAAGAGCTCGCGATGAGGAATGTGGACTTCCAGGACAGAATCAGCAATAAGCCCAGCTCTCCTGAAACTGCTAGAGATTTAAACCGTATATGCCTTTTTAGATACCGATTTTGATTTTAAAATCGATTGAAATAATAAATATTGGAAAAAACCGGCTAAGTGCGAGTCGGACTCCCGCATGAAGGGTTCCGTACCATCTATTTACCTTTTACGGATCAGACAGACGAACGGACAGCGGAGGCTTAGTAATAGGGTCCAGTTGTTTGCCCTTCGAGTACGGAACTCTAAAAAGTAGAAAAAGCGAAGGAGTATCTTTCGCATTAAAATTTAAAAATAACTGCGGACGCCGTACACGCATTGATAGATATTTCAGTATAATATCTGTCAGTGTCCCACTGTGCGGTGTCCGGAGCTGTATCCCTACCGGTTTTACCGAACCTTAAAAGATATATGTACATATGAAAGTCATCCATTTTCACAAATCCTCAAATATTCTGAAAACGACGTCTTACGTTGTTTCGCAAAATAATGTTTGAATTTAACTAGTGAAACTGTATTAATATTTTAACCTTATTAAATAACTTAGAGGGAAAGTAAACAAGTTTAAAGTTATTATTATGTCAACAAATAATATTTCATGTAATTACCATTTTGAGGCCGCAATTTTGCTGTTTTAGTAAACAATGGTTGAGGTTTTAGCGTATTAAATTAATTACTGAACAATTTAGAATTCTCTCTGTGAATTTATAATGTGACAAAAAACTGAACTTCGCAACGCAATTATTGTATACTTACTGTTTCCCGCGATAATATTTAAAGATTTTAATTTTCATGCACAGAACCCTAATATTTTTTCTAAAATAAAAGTTAAGATTCTCCTTATAACATCCGCTATCTGCTAGTAAAATTCCCGTCAAAATCGGTCCAACCATTTCGGAGATTATATTTTTTTTTGTCGGATGGAAAATCATCAAAAATCCCCCACTCTGGGCGGAGCGGAAGGGAGTGTCAGACTTGTACTGACTAAAACCCATCCATGTTCCTTCTTTGCCCTTTGTGTTCCAAGGCCACGATATCTCTTTCGAACAGTTCCGCAGCCCTGGCAGGCATCGGCCCATGCGGACCCCTACTTGGTTGCTGACATCTCTTTGTGGGGCACGTGGAACACGAACGCGCCGTCGACACGGCCTGTCGTCGTAAGACAGCCGGACGGCGAGCTAGTCCATAACTCGCCGTCCACAGGCCCGCGCCTACGGTGGCCGGGAGCCACCACGTGACCCCCGACGCCCGTCTCCCGCGGCGGCTGGGACGTGAGGTTCTTTCCCTCTCACGTCCCGCCGTATTACTCGCTTATTCATAAAATTCGCAATACAAAATGATACGTTTATCTTCTGGACAAGATCATGTCAATAGTGCACACATATTATTTGTCACTGTCATTCAATGTACTTTATCAGCTAAACGATACAGGTTCCGAGAAACATCATAATTATTACAAAACATGTTTATTTCCATGCAAAGATAAAATTATTTAATTTTATATGTCAGATTACGTAATTTATCGGTTAATATTCGGAATGTATAAACCATAACAAAGTTTTTAAATGTGAAAGGTTAATTCGCTTTATCTACAAGATACATGCCTGCATTCTTGGAAAGGTTAGGGGGCACCTATATTTGTAATTCCAAGTAATAGGGGGCAGTAGCGAAGGGTCAATTTTTGTAAGAGCCAAACCCGGAGTACATATATTTATTGTGATTATATTATTTGTCTATAGAATACTGACTGTGCCATTTTTCAAAGGGAAGCCGGTAGGCCTTGTGGAACATCGGTTACGACTGGGTGCTGCGCGCCGACCTCCCTACCGGCGTCAGCGTAGTTTGCTACGCTGACGACACGCTGGTACTGGCACAAGGGAGGTCGCACGAGGCGGCGGCCGAAAACATGACACGCGGGGTTGCGATAGTCGTGGAGAGGATCCGGCAATTGGGTCTCGAGGTGGCATTGCACAAGTCCGAGGCCATGTGTTTTCATGGGCCTTGGAATGCGCCACCGTCGGGATCCCTACTGACGGCAGGAGGGGTTTCCATCGGCGTCGGGTCGACGTTGAAGTACCTAGGACTCGTCCTCCACAGCCGGTGGAACTTCGTGGAGCACTTCCGACGTTTGGCTCCCAAACTGGAACGGACAGGGGCTGCCTTCAAGCGGCTCATGCCCAACCTGAGGGGTCCAAACGCCTCCTGCCGGAAGCTCTACGCGGGGGTCGTGCGGTCCATGGCCCTTTACGGGGCCCCGGTGTGGGCGCTTTCTTTGAGGCGGCAAGCCGCCCACTACTTGAACGCGCCCCAAAAGGTGATAGCCATAAGGCTAATCCGGGGGTACCGCACGATCTCCGGCGAGGCGGCTAGCCTCCTTGCCGGATTGCCGCCATGGGATCTGGAGGCGATAGTCCTCGCGTGCCTGCACGAATGGCGCGCGGAGGCACTACGTCGGGGGGAAACTCCGCTGCCGCGGCAAATTGCTGCTCAGCGGAAAGACCTCCGGCGTGATCTCATGGCGACATGGAGAGAGCGACTGTTGCAACCCCGTGCAGGGCACGCTACCATAGTGGCGATAAGTCCCCTCTTTGAGGAGTGGCTAGAGAGGCGCCACGGCGCCCTCACCTACCGCCTGACGCAGGTCCTCACCGGACACGGTTGTTTCGGGAGGTTTCTACACCGAATCGGGCGGGAGGAAACGCTCGGGTGTTTCCACTGCGAGGATCGTCCGGAGGACACGGTGGAGCACACCGTAGAAGTCTGCCCCGCTCGGGTGGAGCACCGCCGTGTCCTTGTAGCGGCGATTGGCGGCGGCGATCTCTCGCGTCCGGCCCTGGTTCAAGCCTAGGTCCGGAGCGAGAGGGAATGGGAAGCCGTCACCACCTTCTGCGAAGCAGTCATGCTAGTGAAGGAGGTGGCGGGACGTGAGAGGGAAAGAACCTCAAGTCCCAGCCGCCGCGGGAGACGCCCTGGGCGTCGGGGGTCACGTGGTAGCTCCCGGCCACAGTAGGCGCGGGCCTGTGGACGGCGAGTTATGGGCTAGCTCGCCGTCCAGCCGTCTTATGACGACAGGCCGTGTTGACGGCGCGTTCGTGTTCCACGCGCGCCTCAAAGAGATGTCAGCAACCGAGTAGGGGTCCGCATGGGCCGATGCCTGCCAGAGCTGCGGGACTGTTCGAAAGAGACACCGTGGCCCTGGAACACAAAGGGCAAAGAAGGAACATGGATGGGTTTTAGTCAGTACAAGTCCGACACTCCCTTCCGCTCCGCCCAGAGTGGGGGGGGTCATTTGACGATTTCCCACCCGAAAAAAAAAAGAAAAAGCCGGTTTGAATCGAGTTCTATGGAGCCTTCGCCACTGATAGGGATTGAGTCTATGTTGTCATTGACTGGGCACGAATTCAGGCTCCAGGTTGTTACTGAAAGGTTCCTCAAGGACACTTTGTTCGACCTGGGGATCAAAGCCAGGACCCAAATTCCAGCAATCCACGACTAGAGCATTCAATACAGGCAGTCAATACATTCGTTTACAGTCACTTACACTACACACACACACACACACAAACTTACTTACACTTAAAATTCATGTGTGACATATTTAAATAAACTATAATCTGCATAAACTGACGGAATATTTACTAGTTCTGATAAATTCATGAATAACAGACGAATATTCATAAAAGTTTAAATTTACATTGGAATATGGAATACAATAAATATTCATCGAATTCTTTACATAAACGCATAATTTTCACGTAGGCTTTATATTCTATAACATTCATAAAAACGAGATGGAAAGGAATAAGTACCATGTATTTTAAGGTACACATATCAACTCGGAAAGGGATCGTCACCGTATCGCCGCGGTTCGTGAGCTTGTCCCGAGGCGAGGCGATTACGTTACGATTCCGATTAGTGTGTATTGCAGTAGGGAGTTTCATACAAAGAATACTAAATGGCTCGAGTTGATACGGTGACGATTCCTTTCCGAGTTGATATGTGCTATTCCCTTTAATCGACTTCTAAAAGTGAGAAGGTTGCGTCTTCGGCCGGTGTCTTGTATCTTTTTTTCATTGTGGCATCCGATTTCTCCGATTTACGTGATTCGTTTTCCATTTGGTAGAGGAAACACGCGCGGTGCTCCAATATAAATTTTATTAACTTTGCTTGGGTAAGTACCTACATCACGAATTAATTTCTATATATTTATTTTATTATATTTACTTTTAATATAATTTTGTTTTATTGTTAATTTAACCATTTTTTTTGTTATGAGACTATTAAATACTTTTTCTTTCTTTCTAAATTCGTATTTTTTCTTCTTCGTCTTTGTTGATCTCCTAATATCTTCTAGTTAAAAAGAAAAAATAACACTTGCCAAGTTTTTTTGTACGGAACCACAATAAATTTGAATCAAGCAAACAAGTCACCGACATGTGAAACTTATTTTGTTATTTTCCACTTTTTTTTTTGTTTTTGAGGCGATTTATTTATTTGGGTACATCCCGTTTTTTGTAAAAAAGTTTTTTTGTTGTGGTTTTAATTGGAGTATACAAATACAATACAGGCGGTGGAGGAGAATATCCCGATCGCCAACGGCAACGGTTTTTTTTTTTTTTTTTCGGGTTGGAAATCATCAAATCCCCCCACTCTGGGCGGAGCGGAAGGGAGTGTCAGACTTGTACTGACTAAAACCCATCCATGTTCCTTCTTTGCCCTTTGTGTTCCAGGGCCACGGTGTCTCTTTCGAACAGTCCCGCAGCTCTGGCAGGCATCGGCACATGCGGACCCCTACTCGGTTGCTGACATCTCTTTGAGGCGCGCGTGGAACACGAACGCGCCGTCGACACGGCCTGTCGTCATAAGACGGCCGGACGGCGAGCTACTCCATAACTCGCCGTCCACAGGCCCGCGCCTACGGTGGCCGGGAGCCACCACCTGACCCCCGACGCCCAGGGCGTCTCCCGCGGCGGCTGTGACGTGAGGTTCTTTCCCTCTCACGTCCCGTCACCTCCTTCACTAGCATGACTGCTTCGCAGAAGGTGGTGACGGCTTCCCATTCCCTCTCGCTCCGGACCATGGCTTGAACCAGGGCCGGACGCGAGAGATCGCCGCCGCCAATCGCCGCTACAAGGACACGGCGGTGCTCCGCCCAAACGGGGCAGACCTCCACGGTGTGCTCCACCGTGTCCTCCGGACGATCCTCGCAGTGGAAACACCCGGGCGTTTCCGCCCGCCCGATTCGGTGCAGGAACCTCCCGAAACAACCGTGTCCGGTGAGGACCTGCGTCAGGCGGTAGGTGAGGGCGCCGTGGCGCCTCTCTAGCCACTCCTCAAAGAGGGGACTTATCGCCACTATGGTAGCGTGCCCTGCACGGGGTTGCAACAGTCGCTCTCTCCATGTCACCATGAGATCACGCCGGAGGTCTGTCCGCTGATCGGCATTTATTTGAGAAATCTTCTTCTTCTTAGCGTTTCGATGGCAAAAATTTTAAATATGTTTAGCCCAAAACTCAGCTACGCGTACCCCACTCACTGATGCAGTAAATAAATCAGCAAGAGCGCAGGAGATAGAGCATGCGGGGCAATATGGAAGGTGGGCCATTGTTTGTGGGGAGACGCCGCAACCAACCCAAGACTGCCAACCCTAGCAGCTGTTGGCTTCGAACGCAAGTCGGCCGGAGCAAAGACAATCTCTGCAGATGGGGGTTCATGGATGGCACAGATCTCAAGTGCCTATGCGGCGTCTCCCCATAAACAATGGCAATTCGAGAAATGTATGTACAACATAACAGACGTAAATCTGAGCTAACATTAATAATGAAAACGTTTAGGCCAGTAGTTAGTGCTTGTTTACGTTGTTCACTGGAGTTTAACTATTTTCTAAATTTTTATGAACTCTTTCGGAATTGTTTTGAAATCCTTGGTTATAAAATACGTTTATACTGAACTTCATAATTTGCTACAGATCCGAGAAAATGATTAGCGCATATGAGAAATTATTACCCATAGTCGTCTAAAAAAAGTACACAAAGGCAGACAAACACACACAGACAGAAAGACAAACACTTATACTTTGCGAGGGTTAAGTCTATTGTAGGGTTTCATCGGATACCCTGAATAAATGTAAGTCTTTCGCAAGCTTAACTTCGCCATCTACCTATAAAAGTAGGTATGGTGTGGTAACCATATCCAAAAAAAAACTAGGTTCTCCATTCTACTTACATCATTATCTGCGTAGCCTTTTCTCAACTATGTTGGGGTCGGCTTCCACTCTAATGGGATGCAGCTGTATACCAGTGTTTTACATGGAGCGACTGCCTATCTGACCTCCACAACCTAGTTAGTACTGGGTAATACGATACTGGTAAGACTGATTGTCAGACTTTCGGGCCACTGACTACTTATAACGACTGTCAAAGATCTACAAATGACAGCCGGGATCAACGGCAAAGTGCTTTCCGAGGCACGTAGGAAACTCTGTATGTAATGGATGGTCACCCATCCACGAACCAACCTAGGCAAGCGCGGCTTAACCTGATGATCAACCCACTGCGGCTGTTATTATTTAGCCACGAGTACTTACATATAAACTACAATACCTTTTTTCATTTTTTTTTTTTTTTTCTCGGTCATGATCCGAGACACAGGAGCGTGTTCACATTTTGCTCGATATATTTTGGAGAGTGTACAATGCGAACGCTAGCAGCGTAAGCTTACATTACACGAGTTGGCGTACTAGTTTCTACACGGGTATTTTCATTTTGAGGCTTCTCTATATTATTAAGGGAAATACAACAACTCTAAGCCGTATTGTGATGCATGATGGTTCAAATTATCTACCAAATATCACATACAGAGCCAATTTACGCCATTACCGACTAGTAGGTATGCAAATCGTAGATGACGTAATAAATGATCCTTACAATATCTTCGGAAAATATTGTATCATTCATACTCACTACTACTACTTATTATCCATGGACACTCCAGACTTTTCTCACTTAATAGTAATTATGTCTGTACTCTGATGGACACGCCTTAACAGCTTAACGGATTTGAATGAAATTTGGTACTTGGATAGACTAGGTATTACCAACCTGGTGGTACCCATTCGATAATTTCCAACTTCCACACGAGTGAAGCCGCGGAAAAACGCTGATGTCGGAAATGACGTGCAACTTCACAAGTCTTTTTCCGAAAGAATAAAAAAAAAATGACTTTTTTTCATTTTAGTAGGCACAGTACGTATAGGTAAGTTTTAAAAACAGCAGTTGAAATAACTAAAAAACCCGACTGTAAAAACTGAAAAGCATAAAACAAGCACATTTTAAATTAAACAAAAGTTGGAAGCGGACGGGGCCCATTTGAATATAAAATTAAGAAAATGGAACCCCGCCTGCACCATTTTCATAATTTTGCAACTACTTTATTTGTTTCCAGCTTTTAAGTTTAGTAACGTGAAAGAATTCGCAGACGATTTAACTTTTTTTATTTTACGATTTGTCACTTGAAATTACTTTTAAACTTATCAGTTGTTTATATTTATGTAATCACCCTTTAAAACCCTTTATTTTGACACCCCACTCGATGGTATTGGAAGAAAAAAAAAATCGAACGCTACGATATGGCACCCTACATCCGCCATTTTTCTTTGTTTATCATTTCAATGTAACCAGTGACACTCGCGCCACCAAGACAAATTTAACGACGTATAATTTACCAATATCTGTTCATCCGTTTAGGAGTTACAAGGGAACATAGAAACAGACATTCATAAATAAAGGTCAAACACATAACCCCTTCTTTTGGGCTTCGCCGCAGTCGGGTAAAAACACATACCTATACGTAAATATTACAACCCCATCCCTCTCACAGCCTTCCGATTGAGGTTACCATCAAGCACACCAACGCTCGCTAATGATACTGCAACATGGAGTCAGTTATGTATAGCCGGGTACAGACTATTTGCAATACAACATACAATGTAGCATGCAATGCAACACGCAATGTAACATTTTCCATACACAACTGCGTGCACGCTACGTGGAACCCGGCTTAGGGTAAATGTTGCATTACATGTTATGTTGCAAACAATCTGTACCCGGCTTAAGTTCGAAGCTAAACTACCTTCTGCAGACAGGAGATTGGCATTATTCAGAGCACACACGCGATGTCAGTTCCCGATCATGTACACACGGCGGCACATGAAGCTGTACTTTTCCAGTATAGCTTGGCCTCGCTTTTTATAGATTTCCGCATATATAATGAGAGATCCGCATAAACTGGTGTTGTATAGCTTGATTGGCTGTCGTACGTAGCTGAAGGGTATCATCCTAAATCTACAGATATTGACGATAAAGCTACACAAGTACAGGCAGATTGGCGTTATTTAGATCACATCTATGCTGTGTTCCTGATCATCTGCTCGTGGTTAAAGATACGCTCTCAAGCTAGGTAAGGTGATAAAGCTATAAAAGTTATTAGTACGTCGTTCTATTGCAGATCTTGAGACAAAAATTCTGGTGGAAAAACGCAAAAACACTTCGCCCGAAATGTTAATCGCATCCGTCTTGGATGTTTTCTTCCACTAGCAGCACTGATTTGTGTCCAGCGTATGGCGATAGGTTCGTTCCCTATTACTTGAGACCTAAATATAACTAGCGAAATATGAGTAAAATATAGGAATACCTCTGCCTAACCTCTCTACTGTTAGTAATTGAAAGGGAACACCGTAATAGACGCAAGAACTTAAGGAAAACGTTTTCTCAGATCATTTTCAAGGAGGCCCGTGAGCATTGGAGATGAAAGAGGGCAAACCAAATTGTAATCACAGAAACAAGCTTTGAAGAAGAAAGATAAAAGAATCGAGGTTATTCATTGTACTAAAAAAACCGTATTCCCACCGCAACCGTTTAGGTAGGTAGCTATTAATCTTCATTTGTTTTAACTTAATTAAAAACATAATCAACAATCATAAATTAGATTTGGCGATCCTCGGAATTCATTATCAAAGTCAATAAACAGAACAAGATTGAATGGACCATTCCGAGAACCAGCAGCTATGATAAGATACTACTACTTACATCATATATACCAGTAATACCAAGTATTATGCCAATATATTGACATTTCCCCGAAACAATATCATCATGTTAATGGACGAGTGTCGATGTGATGTCCAATCTGGACATAAAAACGAATATTCATTATGTACTCAATTACGTCATAGCTTCATGAGATACTGATATGTTATTAAGTTAATGTTTAAGTTCCAAGAAATAAAAATATCTAGAGATTATACGAAGGAATTTAAATGTTTTATGGATTGGTTAAGCAGAAATATGGTTTCCGATAATTACTTTTCACTTTTATTGCGTCTTTCGTGTTGGCACGAGCTACTTAGATAAGGGATCACAATTATCATGACAATATAACCGAAAGACGTCCGCTGCTGTATATGTGTAGACACTGCTCTCACTCTCACTGCACTCTGTGTGTGTGCTCTTTGTATTAGTGTGTACGTGTGTGTATGTATGTGTGTACGTGTGTGTATGTATGTGTATGTGTGTGTGTTCGTGTGTGTGGCTGTGTGTGTTTGTGTGTATATGCTGTACGTGTGTGACTAGCCGTCTCTAATGCCCGAGATACACGAGGCTAGTTTTTCAAGCTAGTGTTAGTAAGCTAGCAAGTTAGTAAATCTGGCTTCGTGTATACAGAACTAGCTTCTTTTCGAGGATAAGAAAGCCTCGTGAATCTCGGGCATAGACTATCATTTTTGATCAGATAACACTCATAACAATGCTTTTCTGGTTGAAGCTACCTAATCTCATGACAAGGTACTTTACTATCTTGAGGTCAGATAATTATAACTGGGGTTCTTTTACATTTTCTAATGCCAGCCGGCAGCCGGTCCATGGCGGGACATGGAGGTAGATTAACATAATAATATTTTGAAGACCACTATTAATTGTACGCTTTTTAAATGCAAATAAAAATATTCCTATTCATGTACCTGTGAATCTAAGAACTTGTCTGTTTTTATTTTTCGTACCTAGCTAGTGTGAAATCTGTAACTCTATAAAAATAATTAAAACTGAAGTGTCTGTTTGTAATTTCAAAATAACAGCTTTTTACTGAATGCATATGAAAGCATGCGGTACTTGAGTGTCTTGTCTCTTGTCTCTCCAAAACGGCTGGACCGATTTTGACGGGACTTTTAATGGCAGATAACTGATTTTATATGGAGTAACTTCGGCTACTTTTATTTTAGAAAAAGAATTAGGGTTCCGTGTAAAAAAATTAAAACTCTTCAAATTGTTAACAAAATTCGATTTAAAAAGGAAAGTAATATTTACATAATAATTTCACGCGGACGTAGGTCCCGGGCAGCTAGTCTAATCTAATCTAAATCTAAATATATAAAAACGAATGGTCACTCCGAAATATCGAAAACCGCTTTAAGTATAAAGATGAAATTTGGCGGGGAGGTAGTTTATAGTTAGTAGAAGTCCGGTAAGAAAGGATTTTGCGACAGGGCCGGATTAAGGAGGTCTAAAGGCTCTCGCAAGTTTGTATGAAAGTCCTTCATTTATTGTGCTACAAACTTAAAATTTTGCATGGTGGTAGTTAATAGTTAGTAGACATTCGCTAAGAACGGATTTTGCGACAGGGCCGGATTAAGGAGGTCTAAAGGCTCTCGCAAGTTTGTATGAAAGTCCTTCATTTATTGTGCTACAAACTTAAAATTTTGCATGGTGGTAGTTAATAGTTAGTAGACATTCGCTAAGAACGGATTTTGCGACAGGGCCGGATTAAGGAGGTCTAAAGGCTCTCGCAAGTTTGTATGAAAGTCCTTCATTTTTTGTGCTACAAACTTGAAATTTGGCAGGGAGGTATTATATATAGTTATCGCGGACGAAGTCGTGGGCAACAGCTAGTAATTAATATACTCCTTATTTGGGCAAATTCGACAAGTGAAGCCTCACGACTCACGAGTTTCAATACTGGCTTCGATTTTCGGCAACCAGGAAAAAACACAACGTGTTATCGCAGATTTCATAACATATACTAAGCAAATAATATAGGTGATAATGACGTCACTTTGCAAGCGTGCCGCGCCGTCTATCCTTCCTCCAGATACAATGACGTGGACAACTACCGTATCTAAACGTTAGAAGGTAAAATATGCAAATTAAAATATGTGACGTCACGTCATGACACTGAGTCTGACACTGCCCATTACTCATGACTATTTTTTAATTTGAAAATCTTAACGGTAAAATGACTGACGTTAGTAACGTAGGTAGGTGACATGGATATAAACGCCAATAGCGAAAGGTCAATTTAAAAAAAAAAAATAAGGGTAAATTTTTGTAAGAAATAAGCCGGAGTACATTATCTTAAATGTGATTTTATTATTTGTCTATAAAATACTAACTCTGCCAGTTGTCAAAGGGAAACCGGTAGGAATCGAGTTGTATGGAACCTTCGCCACTGATAGACGCTTTAGTAAAGAAATCCGAATCAAACGTGTCTAAAAGAGTGATAAATATAAATTTTGGTGGATCGAGAGGGACAGGAAGGCCCCTTGAAATGATGGCTGGAGTGTGTGACGAATGTTATGAAAGAAAAAGGAGTAAATGATAGCGAAACGGTTAACAGAGGAGAATGGAAGAAAAAAACGTGTTGCGCTGACCCCAAGTGACATGGGATAAGGGTAGGAAGCTGATGATGACTTTCCTCAAGTCGAATGGTTTTTTCAGTACTTTTAAGACTGTAAGATTGGGAGATTGACCAACGATGTGATGGATTGTGTTCAAAATGGAAATGCCAGAAATAGGGAGAATAAATACATACCTACTAAGTACTAACTATACAGGGTGTAAACGGACCCTTCACGAAGCCGTCAACCAAGCATTCTGTAAATCAAACTGAGTAACTCTACGCAAAAATTATTGCTGGGAAACGACTTTTATTTTTGGGATGAAAGATCACGTTATACGTTAGGACTCAATGTAATGCAGAATAGCGCTAGAGGCATCCAAATACTCAGATATGGATCTTAATTCTTTAATTTTAATAGATGAGAGTAGGTAGATAGATAGGTAGGTACCTTTATATCAAAAGCGTATAAGTGCACGTCATAGTTCGTGGAAAAGTGACTAAGTAAGTACCTATTATCATTATGATAGATTATTTCGAAACATATTTAGATTGCTTTAGCACATCCTTTATGAAGAGGTGTGTATTTGATTATTATCTACTATGAAGTCGAAGTATGAAGAAGTGTACCTATCCGCCTCGTCGTGTCTGTTTGAAAGTGCTTATCTCCAAAATTGCTAAATTTCATTCAAGTTTTCAGTAGGTATTTGATAAAACACAGTATCTTCCGGAGAAAACTAGTGTGCATGTTTTAATAAGTACAAGGTGTTATATACTTACACAATAAGTGGCTTTATATATGCGTGTTAACACGGAATGTCAAAATACATAGGCAGAGATAAGTACAGTCGCCAGCGCATCAAGTTACCACAAACTAAAATTTCTCCAAATAATTTTAAACCATAGAATATTGATGATTAAGTTCAAAACTGAATGAGAAAATTTGACAGTTTGTGGTTACTTGATACGTTGGCGACTGTACGTACATACAGATATTATCGGTGGTGTATGATAGACATTCATCCCTTTCAATTCCTCAGTAACCTTTATTTTTTTCAAAGGTTCTTTCGCCACCCACGTCTAGAGAAAGGACTAAGCCTTTGAAGAAAGACACACCTCACTAGAAACACATAAAACACCTACATACTCATACATATATAAATAAATAATATTTAAGTATATTTGTAATTTCAAAATAACAGCTTCTTTTTTTTGTCTGTCTGTCTGTTTGTTCCGGCTAATCTCCGAAACGGCTGAACCGATTTTGACGGGACTTACAGGCAGACAGCTGATGTTATAAGGAGTAACTTAGGATACTTTTAATTTAGAAAAAGGTCCGGAAAAGGTTCCGTGCAAAAAAAACCCCAGCCGATTTAAAAAGGAAGTAATATTTTCATAATAATTTCATGCGAACGAATGTCGCGGGTAACAGCTGGTACATGATAAGAAACCCAATTTTACAAATGTACCATCTGTACTGCATTATTTTGTGGTACAAATACATACATCTACCTAGCTTTTATATTCGTGTAATCAACAATTTAGATATAGAAGACGTTTTTTAAGCATGTTTTCGTGAAGTCCCTAAAAAGTGATCATGTTTTCTTAAAAAACATTCAAACATTTTGACGTGACGAAACAAGTTAGCTGGTGTGTCTTAGTAACGTTTTTATAGGTAGGTACCTAATTGAATTGAAAACCTATTTGAATTGGGTAAAATTAGTTTTTTCACCACATCATCATCTGCCTAGCCTTTTCCCAACTTTATTGGGGCCGGCTTCCAGTCTAAGTATGGTAAAACTAAAAAAAATGTGAGCCATCACGGGACGCCTGGCAGATGTGAAACATCGACATTATTTTGTAAAAGTAATATGCAGAAAAGAACAGTAAAATAAAAAAAAAATAAAAAAAATACATCCATCAGGTGACGCACCGTACACACTACTGCATATAGGCTGTATATATATACCATCATATAGCGTGGCGACGCGTCGCCACGGCATGCGTCGCCACGCCAGAAATCGGTTTTACGTGCGGCTATAGATGTTTCACATCAAAAGAAAACAAAAAAAAAAGGTTAAAAAAAGTTATGAAGTTTCATGATCTGAGACACCACATGAAAGGTCTTACGTTTATTATGTTACACTTTGTATAATATAAGTTTATTTGGTATCGCCCCACGCATATATTATTATAATAGATTACCTAATGTTATAAAACACATGACTGTATTAAAATTTAAAAGGGCGGTAAAGGAAATTTTAATTATGAAAAGCTATTACTCAATTGACGACTTTCTAAATGATGATACACTGACTGATTGATATATACCTATTGTTATTGACCGATTTATAATATATACCTACTCTTACTCTAATTGACATATTGTTATTCAAGTTGGCATAATACTATTCTGTTTGACATTATTGATAATATTTTAATTTTTTTTTATTACTTTGACCATATCGACATTTTTTATTTTTCTTTTCTTTTTATTGTATACAATTCCAATGACATGCAACTTATTTTAAATTTATATTTGTGAACAAATTATTTGCATGCCCATGTGACGGCAAAATGTGGAGAACCTCATTATAAAAGAACATCTATGCCCTTAATACCCATGTTTGCAAAGATATAAATGATTTGATTTGATTATAGTTCCGAAACCTGACTTCGACGTACTACCCTAGACTACGTGCATACTCAATAGTTAGAGTAATGGAACTTCGTTACTTCGAATACCGACACGGTAATTAAGGTGCCAATTTTCGAAGTTATTAATGACTATAAACTGTAGTGGGTACCGGAGCGTTAGGGCCTGGACAAAACACCACAGCATGGCACCACCACCGTGTGACGGCACGACAGCGACGGCACTGCGCACCGTATACCTATACAACACCGTCCCGGGGTACGACGCCACGCCGCGGCGACGCGTCACGGCACCGCACCGCAGCACGACCGCCACCGTGTGACGGCACGACGTCGTATCGCGGTACGGCGCGGCGCCGTGACACATCACCACAGCGCGACGCTCGTTAACGTGGCGATGTTTCCAGGCCTTCGCGCTCATTTCAGCCTTCGGTTTATTGAATGTTACTAATAGTTTGGACGAGTTTATAGTTTAGTGCCACTCTACAATTCAGTTTGTTAACGTCCATACAAATAAACTAGATATGATAATGTTGTGAACGATCGGAGGATATAACATAGAATAGAAGGTGCCTTGTCTATCCAAGGTCTCTTTCTGAGTAATCAAAATAAACCCTCTCTTTCTCCAAAAGTGACGAGGAATAAGTCAGTTAAATAAAAAAGAAAGGAGAGACAGAATCATTGCCAAAAAATGATTATTTATTACTTATGTATGTTAACCAGACTTGTCGACATAGCTCACAGAATAAGTAAGCTGAAGTGGCAATGGACCGGTCGTATTAGCCGTAGAACTGATAGGAGACCGCGAATCAGCAAATGTAAGGTGGGACGCCTTCAGGCTCGGTGGAGTGACGATCTGCTCAGGGTGGCTGGTAGCAACTGGAAGAGTTAGTTTTAGTTCATGGCTTTATGTTCTCTAGAGGGCGCCATATCCAATTAATTTAATGTGACGTCACATAGCCCATAACCAGCGGCCGATACCTCATTTTTGACAAGTTATATTAGTAGTTCAGAAGTTATGAGGGAACAAATGAATATACACACATTCTGATCAAAATCATAACCCTCCTTTTTGCTTTGCCGTAGTCGGGAAAAAAATAGGTGCTCTGGCTAATGATTTTCGGTTTTTAAGATGTAAAAATCAGGTTTAGAAGATGTATTTATATCAAACAAACTTCGAGTATCCGAAGTTTCGAAATGAATGGAATCGTGGTTGGAAACGTGCGACGACGTTTCGGCCCCAATTTCATTTTTTCGTAGAATAAGAGCAGACCCCATTTCCCAAAAGTAACGGCTCTCAGTAAATTCCTAAAATATTAAGAGGAAACAAAATCATTTGGTTTTTTTATATAACCGAAAACTTGTGCGTAAACAGTAGGTAGAATTTTTTGAGGATAAAGATTTGCTAAGAAAGGCCAACATGCCTGAGAGATATTTCTCGAAAATGTAAAGCTAAGTCAGAGGCCTAGGGCGGCATAAAAACTTTGACACCAGCACGCGTAGCATGAGCACCGTAGAAACGGGTTTTTTAGACGGAAGAATCGACAAAATGACAGATTGTGTCGACACAATAAAATATTTCTTTGCACTATCTGTCATTTTGTCGATTCTTCCTTCGACAAAACCCGTACACGTGCTGGTTAGGCAAGAACCACACGATAAAGAAAGAAGAAGAATAGAATGTTCATGCAAGAGGAAGGTATGTAGGTTGTGTTGGTACCTAGGTATATTCTAATTCCTAGTATAACTAAATTGAGTATAAGGTAGGTAAATAGACTTGAGAGCCAAATAACAATAAAATTCCAATGCAATGCAATACGGGCGCTATTTCTTAGAACTTTAGCATTGTCTGTTTCATAATATGGAATCATGCCAAACGTTCGCCAAACCACATTTATTGTCCCTCGAATCAAGGTGTTTCTGCTTACGCCATAAAAAACACATTACTATATTTTACATACAATATGCATTACGTAACAACAGACAATTGTTGCTGAGCACTTACATAACTTTGGTACACACGGCGATACATCAACATATACATTTCCAGCATAACGTGGCCTCGCTTTGTTTAGATTTGCCGTACAATGAAAGATCCGCGTAAACTGGTTTTATAAAGGGTGTCAACAGACCCTTCACAAAGCCGTCAACTAAGCATTCTGTACATCAAACTAAGTAGTTACTTTACGCAAAAATTATTACTGGGAAACTATTTTTTTTTGGGGTGAAAAATCAAGTTTTACGGTAGGACTCAAAGCATTGTGCTGATCGATGGATTGAATAGTACGGGTGTCGTGGAGGTGTTTAATGTAAAAATCTTACATTAAAAACATGTATTTAAAAAAAAACTTGTGACAAAGTCGGAACTTTGACCCCCAATATCTCCGTAACTAGAAGGTTCCCTGGTATGGTCTAGAACAAAAAAAATATCGCAAAGACGGGGAGAACAAGTGCCTTTCGGCTATGTTAAGGGTCTATTTACACCCTTTATAGCTTGATTTGTCTTCGTGAGTACCATTGCATTTGGTAAAGCTGCTATTTGAAATTAAAACCAGCTACACCTATACAATCTTCCTTGTTGTAAATACGCTGTATAACCTTACCAGGTAAGGTTCTTCTTAGAGGGAGAGGAAGACCAAGGAAACGATGGATGGATTGTGTGAGGAATGATATGAAGGAAAAAGGTGTAAATGATAGCGTGACGGTTGACAGGGAAGAATGGAAGAGAAAAACGTGTTGCGCCGACCCCAAGTGACATGGTACAATGGCAGGAAGGTGATGAGGGAAGGTTCTTCTTCTTCGTCCTTTTGATTCCTCTAAAATTAAATAAGCTTAGATCAGAGCTCTGCCACCTGGATAGCGTTAGTTAGTAGTGGACTCGGACAAACCTCTCAAGTTGCAGGTGGAGGTGCACAAGGTGCGGGACAGGAGGTGGGTCATAAACATGGTAAATATCCCGTCACCTGCAGCGGCTTTAGCTTTGTAGTCGGTAATGCAGAGAACTGACTACCCGTAGCGGAAAACCAGGCAAGAAGTGGTGAAAACCCTAAAAAGGGATACCTGTGATTTGGTTACTAAGAGATTTCTGAAACCATACCTACACAACACAGAGCTTTTAGATAACCTAATAGAAACCACTACTTATTACACCACTGCATATTTATTTATTAACCTATTTTTTTAAAGGAAAAAGCATTTTAAAGCCCTATTACAGGTTTATCGTAATGAGTTGAACAACACTATTGCGGCCCGTAACATAGCTAACTTCACTCGTAACAAAATAATCGCGGGGCAATCCCAATTTCAATCCAATGTTCACAATATTGTGTTCAAGAGTACCGAATCACGTGACTGCAAAATTGACATTGGAATCGGATTGGCATTAGATTGGAATTAAAATTAGTTTGGAGAGTAAGCCTGCAGGGCGGTCCAACATACGGCCCCCGGGCCACCTTGCAGCCCGCATTGGTTTTTCATCCGGCCCGCAAGCTATTTAAAACTTTATCAGACATTAATATATATTGTGTGAACATTGTTTAAAAATGTCTCTAAGTCAGTTATTCCCGCGCCATATTTACCTACCTGCCCCACCTCACCTACCCGCGAATGCATACCACATCATCGCAGTCTAGTCTGTGGAAGGTTGTTTTATTTATTAGAGCTCACTTAGCGTTTCATTTGGCCCGCTTCTGTCACAAAAATACTAAACTTGACTCTCCGTTGGACACCCCTGTTTTAGATCTAACGGAAAATGACGATATCTGGGATCTCAAGATCACGACGAGAGTCGATATGTGGAATAATCCAACTTATTAAGGGCACACGGGATGACAGCGAAAATTCAAATTTTGCCCCCGCTTCCTCAGCCTCGTTCTATCCTGCTCGCACTATTAAGAAGATTATGTTAGGGTGAATTACACTATTGATGGAACGAAAATAAAAAACGACACTACTCAAATTGCAATTCCAAACATTTTAAACTATTAAAGCGAAGCGTTGTGTACCCGCCGATTCAATATGCGAGGCGTTTTCCACGTCGTTTTACTCAACATTTCTTGATACTAGGCCAAGTCATACAAATTCTTCATCCCTCTTTTTACTGAATCTGTGTGTAGGCAGACTAGAGGTACCTGACACGGCTAGTTTGTTTTGTTTCAATCATTTACCGGTATTTTCAAAATTAAACTTTCAGTTGATACAATGTGCGTGTGCTATGTGTGTTGCATACGTCAGCGTAGGGAGCAAAGGGCACTAACTACCTTGTTTTTTTTCCTTGTTTCTCCCTCTTCCCCTAGTTACCTTGCTCCCCACTTTCAATACATCTGTGCCAATCATAATAGGAGTCTGCGCTCATCGCATAAGAATTCTTCAATGTCCCTCTCACCGCACTGACCTCATTCACCGATCATTCTTCGTTCAGGCTATTTCTCTGTGGAATGCGCTTCCCCAGGAAATCAGGACGGCAACCAATCGTTTATCGTTTAAAATTAAAGTTCGCGAGTACATTCAGAAAAAGCTGGCAGTTTCGTCACAACGTTAATGTTTTCTTCATTGTTTGGCTTTTTATTTTAGTATATCCGTGTAAATTTCTATTAACATTAAATATATTGATATATATTTATAGTATTTTGATATATTGTTATATTGATATGTATTTTCCTTGTAGTTTATCTTTGTAATATTTTTTTTTTTTTTCAGATAGATATACCTACCACTGTTTGTCTCTGCATCACCCAAAGGTTGACTGGTAGAAAATGCCTATGGCATTAAGTCCGCCTCTGTACTTTGTGCATGAAGTGTTAAATAAATAAATATATAAATAAATGTGACCTTTTATTTATAAAACCTCAGTGTCTGTTAGAAAACTTTACAAAGGGTAGATAACAAAGGTTTTCCTTCTCACAACTAAGATATTATTTCCACTTTCAGTGAAGCTGGCGAACCGACGCTAATACCGCGTAGGTACCGCGTAATAAAGGGGTATTAAGAATACAAAAGGGGTATTCAGGGTTCTGTAAAGGAGGATTAGGGTGGCTAGTGGGAAAAGTGATTTTATATATTCCTGCCATACGGTGCTTTTCAGCATTTTCGAGGTATTCTAGCTGTCTTCGAGCTTTGGACTTAGCTGGTCAAAGGTAAAACTTCCATAGCCCGTCAGTTTCCAGGTATGGCAGGAAAATTATCCTATTTTCGCTCGCTCGTCCTTCCACGATTTAACTAATAAGGTTTCATTGTTAGACGGCCGTTCCTGGTAAAATATTGTCTGCTATTCAGTTGCACGACGATGATAACGAATAAAGAGCTCGTGGCTAAATAAAAACAGCCGCACGGGTCGATCTTGAAGGTTTGGCGCTTACCAAGGTCGGTCTATAGATGGGTGACCATCAATTACAATACCGAGTTTCCTCCGTGCGTCAAAGCACGTTAAGCCGTTGGTCCTGGGTATTATTTGTCGATCTTTGACAGTCGTTACAGGTAGTTACCAAAGGGTATCGTATTACCCAGAACTAACTGGGTTGTGGAGGTCAGAGAGGCAGTCGCTCCGTAGAAAATACTGGTATTCAGCTGCAGCCGGTTAGACTGAGAGCCGACCCCAATATAGTCGGGACAAGGCTAGGCAAATGTTGTAACCCGGTACAAAACAGAAAACATGAAAAATTAGTTTTCTATGACTGACTAAATTACTTTGTCGTTTCAGATGTTCTTTTTCAAAAACCTAAAACCGTGGCAATTGTATAATACCAGATCATATACAAAACGTGTAAGTATTATATCCGCCTTATGAGTAATTTAAAGTTTATTAACCATTCCTGACCTCCCAGCTTTTTTTTAATAAAAACTAGATAGTTAGTAATATGGGAGATGACGTACTGGGGATTTCGGCGACAGCAAGAAAACCGGTCCGTCATGATTATCTGGTCAAACCGCAAATCGTAGCTGAGTGGTAATACATAAGTAGATACTACACCTTCATTAACACCGGGACGTTGCTAATCCGCTAACGTATTTCCCAAGAGAAATATATGTCATGCAACACAATAGATAGCCTACTTCTGATAACGGAGATCCAAACTTGCAAAACCACAATGTATACCGATAAAAGTAACATAACATGACGCCTGTAATCACTAAAGGGTAAGGCTGGGGTGTATCTACAGTACACCCACATTTTGCATTTAATAGGAGGCGAGCCTCATGCCGTCAAACTCTCAAATAACACTTTTCCCGACCTGGGAATCAAATCCAGGAACTCATGCTCGCTCGGACAACGTAACTATCATTACAAAAATCCATTTCCACAGCGCCATCTGTCAGAATGTCCACGGTCTTCGGCTAAAGACTTAATTATTCCATTTTCTGCAAATAGTTTAGTGTCACTACCTTGTAATTGCAATTTTTAGCGTGTATTACACGCGGCGCTGATTCCCCGAAACGCGGCACATTCGAACGGGCAGTAATTACGAGTCGTACCAACAGAGAGGCCGCCGGTCTTACCGCGAACTGTTGGTAATTAGACCCTTCATTACCGCGCTACTCGGAACACTGATGGTAAGAAAAAGAGTTAATTCACTCAACCGGCTAACTACATAGTTTCGTACTTCCGAGGATTCGTTTGTGACCGTTTATCCGTCGGCGCTTAAATCCTTCGTTCCAGTTTGTGCACGTCTGCCTCACTCGTCACACTTTCGTAAAGCTTACATTATTTATTGTATAAAGATGGACGGCTAATGTTCCTGTATGGTAGGAATGTTGGATCATTTCAGCGTTATGTTCATATAAAAGTTGAAATAAATACGTCTGCATACCAGGGATTATCGACGGGGAATACTTTGGGATCGCGGCAGCATGAATCATTTTACTCGTGTAGTCCTGTGTTGTATATTCCTAAATGCAAAGCTACTAAGTATGTTTAGTATGACCACTTTAAGTGTGCTGTTCAAGAAGGTGTTGCTTGTCAAGAAAATTTGCATCGATATGTCAAACTTGGTACCTTTATTTTAGTTCTGTGTTTTCCCACCTGCACAGATAAGTTGGTAGAAGTGTACCCAATGTTTCACAGATAAATGACAAATCTCTAGTACCAATACAGATTGGCCACCTGTTTTAAAACGACATGTGAATATCAAAATCTTTTCACAAGGACACTTCTAGCTAGTGATGAATTATTCATTTCTTTTACCTTATTTCTTTCTTGGACCGAGGTTTACGATACTCAGAATAACGCTTTTTCCCTTTAATGAGGTTTTCCCAGAGCAAAAGAAATATCCGACCTTGTTTCCGTTATTAACGATTCGATTCTTTTTAAAACAGTCTTTTAAAGACCGAACGGTTTAAAAAAAAAAAGTATTTATTTATTTATTTATTTATTTATTTATTTAACACTTCAAGCACATAAGTACAGAGGCGGACTTAATGCCATAGGCATTTTCTACCAGTCAACCTTTGGGTGATGCAAAGACAAGCAGTGGTAGGTGTAAATCTGATAATAATTTTAAATAATAATAAGATTAACTACAAGATTAACTACAAGGATATATAAAATACTATAAATATATATCAAATACTATAAATATATATCAAAATTTAAATTAATGTAAATAAACATTTCCACGAATATACCAAAATAAAAACACAAACCATGGGGAAAACATTACCGTTGTGACGAAACTGCCAGCTTCTTCCGAATGTACTCACGAACTTTAATTTTAAAAGATAAGCGATTGGCTGCCATCCTGATTTCCTGGGGAAGCGCATTCCACAGAGAAATAGACTGGACAAAGAAAGATCGGTGAATGAAATCAGTGCGGTGAGAGGGACATTGAAGCATACGGTTTTGCGATGATCGCAGGCTCCTATTATGGTTGGCACAAATATACTGAAAGTGGGGAGCAAGGTAACTAGGGGAAGTGGGAGAAACAAGAAAAGAAAACAAGGTGGTAAGCGCCCTTTGCTCCCTACGCTGACGTATGGGCAACCACTTAAGAATAGTCCGGTGTTCGGAGACATGATCATATTTACGCAAATTGAAAACGAATCGAATGCAGTTATTTAGAAGACGGTCAAGTTTGTCGAGGAGATCCGCATTCAGGTCAAAGTAGCACACGTCACCGTAATCGATGATAGGAAAAATTAAGGACTGTACAAGCATTGTTTTCGTATTTGAGGGTAAAAAGTTTCTCAAGCGGTACAAAGCCCGCAACGAACCAGTAACCTTCTGACTGACACGAGCAACTTGAGTATGCCATTTCATAGAGCTATCGATATGCAAGCCAAGATCCTTGACCTCAGTACTAAAAGGAACGACCGTACCGTCGAAAAGAACTGGTGGCAAGGTTGTACCATTCAACTTGCATAGACTGCGAGAGCTGCCAATGATGATCGCCTGACATTTATTAGGATTTACTGCCACACCAAATTTATCGGACCAGGTATTTATTGCTATCAGGTCCCGATTTAAATTGTCGATCAGATCTCGAATTTCGTCAACCCTCCCCTGACAGTACAACTGCAAGTCATCGGCATACAGATGATACGCACACTGAAGCTCAGAAGTAAGGAGATTAATAAAAATAGAAAACAGAAGAGGAGAAAGAATACCGCCTTGAGGAACACCAGTCTCCAAATCACACCAACATGATGAGGAATTCCCAACATGAACTGACTGCTGGCGTTCCTGAAGGTAAGAGGAGAACCATTCCAGTGCTCCGGGAGAGACCATGACATGGGATAAAATGGCTAAAAGGATGTCGTGACTAACGGTATTGAAGGCATTTGAGAAATCGACCAGCACCAGTACCGTTACCTTGGTGTCTTCTAGTCCTGCCCTAATATCGCCAGTCACTTTAAGAAGGGCGGAAACAGTGCTGTGCCCAGGCCTGAAACCAGATTGAAGTGGGCTGATAAGCGAGTTCCGATGGACAAAATCGGAGAATTGCTTGTGCACACAGGCCTCAAGCACTTTAGATAGAAAGGGAAGGATCGAAATGGGACGGAAATGGGCAGGAAGACAGGGATTAGGGACCTTGGGTAGCGGACAAACATAGGCTTTGCGCCACAGGGAAGGAAATGCTCCGGTAAAAAGGGAAAAATTCACAATGTGGGTAATCGCAGGTAGGAGCTCATCCAGAAGAGTTATGATCATACCACGGGTGATATTATCACAACCCACTGCTTTCGACTTGATGGACAGGATGATCTTTTTGATCTCTCCCGGTTCAGCTGGAACGAAGCAAAAGTGGTTAATATTAGGGCGCGTTAGACCAGAAATTAGGGACAAAGTTCGTTGCTTGGTTAAGCGATCCATGGAGGAAGCAGAAGAAAAATGTCGGTTAAGCTCGTCCAGGTCAATAGAGTTTGGAAGGTCTAAATGTCGCGGTTTGCCGATACCCAGAGTTCCAAGAAATTTCCATGTATTTATATTGTAGAAGATAACATTGTGGTTTTGTGTTTAAAAATGAACCTCAGATAGTGTACCTAGGTAAGCCACACATACATGCATTTTTTTGTAAATATCGCCCGGATGTAGACAAATGGAAATAGCGTTGTTATCAACAGCATATTCAGTCTGAGCGCATGCAAAAAAACCTGCCAAGGGCGCGTCGTACTCATACGCACATAGGGTTCCGTAACACCTAATAATATAATAAAAATATTTTGAAGGCTCAATCGTATGTTTTATTGTATTACATTCAACATCAAAACTAAATTTGTTTTTCATAGTACGTTAATGAAAAACAAAGTTATTGCTGCATTTTGATGAAATAGTCCCTTATCTCAAAAACTAAACACCTAATCTTATTCAAACTAATTTTCGTTAAATTTTTTTTACGTTGTACAATCCTACATTTTTTCAGACTTTCCTTCTCTTACTTTAGAAATTAGAGGGGACACACATTTTACCACTTTGGAAATGTTTATCTTTCAAACGATTGATTTTGAGAAAAAGTGGTTTTAGGAACTTCAACGTCATTTCAAAGACCTATCTATGGACACCGCACGCACGTATAGGTTTGATGTTTTTTTTATATAAAAATCGTAAAGCGGTTTACAGACATCTACCTACCAAGTTTCAACTGTGTAGTCCTAATAGTTTCAGAATCAAGTGGCTGTGACATAGAGACGGACAGACAAACAGATGACAGACAGACATGACGAATCTATAAGGGTTCTGTTTTTCGCCGTTCGGATACAGAACCGTAAAAACTTGCATAGCAGCAAACGTAGTTACAGACATTTTCTCAGTAATTTGATAAACACCTTGAAAACGTGTAAATATTTCTTTCTTGAAATATTTCGTTGTGAATAAACTTGTTGGGTTAGTACTATCCGGTCTTAGTTCGAGATCTTCTAAAGATAAGCATCCGACGTGATGCACTGTCAAATTTATATTTAGTTAGGCAAATCTTACCTATAACTACCATTACAGATCTGCGATCCAAGGCGATAGAGTGGCCTTACATGCTAAATCCTTAATCTACATCCTATAAAATTACATACTATATTCTAAATCTTAACGTACATCTAAATAAACCACGAGCTCCTCATTCCTGACATTCATTTATAAATTGAATCTTAAAATATTTATTCATGTATTACAATTTAATCATGCATTTCAACAACAACTAAATAATAGCCCATATTAACGGTTTATTTCAGTTCGGAAACTTAAATTTGCCTCCGCAAGGAACTGTACACTGGTCCTAACTCCAAACGTATAACACGGTTTCAGAACCAATAACTCAATTAAAAAGGAGTGTAGTGGAAATATATTTCCGTATTTCCACTCGGTCGATAATGGAGGTTAACACTAGGGTGTTAGCCTTCATTATCGACCGTCGAAATGCGACCAATATCAGAACTATGGTCTGGTCATGCAGGCCCAACATTACCCAAGTCAGGCCCTACCGAACGACGAATGGAATTTTTTCAATATAGGTCTGATGAAATATGAAAAAAAGAATGAAAGAAAACATATTTATTTGTCGCAGGGACATGACGTGCATACAAAAAAGAATAACGTAACAATAATCAATAATCAGTACTCCTGGACACGGCTCGTATTATTAGAAGGTTCCTCTCTCTGGAGCCCTGACCGCCGGTAGCTTGGACCCTGTTCCCGATACCGGTGGGCTACAATTTTTTATATTTTAAAATGTTTTTTATGTTGTTTTTAGTTTAAGAAATATTTAAACATGTATAAGATTTGTATGAAAATAAATAAATGTTCATCATTATCATACAAAGCGCACGCACGCACGCCACGCTTGCTTAGGTTGGTCTATGGATAAGTGACCACCCATTTCATACCGAGTTTCCTCCGTGCCCTGAAAAGCACGTTAAGCCGTTGGTCCCGGCTGTCATTTGTAGATCTTTAACAGTCGTTAGGTAGTCAGTGGCCCAAAAAGTCTGACAACCAGTCTTACCAACGGGTATCGTATTACCCAGTACTAACTGGGTTGTGGAGGTCAGATAGGCAGTCGTTCCATGTATAATACTGGTATTCAGCTGCATCCGGTTAGACTGGAAGCCGACCCCAACACAGTTAGGAGAAGGCTAGGCAGATGATGGTTTTTCTCTAAAGCATGCAAAGTAGGCAGTATTAACCCAACTAAATTCATTAATTCGGTAATTCCCTAGATCTCACGTAAGCGAATTTATGAATAGCATTTGCTTAATCTAATGTGTAAGTTCTGTGTTCCATAAATGCATTTATAATGTGCCTTCAAATGTATTCAAAACAACTAGCATTTAATCGTGGTTTTGCACGTGTGCCGCTAGGAAGTTATCCCACGGAAGACCTACTATCGGAATTAGAATTATGGTCTATGGGCTGCGGGACTGTTCGAAAGAGATACCGTGGCCCTGGAACACATAGGCCAAAGAAGGAATATGGATGGGTTTTAGTCAGTAAAAGTCTGACACTTCCGCTCCGCCCAGAGCGAGAGGGGTCATTTGATTATTTTCCATACTAAAAAAAAGGATATGGTCTATTAATCTGTTTAGCAGTCAATATGTGGAAATGTTACTTAAGTATTTATAATACGAGTCATTATTCTCTAGCCCCAATGCCCCTTGTCCCAATTCATTTGGGGTCGGCACAGCATGTCTTCTTCTTCCATACTTCTCTATTACTCGTCATCTGATCAGACACCTCCTTTCGTGCAATATCATTCTTCACATAGTCCATCCATCGTTTCTTTACTCTTCCTCTACTCTTATACCCATCCACAGTTATATTCAAAACTTTCCTCACGACATTTTCTTCATTCCTCCGCATCACATGCATACCACGACAACCGATTAGCACACAACTTTTCAGTCACCGGTGACATTTATAATATTAGTATGGATGGTATTGCCCTCATTAGGTAAAGTCAAAGATAAAGTGTTTTTAAGATTCATTCATGTTGGGTATTCCTAGGTCTTTAGCAGTCTAGGGACGCCCCACATTCACAGTTATCTTAATTGACTCAGTAACCTCTTGCGTTTATTATCTTTTGTAAGTTCATAACAATAATACGAGTATATCTATCATTGTAGTAGATGCTCATTCATGATAACCACAGCAAATACACTCGGTCTGCGCGTAATGTTCCGGGTTCTGAGTTGAAACATCTTGCCTTTAATGCACGAAGGTTGGTGGGTTTATAATATCTAGCCTATGAAAAATGGCACAGTTAGTATTTTATAGATAATATAATCAAGATATGTACTCCGGCTTACCTACAAAAATTGACCCTTCGCTACTGGTACCTAGTACGTAAACCCACATTTCGCCGAATTTGTTTTTGAAAATGAAATGAAATGAAATGAAAATTCCTGAAGTCGGTGGCAAAAAAGTCATTGAAACGAACAAAACTCACCGACTTCCGAAAGTAAAGTTAATTCTCATTATTTAGTGTTTTTTGGAAGTCGGTTGTTTTTTAAATAGTATAAAATAGGGGGCGAGCCTATTGTCATCAACTAGGCACTAATCGGACTGCTACTGAGAAATTCCCAATGGAGAAACCCAACAATCCTGAGCCGCGAGATGCGAATTGGGTTTTTAGTTAAATGCCTACAAAACAAGTCAGTTCTCGTTTTTGAGCCTATTAATATTAAATCTTTCAACATACATACACAATATCACGCCTGTAATCCACGAAGGGTTAGGCAGTGATGATACACCCACATTTCGCCAGTTTTATTTACGTCCCATGTAATTGCAGCGAACTTATTGCCATCAACAGGGCACAAACCCAGACTCCGTGGCTGGCACTAAGAAATTCCTGATGGAAAAACCCTATAACACTTTGCCTGACCTGGAAATTGAACCCAAGATTACATGCTCAGCAGTTGCGCTTGCGACTACTTGGCACGGATCTTGAGCTCTCGGCGAGAGGCCCCGGATCGCACTTATGGAAAACCACCAAAGAGAGCTAATAATTCGCCTCTAGCAGGTGAGGTCAGCGCTCAAAATCCGTGCCGATTTTTTTGTACTAAAAGACACATACCTATATTATCTTATCTTACTGCTAAATACCGGGTGTAAACTGACCCTTCACATAGCCGTCAACCAAGCATTCTGTACATCAAACTAAGTAACTTTACGCAAAAATTATTGCTGGGAATCGACTTATTCTTTTGGGGTGAAAAATCACGACTCGACGGAAAGCACTCATAGCATTGTGCTGATTAATGGATTGAATAGTACGAGGGTCGTGGAGGTGTGTAAAGTAAAAATCTTACATTAAAAAGATGTATTTAAAAAAAAACTTGTGAAAAAGTTGGAACTTTGACCCCCTGTATCTCCGTAACTGGAAGGTTCCAAGTTATGGTCAAGAACAAAAAAATGATCGCAGTGACGGGGAAAACAAGTGCCTTTCGTTTATGTTAAGGGTCTATTTACACCTTTTATGTACTATTGCGAAAGTTTGTGAGGAGGTTTGTTACTCTTCCACGCAAAAACTACTGAACGGATTTGAATGAAATTTGGCACACAGATAGTTTATAACCTGGATTAACACATGGGTTTTTTTATTTTATGAACTCCACGCGGGTGAAGCCAAAGCTGTGCGCATATGCTAGTTAAGAAATAATTTTAAGAGAGAGCATAAATCAATTTCTTTCTACTTGTTATTTGTTCAGAGTAAACTTCAAGTTGTCTCTGGTTACAAGTCGGAGTGCAGTGGGGTTGGGGTTTATAAACGATGTCCAATAATAATTTAATTTCTCCACCGAAGAATTTCTGCGGTTCCACAATAACGATATTGAACTTGTTACTCTTACTTCTAATTTACTAAATATAATTATTTAGAAATCTAAAAGGTTCTTGAAACTTTTTAAATAGGTAGACTTGTACTGATTTTATAATAATCATGTTTTGATTATTAATTTTAAAAAATACCGACTACATTGCATACTGAAATACCTACGTGCCTCATAAAGCACATTAAGCCGTTGGTTCCGGCTGTCAATCGTAAGTCTGACAACTAGTCTTACCAAGGGGTATCGCATTACCCAGTACGAATTGGGTTGTAGAGGTCAGATAGGCAGTCGCTCCATGTACAATACTGGTATTCAGCTGCATCCGGTGAGACTGGAAGCCGACCCAACATAGTTGGGAAAAGGCTAGGCAGATGATGCCCGACTAGATTGTGTCATGTATGATTCATTCATAACACATCTAGTCGAAATTTACCTACACGAAGATTCATGTCAAGAATCTCAACTAAACCGAATGGTGAACATATTTATCAACTTTTTTTCCCCCTCACTGTTATATCAGATAGGTACCTACCTAGTTTAATAACCTCATAAGCACTTCCTGGACAAAAGTATCAGAAATAATTGCCATAAAACATTTATTAATTTCAAGTACCTACCTACCTATCTAACGCTAAAATCTACAAAACGTTCAGAAGTTTCTATAAAAGGTTATTCGTTATTTTTACACGCGTTGCTGCAAGAAATGAATTGAAAGAAACTTTCCTCGGTAAAAAATGATGAAGTAATGAAGTTCCATATTTTCACAAACAAAACCACTTCAAAGCAACCAGTTTTTCCTCCACGTTCCTCGAGATTGTTAACAATTTCAATATCCTAGAAAGTTAGTTTCTTAAGAAATGCCATAAGACTGCAATTAGTTGCTAGAACCGGTGGTTGTTCGATGGTGGAGTAATAATAGCTGGTTACCCAGTATTGTTTCGCTGCAGTAAGTTGCAACTGTTGCTCGACTAGTAACTAGATTTTTTTATGATGATAACCGGAACTGTTTCGATGTAGTGAGAAAGATAATTATAATGTAGTTTATTTATTTATTTATTTATGGACAAACAAACAGTAGCTCAATAAAAATAAGTCACATTATCATAAATATTACATTTTAAAACAATTTTGCTACCCACAACGTTCTCCACAGATTACAATTTAAAGTATTTAAAACTAGCTGGTAACAACACAAATACAATACCTATACAACGGTCATTATCCTGGAACTAATTACATTGATACCACAACCACAGCCGCATGTTCCATGTTCCATGTTCCTGGCGTGTGTTCTGAGAGCTGTACGCAAACGTTGTTTGTAAATGACAGGCTGTCAGATTTCATTTAACTGAAATGTTTGATATTTAAACACACTGTTTACTGTTTCTATGAACGCGGTTTTACTGTTTCCATCGCGTTGATTGTTAATTTGCTGATTGTTGAATGGAGTTCAATTCATTTATCACGTTTGTTACATTTGATAGATCTTGCATGGTGTACATGATATAGAATATTCTATTATATTCTATTCTTGATAGCTACGATTCTGTAACAATGATTGGAAGTCCTCGAAAGCACTTGTTACCAACGGATTTACTTACACAAATTGTGTGAATAACTTCAAAATCAAAATCGAATGTCATTTACTCAAATTAGTCTGATTATTATATTTTTTGTTTTTTTTTTTCTTTTTTATTATAATCAACACTTTTTGAACGTCAACGGTTACAAGAGGCAGTCCCCGAAAACGCCCACCCTTCGACACTTCGTAGTGTTTTAGCTGGGAGGAAGATGTGG
The DNA here is from genome assembly GCA_910589295.1 of Noctua janthe. Classification (NCBI taxonomy): domain Eukaryota; kingdom Metazoa; phylum Arthropoda; class Insecta; order Lepidoptera; family Noctuidae; genus Noctua; species Noctua janthe. The sequence continues at coordinate 14,112,708 of OU342559.1, read as the reverse complement.
CTGAACAAACTCCCCAGCAACACATCTGTCCGTTAGGTTAGAAGAACCAGATTCTATTTAATATCTTCCGTTAAATAATAGGTACCTACCTACCTGTGTGATATCATTCATCCTTAATACCATAAACAATATCCATAAGTGTCTCCAATATGACTTTGTCAATATACGTAGCAACCATCGAAGTGTAAGCTGAATCATACTGATTAACTCATTTAGCGACAAATATTCCGGTCCATATTCGGACGCTTCGATTAAAAAATGAGTCGATGAACCATATTTGTGATTTAATAACAAAACGAATATTTGTCAAACATCGTATTGTGACGTCAAGTTTGACGAAGAGATCGTCAACTTCAATACAATCATTAAAGTACTAACACACAACCCACCTTTCTCATATAATGGGTGTAAATAGGCCCTTAACAAAGCCGAAAGGCACTTCCTCTCTCCGGCTTTGCGATCATTTTTTTGTTCTAGACCATACATACGGGAACCTTTTAGTTACGGAAATATTGAGGGTCAAAGTTTCAACTTTTTCATAAGTTTTTTTTTTAATACATGTTTTTAATGTAAGATTTTTACTTTGAACACCTTCACGACCGCCGTACTGTTCAATCCATTCATCAGCATAATGCTTTGAGTATGTTCCATCGAGGCCTACCTTAAAACGTGACTTTTCACCCCAAAAAAAAAGTCGTTTCCTAGCAATCATTTTTGCGTAGTTACTTAGTTTGATGTACAGAATGCTTGGTTGACGTCTTCGTGAAGGGTCTGTCTACACCCTGTATAAGGTCGCATTAAAATAGATGGACAATTTTAACACAGCTTTCAGTACGTCTAACCAAAGATATCCAATAAAAAAAACACGGATTAAAGTGATTTTCTTTGACCTAAAATCATTGGGTAACCAACATTTTTAGTGTATTTTCGTTAGCTGATTTTTTTTCTTGTAAGTATCAGACGGACGACGGACGGACGGACGGACGGAAGACGTCGGACGTTGTGTCGGTTTCAGTGCGTTTTTGTTTTTTTTAGTTTGGTGGTCTGAATGATGTCTAAAAGTTTATCCATCTATTTTAATGGGACCTTATATAGTTACCTAAGTAGATATGTAGATAGATACCTACAAGTACAATGAGCGTTTGTAATTAATTATTACACATTAGGACATTATTAATGCACTCAGCAGTAAACTCGGCAATTACATAATAATCAGAATTTCAGTAGATAAATATGTATCTGCCAAAGTAAACTCCCACCGGTGCATGCTATCAACAATGTAATCCCCCGATATCTTAGACACCTGAAGCTGAAGTCATTAAATAATAGTGATACCGACAAATTGATTCACCTCTGGCATAATGAATGGCTGGACGCAGATTATATTACAACAGCGGCTCTAGGACTAGCGCACGGGGTAAACTTAACTTAAATAAAGAAAGTACAATTATCCTAACAAACGGTATCATCCATAGATATGAATAAATTCTTAAAATTATGAAAATACTTTCGACCCGCCCCGGTTTCTCATAGAAATCTATGGCTTGAGTAGAACAAGGCGGCTTGACTTTTTCCGACACGTCCAACAATTATTGTCATATTTCAACCAATTTACACAAAACCATGGCAAATTATATACCTGTACCTTCCTCATGAATCACTCTATCTATTGGTGAAAACCGCATGAAAATTCGTTCAGTAGTGTTTGTGTTTATCGCGAACAGATAGACAGACAGATAGACAAGGCGGAGGACTTTGTTCTTATAATATGTAGTGATTAAATGTGAAAAGAGTATTTTCAATTTTAAAATCTACGTATTTACGTCACGTTTACACCGCACGCTGGTGCTAGGGCCCCTGATTACAGACACACTCCGCAATAACAAGTGTGTAACTAAACCAAGCAGCATGGAAGCAGTCAGTGCTGTGACCCAATTGGAACGTTACCAGATCAAACATACGGCCGGTTAAGTGATTCCCAAGAATTTCTCGTATAAACATACTGACATTACGAAATTCAGTGTCTCAAATTTTTTCTTCTCATAAAAACCTGTTTATATATATATTGTGCAAACACGACACGTGTTCGTAACTATGTCGATGTGATTTCAAGAAACAGTCTATTTTTTTTTTTTTATATCTGAGAAGTACTTAGTTCATAGATTTCCGAGAAGGCTGGGGAAACAAACAGTCAATTTTCTCCTATATAATATTAGTGGAATTAATTATGGACTCCGCCCTGCGCCATGACGATGGCGTGACAAACGGAATTCTCGGTAGAGATATGACACCATCTCAGAATGAACGGGGGAAAAGTACGAAGGTCTATAGTAGGTACATCTACTTCCGCTGTAAACACGACGAAGAATTTAATGTAATATCTAGGAAATTCAGCAGTGGTGTGGCGGTCGCATTCCCAAGTCATAGGTCTCGAGTTCGGAAACTAAACCAGCATGCCTGAGACATATAAAGCCAAGTCCAAGGCCATGGGCGGCATAAAAACCCTGATACAAGGTTAGGCTCTAGCCACACGAAAAAAAAGACTGTGAAATTGCCTAAAGAGGTGAGACAACCATTGATTGCACTTCATTGTTTAAGGATTTAGCTACGCCTCTCAGGTGTTGGATGAATAAACAAACAAGTGTTTAAAAAAAACCTTTTAGTTTCAAACTTGATCCAGACTTTTCGCTGCCTCTTGTGGGATTGCAAAATTGCAATCACCGTAGAAAATACGTCTGTGACAAAACAAAACGATTTTCCCGACAGGAAAAGTAATCAGATGAAAACGATTTATCCATGTGTGCATTGCGTAATTCAATTTATCGGACGAGACGCTTTCAGTATTTCAGTTAATTTAACACACGAGAACTGCGTAGTTTATTTTCAGCCAGCTACCCAATGGATAGTGATAACATCGATATGAATGCTATAAGAGTAAATCTATTCATTAAAATTTTCATGACACTGCACACGGGCTTGATTGAGACCATTCACTAGAAAACGAATTTATTTTTGGAATAACTCAGTTTTCTCGCTGAATGGTGAATAAATACCTCCGAATGGTGGAAAAAAAAATACATGAAACAAATACCGGTATTGAGTGCAAGTGAACGACGATAGCATCCATAAATTGAATAAATATTTTCTGATGAAATTCAACAACTTTCCTACATATTTGGAAAACTTTTATCTCAAACAAACAAGAGTTTATGCCATGACAGAACAGTTCATGCCACGCCCATTTATTGAAACAATGACTTCGTAAGCATACACTTATTTCATTAGGTTTATTGACAATATAGGGAAATGTCACAAAGTCTAAGTTGTAAGCTTTTATGCCCCAAACTTCATTCTTCTCCAATTGCCTACCTATGCCAGATATAAAACTCATAATGAGGTCGGGCTCAAATCCAGCCTTTGGCTCCACCTACTAGGAACTTCCTCAAAAATTCAAACTAGAGAAATAGTTGTTGATAGTCCTCAATTACTATTGAACCTATGGCGACGGCAACAGAACCTAGATATTAAGTTAACAGAAGGGTGTAATCCATGGGCTGCGGGACTGTTCGAAGAGAGAGAGATACCGTGGCCCTGGAACTCAAAGGGAAGGAACATGGATGGGTTTTAGTCAGTACAAGTCTGACACTCCCTTCCGCTCCGCCCAGAGCGGGACAGGTCATTTGATGATTTCCCATCCAAAAAACAAAATAAGGTGTAATCCATTGAAGTAGAACCGTATAACGTCAGGTTAGTGCCGGCTGCCTGTCCTGCCGAGCCCCTAGTCACCCAGGCGTGACGACCCACCCCTGCACTCCGATGTTATTGATACTTTCCAAGAAAATCTTCGCTAAGTGTTGCTTGTAACGCGATCAAGTTACACGGTTTAACCTATTTTCTGGCTCGTTATTTATTTGTGTACTGTTTTTCAGTGTTGCTTTGTTTTGTATTTCCTTGTGTTAAAGGAAAGTAAAAGGTTACATGAACTGGGATAATTTATTATTCCTTCATAATTTAAACTGGCTGGTTCGATATGGCGCAGGAGACGCGTACCTGGGAGGCCTTTGCCAGCAGTAAGGACATACAAGGTTATATTAGAAAAAAAATAACTATCTCAATTATATAAGGTCTAACTATTCATACACGAAATATTTTAAGGGAATCATCTAACGGCTATAACAAAGCCATTTCAAGGGATTTTTGTTTTATCTGAGTATATTTTTTAATAAAAATAAATAATTTAAAATTGCTTGACCCACAAATAAATACTGGCTCCTTATTTTTAAGCATCCATTACGCTAGTTTATTACGTTGTATTTACCTGCTGTCATTGTTAGAATATGGTAGTAAAGGTTTTATGCAAAAAGTCTCAAAAATTTTAGAATATTATAATAATTACGTGAAAAAAAAACACTCCAATATTTTTTTTTTTAGTTGCTATGGCGACTTTACGACTTATAGAAGTTACTCTTAAAATATTTCGTGTATAAAAATATAGACCTTATATTCTTGTTGCGTAAAAAATATTGCATTGCAGTTTCTCTAGCCTAGTCACAACACAACACACCCGAATGAGGAAACAGCAATAACGGGAAGTGCACGTGCCCCCACAACATACTAACAAATAATTCTAAGTAACCATTGAATCATTAGAGAACTACTAAATACCGCATCATGTCGTCACTATTAAAAACCATAACGTAATACACGTGTCCAGAAGAGTAGCGCAGACGCACCGCAGCTGCCCGTCCTTCGCGCGCCGGTAATTTCGTTAATGCTATTTTAATCGGCATGTAATTGGCCCTCATTGGGGACACGGAACACGGCAAGAGACAAATTACACCAATTCTCAGAAATTTGGTAAAAACGCTTCAGTATAAACAATTAATGGAATTATGATACGACCATACCCCGCGGTTCGAAGCAATCGAAGTAAAACATCGGAAAATTAGCTGACACGAAAAAACGTAGCTACTGTTAGTAATGCATTCACAGAAAATATGGGTTTCCTATAAATCCATTATGAGCCTGCATTACCTTGTTATTACATGTAATTTACTAGATACACGAAGCATAAAATTGTTTGCGGGTATTACAAAATGTGTAAGTACTAAAAATGTAGTGCAGGTTCCAAAACAGAGCAACTACTTGAACGTTTTTTGTATTTAATTTTCGGACTTCTGTGGAGCACTTAAACTCGTGTCGAAATGGAAACCAAGGCCGTTGAAGTTGGTTTATCGCACAAGTGCTCTAAAAACACAATGAATGCGAAATAATAGCGTTATAAACCGGCTTCGGTGCGCTACATAAATGCTATTGATAACAAAATACTCTTACATTTTGAAACTCTAGTTTTAACCGCCATACTGGTAAGTAATAGGTGTGTACATTTAAATGTGTACAGAATACCTACTTGAGTGTTAGTTCAAGATCACACCTAATCGATTTTCGACACGAACATCGTGCTCCAATCACATTTCAATAACAGTTCGAAGAATAGAACAGATAACTAGATGTAGTTACGCGAAAAGGATTCAATCCACAACAGGGCCACAATAGACATAACTGCACCAAACTGATGCTAAACTTCGATACTATCTGCCCGTAAAAAAGATCCAAACAACCAAAAAGCTATAATTTTTATCAACGTATGCACCAACCGATATGTAACTTGTGGCTTATAGTATTGATATTGATTGGCATCAGTTTGGTACACTTAAGTCATTTTTAGAAATGTTGTGGATTGGATCCTTTTCACTTAAATGCATCCTATTTATGCTATTTTCCGCAACCAACACACGTCTGATTCATATCCCCGTGAAACTTGGTGAGACAGTTCCTAATGGGCAAACCATTACCATATTTTGCCCTTAGAATAATAACGTTTTTGTCTATAAAATAATGAGCAGCACTTTTCTTAGTGTGTTCGTTTATCCGAAGGCCTCAAGTCGTGCTTATGAAGAATTAATCAATAGATTTTAGAATTACGCTCATCTCATAGATAACCCGCTATTTTTACAATATTTTACAAGTTCTATCTGAATTTTTATCCAATAAAACAGCAAGCCGACGAAAGATTTAATAAAACTCGAGATCGAATTCTGTAATGGAAAAATTTACTTTCATACTTCTTTACGACCGCAAAAATTCCAAATGTGTTTAGCCCAAAATGCAATAAAGGGAACCTCGCCAAATCTGCGAGCTAAGTACTGGGATTACTGAGAACCACGTTCAGAACAAACGCGGTGGAAGGGACATTGAAGCGAAACGGTACCACGTATTCAGTACATCATTCTGAGCCACCCCACATAGAATATTTTCATCGGAGTCCCTTCCAGTCTTCCACAGCGTATATCCGTGTAACTACCTACCTATATTTTGTGCCACAACATGACTATCGAATACCTACTATAAAAACCGCATTATTACAATGTAATTAAAATATCCTTGTTTTAATTTACCGTATCACACGTTTATCGTGGAATTTTTCATGTTTTAATTGGTAGGTTCAATTACTACAAGTTACCAATATATATCATATGATTTTATGTAAAAACAACATAATTCATTACAAATTTTGTTGGTAAAATGAGTTTATATCTGGTATTCGCTACAAATATAGCGACCTAGCGACTCACCTGCTTACACCTGCTATCAGTGTGGATTGGTTGTGTTTTGATGTCAAAAACATACGTACCTATTTTTTCCTAGGACGCCAACAAAACACGTTACTTTCAGAGGCGGAAGTAAATTCAAGATAACATAACACCAAAAAGTAGAAGTAAAAGAAAACAATGCTGTGCCGACCTCAAATAAATTGGGATAAGAGCAGGATACTATGACGATGATGATGATACCCATGCACAAGAATAAAACCATCATAGTATCAGCAACGACAGCAACCAAGCAAGTACAAGTACATTAAGTACTATTTAATACTAGCATACAATCTAAAAGCGACTTAGAGATTATTTTACAGGAAGTTCCACTTTGTCTGCACTTTGCTTCCCTCATTTTGACCAACCCGCTCCGTTCGAAATATTGGAGAGTTGCTGCGTGCAATCTTCAGCTTCAGCCACTCACTATAATTGGGCTCGAGTGCTTGTTTCACTGTCCACATCGTTCCTGTTCGGCGAACTTCGTGAATTTCTGCGAAAAGATAGACCATAAATAACCATGTTTTACTTATAAATTTGTACAAGACGATATAACATCACGCCTGTAATCCCCGAAAGGTTAGGAAGAGATCGATACTTCTATTGTACACCCAGCTTTCACGTGTTATGTGTAAGACCCATATAATACGGGCGAGCCTGTAATTCCTGATGGAAAAACCACATATTGAATCGAACCCGAGACTTCATAAATGGTCAGTCGTAGCGCTTGCGACCAACGAGGCAGCCTCAAAAGAAATAACGAATTAATATCACAATAAGAATTTAAAAAATACGCGATAAGTCCACCATTTTGTAGTACATAAACTTAAGTTATTTTATTCAACAAACTGTACAAACTTGCCTCTCAATTTTTAACTTGTTCTTCTGGTCTATTTATATTCGATCAATGTCTATAACGAATTAATGAAATAAATTGGAGAATGCCACCACAGCCGCCGTCAGTCATACGCCGACTGTTACATTGTTTATAATGATGGATACTAACAAACTAACAAGTTGTATTGAATTATAAACAGGTTAAAGTTTATAGGAGTCAAGTGTGAGTGCTCTTAACGATGAAGGGAATCATCTTGAGGTAACCGGCAATATGTCCTAGATTAATAAATCCAATCAATAAGTCCTTGAAAAGTTCGTCGACATCCGCACTGGGCCGGCGTGGTTGATCATGACCCACATCCTCTCACATAGAGGAAGCCTGTGTCGTGTTTAGATATAAGTAGTGAACACGTTAAAAGCTTATTATGTGACAGTTTTCTTCCTAAGATCCACTCGATTGATTCAAAACAGCCTAAACTATTACAGGTAAACAAAACCAAAACGATGGCTTCATTTTGTATTTAATTTGAGCCATCTATACCAATTAACAGAATTTTAAAATACATAAACGAGCAAATAAAACAAAATTCATTGGAAATGATATAATGAAGGTAATTAAAATATACCACTACGCGGAATTCAAAATGTAGGCTATCGCTATATTACATATCAATTTTATATAATGTAAATTTTACCCGATGTTATTATATTGAAAAGCAAATTATTTTTCCACCTCTACTCTGATGTGAAAAGAAAAACTGTCAACACACCACGAAATATAAATCATATTGCATAGGACGTAGGTACAAATTGACAATATGAAAAGGCTATTAAATCATGACTAATGGATTGGCCAAGCCACTATGTCGAATGGCAACATTAATTTCTGAATGATTCCATTTGGCAAATGTCATCCAGATAAACTGTTACAGTAAGCTGATGTGTTGAGGGATTTGACCTCAACAGCCAAAAGAAGTGAAGAGGTCTTCGCCCAACAGTAATCCAAATAATGTTGGGGTCGGCAGCCAGTCTAACCAGATACAGCTTAATACCAGTATTTTACATGGAGCGACTGCCTATCTGACCTCCGCAACCCAGTTAGTACTGGGAAATACGATACCTTATTCTTCCCCAAACAGTGTGGATAAAAATATCAAACTAATGGCAAATTTCACCAAAAACACGATCAGGACATCTAAACTGCGTTCAAGAGCTGTGAATTATAAAATTGACACTGGCTCTTGACCGTGGTTTAGATCTTGTGCAGAACAGTAGTAGCAGAATTAAATTCACACAAAAGGTTTTCCTACCTGCTGTACAGTGCCCTAATAAAAAAAATCGTAATTCATGTCGGGTACGTCACATTACTACAAATGCCAGTGAGTTAACTTTAAAACTTGTTCCCATGACCTTTGTTTATGCGTCTCCGACTTGACGACACTTTTCAAAACACATATATAACGACAAAAAGGTGTAAAAGCTTAGGGTAGGCAAAATTTCGAAGATAGACTAGCATATTAAATGATTTTTTCCCTGAAACTGCCATACATACCGGTGACTTGATGAATACAGAAACAGTTGATTAGCAGTCTGTAGGCACTTTTACCCAACTAATTAACGCCATAGGGTTCATTTAAAAACAAAAGGAAAAGTTCGTTAATTAGAGGATATAGGTACCTGACTTGCATATTGTTTTAATTACATAAACATAAATAACATCACGTTCTTTATACGTGGGGTAGGTCTTTGAAAAAGCTACACAGGATTTTATTATACATATCAAATTAACCATAGATAAACAAAAACAAAAAAAAAAACAAAAAACGATAAAACACAACAAAAAAACAAAAACACACAACAACAACAAACAAAATTGCAAATTAATTGCGGACGCTGATGAAATAACAACAACGCATTTATGGAATAATGAACTTTAGCCTCTCTAAACTATCGCATAAATAAATCCCCTGGTGCCATATTCACTACGGTCTACGACGAAACACGCCAGTTTGCCAGGGAACTCCCGCTTACAACATTGCAGCTGGATAATCTGGCTTGAGGAGACACAAAACAAAAAACTACAAAGCGAGTACGCTTCAGGCAGAATCGGGGCAAAAAATGCGGCGGAATTTCGCACCCGTAATTCAACTCCAGGGTTATAAGCAAGTTAAACAACACCATAAAAAACTGAGGTGGACGGAAAACTAGCGTTTGTGATGTTGAAAGTTGAGAAAATCCGCTGAGTTCTTTCCGCTTATATTGAATTATCTCTCCCGTACCGTACCAAACTAATCCTACACATAAAAAGACATCGTCACTAGGGCAATCCAATCGCTAAATCAGATTACATGACATTGATAAGGACTACTGTTTCCCAGGTAAAATAAAAAACCATTTATCTTTTCCTGCTAGCAGTAGCGAAGGCATTTATTGATTTCGAAATTCATCGAAGCGATAACATCGTATACTATTGTACTATGCATGTTAGGATGTAATTAGTTGAGCCACAGTATCTAATCTAAGTCTATTTACATAAATGTAAATAACAAGAAACAATAACATAGCTCGGCTGAATTTTGAGAATCGTAATAGTTACAAGGATTGAGCGTGATTCTGGGTTGCAAGCTGTTTGAATTAGGGTTCAGTTCGTCTTTGTTTATCTTTAAATAACACTGCAATTTTAACACAACTTTAACCCTGTTTTAAACTAGTTTTCTGTGACTTTGTAACGAGTAAAGAGCATTATATTTATCTAGCTTCTTCTGACATTATTTTGCCTTTTTCGACGTGCGCTAAAAGCATTATTTAATTGTGAAAGTTCCTAATTTACGTGATACTCACACTGTGCAATATTATTATTTTAAAGTAATCTTGTCGCGCCCTAACAGGGTCATGTACTGATTAGTTTTAAGCTAAGCGTATAACTATGTGTACATTGTGCATTCAATAAATAAAATAAAAATAAATAATTTACTCCGCCGTGCTCTTTTAATCCGACCCGTGTCGACGTTCAGAGCACCGGTTAATCTTTCAGGATCTTTAATAAAATATAAGATCCGGCCCCAACATACCTACAATAAAACCCGGTTACACAACATTTTATCGTCTATCAATTCATTAATAATAGGCCCAAAGCAGTTCGTAACGTAACCTATTTGTTTCCTTTTTCTTTATTTCAGTTGATTTTTCATTATTGTGGGCAGCGAGATCGATTTTCACGTGTTTCACCTGACCTCGTTATTTATTAAAATATATTTGAAAAGATTAGGTCACTGTCTGGACAAGTCCACTCACATCTGTGTGGTTACTTCTTCAAAAGACCATCTTAGACATTAATCTACATGATCCTCATATGACTTGAGCAATGTCTGGACTTTAAAAGAGACGGTGACCCCTGAGTTTGTTTCGGATGTTTCTTCTCAGAGTAGTCAGGTACGAAACACCGGCCCCATCTAGTTTTAAAACATAATATGTTGACATGTAAAAGAGTTTTTTAAACCAATTTACAGAAATAAATATAATTTATGATTTAGGTATTGATTGCGCACTGTATGTATCATTAATTTCCTTTACAATTTGAGTATTTATAAGGCAAATCGCATTAAACCTAGTCACTTTACACCGGGGGGATCCATAACACATGACACATCGTCTGACTCAAATATCATCAGATTAATTATGATTACTAAGAGATAATGAATTTTTCACGAATGTGCTATCGCTTATTGATACCGCGCCGGCGCCAAATTCAGTATAACTAATTAAACAATGTGTTATAATACTTCAGTATCTACAAATTCGTCGTATTGTGATAACGGCTTTTCATAAAACCGTGAAACAATCAAATGGCTAAAGTGTCTCGTAGATTTATGTGGAAAGATTAATATTAATTGCGCATAGGCTTTAATCTTTTGTTTTCAATTTATCGTTTGTTTATTTTCAGATTTCAGGAAGGCAGCCATTACTTATGTTTACTCAAGATATTATGTGTATGTTTACATTCCTTTTTTGCGCAGTCAATAAGGTACGTGACATTTAAGTGTGAATTGAAGTGGTACCCTATTTCACGTGGTAAGCTATTAACCGCGACCTTCGTCCGCGTGAAATTATTATAAAATATTACTTCCCATTTTGATTGGATTTTGTTATCGAACAGTTTCAAGGGTTTTTTTTTCCACGGAACCCTAATCCTTTTTCTAAAATAAAAGGTTAAGTTTCTCTCTACCGCCTCACACATCATTCCTCATAAAAAAAATGCGCGCACGGTACTTGATCATTATTTTGCTGCGGAGTTATTTTAAAATTGTGATATCTGCAAGATTAATACCAAGTTTACAAAAATACCTTCGCAAATAATGCTATATTTCAGAACAAGGATTACCATAAAAAAGTTTATAGTGAGTCAACCTCAAAAGATAGACATATGCTAACTTTTTTGAGAATTTCTTGTTTCGTAACTTTAACCGTTTACGTATCTAGCGCATCCAACGGAAGCTCGCAAAAGAATAATAACATTTCCCCGTTTTTGCAACATTTTTCATTGATGCTCCGTGATGATATATAGCCAATAGCCTTCCTCGATAAATGAGATATCCAACACTAAAATATTTTTTCAATTCGAAACAGTAGTTCCTGAGATTAACGCGTTCAACCTAACAAACAAACTCTTCAGCTTTATATTGTATATTATTATTATAGATTCTATCCGTCGAGAGTTCCCCTCACACGATTTAACTAGAAAATAGGGCTTGGTACATCAACATCGTACTGCTAAGGTACATAGTATTTCGTACAGATATGCAGTACTGGCACGGAACCATACTACATGAACGCGGGTGCGTTTTTCCTAAAATATTACATAACTTGGTATTTGGCTATATGCCAAGCGACACGTGCTGTCGATATAAAATCCGAATTCCCCGAGTTCGTGTTAGCTAGGTAGACAATCTGCACGTTCTGTAAACAATGCTAAGCGACCGGGATTCACCAACACTGGGCTGTGAAGTTGGGGCTTTCCAATCATGAATTACGTACCTATCCTTCGGACATGTATAAGCAGGGAAATACACAGACATATAATATAGTAGGTAAACTCGTCTTATTAGGTACTAGCTGTTGACCGTGACCTTCATCCGCGTAAAATTATAACAAAAATATTACTTCCCTATTTCAAGGGTTTTATTTTTTTGCACGGAACCCAATTTTTTTTCCTAAATTAAAAGTGCCGTATCTGCCATCAAATTCGGTCCAGCCGTTTCGGAGATTGACCGGAACAAACAGACAGACGAACGGACGAATATTAAAAAAAAAAATGTTTTTTTTTTTTGTAAAAGTGCCGTAATATGAAAAAAGCTGTTATTTTGAAATTACAAACAGACACTTCAATTTTATTTATTTCTATGTATAGATGATGTATTACTATGTAGATGGTTTGCGGAGCGATATGCATAGACTACGCATAGATAGTTATATCTATAAATTCTAAAGGGATTAATAGATAATCAGGCTTATACCAGGTGCTTTGAGGATATTACAAGTAATCTACCATCTCAACATGAATAATGTAACCAAGGTTTTGTAAAAATATTCTGATTTAAATGAGTTTCCATGGAGTTTCTTGCCCGTTCTCCTCCAGAGATCTACGTTAGGGAATGGGCAACAACAGTAATTTCACAGTTTTTATGCCTTGTGACTGGGACTGTAGCTACATTTCATTGTCTTTGTTTCGAAAATTCAAAAGTGCCTGTAACTGGCCTACTTGAAATAAATGCTTTGATTGATTGATTACTTAGGTACCTTTTATAAGAAGAAAACTACCGTCTACTATGATTGACTTGAATAAGTAGGTATCTACTTATTGAAATTTGTTATTGTTATGAATTTGTTTCTGTAGAAAACTTTTGTAAACTTGATAAGTATTTGTAGATTAGTAAATAATATTTAGAATTTCTGGTACATGGTCTCTGAATAGGGAAGTAGCTCTGAAATGGAGGTGGTAAGAACACTTGTACACGATGTGGTGATGGCAGATAGAGATCCAGAGAGAGATAAAGTCTTCAGAGATTGCCGAGAGACGGTAGAAGTGCTGGCAGATCACTAGCCAGATTGGTGGATGACGATCAGGAAATCGCGGGTAATTAAGACCAGATTGACTCTCGCGCAGACAATTAGCGAATGACACAAAGGGAAGGGCGCCTATACTCTGCAGTTAGTGGAACTATGCTGCCAATGCTGATGACGACAGTCCCTAGATGTTATTAGGAAATCGGCTTACTAAATGATCACTTTACCCTATTAACAGTGACAGTGTACCAGTGGTAGCGGCACCGAGCTCACAAAACGTTGGTATAAGAAAGAGGGTAGACGACTGGGTAGATCGTTTTTCCTACATATAAACACCCACCCGCAATAACTTCAGTTTATCCGTGATCATGGCGCTTCGGTCAGTACCGAAATATCGGGAACCCGTTAAAAATTTAAAAATAAACACGGTATATATCCCGTTTCAAGTGTTAATGATAAAATTAGTAAACATATCAGCTTTAAAAAATAGAAAAACACGCCGAGAAGAATAAAGACATATATGTCACATTATATACATTCTAGGCACGTTCTAAGAAGATTGCTAGCTTATCGCAGCCGCGCACCGCTGCGTTTCAAACTGAATTTTCCTTTCTCTCACAACTTTTACGACTTCCACGAAGATAAGAAGCTGACATGCTTTTGTTTCTATAACCAAAACAGGAAAACGACTGGAGTAATAGTACACATTTATTTACTCAGTTTTAGTATTTTGCAGTTATCTATAGATAAACATTACTAATAAGTTATGTAACGCAATGTTATATTAATAAACAGGAAAACATACTTATTTACTAAAATATCATTGCCAGTTTTCGACAGAGGTGTGTATACATGTATGACGCCTGTAAGCCAATAAGAATTGCCTCATGGAAAAACTCTATGACAATAATTACAACCGTCTCGAGTATAAAACCCAACCATTCTAAAATTAACCTCAGATGGTTTATTTGACTGTTTACCAAGGAATAAAGTAAACCACGTAAAACTTAGCGATAAACTAGACGAGTTTGACAGCTGCTGCAGATAACTAGAAGTCTTAAACCGGGTCAGGTGGTTGCCGACACAGAGTTTCCGAGAAAAATCTGCCGGCCGTGTAAAATGTATACTTTCGTCTTTCTTTCGAGCGATCGTCCAGATAAAATTAGCGGATTGGACGTTGTGTAAACAAAAACATGGTTTTCCCGCGATCGTTCTGCTATTAAAGTGTTGAAAGTGAACTAACTGCACATTTGTTACATTTGGGAAATTCAAACTGGAATTATTCCCCGAAATGCTTTTTTTAATTTTTCTCGTACATTCCTCTTCGTTCGAAGCACTGCGAAGATTTTTTTATCTGAAATCGCTGTCTACAATAAAATCGTCTTTATACACAAGACTATAAAAATGTATTGATGTATTTGTACTTACGTTTGAATGGTTTAGCTATATAAAAGCGAATCATGCATTTGCAAGTAGTTGTAAGGTTAGGTACCTACATGGCTGATGGCACGTGTTCCTTCTTTCTTTTTTTTTTCTTTTTTTAAAAATCGTTGCCCCACACTAGGACTCTTTCCTGTATCGTGGGTGCGTTTACAAACATTTGACCCGGAACAACTACCTGTAGGCCATACAAATATTAGTTCCGTGCGGGAATCGAACCCGCGACACGAAGCGCAGCAGTCAGTCGCTCAGCCACTGCGCCAACCGTGCCGTCAAAACCGTGTTGTCTTCCTAACAAATGAATGAATGGAATATTCAGAGGCAATTGATGTACCTATCTTACTAACCAAACGCCTACAACTGCTACTTAAGAAGCGTTTCTAAGAATTTATTAAGATATAGTAGATACCCACGTGGGACGTCCAGCGACCAGTGACCATTGACCCAGTCAACTTATGATGATGAATATTTTTTTCTACTGTGGGTTGGATTTAAACAAGATTAGACTGCACTTATACAGTATAACTTATTAGAGAAACTCAATAATTTCTTGATCAATTTGTGATCTTAGATACGAGTACTGTCATATCACTCGTAGGCTTTACAATAATTTTATAGTAAAATAAGCAATACTCAACAAGCTTAGGTATAGGTATAATTTCTGCTTTAGCCCTCTGGACTAACAGTTCTGTTGTGGAAATGAATATAATAGTTAATAAACTAGTTTATTCTTAGTCTATTTATGTCTGTAAATAATTTACATAGTAATGAATATGAATAAAGTTGACACTAGGTTTTTCAAGCACCGGAAGTTGTTTATCAGTGTATATGTTACGGCTAATAGCCGAAGTGCGGCTACACCTAGTTTAAGCCGGCTAAACCTTGGAGCGGCCGGTTAAACTTAGATGTATCCTACTTATCTTCGGTAAGAACATGCAACCAATTTGGATGTAGCGCTCTACTTCTAACATAACCTAACCTAATCCATTTGGTCGGTAGGTCCTAGCAATAAAAAGGATACACAACTGTTACCGGCAGCACCTAGATTTAGCCGGCTAGAACTAGGTGTAGCCGCACTTCGGCTTTTAGCCATAACATATATTTAAATTCTTTGAAAGAATTCATATTATTCCCTATAAAAATTGTAAAGACAATTCATTAATTGGGTTAAAATTCAGCTTAACCGAAAATACTGTCATCATGTTACTTGTGTCATGATTTTAATTAGCAAGCAATATATTGATAATCCTTTTAGTACTCCTCCGATATTCTTTTCTCATTTATTTCGTTACTGGATCCAAGACAGTTAATTATTTTTTCTGGGACTTCGTCGAGCTTCATTGTCTCGGCGCTTTTCTGGTGGTCGCCACCGTTGATTCAGGCTTTCAGGAGTTGCAGTGGTTAGGAAATAGTGTGGCGGGCTTGTACAAAAAAATGAAATATATTTTTTTGGTTCATGAAATACGAGGGTAGTTTGAGACAAAAGACTCGTTGAGTGACAAAATATGGAAATTAGGATAGAAAATAGAAAAGCCTTTACCCAGTTGAATGACAAATCTTTTTATCGAGGACAAACATGACAGAACGACAGGCCAGGTCAATCTAAAATTCACTGGATACTTTTTTGGTAAACAAAACCTAAACGTCTCAAAAAGAAGAACTACACATGCCTTTACAATTTTTGACACTTTTTCGCAACTGGACGAGCATTCCGAAATAAAAATTTAGCCATATCAAGGGGGGTACCTATCATAAGGAAAATTGAATCGACAAAGTTATCCCTAACTGTAGAATCGGCCACGGAAATCAAAGGAGAGCATAGCGTGAGTACTATGTATTATTTAATTGACTTGAATGTGCCCTGGTGGCTGAAAGAATGTCATGCTCACTCATCTCGCCGATGATGGCGGGGGTGTCGGGTAACTTAGTTCCCTTCAATATGGTTGAGTAGAATGGCGCTGATCCATGCGTCATGTTCGTGAACAGGCGCTGTCAGTTGGGACTGGTCATCTTTTAGCTGCCATGGTTTATTTTAATTACTTTATTTTTAATTTGTTTATTTAATCTTTTACTCTGGACACTCTTAAAGTGCACGTCTTTCTACATCGTCATGTATAATCTCAATATGAATGATGTTACCACATGAATATAGGAGTTAAGTTAGTGTTAGTTCGGATTTTGTAACAACATTTTGATTTAAAAGAGTGGCCCTGGAGTTTCTTGCCCATTCTTCTCCATAGAGATCTACGCTTTGGAATGTGCAACTACAGTACTTTCTCAAGTTATTATGTCTTGTGACTGTGAATGTAGCTTCACTTCTTTTGTTTTTTTTGACATTCAAAAGTGCCTGTGATGGTCTAATTGAAATAAATGCTTTGAGTTTGAGCTTATTCTCGTTCAGTTCAACGTATTTTTAGATAAAGATCTAAAAACTGCTAGGAAAAGCTCCACCAACGCAGAATCGATTAAGAGTGCACGAGTATGACCATTAACTTTATTATCCGTTTACGTAAGCGTTTAATTAATTACTTGCCAGTGTAAAAATAAAACGTGTGCGGTTTCAGATGAGGTAAAAGCAGCTTAACCACTGTGTTTTATTAGTTTGTTTCAGTAGTGGTTGAATGCGTTTTAATCAATTAATTGACAAGATTCAGTATTTACTGAATCAGGAAGAATTTTACCAATAAAACTGAACGGGCTCAGCACATCTAAACTAAACCGGATACCGGTTACCTTTGTCAGTGTAATAATTTTTTTTTCGTATGGTAAATCATTAAATGACCCCTTCCGCTCTGAGCGGAGCGGAAGGAAGTGTCTGACTTCTTCTGACTAAAACCCATCCATGTTCCTTCTTTGCCCTTTGTGTTCCAGGGCCACGGTATCTCTTTCGAACAGTCCCTCAGCCCTGATTTATCAGTGTCATTATAGTAATATTGATACTGACACACAGCTCATGGTGGAATCCGCTCTTAAATGTTCACAAAACGTGACAAGTTCCGACTTTGAATCTAAACTTGTCTGCTCAGCTACTAAAACATAAATAAAGCATGGCGCCAAATTTTAAAGGGGACATTAAGCAGCAAACACCAAAAGCTCTTAACTTTATGATCCGAGCCATTATTGTCGAAATATGGCGACGTTCGGTGCACCCACACAGGCACACGTGCACGACATCTGTCCACGAGTATACACGACGGACACTAAACGACAAAAGTTTAATTAATTATGTAGGTCATTCACATGTCATGCCAGCGTAACAACGATGAAAGACTTATGCAATCACAAAAAACAAGCTCAATTTACTTTATTGGTTCGATTTTATCGTGTCGTCAATGAAATTGAAATGTTATACCGATTTGTTTTAACCTTTCACGAAATTGGTGTAATTTTCTGACGATATTGATTTGAAATGGTTATAAAGCTGTTTCCATTACATACGATTCTGAATGCAAATACTGTTACCAACCTACGACAGTTTTTAGGTAATACTTACAATTTAGATTGAATTTTTTTCTTGCAAGCGTGCGCAATCAAAATTTTGATAGTGGTCAGACACCAAATTTATATAAATTTTAAGGGTGTTACGCTTAAAAATAACAATAGAAAGATTTTTGCTCACGAGAAAGTACGTCTTATTTACATCTACACGAACAGTTTTGTCGTCGCCTATACGTACGGTGAAGAGCACTCGTTCGTAGAAGTGTGGCGCATGTCACACGCGTTGCCTTTCGAGGAATGCTTGATTATCTCCAGCATTATTGATTACTTGCCCTACTCGGGAGACGAAATCACCCATTGTTACTGACGTCACAATAACTATATTATACGTGTATTGCTCATCATAATTATAGATCTCTCCAACAGAAATAGCAAAAGATGTAACAGATGTCGCTATTCATACACATAAATCATGTGACACTGTAGGATGGCATGAAAAAAGTGTGAACGTTGACTTTGGAACTTTTCAACAGTAGAGTTGCATATTTTTACCCGACTTCTAAAAGAGGAGGTATTCCACCAATTTTTTTTTTCAAATATTTCTCCGAGATTACTGGTGCGATTTAAGTGATTCTTTTTTCATTTGGTAGAAGAATATGAAACTTATTAACTTTGCTTCGGACCTTTATGAGTTTTCCTCCATATATGCACGTTTCCCTCTTCATCTATGTGGATGATGTGCTAGTAACTTCTAGTTACAATGTAAAATTGATACTTGACAAGGTGTGAGATACCACTAAAAAGTGTAAAATCAAAACTTTTTTGCAAAATTTATTAACAGACTTCCAAAACAAAAACACAAAAGAAGTGAAAAATAACTTTACTTTCATTTTTGAAAACGTGTCACATAATGCATCTAAACTTAACTTCTCGTTAAAGCAATGGGTATAATAATAGTTCAGTTCAAACTTTATGGCGGCTCGGAAGTAAGCTGCGATTGACTTTCTGCGCATTATACAGTCAAAACAAGACGTTGCGTCCTCTGTGCCCTGCTGATACCTAAAATTGTGTTCTGCGCAGCTTTACTTTGGATGTTCCGAGCCGCTACCTAACGTTATACCTGCGCATACCGTCACTTGCAGCTAACTTCTGAGCCGCCAAAAAGTTTGAACAGAACCCTTCGTCATTTTTGGCATGCACATGATATTTTGGAAATGGTATCTACAAATATCGTACCTACCTAAGTAAATGCAAATTTCATAGTTTAAACTATCAATTCTCAATGGTTTCCCGACTGTTTCAAATTCATTCATCACGTAAGTTCCGTAACCTGTTAATATACTCAAAAAGTTAAAAGTACTTAGGTATGTATTGTCACACTCTGAACAACATAATATGATAATGACTCTGCCGTCACCCATTTTACCTCTAAGTTAAAGTTAAGTTTCGTAGGAACCCTAATCTACAAGTGTTATCTACTTTCTAGTAATGCGAAAATTCCTATCGTCATCGATAATGAAGGATTAATACCTACCTACTGTAACAGTTCTGAAAGAGGTTGATAACACTTCAATTCATTCAAAATCTACCTGTATTCATAAAAGTAGGTGTATGGGTGTGTTTGTCGACAAAAAATAGACCAAGAAGTGAATGAACTTTCCAACGTTTATTACCACCATGTCTGGTGGAGGTAGGGGGCCGAGCTCGCACTTTGATTGATGGATAGATAGATACTAAAAGTTACCTAATTTAACGTCGTGCGCCGGTCATCGGGGTCAACAGTACCTGGTGCACGTCTTAACGTCACTGTCACGAGCTTTCACGGCGGAGCCAGCCGGTGCCTGGTCGCAAGCCTTGGACGGAAGACCATAAGTTTTATAAATTAGTGACAATGCCTTGAGTTATTTCGTAGAAGTGCCAAGGTTGGTAGTTCTGGGAAGTGGTGGCTCGTCGGCAAGTACGGTCGGAGCGAGCCCGCTCGGTCTCGGTCGCACATTCACATGCCGGGCCCCCGCGCCCCGCCGAGCCGCGCTCCGCCCGCCACGCGTGTTTACCTCACTCGCTCCGGTGCGCGCCGCGTGCCGGCTCCGCCGCTCGCTCAGTACGCTTTTGTACACGAAAGAGGATTGTCACGCCGAGGCGACCCACCTCGCCGAACTTTCACCTCCCGCCGCGATATCGTTATCTGTGATAAACACCGACCGTTGAGTGAAATTGAATGTGCGCGTACTTAGAAAGCGTTTCTGTCGAGGCACGCGGACGGACTGCCTTCGGCGACGTCGATTTCTGCAAATTAATTTCTCCAGTGCAGTCGGTTTCTACGAAACTGCTTATAAAGAGTTTTACTGAGAAACGAAACGGCCATAAAGTGGATTTGAGGAAATATAAGTAATTATAAGTGGGCCTTTGTGTTTCCGTGTTTGTTGTTACCTAAGGCGTTTACATTGGATCCCAACCGACCTCGCACACCTCCAATGGTGGTCAAACTACCAGGTGAGAACTTCCAAAGTGTTGAACCAAACGGTTTTTCAGTGACTACTAACATATTAGTATATGAACCAAGTTTTGCATTTTCCTTCAATGCTATTCATAGGATACCGGCATGTCCTAGAACCAAAAATTCGGAGACATGTGACATCTACCCATCCGCACTGGGCCAGCGTGGTGGATTATAGCCCATTCCCTCTCATAGAGAGGCAGCCTGTGTCCCAGCAGTGGGAACATTATAGGCTGATTGTGCTTATGCTTATGCTATTCATAACCGATACGTCAGCGTGAAAGTAAATTTGTTTAAGTCTGCAAAACACATGTAGACCACACAAAATGTGAAACGGCGCCAGCTGTTATCATTATCACATAGGCTTCGGGGTCAATGCGTTCTCAATGATAAAGCGTAGATTGTATTAATTAATGACGTAATCCCTTGCCATTTAAAAACAAATGATCATTTGGTTTGTGCTGTTTTTGTTCCCTATATATATCTCTTTTGCAAAAATAATGATATCTTCAAAATAATCACATTGTCATTAGGAATTTTCTGTATATTTTGTGTAGTGATCTATTATTTGGTAAGTAATTCGAACTACCCACATTGATTTTCTCCTACAGAAATGATCATGGCGGGAACTAGGTTAGGAAAACAGTTTATCTTAAATACAGCGATGCAATACCAACATAACGTTATGCATGTGGGAAATGGTATAAATAAAATGATGTTTATGCACAAGCGTGCTGACTGTGTTAATGACACCTCGCCAGGCGGCGAATCGCTTCATTTGAAAACAATTATCGTGCTAGCACGCTACGATATAACGTTTCCTTAGAATGAACGATCAAGTCATAAATTGTTTGAGGAAATTATTGCAGATTTTGCATAATTACAATACGTAACATGCAAAGTTAGCTAAGATTCGAATAGCAAACCAAATTATTTCTAGTTTTTTATGCAATTCGACTTCACGGGTTGATCTGACAGCACCAATTAACCATCAATCAGCATTACCACAAAGGCAGCTGAATTTATTTCTAGGAATTTATGCTTTTTCGTAACCGAATTTGCTAATTGCCTTCTAAGAAACTCATTAGGAGTAAAACCGTAAAACATCGAAGGCTAGATTAGAGCTGGACTGTTTGTTTACGCTAAATACTTTCGATGTAAGTAGGATGCCTATTTCCACACGCACACGGTGAAGTACCACGTAGCAACCACTTCACCGCTCACCCACTTGGTAGCGGCCTCGTCAGTCGCAAGACTGTTGACAGCACTTAGGTCAAATCAATGTTATTGTTAACAATCCCATTGTCGACATTTTACCAGGAACATCACGCTGTTAAATCGTCTTCAGGGAATCGTCGCGGCCTTTGTTTATCCTCAAAGGTAGATAATGTATTTTTTGTTGCTATTTTAAAGCTAAAAGGAGCCGAGTCTATTGTTACCGGTTAATGTACTACGACGATGATATGATTCGTAGAAACCTTGTAAAAACACTTCAATTGTCATTGATTGAGAGGCATGGAAAAAAATATAAATTACACTGTTCTGGATGTTGATATTGATTTAATCGCAATTGCGGTAATCAAATTATAAGCTTACAATTAAATGACATCAGTAGCCTCTTACGCAGAGCCCTACGTCAAAAAGTTCAGAGGGCAACTCCGCACTAAGCGCATAATTATATACTCCTTCCTATATTAAAATATACGGAACAGAGTAAAGGATAAAAAGGGTTAGCCCTAGCCCCTCATATTTGTCTGCGTACAGGAATGCCTTGGGTTCTTTTGTGAGTAGTATAGTGGACACAAACCGAACAACGATGTTGAACTAAAAACGAAACACAGCTACGTAAAAACATTGTCAAAGAAAAAACTTACTTTCGTAAGTTGCATCGATAATGAGGATGCAATACTCCACTACCATGTTGGGCGCCAAAATAAATACTAACCTTTACAACTTTACAACACTGCTATTTGCTTATTATATAATTATGTCGTGGTTCAGTGAAGGTAAACATCGTGAGGAAACCAGCATGCCTTTTTTTAACCCCCCCCCCCCCCCCCCCGCACTCTAGGCGGAGCGGAAGGAGTGTCAGACTTGTACTGACTAAAACCCATCCACGTTCCTTCTTTTGCCCTTTATATTCCAGGGCCACGGTATCTCTTTCTAACAGTCTCGCAGCCCTGGCAGAACCAGCATGTCTGAGAGATATTTCTCGACGGCAAGTAAAGCCAAGTCAGAGGCCCATGGGTGGCATAAAATCTCTGACACCAGGCCACACGATATAGAAGAAGAAGAAACTTGAAAAGAAAACTACAAAGTAAATAAAGAATTGCCTGTACTTTCGTAACTAGAATCGATAACACGGATGCTAATATTTCGCTAGCATGTTCGGCACCAAAATAGGCATTTACGATACCGCTGTAAATAGAATACGTAATATAACACAAACGACCGCAACGATCGGTTTTGAAATTCACTGTTAGTTAACAACTTATTACATTCGGATTTGCTTAAGGAACAATTTTCACTAGCCAGTCTAAATATAAAACTACCAATTTTCGAGTGTACAGAAAATACAGCTCTCTTTTCAATCTACTATTCTTCAAGTAGTATGTAAATTTATCCAATATTTTATTCCACGATTCATTGCTTGCTTCCTACATATTAATATATGCAGATGAGTGCGTTAATTAAAACATTATGTTTAAACAATTTTCCTTACAACTGTTATTGTTTGTAGAGTAGTTGTTTTTTGTGTGTAATGTGTACAATGACAAACAACTTTTTTTCATCTGTATATTTTTACATAGGTTAAAATTGCTGTATGCATTAACAAAGGCATTTCAAGATCATATGCTTGATAACAGGATGCAAATTTCTGACTGTCCAAAAGAACTTAAAAACTAATCAGTATCAATGAAGGCAATGCTAATTAATGTGCCGGCCGAGCCGGAATGGAACGAAATGTGAACAATTTGCTGTTGGATTCCACTAATGTCGCAAAATGGAAAATCACTTTTCCTATTAACTTGAGAATTAAGTAACACTTTTTATCGCGAAGTTAAAACATAAAATTTCATTCCATAAGCCTGTCGGCAATTTAAACTTTATATAAATATAATATAAACCGTTAGTCTTTCCAAGTTAGCTAATCTTGAGCAACTTGGGGTTAAAAAAATCAAAAAGATGCTTCGATTATCTCTTACATCCAACAAGTTATCTATCATTGTCATCAACACTCCCCATGAATGTATGAAATGTCTTTTCTCTGAAAATAAGACTACTACATAGTAAATATTTCTACAAGAAACACAAAATATTTATGATACAGACTTTCGTATTTGCATAAGTCATTTCCGTAGATACGCAGGCTTCTAGTTACGAATACATTTTCTTGAACCGACCGTCGAACTCGCACATTGTTAGTTTCCCAGAACTTATCAATATTAAATGCGGTACTTAAATCTGATTTCAGAAATATGATAAACTGCGATCGTAATACTACGAGTATATCTACATCATCAATGCTTGGAAATCCCATGTGCCCATTTACATAAAATGCAATTTAAGGTGAAACTTTACTTCGTTAAAAAGCACTAAAACCAAGTGGCAGGTGCTTACTGTTTTCAAATCGAACATAGTTATGGTATATGCTTCGTCCCATGAACATGATCAAGTGCGCTTAAACAAATTTGTAAAGTCCTCCACTTTGGGTAAGTCATAAATACATACATTGGGTGCAGCTTGCTACAGTTTACATGATATGAAAAAGAGAAAATGTTGTTTTACTTGGGAGAGTAACTACTAGGAAAATGTGAGTTCTCTCGAATCGGCGGGCGGACGGAACAAGGTGGGATGGCTGCGCGGGCGCAGGTATGCGTGTTCTCAGAACGCGCCGCGTCCGTTTTTGCTCCTTTTTCGATTCGAGTTTACCGAGAATCGAATGGCCCGGTGGCGGGCCTACTCGGAACTCGTAATTAATCCTTGGAAGCCTCCGACCCAAGGGTTGTTATGAGAAATCGCCAGCATTATGACTTCATTTTTATTTATTTTTTGCATTGTCTCATTTTGAAAATTGTATACGGGTTATTGTTCGTCGAAGGACCAACAACGCATACACAACATTATGCACGGCTATTAAATTTTATGCAGTGTTCGCCTCTGACCTCAGCCTCTTAGTAAACTTCAAAGTTATTGATGCGCTTCCAAGAAACTATATTTATTCACATGCATGCTAATCAAGAACGTATTCAATAATCTAATAGCAACTTTAACAGTGCAGGTTGTCTTGCACCCTGGAACTGCTCACAAAGTTTTCATGGAGAAAGTTGGTTGCAAAAGGCAACATACGCAATTAAACTTTTTAATTAATTCTGAAAAGTATGCATTAGGAATGGATCATTGCAGGATCCTACAGTGATAGCAAAATAACTTTGCATGGAATATGTAACTGTGCAGTTGACAAAACGACTGTCATTTAAAATTTCTTTAGCGACAAGATAGTCTTATAAAGACAAGACTGAGCACAGCAGAAACTGCAGAAGAAAATAAAATCATATTCGTCTTTGGTCCACCAGGATTCAAGAACTGTTAACTCCGTATCCAATTTGCTTTGCTCTGTGGGCATCTCATGTTTTGTTGGGCTAGGACTGAACTGACTAAAGCAAAACGAAGGAAAAATATATAGTCGCTTGCACCGCTTTCCCAGAAGAGCGGCTAGTTTAAATTTCAATGGCGGACTACTGCGAACCCGCTCGTCAGTTTCGTCTAACGAACTGATTGAAATACTGCTTTGATCTGTACCTCGGCCACACAAAATCCGCCTCTATATCGAGCATATTTAAAGTGCTATGTTGAATATACCGTAGGCAGCGATTTAATTTGCCGTTTCGCCTTTGAGATGGGACTCGTTCGTCCTTGTGTTGTTTTTTTTTTTAAACTGGGGAAATTAATAGAATCAAAAAAAACAGCATCGCTTTTTGCTTTTAAAAAATAAATTGATTACAATTGTTCCCATAGCAACTCTTTTATTTTATCTGAATGGAGCGTACACTAATTGACTTTGCACTGGTAGCAACAGATATGTCGATAAACTTCTGTAAATAAGGTGAAGGCAAACGATTGGGTCACCTCTAAGGCTACTACTATTCAGTATATACAGCGGTGTAATGCCACGTCAACATTGTATAAGTACGTAGGTAGATGTATATGATCACCTACAACATTATACGTACAGTCGGGCACACGCCGATTGTAAGACTTTGGCCTTAAGCTTGCATAGAGTAGTAAGGTTTTTCAATAGAATAAGACTCCAACTTATACTAGTTTCGTTACCATTGACATGCGGCCAATCAAAATAGGGCCAAGCACCCGATTCTACAAATACCTTGAAAGAACCGGGTATACCCGATTCTACGCGGTTCTTTAAAGTTATCTGAGAACCGGGTCTATGCCCTAACCACACACCACATTGTTTATAATACGTACGAACATAGGAAAATACAATATTATGCAGCCATTGTATGCCAGCGTACGTAAAATCAATCACAGCTAGTCTATTTCTATCAGAATTCAAATCACAAAATCGAAGCTCAGTTCAAACGAAATGAAACGTCAAAGGAGGAAAGTTCGTAACGCCTAAACCTGTTTCACAAGTTCACTGTAGGAAATCCCTTTCACTCGGAAACGGGTCTGGGCTCAGGATAAAAATAGACACTCTCATTTACAGATTACACCACAACGTCTAATTGACTGTCCATAAATCGGAGCTTCTATATAGAATCACGTATAACGGAACGCATCTATTTTAAAAATCGAAACTACCACAGGTCGACGTTCCGGGAACCGCGGCGCAGCGTCGAACCGACCGGTCGGCGAAGTTCTCGGAACACGCGAAGGTTGCTCAGCTGAACTCTTACATTGAATCCGAATGGTTATTGCCAAAGTCTTTTATGTGATGTCGGACGAGCGTCAGTGATGCATTAGAGCTTTTATAGCGCACCATCAATTGCGAGATTGAGGCCAATCATTTTGGAGCTCGCAATCACTAAAGACCATGAAAAAAAAACTTGATGCACGTTTTGCGTTTATCTCGGATCGTGAGCTGACTTTCTACATAGGGTCATTAAGGAATTCCTCGAGTGTTGGTCGACGGAGCCGTGAGTGTTGATGGAGATCAGCAGACCGCCGCCGCCCGTGCGCTCGTTGGCGCCGCAGTGCCGCTCTCGTCTCGGTGTCAAAGGCCAGAAGCGCGGAAAGAACTATTTTATCGTGCACTGAATACACTCATGTACGACAGTTTACATTATTAAGCTTAGATAGCATGAGAAAAAAAGGCCTTTTTCATTTCAAAACCCTTTTCGGCAAAAACTTTTCATTATTTTTCTGATCCTTGTGGTTACGTCCTACTTTTTCTTTCACGCATCAATCTTTATGGCCAGTTTTATTTATCTCGCTCAAATGTGAAAGATGAGCGTGCATATGTCTCTCATCACGGCGCACTTCAAACTGTACGTTTTCAATATCAGCTGTTACCAAAAATATGTATAATGTTGGAGCGTTATTTATAGCCGCCAGAGGCTTCCGAGAACATCGTGTGTGAATACAGTTTGTGTTGATACAACGAGCATCGGGTCTTACTATGATTCAATACTTATATTGAAAAGATACACAAGCATCAGTGGAATGAAACCTTTCTACAAAAATGCTTCATTCATTAAATACTTCTTGTGTTAATGGTACCTACAACAATCTTTCACAGCTGAAAAATGAATGGCTGGAACAATGAAAACTGTGAGCGAAATACTATTTACAACCGTTAAATAAGACTTTCTTTTTGCCAAAAAGCGAAGCGTTGGTAAATGCGCGCGTACTAAGGCAACTGAATAAATGTTTTACTGAAGAATGGTCTTTGTCTGTATTTAATATAATTTATCCGACAAGCTTATTGTTATCTTGACACAATGGTTCTACTATATCTAAGACAAATTAAAGCAGTACGATGATCAATTTTGAAAACACTTGTCAATTAGAGGGGAACAAATAAATTGATTAATGTCAAGTATGTTGGAATACCTCGTTCCCAAGAATCGAATTTAGGTAATATAATTGATAACAAAGGCGGTCTTCTTTCAAGACGTTTTGGCTTCTACGAATGGTATAAGTACCTATAAAATTATATTGGAAACACTTGTAAATTCTCCAATATAATTTCTATGTGAAGCAGGTTCCAACGTCGTAAAACCTTGACAGCTTTAATTTCAATAATAATAGATGAATAGAGAAATGTGAGGGTTATAAATAACATACATAACCGTACATGTTACCGTTACGGCTATAGAAACATAAACTAAAAGCGGTCATTTTACAGAGTCAATTAGCAGTAAATAACGTTTGTAAGCGTCTTACCTAGGCACCCGAGCTGGGAACAAGATCTTCTAGTTATTATGTTTCTTCTAAAGATAAGAAAGTTTATGAACGATGTTTGAAACTTGAAGTGTCACAAAGGCATTTTAATATTTATTGGCGACCGGTTCTCGTCTAGATGGTGTTAAGTGTTAAATTATGGTCTATGTTAAACTAAATGGCAGAATCTTAACGTGATGAAGAAAACAAGAATACTTACATAAATTAAAAATAAATGAGCAAGGTAATCACGAAACCTAAATGAATTTCTCAGGAAAGTAGGTAAATAGTCTCGTTTAATTTATTCAATAAGCACCAAATACGATATATTATTTTCCAGGAAATGTGCAAAATCTATTAAATCGAAGTGTTTCGAAGTAACAGATGAAAATAACAAAACACTCGAAGAACTTGTTTGCTCTCGAAGATTGCATCAATTTTTTTAGTTGAAGATCTCGAGTGTCCCAGAAGCAATCATTATCAAGAAACAATATATTTTTCAATTGTTTATTTCTATTAGCAGCAATTTGAAGTGATTTTCTCAGTCAATTAAATATTAGCTGAACACTACAGACTCTGGGAATTGTATAAAAAAAAATTACGAGAATGGTTTTAGTACGTTAAAATGGATATAATATTTATTTCGTTTATTTTATATTACAATTACTTTTTTTTATATTGCTTTTATTTTGCAGACAAACAGTACAATGTGTAGTTAGGTATTTATTTTAAATAGTATCTTGTCTGCTGTTCTTGTCGCGTCGCGTCACCGTGTTTCAGACTGTACGAATTAAAATAATTACATATAAACATGCCTCTGCATGATTCCATCGTGTTCTGAGAAAGTATTTATACTTTATATTACAAGGTCGAAGTATAAATAAATTGAAGAACACTCGCGCGCCAACCTTACCCCTGCGATGACTCAGTGTTACCTGTATGGACGAGGGCTAGGTTATTTCTAGAGAACTGACGATTATTTTAACGTTCTGACACACCCGTTCCTAGTATTGTTACCAAATTGCCAACGAAATTCTCTATTTTTTAACGAAATCCTCGTTGAAATTGGGAAACAGTAAAACAGTGAAGATCTGTAAAGTAATTTGTTCGTTCAGGTAGAGATAAAAACATTTGATTGTTGGCAAAATTGCGGAATTTTAAAAAAAGAACACGCTACGAACACTATTAACGCTTCCAATGCGCGATGTCAACAGGAAGTTTGTTTCACACCACTCTTTGTCACTTCAGCGCACTGTGACAATATTTTATTTTATACCAAGTTCGTCTCTTGATAATTTTATATTTTTTCTCATACTTCCACTATATCTGCTATGAATATTAATAATCCGACACGAAAAAACCGAGATCGAATTTTCTGTAAGCCCCAACTTTTTTATTACGTCGTTTCGATTTTGAACGCATAGATACCAACTTATTACTGTATTATTAACTAAAACAATCTCATAACTTGTAAATTATGAGGCCAAAGTAAAAGTGTGTCGGTTGGTATGTCTATCCTGCCGTCCATTGTCGTTTATTGCAAGCCAGCTATTTCCGGATTGCAGCAATATTCTAGAATCGAATGCTGCGCCACGTTTTGCACGCTATCTTTAGAACAGCCAGCAGCAGACATTATTTATGACCAAATGGTTTTACTAACAAAATTACGATTGAATCTAACATTTCGAATTGTGACCCTTTATCGTTAACGTCGGTACTATCACCACAACTTCATTCATAATGTGAATGCTTTAATTAAATTAATTAATGTGTGTCAGACTGATAGCGAAGAATATCCTGCAAGCGTCCAGTCACGTTTTTATTTACGTTTGAGTTTGACATGCACGCTTGCGCCGACATATGATGCGTATCACACATTCGCACACATATTAAAGTTTGTTTTGAATACGTCACAGCGGGTTGACACAATAAATACGTAGTAACAACAATTGGCCGGGAATGTCGCTTGATGAGCTGTTGAAAATTATGATAAATGATGATGAAATCATGTCCGTTCGCGTGAATGCTAGGAGTATGAAACACATGCCCATGTGTTAGACGCCTTGGATAAAGATGTTTTCTATAGAAAGCCTTTTTGTGCATACATCGCCAAAACATCAGAAATGATAAGAAATCTGCAAATAACATTTTTAATCAACCTCGTCTATACCTTTCAACCAGGCGAGATCGCGATGATGACCCGTTTATAAAGCGAAATTCATGTTTTTTTTATTTAAATAATTTATACATATACAGAAAAGCGTTTACAAAATCTATACCAATAATACTTATTTGTAGTGACGGAGGGCAAGGTTCAATAAAGACTTTCTATTTATTGTAGGTACCTACCACATAATTTCCAACTTTCTCGGAAACCGATATTCTGGAAATACATTATTCTGTTATATTACTTAGTACCCACCTACTTTAGTTTCCTTTTCTAAGTACCGTCCTCGACCTTCGATAGTGAAACTGCCTTCCTATGAAATGAGTAATTAATGTGGTAGAGTAGGTATCTACAAATATAAAATAATACCAGGACTTATTTTAATATCAGAGCAGAACTGTTACAAAAAAATATATCCATTTGAAAGTACACAAGTTTAAACTTTGAGCCTGAACTAAAATACTCGGTAATGTTGTAAACCCACAATGCCTTACAAAGTATGTACTTCTTAGTAGCTGGCACTTCAGCATATTCCCAAGAAAGTTATATAATTTTCGAAGGTACACTTCGAAGTAATTTAACTTGTATTAATATTTCATTGCAATTAGGATTAACAGTAACTTTGCTTATTTATGTAAACTAAACATAAACATACTCATCAGTATTTTCGGAGAATTGTCCAGGTTTTTGCATATGATATTCCCAAAAGCTCGTTTCTTCTAGAATCTAGATTAACATGGGCTACTTTATATTCCAGAAAAACTTAAATGTCTCACGGGAAATCAGGATTATTGTGAACGCGTCCATCAACTCACATAATAAAACCTACCTGACCTAGGTACCTCATAAGCCCATAAACCCTAAGACCACTTTGATGTGCTATTAGTAACTTGAATCAAGATTATTCTTTCTGGATTCGGTGTAAATGACTGTAACTTAAACCAACACATTCATAATACTCAATCCAACTAGGGGCATCTTACAAATGAATCATCTGACTTAAGCGTAACATTAATCATTGCTTTTTCAACATAATAGCAGATAAAGAAAAGTATTAGGTATATTACTTTACACACGCAAACGTATCTATACGCCTACATATCTAGCAAGCTACATAGATATTGTAGACAGCGATTCTAAGAAAGATACCGTCACACGACTGAGAATTTCAAGAAAACCTCTTAGTAACAATACAAAGTAAAGGCTGCAAGAAGTGGGTTCCAAGAGACAAAGTACAGAACGGCCTTTTGGCTTCGGATGATATCCACAAAGGAGTATAAGGACCTATTCGTTGAATGCAGACGCACAAATAAAAAATAAAGGTCTATGAACTACTCTTAGGAGGCCATGCAAAGAATAACATTTACGTATAATTAATTCTAATACTTGGAATATCAAAAAGTAATTTCAATTTAGACATTTTCGACGTAATAAGTACTTTTCCACTAAGGTTTTCATTACGACCGAGTTCTGAGAAGAAAACTCAATAACCGTAATTTTCGCTCATAATGTCAAATACTTCTTTTTACCTGACTACGGCGAAGCTAAAAGGAAGGGTTATGATTTTAGCAGTCCATGTTTGTATTTACGTATGTTCCCGTAGCGCCTAAACCATTCATCCCATTTTGATGAATAAGGTGTCAATCGATTCGTTATAATAGCCCGGTTAATATAGGCTACATTTTAACTGACTTCAACAATAGGGGGAGTCGATTTTACCTTCTAAACCCTGCATTTAATTAGAGCGCGATTTTTCAGTACCTAGTCGGGTTTTTTAGTTGTCGTATACCACACACATTCTTGTTGTAGTTTAAGTTTTAGCTGTTGCCAGGGACTACGTCTGCGAGTTTTGTTTTATTACAAAAAAATATATATCCCAAATCCATCCCCAGGTCCCAGGGTACTAAACAAATTTCAAAATGAGACCTGCGTTTTGAAATTTGTTTGTATCTCAAGAAAATGATCTTAAATTGTTCCACAACAGTTTAAATTCGTGAAAAAAAGGCTTAATCTTTGTACTGATTTAATCAATTGCTTTCGATTTAACGTGCAATGGATAAAAACTGCAAATAAAGATTTATAGCTCAACAGCGCTGCTTTATAAAAAACATGATCATTAAAATACGTATAATGCTTTTACTTTCTACACGAGTTGTACACGTCTATAAGAAAAAATATTCACAACACTGTTCCGTTATTTCTAGTTAATTACATAACTGTATAGATTAACAGTTAACACGACAGCAAATATCATAAAATCTCTCATTGGAATTACTAAGCTCTAACCGACAATTATATTATATTTTGTAAAGCACCGCTCTCAACACCGTATTTACAAAGATTACTTGTGTAAAGATTGCTGAATTAATAACTGGGACCCCCTCACACTTTAAAAAATCGACATGGACAATTCAAATTACGTAAGGGGGAGCCGGCCGTAAGATTTAGATGTCGTGTAGAGGAGACGTTTAAAATTTCAGTTTACATAACAAAGAAAATAGTAAAACCATTATAACCAAGCATAATTATCATAATTCCTTACTTATTGATTGATAAATTATAATATTTCCATAGAATCCTCGTTCTGTTTGTTTATTTGCGACGTTTATGCAGTAACTAGTGTTGATGTTTACGACATGTTTTCCTAGAACGACTTATTATGGCGCGAACCCATATGAACCCATACAATAGCGCGACACTGAATACGTAACTCTTTAATGTAAAGCTATTGTCTTCATTTACAAAGCGTGAATTTCACAAAACTATATTTAATGGCATTTCTGAAAAATACTTCATATTGTTCATCATTATTTTAGGCTATTTATCCTCAAATAACAAATTAACACAACAAGAATAAATTCACAGGCATCCTTTCAGTTTCTTTATAATAAGCAGCAATTTCCAAACTTTTAATGATACTTGTACCTACCTTTTACAAAAATATTTCAGATTTTACTATTCACGAAAAAAACTGAGAGAAACTTTCGTCTTTAACTAGGTTTTACTGAAATCGAATACAATAGAACGTTTGATGATTATTTGGAAACGCCGTGGCTGAGCGAACACTGAATAATATTAGCGAGCAATATAGTTAAGTAGAAGCCACACACAGTCTTCTGTTCCTAGAAATATAACAATTACATGGCTAAACAACCATAAAATTAAGCGTATTACTGAGTTGGCACAAGCGCCACGTTTTATTTTAAAATTCCACAACAAAGTAGATTCGATATTTCTTTCGTAATGGTACGCTATTTGCATTTTTATTGTTATTTATGTATTATCGGTGATTACCTTAGTACTCGGCTAGTAGGTCACCTATAAATGGGCAACTTATAGGTTTTCCAGTTATATCAGCTTAAGCGGTAACGTGACATATGGAGGGTAGATTATAAGTAGTTTAGTGGACTTCAATAAATGTTTAGAAAATACCGAGGTAATTAACGGTCACCACCGACCAAGTTCATAAATAATTTCATCGTGATGGCCATGGCCTGAAGGTTACTGCTTTACGAGCGCGAGGTTGTGGCTTCCAACCCGTTAAGTACCAAAGTGACCTTTCGATTACATATCTACTTAAAAAATTTCTAAATACTTGACGATAGATGAAAAATCTCATCAGAAAATTGCAACTAGTAACTGCACGATATGAGCCAGTGTTGTGGTCAATTCTCGATCCTCTCTGCGTATTATTCTTTTTTATGTAAACCTACCAGTGGCGAAGGCTTTATACAACTCGATTCCTACCTGATTCCCTTTGAAAAATGGCACAATCTGTATTCTATAGATAGACAAATAATATAATCACATTAAAGATATGTACTCCGGCTTACTTCTTCTAAAAATTGACCCTTCGCTACTGGTACCTACGTATGTTTAAATACCTTACCTAGCCTATTTGATCTAATTGTTCGTCTGTCAAAACGGATAATATGCTTTGCTTTAGTTTAGTTGCTAGGATTAGTCCAGGAATATGGTATAAATAATAACCGATTCTATGAAGACGTTCAGAAGCGTAGTTTTGGATTTCTCGGGACTCGTAATTTGCAATGCTGATTGGAGCACAGACATACCGAAATTTCCCGGAAGTCGGGGCATGTGACCGGCCTGAATAGGCACAGTTCTGCGAAAGCCACTCAATATTGTCCCAAACTTTCTATCAATACAAGACGGAACTGTTACTTTTTGAATACGTATCCATCTGGATCTGTACTTCATTGAGCAATACCGTTATCTCTACTGGGTAGTAATGAACGTATCGTTTGCAAAGTTAACCAGTATATGAGTGATAAAGCATTATCGGTATGAATTCTGCGAATATGTTTATTCAGCCCAACTCTTCGCGTCTAATAAAGAAGTACCGAGAACAACGGTATTCACTGTGAAATTGAAATCGGAGTGTGCCAGCCAAGTTCTACGAAACGGCATGACCTCCCAAAATAAATACTTGGTTCGGGTTTTTGCTCTGTATATGTCGGTACGGTAAGTCACCTTTGTCACCTTTAATGTAACCTTTTCTAAAAGGTGAGCTTCGACTCCTGATTAAGTACCTTCTACATAATATATTTTGAGATGTAGCATTAAAATGAGCGTATTTGGTATTATGCTTAGCATAAAACAAACATTTTATATACGGTATGTGAGATATCATCTGTAAATGAACCTAATGCGAGACATCTCATTATTACAATGAGATAACGTGTCGTGTATTGAGTTTTATTTACGACTAGCTGTTGCCCGCGACCTCCGTTCGCGTGAAATTATTATAAAAAATGTTACTTCCCTTTTGAATCGAATTTTGTTACCGATATCACGGGTTTTAATTTTTTTGCACGGAACCCTAACTCTTATTCTAAAATGAAAGTAGCTTTAGTTACTTCTTATGACATCAGTTATCTGCCAGTAAAAGTCCCGTCAAAATCGGTCCAGCCGTTTAAAGCCGGACCAAACAGACACAGACAAAAATTTTAAAAAATGTGTTTTTGTTATATGTACCGTAACTATATACTTTCATATGCATTCAGTAAAAAGCTGTTATTTTGGTATTACAAACAGACACTTCAATTTTATTTATTTGTATAGACTGCGGTTTCGCCAACGCGGAGTTCGGCAATTAACTCGAAATCCCCTCTAAAACAAAGAAATTGATTATTCCCTTCCGTTGAAATACAAAAAACTCTATAACTCGAATTATTTAGTCACGATAACTCGAACTGAATATGATTTCCCTGTGATGTACTATTCATACATATCACGCTCTGTAACTCGAACTACAAATCTAGCTGACTCTATATCTCGAAGGGGCAATATGTAAACTTAGCGGCCTCTCTAAATCGAAATTCTGTCCGTAAGACTCTTTATCTCGAAATCACTATGTAGTTTTTTTTTTAATTTCTCATGACTCCTTACCTGAAGTAACATACATGGAATATAATGCCTCTATAAGTCGAAATTGACGGTTTAAAAACTCCTTTCTCGAAGTCCTCGATAAATCGAAGAATCGTTAACTCTAAATTTACAACCTTACCCTTGAAGATCGAGATAAAGAAACTCTACTGTAGTAGGAAGTAGGATTAACTAATGGAACACGCGGATACAGTGGTACCTACATTCCTGACAATACTTTAAAGTAATAACAGCGACTATAATACTGAACCGTTACCATCTGCATCCACTACATAAAGTCGTTAATCCCACGGGAACAACGAATAGCCGTCTAATTGCGCTAAATTGTATGAAATAAATCATCTTTGGGGGGGCTTATGCTTATTCAATGGTTGGCAGCTGCGCTACGAGTCCGCGTTCGCGCCAATGACAGCCGGCAGATGGTTGTGAAAGCTGCGCAGACGCAGGTAAGGGATTCCGAGAACGCCGAATATAATCGCGCTACGAGGAACTCGCTCTCTATGGCACGCTCAAATGCGAATCGAACACCTGCGCGCGCGACTACGCTAAGGCCTTTATACTCGCAACGCTTTTTATTGCGCCCTGTCGAAACGTTGAAGAGGACGTTAATTGAAACGATATGCATTGTTGGACGTAACCTTTTGTTGAGTTACGGGGGGATCTAATCGGCTATAAACTGTGATTTTGCTGCGATGTGCTATTGCGAACTTTTATTTATAAAATCACTATGTAGTACAGCTACCGCGCAGATGTTGAGTGAAAGTGAGTCACATCACAGTCAATCTGTTTTGTACGTTTTGATAAAAATTGACAATTAAACAATTAAAGGCAAGATATTTAAGTGTAATGAAACTTAATAGTTTTCTTGGAGAGTGTTATTCATCCCAGATCATTTTGTCTAGAACTTTACAAATCCTATTAACAACGTTATTATTAGGTATATGTATAACAGCAAGAACATTATGACGTGGGAACGAGCTGACCGTTTTTGAAACTTCAAAGTTTCGAACCTCTTGTTACTTTGTACCTACCCGGAATTTCACACTGCGAACAAGCCCCATAAACGATCTCGGAAAGTAACTACAAAGTTTCGACTTCCCGTAGATCCACAAGGTTCTTCCGCGTAATTACTTATCTCGAATTTCAGAAAGAAGATGGTTTTTCTATTTCCTGCTTCATGAACTAAAGAGATGTTCCATTTAACAAAATGAAACTTAGTAAACGTCTCGTTCATTCCTTAATAATTTGGTCTCCTAATCAGAAGTAGGCTAAGTTGCTTTATGAATCATTTCTCACGTTGAATGAAACACAAGAGCAAGATTGACGAATTAGCGTGCTAATGACTGATCACTTTATCTAATCATTTTATCGAAACGGAAGCTCTTTTTCCCCATTTGTCATTGTAATGAGGATTTAGGTTTCTTTATTTTGTATTACAGTTAGGTTGTGTTGTACGTATTTATAAAGCTTTGTCCTCGAAAGGGCCATACTTACATGTCTAAAGGCAGAAAAGGAATTGTCAAAATTTCAATAACGTATACCTTGCTTTCTTTACGTTTCAATACTAAATAATAATACATTGAAGAAACAGAATTCCTCAAGCTCATGCGTCTACTATAATATTAAGCAACTATCGAGCAATACCATGCAAAATCTAGTTTGGTACTAGGAGCCTTAGCCAAATGGGATCCAAGAATTTACATTCTTAATACATAAACATCGCAATACCCATATGGGTAACATTCGCAGAACCAGAGATCGTGACGCGTAGTAGAAGGTAAAGCCATTCAACTAACAGGACACAAAAGATTGTCCATAGTGAATAGTTGCTACCCAACTATACGCGATAGAATTCGCTAATGGAAAGTAGCGAAACACGACAATACGTCAAATTGCGATGTTATTAAGTTTCTCCACAACGCCACCGGAATATTTGGCAGTTACGCCTAAAATACATCGGTGTTCGAAAGTTTCCAATGAATTTCACGTAAACGATTCGATTCTACAAAACACGATAATAAACCGCGTACAGTGGAACAACAGATCTCGGAAATCGATATATTTTACTACAACTACAGTACTGTTTGAACCAAACGAGTGAGAGTCGATTACGGAATTACAAGCAGTACGTCGTACCTGCCCACATACTTTTCTATAGTTACACACTAACGTAGAAATCATTGCCATGCATTAATATTGTAATCACGTAGAAGCTCTAAAAATTGAACATTGAATTGACGTCAGGATAATAAATGAGAATTCGGTACTATTAACACACACTGCGGCAGTGCCTATGATGGCATATGTAAAACACTAACAAATTAATGTTTTATGGGATCTTGTAAAAGACAAAATATAATTATAAGAGCTACACTGATGTTACCTACTAACAATCACCTGTTAATAATAAAGATTTTAATTGCTTGCACACGTCTACCTATATGTATGTCATGTACCTTTAGTTGAATACAATAGACATTGTGCCTGCTTTAAGCTTAAGACATGGACATGGTCATGTCCCGTAGCGTGGGTAGAATCACGTAATATTCTTAGAACCTAATTTAGTTAATAAAGGCCTCACAGGCCTAATTTAGGTTTGGTACCAAATACTTATGTAGTTTATTAAAAACACACGCACTTACTTTTGAATCATATAAGACTTAAACTTATTATTATTTTTAAACTAGTTGCTTCGTTATATACCTAGGTACTTGACTATAAGTTTATTGTTCTGAGCGTAGGAAGATCCGTACCAGTCTAGCTACTTTCACAAACAACGTTCTATTCCGAAGACCTTGTATTTCACTGGCTGCAAGCACAGTATAAATATATATATTAACTTGCTGCAAGTGTCTAAAAATACAACGAATAATGACCACAATTATGAAAACCAAACGTACTTACCCGATTCTTGTTTCCGAATAGTACCTACCAACACAGTTCAAAGTTTGTCGGTTGAAATGTTTATCTAAGTACCAAATTAAAAAGCTAGGTACAATACAGAAGACCAAATTAATGCGAATCACATAAGTTACACTATTTTATAACAAAACTCATATAAAAATCAGCCAATAAGACACAAATTCATGTTTTTAAACATTTTATTTATTCAAAACAACGATGACACCGACACAGGTCGTATTGTGTTGTAAATTGTGTCATTTTTTAAACTCAAACAAAATGAATGAATGAAAAAAAGCGTAACTAGAGTTGCACGCATAACCAGCCATAGTCAACTCGCTCTGGTAAACGGGTCACGCGTTACTAGGAATTTTAATATTTAGTCGTAATGCATGAAATATTTTTTGTTTTGTACATATGCGTCCTTATTTATTAAATTGTTACGTATTACTAAAAAGGTGTCTAACTTAAATGAAGAGTTGGGAATACTTGCTGATTGACCGTTTTATGATATACTGTTTGGTATATTGAATGGGTTGGCATTGGCATGCCTTTTAGTTAAGTGTTTGGGAGTAAAGTGTCGCAGCGCATCCTCTTTAAGAACTTTATTATTTTTATCATTCTGCGAATCTAATTGTAAATGCTTCTTTGGTTTGACATCAAAACTTCGTAAACTATTCTTAATGATTAAAGAGAAATAGTTTTACGCAGAATCGCCTAGCTACATATTACTGAATACAACAATGTAGATAGCAAATAACTGGATAACTAGTAATTATTGTCGGTGAATGAATTCTCAGAAGGCAGTGAACGTTCGAGTTTCGTATCACTGTCTGTTGCTCAGCCTCGTCCACCAATCCCCCCCATCTGTTTTAACGTCTACAGAGAAGCGCTGGCGTCGCGTCAGTTCAGTCGAGTCGCATAGCGCGACGGTCGCACCCGGTTTTGCACTTCTCACTCATTCCGCTTTTAGCGTTGCACATAATTATTTTTAAAACTTTACAATATTTCGTAACAATCACTTGGTGTACCAAAAGGACTACTCTATTTTAGTTGTGCGTGAATACTACAGCAAATTGTGACAGTGACATTTGGAAAGTGTTTCGTGGAATAGTTTATTGTAAACATTTCGGAAAACTTTTTCATTAGGATTCAACAAGGAAGTGACTAAGTTACATCAATTTAGTTTTATGTTGTGCTCACATTTTGAATGCGGACATGGTTAAGTGTTGCTTTATGAATGTGTAACTTGGATTGAATCGTGGCCTCCTCACGACAGGTGGGAGTACCTCAAACCAGACGTCAGTCACCAGTCGTTGTTTGAACAAATGTGCTTTATTGAAAGGCGAGAAACAACAATTTGTCCTTTAAACATGACATTAGCAGCGAGGTTATCTCCGCAAAGTAAGTTGTTTGGTTTTAGCGGTAAATTATTGGTGTGGCGATAGGTTAGGCAGTGTTAACAGATCAAAAAGCTATTCGGGTTAGGTTAGGTTATTTTATTAGTCTATTTATCGAAAAACTTTATCAGAAAATACACAAGAAATATAAGTGCATTACAATTTACAAATTGTAGCAGACCCTAAAAACATGAAAAAAAAAAAATTGCAAAGGAAAAGCCAGAAATGTCTATGGCTACAAGAAATCTATCATACTAAAAATTTCGTTCAAGAAGTGTATACAATATTTGCATGTGGTTTATACATTGTGTGATTAGCACAATTCACACAGCCTCCTTATCAGCAGTATGTATCTAAAAATAGTGTGATAAAAGAGCAAATATGTTTGTGTCACCACTGATAACAGCAGAGAGCTTCATTGGAAAAATCCGTATTTACCATACGAAGAATATTAAAATATACTGATTTTAAGGCACTTCAGTTAATTACTAAAAAGGTAGTTTCAATCTTTGACATTTTGTTGTCAAAACCTATACAGTACTTGCCTCATGTGTGTTATTTTAATGAGTCTGCTGATCATAAAATGATGTATACTGTCATTCAAATATAAATTAGGTTTTGAATTAAGAACTCACTTAGATCACATTAAAAGAATAACCAGTTCTAATTTCATTATTCATTGTGTTCTATGTGTAACAGTGGAACAATATTCAAAATATTTAACACATAAAAAACTAATCACATTTATCAACAAAAAATCGATTGATTTCCCTGTCAGTCTATCAATCTATTTATAATAACTAGTTCCATAGAATTTTATACCTCCAACATGTAAAACCAGTCTGCCATATCAGTTTCATTGTCTGTAATCAGTAACAGATGGCCATCATGGCCATTCACCTTTTATGAATGTAGTTCCAATTAAATGCTAAAAATTGCACTAATGGCAGATTAAAATGCATGTTATGAGATGTTATCACTACATTTTTCACAACGGAAGAGATCTTTCATTGAGGAAATTGTAACTTCTACTTATCTTAAATCTCATTTAGTTAGAAACTAAAGCAAGATAACTGAAACTGGAAAATGATACTATACCACTGATGTGTGGATTGTAATGTTACACAAATATCCTAACCAAGATTCTCTATCTTTCCAGATGCCTGTGTGGAAGTGGCGGTGCCGCTGAGTAGTTGGTCGACGGGAGTAGCATGCTGCCCCAACTGCAGGCACGAGCTGCGGGTGTCCCTGGCCCCCAACGCCGGCAAGTGCCACGCCGCCCACACACCACCCCCCTTCACGGTCCAGCCAACGTACTTGCCACACTCACCTCTCACAGCACCGCTGTCACCTCTCATACCCTCACCATACAATGATGAGCTGAGACGGCTAGCAGACACCCTGAGAGCCCTGCGGCTATCAGGCTGGTACTACGGCAGTTTGGACTGGCTGGTGTGTATTTTTCTGCATCCTAGCGCCATCTGTTGGCATTATTGAAAACTAAAATTACAGTTACAAATTACACAAGTCTGAATTCTAAATTTGGAATACATCAAAATCAATGTTTATCCTTCCTTAACAAAGTTTCCCACAGGGCAAAACTTTAGGCAGATTTCTTATCATAATTACACTAAGTTTAAATTCAGTTTTCCTTATAAATTATTAATGATAGATAATGGCTCAGACATTTACGGCTCTATGATCGCTGCTTGATTGACGACTAATGGTACAATGTAATAATACATTTGCATAGGTATTTCACAAAGTTATTTTTTTTCTTGAAATAAACTGTTCTTTTATATGAAGTCATCTTGGGATGCATTAATCAAATCGTTATTTGTTCAATTTCTTAGTACTCGATCAAAGATAAAAGAAGGTTGAAGTTGGGCGACCTTTGAAATCTTAATCACTGTAAAATATTGGTCAATGACTTGTGTATTGCAACTTTTATAATTATAATAATATGAAGAATGAGAACAATAGGTCTTTATCTAGTTATTTTTAATAAAGTACAAGGGAGAGATTAACAGTTTCTTAGAAATGAACTCTTTACCATGTCTGGGATATTTTAGGTACCTTATTTAATTTGTTTTTCCTATAAAGCTCCTGTAAATTACTTCACGTGATTTATAAACTTCTTTCTTCTTTACAGGGCGCCCGGACAGTTCTAAAAGATGCGAGTGTTGGCGCGTTCGTGATCCGGGACTCAGGCGATAGGAACTTTATATTCTCACTGTCCGTACAGACTGAGCGAGGACCCACGTCCGTCAGGCTACACTACGAACAAGGTTTCTTTAGGTAAGCCGAAATTTTAGTTGAATTACGTTCATATGTGGCAGTAAAGATATAAGATCAAACAAAATAGACAAAAGTCGACTTTATGCAGATGGAAAATAAGTTAATTTCATTGTGTCAAAAAATTTAAATGATAAAAGTTTATGGACGTTAATGATAACTGAACTACATACAATATAGTTAAGGTTCATTATTCCAAATACGTTTATTTGTCATTAAATTACCATGTTACTAAGTAGCTCATGAATTCGGAAAATTGGAAAGTGATATTAATGAGTCAATATTCAACGAACAATTTACCTAAACACGTCATTTAAAACTATGTATCCGGAATTAATAATTAAATGAATAATAACTTGGGGATATATTAACACAATGGGAGAGCTCAAGTATTCCATTATTCTGCCTGACTACTGTATCGTTGCGTCATAATAACATGTAATGCTGTTACGTCACAAGTTCACAGTAATTCGGTTGCAAAGCTACTTGACTGTGCCACTGTTGACTCAGCACTCGCAGTTTTCCTTAATTTTATTGTCAAATTTTTTATTGGAAGTTTTTTGGCCAATTTGTTCTGCTAACCATGACGATTAAAATCAATGCTCACTTTTTCCGCATTCATCTTAAATTGGTATCTCAACTAAAGATTTCTGAATCCACAATGTCATGTACAATTGAGTATTGAAATCATTGACTGCCATTAGTATTTGTTTAGGATCACCAACGAGTTACATTAAAATTTATCTTCTACATAATGAAACAACTACAGAATACATTATCCTGTAACGCACACTCAATGACAGTTGCTAATCTTGTTGATGTGTTTGCAGGTTAGACTGCGACCGACCCCTGGCGAGGTACATGCCGCGCTTCCGCTGCGTGGTGGAGCTGGTGCAGCACTACGCGCGCGTGGGCGAGCGCGGCGCGGCCGGCACGGTGTGGGTGGACCGCGAGGGCTGCCCGCACTCGCCCGTCATGCTGAGCGCGCCGCTGCGCAAGGCGCCGCCGTCGCTGCTGCAC
Source organism: Noctua janthe (assembly GCA_910589295.1). Classification (NCBI taxonomy): domain Eukaryota; kingdom Metazoa; phylum Arthropoda; class Insecta; order Lepidoptera; family Noctuidae; genus Noctua; species Noctua janthe. The sequence continues at coordinate 14,069,187 of OU342559.1, read as the reverse complement.
GCCGCGCGCCTGGCCGTGCACAAGGCGCTGGACTCCAACCCTCTCACGCCAAAACTATGGTGCGCCCCCAAACACAGGCTGCTTCCACTACCTTCCACATTAATAGACTATCTCGGAGAATATCCCTACTCGATCTAACGCTCGGAATTATTTAATGTTAGTAATTTATTTAGTCCAATCTGAGCAACGCCTAGTGAAGATATTAGTTATTATGGATTGAGAGTGATCATCGCTCCGGCTGATTGTAGTTTGATTCCTATGATTGGGTGGCGGACGGGTCGACGTACTGAGCTGCTAGATTCCTAAGGTGGACTTCGTGTTTGCATTATCATAATATTATAATCTTATTTGTACAAATTAATATGCATTGTAACGTCTAGTACAGGTTGCTAGAAAGGGCCGGATCCTTTAAATACCGACTAACAAAATAATTTATGAATAGTAAAATTAATAATGTTAACTGTATTATTTGTAAGTATTGAATATGGGACTCAACTATGGTATTTAGTGAAATGTTTACGCAGATTATTTTTATTAAGCCAATTATTCTGTGTCTGTATATAAAGATGTTTTGAGAAAATAACGCAAGACTGATTCCTTGAACTTCAACTACAGTTTGTGTAATAGTTGCCTGTATACTGTTCTGATAAATGTACGTATCCTCCATCGTATGCCCCGCGGCGCTCCGTCTGTACTGAGCAGTCGCCGCCGACAGTGCGCAGCGACTACGACAACAAACCCCTGCTGATATTATTATTGTAGCAAATTGTTCACTAATGCCTATTCTTGTCCATCGGCTTATGAAGTCATCACATTATATAATAGAGCTATATTTTTATTTATTTATTCTTGGTTAAGTTAGAAATATTCATCAACCTTACATTATAATTATTAGTTTTCTTGTTCCTATCCATGGTTGGTTTAGACACGTTTCTCTTCACGCCGCGCAAAAGTCTCGGCACTCACAGAATGCATAGTTGTAAAACAAAGTGCCATCAAAATAATAATAAACCATGTTGAGAATTTACTTTGTCATATTTAATTCAAAAGGAAGTGTTTTTGAGGCTGAACATGTACATAGTTCTTGTTTTGTTTTTCTATTTATTTCCTTATTTTAATAAGTAATGAGAAAGTATGAGTATATAATCGGCAAAGGTTGTAAACCATGTAATGGTTTGGTGCATCGTGTCTTGTTTGCGTGAAACTTAGTAACTTTCAACTAAATTATTGAACATTTTGAAATTTACGATGTAGTCTACTGAAAGTGGATTCGTTTATACTAAGTTTCGCGCAATCAGGCGCTTTAGCGTGCGGTGGAAAGTTCGGCTAGTGACGTTCACTAATATAGGATAGATCATTTATGTACCTTGAATAATCTCAATTAGAGTAAACATAAGCTTCACACTATGAATATGTTTTATTAGTAAAATACGCATCAGTAAAATAACGTTATAATGAGCCTCAAAATTATTTTAAATAACTTGTAATTATAACTTGTCCGTTGTCTTCGTGTTTAATATAACCAATTGTCTACTTTGAAACGGAGTTATTTTTGTACCATTTTGTAAGGGGAAAGCACCAATTAAATAAGTGTGACATAATAGAGAATACTTGTGTTTAAATGTTTGTAGACTAATGTATTGAAAGAACTGCAAATAATTTATATACAAAACAAAATATACATTCTGCCTATAGCTTCGCATTTCATTTATAAGCAACCCTTTGTCCGGCCTTGTACGTGACCCTTGGTCAACATGAACGGCTACAATGCCCCATTTTTTTTTTTTTTTTTTTTCCGGATGGGAAATCATCAAATGACCCCCCCCACTCTGGGCGGAGCGGAAGGGAGTGTCAGACTTGTACTGACTAAAACCCATCCATGTTCCTTCTTTGCCCTTTGTGTTCCAGGGCCACGGTATCTCTTTCGAACAGTCCCGCAGCCCTGGCAGGCATCGGCCCTTGCGGACCCCTACTTATTTGCTGACATCTCTTTGAGGCGCACGTGGAACACGAACGCGCCGTCGACACGGCCTGTCGTCATAAGACGTCCGGACGGCGAGCTGGCCCATAACTCGCCGTCCACAGGCACGCGCCTACGGTGGCCGGGAGCCACCACGTGACCCCCGACGCCCAGGGCGTCTCCCGCGGCGACTGGGACGTGAGGTTCTTTCCCTCTCACGTCCCGCCACCTCCTTCACTAGCATGACTGCTTCGGAGAAGGAGGTGACGGCTTCCCATTCCCTCTCGCTCCGGACCATGGCTTGAACCAAGGCCGGACGCGAGAGATCGCCGCTACGAGGACACGGCGGTGCTCCGCCCAAGCGGGGCAGACCTCCACGGTGTGCTCCACCGTGTCCTCCGGACGATCCTCGCAGTGGAAACACCCGGGCGTTTCCTCCCGCCCGATTCGGTGCAGGAACCTCCCGAAACAAACGTGTCCGGTGAGGACCTGCGTCAGGCGGTAGGTGAGGGCGCCGTGGCGCCTCTCTAGCCACTCCTCAAAGAGGGGCTACAATGCCCCATGTATTGGGTCCTTCACCGTGTTGGAAGCTAAGTGTGCTCCCAGGGTATAAATACTAGCTAGCTGCTGTTTTGATAGTACAAGTAGCAGAAAGGGCCTATTCAAACGGCGCAAAGGCATCGCCAGCACTTGTGGCAGGGGTGGTGAGGGTAAGATGTCCGTGATTACCAACGCCAATCGCTTTCACATTTGGGAAATAATTAGTACTCAATTGGTGCTAATTAGTACTCGAACAACATAATTGGTGCCTTAGTAGTTTTCGAGAAAATCGACTTAGAAGGTGGTCTGACGGTAGTCACACTCCCTTCAGCAGGACCACCATGAGCGCCGAAAAGAGGGCATGCTACAGCCATTCCAAGTATAAAAATAATTAGTTCCCATAAATGTGATTCATTTCGTAAAACTGAAATATTTTCATAAACCGAGAAATCAACAATTTTTTTTTTTTCTTGCGGGGCAGTAATTTTATATTTTTTGTATACAGGGTGTAGTCATATGACAGGATATGCTGCAGACCATCAAACTTTCTCCTTGGGTCCAATATCGTAAATGCAAAAAAATTATCAGCCGTCCAATACATTTGGGTCGAGTAAGTATTGAAATTTCGTATGAGACATACTGTTGAAATGTGGGTGTACTGTACACATCTGCGTACCCCCTCAGAGCAAACACGCCTGATGTTGTGTAAACAATAATAATCCAAGCGATTGCAAAAATCACGACAGAGTTGCTGTCTATTATTGAAGAATTCCGTTCCATATCTCCGAAGTCGAGTTGGGAGTTCATGCGTCTTCGAGTCATCATCTGCCTAGCCTTTTCCCAACTACGTTGGGGTCGGCTTCCAGTCTAACCGGATGCAGCTGAATACCAGTATTTTACATGGAGCGACTGCCTATCTGACCTCCACAACCCAGTTAATACTGGGTAATACGATACCCCTTGGAAAGACTGGTTGTCAGACTTTTCGGGCCACTGACTACCTAACGACTATCAAAGATCTACAAATGACACCCGGGACCAACGGCTTAACGTGCTTTCCGAGGCACGGAGGAAACTCGGTCAGTAATGGGTGGTCCCCCATCCACAGACCAACCTAGGCAAGCCGGCTTAACCTAAAGATCGACCCGAGCGGCTGTTATTATTTAGCCACGAGCTCCTCAGTTCATGCGTCTTCGAGTAATCGGTGAAAATACATAAAAAAAATATTCCAACGAATTGAGGACCACTCCTCCTTTTTTGAAGTCGGTTAATAAATTTTTTTTTGTATAAATCAAGTTTTAATAAAATTCTATGTGCTACAACTAGCTTCCAGTCGCGAAAAAATATGCTACAACTACAACTAACTTTTATAGAAAATGTGGATGTACCCTGATGTTTATTTATTTATTTAAATGGCACTTCAACGACTTACTCACTAAAACACACATAAACATAAATCAGAAACTATTTTAAGACGAGGTTACCCCGAGCGCTGTATGCATCAATCGCTTACCCCGGCCCCCGCACGGAGAGGGGCAAATTACGCGGCGCGAAAACGCGGGCGCTTAGCGCACTGGTCATGAGTTCACGAACTCGGATAGGTACTAAGTTGCGTTACAGGGTAGAGCGATGCAGTAAAACAACTTGAATTGATATCACAGAGTACTTTTATATATAGGTATAGAGGCTTTACTCAACGGGTTCAGAAAGAAAGCGTTTGGTGGCGCCATCTGTATCCACAAACCTACAACTTTCCTGATATGTATATAATTGTGTAGATGTATACGTCTACCATCATTCTTGCTTCCAGGCAGGTTTTTATTTTAAAATTAGGTAATTTATGTTTATTAACCCCGTAATTTACTCATAGACTAACGTATATGAATTAATTAAGGAATTACTTGGCTGCAGAAAATTAAACCCATATTATTATAATCAGTCATTTATTTTGGCCTAAGCATTGGTGCAACAGTCGTCGTAGTAGGTCATACATAATAGAATCAAATCTTTTCTTTTATTGTTAGTAATGTTAGCTTTTAGCGACATTTCGTCAAACAATAATAATATATAGTTTGTCGTTAACACATTTGTTGTTGTTGAATAACACATTGAATGCCTTCAAGGACAGACTGGATGATATCTCCAAATCTTAAGGGTAACAAATATTGTCTTTCATTCAAAATTCCAATTCCAATTTCTTGAAAAATAACAAAAACGACCGTCAGATTGATTGTTTGACAGCTTGCTTCATTGATGCAAGTAAAAAGTACAAAATAACTACTACGACACCAATTTAGCAGGTTTTATTTAGAGTATCACTTACATTAAAATGTATGCCAGTAGTAATGTTTTATTTGTTAAAAACATATTTTATGATTTTATTTGATATATTACGCGTATTTCGAATTTACTTAAAAAGTTTGGTAGTTTATTTAGTTCAATTATAATAAAATAAACTACTATACAGAATATTTATTTTATTAATGGTAACATTTGGCGTTCATTTGATGGAGTATAATGAAGCAAGAATAAAATAGTCAGTTCGTCAGTGAAGCTGTAGTATATTGCAATCTATTTTCAATTTAGTCGGTTAGCGTCATCAAACGCCATCTGTATTCACAAACCAGCGATACATGATTTTATAATACGACAAAATTAAAAATGCATTAGGAGAAGGACCTGTTACTAGATTACGGTAGTCTTTTAATTTGGTAACATTATTTTCTCCTAGTTGCATGGTAAAATGTTCTAAGATTGTACAGCCTGATTGATATGTACAAGTTCACTTTGTTTTATTTTTATAGAAAGTATTGGTTATAGATAGATTAGGAACCTACGTATTCTATGAACGTGAACCTAATTACTAACAATTAAAATAAGTAGATATAATTAAAAATAAGAAGGTATACTTATTTATTTTTGTGAATAAGGTGAATTTAAAATCTGACTGACACTAAGATCATGAATACGGGTATGATTCAAAACTACACGCCACGCGCCAATCGGTTTTTAAAAAATTTATGCTTTACTTTTTTTTAGGTTTTGTTGTCATGGGTTTCGTTTTCGTGGTTTTTTTGGTCGCTGATAACTAAAATTAGGCCAAAATGAAAATCCAAGATGGCGGCGACGAAAATTTTCGTTTTTTTCTTCATGAGTGTCATTTTCGTGGTTTTTGGGGTCGCTGATAACGGAACTGAGGTCAAAATGAAAATCCAAGCTGGCGCCGACGAAAATTTTTGGTATTTTCGTCATGGGTGTCATTTTCATGGTTTTCGTGGTCGCTGATAACGAAAATTTGGTCAAAATTAAAATTCAAGATGGCGCCAATGAAAATTTTAGTTTTGTCGTCATGGGTGTAATTTTCGTGGTTTTCGGGGTCGCTGATAACGAAAATGAGTACAAAATGAAAATCCATGATGCTGCCGACGAAAATTTTCTGTTTTTTCGTCATTTTCATGGTTTTCGTGGTCGCTGATAACGAAAATTTGGTCAAAATTAAAATTCAAGATGGTGCCAATGAAAATTTTAGCTTTGTCGTCATGGGTGTCATTTTCGTGGTTTTCGGGGTCGCTGATAACGAAAATGAGTACAAAATGAAAATCCATGATGCTGCCAACGAAAATTTTCTGTTTTTTCGTCATGGGTGTCATTTTCATGGTTTTCGGGGCCGCTGATAATGAAAATGAGGACAAAATGAAAATCTAAGGTGGCGCCGACGAAAATTTTCGGTTTTTTCGTCATGGGTGTCATTTTCATGGTTTTCGGGGTCGCTGATAACGAAAATTAGGTCGAAATGAAAATCCAAGGCGGCGCCGACAAAAATTTTAGGTTTTGTCGTCATGGGTGTCATTTTCGTGCTTTTCGGGGTCATTAATAACGAAAATGAGGTCAAAATGAAAATCCAAGATGGCGCCGACGAAAATTTTCGGTTTTTTCGTCATGGGTGTCATTTTCATGGTTTTCTGGGTTTTGTCCTCATTTTCGTTATCAGCGGCCCCGAAAACCATGAAAATGACACCCATGACGACTAAACCGAAAATTTTCATTGGCGCCATCTTGAATTTTAATTTTGACCTAATTTTCGTTATCAGCGACCCAGAAAATCATGAAAATGACACCCATGACGAAAAAACCGAAAAAAAGTAAAGCATAAAATGCAGAGGAAGTAAAATAAAAAAAATTAAAGTGATTTTATCTTTAATATGTAAATAAGTCAACAAAATAAAAAAAAACTAGTAGGTACACACGGCGGCACATGAAGCTGTCATTTCCAGTATAAATTGGCCTCACTTTGTATAGATTTCCTATACAATGAGAGATCGGCATAAACTGGTTTTGTACAGCTTGATCGGTCCTCGTGCGTAAAAAATACGATATCGACCATTACTCATTCTATCTCGTTCTCCCCTACATACTTTCTTTTTCTGCCCATGTCGAACTCGATAATCTTCGGCTTACCGGGCTCCCTACAGAACTGTTTTAGAACTCCTTACAAAAAAAAATTATTGGAATAAATGTTTTGATTTTAGTAGGCCAGTTACAGGCAGTTTTGAATTGTCGAAAAAAAGATAATAAAATGAAGCTACAGTCCCATTCAAAAGGCATAATAACTGTGAATATACTGTAGTTGCCCATTCCAAAGTTACCGAAATTTATAAATAACATTGCGAAATCATAAATAGCGACTTTTGCTACGACACCATAAAGTTCAATTCAGGCCGCGCAGCGCTAATTATCTACTGTTATATTCTCCTAGAAGCTGCCTCTCTTTCTAATGCGTAACTCTTATCTTATACCTTCTGACTACGTTCCCTATTAGGTACCTACTGTACTTTTGTGACCAAATGACATTTCAAATAAACCTAGCGTCGGTGTTTACTAAGTATTATTTTTTACAAACTATTTTTGGCTCAGTTCGTAACAGAACTTAGCGGGGGTGGGGTGGCGAGTTCGAAAAATTGGCACACGTCCGACCTCCAACGCGTTCCGCTCGGGACTGAATGAAATGATGAAAACAGCAAATTTTGGAAATGGTGGTATAGGTTTTTTTAATATTTTAAATTATGATTGCCGTGTACTGTCACATTTTTTACGACCTTTATAATGGTATAAGTTTTATTGTTAAAAACCTAATATAACTCAAATGAAGTAATATTAAAAACCATCATTTAGACTTGTCTTTGCGATTTAATTGGATGCAACAAAGTGCAAGTAATCGTGTATCGCTGTGCCGAAATATCTAGATCGAAGTGTGAAATATGTAATATATTTTTTTCAGAATTTAAATCCGTGCTATATAGGAATAAAGCACAATACAAAACGACGTTTATCTGGATAACCTCGCCTTAAGTGTGGTGAATTTGTCACTTATAGAAGTGCACAGCACTCGTAGAACAATAAAAGGGCAAGTAAGCATTACAAAATTGAACGCACACAATAAAAAAATAATTAAACAGTTAAAAATGAAATAGATTAAAATTAAAAATTAAACAGTAAGAATTAAAAATAGGCTATGTACATTTAAGCCTGTAGAAAATATAGACTTATTAACTAAAAAATATGTATAAATTTAAAACTAAATTAAAAGACTGAAAAAGAAGATAATATAAGTGGATGCAATGAATTACCCAGTGTCTGATATTGCACAGACGTCTCGAGGCTCCGAGCTGGTTAAAAGCCTCATACAGTATTGACGAAAGGGGTTAGAGTACGGATGTAGTGTCGTAGATGTCGATGCTACTGGTTCGTGCAGCAATTTTATTATAATTTCTCATGAGACGATTCATGGGCGCGGTGCTACCAAGGTTAGTACGACTTGCAGTGGTGGCAAAAGTTATTGTGTCGCGACCAGATCTAATAGTTTTCTGTCTAGGTACAGCTATTCTTAGTTCTGATAAAAGATCGGGAGCGTTTACCAAACCGTTGACTATTTTATAAAGTAGGATTTGGTCCGTTACGTCTCTGCGGTGTTCGAGTGAACACATATTGAAATGACTGAGTCTTTGATTATAAGAAGAATCCCGTGGACAGCTAAAACTTTTAAAAACGAAGATATCTAGTGAAGCTTCTTTGGATACGTTCAATCCTGTTTACGTGGACACGGTAAGTGGGGTTCCAAACTGGAGATGCATAGTCCAGTAAGCTTCTCACAAGAGTATTGTACAGCACCTTTAAGGTTGAGATAGAATGGAATTCCCGACATATTCGTTTTATAAAGCCAGACATTTTTGCAGCTTTGGCAGTGATGTTATCAATGGTGTTGGTGAATGAGAGTTTAGAGTCGAGTTGGACTCCCAGGTCGCGAATCGTGTCCACTTTTTGTTACCCCATTTACTGAGTATGACGTTGGTAATGGTCTCCGTTTTTTAGTAAATGTTATGTGGTAGCACTTATTCACATTGAGAGACATCCGGTTTTGTAGGCACCAATCGTCAACCGCGTCAATATCAGCCTGGAATAGTTGGACGTCATTGGATGACTTTATTTCTTAGAAGATCTTTAAATCGTCAGCGAAAATAGAGCATCTGCTATGTTTTATTGTCAGAACTATATCATTGACGAACATTAAGAAAAGAATCGGACCCAAATGTGATCCTTGGGGGACTCCTAGATGTTGATAAAAAGACCGGTGACTCATATCCCTTTACAACCACTCTTTGTTGTCTTTCCGTAAGGTAAGATTTAAACCAAAGGAGTAATTGGCCAAATATGCCGAAACCTTCAAGCTTCCTCAAGAGTATTTTGTGGTTCACCTTGTCAAACGCACTGCTGAAGTCAGTGTAAATTGAGTCGACTTGAGTGCGAGAGTCCATCAATTCACTCACTTGATTCACGTAGTGAACCAAATTAGTAGTCGTATTTACGAACACAGAAACCATGCTGTTGGGTCACTAGTTGAGGATTAATGTGTGATGTAAGTAGAGGACACAGCAAGGATTCATAAATCTTTGCAAACACTGAAAGTAGTGAAATGGGGCGGTAATTCTGCACATCACCAGAATCTCCTTTTTTATAAACCGGTACAACATTCGCTATTTTCCATTCCGTAGGAAACTGTGATGTCGCGAGCGAATAATTATATATTAATTTTAGTGGTAAAGCCAGACTAGAAGCACACTTATTTATAAATACTGGTGGCAGACCGTCCGGCCCGGCCCCTTTGCAGATGTTAAGTTTTTTTAGGGCTTTATGGACATCACGTTCCGTAAATTCTACTTTACCTAGTTGATGCTGATCATACTTAAGACCTATTATTTCAACTACAGCAAGTGAACTAGTCGAAGGAGTAAAGTTAGAGGAAAAATGCTTAGCAAAGAGGTTGCAAACTTCTTCACAAGTGGATGCTGTTTCATTTCCCAGACTCATCTCCGAGGGAATGTCGTCAGATTTTGCCTTTTTCGTTTTGACGAATGACCAAAAGAGTTTTTGGTTGTGTCTTATACTTTTTTTGATTGTTTTTTTATCAGTGAAGCACACATAAGTCTTTATAACAGCTATTCATCATGGCTTTAGATCTCCCCTCTAGTAGTCTATATTCAAAGTGGTCCCTTGGATTTTTATACATTTTATATTATACATTAAGACTCTGATGAGAGGCTTAGAGAACCAGGGGGATACTTATCACTCGGTTTTTTTGATTTAGGGACGTGCTCGTCAACTACATTCTTAAGGTGCCTATATAGCTCTGTGACCATAGCATCGACATCATGAAGGCTTGAGAAAACTTGGCTATAGTCAAAGTCGCAAATCTTAGCATTGATAATATTATAATTGGCTCTCCTAAAGTTTAGTCTAACGGGAATCTTACTTTTTAATAAAACGGGGGACGTGTTACTTAATGATATTTCGAGTGGTGGGTGATAGACATCTACTATTGATAGGGGGTTATTGCATACACTTACTATTCCTCCATAGAAGTTACAAAATATACTGATGACGCTGATATACTGCATACATCTGCGTAACCCTTTCGAGTGTACAGGCGTGATGGTATGTTGTGTGATTAACAAGTAGTAAGTGTGACTGGTAAACAATGCATATTTGTGCGATAGCAGCAATAGCAGTTGATTTGCGGTCATTTTTTGAAAAGTTCCGTTGACTGTCTCCGAAACTCATCATCAGATCTATATGAAATTTAAACGGAACCATTTCGAAATAAACCCCTTTCGAACAAAAAGAATTTTGCAAATCCGTCTAAATATGACGGAGTTATGCCCGAACATACATAAAAAAAAAACCATCCGAATTGATAACCTCCGCCTTTTTGAAGTCGATTATTGAAGAACTAAGGTTAGAGCGAGCAAAGCGAGAAGAAGAGGTCAACGCCGCCAAGGATAGGAAACATCTTCTTTTGACCCTTCCTACAGGAGATAATTGATCGACTTATAGAGACAAGTTTGTGGTGGAAGCGCCAGGGTAGCTCTGACTATTTCATGAAAAAGTCGGAGCAAGCTCGAAAATTTTAACACCTCGCCTCGAATGAAAAGCCAATGACCAAAATTCGTGCCTTTTTAGTTTTCGGCAGTCAAGGCAACTTTATCTATGTAGGAGAAAATAGCATAGCAAACGGAATACAAAATGTCGTTTGATCGCCATTTATGACTAAAAATCTAACTACGTGATTGTTTTTTTGCAACCAAGAGGGCAAGAGGCTCCTAATTTACTTCAGCCTCAGTCTTTTATCGATCGACCAAATGGAAATCCAATAGGGTCAAGATGGTTGCCAATTCATGAGCAGAAAAACGCGCCTTTTTGACAAAAATATTTCACACATATTGCCCCCAGGAGGCCAGCTAATAGCTGCGAGCTAGTAGCCGTTAGACATTTAGACATTTTTGAGTACAAAGATTTATTTACCACTCGGGAACGCAACCGTCCCGAAACGCATCCTCTTTGGTTGCTCGCTTAGCTCAATGAATGAACGGAACGTTGAACGGGGAGGGACAAAAATGACAAATGAAACGAAACGCAAAAGTGGTTTTCGGAATTTGGGTTATAATTGTTTATTGATTGAACTTGTATTTTAATAATTATTCATAAAAAATTATTAATTTGTAGAAATACAATGTGAAATCAAATCATTTTGGACCTTCGTCATGTCGGCTAATGGGAATGGTGGCTTTTATGCACCTTTGAAACAAATCCTATCCGACTCTGAATCCGAGGACGACAAACTCGAAAATGAAATGCATATCAAAGCTACGGACAGTTGCAACAACCTGGACTTTAACAGTGGCTTACAATCGTCGAAAAACTACAGCATAAGTGACATGGACGAGTTCAATACCAACGTGAACACGGTGGAAAGCACAATGGACAACGTAAGCTTCTTACAATCTGATATCTCCACGAAGATGTCTTTCCCGCGCCGGTGTGCGTTCATCGCCTCGATAGTAATGTGCATATTCACCGTTGTAATATTTCTGTGGGGCATACCTTGTTCTGAAGTCGGCAGCTGTGCTGCTAACGAATGGCAAGACAGGACGACCAGCTGGGAATTGCCTTACAACGAAATGGAACTGTCGGGGGCCGTGCAAGTTGTCGATGGTGCTATACCAAACACAAAGAACTTAATATTCATATACCGCGGCAATCACATGAGACTGGAACCTAAAAGCAGCAGTGACAATGTGAATGGCGTAGTCCTCATTGTAGGCAATTCTGGAAAGGTTGGCTGGTTCACCAGAGAGAGTAGGATACCAACTGATATTAATTGTCACCTACTTGATGTAAACCGGGATAAACAAAAGGACTGTATTGTGTCGGGTACAGAGGGATTACTGGCAGCTTTAGACTCTGTATCTGGAACATACTACTGGCACATACACAAGCAAGGCAAGGATTTGAGCAAAGTAGTAGCTATAGATTTCCCTGTTATGGTGAAAGACATGAATGATGATAAAGTCAATGACTTGCTGACTGTTGCCACGGTGTATCCAAGCACAAACCATAACTCTTTATTGATGATATCTGGTGCAACAGGGATTATTATGGCTGAACCAATTCCTATTGATGATTGCCTGTCTGTAAAACTTCTGGCAGAGATGGACACAGTCACATATATTTGTAAGAATGGTACAACGGAAGCTGTGAGACTCATATCATTTACAGTATTAAAGAAAATGCTAAAGAAGGATCTGCCTATCAATCATAACCAGCCTCCACCTACGGTCCTTAAAAGAATCAATGTAAGCATGAAAAAGAATATTGGGAACACAATAGAAACATTCACAAATGGTCCAGGAAAACTGAAAGTAGAAAATTCTGGAGAATGTCCAAATTCTTGCAGAGTCTATCTAAAACTAATGTTGGAAAGGAACGGTACAACTAATGTTAGCTGGGAGTACACTGCCAACAATGTTTATGCTATGCGGCCCAGCTCTTTTGCTTTTGCAAACTCCATACGAGGGTTTGTGTTAAAATTATGACAGTGGAACAGTGCACACCTGGCAAAGGGTGCACTTAAAATTGACGAAGTCAGATACAATGTTCAGAACCAGAGTCCAAAGAACATCAATGACATGTTCTATCGGTCCACAATAGACGTTGCTTCAATATCGGCTTTCATCAAGTATACTAACTTTACAGTTCATGACATATCGGAGAGGATAGTTCTGGTGTTATTTGACAAGCTGCAGACCCACAATGTGAACATTAGTCAGACGGATATTGTGCAGATATGTGTGCGAGGACCTATAGAGAGCAAAACACCACTTCCACTTTGCCAGCCTGACTTAGAATACCAGGAGAAGTCTTTGATGATCGCAGACTTGGATGGAGATCAGTCCCATGAACTTATATCATACTACAGTACTTTTGTGGCTCCTGAGTACACACCAAAGAGTTCTAATCCCTATGATAACTGGAGCCTAACCTCCTTGGTGAGGGTTATTCGTTTAGAATCTGAATTACCTAAACTGTTTATTACTGATGTTTAAATTTACAGTAAAACCATATAATCATCTTGCTTTACAATGTATTCCGCTGATATATACAGTTTCGATTTGCCAAAACATGTAACGCTAGTTTGCTGTATATGTAGCTTGGGCAGCTAGCAATAAGGTGTCTAGTCATTCATCTTGTATTTATATCCATTTTAAAATATTGTCAAATGAAATAATCCAGGCTTTTTCTGTCTGCATTAAAAATTAAATGACTTATGAATCAACTTTGAACTCCACCCAATGTAAGGGAGAATGTCTTGCTCCCAGTGATCAATTTACTAGTCAGTTCAATCAAGTTTTTTTTGACATATACGGTAATTCTTCATGTAACTAATTAAGATCATAATATTCATGCATGTAGTTTTACAATCGTTTTCGCCTGGAGTGTTCAATGTTTATTATAATTATAATCATACAATATTAACTATAGTAACTAAGTATTTCATGTACCTATTGATATTTATTTCTAGTCTTGTAAGAATTAGTTAGTATACGGGGTGAAAAGGACACTGACAAAGAAACGGTTACTACATACTCAGTACATCATTCTGAACCCCCATATAGAAATATTTCATCGTAATTTTAAAAAAAATCTGGTGTTCCATACATTTTAATAACTTGTACGTGTGGTGTAAAAAGTATAAGTTGGTTATAAATAAATAAATTTTGACCTTGTAGGTATTACCTTTGTAAGAAACAGCTGTTTTAAAAAAAAAATGTACTGGTTAATGGTAACCGTTTGTGCATCACCCTGTATAATTATAACTGTATACCAAATAGTAATGTTTATCAATCTGTTTCAAGTATAAAGGGGCCTCCTGTAGGATTGTGTGATCTCAGGTTCATAATACAAGATATAAGGTCCAGATCCAGGGTCTGATTTTGAAGATTCAAACTAACTACAAGGAATGTCTGAATAAAATAGTACAAGCCTGTTTTTAGAGTAGCCTGCTCTTAATTCTGGTATAAATATCGATTTTGGAAGTATGGGCTGAACTCTCACAGATTTTATTGACGCGATATCGCGTGCCGGTTTCTATTTTGGCCCTAAATACTTGAACTATGGGCAAATGAACAATCAAGATCCTAACATCACGCCTGTAATCCCCGGAGGGTTAGGTAGAGATGTACCAAGATCACCTTGGGTATGCATATAGTATCTAGAATCTCAGTCTGAATCTGTTTTGGTCTGGTTATGGCACATCAAACTATTTGACCCATTGTAGTGAGTGTTCGTTTCACTGGGTGTCAATATCATTTCATTTAGAAAATAATATGCGGAGTGAAGTGCCTTAACGCGGGGGCTATGGAGTGGTTCTTTTGCGTGGATTCGTTGAAATAAAATTATTATTACAGTATTCTGCATTTTTTAAAAACCTTACTAAGTTTGAACGGAATGTCAAGGTTTCAGCTCAGTAGGTACGTATCTAAAAAAATAAAACATTGTTTTTAATTTTTATAAAGCTGTATTTCAAATTAGGTTCTAAACGCGGCTTCGCTCGCCAAATCAAATTTTACATAATATTTGAAAATTAGGTCGGGAATGTTCACGTGCAGACCGGAAACCGACCAATCACATTGGTAGAAATCTACATCGCGTCTCTCCGGCGATTGGCCGAATCTTGCATATCTGCTCTCCGCTCTTCTCTGCTTTGGCGGAGTCGGGCCTTATGCAGCGCCCGCCAAGATAGCTCTCATATGGCAGGATTTTTTCCGAGTTGACACTTATCCATTACATTTTGGCCAATTGACACAATATTATCTATACAGGGTTATTTGTAAAACACCAACAACCTCGCAGGAGTAGATTACTAACATCATAAACAACAACATTTTTGTTCTACGGCTTTTCCGAAAACAGACAATAAAAAACGACTTTTCATACAAAACAAGATCAGCTGTTCGGACATTTGTATGGAGAGTTGAATTTTTTTTGTCTGTTTTCGGAAAAGTCGTAGAACAAATGTTGTTGTTTATGATGTTAGTTATCTACTCCTGCGAGGTTGTTGGTGTTTTACAAATAACACTGTTTACATTATAACATTGGTGTCATTCTGCTGTGTAGCTTACACAGCAGAATGACACCAATGTTATAATGTATATATTGCAGAAGTTAACCGAGAAATCCGTTTTAGCGTTAAAAAGTAACAAACACATACATCCATTCATCCAGCGGCACAAACTTTGCCGTTCATTATAGTAGTAAGTTAAAGCTCGACTGTCATATGATCCTACTCTACTAGGTCCATACAATAGTTGAGCTTCTTACAATTATAAAATACTACTTATACTAATTTACCATAAAAAAATAATATCACTAAAATAGGAATCTGCTCCACAAGCAACTTAAAAAATGTCATAAAAAAAAAAAACTAAAATTTAGATTCTATCAAGTAAGTGACGCGACTTACCGGTAGCTTGGACATTACAAAATTTACAAGTGAGTGATGAGAATCGAGTGTTACATTGCGTAACCGATACAATTTGTAACATTCCCTTTTTCTATACAAAATATAATCATGGATTGTTACATCACAAGCGAATGCTCCCTTACGGGAGCGTATATGTGTAGCGTAATGCTCAAAATCTAGGAACTTAGGATTGTTGACATCATTACAGGCAAAAATATTTATATTAGAATGCTTAAAATGATTGGTAGGTGTCATAGGCAACTGGCTAGGTACGGTACACTATAAATATAACATTAAAGATCGTTAAAAAAACAAAATGTATTTGAAATTCTCAGAGGGTTCTTATTGTGTAATGCTAAGTAATATTGACCCTCGAGAAGAATCTACAAAAACGCCATTATACTCTTAAAATTTTAAAAAACCAGCTGTAGAATATTAGTGTGCAATAAACTCATCTATTTAATTGGCTAGTTATACGATAATTGTATTGTAATGTTAATTGGCTTTGATTCAAATGGAAAGCATGGAATTTCGGAGTACGCAATTATGCAGTCCGTACAATGCGTCATACATCTACTTAGTTCCGATACTATCGGCACTAAGTACACCACGCAATCATAGTCACAGGTTTCATAGCATTTTGGCATATATACCAAGCATCATCGGGATGATAATTTATTTTAGGGCTGACTTAATTTGGATTGTCATCGACGATCGTTTTATGAAACATTTTAACCTTTTGACATTGTCACATATACGTGACAAGCAAGCGCGTGCCCTGTACGCCAAACGACACAAATATGTGACAAAATGGTAGGTGAAATTGTGTCTTGGCGTGGAGGGCACGCGCGTGCATTTATGCTCTGGCAGTCAAAAGGTTAATTATTTGAAATAGTTCAATTAACTTCCGCAAAAGAAGTAAAAGCATTGATCGTGATATGAGCACTCAATATAAATCTTTAAAAAATCTTAATCTGTTGACAAATGGTTTCCGTCTTTGCATGTGCCTACACGTAGTATTAGAAATAAATATTTACCAATAACAACATAATATTGTCTAATATTCGAGACAGTACAGCCTGCTACGATCGAGAGACATTGCACACTCACACAGCTTACAAAACACCTAAAGTATATACGACTATCGACTACGGTATACCTTATATATGCCGTGTCTTACACAAGCTCAGTAGAGAGTTCGTCAGTATTATCACATCATTTTATTAATTTTATTATTTCTCAGCCCCTAATCACAACTCAATACGTTTCTATACTTTGACTTAGGAAGCAAATAAGCTCTTTATTAACAAATACTTTCCTTTTTATAACAGGGCCCGTTTCACCATCTCCTATATCAGAATTACTTTAATGTCACTTCAGAACAGAGATGGAGCTATGCAGGACGCCTAGCTCCGTCTCTTTCGCACACTGTAGTAAAATTAAAACATTACTGCCTAAAGACGTCTTGGTAGGCCGCTAGAATCATGTTTTAATCAACACAACCTGACTCTGACCTGCTTATTGCAAAAAAACGTAAGAAAATGTGAATTTTGCTGGCTACCTTCACGCTTCTCCTTAACGGCGAGTTTTATTACAAATATAGTGCTTTTAATTCTACATGCACACACTCTATATTTATTAATTCGGGAGCGGCTTGTACTCTTATATATATAAAAATCACAAATATGCACCCATTCTTAGAATCTTCTAAAAGGTGAAAACAAAAATAAAATTAACAAAACAATAAAATTAAAACAGTAATCTTAAATTTTAGATAAATTTGTGTCAATTCAGTACTCAGTAACTTTGAGAGTACTGTACTTTCATTGTTATTTTAGCTCTGATTTTGCATCGCAGTGACTAATAAGTCACTGCGACTCTTTGTAATAAGGTTTATGTTAGCAGTACAATAACTGCGGACTGCAAAAGGCATAATTACTTTGACTTAGGCCTGTCTCTTCATGTGGCAATATTACAAGCTAGAAATCTCCAAAGAAGTCTAGTAAGTATGTTTATATCACAATCACTTGTATATATAATTTTTAAATCACCAATGAAAATTTTCTATGTAAGGGTGTTCAAAATTATGTACTGTATACGTGGTAACCGTTTAAGCGTCGGTGTACCAACCACCTTGTATAATAATGAGATTTTAGTGTATATATACCTATAATCATTATGTTCGATATTAAACTCGTCCTCTACAAGAACAAAAGGCATGTCCATATTCAAGTGGAGTTAGTTTTGTCTGTACATTCGCTTCTGTGCTAGCTATACATTATTTTTAGTATATGCGAAACCTGAATTTAGTTTGTTCAGAATAAGTAACTGAATCCATTCCAATTATTTTTAAACCATGTTATATTTTGTCCCAAAAACATTTAAAAAAGGTTAAAAGTTGAACACCTAGTGACACTAAGTACCTATCGCAATTATTTCCGTACCTACTGACAAATTATTATTATCAATGAGCTCAAGACGACGCTGGAGGCGCACGCGCGGCGGCATCGCGTGGTGAACACGTTTTAGTGCGGACAACTAGGTAACAGAACAGGCTTATAACTTTGTGATTTTTCATGATACAGTTTTGAAATTTTTTACATTGATTCTTTACATAAAAATACTAGACACGTGTTTTAGGTTTCTTATATAATAAAACTAATGTTGTATATGCTTTCGACATTGTGTCATGGTTATTTTGTAAGACTAAACTATTACAGTTCTACCATAAATCCTGAAAACTATAAGGATATCGATATCTAAACACAATAAAAAAAAAAGAAGATTTTGTTAGCACGGATAGACGACCGTATTACTGAAAGTCACCCAGTACTCAAGCATTACTTAAAAGTAGATTCAAGCCATTTCGTTCTGTATTACGGGACTTGAGTGTGGGACTTGAAGTATGGGTTGAGTAAATCTGTTGTAATCTGTTTGTTATGTTATCATGTTTAGATACGTCTGCGGAGTTTTAATATCTAATTTAATTTCACCATGTATATACAGCTTCGACACTTGGGGGAGGCCTATGTCCAGCAGTGGACGTCTTTCGGCTGAAATGATGATGATGATATACAGCTTCGCGCTGTACTTTATAATAAAAAAAGGTATTCTTATGCCTAAGTCTGCCTAGGGCACGACTATCTTCCTGGTGACGGCTGAGTCGTCGACAATGTTGTATTCCGTCAGCTGTACCATGTCGTTGGCTGCTAGCTGCTCCGCTATGCTGTAGCCTTCCTCATCAAACAGTTCTACTGATATCTCGTCGTAGTCTCGGGCGCTGGAAATTAGTTATATCTAAGTATTAAAACAATATCAAATCAATCGTGCACACAATTATATTGGAAAAATGAAGGATTTAAGATCCTTCCGACACTTTCAAGGCGGCGATTCCAACCAGACCCTTTTGCTGGAGTGTCCTACAGTGTGACTCTACACCTGCACTTCAGAGGATATAAAACGCGTGGATGCAATAAAAATATCAATGTCATCCATCATCATTGTCCACCTTGTTCCACCTGTTGCGGAGTACGAGCGCTTTTGTACCACGCTTCCCTGACTGCACGATTCTCTCAGGCTGTTGGTCTGCTAACGCTTCTTCTATCATCTCTCGGCAATAGTGGCATAAACGGCGAAAAACAGGAATTTCAAATGGAAATGCCAGTTTTTCGCCGTTTATACCATAAAAAAGTCCTAAGACACAGTTCAGCTTTTAAAAAATCAAGATAGTTTCTAACATCAACAAATTCTACGTTCACAGTAAATTACCACCAAGTAGCGAATATATTAAATTGACAAAAAGTTTGTTATGTTACTCACATGACATGTGCATCTAGTTCCTTATCCAGCACCATGTCCTTGAGCGCCTTCTTGGCCTGCGCCCACTGCTGGCTCTGCCGGCTGCGCGCGCGCACGCCCGCCAGTAGGCAGCGCACGGCCTGCATCGGCAGCGTCACGTGGCGCGGCTCCAGAAGGCGGAGCTGGTCCTCTAACACCCACAGGGTTGTGCCGTAATCTACGTATATCACCTGGATCGAGTAAATGACATATCTATACATTTAATAAAATTGTAACGGGCCGATGTCTGTACATTGAAGATATTGAAAAAAGTAAAAAAAACAGTTTTTAGAATTTTTGTCTGTCTGTCTGTATGTTTGTACGCGCATCACGCAAAAACTACTGCATGGATTTGAACGCAGTTTTCACCGCACTACTGCTAGATGCTTATCTTAAAATATAGGCTACATTAGATATAGTTTTGGCCCCGATAGGTGGCGCCGTGCGAAGAAAGGGCGGGTCCCTAGTTAGAAAATATTACTTTGACTGCCTCGGTTGGTCTTAAGAAAGAAATAAAGAAAAACTTTTATTTAGCACAAAGTAAGACACTGCACATTCTCATGTTCTGCTAAATACATACAGGAAATACGGAGATAAAGGAAAAAAGGTTTAGTCCTTAAGTTTACTTTTTTTCTTTCATCACATCTGAGTTCAAACCTACGACTTGTAACTCATAAGTCGCGGATCTTTCTACTGGGCCAACACTGCTTACATAAGATATGCTGCACCGACCTAAAATAAATTGAAACAAGACGAGTAAGATGTCGTATTAGTGAACATTACCTCAACGCTCTGATCGGACCTGGTGATGGAGAGCACTCGCGCGCGGTACCAGTTGTTATCCAGCGGGTACAACGCCGCCACCAACTCGCCAAGCGCCGGAGTTATCTAGCAAATAAATTAACATTGTGAGCAGGACAGACCGATGGAAAGAGAGAACATGCTAGCTAGACAATACACGGCCAAATTTGTTTGGCTACAACGGGACACAAAATACAGGGAACGGTACAAGACACAAGACAAAGTTTTAGTGCCCCACGCCAAAGATTAAGTTTACCTTCCTCGGTTTTGTCAATCTGCTAATAGGAAACCAGCTCATCCAGTGACCTTCAGCCAGCAAACATTCCGTTTCCTGCTAACGTAACAGGACTGTGACTGTCTGATCGTATATAAGGTGTAAACGGACCCTTCATGAGGCCGTTAACAAAGCATTCTGTAGATCAAATTAAGTAACTACGCAAAAAAAATTTCTGGGAAGACTTTTTTTTGGGGTGAAAAATCACGTTTTACGGTAGGACTCAATGTAACGCACTCAAAGCATTGTGCTGATGGATGCATTGAGTAGCACGGGGTCAAGGGGGCATTTAAAATAAATTAACTTTTTAAAAAACGTGTGCTAAAGTTGGAACTTTGACCAATATCTCCGTAACTTTCCAGAACTATAATAAAATGATCGCAATGATGTGGACAAAAAGTTCCTTTCGGGGTTACGGGTATTTTTACACCCATTAGTTCTAAGACGGTCAGACTGACAGTCCTATTGTGTTTGGCTAGCAAAGCATAATCCGATGCAAAAACAAACGATTATTCGAATAAAAATAGTTACCGTAAGTGGTTTATACGCTACGCGTGTGGCGGCGCTGTTCATGTCGAGTAGTAAGGCTGGCAGCGTCGTCGGAGGCAGCACCACACCGAAGCTGGGTATTTCTCGATCTGTCGTAACACAATCATTTAATTTTGTATTATAATTATTTGAAACTATACCACAAATGATCAAGAAAAGAGGAAGAATACTTGATTTTAACACGGTTTTATTAGCTTCACCTGGTGGCCTACCATGACGTCTCAAAGCAGGAGTAATTCCAGTGTGGGAAAGAGATGGCGCTACACGACCTGTATAGCTCTGTCTCTTTCCCACACTGGAATTTCTCCTGATTTAAGACGTCATAGTACCCCCCTGTGTAACTACGTAAAAAATCATAGAAATTAAAAACTCATTTCCCGGTTTCCGATTGAGCTGAAATTTTGCACACATGTTTAGTTTGAATGACAATGCATCGTTAGCTAAGTGACGTCATTCGAAATCCAATATGGCGGGCTACCACAGACGTCAGAATACTTATTTTTTACGCATTCCCGTGATATGGGTTTCAAATGAAAGAATTTTCTGAGAATAAAATGACGTCACTTCAAAGCGTGTTTTTTTATTTTGTTTAATATAATATTATTCATATTATTAAATTAGAAAGGAAAATGCATAGTACTCGCAAACGGTGTGTGTGTATGACCAGACGCATGAACGGCGGTGACAGTCGCGCCACCAAGATGAATCTAAGAACGTGTTATTTATCCAAATCGATTCCCTAATTTAGGACTTACGACGGAACAAAGAAACAGACATACATACAGGTCAAACACACAACCCTCCTTTTAGGCTAGCTGCAGTCGGGTAAAAAGCAAGTAAAGTACACAACAGCAGTCACTACAACCGTGACACTGTGTGCTTGTCTAGGTATATGAGTCTCACCCTGTCGGTCCTCTGTCACCATTTGCACGTAGATTCTGTCATAGTGACAGATATAGGTCACTAACACTTTCAGCCAGGTGTTCGGGGCCGGTAGTGGCAGTGACTTGCATTTGCCTACAACTGGTACGCGGTCTAACGTCCAGCCGTCTGGAAAGAACAAATCAAATCGTTTATTTCTGATACGTGGGTTATGCAGGTGTTCATTACATAATTATATACCATTAATGTTCATTTCATGTTCAGCCACTTGAGAAAAATTATTTAATTAATAAAAAAAATATTAATAATGAAAATTTGAGTCTAAAATTCTAATGATTCGATATAAACTCCATTTCAGAATTTAAATATAAATTACATTATTACGATTGGTCATGCCTGAAGGATCATGCATCGAGGAACTCGTGGCTAAATAATAACAGCCGCTCGGGTCGATCTTTAGGCTAAGCCGTGATTGCCTAGGTTGGTCTGTGGATGGGTGCCCGCCCATTACATACCGTGTTTCCTCCGTGCCTCGGAAAGCACGTTAAGCCGTTGGTCCCGGGTGTTATTTGTAGATCTTTGACAGTCGTTAGGCACTCAGTGGCCCAAAAAGTCTGACAACCAGTCTTATCAAGGGGTAACGTATCACCCAGTACTAACTGGGTTGTGGAGGCCAGATTTTTAAATTGTTCACTTGACGAAAATTTATTGTTGTTGATTGTGTTGTGTCTGTCATGCATGACCAATCGTAATCATCATCTGCCTAGCAATCTCCCAACTGTGTTTGGGTCAGCATCCAGTCTAACCGGATGCAGCTGAATACCAATATTTAACATGGAGCGACTGCCTATTTGACCTCCTCAACCCCGTTAGTACTGACTGGGTAATAAGATACCCCTTGGTTAGTTTGGTTGTCAGACTTTCGGTTACCTGTAATGACTGTCCAAGATCTATAAATGACAGCCGGGACCAACGGCCTTAGTATATAATGGGTGGTCATCCATCCATGGACCAGCCTAGGCAAGCGCGGCTTAACCTGAAGATCGACTCGAGCGGCTATTATAGCCACGAGTTCCTCTTACATACACAGTCATGTCTTCAAATTTTTGGTTCTAGGACATGCCGGATTCCTCACGATGTTCTCCTTCACCGTTTCGAGAGCAGCAGAGATGTTAAGTTCAAATATAATTATTAGAATAATTTCCAAACTGACCGGGATGCATGCGAATATGCTTTTTGTTACACCGATTTCCTTTGAAGCATTTTTTTTCTGGCTCGCCTTTATAATGTTTGCAGATATCCATTTCGTCTCGATTCCTGTAGCCCTGTAAATAATATTATGAATTTAAGAAGTGCTTCGCTTGGTATCTCACACACCTACAGACCTCCAAGGAAAAGTATGAGCCTCGGAAATCATAGTTTATCTTCGAAGTACGAACGCTCGATGATGAAATCAAATCTGCCCCCGTAGCATGACCACCGTAGACAAGGATTTCTTTGACGGAAGAATCGACAAAATTACAGATAGTGCAAAGAAATCTGTCATTGTGTCGAGACAATCTGTCATTTTGTCGATTCTTCCGTCAAAGAAATCCTTGTCTGCGGTGGTCATGCTACGCGTGCTGTACCAACAATTACAACGCTATTTGAAGTACTTTCCTTTTTTGTATCAAATATGAAAAATATTTTTTAACAACTTTTATTCTTTACAACTTTATTCGTCATATTATCTTTGTTTATGTAATAAGTACATAAACAAAGATAATATGACGAATAGGTTGCCCGATGAAATTGAGATCGACCTTCACCCAAAGTCGATCTTAGGCGAGATCTCGGAATAACTATGCAATTTCAAAAACTGTTCAGCTTTTGGGCGACAGATTCATACAAACGTGCATTAAATAGGAGCACTTCCACAAAGCGCGGTAGGCTTTAAAAGTTTTACCTCTGTGGGACGTTACTCTATGGGACAATGTTCGTGGGATTTCGGGCACACGAAGATTCCCGAAGCGTTTAACTGTATATTTAAAAATGTAATATATTACCGTAACAGCCTCAACGGGGTCTTCATATTCGGGACAGTCAGTCATCTCAAAGTCGGCTTTGCTCGGGCTCAAACTTTTTTCAGGAGAATGGATAACTTCCTCCACCGGCTTGTCTACTGAGGGAGAAACATACGTTTCGTCAATTTGACTGCACGCTATCACGCCATCTACAGTTAGCTTTTAACGGTCTTCCCTGTTCTTCTAAGCTTATAAAGTAATCTTACTTGGTAGAGCTAGTCCTTGGTGTACGATTACTTTATTGAGTATTTCGCCTGAAGGTAACACGACGTACACGCCATACGACTCAGAGACACTGTGGAATAAACAATAGGTATTTTTTAGGACTTTGTTGCAATTTCTTGGAATACTGTACAGTTGAACTGTACAGATAAAAATATTTCAATTTACTTTTTACTATGTGAAAAGTGTTTAGGTCAAATCTTGCAATTGAATTTTAAAACAGTTATCCCCAACCGATTGAGCTACAATTTTGCATACACGTTTAGTTTGAATGATAATGCATGGTTAGCTAACTGGCGCTATTCTAAATCCAAAATGGCGGACTAGTTATTTTTAATGCAACCCCATGATATGGGTATCAATTAAAAGGGTTTTAGAAGAATACGTAAAAAAATACCTATATTTAAAAGCTTGTTTTTTAAACTTATACTGTCACTTACGGGATATCTTCCCGTAAGTGACAGTATAAGCATAGTTGTAAACAGTGAAAGCTTAAAACAGTGTTTAATTAAGTGAAATCTGAAAATTTACGTCAAGAATTAAATAGACGAAAATGTAAATATTTATCATAATACTAACTTGTCATCGATCTCAATATTGCACTGCTTGCCGACGTATTCCATCATGAACGCCTTTTGTTTCTCCATCAAGCTCTTGTTATAGCTGATTAGGTCCACCTACCAAACAAGTATCAACTGAATACTGTTTCATGAAACATTACAACGGTATTTTTAGGGTTCCGTACGCAAAGGGTAACCAACGGGACCTTATTACTAAGCCTCCGCTGTCTGACCGTCCGTCCGTGTCTGGCAGCGGGCAGTACCACACCACGAAGCAAAACACGACGCCGTCAACGATTGGTGTCTAGTTTTAGTTTAATGCGGTTTTTTATATGTATTAGTTTATTAATTTATAAGATTATTTTGTGTATTTTTATCTATGGGCCTCAGTTGCCTAACAATAAAATGATTTTTAATATTTTTATACGCAAACCCTGCGTAGGGAACATAGCTGTTTTTGACATGGAAAGAAAAACGTCACCGTAAGACGTTATTAATGGAACGAAAATTTCGAGATCTGTGAGCGGGGTGCGATGGTCTAGTTGGTTAAGACATCCGGTGTACTGAATCGGAAGGTCGCAGGTTCAAACCCTGCTCGCACTGGAATTTTTCTTTCCATGTCAAAAACAATAAAATGATTGATTGATTGTACCTCATGATCCGTAATAGGTAGACAGTTGAAGTTTTCATAGAATGTGTTCTGTTGCTGCTATTACAACAAAAAATAAAAATAAATTAAAAATTAAAGGTGGCTCCCCTACTACGATGGTACGGAACCCTTCATGCGCGAGTCCGACTCGCATTTGGCGGTTTTTTTTTTCCGCTTAACTCTATGAATAGGATATTATTAATGAAGATTGGCAGAATGTTCGCTAATCGGGGCTAGCACTAGCGCGCCGTGTAAACGTAACGTAAATACATCGATATTAAAATGAAAACAACTCGTTTCATAAATATTTTCATAATTTTAAGAATTTATTAATTTATATGGATGATACAGACTGTGCTTGTTGCAACAATTCTAACTGAAATGCTATAGGAAACCTGGGATTTTTTATTATTTTACGTTTAAACCGCGTGCTCGCTCTAGGGCTCCAGTTTCCGATTAGCTAGTACTTACCCCCGCTAGGTGGCATAAGCGCGCGTAGGGCGGCTTGCTGCAGTAGCGCGCGTACAGCGGCTGCACGCACTCGATCGGCACGGATCTCGTCTCACCCGTATCTACCACGTATATCTCTGTTAGTTCGCTGTCTTCATCCTGGTAACGATAAAGCATATACTATTGAAGTCAATAAGTCTAAGAAGCCTCGCCCACGGCGACTTTTTGCCGCGATGCGGTCGCTGGCTCGATAGTAGCGATGTAGAAGCATCTCTACAAAAAGTCGCCGTGGGCGAGGGCCCCAAGGGCGTATACATGTAGAAAGCAGGCAGGTATAACCCGCTTGGCAAAACAAATGATTCCATTTGACAAGATTTGCTTACAAGTTCCGACCTGCTCAGTTTTTAGTATTCCACTGAAAACTGAGCAGGTCGGAACTTGTCTCCCACGTTCGGCGTTCATCGGTTCAGTACAAAGGGTAGGAAATCGCGAAACTTAGTTTTCTACCTTACAGTGGCAGTGGGAACTGGTAGATCGACATAATAATATGCTTCCTGTTTTCGACCGTTTTATATAAGGTCTAACTATTCATACACGAAATATTTTCAGGGAATCATCTAACGGCTATAACAAAGCCATTGCAAGGGATTTTTTTTTATTCTGAGTATATTTTTTATAAAAATAAATAATTTAAAATTACTTGACCCCCCAAAATAAATACTGGCTCCTTATTTTTGAATATCCATTACGCCAGCTTACTACGTCGTATTTACCTACTGTCATTGTTAGAATATGGGAGTAAAGGTTTTATGTAAAAAGTCTAAAAAAAATTTAGAATTATAATAATTTCGTAAAAAAAAATACACTCAGATAATTTTTTTTTCGTTGCTATGGCGACTTTACGACATATAGAAGTTGCTCTTAAAATACTTCGTGTATGAAAAGATAGACCTTATATATAGTTTCAGTTCAAACTTTATGGCGGCTCAGTAAATCTAAGCAGCACAGTACTCCCTAGTATGAGCATGAGTGAGCGAGACAAATACTATTGAAACCTTATTATCAACGAAATGGAAACATGAACATTATTGGTGTGCTGGGTCATTTTTTTTAAATTAAAATCTAATAAATAAGCGAATAATTGTTCAGTTTATTCAAGTCGCTTTCATTGGACGAACGAACCTGATCTTTCATATTGAGGAACAGTCCTCTGTAGAAACATTCGCTCTCGTCGTCGTAGAACGCGCAGCAAGTGAGCGCCTTCACCTCCTTTCTGCTTATGCTCTTGTGGTTTTCGCAGTAGAATTTTGTCATTTCTATCATCAGGCTGTAAAGGGAAAGAACACAAAGCATAATGAGCGTATAATGTTCCCACTGCTGGGACAGAGGCGACCTCTCTAAGAGAAGCAATGGGCTCTAATCCACTACGCCGGCCCAGTGCGGGTTGGTAGATGCCACATGTCTTCGAAGTTCAAGGTTCTAGAATATGTCAGTTTCCTCACGACGTTTTCCTTCTCTGTTTTGAGAGCAGTCATCATCATCTGCCTATCCTTTTCCCAACTGCTGAGGTCGGCTTTCATGCTAACCGGATGCAGCTGAATACCAGTATTTTTATAGGACAATATTACGGCTATTCTTAATTCCTTTAACAAGCTCTTATTCAGGCCTGCACCTAGAATCATATGGCATGTACCAGAAGAGTGTGGTTACAGTTCAGTCACAGTTATTATGCCCGTGGCTGGACTGTATGTAGCTTATTTTTGACTATGCAAAGGTGTCTGTCATACATCCATTTGAAATAAATGCTTTGAGCGTTTGAGTTTGAACATTTAGTACTCACTCCTGAACCTCCACAGGATCTTCAGTAATCACCCAGAAGCTGGGCCCGTCGGCGTGCATGATAGTAGCGCCGTATACATGGTCAGTTTCCAGCATCTGCTGTGCAGGCAAGTTTTTCGCCTCACAAGACATTGGTGAGGGTGGATCTGGAGAAGTAGTAAATAGAAGGGAATATAGTAAAATGTTATGCAAAATAGATTATAATTAAAAGAAATAAATACTCTTTTCCTGTTTTACTGCATTGACTTAGTTTTTCTTAACTGCACAATGAATTTTAATGCGATATTCACAATCATTTCATTCGCTAAAATTAATTTGATTAATGACAGCTGTCAGAGTGTACATAATCAAGCCGATAATTAAGCCTGTTTTTTTATAGTTTAATTTAATTGACTCTAATTTTAGCGTAAATACCGCCACTAGTCCCTTTGGTTTGGGAACTGTCATTTTAATCAAATTCGATTTCATGGACTATAGAAAATGTATTGCAGAAAATCATATAAAACATTAAGATAAGATTTAACTTATCGTCGCATAAGTTCGCAGAGAGCATTCACCATCCCTTAGCTTAAAGGATGATTTCCACCAAACGGCCCGGATCGCATCGGATCGGAAAGGATACGAACGGATGCGGCGACAGCCGATCGCGTCCGGCAGAGTGTTGACGCCTACGATCTCCTCCGTAACGTAACTTGCGAACATATCCGTTTCTGCGCCTAGTCAAATAGTTGTGATTTCATCCGATCGTATACGACGACAGTCCAACGGAGCCGATCGTGTGTTGCAGCACACTTTCGGCTACGATCGCGTGTCGCAGTAGACGCCCGCGGTTAAGCTGCTGTGTGCGGCTTGGTAATATAGACTTTAAATACTTTGTACACGATTTAAAATCCTTTAAAGATTGTAAAATCCGTTCCGATCCGATGCGATGCGAGCCGTTTGGTGGAAATCATCCTTTAGTGTTGAAAGTGCTTTGTGTTGAATTATAATCTAATACATGATATTTTACTTAAGTTATATCATAGAAATCTCGATGTTCTGACGCGTCGCCACAATCCGCTAAGATTGCAAGTCCTAAGCATGCGCAGGTCGCGCCAATCGATTCTAATACCGTGCCGGTCTAGATAAGTTAACGCTCCAAGAATCATTGAGAGCAGTTACATTATCCATAATTCTGTATCAATAGACACAACTCGATACACAAAAGTGACAGTCTAATTATGCATGTAGTTTACAATAGACGCTAATTCTATTTTCATTTGCAAAATTCAACAACTTAGAAAGTTTTAACTAACAAATCTATTAATGCTATACCTTCAATTATAACATTGCTCAATTCCGCTTCCAATTCGCACTGCACCTCTTTCACAACCATCCCAGTTTTCCCCTGAGACACGGTTTCCTCGGACGATGATGTACTTGAAAAAACTATCAAAGCTTGGTCAGCTTTAGGAGTCTTTACTCTCTTGGGTTTCTCTGGAGGACAATGGTTTGAGCATGCAGTGGAGGTCGAGGGGGCAGGCTCACTCAATGCATCAATGAGGTTGAATGGCGCAGGAGGAGCTAATGGCGTCAACGGTTTTGAGAAGGAATCTTGCACCGGAGTGTAGTCTATGTTTTCTTCTTCGTCTGTAATGGAAATGGTGGTGTTCGAAGTTTGAATACAAATAATGTTTTAATTAATACTCATTCAGATTTACAACTCTCAGCTTTGTGCAGAGAGTAAAAATTTTATTAGTGCCTTTTAAATTTACTTCAAATAAAACCGGTTAAGTGCGTGTTTTCCTGTGGTTTCCTAACAAATCCAAAACACAGTTCGTGTTGCTACACAACCACTGAGCTTAAAATTAAAAAAAATACAGATAATGGAATAGATCTTTAGTTAAATATATTTATCATTAGCTGGTATCAATACAAACAGTTTTGTATGAGAAAAAAAGTTCTAAAGTGTCACATTTCCAAGATAAAAGCTATTATAGTTAAAACCATTCACTGATAGCATCTTCAGCACTTTGATTTGATTAGCCACACATAAAACCTGTATCAATCAGATGATATCGGCTGATATCAATACAAACAAGTATTGTTTGAGATAAAATCTTCTCAAGAGTCACATTTCCGAGATTTAAGCTATCAACTAGGTATAGCTAGATAGCTTCTAGCTATCCTAGTGAAGGTTGCAGGGATCCTCTGGATGCGAGTCACATGGGACCGGTCAATGTGGTGACACTTGGGGGAGGCCTATGTCCAGCAGAGGACATCTTTCGGCTGAAATGATGAAGCTATCAACAGTTGAATTGTGACATTTATTGATTGATTGATTACCAACCTTTATTTATTGTTTTATATTATTATTGTTTTTTGATCGTGATATTGATATTGGTTTGGATTTTGATGTGAGATAATAATTATGTTGCTAATTTTTTATACTTTAATTACGAATGTTTTTTTTTTTACTTTTATACTATGATTTTTATTTCAAACACAATGTAAATTGTTTGTGAATAAAATTGAATTGAACCAATAAAAAGTTAAGCTTTGGAAATTGTTGACAAAAAAGGGAGTTAAAGAAATAGTAGTCATCGACTTTATAGCTAAAATTATTTTGCACTTTTCACTGATATTCTCAGATGTTGGTTTTAAGGATGCACTCTGTTGATTTTCGGTTTAAGGTTAAGTTTGAAATCCAGTGTGCTGTAAAAAACGTCACATTAAAAAGTCCCCCTAAATTGTCAAAAACTGGATGAACACAGCCCAAGACAAACAAAATTGGAAAAAGATGAAGGAGGCTTTGCACCCTACAGGGGCCATACAAGAATATATGTTTTATGTAATTTCATTAGTAATTAAGTATTAATTATATGGATAAACAAAGCTTAAATAATAAAATATTTTACAAATGAAAATAATAAGTAATAAAAATAAATGAAAGAAACAATATGGCACTATAAAATTTTTCAAATAATGAAACCATGTAGCAAACAGTACAAATTAAAATAGAGTTTCAATTCATCAACTAGGAAAACTTAATAGTTATAAATATAACCAATATTCCATAGCTATTATTCTACCTGAAGAAACATGTATTTGAAGAAAATATTAAACCATTTGTAAATTAAAAACTCACCAAGTTTAGATATAGAAATATTGAAGTCTGTCATAAGATACATGTACTCATCAAGCTGTTTCATGGAGCTCAGGAACCGCTCCTTGAGCTCTGACGGGTCACAGTTGAGCTGCAGGACAAGGCCTTGCGTCTGTAATAATGGCAGAAAAGAAAAAAAATATTAAGTAGGTACTGTCTATTGTCAACATAAATCATGTTTGACTTTTTTAACCAACAAAATATTTTTTCCTGAAATTAATTTTGTGAATTTTGAAAGTATGTATAATTACAAAATAAGAGTAACATGGAATAAAAACTGTAGTAGTCAATTAAGCTTAAAGTGAAAACTTATTTTGTAGGTCAACAGCTCTATTATTCTTTTGTCCCAGACAAAGTATTCACGTTTTATTGTATTTAATACAATATACCGCTACCCACAAATACTGTTCCCACAAAATAACGATTTACCTTCATTTTTAACTTTTTTATATCCTCAACCGCGCGATCACATTTCTCCCAAAAGATACTCAATCTGGCTTCTAGTTCGCTTCGCCGATGCATAGTCAGCGTAGCAAGGTCCACGAAACTCCTAGAAGAAAGTGCATTTAAGTTAAATTATGCATAACGAAAAGCAAAATAAAATTTAGAAAGGCACTATGAAAGTACTTACATTTTGGCTTTTGCTTTTAACTTTTTGTCAACGTTATGGCGAATAAGCCTCCAAAAATATATTCTGCTGGAATGTATAAATTGAGTATGCTCAATTTTTTTATTTGCATCCCTGAAGTAAAATAACAAAGCAGCTTTTGTTAAGGCTTTTCTCGGTGCAGAATTGCAGAAATAAAATTGCACTGACTGTCAGACAAACTAACAAACTTGATGACCACAGATAATGTATGTTTGCCCGTGTCAACAGACTATAAATTATTATTTTATAGTTCATTCATTTCGGTTTTACTACAAAAGTTTCTCTTCAAATTTATGTAAAGTTAATGATTATTGTCGATAGAATTGATTAAGATGTGTAATTAATTAAGACTGTAGCTTTGTTGCGTCTTAATTGCTTAAAATTCAAAATCACTGGCATCTGGTGAATTATCATTAGTTACACTTTGGATCTACTCGATACTAGATGGCGTTACGGTGGTGATTGTGTAGAATCTATTCTCTAATAGATGGCGTTGGTAGACTATTTCTGATAATAAAATGTGGTTGCAGAGCAGCATGTAACCGTACCAAATAATTCAGAAAAAAAGTATATAATTGAAAACAAACCAAACACCTTGTTAATTCGCACCATACAAGTAAATAACAGAAATTACAATTCTAATTCTAATAATTATCTTAATTACACCCGTCTGTGTGCCTTTTGTTGGCAAAGGCCTCCCCCAACTGTCTCGATATCTCTCTATCATTGGCTGTTGTTGTCCATGCACCTCCAGCTATAGCTTTTATTTTGTCCACCCATCTTATTGGTGGCCTGCCTCGTTTCCGTTTCCTATGACTTGTGAACCAGTGCATTACGGAATGTGCGTGTGAACTGAGGGACCACACTCGTTTTTCGCAAACAAGAAATTTTAGGATTTAGTAGAAGACCACTTCTCGTTACCTCTGATGGTATGTCCTGTTCATTTCCATTTAAGATTTCTGGTAGTTACTGTGACATCCTTTGTTTTAGTAATTTTTTTTTTATATTGGTGGTTCTTAATCTATCCGAGAGTTTTTTTATATTGGTGGTTCTTAATCTATCCGAGAGTTTTTTTATATTGGTGGTTCTTAATCTATCCGAGAGTCTTTTTATATTGGTGGTTCTTAATCTATCCGAGAGTCTTTTTATATTGGTGGTTCTTAATCTATCCGAGAGTCTTTTTATATTGGTGGTTCTTAATCTATCCGAGAGTCTTTTTATATTGGTGGTTCTTAATCTATCCGAGAGTCTTTTTATATTGGTGGTTCTTAATCTATCCATCATGCTCCTTTCCATAGCGTTTTGAAAAGTTTCGAGTTTCTTAACATTGGTTTTATTTAGTGCCCAGGTTTATCTAAGGACAGTCATATCTAAGGAAAAGCAATATACAGGTGTCGAATAGTTTACGCTTAATAGCCATGCTCATTTCTGGGTTTTTCATGACCTCTTTTAAACTCCAGTATTGTTTCCATGCATTTCCTATGCGTCTACTAATTTCTTTGGAGGTAAGGTCTATGGGCGAGATTGTTTGACCTATGTAGATATATTGTGTTATTGTTCACGCAAATAGGTTCTTGGTGCCCGTTCGTCATGGCCTTAGTTTTTTCTGTGTTCATGATTAGTTCTACTTTACGACTACAGAAATATTACTAATTGTTATTTCATGTGTTTGTTTTAGTAAAATTATCCGAACATCTGTAAATATTTTGATTCAGAATCTCAAAAGTCCAAAATCGACACAGTAGTTTTTGCAAAACGTTGTTTAGTGCATAAGAAAACTCTCGAAGTAGTTGTATTCATTAAGCGGGCAGCGGGCGGACTACGCACTACGTTTCAATTAAAAAGGCCAACAAACTAAACAAGGTCCACATAATAAATTCAGTGCACCCCCGCTCCGCTCGCCACTAATTGGATTCAGCGGCTCAAGCAACCAATTAGAGCGAAAGAGACAGAGTCACGGGGGTGTTTCTGGCCCAGGAGGAACTGAGAACGAAAATGTCTGCGCTAAATTTCAAAACACCTATAGAGCATCGTCCTAACCGTTAAAAGTTTTTCAGGAAAAGTTCCTGTGTGCTAAAGTTGAATGAACAAGGAAGCTTTGTGGCTCCTTATTGATGCATGTAAGTGATATTTATGAGAATAGTTTTTATCTAAAACATTGATAACATTTAGCCTGTTTCGGGTTAGGCAGAGGTGTACCCATAGCACACCCACATTTCCCCAGCTGCATTAGACTCGTCCTCTAATGATTAGAGGGCGAACCTATTGCGACCCCTAGACTTATCAACATAGGTAGCACAGTGATCTTATCGAAATTCTATTGTAACTTTTAGGGTATGAAACTCTTAAAAATACCCTATAGTTGTATCTTATAGATTGTAGAATAATTGCATCCTCTCATAAACAGAATCATTCGTCAGCAATCTACTGTTGGAGATAACGGCACCTCTCCTCTTGCTGCTACCAGCCACTCTTCGAAGATTTGAGTGAGTTTGCCGATTCGTCGTCTTGACTCAATAACATGTTAAACTCCAACGATCATCGGTTCTACTGCTAACTTGGCCGGCTTAGTGTTGGTTGGTATGAATTAACAAAATGTTCTGGTAAAGGTAGAAAAAATTGGTTTCCGCGAACATTTTTGCCTTCTGGCTTAAAGCCCATTGCCTGAGCACGGTATTCGTACTTCGTACAAACTAATTAATCTCAGAAACCACGATTTCAATGAAATTTTGTAAATGTGTAGGTATGGTTGGTTCGTACGATGCAGGGGCGGCTCGCTATTATTTACCTTGAGTATTATTACAGTCAATTTACATACGAGAGAAGACCACGGGATGTTAGAAACTAAATATTCTTGATTTATTAAGCGGTGGATGAGGTCTGCGATGGACCTCATCCACCGTGCCCAGAAGGGGCCTATCCACACTTTTATTGAAAGCTGGCAGGTTTTAGGCGAAAGGGAACATTGTAGAGACTTCCATATTCTGGCCGTGAGCATAATAAATGTGTGAGTGTGTACTTCGTAGACCTACGGCTTTTCTTTGAGGTATCGAGGTTTCCTGTCCGTGTTTCGCCAGAAGGTATTCTATATTCTATTGGTCCAAAACTGTGCCTACAGCGCCGCCAATGGCAGCTCTGAAGTCACTTTGGCGGTATGTTCTTGCAATCGAGGTTTGAAAGTCTCGATGTGAGGAAATCTTTCCAAGGCTTGATGTTGACATACATACGAGTAGGATTTGGAATAACTTCCAAAACCGGCATTAAATAGGTAATATTCGTCCGGGGCATCCTGGACTGAAAGGAAACCGTTGGGCATACCAGACTGGAAAATCTGGGCGCGCGAGTGAAATTAACGAATGCTTGCAATTGAAAGCAATTGAGAAGAACTGGTGTTTGGTTTTCACTTATTTTTAAAAAAATTTGGAGTATGGAAGATGGAACATAGAAGAGATTCTTATGATGACTAAGAAATACATGTGACTAAAAGAGGTGTAACGCATATAAATGCTGCTGGGAGGAGATGGAAAGGAAGGCCAATGGAAGGATTCATGGACTGTGTGACAAAGGACAATGGAAGAAGAGAACGTGTTGCGTCGACCCTACCATTTCCATGTTACTTTTGTTTTCTTCTCCCAGGCAGGATGGTGACTGTATTCTTATTATATCCCTCATCATCATCATCTGCCTAGCCTTTTCCCAACTATGTTGGGGTCGGCTTCCAGTCTAACCGGATGCAGCTGAATATCAGTATTTTACATGGAGCGACTGCCTATCTGACCTCCACAACCCAGTTAATACTGGGTAATACGATACCCCTTGGAAAGACTGGTTGTCAGACTTTTCGGACCACTGACTACTTAACGACTGCCAAAGATCTACAAATGACACCCCAATTATATCCCTACCGATTGTAAAATATATTTCCTCTTCTATTTTGGTAATATTTATGAAAACTATTTCCGTTTCGAAGTAAGCCATCAGCTCCACAGTCGTGCGTTCAATTAGCTGGCTCAGACTTTAGCTATAATTAGTAAAGCAATTGCTTAGATTGGTTATCGGTGTAATATTATGACATCTTAATTCTAAGAGGGCAGGTAAAGTAATATCTCTTTGCTGTATGTAATCTAAAGGTTAATGAAAATTAAGATTCAGGGTCTAGGCTAACGATGACAGAAAGACAAATAGATAAGGGACTGACTTCAACTGACATAGCACACACACACACACACACACACACACACACAGCACACACAGCTTACACAGCACAGCAGGTAGCAGGCAGCAGGCTGACACAGCTTATTTAAATCTCTTTGGAAGTCGTTGTTGAAATAAGAAACGCGATGAAAGCGATTGTTACTTGTGACCGTGTTAGGTAGTATTCTTTCAAACCCTTCGATCTTCGTTGAACGAAAGATTCATAGGTCCCTACATGATGCTTAATTTTCGTGGTTGAGGGATGTAAAGTGTAGTGAAGTACTAATATGGTAAGTGGCCAATGCTTTCATTACATACCACGGTAGATCAAGTAACCCATACAATAAAATTACCACGGAATTAAATAAAACCTCGCAACTCTAAATTGAAGCTATCAACTGTAAAACGCAGAGCAACACATTAAAGTGAAAACTTTCCATACTGGACAGCGAAGGGTCGGACATATCGCATTTGGACGTCATTATCGCGTTGTTCCCGCGTATCTGCCGGCAATTCCCCGCGTCGCTCCCGGTGTCCGGGAACGGACGACTGTCGGACGGCCGATGCCGGCTCGCGGCGTCCACGAGCTGTTATTACAGCCGGGCGGGGCGTTTAACTCAATTTGAGGTAATACTCTGGGACAGATACTTACTCTGATCGATGCTAATAGCTTTTATTGATATAGCCTAGGTGTTATTAGTTTACTAGTGGGGCGCTATCCGGTATAGTTAGCCGTCGTAAATAACGTTAATATTACACTTTGACGCGGTCGTGAGACCCTCAAATTGCCGCCTGTTGTGCTTATTGAGTTATTTGATAATTCATAGGCGTTCGCAGTGGTTTATTATGTGCCGTTTACTCGTTTAACTGTATTTTCGCTGGGTGCTGGGTGTGGTTAGAAATGTCGAAGGCAATGAGATAATTTACACGTCTTCGGTTGGCGTGCGCGCATGCCTTGGTGCGGTGTGAAGCGTCATATTATTCTGTTACTTTGTAAGGAAGGAGACGGTAATACGGTGTTGACACGAAGGGCGGTGGAGAATATAGGAAGGAAGA
Organism: Noctua janthe; assembly: GCA_910589295.1. Taxonomy (NCBI): domain Eukaryota; kingdom Metazoa; phylum Arthropoda; class Insecta; order Lepidoptera; family Noctuidae; genus Noctua; species Noctua janthe. The sequence continues at coordinate 14,032,163 of OU342559.1, read as the reverse complement.
GAAAAGAGCGAGGTTAAAGTGGTCCAAGTATGAAATCATAATCGTTTTACATTTGCATTTCATGTCTCATGGGATAAACGTTTACAACAGGCCATACATGGCTAACATAACGCTGTTTTAAGCTTTCACGGTTTAAAACGAAACTTATACTGTCTGTGGTACGCGTTGTAAAAGACAAAGAGAGGGGAGGTTTGTCTGCACCTAACAATTTTTTCCATCCACCCGCATTCTCCAGTCATCCCGCGATCATGGCGCTTGCAACAGCGTCGACATATCGGGAGCTCATAATAATAAACAATCACGAAAGATATCGCGTAAGTGACAGTATATGTTTATGGCTAACATAGCTGTAAGATTAAAGTATTCCGATTTATATGTTTACATTTTAAACAAATACTTTAGGAACAGTCCCTAGGCATGACATGCTCTAACGGCTCTAAAATAAAAGAACTCATAGAGGGGTTATGTGTGTTGTGTTCTTATCATTTTTTAAAAGAAGGTTAAGCACTATTAGGTACTGAAATATTTTTCGTTGATATTATTATTTCCTTTATTCATTTTCTTTAGATACTATGTATTTACATTTTTAAACATTTTTGTTAACAAAAATTACATTAAAAACATTTAAAAATATAGAAAATTACTATTATCTATATTTTTAAATGTTTTTTATATACTGCCCATCGGCATCGGGAACAGAGTCCGAGCATACCGGTGGTCAGATTGTAAAGCACGATTAGGTACTGAAATATTCTTCGTTAATATGTCTGTCAATTCGAGATTTATCCATTCATCTCCCCAAATGGAAGTTTTTGGAACCGAATCCTCAGCTTCATGACAACTTTCTCACCCACATGATACTTACAGAAATTGATTGCTTCTTTGGTCTAGTAATTAAAAGCGTCTCCGCTGAACAAAATGCGATCGTGATCCGGGTTCGATTGTCAGGTCGGGCAACGTGTTATTGGGTTTTTTAGGCTGAGGCCAAACAAGCGTAATTTTTTAAGCTGTGAGTCGCGGAAATTGAGTCGCGAAATTTACGTAAATTGCGTCGCTGTATGGTGGTACTCAAAGAGGACTTTAGTATGAAACCGAATGCAGAGTAAATTCCGTGACTCATTTTAAGCAGGTTCTCCCCCTACATAGAGCTTAAACAAAATTGGCGATATGAGTGTGTGCTACAAATATACTGCCTAACCCTCCAGAATTACACACGTGATGTTATGTACGGTACAAAATACAAAAAAAAACTCAATCAAAAATCTTTAGGTGGTCAAGACATAGGTAGGTGTTAAATCATAAATATCTAACAAATCGGTGCGCCCACGCAGTTCAGGTAGGTGTCGGTTGTTAACGTACGATTTACAATGGCGACGGAATAATAAATTGTTTTGTAAATTTTCCATACAAATGTCCATTTATTGCCTTGACAGGACTACCTAAGTAAAAATGTTTGTTTTTCTCACCACATAATCTTTTCAGCTACCGTGAAAAAATAGTGAAAATATACAGGGTGTAAACAGAACCTTCACGAAGCCGTCAACTAAGCATTCTGTACATTAAACTAAGTAACTTTACGCGAAAATTATTGCTGGGAAACGACTTTTTTTTGGGCTGTAAAATCACGTTTTACGGTAGGACTCGATGGAACACACTCAAAGCATTGTGCTGATGGATGGATTGAATAGTAGGGTTGTGGGGGCGAAAAATTCATTACATTAATTCTCCTAATACAAGCAATTCCTTGCTTAAAAGGTGACCTCCAATAATATGTATCTAAATATACCTATTGTAATTGAAATAAACATTTTTTTTATTTTTTTTTATTTAAAAAGTTTTCAAAAAAAAAAAATATGTGAAAATGTGTTGTAACTTTGACCCCCAATATCTCCGTAACTAGAAGGTTCCCAGGTGTGGATCGCAAAGACGGGGAGAACAAGTACCTTTCGGCTTCGTTAACGGTCTATTTACACCCTTTATAGTGAATATTATGAAAAGATAGTGTGAGTTAGGAAAAACATTTTGTTACCTATGACTGAAAATTATAACCCTCAAACGTTTCTGAAACTGATTGATTTTTTCCTCGTAAATAATTCCAGCTGCAGCGGCTGAATATCTAAGGCCTATTTAAGGCCTATCCGCCCTGAATACCCCTAGCTTTTATATACTGACTTATAAACAGTGATATTGTGTAATAAATAATATATAGAGGACATTAATTTCTTTGTCGTATCTATCAGTATTTAGATAGATAACTATGTACCTAGGTATATTATACCAAAATGTACGTTTATAAAGCTTGCCTTTCTAATACCTATATAATTTCATAGGTACTACCTTCAAAGAAGGGATACCGACGCACAAATAGTTACCAAATATTCAGGAAGTAAAATTATATATGTGGCCCAGTCAGATTCCCTTCCACCCTGTGTATGGGCCAAAAAACACGGTACATAAACATACATAGAAACCACTTACATCCACCATTTACCACGACCATCTCGGATGAATCTCGCAATCGTTCATAGCGAGCGAATGCTAAACGTTAATTAGTTTATAATATCTAACGTGTTACGTCTCACGTTTAATGAGTAATTAAAGAGGTTCGAACATCACTCCGGGGCTAATTTCCTCACTAATTGCGATTACAGCTCAACCAGGAATCGTAAGTTGTACGCCGAGGCGTCAATACGCCCCTGACGTGCTGCGTTTGAACGTTGGACTGGCAAGTCGAGTTTACTTGATAGGATAGTGGTCGAGTTCTGCTTCTACTGTTCGAAATAAGGGCAACTATAATATTAAAAAGTAACGCTTTAGTAGTTTAATCATTTCAATATTAAATTCAACTTTAAGTAACTGTTTGACGATGACGTGATTATTTTATTCTATGACTATAAACTTTATAACTTAAATTAAAAAAAAAATGCAATATTATGCCTGTTTCGCTTAAAGCTAAACTGGCTCTGAAAGCGATGCAGATGGTTTTTTTGATGCACAGCTGTGATGATAATAGAGAGTTGTTCGCACCTCATGATTTTTTAAATTTCTAGTATTAATGTCTATTATTTTGTTTAAAATTGAATTAATAAAGCCCATTGTTGACAAATGTATTCTAAGGTTTTCGCCTGATCAGTTTATTTCGTCTAAACACTTTTAACTCCAGTGGTCTTCTTTAAACTCTTGTTTCATGTATACCTTCACATGAAACAAGAATTAAACGAAGCCTTAGTTTATTCAACTTGCCAAACCGCTAGCACACGTGGCCATACGATCTAAAGAAGGCACGGTCGGCGCGATCCCTGTAATTATTATTAACATTCAGCCATTTCGCCCGTAGTCCGTAATTAAAACATAGTTAGGCCCAACTAGCAGACGCCTTGCCAGATTAATGTCTAATAGAAATGTACCACATGATTACGTTCATAAACTAAGAGGCATTATCGCGTTTTTACATACTATTTGAGTGATTGATGGCAAATAGATTATAGACTTATTTTACTGGAACGTGTTAGATATTTACATAGTTACTCTACTTGTACAAAGTAGGTCGTGTAAACGAAGCTCTAATTGGAAAAAAAAAAATCGATTTTTTTTAAATGTTTTTGAGCTGATTTTTAATGGCTGTGTAATTTTCCATAAAGCCACGGATTTAGTACACGGATATTTGAACGGTTTTTAACAGCATAAAGGTTTAACACAAAAGCATCAAGTAGGTATGAGATTATCCATATTACATCTCAATGTTCATGCCGACCATCATATTCACGCCAGGCGATAATTTTCACGCCTTTGATTTTAAACAGTCAAATAACCATGAATATTATTCTGAAAGTCTTCAAATCTCATCTGGCATTCGAAATAAACTCGTAAGCAAAGCGAAATTGCGTACCAGCCATAATAGGGCCCTCTTAAAGTGTCTGTAACTTCAAAACGTCTGCGGCGTGGGCGGGGCGCTGCCTTCAAAGACTATATTAACATGTCATTGTGAGAGAGATAGCACTATTAACACGTCGCGTGTGAGAAAGGGACGGCAGTAAACAAGTCTGGGCTTCTATGCGCTCACGCACCACAAAGGAAGTATTGTTTTCAGTTGTTAACGCCCGTTGTGTAGTTATTGATGTAAAAGGATTTGTTTATGGTTGTATTGTCTATGACCGGCTACTGTACTGAACGAGTTGGTGTTGTAGTTATTAGTGGGTGGAACCGAAAAAATATCGGTTTGTTAGTGTTTTGAATGGTTAGTAAGTTTTTAAAGAAGTCTTTTTGTTAAGCTTTCAAAGTATTGTCACTGAAAAGAGCAACGTTGATGAAAGCAATAAAAAAAATCAACTGAAAGAAGGTTGCATGTTTTCTAGGTCTCCTTAAATACTCTAAGTACAGCGTATACTCTAAGTATAACGAGCCTTTTATGGTATACTGTTACTATCATCATCTGTCGGCTTTTTCCCAACTAGGCACATACATTAAATCGGTTTCCAGTTTAATCGGATGCAGCTGACTACCAGTATTTTACGCGGAGTGACAGCTTACCTGACCTCTACATATCTACAAAACGTCTTTAAAAAAAAAAAATCTGTTACCTATTCTCCTGCCCTTAACCCAATTTATATGGCGTCGGCCCAGAATGTTGTCTTCTTCCATACTTCTCTATACTTGTCATCTTATCAGACACCTTCTTTCTAACCATATCATTCTTGACACAGTCCATCCATCGTTTCTTTGGTATTCCTCTACTCTTATACCCATCCGCATTCATACTCAAAACTTTCCTCATAATTTTCCTCATTCTTCCGCATCACATGCCCATACCAAGCCAACCGATTACCTTTCCCACACAACTTTTCAGTCACTAGCGTCACTTTCAGACTTCCTCTTCTCTCTACAAACCAGTTACTACAGGGTAATACGATACCCCTTGGTAAGGCTGGCTTTCAGACTTTCGGGTCACTGACTACCTGTAACAACTGTCAAAGATCTATAAATGACAGCCGGGACCAACGGCTGAACGTGCTTTCCAATGCAAGGAAGAAACTCTGTATGTAATGGATGGTTAGACAGCAAGCAACTGCTTAAATTTAGAATAAAATAATTTAGAAGATTTACCTTAAGATATGGTTTCACAAATGGCTGAAAAATGGAGTTTGTTTGTAACATAAGTCAGTGGATATCTAAATTCTAGTCCATATCTCTTCCGAAGCTCCATAGGTATAGTCCTATGTATTTAACAGAAATCGAGAAATTCTGTCTATCTTATCTATTTTTTGTTGATAAGCAATACGTCACGTACGAAAGTCTATGACCAGTGTGTGTTGCCAGTGATTATATACGGGACCGAAACGTGGTCGCTCACAATGGGCCTCATCAGAAGGCTTAAAGTCACCCAAAGGGCAATGGAGAGGGCTATGCTCGGAGTTTCCTTGCGTGATCAAATCGCAAATGAGGACATCTGCAAGAGAACCTAGGTTACCGACGTAGCCCAAAGAAAAGCCAAACTTAAGTGGCAGTGGGCAGGGCACATTGCTCGCAGAACCGATGGCCGATGGGGCCGAAAAGTTCTGGAGTGGCGACCGCGAACCGGAAGACGTTGCGTTGGAAGGCTCACATTAGGTAGACCGATGACCTGGTGAAGGTTGCAGGGATCCGCTGGATGCGAGTTGCACAGGACCGGTCAATGTGGTGACACTTGGGGGAGGTCTATGTCCAGCAGTGGACGTCTTTCGGCTGGAATGATGATGATGATGAACCAATACGTTGTCGAACCAGTCAATACTCACATCACTGCTCCACATAGACGAAGACATACAAAATTAAAACGCAAAACATGCGACAAAAACTCGTCAATATCACTTGTCATCCCACAATGGGTCTGTAATGACACTCGTTACGACAAATGGCCGTGCATCACAACTGTCAAGGCAGAGTGACATAAACTGAGAATTAATATGGGAACTCGATTGATACTTGGAAGAATATCGTATGGGTCTGATTTGGGGGGAATTGGAGACTGGTCCTAGTTCAAAAAGCAAATTTTCATATTGTTACTAGCTTTTGCCCGCGGCTTCGGTCGCGCCCTAATCACCTAGATTTACGACCCATTCTCATACCTACCAAATATACATAAAAAAATCATAAAAAACCGGTCGAGCCGTTTCGGAGGAGTGCGACCACAAACACCGTGACACGAGATTTTTATATACCTATATAAGATGAAACTTAGGGGAGAAGTTCCCCTAAGTTCCACGTTCGGGACTTCGGGTGACCTGAGAACAACTCGCAGTTGTATAATGTCCGCTTTAATTAAGACTAGGCAACACCAAGATATAGTCAATGCTTAAAAAAACGCACTGTCATAAATGTAACATCGTGCATTCTCGGTGCTCTAGAAAGAAGAGGACTTCTGTTTTTTGTCGGGCAAAAAACAAAAGTCAAAAAATTATCAAAACATCGTAAGGAAACCAGCATGTCGTAGAACCGAAAAACTCGAAGACATTTGTGACAAACACCAAACGGGTCTGGGCCCAAGTCGTGGATTACGGCTCATTCTCTTTTACGGAGAGTAGGCCTGCATCTCAATAGTCGAAATATTATAGACTGATTATGCTTAGTGCAAAATGCCGTCAAACAAACACTTTAAGACATTGTAACGGACATAATCAGGGGGGATACTATGACGTTTTAAAGCAGGAGTAATACCAGTGTGGGAAAGAGGCAGAGCTATACAGGTCGTCTAGCGCCATCTCTTGAATGGCTCCTGCTTTAAGAAGTCATGGTAGGCCACCAGGTCGACAAAAAGGACACTAGCGACATCTATGACGTAACTGAAGGACTAAAAGCAAAAACCTAAATCGCAATGTTAATGTTATCCACAACTTAATACCATATGGAAAAACCCGATAATAACCCTCGGGAAGTAGCCTAACAGACCCGACACCGGTCTGGTCGGAGGACCCACCGTTTTCTAAGGGGGATGAAGAACTTTACACCGTGTTCTTCATACTCTTAAAACATCTCCTAACAATTCATGTGCTTGTATTCTTCAAACAATTTATTCTTACATACATCATCAGACTAATAAACCACGTAATTCCAACCACACGCTATTTTATCAAGCAATTTCAACCATTTATAGCACTTTAAGCTCATTAAATACCTTTATTAGAACTAATCGGTCACTTATCCGAGTGATGATGATTTCTTGCACACCCTATTAGCAGATCGTGAACGAGTGAACGAATGAACGAGTGAGTGGAGAGCGGTTCTCACGGTGAACGAGTTACACAAATAGCTTTAATTCAACTTTAATGATCTGTTCGCGTGAACTAAATTGATTTGGTTGTTGTGACTCTGAGTTTCGGTCTTTTGATTGTCAATTGCAATTGTCAGTGATGTGTCAATTATGTGCTTGAAATGGTTAAAATTTGAACTCAATTTAGCAAGAATATAAAATGAATCTTAGTTTTTATTCTAAAGCTCCTCCTTACCTCCTGTGTCGTTGGTCGTAGATGGCTGCATACTGCTGAGCATTAGGTCCTGAGTTCGATTCCCGTGTCGGGGAAAGCCTTAATGTGTTTTTTCACCTGTTTTTTGTTGTTTTTCTTTTTTTGTTTGTTGTTTTTGTTAGTCTTGATTTCTGCCCTGTTGGTAGCAATGGGCCCGCCCCTTATTACATGGGACTAAACGTAACTGGCGAAATGTGGGTGTGCTATAGGGTACACCTCGGCCTTACCTACTCTTCTCAAAGAAGAATGTCCAAGAGCTTCGTTAACAGTACCGAATTGAAGTTTTAATTGTGGTGCGCCGGTCCTGTTTTTATTTCCGGATGGAATCTTCTTGCAAATCACTGGCAGTAGGGATTATCATTATGTTCCTAAACATGTGTTCATCCAACAAAATTATAGGGCCAGCCTTTCATAGATAACTGATTTACTAGTCTAGTCCTCTTCCCTCTTGCAATGCACGCCACAACGTGTGTTGCCTCCGTCATTCAGTTTAAAAGCTTGCTAATATTACTACGTGAACACTTTTAAGCCACAATTATTTATCAATTAGCACCTCTTGCTTGCCATTAGTCCCTCATCAGAGCCCATATAAGGACATAATGACGTAGACGACAAATATCTTAATCTACACTGTGTTTGTGAGACAGTTTCCAAATTGATACACAATATCTGTTTTTTGGAAAATCTACTTTAACGCTCACTCATAAAGTTCAATCGGCGACACAGCTCAAAAAAAATACTTCGTTTCCAATAGTGTAAGTCATTGTGAAATCAACTCAATTTCCCCAAAAATATAGTTGAATTTAATTTCACATCAATATGAAACAAGCTACAGATGACAAACATCTCAATCTAGCAGGTGCTGCGGAGGCTGCGCCTGCACAATTGCCGGCGGCGCGCGGCCAGTGATTATAAACACATTTGTAGCGATGAAAGTGTTGTTGACGGTACTTGGGCTTTTAGGAGCAGGGAATATGGAGTACGTGGGATGAGATTCTTTGGTATGAGAAGTAATTACCCGTCAAGGTTATCTTGAACACTGTTTTAATCTTTCACGGTTTATAACTAAACTTATATTGTCATATGGCACGGGGTATCTTCCGTGATTCATTATTATGAGCTCCCGATATTTCGCCGCTGTTGCAAGCGCCATGATCATGAAAGATATCCCGTAAGTGACAATATAAGTTTAAGGATATCTTAGCCTAAGCTCTGAAAGTCAAAGTCAAAAGTTTTTATTTCAATTAGACCATCACAGGCACTTTTGAATGTCAAAAAAAAAACAAAAAGAAGCGAAGCTACAGTCACAGTCACAAGGCATAATAACTTGAGAAAGTACTGCAGTTGCACATTCCAAAGTGTAGATCTCTATGTAGAAGAATGGGCAAGAAACTTTTAAATCAAAATATTTTTACAAAATCTTGGTTATCTCTGTTCTGTTTCCTACTTGACATGATATTTTTATTATGTAGGGTTTCTTTCTACCCCGCTTGTTCTGTTGCAAAGACATTCAAATATCTATGACGGAACAGGACGAAGAAATTGGTAATCCAAAACTTGTTACTACTTAGTAACAAGTCGGTCTGTCTAGTGGCATACGCCCGCTTGTCAGGTAGCATTCGTGTGTCAAAATTCAAAATCGAAAATGTTCGGGATGAAAATTATTGTATGACAATATTCCCAATATAAGTTTTTAAATTGACATGGTCCCTCACATTATCATAAACACTGAAAAACGGGATAATTACCATGTTCAAACACATGGTAAATATCCTGTATTCCCAATGTCCGCTCTGTACGGTTTTAAATCTCTTTGTTTTGTTGTAATTTCGGTGCGAGATCCAACACAGTTAAATCGATTCTCCATTTCTCCGGGACTCATCGAGTTTCGTTGTCTCGGCGGTGTCGCCACTGTCGATTCTGGCTTTCAGGAGTTGCAGTGGTTGAGAACTTGAAAACAGTGTTACGTACTTGTTCCGATAACAGGGAGTATCGTGTAACTTACTTATTGGTTTGTGTTACTTAGTTGATCTACGTGAAATTAACATATTCAAAGGCTAAATCCATCTAGATATCGTGCCGATACCAAAATAATAGGTAAAAGGCTAAGCAGATGAGAAATGTATAGTTCTTTGTAGGATAGTAAGTAAGGTGGCATTAAGTTCGTCTTTGTGCTTCAAGTGTTGAATAAGTAAAGTCAAACTTTTGTAGACCATCAAAGAAAGAAAAGTTGCAGAGCAGGCGCAGGACATATGTTAAAGCATTAAATTTTATTATTTTCTGACCTTATAATGCTAGGAAAAGTTGCTGGTGAATGGAAAGCTGTGAGTAGGAAAAAGTCATAGTTGAAGAAAAGAGAATGGACTGGAATTGTTACTGTTGAGATATCAATATCGGATCTACATATTTATAAAAGACATGTTATATCTAACTATAGTATTTTTTACACAGGAAGAGCATCAGGTCTAACAAGATTAATACACGTCTCATAATCAATAAAAACAAAAATTAATCAAGTAATATTGCCTCGGCTATCAAAATTTAAAGTAGTTAGTTAATAAAAGGTGTTTACATTATTTATATACTTGCGTTATAAAACGATAAATTAAAAAATCTATTTCCCGTGCTGCCGACAAAACATTATAGTTTAATCGTAACAGCCGCACAATAAAATTAGGATAAAACTCATTGGTTCGAACGCCAGCTTCGAATTTTCAAATTTGGAACGAGCACGGCCATCTTCCAAATTGCCGCCATAAACGCGATAATTGGATCTGCTCATTGGCCAGTAGCTAACTGAAACCAATTTTTAATGGCGACTCTTTTATTGTGTCGATTTAAATAAAAATAAAGTTTACTTTTATAAGCTGTGATGAATGGTTCGATACATCATTTTCAATTTAGTTGGTGGTACTTTATAATTTTGGTTATGAGGTACCTACCTGCTTGAGGCTAGACTTTGCTAAAGGGGCAAAAATAACATGAAGCTGTCATATTTAATATATGTATGCTAATGAGTTTGGGGATCAAGAGTAGGTATCAGGTGTATAATGTTTACCTTTACCATCGCCGAATTGTCATAATGATTAATCGCACGTATTTCATTAGATAAGAGTTCTAAAATTAGTTTCATCAATTCTAGGTAAAGCTATTGTGTAGGGTAACGTAATTAATAACGACAAAAAAAAGGTAAAAAGAGAAACGATAGCATAAACAACAAAATTCTATCTTCAGTACAAAAGCGACAATAAATTATAACACTGGCCGCAAGCTCATTTCGATCGTAAAGCCAAAAAGACTCGGAAAAAATGAAGCGTTCGAAATTTAATTTATTCAAAATTGAAACGTCACGGCACACAAAGGCGCGCGGGCCACAATGGCGCAGTGCCGCGCTCGCGAGCCACACTGTTAACACGAAAATTAAATGCTGATATCACAATTAATCAAGGGCCCATATTAATAATTGGCTATTCACTACGCCGTGAGGTGTCAAATTATATTGCTCAATTAACCGCTCGTAGAATAGAATAGGGCGTGTTTGGCTGTTTGTAAAATACAACACACATTTCCTATTGTGATTCTCTGCTAAACGAACATTAATTTGTATGGAGTTGTTCAAGAACATGAAATATTTGGTTGTTAGGAAGAGGATCTACAAAAGCATTATTATGAACAGAGAAAGTTTCGAATTGTGTTTGTTGTTACGGTAATTTCTAAAATGTCTGAAACGGTTTCATAAACGTTAGAAATTGGAACGTTCATGAATACTCAATGTTAACCAAGTAAGTTGTACTACAAACATCCTTTTTAAAACACCGTTAAGGTGCTTCTAAACGGGCAATATTTTACTGCAATATGTGGCTGCAACACAGTGGCCGGCAACATTGCCAGCAATACCAGCCAGACTATGCAATATTTCAGTAATGTTCCGGCCATAGCCACACATATTTGGTATGGCCAAGCATTTTCACGTGTAGCCGGCAATATTACCTAACGATCGCTTGACATTCGAATATTCTGAAATATTGCTGGGCCAATTATATTGCTGTTTCGTTTCTGACGCAATTGGCATTGCTTTCCTCATGTTTGTATCATTTCTTTTTATTTTTGATCCGATTTTGTTTAAAAGAAACTCGAAAGAGTGACTTCACTCTTTGAAATTTTAATAAAGTTCCTAAATAATTTTTCGTCAAGGCTTACTTCTTGACTTAAATTATCTAAAGTTTCACGCCTATTGAAGTAAGGTCTAATCCACAATCTTGCGTTTTTCTTTTAAAACAATATTTAAAGCCACTGCCACGGCTGTCATTTCGTCAGCCATTGTTGACTGATTGTGTAGCCGGTTTACGAGTGTGAATCTAGGGCCAGATAGTTGCAGATTTATTGCAATACATGGCCCAGCCATTGATTGCTCAGCCAAAAGGTGCAATAAAATGTTTTCGAGATGGCCGAGCAATAGTTGCCAGAAAGTACAGCCACACATTGCCGGGAAAGTATAGCCCGTTTAGAAGCACCTCTAATAACAAGACTAATGATATAATTTATTATGAACCGATACCTACATTCAAATGTTTTTATAGGAAATATACAGAAAAAGTATGTAAATTATGAAGATTGTTTGACACTTTACGTAAAGATTTCTAATTAGACTATATTAAGGGATTATCCTTATAAGTATTCATACTAAAGCTGTTAAATATTTGTTTATTGGAAATACTTGAGCTGATAAATAAACTCGTTAATCATGATCTCCTTAATTCTGTGTCTATTAAATTTAGATTAAATTAGAATAAAGTAAATTGTCTGTGGTATGTCTGGCGTCGGCGTGACATTTGTTTAGTTCCTTTTTCAATGTAGTAATTTGAGCTGTCAAAAGCTTATACATAATGTGCTTTTAGCGAAAACAGATTAGGAGTTTTCAGAACTGTATTTAATTTTCAAACAAAAGTCAGTTAGATATTCGATTATTAGCTATTCTAAGCTCAGTTAATCCAATTGGATTGACTGAACCAGCGAATGATTTTGGTAATTCGTCATACTATTATTACCCTGAACAAAAATATATTATAGGATCACCATAACGCCAATATAGGAACCTAACAATTATAACTCTTCGAGGTAAGTACTTAATACTTCACAACATCAACTTACCTCTACCGCAGGATAACTGTTAGGTGGACATTATTATGTCAGTTTAAATCCTCAGACGAGTAGGTATTAATCAAAATTTTAATGTAAAATTCATCCACTAAGATTCTTCTCTACCGTCATTGGGTGATCTTCAATGGACATAACAGGTGGTCAGGTAGTTTCGTGCAAAAGAGATCAAAGGAAGGCTTCTTTGATTTCTTTGCGTGAAACGTAAAACTGCGGTAAGCTAGGTGTTTACTCACCAAATAGGTATGAATGAATATCCGGTCAAAGGTTTAATTATATTTTTTATGAAGATCTTTGATGAAAAAAGGTGGACACTGTCAGGAAAGTTTTAAGTATGAATGTCGATTGCTATTAGAGTAAGTGAAAGCCAAAGACGCGATAAATGCGAGGTTTTAAGATGAAATGGCTAGAAAAGGTTTGTGTACTGCGCTAAAAAATGATATTATAAAGAAAGATACGCTACGTTCATACTAATCGGCGTTCAAATATCGTTGCGTTGTTACGACTGCGATAGATAATGCGAAAGGTATGATACAGAAAGAGATAGCTATTGCGCTTGAAGTACTTAAATTAAGACAATTGTCTGAATTTGTTTGCAACAATTTGCGCGCGCTAGTGCGATATCTACCTCTTTTTATGTGTAATATCATTGGCTATAACGATTAATAGAGACGTATGAAAGAAGACATTCTGCGCTGACCCCAAATAAATTGGCTTAAGGGCAGGAGAAACCTGGGGGGTTACTCTTAAAGCAGGAGTAATTCCAGTGTGGGAAAGAGATGGCGCTAGACGATCTGTATAGCTCTCATGGTAGCAGTCATGGTAGGCCACCTGATGTGCTTTAATAAAATCTTCCTATGGACGTTTTCAGTTACTGCAGGATTAATTCCAAGAAATCAGCTTACAAAAACGAACTAACACTCAAACCTTGATCCTTACTATTTTTATTAGTTATTTTCCACGTAGGATTAAGTTCAAAGGTTGTAGAACTTAATACGGTTAACCAATGAGAAAGTGCCAGGGTTACGCGTAAAAAGGGTATATTTTAATAACATGTAATACATTAATAGCAGAAAATATATTATAATCTATACAAATGTCTCATTTGGATGGTTGCGGGGTACCTTTGAGGGATGTAGCGCATTGAGTTACAGTAGTATCGATATAACAATGAATCGATGAAAGGAAAAGCTCTGTAATCGTTGTATTGTACGATTAAAAAAAAATGATTTTTAGTTTTAGAACAATAATAAAGATGGGTTTATGTTGTGGCAAACTTGATCTTAAATATGTAATAGTTGATATTAATACGAAATATGTAGTGCTGACTAGTGATTAACCACATATTGCTTGATTTGATGAGTAATGACCGAGGAAAGTTCTTTGCACCGACTCCAAGTAAAATGAGACAGGGGCTCATTAGACAGGGCATACTTAAGAGTTTTGTTGACTTTAAATTAAATGGACCATTTAATTATTCTGAGATCATCAAGAAGAACTCAGTAATATCGAGATCCATCATTACAATTTTACATAATCATTTACCTACAAAACTAGAGTAAAGATTTTCATCACTAAAGCAACTTCTGGAAGTGGTCCCACATATTACATAATTTCATCGTCAAAATGACAATTATCGATATCGTTTATCGACTTTAGCCACATCACTGTAATAGGGTTTGGACAGGCGGCAATTCGAATGATTATTTACGGTCGATATATTTTTAGGATTAGTGAGGAAATTATTTCATTCTCGATCGTATTAACGCGCCTGCTCCGCTCATGACGTGGCAACGGCCATGTCCTGATACGGCCATTAATATTATTTTATTCGTGTCAAACAAGAAAAGCTACCGTTAAAGGGTATTAGGAATATTAAAAATTTTACGACCCGGCCTGTGATCATCAATGGAATTATACTTTTATGAGGTTAGGCCGAGTTTACTTAAAACCTCTTTTTAAATGAAACCTTTTTCAATTTGGTTCGATTTTTAAAACTTGTTTAAATGAAATTAATGGCTGGAAATGCTTTTGCTGGCTGGATATTAAATTATAATGTAGACAGTTACCCTTGCTGTTCTATTAAATTCAGTAAATAAGTCAACGACATTTTTCTTGCTTTTATTTCTCCGTTTTGTTTGAAAATGCTTTAGTTGGTGAACTTCAGATTCAATCAGAGTACGTAAAGTTGGACATTTTTTTCCACCATTCCTGCTTATTGGTAGGTAAAATAACCTACTAAAGAAAGGATATCTTATATTTTTCTGCATAAAGTACTGCAAAGAGGTGGATTTTTTAAAACCATTGGGTTATATTCTTAACTATACTTGTAGAGTATCCTCTTGTAACTGCCTAATAGGTCGATAACACAATTAACTAACTATATCACAGGCTCACCACACCACCAAGCCCCCAGTTCAGGGTACGCTTCACCTTCCAACTTCCCGCCATTAGTGTTGACTGACAGTTGTCATTAGTGACAGCTACCTGACTACTTGTAGCTGTGAGACAGTGTTTCTATATCTATTGAATAGATACACTACAATACTGTTTAAGATATAAAGGCGACACTCTGACCGAATAAACTCCTAAATTTTTTAACATAGCTGACAAGTTTCGTGTTGCCAATGTCATTGTGTTCCTGCAACAATACTTAGGTACTTACTTATAATATTGTTTCATTACGAAGATACCATCAGATATTCTCAATAATCTTTCATCACTAATCAATCCTTACCTACCTTTGATGACAGTACCACAAACGTTTGAACCCATAAAACATGTCGGTGAAAAGCTTCGGAAAAAACAAGAATGCAGAAATGAACAATACAACGTGTTGACTGCAGTGCAGTGAAACATATTATTGTTACAAAGTTTGCAGACTGGCCCGGTTGTACTGATAGATAGTAGAAAGTGACTAAATATTTAATACTTTCTTTTATTAAATTATTGATAAAGCACCTTCACTTTGAGCTTTTCATAACTAATAATTTAAATGCTTGTGAAGTTGTCTTGAAAGTCTCTTTTTACAAACCAAGTTTTAGTTCCCTTTCTCAAATTTTAAAAATGTACGAATATTCTTCTTTTTATTTATTTAAATACACAAACACACACACACAACACACACACAACACACACACACACACACACAACACAATTAAATTTTAAAATGTAGTGTTCAAAGCCACAGGTCAAAACTTTCTGATAAATACCTAATTTAAAGTCACTAAGCAATTCTATTAAAAACGGGCCCATCTCGTGTAATTAAGATAAGATCTGTCACAGAAGCTAGCACGACATTTTTTTTGTTTTTATAGTCGTTTACGAATAGATTAGAATTTGCTTTATTGCTTGTTCGCGTGTCTGTAGGACGCCATCTTTGTTCCCCGCATTCCTTGCTTGCGCCTATTTAGAGGTTCGACTGGTTGCTGCGATTTTTCGAATATTGTTTCTGAGGATAATTATAGTGTGAGAATCAATAATTGCACGTTTAGGAAATCGAAAAATATCGCTAAAGGTATGTTTTTGAGGTAGATTGTTTGATTTGTGGTTGCGTGCTTTTATTGGTGTTAGGAATTTGTCCTAAAAAAGGAAAGTATATCTTTAAAAAGTATGTGTGTTTTTACTAAGGTCTCACACTCGTTGTTTCGCATCGAAGTAAACAATAGAATGCTTGAAATACCTGCCCTTGTTGTTAGGATGATGAATATTCCACTATCTACCAGCGGCGAAGGGTCAGTTTTTGTAAGAGGTAAGCCAGTGTACATATCTTTAATGTGATTATATTATTTGTCTATAGAATTACTGACCATGCCATTTTGCAAAGGGAAGCCGGTAGGAATCGAGTTATACGGAACCTTCGCCACAGCTATCTACCATAAATAAAATAAAAACCACTTCATGAAACCGCACCTTAACTAGGCTCAGCTATTAAAATATTTCAATGAATTCAACATAAAGTTTCTAATTAGTCCAGTTTCGCTCGCTCAATGTATTTATCTCCACTAGAAATTAATAATTTATGTTTCCTATAGTCTATATTACGAGAAGTACTAAAGTACAACTAAGTTGTTGATGTGTTTAACATCATAAGTTCATAACACCATCGACATTCCTGAGATACGAAGCGATGAAGTTAATTTTTAACACTCTTAAATATTTCATCTCTTATTGATTGGGTATTAATAATATTTTTCTGGTTTTCAATAGAATGCCTTGTAAATTAAATTTTCAATGGGACCTCTTAATTAGATAGATATACGATCTCAAAGAGGCTTGATTAGTATGAATTACCATAGATTTAAAATAACTCTGAGTGTGGACCGAATCGAATCCGCGGGGTGTTTGTAGGGCTGCTATGTGGGACAATGACACTGATGTGTGAATGTCAACCACATAATTACGTAGGATAAAAAACCTTTCAAAAAATATAAAATAATTAGTGAAAATTGATTGAAAGAATTTAATATTATAATAACATCACCCTGTAATCCTCGAAGGTTTAGACAGAGGTACTAATAGTACCCCATATTTCGCTAGTTATGTTTAAGTCTCGTGTAATAGGGGGCGAGCCTATTGCCATCAACCGGGCAAATACCCAGACTCCGTGGCTGCTACTGAGTTATTCCTGATAGAAAAACCCAATACACTTTGCCCGACCCGGGAATTGAACCCAGGACCTAATGCTCAGCAGTTGCGCTTGCGACCACTTGATTAACGAAGCAGTGAGAACGATTTTATAATTAGTCAAAGGACGATTTTTAAAATACTAAAAAAAGTAAAGACTTTTATATCATTTAGTGCATTTCGGCACTGTTCAAATATTTATGAAGTACTTACTTAACTTTATTTATTTAAATGTAGAAGATTAACATTATCAATATCAAATTCAAAACATTAATTGCATGAAAGTACACCAAAATTGTTACGCAGCTCTGTTTTAACAATTGAAAGAAAGAGTATTTTGCTAAAAAAACTACCATACCTATATTCCCGTTTCCAACATCTGGCAACCCTGCGTGTAACGAACTATCGATAACATTATTAATTAATTGAATATTCGATATTCTCATTATGAATTTTAACGCGGCGCGTTAATGAGCTCAAACACGTAACGATTTGTCTTCGTTATGGACATCCACGCTTAGATGACCAGGTATTTAATTAAAATTGAATAAATTACCCAGTGATTTACTGTAAATTAAGTTGCCGAGATGAAAAAAAGATGTTACTTCACAGTTTTTTTTCATTATATTGGGGATGCTGTCGAAATCGGTTACAGGTATTCGGTTATTGCTGTTTTCGATTACAACTATGTTACTGTCGAAAGATGGGTAGTATTGCAAAAAAATATTAAAGTGGAATACATTTGAGACAGGAAGTGATAATTTGTTACACTGATTTATCACTTACAGGCTCTAAATTCAAGCAATTACACTGTCGATGTGTAGTTTAAAAATACCGTACCCCACTGTAGATATTATTTTCGCAACAGGTATCATTAACTTTAAAATATAGCCCCAGAAACAGTACTTAAAACAATTGATTCGGTGATTAATGTTGATTTAAAACGCCAAAGTTTTAATCGACTTAAACAATTAATCCTTAGATTTCAACATATCGCGCTTTAAAAACTATTAGTAGTAAGTTCACCCAAGTACTTATAATACGTAATAATATATATGCCAGGTGTTAATAGGGTCACAACGGTAAAAACACGAAAACTAAAAATATAAAATAATAACTAATGGTGTGGACAGCTTAAACTCTTGAAAAATTACTATCATTTTTATATCGGCTACACTTAAAAGATACAGTATGACAATTCATTTTGTAGGTACCACTATCGGAATGGAGATTAATATTTTTGACACCTTTGTACGTTTTCTTGGTTTTTTTTTTCAAGAAGTTTTTAAGAAATTGTTTACATTATAAAATTATATTGGTCGTGGTTGGAGTAACCAAAGGAGTGTGCTTTTCACATTCGTTATTTATGTAATAGTATAGGGTATTACTTAGCCATCTCGCATATAGGCCCTTATGAATAAGACCTCGCCAAGATGGGCGAAAAACAGGAAAAAAAGCCGTAAGAAAAATACAGAACAGGAAATGTGGCGTTGGTCTTCGAGTCGAAAATGCCGATGCGACTATTCCGTGGCTTTCGTTAGAGGATTAGAAGATATATGTCTAATTATTTTGTTGTACAACTAACTAGATAACTTTTTAACAACACTTTGGTGGACGACAATCAAATGTACCACCCTGCCCTTTTAGTAGGAGTGTCCTTGGTCAGTGTAAAGTCCTTGTTCAAATAAACTTACTTTTTTTTTAGTTAACACGTGGGCCTAGGACACAACGGTGCCGACCTTATCACCTCCGTAAGATTGTTCTATCGCTCTTAATATCAAACAATCAACAACAATTTATCGCTTCTTTCACAATCGAAGCCTGCCAAAGAATAAACAGGCAAAGTGTTAACTGCATTATTTGTTACAAGCAACATATATCATATGCCATTTGAATAGATTTCTATATGTATAAATATTAATTTGAGCGGACGGCTGGCCCGAATTCGTTTATAGGTAGTAAATCTTTCGTACTTGTCCGATGTCACGGAACGAGAGTATATGTTATTTAATGCCTTCAGAATTAACATATTAACATATTTTAACACTTATTGATTGTATTCTTATTTGTTTTTAGATTTACAAGCTCGGGTTAGGGATGTGCCGGCTATAAATTACTTTTTCGTTACCCCATTTTGATGAATGTGTTTTCTATGAATGGCGGTTTTACAATAGGATTTAATAATGACATCTTCGGTTTTTTAATGCTGGACTCGAGTATATTTGTTCAGGTTTCGAAATTAAGCAGAATTCGGCGTTTAGAAATAAAGTGTTTCATTGATAAATAGCCAAGGTGTGGTGCGTGTGACGAAAGAGTAAAAAAACCGCCAAAATTCTAAGTTGACAACTATTTTAAGTTATTCCTACATAGGTGTGGCTCATTCATTCGAATCAATCGCACCTTTTTTATGTGATTAATTTGCCAAATACATTTAAAGAACGTAATAAATCAATATCTCATAAAAAATAAGCTACTGCTGGCGGCTTTGTTTACAAGGTTGTTGGACAAAATTAATATTGCGCTGCCTTTTTAGACGGCGTGACACCATAGGTATTAATGGAAAATATTATGGAAAATCGGTGGTCAAGGTAAAAAGAAGAATTCTCCGTGAGGTGTTAAAAGCTGTCAGATTATTTGAGGTATTCTTAAAATAACCTTTTTTCTCTAGTATTCAAACGTAGTTGTTAAAATTCCAACTTAATTTACTCCCATAACCCTTCAAAGTATTAATAAAATTCGAATAAACTAGAGGTAAACAACTAACGCTGTTATTATGGATATATTTTATTCACACTGTTCAATTAGCCATTCAAAACAGCCCGCTCGGGACCAGGCAATCATAAAATTGAAAGGCTATCGTCTGGCCGCGTGTCATTACTCACAGGCGTTTCCATACCGATGGCACGTTCGCTACGAGAGCCCTTTCTTATATTTATAAAGCTGTCAATTCCCGAAGTCATTTCGGGTTAGAGTGGAAAGAAGCGCAGATGCTCGCTCGGTCGTAACTCAGGAAAAAACGTTGTTGAGTCGGTGCCGGCGCGGGAAAGGCTCGGCCCGCATTAAATTATTATGATTTATGTGTTTTAGCGAAGCCAGCTCGCCTCCTTAATTATATGTGAAGGTTTAACGAACATAACCTCATCGGTTCGGTGCGTCCGATTTGGTTGAGTCTACTGATGTCTCTATTGTGGTTCGGGGGACTGTTTGAAAATTATAGTGCCTTAAATATTGTCGGAGGAGCTCGTGGCGAAATAATAACAGCCGCTCGGATCGGACTTTAGGTTAAGCCGTGCTTGCCTAGGCTGCTCCTGCCGTTTATATATCAAGTTGTCTCCGTCTCGGGAAGCACGTTGAGCCTTTGGTCCCGGCTGTCATTTGTAGATCTTTGACAGTCGTTAGGTAGTCAGTCGCCTGAAACTCTGAAAACCAGTGTGACTAAAGGCTTTCGTATTACTCAGTACTAACTGCGTTGAGAAGGTGAGATAGGCAGTCGCTGCATGTAAAAAAACTGGTAATCAGCTGCATCCGGTTAGACTGGAAGCCGACTTCAACATAGTTGGGAAAAGCCTAGTCCGATGATGAAGAGATATAGACGGAGACTTGCTGTTTTAGGTCTTACACGAACTGAGATGTCAGTTGCCTTGCGGTACATCTAGGTCGGTTAAAAAAAAACGCTTTTTATAAGTTTCAGCCATGTTTCTCGTACAAATATGGAAAGTTATTGAACTCAGAACTGTTTTCTCACTTTATCAATTTGTGTCCATCGCCAGATGCTTCCAAGAATCTACAATTCAGTTAAAGTGCAATTACAGGGTGGAAATTTCAGCGGGGCAACCCAAACCGTTGTAGCTACACAAAAATGGTTTTAGGAGACTATCTATAATTTTTCGTAAAATTTTGATCCCCATTCACAGATTTTCAAAAAAAAAATACAGTTTGCAAGAAAATGTTCATTTTACACATTTGTTTTTTATTGATGCCTGTCGATTCTGTTTCTAATACTGATCAAAAACTTCTATGGAACCAACCCAAGTTGGAGTAATTAAAAAGTCAAAAATTGCAAATAACCTTTCCCATACATTTCGTAGGAAATCATTGCAGGTCCTTAGAAAAAAATGTATGAAACTGAAATACAAAAAATAAAATAAAATTGAAATCTTTGAAATATGGATAGTGTCCTAAGACAATTTTCGTGTAACTGCAATGGTTAAGATAGTTCGCCTTACTGCCCGCTAAAATTTTACATTCTGTATAGTCTGGGCACGCCCTTGTAGAATTCTCACAAAAGGAAACATCAGAACATCGATCTGAATCTAGGCGGCGCGCTAGCAACTCGTCAATACAAGACGTCCCATACATTTGGATCGAGTAGGTATTGAAATTTTGTATGGGACAGCTGATAATTTTTTCGCATTTACGTTTTTGGATCCAAGGAGAAAGTTGTTCAGTTTGATGGTCTGCAGCATATCCTTTCATATGACTACACCGTTTCTGTTACACCCTGTATATGAAAATATTCTTCGTATGGTCAAGGAGTTTATAGGCCTACTGTATCAGTAAAAGCCTCGCAGACATTCCCGACAGTCGGTCATTAGCAGTAACAATACCGTTTTCAATTGCCTTTCCATCAGTGCCATCCAGTATGGCAACACTCAATATACTCGTTACACACTACACGTAGATAGCACATACTAGACAGGCTGTATGACTGATTGGCTGTGCCTGATGTAGTGACGACTTGATCATTATCGACACGCTTTGGGATTGTTGTGATGTTAGTAGATAATTAGTGAATACTGTCTTTTGATGATGGGTGGTACAGACGGTGTTTTTAATTTAGTTTTATACTAGCTATTGCCCGCGAGGAGCTCGTGGCTCGGGTCGATCTTTAGGTTAAGCCGTGCTTGCCTAGGTTGGTCTGTGGATGGGTGACCACCTATTACATACCGAGTTTTCTCCGTGCCTCGGAAAGCACGTTAAGCCGTTGGTCCTGGCTGTCATTTGTAGATCTTTGACAGTCGTTGGGTAGTCAGTGGCCCGAAAAGTGTGACAACCAGTCTTACCAAGAGGTATCGTATTACCTAGTACTAACTGGGTTGTGGAGGTCAGATAGGCAGCCTATCCATGTAAAATACTGGTATTCAGCTGCATCCGGTTAGACTGGAAGCCGACCCCAACATAGTTTGGAAAAGGCTAGGCAGATGACTGTCTTTGGATGATGGGTGGTACAGAAGGTGTTTTTAATTTAGTTTTATACTAGCTATTGCCCGTGAGGAGCTCGTGGCTAAATAATAACAGCCGCTCGGGTCGATCTTTAGGTTAAGCCGTGCTTGCCTAGGTTGGTCTGTGGATGGGTGACCACCTATTATATACCGAGTTTCCTCCGTGCTTCGGAAAGCACGTTAAGCTGTTGGTCCTGGATGTCATTTGTAGATCTTTAACAGTCGTTAGGTAGTCAGTGGCCCGCAGTCTGACAACCAGTCTTACCAAGGGGTATCGTATTATCCAGTAGTTGCAGAGTAGTAGAGAGTTGTAGTTGTAGAGTTTGTTGTTGTAGTTGTTGTTGTTGTTGGGTTGTGCAGGTCAGATAGGCAGTCGCTCCATGTAAAATACTGGTATTCAGCTGCATCCGGTTAGACTGGAAGCCGACCCCAACATGGTTGGGAAAAGGCTAGGCAGATGATGATGATTAGCTATTGCCCACGACGTTCTTCCGCATGAAATTATTATAAAAAATTTACTTTCGGTTTTAACCCAGGGAACCCTAATCCTTTTTCTCAGACAGAAGCAGCCTTAGCTACTCCTTATAACATTAGCTATCTGCCAGTAATAGTCCTGTTAAAATCGGTCCAGCCGTTTCGGAGTTTAGCTGGGACAAACAGACAGACAGACCGATAGACAGACAGATAAAAGTTGAAAAAAATGTGTTTTTGTTAAAAGTACCGTATATAAGGTCTATCTTTTCATACACGAAATATTTTAAGAGTAACTTCTATAAGTCGTAAAGTCGCCATAGCAACGAAAAAAAAAAATTATCAAAGTGATTTTTTTTTACGAATTATTATAATTCTAAAATTTTTTGAGACTTTTTTCATAAAACCTTTTCTCCCATATTCTAACAATGACAGTAGGTAAATACGACGTAGTAAACTAGCGTAATGGATGCTTAAAAATAAGGAGCCAGTATTTATTTTGTGGGTCAAGTAATTTTAAATTATTTATTTTTATAAAAAAATATACTCAGAAAAAAAAAAAGTCCTTGAAATGGCTTTGTTATAGCCGTTAGATGATTCCCTGAAAATATTTCGTGTATGAATAGTTATACCTTATATATTTTCAGATGCGCTCAGCAAAAAACTGTTATTCTGATACTACAAACATACACTTCAACCGTATTTATTTGTTTAGATCAAAAAATTTTTTCTTATTAGATCTGACAACTTTGACGATTTGCAGCACTAACTTATTTCCCAACATTGTAAGCTAAGATCAACTAAAGCACAGTTGCTAAGTCCAACACCCCTTAACCTGTACAAATACATAGTTGTATCGTAGTATTATATTATCTGTGGTTGTATCTAGTTAAATGTTGACAATAACATTGTTGTAACATAGTATGTGCGAGTAATTTTAAACTGCACTCGTGTGACATGTGTTGTACTTGTACATTGTCATTTAATTCCCTTTTAGGGTTCTGCGTATTAGAATGAATTCTTGAAGCAGAGAGTCCTTTGGTCGCCATCTTGTTTTTCTTTTTGTAACTTTAAGAATTTTTTGTCGGTCTTCGAAACGTTTGGCTAAAGTAGTTTTAATTGAAGAGCTAGAGAGCTATCATTGTGAATGTGAGTAAAATAAGTTTTTTTTTTAATAATTATGCAAGTCGATTTGCGTAAGAATTACCTAAGTCTTTTACATTTTTCGCGTTGCGATATCCACGGGCCGCGGTTCAAATTGCATTCTAAAATAAGTTATTTAGTTTTATATTCCACTGAATTAAAGTAAGCAAACAGATTTTCATTATTTTGAACCTACAATCATAATATAACTAAAAATAAAATATTCATTCATTATAACGAACTGTGTACGAAAAAAAGTAATTATTTGACTACAACACATTATAACGATACCAAACATTGCTACAAATTACACCGCGTATATGTAAATGCATGTACTCTAAGTAAAATGTGATAATAATAACCTTCTTACCTGTCAATCCGATTCGCCATGCAACAATCAAGTGGAAATTCTGTGTGCTCACCGCGATTTATGTGAGGATCCTCTCCATGGGAAAATGAACTTTAAAACTGTGAATTTTAAACATTGAATTAGAATGAAAACTTTGTAGCATGTGTAGAAGATGTCATAAATAAGCTTTATGTGGTAAATGATAAGGTTGGTTTTATGTTGTGTGCTAGTCATGTGTACAGTCAGATAGAAATCTCTCGCGAGCCGGTGACCGCGCGTTATAATGACGTTGTCGGCAAAGAAGTCATTATTCATTTTTTTAATACAGTGTTTTGTTGAAACGACATTTTCACTAGTGTAATCACGATTTGTACAGGCAATATATCAAGGTAATAAAAGCCACATTATTACCGCGCGGTTACTGTTGATGGTTTTCAATTTGATGTCTTCATCGGCATGTTGTTTTATACGATCGCTCAATCAGTGAGTAAATTAAACTCGGAATTATGGCCGCAAATGAGGGAAGGAAGACGTTATGATTGACGATTTTTTTGCTGATATACGTGTTTAAATCAACACGTTATTAATATAGCTCGTGAATAAACAGATGTGCGGGTAATTATGAAATCGGTTTGCGTAGCAACAGGTGAAGAATCCGGTAGCTGCCTAATTGAGATCGTAGTTTCATTTAATTATCACTTGCTTCGGTGAAGGAAAACGTCATGAGGAAACCAGCATGTCTGAGAGATATTGAAATGTTTTATTTATTCTTCACGTCTACCATATTGTTTGCTTCCTAATTTTATTACTATTTTTTATTTTGATTTTTATGTTCAACCAATAACTTGTATGTGTGGTGTAAACTGTAAGTGTATTTATAACCTACCTAAGGTTATAAATAAATAAACTAAAAAAAAAAAAAAAATCTCGACAGTTTCGGCTTGTAAAGCCACGTCAGAGGCCCATGGGCGGCATTAAAACTATGACACCAGGTAAGGTACTAGCACAATAAAGAAGAAGAAGATCGTATTTTTTGAAATGTTGAAGCCATCGAGCAAGTGTCAAGATTGTTTTAAATGATCTCTGGTTTAATACATAAAACCAAACATAAATTTTAATAGTACGTAAGAACACAAAAACGTAATCTCCACAATTCAAGATACATTGCGGGTGCAATACTAAAACTTTCTCATTTCATAAACGGAAAACTGTAAGCCTTAACTCACGAATACAATGTAAGGGAACCGCAACAAATAATAGTTTCCGACTGTACATCTGAGTTACGACAACATACTTCAGGAATACCAACATCCTTTCTAACTTGTACTTTCAAACCTCCAACGAATTTCCAACCTTATCCCTTCAGCTTTACGAGCTTCGTGTGCATTTTCCCAGTGTTAAAGCTAAGTTAGTAAGATGCGTAAACCCGCTGAAATAGCGTCTGCGATGGCTCAATCAATGGAGAACGACTGTGGGTGTTTTAGACGTGTCGTCAGTAAAACAATTTCGCTTTACAATGTACGTCGAGCTGCATTCTTGTGCGCGGTTTTTTGTGACGACTGTACTCTTTTTTTTTTTGTTTGGCGTTTTATATCTAGAGAATGGTGTTATGGTCCTTATTCTTGCTGTTTTAAGAGTTCTGTATGAGTCTCATGTTGTTTTCTTTGACGGATCAAGTTTTTGATAGCTTTTACCTGATATATCTGTTATTGTAAGGACTTTGGTTCTGCGAGGCTTGACAAAGCGGAAATAATTATCTCTGTCATAGTCGCAAAGGACAAGAGACTAAAATAAACCATGAGAAGTCTTTGTTTAGTAGTGGATGAATGAGTAATTAGAAAAAAATATATACAACATGTAACGTAATTAACGCACACCCTTAGACACCCCAATTAGTATATTATGTTATAATCATAATACATACACTGAATTTTTAGTTAAACATATATGAGCATTGATTATTGATTGATTTAGTTATACTAATTCCGGAAGAATGTTGTGGTCACAGTACAAATCCACGAACACAGACAGTCGCACACGTAGGTATGAGGGTCTTGTTAGCCTAGTAGGTATTCGCTCGCGTTCGAAACGAGTTAACGAGTTTTTACTGTAATTTACGTAGTTTTAATTATTTTTGGAAAAAAAAAAACCTATAATAAAAATTATAGAAATCGATTCAGTAAACGATTCTGAACAAACTAATTAAATACAGGATGTGCGTTAATTATGTTACATGTTGTATATATATTGATAAAGAAAAAAAGTGTGGATTATCAACGTACGTAACGTAGCTGGCGCGATGTGGGTATACTATAGAGTACACCTCTGCCTAAACCTACGAAGATTACCGGCGTGATGTTGTTTATGTAATATATCCAGTGCCAAGTATGAACTCTTCGTAAGTAGATCTCGTACAAATATGGCAAATGATAAATATTTCATTACACAAGGGACTTCGAAATGTATGTGTCTGAGCTGGGACCTAATGATTGAAACAGTATACCTGTACGAGTTTATGGTCCAGTTGATACCTACATTGCAAAAGTGAGCATAAATTATGATCGATTGCTACAATTGCAAGCGGTAATACATTACTCACTTCTTGCAAATTGCACGCCCTGATAGAAGCTGCAAGCTACAACTGCATTGTAGTTAAGTCTGATGTTGATGTTATTTAAGATGCTGTTATTTGTAGATTAGATAGACTATACTTAGACCAAACCAAAAATAAAAAAAAGTAAAAAATAGTAGGTGAATTGAAAAAAAAAGTAAATTGAAAATGTAAAAATAAAAGCAGTAAATGGAACTTGCACTAAAACATTGCGTTGATTTTTGAAAAGTCGATTTTTATTTTAAGAAAACTCTGAAACGTTCTCTAACGGCTGATTATGCTTCTGACGTGGTTGGAAAAATCACAGCCTGACTCCAACCTCCGCTGGGTATAGGCCTCTCTTTGCTTGAGCCCATCTCCACGTTTCTGTGCCAACCTCATCCAGGGTATACCCGCGATGGCAACAAGGTCATAATAATGGGTGTAAAAATACCCTTAACGTAGCAGAAAGGATCTTCAGACACTGGATCATCTAAAATCCAGAATCAACAGTGGCGATCGCCAGAAAAGCGCTCGACGAGTCCCAGAGAAACAATTTTAACATATAAAAAACTTTGCTCAACACTTGGAATTGTATCGTGGATCCGTTTACAAACATTTAATTTAAAACTCACATGTACAAACAGCCAGACCCGGAACAGCTACCTGCAGGCCATATAAATATTTGTTCCGTGCGGGAATGGAACCCGGGACACGCAGCGTAGCAGTCAATAGCTCAGCCACTGCGCCAAAAGGACTAATAACTAAATATTTTGTAATAATAAAATTTTACTGTCCTGGAGCCAGGAAGAGTAAGAAAAACATAATTTCCATGCTGAAAGCAAAACTATCTGGAGTGTTACGAGTAGCATTGACCCCTGCTATGGCCTATGCTCATGGTAGTACTTGGATCAACCTGGCCATCAACCCCAATGGCACTTCCTCATCACCAGGGCCGCGGCACCAATGTATTTACACACTGGTCGCAATTGGTATTCATTTGATCAAGATTGATTAGACATTTATGCATACCAATATAATGAATGCCAAATTACTTCTGTCTATCGGTCTGTTTTGCAGTTTTGAGTATGAATGTGGATGGCTGATATGGCTAGAACGGAGGTAACTGCTGAGATGGCGAGTAAAAGAGAAGTTTGGAAGAAGAAGACATGCTGCGTCACATAAGCATACGCATAATCAGCCTATAATGTTCCCACTGCTGGGACACAGGCCTCCTCTCTGTGAGAAGGAATGGGCTATAATCCAACACGCGGGCCCAGTGCGGGTTGGTAGATGTCTTCGAATTTTTGGTTCTAGGACATGCCAGTTTCCTCACGATGTTTTCCTTCACCGTTTTGAGAGCAGTGGTGATGAAATAAAGTACACAAAGTAATGCGCCTAGCTGAGTTCGAACCCACGACTTACTGCTCGTAAGTCGCGGCCGCCACCACTGGGCCACCGCCGCTCTCGCCTACGCTGTTACCTCTGCTGCGTCGACCCCAAATAAATTGGGATAAGGGCAGGAGAATGATGACGGTCTGTCACCTTTTCATGCTTTAACGACTAAACCGATTTTGAAACAAAAATGTGTCACAGGTAAACCAAGACCTGGGTTAGGAGTCGTTAGGGCAAAATATTTTATGCCGGTAGTATATTTCTGTGGAATAATTATCAAACTCCACGCGGGTAAAGCTTCGGGAAAAAGCTAGTTATATTCTTGTTTAGAACTGTTGCGATTACTAAACACATAGAATTGAATTTAATTGATCAGCCAAGGTGAGAAAGATTAACATTTTTATGTGTTTGGTTTTAGATAAGTAGTTATTTACTCGTTATGTATACGTGTTTTATGTAATAGATATAAGATTAAATTATAATTTATATTCATGTGTTAATTATAGTGATTTTCATCAACACTGTTGTAATCAGACTTGATACGAGTTAGTTTAATAGTTTTTATAGATGTTTTTTAAGAAAAACTTAATTAACCTGTTGGTTTCTATACACGATTTGT
The DNA here is from genome assembly GCA_910589295.1 of Noctua janthe. Lineage (NCBI taxonomy): Eukaryota > Metazoa > Arthropoda > Insecta > Lepidoptera > Noctuidae > Noctua > Noctua janthe. The sequence goes on along the minus strand of OU342559.1, from coordinate 14,003,092 downwards.
TTGGCAAAGCATTGGATCTCACGCATATATTTTGGGTCATCACCATCATCATCATTTCAGCCGAAAGACGTCCACTGTTGGACATAGGCCTCCCCCAAGTGTCGCCACATTAAACGGTCCCGTGCGACTCGCATCCAGCGAATCCCTGCAACCTTCACCAGGTCATCGGTCCACCTAGTGGGAGGCCTTCCAACGCAACGTCTTCCAGTTCGCGGTCGCAACTCCAGAACTTTCCGGCCCCATCGGCCATCCGTTCTGCGAGCAATGTGCCCTGCCCACTGCCACTTAAGTTTGGCTATTCTTCGGGCTACGTCGGTAACCTTGGTTCTCTTGTGGATGTCCTCATATTTTGGGTATTAATACACAAACGCATTCCACGGATATGTATGAACGGATCACGAAAACTGGGTTCAGTATGAAATTCCACCTTTGAGTACAAGGCAAAAATGCCGAGTTCTTCAAACACGGATAACACCATCACGGAGATACTTTTCCTATGGATCTGTAACAACACTACACGAACAGAAAATAGAATATATCGACGATTGCTATTTGGAAGTCTAAGAAACTATCCTTCCAGCTGAAGGTTTTAAAATAAAGAGACTTTTCAAAATAATTTAATCTCCGATATAGCCAGTAAAAAGATTCGGTAGGTAGGCTTATTAATCTAGCATCGGGATATCTAGTTAGTGTAAGAAGTAAATTACATATATTTTACACAAGGTGTAAACGGATCCTTCACGAAGCCGTCAACCAAGCATTCTGTATATCAAACTAAGTAACGCGACGCAAAAATTATTGCTGGGTAATGACTTTTTAGAAATCAAAACATTGTGCTGATGGGTACAGTTATAAAAATAAAAACATGTATTTAAAAAAACTTGAAACTTTGACCTCCAATGTCTTCGTAATCGTAACTAGAAGGTATGGTTCATAGTAAAAAAAAGATATCATAGTGACGGGAAGAAAAAGTGCCTCTCGGTTTCGTTAAGGGTGTATTTACACTCTTTATGTATTAGGTATGAAATGATACTAAAGTTCCTTATGTCGTAATAAGCTTCTTCATCTGAGGGTCGTTAATTAATCGTTTCCTCCTTGGAAACTGTAAAGTGTGCATCGCTTGCTTCGTTGGTTTAATGGTTGTAAGGGCCACTGCTGATTGTGTGGTTCTGGGTTCGATTACCAGGTTAGAAAAAGTGTTATTGGGTTTTTCTATTAGGGTTTTTTCAGTAGCAGCCACGGAGTCGGAATTTCGTGCCCAGTTAATAGCAATAGGCTCGCTCCTTTTACATGTGATTTAAACATAGCTAGTGAAATGTGGGTGTACTGCAAGGTATACATCTTCTTCGTCTTCGGAAAAATGCAGGCGTGATGTTATGTATGTTATTGGGTGTAAAGGATGCTTATCTGTACAAATAAATAAAATTGAAGTGTCTGTTTGTAATTTCAAAAACAGCTTTTTACTGAATATAATATATGAAATTATATACGGTACTTATAACAAAAACACATTTTTTTCTATTTTTGTCTGTCTGCCTGTCTGTTTGTGCCGGCTAGTCACCGACTTGGCTGGATTAGTACGGAACGTTCACTGGCGGATAGCTGATATTATAAGGAGTAACTTACTTTTATTTTAGAAAACGGTTTAGGGTTCCGTGCAAAACAAAAAAATCATGAAATTGTAAACAAAGTCGGAAGCATATTTTTATAATAATTTCACGCCAACGAAGGTCGCGGGCACCAGCTAGTATCGTAATAAGCTTCTTCATTTCAAAACCGTTAATCAATCGTTCCCTGGAAAGCGTAAACTGTGCGTCTGCGCAATAACGCGAGTGCCTCTCACCGCGATCAAATAGATACATTATTATTATTATTTTAGATTACGCCAAGTAACTAGGTGTAGTCTACGGTTCCGTTCATGTTTAATTTAATACGTTTTCTGGGATAAAGGTAATCTAGATGAGTATAAATAAGGTATCTGACTACCTGAAAATAATAAGTAATGCGTTATTTCACCAAACCAAGTTGGTTTTTCATATCTGTAGAATGCATCAGGGCTGATGGGCCAGAGTCGTCACGCAGTGGGAGCCAGAAGACGGGCGTCGTCGCCGAGGGAGGCCTAGAAAACGCTGGTGTGACGACTGACATTTGTGACAGATTACCGGAGAAAACACAGAGAGAAGAATGGAAGGCTATGGGGCTGCCTTTGTTCAGCTGTGGAACACTATAGGCTAAGAAAATAAAAACCCAGTAACAATTAATTTACTTTGTCTGCTACTGGTTTTTAACAGAGTGTAGCTCAATAAGAATTAAAACTTGAAAAAAAAACTGTTAATGATTACTTGCCCAAATAGAAAAAAAAAATTGCTATATTCTTTATGAGCACAATTTAATTAGATATTCTATGCAGTGAAATGTGGGAGTTATTACTTGTTCTTGATTATGTTGAACCAATTCGGAATAGTAGGCCCTATTTATTATTATTTGGCCTAATTTTTCATTGGTCACAAAAAACAAAACTGCTGTTTCCTACAAATGTTTTTTTAAGGGGAAGATGCTTTTATTAGCTAAATATTTTATACATGTATAATTTAAAATAACTAAGTTAACAATAAACTTAAAAATGGCGTCAAAAACTCCTTCTCAACGCTGTTAACTGGCAATGTACCTAAGAGACTCGCCACAAGAGCGTTGCCACAAAAGTTCAATACCTAGTCGGTAAAATGTAAACAGCACATTTTTTTTTTAATTATTTCGGAAAAAAATATAATTATGTGGGGGGAGGGGTAACCGCTTGTTTCGGTGGCGCTTCAACCCTGTAAAGACACTATCACGGTTCTGAACGCGGTTATGATGTACTGAACTACTGATCACGTTTTGTTTCAGAGGTAAATTTCTCACTTAAATACAAGCCTAGTTTATCTCATCAAATCACATAGAACACCAGAATATAATAAATAGCTAATTACCTAACACATAGGGTAGTCACAACACTCGGTAGAGTCCGGTGCGGTCGTTAATCAACTCGTGTAGAGCCGGAGCAGCGCAGGCGCAAGTCTATCGTGTGATTATACTTAATAGAGACCGGCGGCCCAGATATCTTACTTAGAGTAGGGTGAGGTAGGCTGTTGTTGGATGTTGAGATCATATAATATTTAAATAATAATAGAAATAATAAATAATTCAAAAATATCTTTTTATTCTTGATGAATGACAATAAGGTATTCTTAATTTATTTCTGAGAATATACTATTACTTCTATTCGTGTCTAATGACTGGGATCAAAAGAATCTTAGGTCACGAAAAGCCACGGGTACAGTTAGTATTTCAATAAATTATTTTGCATTTTTTTGTTTGTTTTCAGTAATTTTATTGTGGAGGTCAGATAGGCAGTCGCTCCATGATAAATATTCGTATTTAGCTGCGTACGGCTAGGAGGAGCTCGTGGCTAAATAATAACAGCCACTCGGGGTCGATCTTTAGGTTAAGCTGTGCTTGCCTAGGTTGGTCTGCGGATGGGTGACCGCTCATTACATACCGAGTTTCCTCCGTGCCTCGGAAGGCACTTTAAGCCGCTGGTCCCGGCTGTCATTTGTACATCTTTATCCCTACCAGTAAGCATCTCGGTAGAAACATTGCTAATATAATCCCATTTTAAAAGCAGGAAAAAGTTTAAATTGTTTGCTACAAACATCACAACGAAGGGTATACGAAACTATTAACATCACACCCAACAACAACTTAATCCAAAACTACCCACGTTTACAATTTACAAGATACGTGTACCGCATCGCTTCCCCCACATTCCCGCACAGCGGGGCGCGCGCGCAGCGGGACGCCTCGTTATTAGCACCTCCGTGTTCAAAGCGCGAGCCGACACACCCCCCTCCCGCCTTGCCATACTTCACCCCTGCAGACACGCAACTGACAGCTACAGTAAGTGAAATAGTTTTTAATTTTGGATATAGGAACTTTTTAGTTCCTCATCAGTGAGTTTATTGTTGTTGAATTTGAGATTTCTGGTGTTGTCTCGTCTGCGGTTTTTTTTTAAAGTTAGAAACAAGTTTTTCAATCATTTTGTGTATAATAAAACCTATATGGACATATGGAATTCATCTCTAGGGGTCATCTAGTTACTCAGACCTTGAAATTGAGGCAAAGCATTGAGGGTACTCTCAAATTCAGAATGGTTTGCTAGAAATGTTGAGATACATGAATACTTGGAAATGCCAATGGTCTTGAGGAGGTAAGCAGATACTGTGCTAAATACAAGGAGAGACTGCAAAACCACACAAACCAACTAGCTAGAGATCTAAATCTCACCAACAAGGACAGTACAAGACTAAAAAGATGGCAAATACTACAGTTGGACCAAGATGCTAGAAACCAGACAGGGACAGAATTTACAGAAATGCCCCTCTGAACAAGAATGAAAAAGTCAAAACATCTGATTATGATTTAGTTTCTTTTTCTTTTTAAATAGACGTTGCCTCAAACTAGGAATTTCTCCTGTACCGTGGGTGCGTTTACAAACATTTAAATTTACATATACAAACAGACAGACCCGGAACAACTACCTGTATGCCATACAAATATTTGTTCCGTGCGGGAATCGAACCCGCGACACGAAGCGCAGCAGTCAATCGCTCAGCCACTGCACCAACCGTGCCGTCAGATTCGTCAGGTCAGTTGATAGCAGATATAAAAATTTAAAAAAATATGATGTGTGAAAAAGTCAAGAGCTTTTGGTAAGAAGAACTATATTTACCCTCAGGTTCATGCCACGGTTGCCCATTAACCACGTAACCTTACATACAAACATTTCCATCAGTATTGAAAATAAAGTTAGGAACAAGAAAACCCAAAATGCTTTTGTTAGTTTCTCGATTCTTTGATCGAAATACATATCATCACGCCTGTAATCCCCGAAGGGTTAGGCAGAGGTGTACCTAATAGTACACCCACATCTCGCCAGTTATGTTTAAGTCCCATGTAATAGGGGGCGAGCCTATTGCCATCAATCGGGCGCAAATCCAGACTTCCTGGCTGCTACTGAGAAATTCCTGATGGAAAAACCCAATAACACTGCCCGACCTGGAAATCGAACCCAAAACCTCCTGCTCAGCAGTCGCACTAGTGACCAATAGACCAAAGCTGCAATCAAAATATGTCTGTAGTAAATATATTGAAATCAAAATTAAATTGATGTTATTTCCTTTATTTATTTCTATACAAATCAATTACATTTTTAAATATTCCTTACAAAAATCAATATAAAAAACATTTAAAAATATAAAAAATTGTAGCCCACCGGTATAGGGAACAGGGTCCAAGCTACCGACGGTCAGGGCAGAGAGGAACCTCCTAACAATAATACGAGCCGTGTCCAGAAGTACCGCTTTCTGAATCAAGCCCTTGATCCAGTTTGGTAACAAGAGCCTCCTCAGGTATTGGTCGAGGCTCTTGGCAATTAAGCCATGGGCTGATACAACTATCGGCAGAATGATCGCTGAGTCCACATCCCACATGTCGACAACTTGTCGCCAATATGTATGTAATTTCGCCAAGTCAAGATACTTGATTTGCTTATCTTTCTAGGCTTTCACAACATTCTCATCATGCGGGACCGTTATGTCAACAATCATTGCTCGCTGCTCTGATCATTAGTATATTTATTAGCTAAATATTTTATCTATTTATAAATTTAAAAAAAATATATGGTTTAAGTTTTCTAACACTGTTTTAAGCTTTCACGGTTTACAACTAAACTTATACTGTCACTTACGGGATATCTTCCGTGATTGTTCAGTATTTTGAGCTCCCGATATGAACAACCACGGAAGATATCCCGTAAGTGACAGTATAAGTTTGGTTTAAGTTTTCTGCCTAAAATATATATTTTCTTGAGAAATTATCGAACTCTATCAGCATTACTTAGGGTGACTCTCAATTGAGAAGCCGGGTGCAAGCCTTCTATCCATAACTGTCCCTATTTCCATCTTCGAGGTACTTAAGTTTATGTAAAACAGGCATAAGGAGTCAAAATAATAGTCTTTAATAAAATTATGACGTTTACGAGTTACTTTATTAAGTTTTTGTATTTTTTGCAATTCACTTAAATCCAATTACAGTGAAGCCGTAAAATGTACAATTGCACATGATAAAATAAAATAGTAGTTGTTAGTAGCCAAGTAGGTACAGAAGTATCGCCCTGTACGCACGGCGGCTAATCAAGCTATAAAAAACCAAATTAAGCTGATCTCTCATCGTACGGGAAGCTCATACTAAGCGAAGTCAGGTTATACTGGTTATCTATAACTTGATAAGCCGTTGTTGTCTTACTCGATCATCATTCTTTAGCCCTTTTCCTAAAATGTCTTTTTCTTTCAATCTTCTCTTAGTTGTCATCTCAGAAGTCACCCCCAGCTTTTTCTTCTTTATTTTTTTGACCACCAGAGCATAAACTAACGCGCGTGCTGTCAACGCCAAGCCAAATTTCACTTACCATTTTGTCACATATTTGTGTCGTTTGACGTATAGAGCACGCACTTGCTTGTCACGCATATGTGACAGTGGCGTTCAAAAGGTCAAAATAGTTCAATCATTTTTTCTTTGACCTTCCTCTATTCTTATAGCCATTATACATTCATACTCAAAACTTTCCTCATTTTTCCGGATTCTTCTTTATCGTGTGGTTAGTGCCTAGCCTGGTGTCAGAGTTTTATGCCACACATGGGCCTCTGACTTGCCTTTTCATGCCGTCTCAGACATGCTGGTTTCCTCACGATGTTTTCCTTCACCGAAGCAAGTGATAATTATACAACACGCACATGAATCAGAAAAATCAGAGGTGCGTGTCTTGGGTTCGAACTCGAGACCTATGACTTGGTAGTCCGAAGCGACGGTCACACCGTTAGATCACTGCTACAAGCTTTCGGATTTATGTTAAGCGGTAAAATTGGATAAGCGTTTTTGATTGAGTAGGTATTCTAAAAGAGGTTATAAGATATCTTGACGCACATTCGGACACCATCGAAGTTGAAGGTGAAGTTCTGAGCTTTCAAAAAGCTCACGAAGGAAATCAAAACCCCAGCCTCTCTCTGTCAATGTGACGATTGTATTTAATTTTAATGTAGCAAGCTTGTTTGTTTATAGTCTTCAGCTACTCTTACACAAAATGGTTCTTCTGCATCTATACATATCGTCAACACCATCGCGTGCGCACACCGGGCGCCGCGCAACTTAAGCGCAGGCCGCTGATTGGCCGGCCGGCCTGCCCGCCCAGTTCACACGCCGATGCGCCTGCACACAAAACAATGAACACAAGCAACCAGCAACCACACATTAATTAACCAACAGAAAAAATATAGACCCCTGATAGAAATTGTAGCATAATTGTAGGAATTATTAAAATTACATTTCAAAAGCACTCTTTCGGATTTAATTATAAAGTCGTTGCTCGGAATGGTCATTATGAATAGTTTTTGAGTAAAAAACGCAATTAAAGATGTCGTTGTTCTATGAATGGAGTGTATGAATTAATTTTCATGTTTAATTGTACGCTAGGTTTCTACTTTCACCGGATTGTTTTTTTGAATGAAGTGTAGATCTCTATTTGACTGCCTCGTGGTCATAAGCAACACTGCTGACCGTGTGGTCCTGAGTTCGATTCCTAGGCCAAGTGTCACTGGTGATTCCATCAGGAATTGCTCATTAGCAACCCAAAATCAAGACCCATGTCTGGTTGATTGCAATAATCTCGGCCCTATTGCATGGCACTTAAACATAACTTGTAAAATGTAGGTGTACTATGGGTCTTTTATGAGGAAATGGTGCCTCCTCTCATGTACGGATGGTGACCACCGGGTTGGTTTTAGTGCGGTAAAAATCCCACACTCCCCGGTCTTATCCCCAAAGACCGGTCGCCTTTTGAAGGTTTCCCCCCGAAAAAAAAGGGTACTGTCTTGAGTCTTCAGTCTAAGTTTTCGAAGGTTACAAGCATGGTGTTATGTTATATCTTTATTTCGAATCCATTACTCCTGAACAAATGCCAATAAAAACATCTTCCATGACAAATTTCGATCTTAAATTATTTTTGCATGGTTGTGACTTTGTGAGCGTTGATGTCTAATGTTCGAGTGATTGAAACATTGAAATATTCATGGCTATATTTTTACAGTCATTGTATGTTTACAATGACTGTATTTTATGATTTTGTTTATTAATTTAAGGTCAGTAATCGTGAATCATTGGTGGTTCTCAGAATCACAGTCATATTATTATTATTATAGTCAGGAGCCAGGATTACCTATATATGTATATTTTCAGAATTAAGTAAGACAATCAAACGAAAATGTCCGGCTTAACCTTATGAACGCCAGAGCATAAACGCACGCGCACCTCCACACCAAGCCACAATTTCACCGCAAATACCTACACAAAGAATAGGGATTCCAAAACTATTTATTTGATTATTTCAGGTTATAATGCACCGCATTTTTTGTCACATATTTCTGTCGTTGGCGTACATGGCACGCACTTGCTTGTCACGTATATTTGGCAATGGCGTTCAAAAGATTAAAAGCGACATCTGCATGAATGCCTAAAAAAAGGCATTGTTGGTTTGTCAACACTTGACTTTGGCACTTACATAACTGCCGTAACGTGGGTGAACGATAGGCACACCTCTGGAGTTACAGGCGTGATGTTATGTGTTCGATTGCGATGGTGCTGAAGCTTTAAGATTATTATAATTGTTATACATGACACGTGAAGGGCATGCGAATCCCGGTTTCGATCCGATATTAATATCCAGGAAAATTCGGTTTTACTATGAAACCGAAACCCAGTTCTGCATGTCCTAGTCACAAGTGCGGAACGTCCGGTTTTACTATGGAACCAAAACCCAGTTCCCGATGCCCTAGTCAAAAGTGCGGAAAATCCGGTTTTACTATGGAACCGAAACCCGGTTCCCGATGCCCTAGTCAAAAGTGCGGAAAATCCGGTTTTACTATGGAACCGAAACCCGGTTCCCGATGCCCTAGTCAAAAGTGCAGAAAATCCGGTTTTACTATGGAACCGAAACCCGGTTCCGCATGCCCTAGTCATAAATGCCACAATGTTTGCTACTTTTACTTTTATTGCTGTTTGTATTATACAAGCGCTAATACCGCCGACAAACTGCTGTGCAGTTTGGTGGGAGCACACAATATACAAAGTGTTTGGTCCTGATTAAATGATTTATTTCTATATTATATTTATTACATTACATAGTTGGGAAAATGCTAGGCAGATGATGATTATATTTATTATAAGTGCGGAAAATCCGGTTTTACTATGGAACCGAAACCCGGTTCCTCAGCGAGGCGTGCAAACGTCGCCGCAAATTAAAAACGTTTACATTTAATCATGTAATACGCAACTATTACTAACTGTGTTGGAATTCAAATAGTATTTAATAACTGTTGTTTATTGGTTATGTAACTGTCTTTTGTTGAACACTGTGTAAACGCTGCCCATACTACATCGTTACCTACAAATAAATAATATTGAAGTGTCTGTTTGTAATTTAAAAATAACACGTTTTTACTGAATGAATATAAAAAAATATACGAAACTTGTAAGAAAAAAACTATCTGGTTTTTTTAGGAGTTATTAAAGCTATTTTTATTTTAGAAAAAGAATTAGTAGGTCCAATTTGTATAATACGTTTGTTTTCATGAGGGTTCTGAAGACTGTCATTAAAATAAAACACACGCTTCATCACAGCGTGTCGATGACAATTCAAATTGAGTCCGGCCAGAATTTGGCGACGAGTTTGGCACTTTTAGCGGCGTCCCTCAGTGATGTGCAAACAACAGAACAGGCAGGACATGCTATCAAGTGTCCCATCGTTTGTGGGGCAACATCACATTTACACTCCAGGGAAAAATCCAACAATAATCCAACAATAATCCAATCCAATAATCCATCTATGAATCTCAACCTGAACAGGTTTTTCTTGCCACACGCTGTCCTGTAAAGATAATAGACAACTGGACTATTACAGACCACGAATTGAAATCTGGATCTAGGATAGATACAAATGTAAGTAAATCACCATCTTGGACATTAACATTGAACCTTAGTAAGTCTAAAGTGCAACACAGGTTACCTAAAAAGGAAAAAATCAACAAGAGCAAAAAAAAACATACCACCGCATCTTTTATTACGCTGAAACATTTAATTATATCGTCGAAATCTGTATCCAACATAAACAACCCGTATTCAAAACATATCAATAACTAACAAAGGAAATTCGAATAATAGTAAAACATAACTGTAACACGCCCACAAACAACTACCAACCCTAATTAAATACGCACACACACACAAACACACACAACTTATTAACACATCAAGCCTTTGCAACGGGACTCGAGAATTATTATTTAGCCGCTTAATAATGGAGTCATCATTTTGTCCATGACAGCTTCACACCTTGAGACGCAAGGCGAATTGACTCTCTTTATTATACTCTCGGGCTGTTTTTGTTTTTTTTTCTTTTTACTTTTTTTTATTCACTCCATGTTGGGTTTACGATCGAGCTTTGAGAGCCGCGCCGCCGCGAGAGAGGTGTTAAACAGACCAAGATATAAGAAGATAATCTAAATTGTTATACAGCTTTAATGAATTGAACGTAAAAATAATTAAGATAATGAACTAAGTTTAACGATTTGTTAAGAATGGTCGACAAGTTAGAAGATAATAATTTGATGCAGCAATAATGCTATTGTTGTTATTGATTCGGAGTAAGATTTTGATAACTGTTTTGTGCTTTTTTGGGTTCTTTATTAAGAGTTTTTACGTTCCATTATGATAGATCAGCGTATTTTTTTTGTGATTTTTATTATTCTAATAGAAACAACTTGTTAGTAACCTGTTAAAAGATTTTAGTTTCTTGACGATTTTAAGTGTCGTTTGTACCTAAATCTATCACATCGTTATTGATTTTGAGTTTAGTGAAATAATCCTAATATTGTATAAAGTCTTATAACGCTCTAACTGAGTCAAATCCCGCACAGTATGCGGAACAAAATTCTCTCTCATGGACTGAGCCGCCTAACTTGTATGGAAGTGTGCATAAAATGGTTGTGTGACTTCTGAAGTTCTGAGACCGAGCTTCCATCAAAGCAGAGACGACCGCAGCAGAGCTCGGAGAGGAGTCGTGCAACATTCGCCTAACCAGAGGGGAGATTAGAGACGCGATGAGGACTTCAACCAAAGCTTGGTCGATTCTTGCATGTTTCCTCTGCTGCTCCTGCTTTAGTAGAAAGACAATCAACACGACAATTAGCGTGGCTGACCACACTGAAACGCTTTAGGATCTTCCGGTGGATAAAACTATAGCTATGCTAATAGTTCCTTGTGTTATTTATTATTAAGCCCCTATTACATGGGACCGGCTGATACGCCTTAAGTAGACCTGGGCAGGACATCTGGCTTGACGCGGAGATGGCCGATGGAGCAAGGCTTTGACCGAATGGTGGTCAAGGTAAGGCCACAGAAACTAGAGCCGTCCTAAAGCTCGTTGGGTCGACGATATCGTCAAAGTCGCGGGAAACGCCTGGATGAGGGACGCACAGAACCGGGAAGTGAACCAGCAGTGGGTGATTCCGGGCTGATATGACGATGATGAGCATATGGGACCTAAAATAACCGGTAAAATGTGGGTGTACTAATTGGTACACCTCTGCCTATCCCTTCGGTGATTACAGGAATTATGTATTTATTATAAAGCTGTTACCTATTTAATCAATAAAAACATCAAAAACTGTTTCCTCCCTATCATCTGTCACTTATTCAGGGTGAAGGGACACCGACGCGAAAACGGTTACCACGTATTCAGTACATCATTCTGAGCCCCCCTACATAGAAATTTAACGGTGATGGTTTACGACTACAGTTATGGCCGTCTGCCATAACAGAACTGTTAGGGCTGAACCTCATCTGGTAGCACAGAATTCCACTTTTCCATGCTCCTCCTTTTCTGTCGCTCAGGACCGTGATTTGCTAGAGAAACAGCAGGATTGCTATCACACGCGGCGGCAACGACGACGCGATCGGCAAATTACGGTCTTATAATCTATCGGCATTAAGCTATTTGCTGTGACTCTCTAATTATCACTGTGTTACATCATCTGCTTAGCCTTTTCCCAAATATATTGGGGTCGGCTTCCAATCTAACCGGATGCAGCTGAATACCAGTATTTTACATGGAGCGACTGCCTATCTGACCTCCACAACCCAGTTAGTACTGGGTAATACGATACCCCTTGGTAAGTCTGGTTGCCAGATTTTTGGGCCACTGACTACCTAACGACTGTCAAAGGTCTACAAATGACACCCGGGACCAACGGCTTAACGTGGTTTCCGAGGCACGGAGGAAACTCGGTATGTAACGGGCGGTCGCCCATCAACAGACCAACCTAGGCAAGCGCAGCTTAACCTAAAGATCGACCCGATCGGCTGTTATTATTTAGCCACGAGCTCCTCACAGTGTAACAAACAACATTAATCGAATCTCATCAATAAAACTGATCGCCATCAGCACATCTAAACTGCGTTCAAGAACATATTCCATTGCAAGAAAGGCAGTAACAGTAACGCAGTTTTATTGGTGCAAAGAAGATAATTGTGGCAAGCTGAATTAGAACTAAAGGCTAGTAAGTAAAGTATAAAGCATATGAAAGCCTATTTGAAAACAATGAGAAGAGAGAGATAGAATATGAGAAGACCATACCATCTATCGTTCAAATAATAAACGCCAGACTCAGGTGTCAAAATCTGGTACTTAATAATAATAGTTACTAGAGTCTTGGCTTCACTCACTTTAGTTTAGAATTTAACAATCAATTTGGGTTGTACTCTGCTTGTAATAATATAAATTCAATCATGATTCGAAAAACACGTGGCGCCATCTTAATAGATATTGTTGTTTTCCTCGGGAACAGTACTTTTTTTCGGGATGAAAGGTACCCTATATCCGTTTCTGTACACCTGACAACGTATATGCAAAATTCCAGGATGATTGGTTTAGGCGTGAAAAGGTAACAAATAAACTTACTTTCGCATTTATAATATTAGTTAGGATAGATAGGATGAAAGGGTAGGTAATGATTTTACAAAAAATCTAGTATTTAGGTGCCATAACTTCTATAAAATCTAATAAATATATAACACAGCGATGTAAACAACATAGATCAACAAAAACTACAGCCATTTCACAGCTCATATCTCAAGTGCACTGCCGAGCACAATAATCTGATCATTTAAATACACTGTATAGAAGATTTCACGCCTCCTCCAAACATTTTTATCTTCTAATTTATTTCCGAAGTTGCCCGAAGGTGCCCGAAGGTGCCCGAAGGTCTCCGGAGATGTCCGAAGGCGTTCCGAGCGGCTAATCGGTTCAATTGTTGGAATCAATAAGGCACCGCTCGCTATCGGAGATCGTTATAATATATTGTGATTCTACATCAGGTTTCTTTGTCAACTTTTGTATTATTAGCCGACGATTTGTTAGGCTTTCAACTCGGTCAGATGGCCGGGATTTGTATTAAAATATATTTTAGTTACAGGTGTTTGGGCTAGTTAGAGAGTACAGAGGGTTCTTATTAGGTATAAGGAAATATTTTATATGACGACTTGTTGGTTTTAATTTGTATGGTTTGATTTGAGTTGGACAATGTAACTTATGGGTGCATGCGATACATAAAACATTACTTTCTGAGATAAGTTTTTAAACTTTCATGGTCACTAACATTGAGCGAGGAGCTCGTGGCTAAATAATAACAGCCGCTCGGATCGATCCTTAGGTTAAGCCGTGCTTGCCTAGGTTGGTCTGTGGATGGGTGACCACCCATTACATACCGAGTTTCCTCCATGCCTCGGAAAGCACGTTAAGCCGTTGGTCCCGGGTGTCATTTGTAGATCTTTGACAGTCGTTAGGTAGTCAGTGGCCCAAAAAGTCTGACAACCAGTCTTACCAAGGGGTATCGTATAACCCAGGGGGTATAGTAAGAGAAAGCAGCAGCTGCAATAAGGAAGGAAGCTGAAGTAAGTTGCGCATCATCACGATATCAAAATCGACTTAGCCGTTTTCAACCACACCAGATATAAACCATACCTGGAACCTTCTAGTTAAGGAGATATTAGGGGTCAAAATTCCAACTTTTTCTCAAGTTTTTTTAAAATACTTGTTTTTAATGTAAGATTTTTACTTTAAACACCTCCACGACCCCCGTACTATTCAATCCATCCATCAGCACAATGCTTTGAGTGCGTTCCATTGAATCCTACCGTAAAACATGATTTTTCACCTAAAAAAAAAATCGTTTTCTAGCAATAATTTTTGCGTAAAGTTACTTAGTTTGATGTATAGAATGCTTGGTTGACGACTTCGTGCAGAGTCGGTTTACAACCTGTAGATGCAACATAGGCCCAAGCAACCATAAAACCTTGTTTAGTAATAATTTTGTTAAGTTATTAAAGCAGTAATATAGCATAATTACAAGCAGCTACGATGGATTAGACAAGTCTTGAAAGTAACGAGTCGAGCACCAATCTAGCTACGTATTTCTAGTTGGTGTGAAAACCAGTTGGAATATTAATAACTGGCTATACAGTCTCGTTAGGTTTCACTTATTAAAAGTAATAAAATTAATCTGTTGGTTTCAGGGCGGACACTCCTTCCCATGGACCCATGAATTGATATGCACTTGCCTCGCGAAATTAATTTTGAAGATTTTATAAATGTTTCTATACTATAAATGTACCTAGACTCGCGACCCGCCCCGGATTAGCACGGGTGCTATCTACTGGTATTGCTAACAAAGTTTTTTTTTTTGAGATTTTCATACAAAAATACCATCAAACGACTTTAAAATTTTCTTTCACACAAACCTTGTCCTGAAGGAGGAGCTCGTGGCTAAATTATAACAGCTGCACGGGTCGATCTTCAAGGTTAAGCCGCGCTGCCAAGGTGGGTCTGTGGATGGGTGACCATCATTACATATCGCCATACCGAGTTTCCTCCGTTCCTCGGAAAGCACGTTAAGCCGTTGGTCCTGGCTGTCATTTGTAGATATTTCATCGTTACAGGTAGTCAGTACCTAGTAGTGACCTGAAAGTTCGACAACCAGTCTTACCAAGGGTTATCTATCTTATTACCCATTAATAACTGGGTTGTGAGGGTCAGATAGGCAGGCGCTTCATGTAAAAAACTGGTATTCAGCTGCATCCGGTTAGACTGGAAGCCGATCCCAACACAGTTGGGAAAAGGCTAGGCACTAAGCAGATGATGACATAACTTAAAGTTAGTTGTGTGTAAATTAAGCTGACAAGTTACTACAGACCAGGGGTTCTCAACCACCAACAACAACCAAGATTAGCGCCGCGGCGCCCTGGTCCGCTGTTGAGAGTAAAGAGGGGCGCTGTGAGGCGCTTCTGTTTATTATTCTCCGGAAACTAATATTAAGTATTCAATAAAAATCTAATGAGCTTGTTATCTCACAAGAGTTATTGTCCATTTTCACAGAAAACCTTTCGAAGTTTACTTAATGGTTTTTAAAAAACTTTGGCGAAGACGATGTCGAAAAATTTTCGTAATTCCAAAATCCTTAAAATGCTTAGGATCCACCAGAATTCCAGAAGAAGAGAGTCTCATTGAACTCTTGCGACAGCAGCCTTTAAACAAGGTTCACGTGTTCCGATTTGGTGGAGTTTTTAATATTGGTTCAAAATTAATATCAAACTTTAAATTCAAAACCTCTAAGAATTCCTCATTCCTTTTGCAACATCTTATTTATGTGAAGCCGGATTTTCAAATGTATTCTTCTGTGTCAACATAATTATAAAAACTCTGCTTTTTTGACTAGCCAGGGTGCCGAGGTAAAATACTAAACCTGTAAGTGCGCCGCGAACTGTAAAAGTTTGGGAACCCCTGCTATAGACGTTACTTTGAATTTCTGATTGCCTTGAAGAGCTAAAATTACTTCCACTTGAAAAAACAAAGTAAAAATACTTTTCAAGATAATTAAGTTGATTAACGATAATTAACATCCAATATGTACTTAACACCGCATTAATTAAAGATCGCTCGCTTGATTTGCATCAATTAACATTATTGACATACCCAATTTCAGTAAGACATACTAAAACACTACACTTTATGTGGGAACCCAGAAACTTACAAGCAAACTGAACATCTACATATTTATCCTAACTTATTATCCATTTATTTATAACAGCCATCATCGAATTACTATTAATAATTTATTTTCCATCTTCATGTAAATTGCTTTCCAATATCTAATGTCAAACAGGATTGAGAAGTGAGTTCCTATACACGTTCAAATGTTACCAGAATAAAAAAAATGTGACATCAAAATTGTATGCTTATTGAGAGGCTTAATACAAAAATGGTTAATACAAACGTTATGTCATTATGACACGTCATATGGACTATTTTTATAGCGTCGTCGTCGAAAGGTTTCTGATTATGTCATTATTTATAGTGGTAGAGAAAGTGTGGTGTTGACGGCGACCCATGACTTCGGACGATAAGTTAGGATGATGTCTGTTCTTAGAGTACTTACATTCGGTACGCTGACAAATTAACTAAGAATATGTTTTGCAAGAATAAAGGTTTTGTCTGGTGTAGTGTTGACGGGTTAAAAGAAAAGGAAGTTACTTCAAATACTTATCTAGGTATTCTTCGTAATAATTTTATGTTACCAGAATAAATGTGACTGCTTTGTTGGCCTAGGAGTGCTCCGTTGGTCTTGTGGTCGCAATCACGACTGCTGAACATGAGGTTTGATTCCCGAATCCGGCAAATTGATATTGTGTTTTTCCATCAGGATTTTCTCAGCTACGGAGTCTGGATTTGTGCCCGGTTGACGGCAATAGGCTCGCCCCCTATTACTTCGACTTAAACATAACCGGTGAAATGTTTGTGTACTATTAGGTACCTACACCTCTGCCTAACCCTTTTGGGATTACGGGCTTGATGTTATATTATGTTACTACAGACTGGACCAAAGAGGTAATCCGAGTCCGAGAGTAGAGGTCGTCTGTAGTAATAGGCCTTAAATATCTTTCTATGTGTAACTTTGTCACAACAATGAAAATCAATTAACAAAACATATTAATTATCCAGTTGCATGTGTAAACTTGAAAGCGAAACTCGCACAGAAAATGTAATTAGCAATAAATTTAATATTCAATTACTGTAGTCAGTTAATTAACTCGTAGCCGTCATACAGTGTAATTTAATTATGTCTGTCTGTTCGCTGCGTCGGCGCACCGTAGTGCACTGTATGTAGACAATGTTGTTTGTTCTGCTGGACTTCTATTAGTACTTATTAGATAGATGGTCAGGAGTATGTTTGCGTAAATTTATTTCGAAAATTGAAGATCCTTTGTTTTCGTTTGGAATTTTAATCGAGGAATTTGAAATTATTTTGTGGTAGCGTCACATTTCTCGTGTGATTTTTTTTCTGTCGTTTCAATTTTAGAGTTGTTTTATAATTTTCTTTCAAAATGGTTACTAGTAACTTTCTCTAGTACAGACTTACATCCATATTACAAGTCAATAACCACTTAATTGTTCATATATTTAAAATTTTAGTCGTATTAATACCAATTTTTCATTAACATTATACAGGACTAGCTTATGCCCGTGGCTTCGCTCGTGGAGTTCGATAATTGTCCCACGGGATTATAGTACCGGAATAAAAAATATTCCATGTGTTAATCCAGGTTATAAACTATCTGTGAGCAAAATTTCATACAAATCCGTTCAGTAGTTTTTGCGTGAAAGAGTAACAAACATCCATTCATCCATTCACAGAAACTTTCGCATTTATAATAATATTATTAGTAGGATTATAAGTAAGATCAATGGTAATTCGGTGCTTTCCTGGAATTGGGTGATACTAGAGTTAATTTGCAACTTTGACCCTTATAACTTGGAGTCCAAAATGGGTTCTCCTTTCGAACTTACGGCTACATTAGAACAGTTATTTAATCCTCTTCGAAACAACTGAAGGCGCGCATAAAATTATGAACTTATTTATTTTTTGGTGCCCATTACCGGGTGAACTTTAAATTAATAAAGGCGATACTAATTATAATAAAAAATGACGTATTATAATTGTTGGAACACAAGACGGTGCGAGCACGCTCGATGGCAATCGTAAAAAACAGCCCCGCCTCACTGGGTGCACAGTGCGCTATGGGAGAGTTGTGTGGACAAAATATTACAAGTTACGAATTCGTAATTGTTTTTCTGTAAATAAAATCTGCTAGACTCACTATTTTCTACCCAATTTAAGTTAATTCAGTAAGGTCAGAATGGGCAGATGGCTGACTTGAATGTACCCCCTGGTAGTTGGGAGCGTGTCATGCTAGCTCAAAAATCTCGATGAAGGTGCCACTTGTGTGGGATCATTCGGTTCCTCTATAAATGGTTGAGCTCAGTTGAGCTGGATGATGCGTCATGTTCGTGAATGGGCGCCGTCAGTAGACGCTGGACATCTCTTATTTGCCATGCCTTTTTTAATATTTTCTTAATTTTATTGAATTGTTTTAAGTATATTTTCTCTGGACCTCTTTTAAAGTGCACGGCTCGTTACATTGTTCTCACATAAGCATCTATTGATCAAAAATTACCAATGTAACCCGAATTTGTAATACATTTTTGACTGTCCATGGAGTTTCTTGCCCGTTCTTCTACATAGAGATCTACGCTTTGAAATGGGCAATATAATACTTTCATTGTTATTATGCCTTGTGTTGTGGCTGGGACTATAGCTTCATGTTTTTGTTTTTGACAGAAACGTACGTATTTTGACAATCTAAAAGTGCCTCTTAATGGTAAACAATTAATAGAAATAAATGTTTTGAGTTTGAGCTAGCAAAGGCAGTTTTAACAAATACCAGAAAACTCTTTATTTTTTTTTACGGAAACGCAATAGTTGGTATTGACCTGCACCACAACTTGCACCAAGCTTGCTACACAAAACGGGCAGTGGTTAATCCCAGTTAATATTTAAAAGAAAGTATCTAAGACAGATCTTTTTTCTACAAAAACGTACTACTTTCACTCCAAATTTAAAGTGTAGTGTTTATCAAATTCACATTAGCGTTTTGTCTGGCCAACTTCACTCAAACTCACAAAAGCGTTTTGTCTGGCCAACTTCACTGCGGTCCCAGTGTGCGCCGGCAACATCGGCCAATTACATAAAAGCGTTTCATTTGCCGCTGCAAAGTGTTATTGTGTGACCCCGCGCGATACCATCGACCATGGTTCCATGCTGATTTACTCCGCTTACAACCAATCTACATGGTTTTTGAGGTACCTATCCCAAAGAAGTATTCAGGAATTAAAGAATTCAGTTGAACAAAATTCTTCTTAGGGAAAACGGGTATTAGAATAGAATAGAATAGAATTCTCTTTAATCAAGTATCCATGACTCAAAAACTGTTAGTAAAACTTACGACTATGTTATGTATTGTTGTCAACGAAAATTTACCTCATGGAAGGACTTTTATCCTGAAAACACGGTAGAATTTGACAACGTCGCTAATGAGACTGATATTTTTCACATCTACAGACTGGAATTGGTAGCACAAGGAAGCAATGTAGTAAGACATAAAGATGAAGAGGCTTTAAATAAAACTTTGAAACAGATGTTCTCATCATCGTCTTGCCCTTGTCCCATTCTACTTGGTGTCGGCGCAACACATTTTCTTCTTCCATTCTCCCCTGTCAGACGTCACGGCATCATTTACTCTTTTCTATGTAAAAAGTTTTGAGAACTTCTATTTTTAAAGGAACAACTCGATCGCTAAGCTGCAAGCATACCTTGGAAAAAAAAAGAATAGGAAGCAAGATTCAGTCATGAAGTTATGGCTTTTCTTCTGCCCAAGAAACCAGCTGAAGATAATCACAAAGAAAACGTGAATTGCTTTTGCATTTTAGTATTTATTTAACACTAAGCACACACATGTACAGAAGCTGACTTAATGCCACAGGCATATTAGACCAGTTTAAAATTTTAAAAGAGTCCTGGATTAAATCAAAGTACAGGATAGAACCGTCCAGTCTCCGGCGGTCAGAGAGTGAGAGATCCGAAACAAATGCTCAAGTATGCACGGTATTAATTAATGAATGCCATTATTCTTGCCTTATCCACCCGTAGCGCAGTCTTTGGAGTCAGCATTGTTTTTGAAGCAAAAGGCCAAATATAGAGACAGAGGAACCAGCCTTTTGTATTGTTTTTTTTCAGAGATTTCTAAAAGGAATGATGCAGGCTTGTAACATAAACCAATTCTTCTCTTGTTTCTTCTTTGCTTGTCAATGGACTGAAATAATACCCAACCAGTTGTATAGCTGCCTGCTCATCTCTTTCGTTGGTTTCGTTTAAACCCTAGAAGGTGCAGTAGCTGTGCAGGATGGGCAAGAAAGGAGGTGGACATATCCTGCAGAGGAGCTCCACACTGGCATTATTTATTGCCATATGAGGCTTAAGGCCATCAGGATGTTCATGGTCAAGATCATCAACATTATTCGCAGCCTTGAACTGGTGAGTATTTTTGGTTTACTCCCTTTCGTACCCTGCTTTCCTGGTTCTTGCGAGTTTTGACTGAGAAAGATAGAGACAGAGCTATACAGGTCCTCTAGCGCTATCCCTTTCCCACACTGGAATTACTCCTGCTTTGAGACGTCATAGTAACCCCACAGGTGGCCTACCATGACGTCATAAAGCAGGAGTAATTCCAGTGTGGCAGAGAGATGGCGCTAGACGATCTGTATAGCTTTGTCTCTTTCCCACACTGAGACCAGGTTCCCCTGGTCTTACCTACGATCTTCTGTCAACCGTCTGACTGTTGGTCTACCAAAACTTTTTCTACTGTCTTTCGGCAACCATTCAAGGCTTTTTGATAAATGATGGCAGTCAATTAGACTCGCCCAATAAATAATTAAGTCCTCTCTTTTGCTCAGTATTGGGACACAATATGCAAAAGTAAACTCTCAGACTGCCTCTGCCTTACCAAAAATAAAGTTCTTTGCACAAAAACTTTGTTGTTATTTTTTCTGAGCTGTGTAACTAATAAGATTAGGTAGCAAATTAAAAACAAACCTGATTCAAAGCAGTCGTTTATTTTTCAACAAGCTAACTGATTGGTTTGCAACAGTACAATGTGTCAGAAGCCGACAGATAAATAGATAAAGCTCTATTGTGTAATTGCTCTGATTTACTTGACGTGTTGAGGTTGAAAGCTTTGTTATTATAAAATAGTGCAGTCAATGATTGTGTCACAGTTATTGCATTTTAGAAAAAAAAACACTCAGTGAATCTCAAAATACAGGAAAAGACTGGAAACTATACTATAATTATTATCTTTGCGCAGTTTGGATGGATGTGTGTTACTTAACCACGCCAGAACGGCTGAACGAATCTGGATGAAATTTGGTACAGAAATAGATTATAGTCTGGAATAAAACATAGGATACTACTTTTTTTCACATATATCAATATTTCCACACGAATGAAGTCGCCAACAACAGCTTAATGTTATAAAAATGACTCTAAATTCACGAAATTATGTGATAAAAGTGGGCTAAAATAATTAAATATTTCAATTTAAACTTCTTGCAAAAGGCAATCTTTCAAAACCGGACTCCGTTCTCTCCGAGAGATTTCATTGTTTAAAAAAAGCCGCATTCTCGGACAATCGCGCGGATTTATCATAATAATAAGGCGTTAAACAGAGTACCTTTAATAGTTTGTTAAGCGTGGTAACGCCGGCATAATAAGCGCACTGCTGGTAATAACAGTAACAATGAAAAATAATAACCAGTCGGTGTGATCGGGGTGATAGCAGCCGCGGGCGCGATTAACTGTGCATGCTTTTTGTTTTGAAGTTTATTAAAGAAATGCTTAAGAAAATTATGAGGAAATTTTGAAGGTTGGGTTAAAGGTCAGTGACTCAACATTCAGTGTTCTTCAGGGGAGTGAATAGTTTAGTAAATCTATACCATAATATTATTAAGAGGTAAGATTTGTTTGTAAGTTTGTGTGAGACATGGGCATCTAAACTTGCGTCAATTATAAGGTTTCGTAACAGAATATATGCTTCAGCTTCAACAGCGTTCTGAGCTGATATTCTTCTGACCTCGCGCATTGCGCAGACACAATTTTTGGCCGGAACGACGCGCTACGACAGATATCTTGAACAAAACTGGTGGCACGCCTGTTCGTTCCAGGTCGGAATTTCTGCGGATAAAAGTTGTACTCGTGGGCGTGTACTGCTCTAACTTCCATAACGTACACCAACACATAAGCAAAATTTATACGTACTCGTAAAATTAAATGGTGTTATAGGTAATTGCTAGATGAAATGTTATTGAAATGAAGGTGTTGAGATCCGGTCTTGTCGGAAATAACTACTCAATTAGGCCAGGCAGTCAATATAGACATATAATTTTTATCACCCGTAATACGTTTTAATGCATATTATTATTTGACCGATACATTACGGCGTACTTACCCGTCCAAATAATTTGCAAGTAAAAGCCGTATTGAGTTACAAGTCACGTGCGCCTGGGCATCATTTTACAAAATGGTTTTTAATGAAATTTATACATCATCACGGTATTTTTTTGAGCGTTACTTTTATGGGGTAAAGGAAAGTGTTGAAATATGTAAGAGGTATCCTTATATGATGGGTTCAAATTATGCTGTTTTTTCTATGGGGTTAAATTGTTTAATTGAGTTGGTGTAACTGTACTTAGAATTTTTATTCGCGTCAGTGTTTTGACGTTATGTTACAACGTAACAAGGTGTATTTGAAATAACTGAAAACTTGAAACGGGATCATTAAACTCATCATTATTATCGACTTTTACTATGGGATCGACCGTGATGAGTTTACCTTACGATTATAACCATAGGCATAATCAACTTCATGGTGGACACAACTTGGGCCAACGTCCCATAGAGTTTGAGCTTGGTTCTAGAAGCTCTTCATTGATGTTATGGAAACGAATATAAGCTAAGCAACATAACCTATTTACGCATTCGTCCCAACAAGCCCTGAGCTTGATGCTAAAGACTGAGAAAGCCATGTTACAGAAGTACTTATTTATTTATTTATGTACACACAAAATACTTAATAAGACATTAAGATAGAAGAGCACATAGGTACTGCTTATTTCATTGATATATTAGTAATTCTAATTGGTTAAGTCATTCGTTGGGAAGTCTTTGGAATCATACTGGGCTGTGAGAGTCATTTATTTGAGCAGGAAGTGATCTCTAAGCTACAACACCACCTTGCATTCTCCACAAAACACTTTCCATCCGTATCCATCTGCGGAAGAAGCTTGGTTAATAAATAATATAGTTTAGGCGTGCAATCTGCGCGGCACACGGGATACAAATGGCGGGGCGTCGCGGCCACGCCGCTGCGCCGGCGCAGATGCGCGATAGCGACGCGGTACCACGCGGTACTGTAAAGAATATTGTATGGGATTTCTGTTATTAATGGGTTATTAAATTAGAAAATAAGATTTGGTAAATGTAGGTAGTAAAAAAAATTGATATGGTAAGAATCGTTTATATTTTAAATCTGTCTTTGATTGATTAGTGTTTAATTAGACAGGTACAGTCATGAACACCAAAATGTATCTATACAGACTAACCAAATTCAATAGCGATTTCCTAGTGATTCAAAATAAAACTGCAATCAAAGCAGTAAGAAAAAATCACTTCTTGTAGTAACTAAGTGTAAACCCGTGCACGTGACTGTACTACATAAAATATCCTTAGTACTGTGCAGTAAATATTTTATTATAAAGTTTGGACATTCCCATTATTTCAAGCATCACAGTACCTGGCAAGAGAGTAGCAAGGCTATTTTTTTTCGTCTGCGATCAAAGACATTCAATTTACGAGCGATGGGACAAGACTCGTAACTAAATAATAACAGAAGCTCCGATCAACCTTCAGGTCAAGCCGCGCTTAGCTAGGTTGGTCTGTGGATGGGTGACCACACATACCGATTTTCCTCCCATTCATTGAGAATGGGACACCTCTACAAGTCTTTTAAATCTCTTTGTATGCGATAATACCTTCATCGTCATCTGATAATAATAGACTTATCACATCCCCATCTAATACCAAACACGCTTCAATAACGAATCAAAACTCGCCAATAACCGCACAGTATTTAGCACTGGCAACACAAATCACAGCGCTAACCCCTCCACTGCCGCGGGGGTATTTATCGGCACAATAAACTTACGTAATTTATAACAAGCAATAACAATGTGTGCTGTATCTGAGGGGTAATTTCTCAAACGCACACCTCGCCCGTAGCGGCGGCTATCGGACAAATTAAATAGCCGCGTACGTCCGTCCGGGAACGGACGAACAATCGGTAGGCTCTACTCTTATTAAATGATAAGCCGTGTAATATTAATGTTATCGTGGTGCGGCTAGCGGAGGGTTAAACTGTTTTGATTTTTAAATTGCTGTGTTCGGATTTTTTTGGCTGGCTTTTTGAAGTTGAAGTTTTTTTGTGGAAGTTAACGTTAAAGTTATTTGTGATGCAGTAAGTTGTTATTTCCGTTCGTCACATAACGTTACAGAAAAGTAAAAAAAACACAATTATTTTAATGTTCCCTAGGCTCGTCGAACATATCGTCCGTTGATCAAGAAATAGCTCCATTTTTCGCATAACTTACTTGGGCACGTGATCATGCGGCATGGCGAAAATGTGCTCAAACGGTCGCACATTTGCATAAACATTGAAGGACAAAAATAATTTAATTATAATTTTAATTCCTACATAGTTCTGGACTCCACTTATATAAAACCCTTTGACTCCGCTACATCCATGTCGGAACATGCCAGGCTCGGAGTTTTAGCGGCTTGAGCAAACCGTCTTTATATCCCACTACTCTAGCACTTCGTAATATTTTCAACTCAAAAGGAATAAATGTCGATTACTTCATTAGCGTTATGAATAACTTAAGTAGAACCAAACGACCATACACGAGTATTAATATAAACATCTGTCCGAGACGTTCCAATTACCATTTGCAAGTCATTACACATAAATACCACTGTTAATCTCGCTCCAAGGAAATTAAAGACTTAATTAAATTACGGACCAAATCAATTTGTATCTTATGAGAACTAAACAGAAATTTAATTAGCGATACGCAACAGAAGAAATGTCAAAAAGGTATTAAGAAAAAACGTAAAAATTAATACGGGTCTGCATACCTGAGCGACCGGCACCTTGTGGCAAATTGAAAAGGCCGCGCTTGCTCTCCAAGCTAATAATAAATTCTCAAATAATAATAATTCATAAATAATAATCGTGGAAGAAACAAAATAAAAATATTATACACGTCGAAATAATAAAGGATTTGCCCGGGAAGCAGTCGACACGGGTTGACTTTTGTTGAGGATAACAGCCTCCAGATTATATGAATTCCGATTTGAGCTTTAAAAATCTCGACTGAAGTCGAAATAAAAAAATAGTTTACTAAAGAAAGCTATGACGCATTGTTTGTAAACTGACGCCCAAAACATGCGTGCAACTGACGAACAACACTTAAACGCAGAAATAGCGGGTTAGGTCATGATCGTTACGTTATTTTTATCATAGTGTAATAGTCAAGTTAGTGGCAGCATGCTATAATCAACCGCGCAAAGGCGCCAGTGTGCGCCGGCCCGCGCAACATAAAATTGTTTTTTCGTCCGACAGCTATAATTAGGCGATGCGTTACGTTTTTGTTTGGCCCACATTTCCCGATCCTCTAATTTTTGTGTTTTTTGCCGCTCCTTTTGTAGTCGTTAATATGATTACACCGTTGGGATGATGGCTTCATACGTGTTTTAGGTTATAACTTAATTTGCTCGGGTTACTTATTTGTTTTTTTATTGTTGTCCGACTTCCTGAGAGTCTGTCGTGTGTTTTTTGCGGCCGGTCGTTAGTTGGAGGTGATTGAATGTGATGGTGGGCAAATTGTGGGTCGCTGTCTCACTGGTACGTCGCATCGTGCGTCGTGCCGTCCACTGCGACCACGTCCCAGCGTCACGTATTTAGTTTGATTCGAATGTTGACTCAGTGTGTCGTAATTGGATCGTAATCTGTTAGCAGAAGTTTTTGTTGAGATGATTGCGTTCTCGCGCTATCACGTACACTCAAACTTTCGACGATATTGACCGTTTAGCTTATTTTGAGTGTAAATTAATTTCTAATGAGGTAGGCAGGCGGCGGGGCCGGCGCGTTAGGGCTGAGAATGTCTTAATAATGTTTCGTGTCTGAAGCAATCAAGCGGTTAACGCTTCGTGCAGCGGTGATAAATGGCACTAGTTATGTGAGCGTTTAGGTTTAAACAACTGCTTTTAAGCGGGCTTTATGCATTAGATGCTTATTGATTTCATTCTTACTAAATCTCTAAACACCAACACCTTAAATCCACCTCCTTTCACTTCAAACCTTTACCATCCCCTACCAACTCCCACCAAAACTCTTCAAAATCTACAATTTCCTTAGCACTTCTCCTTAAAGCGCTGCGCTCGCTTCACAAGTCAGCGGTAATGGCGTGGCTCGGTCTGACAGGTAAATTGAGCTTGGACGTGCGACGTGCAAATTGGTCGACACCGCCTGCACGCAACGTGCTCCGTCCCGACTGCCCGTGCGTGGCTCACGGAGCTGGAGTGACACTTGGGTAACACGCCGCCGTGAAACACTAGCTTTGACAACTAAATTATTAATGGAAATAGTGCGAAGTAAAATTGTAAGCAAATTATTTCTTTGTTTCAAGTTGGTTGATTTTTTATTTACTTGTGTTTTGTCTGTGTTATCGATTGTTTAGATTTGTTTCTGGGCGTCAAAGTAAAGTTCTTCCACGTTCGAAGTGTTTCTAAGCATTAGATTTTGCTAGAAAGAGCGTACAGTCTCGTAGCCTGTAGGAATTCGGAACTTTTCGGTGTCTAGAAGACAGCATGTGGTGGCGAGCATTGAAAAGGATATGACCAAAAGAGTGATGAATGAATGTTAAAGGATTAAGAGGAACAGGAAGTTCAAAGAAACGGTGGCTGAATTGTGCGAGAGAATGGAGTAATTCATAGCCTACAGATAGTGATAGTTTCGTGCCACTAAGTATCAAGAAAATTTTGATGAAGACAATTCCAAAGCAGTTATCAATTGGTAGGTTCAGCTTCAAATAAAAAGAACTAGAGGTGGTCAGCCAACTGAGCCAACTATAACAAAACTAAATCATAGTGCCTAAAGCTTAAAGGCTCATATTTAGTACTCACAACACGGCTAATAGACCAACAAATAATTACTAAAACACACGTAATAAGCCACAAAGACCACAATTACACGTAGGTGTACACATGATGTATAAACCGAACACAATTGCTTTCCGTGTATCTAAATCAATTTTATTGGATTATAGCACTTGTTATCTAATTATACTTCACCAGCTTATAAACTGACCAAGAACATAGACCTGTGCTTTAAGCGAAGTTGGTGGTATCCAGGTATCGTTTAATATTGGTTATTCAGACTACTTCGTACCAACTGCTCAGAAATGGAGACCTCTGATTTATGTCAAGTTGGTTGAGCTCAGAGGTTTTGTTAAATTGGTGGTTCGGTATGCTTCGCTTTGTATGATAATTTTAAAATCGACCTCGGCGATGAAAAATTGATTTCGGCTGATATGCTTTTGATTATATGGTTGGCAGTCGTTAGATACAATTATTTGGATACAGGTACGGGATTGTTTTGGGCTATTATGTTTTGATGATAATAAAGACGTTAACGTATGTGGTGGAGGCGTCCTGTTTTTTTTTGAGGATCTTTCGAGTTCCTTTAGTTCACATTAATGTATGGAAATAAGAAATATGGCTAACTAGTCAACTAGAATATTAATAATGAATTGCAATTAAAACACTGAATTTGATGTTGTAACCGTTTTAAGTGTAAAAAAGGCATTTTGAATGTTTCCAAATACTTTTTTTACATCTAAAACTCAATATTCGGTGTTACGATATTTATTATTGTATTTCATAATCAATAATTTAGTTTACTAGTTAGCCATATTATTTGTTTCAATACAGTAATATTGTCAAATTAATCAAAACAGCGAAATATTTGACAGCTATTTGCGACGTTGCCTACTTTCTGTACAAGCGTTCTTAAAGCATTCCCGTGGGTTAATTTATACCATACATAACGGGAGCGACGCCACGAGGAAAAGCTAGTAATATAATAAAGTTAAGCTGTTTACACACTAGACGTGACCGTGGCTCTTGTCAACGAAAACAATACTGGAGATCCGTCACGACCATGTAACGACGCACAGTTGCGATATCTGTGGCTACCCAGACGGACCATTCCATATAGAATAATAGTTTGGGTAACAATCACTTTTCTATAATAAACGGTAAGAGTATAAGGCCGAGCGCATACATACAAGTGTTGCATCGACTAAACTGTTTCGTCGAGTTTTGTACTTTTCGTGATTTCTACTCAACTAAACAGTTTAGTTGATGGAAGTGCGCATACAATCGATTTTTTAATCTCCTCAAATCGACCAGTCTTTATTCAGCAACGCTCGAGTCAAGGTGTTTACAAACAATGTCAATTAACAAGAAAGTTTTAGTTTGTGCTTTGTTTTATAGAAATTTTAAGAGAGATAAAAAAAGAGATTTCAAATATTAGCCGTCGCGGTCAGTCGCGGATCGACTGTTTAGTCGATGGTCTGCGCACATCAATACAATGCAATACAAATTGAGCGCTTGATCGATAGTTGTTCAACTTTTAAATCAAAAGCAAATCGATAAAGCTTTTTGACTTTTTGTCGAGCAACTATCGAGTTGACAGTATGTGCGCTTTAATATATTCTTTTAAACATATGATATACAACAAAACAGTTGTTCAACTAAAAGTTGTATGTATGCGCTAGCCCTAATGACACAGTCTAGTGAATGCGAAACTGATATCAGACTCATCACTTGAGCGAATGATTCACTCGTTAATTTTTGGTTCACTTTAGTTTCATTTTGGGTTCAAACGTTTCACTACTAATTTTTAGGGTAGGGAACAAAGCTGTCGGAAGGTCGCAGGTTCAAACCCTGCTCGTACTGGAATTTTTCTTTCCATGTCAAAAGCAGTTTCACTACTAGTTCTACTGTTCTAGCCCTAGTTCTAGTTCTGCCGCAGCAATAAACGTGGCCACCTACTGGGTCCAAACCGTCTAATATGGAAGGAAAATCGAGACGATAAGAAGAAGACTGTTCTAGCAATCAGTCTCCAAATCTTCCACATCTCGTAATATACCAATAACATAACATAACATCACGCCTGTAATCGCAGAAGGGTTAGGCACAGTTGTACCTAATAGTACACCCACATTTCGCCAGTTATGTTAAAGGCCCTTGTATTAGGGGGCGAGCCTATTGCCATCAATCAGGCACAAATCCAGACACCGTGGTTGCTACTGAGAACAATAACAATTTGCCCGACCCGGGAATCGAACCCAGGACCTCATGTTCAGCAGGCGCGATTGCGACCACTACACCAACAAGGCAGTCCGAGGTAGTCAATATAATGATATTAAATGTTAAGTTGTTTACACACTAGACGTGACTACGGCGGTTGTAAATAATCCCAGGAAAAAAAAAAAAAAATCCTTCGCGGCGCACAGTTGCTATATCTGAGAAGTGCGCCTATATATATTATTTAATGAACAATAGTAGTAACTATTGTCCATTAAATTTATATAAATGAATAATGTCATCGTAATTATGTGCATTAAAGAACGTTGAAGCAATCCAAAGGATTAACATTCCACATGAAAACTATGAATAGTGTACTACACGAAAGTAAAAATATCAATATTTCTTAGCATTTTTCTTGTGCTTATTGGTTCAAGCAAGTGAAAATGGTACGATTTCGTGGCGGCTGGCGCTCGCAGGTGAGGTAATCACTTCATTATAAGCCACCGCCGTCTAGCGTGCTGTGCAGCGTGGTAGGGTGACAAGGAGACGAGGACTATTGGAGGATAAACGTTACATTGTACTTACGCAAAAAAAAAAGCAGAAGAAGTAACAAGAACTTTTAGAGTTATGTCTGCAAGAAAAGAACGTTGTTTTTATAAAAAATATCCGGTATTTCTCAGTAGCAGCCAGGATTTGTGCCCAAATTGATGACAATAGGCTAGCCCCTTATTAGATAGGACTTAAACATAACTGGCGAAATGTAGGTGTACTATTAGGTACACCTCTGCCTAACCCTTTGGGGATTTCAGGCGTGATGTTATGTTATAAAACTATCTTTCATTCATCAACACCGATTGCAAAAAACTAGCCATCGATTGATAACAGAAACCTTAGACAGTTCTGTCTCAGTCTCAAGCACTGCAATAAAAAATTTCAACCTAATTCTTTTGGTATGTTACCAAAAAAAATAAGAGAACTCATTTTAAAATATTTTAAATCCAAATTAAATAAATGGCTTATTGACAAATATTTTTTTGTGTAAAAGAATTTCTTGAAAAAAAAAAGTATCCGATAAATACGGCTACTGAGTTCTACAAAGTATTTTAAGATGTTATTTTTTTTTTAATTTTTCTTTCATTAAGAGAGTCTATTATTATGTCCTTTATTCATTATTTCTCTTATCTAATACATTTTTAAATATTTTTTAAGATAAAAGTAAACAAAAAATTTAAAAATATAAAAAAAATTGATGGCCTATCGGCATCAGGAACAAGGTCCAAGCTGCCGGTGGTCAGGGCTCCAGAGAGAGGAACCGTCACCCTATGCGTGCCGTGTCCAGGAGTACTGCTTTCTGGATAAAGCCCTTGACCTAGCCGCGCAATGAGAGCCTCCTAAGGTGTTGGTCGAGGCTCGCTGCTATTAGTCCATTAACCGTAACGACTATCAATAGTCCACGTCCTACATGTCGACAACCTCGTGTGCTAAATCAAGATACTTGATTTTTAAAAGAGTCTATTATTGTTAAGATTTCGAATAGATACGAATCCTGAATTGTAAGTGTTATTCTTATTACCTAGACATATAATAGTATTAATATTTACACTAATTGATGTTGTATTAAAATTCTACGTTTAAAATGTGCCAATATTTGAATGCCATTTTATGGCGAAACATGTAACTTCAAAACCCTATTTGTAAGACCATAATGTACCATGTTTTTACACAAATCAAATTATTCTATTCTATTCTATTCAAGATACCAGAACACACGGCCACCCCAATGCTTCGTATTATAGAAAAGAATGGAAAATTGTGAAAAATTGCTTCTTGTTAAGTTAGGCCTGATCGTGGGCGCCGATACAGCTACGGGGGAACTACACTAATCATTTTGGAACATTTCCCTTTTATTTTTCATGGGAAACGCGCCCCATGAAATATAACCTCATTATGTTTATGGGAACGTGAATATATTTAATGTAAGCCGTAGGTGATGTTAAGGGTTGGTGGGATCGGTGCTATTATATACAACATTAGTTTTAGTATATGCGAAACCTGAAACACGTGTCTAGTATTTTTATGCAAAGAATCTATGTACAAAATTTCAAAACTGTGTCATGAAATATCAAAAAGTTATAAGCTTGTTCTGTTACCTGGCTGTCTGCAAAAAAACGTAGTCACCACGCGGCGCGCCCGCGCGCTTGGCTCCAGCGTCGTCTTGAGCTCATTGATAATAATAATTTGGCAGTAGGTACCTAAATGATTGCGATAGGTACTTAGTGTCCCTCGGTATCCAACTTCTAGCCGTTTTTAAATATTTTTGGAAAAAATATAACATGGTTTCAAAATTATAGGAACCGATTCAGTTACTTATTCTGAACAAAGGTTCTTAGTTCTCAGGTTTCGCATATACTAAAAATAATGTTGTATAAAGCTATACCAGAAAGTACTGTAGAGTACTGTACAGAGAATCAATAGTCATTTATTAATCTTCTTCGTGTCGCTGGCACGACAATTTTTATGTTTTGTTAGCCCAGAACTTGGCGCAGACTTTACTACACCTTCTATCCTGCCCTCTTAGCCCGAAAACATGCAGCCCAAGTGACCTTTGCGCTGTCACCGACGATACGGTGGAAGTGGCCAAGTTCTGGGCTAACAAAATAAATATTTATTAATCCTTGCGGATTATAAAATTTTCCTTGAGCCTGATAAAATTTTCTGTGGATCTAATTGGTAGAATTGAACAGGACTGTTTGTTTGAGTTTAGATGTTTGTAAATGCACCCACGATACAGAAGAAATTCCTAGGAAGGAGACACGATAAAAAAAAAATTGCCTCCGGTAAAAAATGCGAATTTCTACACCGAATGAATGAAAACTCTTTTGTGAAATTTGAATCTTCTAGTATCAGCAGTTAAGGTCTACTTGTCTACTTAGTCAGTGAATAAATGAATTTTAAATTTTTATCTTTTATAAGATGCTCTAGAATGAACTGGTATTTGTAAGTTATTTATCTATTATTTTGGTCCTTCCTCAGACTCTCATGAGTTGATGAGTTCAACTCAGAAGGAAAATACCATATTATTTACCTTCCGGCGCAAACAAGTTAGCCATTGGTACTTGGGGAGTAATTTAATGAGTAATTTATGAGTCAGGAAATAAAATAAATTAAATGAGCCATTTGCCTATGAATTGCGAAAGTCAGAAAATGTGGCTTCACCTGTACACGAGATAAGGTTAAGTTAAGTTATGCAGACAGACTCAAAACGGTAAAGGAAAACATCGTGAGGAAACCGGCATGTCCCAGAACTAAAAATTCGAATACATGTATTGTGACATCTACCAACTCGCACTGGGCCCGCGTGGTGGATGAAAGCCCTTTCCCTCTCATAGAGAGGAGGCCTGTGTCCCAGCAGAGGGAACATTACATAGGCTGATGATGCAAGCATATACAACATTATTTTTAGTACATGCGAAATCTGAATATAGTTTGTTCAGAATAAGCCACTGAATCGATTCCAATCATTTTTAAACCATGTTATATTTTGTCCCAAAAATAATTAAAAAAAGTTACAAGTTGGACACCGAGCGACATTAAGTACCTATCGCAATCATTTAGGTACCTACTGCCAATTTTTTATTATCAATGAGCTCAAGACGATGATGGCGCGTGCGCGGCCGCGCTATGTGGTGACCACGTTTTTGTGCGGACAACCGGGTAACAGTGATTTTTCATGATACAGTTTTGAAATTTTGTACATAGATTCTTTACATAAAAATAGACACGTGTTAAGGTTTCGTATATACTATAACTAACGTTATAAGCAAAAACATTCGAATTACCTATCACTGAAAGAATGTCCTTCCATTCATTCTATATCTTCACCAATTTCCCTAACTCCTAAAATCTCTTCCGCTCCCATATACACCATGGCATCAGTCATTATACCCCTGGAACTCATATAACAAATTAATACAATTTCCTGCTCCGACATTTTCATTTCTGAAACATTTTTATCGTACACATTTAATTTCCTGTTGAAACATAATTAAGTTATGCCGTTTTTTCATGTAAAACACTTTTTTCTTACAGTCACGAAATATTATTTTCTATTAGGAATGCTGGTATAGCCGTTTTTTGAGTAAGTATGATTTTATGCTACTGTTTAACATAAGTAAGTAGTAAGTTGTGAACTTGAATCTTAATGTGATCTTAGGAGTTATAAGTTTGATAACCTTATATTTTTGGTGTGTTATGTTTTGTTTAATGTATGTGGAATGGGTAGGTAGGTACATAGATCACTTTTTTCACCGAACACAGTAGTTCGAAATGGCTTTTTTGGTTGTAGTGATTTATGTTTGCCTTTAAAGTTAGCAAGAATTTTTGTGGTATAATACAGCTAAAAACCCGACTACTGAAAAATCACGCTCTAATTAAATTCGGTGTTTACAAGGTAAAATCGACTCCTCCTATTGTTGAAGTCGGTTAAAATGTAGCCTATGTTACCTGGACCATAATAACAGAATCTATTGACAACTTATTCATCAAAATCGGATGAATAGTTTAAGCGCTGTAAATACAAACATATACTGTTAAAATCAAACCCTTCCTTTTGGCTCCGCCGTAGTCGGGTAAAAAGAATAACAACATCCTCTCGTTTGTTCCTATTTTCTTAATTAGTTATTAAAAGGCTAACTTTTATAATTGTGCAGTTTTCCCTTCCGACAATCTTGCGCCCAGTTTATAGAAACGAAAATAAATCAACAAATTCTCAATCGTGCTCAAGCTGCTGTGATTGCTTGATGAATTATCAACAGTCAATCGTTTCACTTCGACGGCACGGTTGGTGCAGTGGCTAAGCGATTGACTGCTGCGCTGCGTGTCGCGGGTTCGATTCCCGCACGGAACAAATATTTGTATGGCCTACAGGTAGTTGTTCCGGGTCTGGCTGTTTGTGTATGTGAGTTTAAATGTTTGTAAACGCACCCACGATACAGGAGAAATTCCTAGTGTGGGGCAAAAATGTTTTTAAAAAAAAACTTGTCTTGCGTTTTTTTTTGACAAGTGAAATAATTTATGGCTACACAAGCTGATCATTCTTCTATACAAACGGAGAAAGCAAACTAAAACTAAGCAGTATATCGATTATTCTTGACATTATTTAGTATTATTGCTAAACAGAAAACTTGTGAACCTGTAAAGTTCTATATTTTAACACAAATTTTAACACAACTTTGGGCGTAAATAAATGACATTGAGCTTATGAAAACTTCAAAACAATTTACCAACAGGCATAGTTTATTTATCAATATGTTCAAATAACTTTATTTTGCAAAGATATATTTAGGAGTTTATTTGTAAAAACCTTTTTTCCCCCGAAGGACTGCTAAACATTTTGTGGCAGGCAAGAATAATATCACTTTCTCTATCTTTTTCGCTTGGTGAAATAGCAAGAATTTTGGTCGAGTTTGACTAAGCTGCATGCACGCTCTATAGTTCCAGAAACCGAGTGTTTTCTAAAATATACTAAAGTTTCATTAGGAATTCTCAGTAACAGCGCGCAGTCTAGATTTGTGCCCGATAGATGGAACTTAAACGTACGTGGTAAAATGGGTGGACTATGGTACACCTCTGCCTGACTCATCGATGATTACAGGCTTGAATTTATGAAATGTATCTATATTATATCTATTTACAAACCATATCTCTTGTATTATTCAGAGTAGACCCATTAAATAATACAACATAGAGAACATACACATAAAATAAAGTCATAAATATAACATAAGTGTATACAAATTGTTGTATCACGCCTAAAAGCGTCATTAAAAATAACTTTTAGTTTCTCTTAATGTTCAGTCTGATCTGATAAGGGCACGTCCACACGGGTGAACGGGCGATCCTGCAATTATAAAGGAATTAGCTCAAAACAGCGCCTTCAATGGGCACAAATTGATATAATAAAAAGTAGTGTGGTTAGCGTTGACGCAGACCTAGGGCTGCCACCATCATGCTTATAAAATGTAACTTTTTAAATGTTGTAGGAGTTTTCGTGCCCAAACAGAGCACACAAACAAGAATGTGCCAGAGAAAGTCATCATCATCTGCCTAGCCTTTTCCCAACTATGTTGGGGTTTTCTTTCAGTCTAACCGGATGCAGCTAAATACCAGTATTATACATGGAGCGACTGCCTATCTGACCTCCACAACCCAGTTAGTACTGGGTAATACGATACCCCTTGGTAAGACCTGTTGTCAGACTTTCGGGCCACTGACTACCTGTAACGACTGTCAAAGATCTACAAATGACAGCCGGGACCAACGGCTTACCGTGCTTTCCGTGAGGAAACTCGGTATATAATGGGTGGTCACCCATCTACGGACCAACCTAGGCAAAAAACCACAACCTTTTTTGTGCCTGAGAAAGTCACAACCACGAAAGCTTTGTTTAAAGTATAAACAAAGTTTTAACTAATGTAAAAGTTGCAATGATAATAAAATTGTTTTGTACTTGTGTTAATCAATATTATTGACAAATCATTCTCAAACAAATGAATTCAATCATCATAATCAAAGGAATTGGTTGTAAAACAGTAAGTTTATCGGCAAAATAAATTGGCAACATTAAAATCAACAATTCAAAAATAATGTTAACTTGATTAATGACATGAAACTTGATGTTTCTGAAACTAAATAGTGTTAATTTGATTCAGTGATAATTTCTTGCAATCATAGTTATTAGAAATAAAATAAGCAATCAAATACTTTTTATTTTGTATTGTGACTAAATAGATAAATCGAATTTGATCAAGTTGTTTGTTAACAAATTTCATTATACATGCTTGTTGCATGCTGATTTACCTGGGGGCCTAAAATGGCCGCTTTTGCAGAGTCATAATAACATAATAATATATTATGAATTACGTCAAAAAGTATCTACTCTATGTCCTAATTTGAAAAACGTGGTAAAGACAGGCAGACAGACAGGCATAGCTACAATAGCATTTAATATTTAGTATGAAAATATAGTATTTATTCAGTTACATTTAATTAAAAACAAAATAATGCGTCAGCTGCACATCAATTAAAAACCGAAACAACTAATATATGAGTTAAAAAAATATTTTTTCACTTATGTCAGCCCTAGCTTTAGGTGTCGCCCAATAATTAAGTGATTACGTTAGAAATGCGTGTCGCCGGCCGCGCGATTTGTATCTGCGTTTCGGGCAATCATTAGCGCAGTGTGGAATTGCCCTTATTCGTGTCCCGATTGAGACGTTGCGTAATTATTGTAATATTCTGAACGTTTTAGTAAGGTGAAGCTTGAGATTTTGTGGGAAAATGAAGTGTGAATGTGGCTTTTAATAAAAGATTTCAGGCCATCGTTTTCACAGCTTTTTATTGCTTATATTAATTGATCCTGTAAAATTGACCTAGATTTATACTTCAGAATGATTGTTTAAGTAAACACTTGAACAGATTTAATGGTTACGGAAAGAGGATCGACAGTGTACCGTTTATCATTTCCACCTACACTGATTTGATACTAGGCAGTGTAACCTATGTAGGTTGAGAACTCTTAATACCCAATATAATGAAATGATCAACAAAAACACTAAGATCCATTAAAAAAATAACATTAACAAAAATCATCATTAAACAATGACAATTACACGAAAATATTCCAACAAAAAAAAAACCCAATTAATATAATTTCCCTCAGACGTATTAATTGCTTACCCCGACTTAGTAAAAAGATTAATGTCGGTGATAAGGGAGCTAAATGAAAAGCTGGCCGAATTGAATCATTTGGATATGAATGCCTTCATTTGCATACACTATAATTAGTGGTTAATGCTGTACTACTGTGCTCATCGGGGTTTAACCACTGCGCAAGGAAGAGAGAGAAGGTCGACTTGGTCAAAATCTTGTACCTGCCAAGCAGTGGCGAAGGTTCCATACAACTCGATTCCTACCGGCTTCCCTTTGAAAAATGACACAGTCAGTATTCTATAGACAAATAACATAATCACATTAAAGATATGTACTCCGGCTCTTACCTCTTACAAAAATTGACCCTTCGCTACTGCTGCCTAGTGTTTACAGCTTGTTTTATCGATCCTGTAAGATGAATTAGCTCTTTCTGTGCCAGCCTCAGCGATGTGTACCCTGCCTTTTATAACCTATGTTGCTCAGACCAGAGGCAGAGCGCGCGGTATAAACGTAACGTAAATACGTCGATTTTTGAATCGAAAATACAATTATCGTATAGCATTTTAGTTTAATTGTTTGCAACAAGCACAGTCTGTATCGTCTATAGATATCAAAAAATTCTTAAAATGATGAAAATGTTATTATGTGACACGGGTATTTTAAATTAAAAAATCGCCGTATTTCCGTAACGTTTACACCGCGCGCTCGTGCTAGGGCCTCGGGTCACTCATCGAGTTGCAAAAGTTCCGCCTTAGAATGTACCAAACAGCAATGAAGCGCAGTATTCTTGGTGCAAACAGATCATACAGGTAGGGAAATCGCGCTGTGTTCCAGCACGCTTAGCATGACCACCGTAGAAACGAGCTTTTTAGACGGAAGAATCGACAAAATGACAGACTGTGTCGACACAATGACAGATTGTGTCGACAAAATGACAGATTTCTTCTCACTATCTGTCATTTTGTCGATTTTTCCGTCAACGAAATCCTTGTCTATGGTGGTCAATTATTGAAGGCTGCTAGGCACAAAATGAGACTAGACAGGTGAGCCGTATGCATAACGACTGTGGGAATAGTGTTTAGTTCTCACAGTCTACGCAATGAGTGCCTATAGATGGATCTTACTTATTAGTGAACTAGCTGTTCCCGCGACCTTCGTCAATAAATTATTATAAAAATATTACTTCCCTATTTGAATCAGGTTTTACACCCATTTTATTACGACAAATATGTCCTAAATCATCTTTCATGTAAAACGTTGGCACTGTAAGTCGTACATCGTCAGATCTCTTACGACAACATTGCGTAGGGATCAGTCCATCAGTCTGCCAGACACCTTAAACTACTGCACGAGCTAGTTCCATAGTGTATGACGTATTAACAAATGAGATAAATTTTTTGTTTATTTTACGCTCCGTAACTCAACTAGGCTGTATGTGTATTAAGAATAATAGAAGAAGTAATAATTTCTGGCTGTATATAATTTGTGGTCGCAATTAATGTAAATAACTATGTATGGAGTAATAACAAGACATTTTATTTGATATACATTGTGTTTAGGCGACGTTGTTGATGTAAACTGTGCTGTAATGGTCAGTTAAATGTTGGCTTAGGCCTATTCCGTAGATATACGGTCTTTTAGAGCCTTTAAATGAACCTTCGAAGTAATTTATGATGAATTTAATTACGATTTAGAATTCACCGAGAAAAAACCGTCGAATTGAAAACTTTGGAGGTTAGACCATAAAGTTTATTTTTGATTTACCGACGAGGATTGTTTCTGGTTGGTAGTCACTGTAGCTTCTGGTTTATAAAAGTTATATACAGCTTTAAGGAATTTTGTAGCAAGCTTTTTACATTAAAAAAAGTATGTCGTTGTGAACTATTTAAACAGTTGCTACTGAAACCGTTTACCAGCCCTGATGCTTGAATAGTCGCAGAACTAGATCTTGTACCTGTTTTCCCGTTCATGGCAAATTTATGACGTTAAATGACTTGGGACCAGACCACAGCGCCTATTCACGGCACTAGTGGCGTTTTTGGAGTCCTTAGAAGCGTAGGTGTCCGGAATGTCCAGAATATTCTGGACACTCCAAGATGTGAGACATGTTTTTATCAGACGAGAGCGTCACAGACCACAGATGAAGAAAACCTATTAGGAACAGTCGAACGACCTATTTACCACTCAAGCAATAAATTTTAGTCAATTCTGTGAGTATACTGGGTACTTTTAAGC
The DNA here is from genome assembly GCA_910589295.1 of Noctua janthe. Lineage (NCBI taxonomy): Eukaryota > Metazoa > Arthropoda > Insecta > Lepidoptera > Noctuidae > Noctua > Noctua janthe. The sequence continues at coordinate 13,963,568 of OU342559.1, read as the reverse complement.
TTTTACAGTTTAAAACTAAACTTATACCGTCACTTACGGAATACCTTCCGTGATTATTCATTATTCTGTGTTCCCTTATTGACTTCTTGCTTCCTTCTTGGGTGCTCAGAATAATGAATAATCACGGAAGATATGACAGCAGACGTTTACTGGGTACTTAATTCTTTTGCATCATTCTTTTAAATATGCCATAAACCTAAATCGTTATTAGTAACAATAACTTATTACGCACAAAATAAATACGGAATGACGAGGAAAAATAATATTTTTTCCTGTAAACCAAAAAGTTTTTTTGAGTGTACCAATACCTCTCCTCAAGAGTGCCCTGGAGTCTGCTTCTTCTTTTGGTGATCCTTCAATGACTGCCTTACAATCTACTTTAAATATTTCTCCATGTCCGTTGTGTGGTGGAACAGCTTAGCCGAATTCATAACTCCGGTCCATTGGTGAATGTTTTTCTACTAAGACTTTTCTTTAGTTTCCAGAATCTAAGTAATTTCTTGTCGAAAAACTTGTTTGAGGTAAACAACCTTTTCTAAGATTAAGAAAATCCGAATATTTAAGTTTTTCACTTAGATTCAAGTTAGAATAACGAGGTTAGTAAACCAGCAGTCATAAAATTAATTACTCGCCTATTCTCAGATATGAATGTGAATTATGTGCCTTATCTCTTAAATCACTCTTCCAATTTGCAATATTAATTTAAATTATGACGTGCAGTAAATTATAATATTAATATTTAGTCATAATTTATGGAATGGAGTTACACTTATTTATGTGTGGTCATTGGTCATACGGTTTATTTTTCGTACAACTTTTTTAAGTTTCTTAATTATACTTAATATTTATTTTTTTGTAAGAAAAGAACCGTTTCTTCTGTCATGATACAGTATTAATTCGTTTGGATACACCAATCTTGTCTTTTTAAACTTTTCCAAAGCAAATCTTCTATTGACAGCTATCAGTGTTACCAACCTCTGATATGTGAATAACACCAGTTCCAAAAATTCCTTAAATTTGTTCCATTTCCGAAGATTTTCCATAGAAAAAGAAACTTCTATACCTAGGGGAAGATACCCTGAGGTGGAAACGCAATGCCGTTTTGATTGCTGCAGGGTAGCTGTACTGTTTTCATCGTAGCTACCAACACTGTTAAAAGGTACCTTGCTATTATGTAGGTAACTAATCAGTAATATGTGCAGTGCTTCCTGTTCGGTATTATTTCCTCATCCAACTAACATTACCCCCTAGGAGAAGACCACACGCCTTTGCACAAATATCATCATTCCCAAAACTAAAAGCCTCCAATTGAAAACCACGCCAAATAACACTTAACTCATAAACGCAGCGAATTTTTTTAACACCAAGATGGCGAAAATCGCACCAAATGAGCGCGAAATGCGCCTCTTAATATAAAATCCCGGCAATTTACCTAAACACCCGGTTATTACGTACTTCATCCTTACCGCGGGTAATATGTTATACGAATGGGTTATAATAACAGAAATGGCTAACGATGATGCGGCCATGTTGGAGAATGGCTGGGTATATCCATTACTCATATAAGATAGATTGCTCTGTGAAAGTCCGAAAGTAACTGGCCGGTAATCAGTTTTAATCTGTGCAATGTAACTGTTCTGTCGTATTAGCGAGAATGTCAGTGTGTTCTTTTTTCTTTTTGGAATTTGAGTTGGGAACGTATTTAGGTTTTTTTTTGTTACGCGTTTGTAACTAGAGTTTTGTGTAAGCAATGCATTAAGAGTCACGTATGTTGGATTGATATTTATCATTTCGTAATGCTCTCAAAATATTTCAAAATCATTCGAAACGATAGATGTCAAAAGTGGCCAGCTATGCGCTTTTTGTGTATTTTACAAAGAACGGGTAAGAAAATCAGTATTCAGATGTTTGCACTTTGTCTGCAAACGTTGCATAGAAAAATGAGCCAAGCCTCTCTTAACTTGTTTGAGAGGCGTTTTGCGAATGTAGAGGTCTTGTTAAATGCACACAAGTGGGTCCAGACCAGGGGTAATCAGTTAGAAAGCATGTCATATTCTTACGAGTTACGCTTGTAATCCCCGAAGGGTTGGGCAGAGGTGTACCTTATAGTACATCCACATTCCGCCAGTTATGTTTAAGTCCCATGTAATAGGGGGCGAGACTAATGCCATTTACCGGACACAAATCTAAGTTCCGTATCTGCTATAGAGAATCTCCTTATGGAAAAACCCAATAAAAGTATTGCCCGACCTTGGACTCGAACCCAGGTTAAGTCGCGCTTGCAACCACTTTAACAACGAGGCAGTAATATTAAGTTTTTAGACCTTCTTCGCTTATAATGTCTCCTGTCGTTGTCCAGGTCCTCAGGATGACCAGGCCCTAATCGTTGTCTCTAACAATAAAGTTAACAATTCATAACTCTAATCTAATGCTCAGAAATCACGCACAGTTTCCAAGAGTCATGTCGAAATGTGTGACTACACAATAAATACAATCACGCACATGATCTTTGACTGCTTGCGCGGACGCATGAAATATGTGCTTTATTATGCTATTTGTCCTTATTATGTGGTTCAAGTGATTATAATTATGACTTTAGGCTGCTATCTTTCGGGCTAGTTCATACGTATTTGGATATAACTTAGGGTCAAATGCATCTACCCTGTTGTCAAGTAGATATAAATGGTGGAAGGAAGACCGACTCTAAAACGGTTAGAAATTTTCTTTTGGTAATTTAAAAAAAAAACAGCTTTTCCATACATTTTGACCTGTGGGTTGCAGTTTTGTAAGAAACAGCTTTTTTTACGGGGTTCGGAATGATGAACTGAATACGTGGTAATCGTTTTAGCGTCAGTGTCCTTTCCACTTAACAAAATGACGAGAAGAATTACTGAAAAGGTCATTTAACTCATAACGTCGCTACCATTGGCGGAGGTTCCATACAACTCGATTCCTATCAGATTCCCTTTGAAAAATGGCACAGTCAGTATTCTATAGACAAATAATATAATCACACTAAACATAATATGTACTCCGGCTCTTACAAAAATTGATCCTTCGCTACTGGTTGCTATTCAATAATAGCAAAGTAATGACTTAAATGCCTTTTAGCCCTTTCAGCTACTTGAGCAGTCTCAAGTAGCTACATCATCGAGGTAATTATTACATTTTAATGACACGCAATAATTTTATTACTATCAGAGTAATGCTTTACTTTACGATATTATCGATGATTCAATACGGCACCAGTTATAATTTCTTTACTTGAGTTCGATCGATACACACTTTTGTAGGAAAATGCAGTTTAAAAAAATACCGATGAAGTTATATTTCTATGTGATATTTAGAATATACTGAATACGTGGTAACCGTTTGTGCGTCAGTGTCTCTTAATAGTGTTAATTGTATTTATTGTGGATTGTATTTATTTGGTCGAGGTTTGATTCACGGGTCGGGCAAAGTGTTATTGTAGTTTTTCTATTAGGCCTTTTTAATAGCAGCCACTGATTCTGGATTTGTGCCTGGTTGATGGCAATAGGCTCGCCCCATATTAAATAGGACTTAATATATAGCTGGCGAAATGTGGGTGCTTTTGTGGGTACTATTAGGTACACCTCTGCCTAACCCTTTGCTGATTACAGTCGTGACGTTATTTATAATGTACTCTATTCTATTAAATTGTATCATAATCAATCTATCATCTCAGCCTTTTGGAGTCCACTGCTGGGCATAGGTCGCTGCCAAGTTACGCCACAACAGCTCACTCACCAACAGCTCCTCCTTCCGCGGTCTCCAGCCCTCTGTCACTTCAGCATTCTTACTCTGCAAGTTACGTCAAGTTTATGTTTATGTATAATTTCATCTAGCATTTTATCACCTATTGAAATCCACAAAAACTTCACACAACTGTTCACTTAGATTTAACTTTTTTTCATAATCTCGTGTTTGTTTGTCCAAAACAACAGTCCCAAACAACTAACTAAATGTGATTTCCAAAAGTTTAATTTAGACTCTTCTAAGATAGATGCTGGTTTCTGGTGTACCAATTTAAAAAACGAAAGTGAATCTCGCACTTGACCACCTATATTTAACCAGTAGCACTTCACATGCCACTTCATCCATCAACATCATTCATTCTTCTTCTCCTTCTTCATTTGTCATGTCCCTGCGACAAATAAATATTTTTTCTTTCTCTCTTTCTTTCTTTTCTTTCATCCGTAAAAATTGTGATAGCTCGGCTAATATTATGTATGATTTATATATATATATATATATATAATTTATAGCCTATAGCACTCAGGAATAATGTAGCTTTCTGGCTATATAATTTAATCATTAGTTTCCGGACATTCAAACTTACTAACAAATTTTACTTCTTTATAATAAATATCATGTATAGATAGTTTTAATTATCACAAAGATTCGATCAACAATATTGAAATTACCGTTGCAAGTGAATATTAAAAAGATACGATAATATGTGATAATTACACCCTACAATATACTCTAAAGTGATATCAGCCATATATAAACGAAGCCTGTCAATCAGATAACACAGTTTTTGCGACAAAACGCGAAAAATAAAAATAAAAACTTGACGTGACATTAGTGGGCTTCAAAATGTACAGGCGATAAAAGAACTTGGTATGCAGGGCTTAAATAAACAAACAACACATTTCCATTATTATTGCAATCGCTTCCAAAGCTTTTCAAAAAAAAAACATGATTTTTAAGTGTATTCGTATTTACTGTAATGTCTACTTATCACTTTTATTGTTCATTACTCGAGTCTGTTGAGACAATGTGACGAAAGCTTTACGGTTGTCATCTGTCAAAAGCAGCTAATTTTCATCAAATTAAATAAAGACAAGTGTTGCTGACATCGTTGGCATGAATAATTTGTGACTGGTACCGTTTTGGTTGAAATATGTCCGTACAGGCTAAAGCATCGTTTATAAGAAGAAAGTATTTGGACGATTGAAATCAAGGCTTTATGGGCAAATCTTAAAAAGTTATTTAACAGAAAAGCTAGCTGAACCGTAGTTTACTTGTTCACTGCCGTACGTTGTTATGCGCTTGTATCTTCCGCAATATGGAAGATCAATAGGAGGGTAGGAGACACCAGGCGAGCGTGTACCAACTGCAGCATCATCCTTCAGTCTTACAAAATCAAACGGCGATCACCAATCGTTGGTCACCCTGGTTATTGCGGTAACAACCCATCCCATATGTGCACTTGGACAAAACATAGTTTAATTAATAGTTACTTATTAAAATCACGCTTTCTTATTAGGGTGTCGATGACAATATAAATGGAGTCAGCCTACAATTTGGCGACGAGTTTGGCATTTTTAGAAGCGTCCATCAGCTTCTGTGAGGTGCAAACAACAGGACGGACAGGACACGATATATAATCGTTCTCAATGACCATACGTGTCCCATCGTTTGTGGGGCAACACCATATTTACATTCCAGGGCAGAGTTATGTATGAATCACCACCTGAACAGGATTTTCTTGCTTCGGCCAACCTGTGTCCGGAGTCTATTTATAGACTTCCAGGCCCGCCATGGCAATTTGTGTTCAAATATATTCACGTAATATAACATAACATCACGTTTATAGTTCCTGAAAGGTTTGGCAGAGTTACCGTTACAGAGTTTACCTGTAGGCATTTCACCGGTTGCAAAATTCCCTTATCGCATTTTGATCAGCGAACGTCGACGGTTTGACATAACCATGACGAAGCACGTGCTAGTTCCGATTATCTATTAATCCGTAATTATATTGCAGTGACAGCTTGTTAGCTGCGTGATAAGTGCGATAACGTATCTTTTAATAGCATCGCAATTAGCCAATGTTTTATCAGCATTTTGACATGACAGAGTTTATTTCTGTAGGTCAATATTGAAAATTAGAGACTCGGAGGGCTATGTACAATTACAAAACGATTGGTTATTGGACCAGTGCTAGCTAACAGAACTGTAGCGTCGAGAGAGCGTTTCAGTTTTGTTTTGATACTTCTGAAATCTACAATGTCGCAGTGACTTGTGTTTATTGCCATGGAAATGCTCGATACAGGATTTGTAGATCCACATTTATCAGTACCTATGGACAGTTTTTAGAGCGGCTCGGTACAGTGAGGACAAATTTTTATTTAATAACGTGGCAAAAGGACTTTAGTTACCGTAATGATTTAAATTAGCCTTTCGGCCTTAGGTTAAATTAGTACAAACATCGAAAACATCAAGAAATCAATGACAACATCGGCCATACAAAGATTTGAGAAAAACGACCAAACAAAAGTTAGTAAAAACAAAATAATTAAAACATTAAGTTCATTTTGCGGCCGCCATTACACGGTGTCGCATATCAGAGGCGGCGAACATTTGGTGAATAATTTGTTCACGTTTTAAATTATTAACGCAAAACCATTCGTCATGGCGGCGTGGAGGTCTCATGGATTTCTACCAATCTTCTTTTTTTACCACAACATGATATACAAGAGTGTTCGCACAAGAAAAAAAAAACAAATTAATTATTTTTTTTTGTTGATTCTTGAAGATAAATCTCGGTTTCTACAAGCTTTATTAATTTAATCTTTCGTTAAATGTCATGTCAACTTTTATGATGAGGGTTGATGTTTTTGGTGAAATATTTGGAAGAGCAAGTTAAACGTGCAATCAAATTTCTTCTTCTTTCGTGTCGGCTCGTTATATTTCTGCCTAGATTCGCTGAAAAATAATATATTAACGTAACGTCACATTTGTAATCCCATAAAGGTTAGGCAGAGGTGTAGCTACATATGGCCAGTTATGTTTATGTTCCATGTTAGAATACAAAAAATGCTATTATAGGAAAAGCTGCAAGCTCAAGAAGCACAATTTATTTTTCCTCCAAATTAGCAATTCAATGTGATTACCATTAAGATTTTATTGCACCAGGAAGAAATTAAGCTTTAAAAGCTTAATTATGTGTTTACTATTAACGAGTTTGTAGTAAAACCGTACATTATTATATATCGTTACTTTAGACTGCTAATGCCTAGCCGTTCGGTGTCTTTGTGTTTTACAAAATGGCTGTTTAACGCCTTGTTAATGACCCGTTAAATATTTTGTTGAAATTGTAATCATTGTCGGGTTATGGTTTGCGAGAATTCAATTATTATTCGAATTATGTTGTTTCCCTTATTTTTGTTGCCGCGGACAATATGGTCAATTACGTCTATTGTCGAGAACTGAGCTCGTGGCCAGAACGCCGTCTATAACTTTATCAACGTCTCGTTTTGTTCACAAGATAATGACAGCGACAAAAAATATTTATCGCTCATTTTGAGGATGCGCGGCTGTTCAATAATTGTTTAGCGCATCTAATAGCTGTCTGGGTCTGGTCTGCGTCTAGTCACGAATGAAGAAATAAATCACTAACATGTGTGTTTAATCGTGTTATATTTTGATTCAATAAATTACTCACGTAACATACCTTTTTACATCTTACATACAGTGTGATAGTCAATTTACAAATATCCGTTTTCCACCTTTCATTCGTCTATATAAATATAAATTAAAACTTATTCAATATATTTTGTACCTAAGATATTGTTTCCGACTACAAAAATGTACAGTTAGTAACCATTTATATTTATTACTACATTACTTTCAATATAAATCAAAATTAAAATACAAAGGATGTGGCGAAGAGAACTTATGAAGATCGTATGTTCTTAAAATTAATGTCCAGGTTGAGAATCATAGTTGGTCACCCCTGAATAAATTAAGTAAAATTAAATCACTCCGTATAATAATATTTTCTTAAATGTTAAACGTGATTGACAAAAAGTCTAAACTGATGCAACACTTGGCTGGCAAAAATAAAAACAAATATCTAAGTAAAATATTAATCTTAATCAGAGAACTCTAGAATTATTTCTAATACATTGTACTGTTGGATACAACTTTAGAAAAAAAAGAGATCAAAGAGTTTTTTTTTTTATTTTTATCAGAGGGTAAAAAGCTTATCAAATGGGAATTATCAGGATATGCTGATTATAAATTGGTGTCAGTAGGTTACAGCCGACAAATAATAAGCCGACGTCAAATGTCAATTGCTGTAAAATTACCAAATGACAATTATAATAAGTAATAAATATTATTTGTCTTGATGTTTCCATAACAATGTACAAAAAAACATATTTATAGGTGTCAGTTTATCTAGGGGTTACTCGACACTTAATTTTGAATGTCACTTCTTTGCGGATAACAGTGTTTTTCTTTCGCTAAATTACTTAAACAAATTACTTTGTTCCTTGAACAGTAATTAGGCTTATCAATTACTAAAATAGTCTGTTTATATAATTGTAACTTTGTAAGCTGTGTACAATACAAGGTTATAGGTATTTTATGTCTGATTCAATTTAACATCGAATTTTCTTGAATGGTTGAAATGAAACTGTCGTTTTACAATTATTTGCCACTTCCCGATTTTACCGACGAGGCATTCATAAAAGTGTTCCGTAGGGTTTCAAAGTAGGATAATTTCACGTACCAACGGCTCGAGACAATAACTCCGTGACCAATCGGGTTTCACATTGTTATGTACCTATTAAACCCACTGCGGAGTAAGTAAAAATGGCAATAAAGCGAGTGCAGCCATATTGTTTTGCTAATTGGCTCTCTTATCGGTCGTTACGCATTATACGTTCATTAATTGTTGTTATTTTACGACGAGAGATTGTATTTCTTTCGCCAATAGTAATTGTATTTGCGCCGCCATCTTTATTTGGCAAATGGATTTTTTTAATTAGTTTTTATGCCTCTATTGTTCTAGTTCTTGCCCGTTGTACCAGAAGTTGGTAAACATTTTAATGTTTAATAAAATTTATATTAACAGTTATAAAATGAAAAGGATTTTTCAGTCTTGAACAATTATTGCTTATTTTATTAAATGCCCCTGCTCCTTTAACTTGGATAAAATAGTAAGCAAGTATAAGCGATTTTGGGTCTTGTCCTTTATAAATGTGCTTTGAAACGCCAATTTCAATTCATTTCAAATAAATGGGGTTGAAAAATAGAAAGGTTTAACATTTCAAGGATTCATGGTCACAGTAGTGTAGTCAGAATATATTGATGACAGGTGCAATTATCTCAAAGTTTTATCATTTTTAAAACTCAGTTTTGTATCATGTATGATAGCCGGGTCTTTACACAAACGCTTTGTAACAAGCGTTTGTGTAAAGAAATTATACAGTAATGGCTTTGTAATTAAGTTAATTGTTCGTCGCTTTGTCTAATGGACCAAACTAAGTTAGTTTTTCATTTACTTATTAAAGCTGGATGAGACATTGTCAAACAAACTGTTTTTACTACAAAAGTTTACAAATTAAGCCTAGTTTCTGCGGTTTTTTGGAACAATCTCTGTCGAAAAACAACTGTCGGCACATTTATGTACCTATGTCATCTTAATTCATTCGCCATTTGGTAAGTCAACAAATAAAATTTGAAAATTACAAAAAAATAAAATACCACATCATCAACAAACGTCCATAAAATTATTGCCCCGATTGTAAAAGAAAATATATTAACATTAAAGAAAATAAATATAGATAATTACTATATACACTACTTCCTATATAATACATTGCCTAAATCTAGTATTCACACAAGATATGTTGTTATATGGTACTCGTCAAGTCTTTACTGAAGCTGATTACGATCTAATGATAATAACAATTGTTTAACTGTAAGCAAAGGAACATCTCTGAAATGCCTGTAGGGCTAGTGTTTGAGTACAACAGTACTAACGTTGCAAAAATTAGGTCCCGAAGAATTTTTCACCTTAAGTTACTAAGAATAATGTCCATGTTCCGTTTAGCAACGTTGCATACACTGTTGTTCCACTCAGTCACAGCGCGAATTTCACTGGTGTAGTCAAGATCTACGAGACCCTCTATACAGTTACAGTCACTTTCACGTGTTAAGCAAGGACTCTATACTGAAAGGATTATGTTTTCTTGTTCCCCCGTTTTTGGACAGGTCCTGTTCCGTGGCGTGGCCGCCGCCGCTCAGGTCTAAGGACACCGCTCGGCCGGAGTCGAAGTCGAACTTCTCGAAGTTCGTGTTCGCTCCGCCGAAGTGCTTGAAGAAGGAGGGCTGGGGTTCGGGGATCGGGCTGAAGTTTCGAGCAGAATGACCGTCAGACGTGGAGCTGTCTGAGTTGTTCATGCCGTCGGCGCCCGAAGGTGCCCGAAGTCGGCCTGACAGGGAGAAGTCTTCAGGACCCGAGTCGTGGCAGGAGTCTCCTCCTACTACATCGATCATGCTATCTTCTCCCTCTCCATCTCCGTCTGAGTCGGAGTACAGGCCACTGTTCTTGTGCTGCGCCAGATACTCTGCCTTCAAAGCCTCCAGGTCCACTGCGATGCCCTTCGCCCGCAGCTTTCTTGCTTGTCTCTCCAACGCTTTTGCCAACTTCTTTCTTCTTCTCGCCCTGTTGATAAAATCGATAGGGCCCAATTAGTATAGAATCTATAGCCCAAAGATTAGGCTCAATGGTTAACTATAAGTTTCTTTTTTATGACGCATTCCGATTCTGTTGTATATTTTCAGCCTCCTGTCCAGAACATTTTGTAACCGATGGAAAATAAAGTCATGCTACGTGATAATTAATAGGTAAATTGCGTAGACTAGTGTCTATCTAGAAATGTTTCACAATGTTTTCACTATCAGAGTAATCGTGAGAAATACTGTCACACAATTAGTACCGCATCTGTGATGACATCAGCCTCAGAACTGCACACGATTCGTGCGTCACACTGTAACCTCTGCATATTTTTAATTTGTTTATCTTTTTATGTTCTCTTTAATTTGCTTCACAAAGACGATAAAACACGATTATATTAATCAAAAAAGAAAACCTTTGAACAAATTACATCAGTTAATTAATCAAATTCGCACTACATTAAAAATAATCGCTTTATTTTTTAAGTCGTAAAAAGCCATCAGAAGTTTGTTTTAAGATCAATGCAAGATAGGGGAAATGACTTGAGACGGAGACGGTGACTTCATTTTAATATCAGAATATTGTCAATTTTCTAGAATTCGCAGCAAATGACACGTTTTGGTGAGGTTTTGTGTGCACAATCATGAGGTCACAGATATTCATTTTGGTACCCACTACTTAAGCATGCTGCATAATTATCAGTACAATTGATAGCATTTTGAACCTAAAACTATATCTGTGGTTTATGGATTTCTTTTAGGCTTTATATTGTTTGTTTACAGAGCATACTGAAGAGCTGTAAGTTATACAATAGCCTACTATAAATCCTCGAAATATACCAGTATACCATGTCATTACACGTCTTAGTCATACCTTAACCTAAGTCAAAGCTGACAATAAATAGTTCCAGGCTTTTAATCCCGGTTTAATATCTCTAGGTATATTCTAGAATATGTTCAAAAAAATGCACTCTTTGAGAACAGTGGAAATTATACCGTCCTTGTCAAAATGTAGATATTTTTTTTGGTTTATTGGTATTCTAGGTTCCTGTGATCTGCTGTTAGCTACAGGGGAAGTAAAACTACGTTATGCACATATCTCACCTCTCCCTAGCCCTGAGCTCGTGGGGTGGAATGGGTTCTCCAGAACACGACTGCGGGTGTGCGTTGTGCGCCGGTCGACCTGGTCCTTTCTTCGTGTGTTCCTTTTTGCGCCACTTCGCCCTCCTGTTCTGGAACCATACCTGTAGGACAAAGAAGACAAAATTTAGTTAGATGTTAGTCAAGTTCTGTGGTCAGCTGCTGCTGCTGGTTTGAAGCTGATCTCTTGACTTGGGTATCGAAAATATTTGCAGGTACTATCAACCCGAATTGGCTTTTACCTTGGCCAGAGGCTAAGTGTGGCCATACAACGTGGCAACACCGCCAGTCTCTTGGGCACATGGCCAGCTGACAGTGTTGAGGAGGAGTTTTTTGCGTTTATTTAGTAACTATTATGTACATGCAATATTTAATTGTAATAATGTATGTACATAATAGATAGTTAACGAAAATAAAAACTATTCATACAAGAATTACACTAAATATTAGAATAAGTACATAACATAAGTACGTAAAAGATTGCATGACGTTTGACAAGGGAAAATAGGAAGTGAAAATGTGTTGAACCGACATTAAATAACTGGAAGACGGTGTTGAAAGTACATAACATCACGCCAGTCATCATCATCTGCCTAGCCTTATCCCAACTAAGTTGGGATCGGGTTACAGTCTAACCGGATGCAGCTGAATATCAGTATTTTACATGGAGCGACTGTCTGACCTCCACAACCCAGTTAGTCCTGGGTAATACGATACCCCTTGGTAAGACTGGTTGTCAGACTTTAATTGTAACATCAAGCCAGTAATCCTCGATAGTATCGAAGAAGCGTGTTCCCATTCACCGGGTAATGCAAAAACTCAGTTACACTGAATGAAAGAATTGGTGATTTATAGAATAACAGTCTCTGAAAAGGTGCACATTCAAGCAGGTGTCTCTCACGATTGAGACGGTATAAATGTCACGACTTGAACGACGCACGCGCTGGTAAACTAAAACCTTTTTACAGGAATACAGTTCAGCCTGAAAGTTGAATGAATAAATGAGATATTGAAGCCAAAAGGATTGGAATGAAAAAAGTGTTCTGTTAATCTGTCTGCCCGTTTAGCACGATCTTAACACGATCACGATATCTGTCATTTTTTACAAGATTCAAGTTCCATGGTTTTTTTTTTTGTTCACAAATCCGTATCCACCGACTTTGAAAAATGTTGAGAATTTCTGAAGTTCCCGTTAGTGTCAAAGTTGCTTGCGCGTTTTCATTTTTGATTCACAGTAACTCACGGTCCTACATTTTAGGTAAAAGTCATAATTTTTATAGAATCTTAACTTTTTTTGTTGTAAATTGAGTTACAACAAAAAAAGTACGCACCGTACAATTTTCTCTAATTTCATAAAGAATCCGTGACTTCGACTTCTATTTCAAGCACAAACCAGGTTACAGGTTAACAGCATTTTAAGCAGCATTAACCTAAGATTAAATACTTAACCGGCATCTATAAAGGTTAGGAGAGTTATCTCGGCGCACAAAGGCATGTAAAGTGCCCGCGACCCGCCAAGAATTGAGACGTTAAATTTCAATGCGCCTGAGCATTTGCATCGTAATGCTATGAGGCGTGCGCGCGCATTTGACGCGCTGGGTATCGGCGCTATCTTCCGTGATGTGCGAAACATTGTAGCAGCTGAACCGTTTTGCTTAACTTTGAGAACCATGGTCAATAACCATAAACTGTTGATACACTGTTCATACACTGTTGAACAGCAAATTACTGTAAGTTAGACGGTTTTTAGCGACTTTACGAGATACTACAAGCAAGATGATTAGGCTATTTCTATTCCGTTATGTGCTCAACTTTGAGTGCTTGTTGTTGTAAACTTTAAATCAAGTAAAATAAGCCTGATTTCTAAATCTGACGATCGTACCCTAAATAACATCAACCCGTAATTCATGAAAGGTTTTCGCCAGTTATATTTAAGTCTCATATCACAATGGGTGAATCTATCACAATCAACTGGGCACAAGACTCCGGGTCTGCTACTGAGAAATTCCTCAAGAAAAAACCAAAATGAAATGACGATCAATATGAAAAAAATTATTGATTGTACCTACTATGAAACAAATGAATAAAAAGGGGATGTTTTGGTAACTGCGTGTTCGCCCTACGAGAATAGCAAGTGCCGATGTAAAAGTTTAGCTTGTTAGCCTCGGTCGTCACAAAGATACCTTATTACTAAGGTGCTCTAAGCTCTTCATTAATCTTTATTTGTCTTTTTGAAAGTTCTTCATTTTGTCTATAACAATGCCATAAGTGACCCGTAGGTAATCATACCTTCGTAGAATGACGCCATCTGTCATATCTACCTTTTATGCCTCCGTGGTCATCTCTCCTAGTTTCCTCTTCTTTTATTCTTTTGACAACTTTCCTCCAACTTTTATGTCTTTCTCTGTTATTGTCGTTCTTTTGTATGCATTTAATTCTTCTGAGCCACATTCCTCACTTTTCATTAGTCTTTGGTCATATCAATTATATTAAAGCCGTTTCTATGATAGTGAATATTCATGACAGTTTATGTCTTCGAAGACAAACGATTAACTGTTTTAAGTGCGTTAACGAAATTGATGAGTACCTACCTCGGATACTCATATTTATTGTCAAAAGATCCCCTCAATGCCGAACCGGTGGTACTAAAATTGCTTGTAATAGGTATAGAATTTAATTGTTACTGTAAAATTACTTTAATGTCAGGTCAATGGGACGACCATTCGTGGTCAGACCACCGGTAAGTAATATCGTCATCTAAGTGGCGTGACATAAAGCACAAGTCTTTAGTACAGATCATGAATAGGAAATTTTATTGGACAATTGTTTATGATCTACGGTTTATGAGATATTGGATCTGAAGAATCTAATAAACTCTTCAATGGCGCTTGGCAAGGTGCGTCAAATATGTTATCACTTTGAGAATTTTCCTCATTATCTTTATTAGCATACACGACATAATAATATACAAGGTGTAAACGAACCCTTCACGAAGCCGTCAACCAAGCATTCTGTACATCAAACTAAGTAACTCTACGCAAAAATTATTGCTGGGAAACGACTTTTTTTATGAAAAATTACGATGTTCCGCACACAAAACATTATGCTGGTGGAATGGATGCATTGAGTAGAACAGGGGTCATCGAGGTACTTAAAGTAAACTCGTAACATTAAAAACATGTATTTTACAAAAGTTGAAAGTTTCTCTCCTCCATTATCTCCGTGACTAGAAGATTCCCAGGCATGGTCCAGAACAAAAAATACCACAATGATAGGGAGAACAAATGACCTTTAGCTTCGTCAAGGGTATTTTTACACCCATTATAGGTGTCCCAATCGCACGCCATTCACTCGATTTTTGGCAAGTTTAGGATGTGTTGATTTCTGCAACAAACTTTCCTCGTTCCTTAAATTGGTAAACAAGGCAGAAAACTATTATTTTCTCCAAAAAAAACTGTGCTCTAAACAAAGCCAACATATGTATCCTTTAAACCGATTGAAAAAAGAAAACAACGTAGCTTCGTTGGGGCACGGCCGGGTCAGTTTACGAGTAAGCCATCGTTTTTTATTGCAACAGACGCATAATACGCCAGCGCTTTCTGGCGGATTCATCCGGATTTATTTAATAAAATTATAACATAACGCCTTCCAGCGTCGGCCATAATTAAGAAGATAAATATGAACGATATCGAAACTGATTCTCTTTATTTATCGTCCGTTAAATTGGGTGAGAAGTTTATTCTCGTTTAGTGGAAATGTTTTGCTTGCGCTGTAGATAGAAGCTGTCTTACCAAAGGGTATCGTAGTACCCAGTCTTAACTGAGTTGTGGAGGTCAGATAGGCAGTCACTCCATGTAAAATACCGGTATTCAGCGGGATCCGGTTAGACTGGAAGACTACCCCCAGCATAGTTCGAAAAAGACTAGGCAGATGATGAGTATTTGTCATCGTCCCATCAATAGTGTAGTTCACCCTAAAATAATCGTCTTGATAGTGCGAGCGGGATAGGATCTAGGCTGAGGAAGTGGGGGGCTAAATTTGAACCTTAGAAATCATCCCGTCCCTTGAGATGTTAAGGTGAACAAAAAATCGTGAAGATTTCTCCAGTTATCGTCTTCATTAGGTAAGTAGTCACTCGTAACGAAGTCTTGAAAACAGAACTTTGCATCTTGGAGAATGCTCCAAGATGCGAAGTTGCCGACGCGCGACGGTCTCCTTTACCGAGACTCAGTAATGACCGAGTCTCGGTAAAGGAGACCGTCGCGCGTCGTATGCATCCTTAGGACGTAAACCTCTGTAAGAGAAGGTTCGCCCTCTTCTCTGTATCGTGTGGTTAGGACCATGGGCCATGCTGGTTTCCTTACGATGATATCCTTCACCGAAGCAAGTGATAATTATACAATACGCACATGAATCCGAAAAACCAGAGGTGCGTGTCTTGGAGGTTTACCATGTAACGTCATGTTAGACCCAGCATAATATGTTTTTCTATGCCTAGTGTAGGCATCAACTATATTTTTATATATTTCTTTACGCTTGTACAATTCTTACACGTGTTTTCAAATTCCAAATGGAATTGTTTTTTCCATGAAGTCATTGTTATAATACTTTCTAATTACTGTAATCATTCACGTTTCTAATTAGCATTCCATTGATAAAAGTGAATGCGACATTTTAATTCGAATCAGTTATGTACAAATTTTGTGTAGCCGTAATAAGTATCAGGACACTTGCGCGAAAGACGTTTGAGCGAAGGACACTTGCGCGAACCCACTTGCGCGAAAAGAAATTCGCGCATGGACTTTTGCGCGATTGAACTTTTGCGCAGACGGACTTTTGCGGCCATGGACACTTGCGTGTCGGGAGTTTTGCGCGACTTAATGGCCACTGAGGATTACTCTCTACAGTAAACATACCATCACACCTGCTATTTCTTGAAGGTGGACTAAAATGATGAGTCACACCAACACATCAAAATTTTACTATAAAAGTTATGTAATTGTGCAAATAAGCTTTTATTTCATCGAAATCGGGCCAGGATTATGTTTTTTAAATTTGCGTTCCTTCACGCGCTACTGCGATGACGTCACGCTGCGAGTGTCATGTCAGATTGTGAATTTGTGGGTGATGTGAAGTGTTTAAGGTAACTCGAAAAAATAGAATCTGCGTGACATCACGCTTACGTTCATAAAATTTGATTTGTAAAGTGGTTGCACTTATTATTTCGACTCGCAGCTCGCAGCGTGATGTCACGCAGATTCTATTTTTTCGAGTTACCTTTTTTTAGCCATGCTGATAACATTACAAAAAAAACGGTTGGTGGACTAATTGCCGTTGTGAATGAATTAAAAAGTGAATCGATATAAGTAAACTATTTTACTTATGTAAGTTGCAATTATTTCCTTATTGACTGAAAAATCGATTACTTTGTTTATAGCGATTAATTAGAATTGAATGATGAAAATACTCGTACATGGCGTATTGCACGTGCAAGTGAAGAGTCATACCTTTTTGCTCATCAATGTCTCTGCTTACCTTTACTTGGAAGTGACTAGCAAGAAGGTAGGTACTTAATATTGAACATAATCAATCACATATTATATTTTTATCGTGTTAAGTGCTTTTAATGTGCTACTTTCTAAGGTTATCTTGGACGTCACTAACTTAGGCGAAGGAAGGCATTGTGAGGATTCCTGGACTTGTAATTAATTTGAGTCTAAAATCATAACTTATCTTGAGAAAACGTGGTGATCAGTGCCTTCTCTGTATGAGAAGAGGCCTTTGCACAGCAGTGGGACAGTAATAGGCTGGTAGCTGTTTTTTTTATAACCTATGAAAAATTTCCATGTTGGGTGGGGCTCAGAACGATGTACTGAATAGGTACGTGGTAACCGTTTTCGCGTCGGTGTGCCTTCCACCCTGTATAAGCATAGTTTTTCAAGAATCGGAGGAATTCGTGTCAAACTTTAGTTTAAGCCGCGCTAGCCTAGGTTAGTCTGTGGATCGGTGACCACTAACCACCCATTTATGTAATGTAGGTAAGGTACCGAGTTTCCTCCGTGCCTCGGAAAACACGTAAGTCGTTCGTCCGGCTGTCATTTGTAGAACTTGTAGTCAGTCATGACCCGAAAGCCTCACAACTGTCCTACCAAAGGGGTATCGTATTATTCAATACTAACTGGGTTGTGGAGGTCAGATAGGCAGTCGCTCCATGTAAAATACTGGTATTCAGCTGCATCCGGTTAGACTGGAAGCCAACCCCAATATAGTTGGGAAAAGGCTAGGCAGATGATGAGTTTTTTAAGAAACGATTGTTCACTGGACTGGTTTTATACGGCTACACTATGGCAATAATAAAATGAAACGAAAAGATTATTCGATTAGGTTCTATACATACAAATAAATAAAATTGAAGTGTCCGTCTGCATTTAAAAAAAAATATGTCTGTCTCTTTGTTCCAGCTAACCTCCGAAACGGCTGGATCGATTTTGACGGGACTTTAACTGGTAGATAGCTGATGTTATAAGAAGTAACTGAAACTACATTTATATTAGAAAAAGGATAAGGGTTCCGTGCAAACAAATGTAACCCTTGAAATTGTAAACAAAATCCAAATAGGGAAGATATATTTTTATAATAATTACGGGCAAGAGCTAGTTTCCAAATAAAAAAACATAAGCATAATCAGCCTATTAATGTTCCCACTGCTGGGATGTAGGCCTCCTCTCTATGGGCTATAATCCACTATAACAAAAAAAAACAATCGTAGGTAAACTTAGAACAAAAATCTATCACGCAAAATTAAAAGATTACACTAAAACCACATTTTTAATTAACTCTCTGTTTCCACCATCTAATCGAAACACATTGATTAGCCCGTCGGTCGTAATGACCCGGTGGGTAGTTCCCTCTGCTAATGAGCCACGTATATCCACCCCCTCGAGGGGGAGTGTCGTTAATACGAGGGTGTAGAGGGAGGGACCTCTGATTTGTTTTTATTTTTGTTTCGTAAGAGTCATGTACGGCGATTGACAGATATTGATTGTATGTTTAATTTATGTGATGGAGTTTTAATGGTTTTTAGGATTTGTAAAGGATTTTGATTGCCATGTTAACTGAACCATTAATGTAACACATTAGTGCTGTATTATATTTCTAAGCCTTTTATTCGAATAAGCATAATAACATACACTTTTAATTTTTTTTTTTTGGTTAATAATAACTTTATATAAGTATTTGAGAAAACATGTAAAACATAACATATAAATCCTAGCTATTGCACACGTAAAAGACACATATTTACAGTAAGGAATGATAAAAATAAATGGTGTTAAGACCCTTAATGAAGCCGAAAGGCACTTGTTCTCCCCATCTCTTCGATAATTTTTTTGTTCTAGACTATACTTGGGAACCTTCTAGTTACGGAGATATTTCTGGTCAAAGTTCCAACTTTTTCAACATGTTTTTAATGTTACATTTTTACTTGAAACACCTCCACGACCCCGTACTATTCAATTCATCCATTAGCACAATGCTTTGAGTGCGTTCCGTCGAGTCCTACCGTAAAACGTGATTTTCCACCCCAAACAAAAAATTCGTTTCCCAGCAATAGTTTTTGCGTAGGGTAGTTTGATGTACAGAATGTTTGGTTGACGGCTTCGTGAAGAGTCTGTTTACACCCTGTATGAAATAAAATACTTAAAAAAACAAGAAAGGTTATATTTCATTCATCCTCTCACAGAACAAGCACAAGGAAAAGTCATAGAACTTATACTGTCACTTACGGGATATCATCCGTAATTGTTCATTATTTTGAGCTCCCGATATTTCGACGCTCTTGCAGGCGCCATGATCGGGGGTTGACTGGAAGAAAGCGACAGCGTCGAAATATCGGGAGTTCAAAATAAGGAACAATCCCGGAAGATATCCCGTAAGTGACTGTATAAGTGTAGTTGTAAACCGTGAAAGCTTAAAACAGTGTAGGAAAAGTCATCTTTCGTTCATCATCTCACAGAAACTTAAACATCCACGACATATGTGCTACCCATCTCGAGACAAATACATTACACTCCAGTGTGAATGTCAGTAGAGCATTCAGCATTGCCTAGCCACGAACCTTTGTAGTAAGTAATACTCGCCAAATGTAGGTGTACTAGATATTATGTAAGTAACATCTCTGACCAACACTTCGGGGAATACAAGCTTGAACCTAATTTCTTATTATTTATAATAGCTGACCCGCGCAACTTCGTCTGCGTCACATAAGAGAGAAAGAGAACATAATAAAAATGATGTTATATAGCCTATAGCCTTCCTCAATAAATGGGCTATCTAACACTAAAAGAATTTTTCAAATCAAACCAGTAGTTCCTGAGATTAGCGCGTTCAACCAAACAAACAAACTCTTTAGCTTTATAATATTAGTATAGATTACTACTTACGTACTTTCTAACTTAAAGAGTCCGTCAAAGGCTGCCATTGTGATTACGAAAAAATAAGTTAGACGTTAAACCTTAAAACCATTTATTAAGTGACGTCACAGGGACAATTGCCCCGTCATCCCCTACCCGGGGGTGTAAGACGTTTGCGGTATCGATACATTGACTTGTCATCCCTCGGAGGGGTGAAGTCATCTTCTACGCTCTACGCACTTTGAGGGGTTTGAAATTAACATTTGTGAGGTTTTTCCTTTTAAGATGTTTCTAAAGTATTATTTGTGCTTTTAACTTTGCCGGATGTTACAAATGTTTTCTTCTCACCCCATGACCTAAAAAGCTTATGTTGGTCGAAAATTATCCCACGGGAACGTACTAACAAGATAAAAAAGTATCTTTTGAGAAGGTCATGGACTATCGGTGCGCCAAATTTTATATCAATCCATTTAATCGTTAGGACATGAAAATGTTCAGACCGGGACAAACGTTTCCATCTATTCTATATACATACAAAAGTGTCTGTCCGTATTTTCAAAATAACAGTTTATTACTGAATACATATGAAAGTATACACGATACTTATAACAAAAAAAACTTTTTTAAATTATTGTCTGTCTGTTTGTTTCGGCTAATCTCAGAAACGACTGAACCGATTTTGATGGGACTTTTACAGGCAGATAGCTGATGTTATAAGGAGTAAGTTCTATCTTAAAAAGGGTTAAGGGTTACCTGCAAACCCTTGAAATTGTTAACAAAATGCGATTCAAATGGGGAAGTGATATTTTTATAATAATTTACACGGACAGCTAGTTTATAATATAAGTTTAGATGAAAAATGACCTTTAGAAGAACCTAGCGGTAACATCAGCATACAAAGGACACGAAAATTAAATTGAGACAAAACCAAATAAAAAACTCGCATACTGATCAGAATGATAAGAGTTCGTCCTTCGAAGAGACTGATAAGAAGAATCGGTGCCTTATTTACACTTTCGACTCAGGGGAGGGACTCGCACGTGTAAATAAAGAATTGACTTGTAATAGTGGTGTCGTCCCCTCCATAGGGGTTGCTTATTAAACTGTAGCCTAATTCCTAGATTTGTTTGTTGTTGATTCTTGGGGTTGTTTTAAACATATTTTCTTGCCAATGTAGGGGTTGCAGGGTGAAAGAAAGAATAAAGTTTATTTGACGTCAGTTCATCAAGCACACAGATTAAAAAAAAAAAAATGTGAGCCGTCACGGGACGCCTGGCAGATGTGAAACATCGACATTATTTTGTAAAAGTAATATGCAGAAAAGAACAGATTGTGATAGGAACTAAATATGTCATAATGATAAAATAAAATATTACGATTTTTTTTCCAGATAACGATGACTATTTATTGAATAAACATTTATTTTCATTAAATACAAAAATTTACGAATTTATTTCAAATCGTGACTACTTAATTCGTTTAATCAGTGACTTCGGTAATAGTTATAAATAATATTATTATTATATTATATTTTTTTTTATATAATTTTTTTTTTCTTGCAGGCCAATACCAAACTGAATTCGGGATTGACCGTAGAAAAGCTAAATTATATGCAGCTATGAATATACTCTTCGGATAGAACTTGTTCCTTAGTTATATTGGTATCTGTACCAACATGTCTAAACGCGATCATTAAACAGTCACGAACTCGCAGTCTCATTATTTTTACAGCCATATATAACAAATCACACGCCGGAAATCGGTTTTACGTGCGGCTATAGATGTTTCATATCAAAATACAAAAAAAAAAAAAAAATGAAGAATAAAAAAAAAAAAAAAGAAGATACATAGTATGTGCTGTGTGCCTCACGGCTGCGCCAAAAAGGTCCATTTCAGCATTCATGCCAGACAGGTGATGCTGTCTGACGTGTGGGTGTGGTAAAGAATGAAATGAAAAAGTCCAAAGTCCAAGAAGAAAGAAGAGAGAAAGTTTCACATACACAGGTTCACACTCACAAGAGTTCCACAAAGAAGAGAAGGAGTGGTATATATACAGAGTGTAACAAGACCCTTATCGAAGCCGTGAACCAAGCATTCTGTACATCAAATTAAGTAACTTTATGCAAAAAATATTCCTGGGTAACTACTTTTTTTTTTTAGGTGAAAAGTCACGTTTTACGGTAGGACTCAATGTAACGCACTCAAAACGTGCTGATGGATGGATTGAATAGTACGGAGGAATCGTAGAGGTGTTTAAAGTAAAAATCTTACATTAAAAACATGTATTTAAAAAAAAAAACTTGTGAAAAAGTTGAAACTTTGGCCTCGCAACATCTCCGTAACTAGAAGGTTTGAAAGTAAACTTTGTTTAAAATTTTTAAAGCCGAAATGAGGCATTTCCACTACTGAATTCTACAGAAAAAGGAAAACCGCAGTATATTTTTTTATGTACTTTTGAAAAAACCTAAGTTATTTTCCTCAGTCGATCACAATTTTATTAGCACCTACTCTTAGGATCTTATCCAAAAGCTTTATTCACGTAACGACACTATTAAAAAAAATATCAATGGCATTATGTTAAATTTTACGTTGCAATAAACGTTTTATGGGTAATAGATTATATTAAACAATAAAGAATATGATTTTATTTAAGTTCGTAACAAAAGACACGTTTTCATCATTAAAACGAAGTTTTATGTTTTAATTTTAAACATCAATAATAAAATAGGAAACTATTGATAAAAATGACATCAATTTAAAATTAATATTTTAAACACTAACATTAAAGCCAAGTCAGAGGCCCATGGGTGGCATAAAAACTCTGACACCAGGTTAGGCACTAACCACACGATCAAGAGAAGAGAGACAATAAGATTTTTCAGCAGTATTTTCTGAAATTCTACCATATCACAAATAATTCTAGGTGAAGAAATAACAGTACTTTCAAAACAAACACATATTTCGACCAATTTGAGGATATGAGTTTAGCAGACTTAAAAGCAAATGGCACTAAAAGTTGGGAGGCCTTTGCCCATCAGTGGGACAAAAGAAGCTGGCTGCAAATATTAGAACTGGCATATAAAAAAGGTGTTGACATTATTACGCTAAGTGACGATATTGTATCTGCATTCTAGAACTTAGACTTTCCAGTATTCTCTATTCTTTCATACACAATCATCCTAGTTATGGTTAATTTGCATTTATTTTACTAGGTTGATATAGTAGGTAATATATCAACCTAGTAAGGTTCTTTATAGTACTGTTAACCAAAAGTAAAAGAAAATAATTTGTTTCAAACAGAGTTGGATATTCCTGAAACAAGCAGATTTGTAAACAACCTGGTAAACAATTCCGTGAACACAAATTCGAATGTTTCAGCGCTGTGTTTCAGTGTATCGCGCTGTCTCTTTCCTTTCAGCACACAAATTGATATCGAAGTGCATGTGTGACAGAGACGGGTATAAATTTCGCAAGTTCGTCCCGAATTGCGAGCTAAGCGTTTTCTAATAGGGTTGTCTGTCGTTAACGATTTGGGTTCTTTTGTTTTTATTTTAATTGAATTGTTACTTTATCAGAAACTGTAGTGAGTTTCTGTTATTGAAAAATACTTTCGAATGTGTGAAGCTTGCTTAAGGTATATTGATTTATGTTAATCCGCAGATTATCGTTTGTCATAGTTAACCAAATTCATGCCACATATTTTCAATTCAGGCGCTCATGAACGAATAATATTTAATCCAGCACCAAGTAGGTAATTTACATCGATGGGTCGCCACTCAAATTAATGAATGAACGTAGATGACAACTCCGTTTTAAACATGTTTAATGTTTAAATTATACGGTTGTCCGTATGTGAAGCACCACATTTCATTAGGCACAGTAATTACATTAAGGCAATTTAATATGAAGCAAATCTTGTTTGCCAGTGAGAAAATTATTCATGCACGATAATTCACCGCCTCGGGAGCAACCCTGTAGAGGTCTCATGTCTATCTTTTACCGCTAAGCCTACGGCGGTAAAGTCGGCCCGTGTTTGATAGCGACGAGCGCCGAGAGGGATGGAGCGACGTGTCTCGCTGGGGAACAACAGGGACACACGACACTCCTTAAATTTTATATTCTATCCGCATTTTGTCGCCTAAGCGTTCCATTTAGTGTTCCATATTTAAACCTCGCGCCATTCTTTTTTCTTCCCAACCGAGCACAGAATGTAAGATTTTCTATTTTATTTTTTTTACTTTTGGGGTGTACCCAGCCAGCGCCGGATGTGTGTGGAATACTGATGTGTGCGTGCGACCGCCGACGCCCTGTTAGGGAATGAAATTGGCATATAAATGTAAATTTTATGCTATGAATTTTAAAATGAAGTCGATACTTCCGCGCTTACGGCGGAGCGAGTGAGCCGTTTTCGCAAGTTTACGTCAGACAGGGATGAAATTAGATTAGAATACGCCACTTTCGGTAAAGAATGGGCTTTTAACGTCTTCGCGAAACTCTTACGTTGTGTAAGGCCATGATTACTTTTGCTGTCTCACCAAATCCTCCAAAGCTTTATTTAATGGTTGAATAATGTTCCAATGTATTCCACATCTCCTCGAATTCATAGCGCTTCTAAAGTACAGTCTAGTGCCGCCCAGTAACACAGTGACATTCAAGTTTATTCAATTACTTTTATAAGAAAACACATTCATAACACTCAATTATTTTACTTCCATATAAAAGGCACCATAAATCGAAGTCAATATTGCGATACTACGATCACAAACGCAACCCGGGACGTTGAACGAACGAAAGAAAATAGAGAAATCAAAGAAGAGGAAAAAATCCACTTTACAGACGCAAACAAGTCACTTTAACTTTATTGAGCTGTAATCGAATTGTGACGTCCCTAGGAGCAGCGACGCGGACGAGGTCGGAGCCGCGCGATCTGCAGCCATCCTTATCTGACCCGCCCATTTAAATCTATGCTATTCAATCGTGCCGTCTCGCTCGCGTCCCAGGGGTGCCGCCAAGATTGCAATCTTTTGATTTATACCAACTATTAGGAGTGGTGCGGGATAGTCTGTCTCTCAGAGCGAGATCCACCGCGATAAGTGCCTGGATACAATCGACGTTAGTACTGATTATAGAAATGGTTTTACTTATACATTGTTTAAGCGAAAATATTGTGTTGGTGTTCTTTGAATATTATAAAAACTTTAATATAAGCTTTATCTTCAGTAAATAATCAGGTTTATAATATTAAAACGTATTTTCTGTATGTAAGTGATAATCCCGGGGTCAATTTTATCAGGTCATAAAATAAAACAGATAATACAGGTTCATTAATTTACACAAAATAATCGTGGAATAATAAGACGAAACGAAACAGAAGACGTATTACTGAAAACTAATAACAAGAAAGGGTAAAAGTATTACATTTCCGTTCAGAGGTAAAGCCGAAACAAAATGCCATCAATTCGTATACGGCCAAGGGTTGGCCACAAAACGGCGTCCATTCAAAACTGTATTATCTCAAGTCGAACATTATTTCGGATCCTAAAGCTTATATAAAAAGCGGCGAACCGCGCGGTCCCCGGCGGCCGCTTAGCCTCCGAAGGTTTGGGGGAAATAAGGGAAAATCGTCCCTCATTTATATTGAACGGAAACCTTCAGCTTTTTACCCTTATGTACCAAGCCCCGTACGTCGTGTTTGTTCGTGTATTTTCCTCAAAATGAGATCGGTTTCTCCGTAATGTTTTGCTTTATTTTGATGACACGATTATATTTACGTTAAGCTTATCAGTTTTTGGAAATGGTGGCGTGATAAATATTGGGTGTGATGGGACAGAAATATACACGTTTTTGCTTCGGATTGAAATCCTAAATAATATGCGGTATATTTCCTTCTTTATTTCTTTCCTTCCTTAAAAGTTCGGTTAAACCGATAATGACAAATTACGGACGTGGCCTAAGACATCGGACTCTGACAGAAATTTTTAGACTATAATGGGTGTAAAAGTACCCTTAACGAAGCCGAAAGGCACTTGTTCTCACCGTCATTGCGATATTTTTTTTTGTTCTAGAACCATACTTGGAAACCTTCTAGTTACAAAGATATTGGAGAACAAAGTTCCAACTTTTTTACAAGTTTTTAATGTTATAACTTTACCTTAAATACCTCCACGACCCACCGTACTATTTAATGCATCCATCAGCACAATGTTTTGAGGGTGTTTCATAGATAGGGCTCCATGGAACACTCTCAAAACACTGTACCCGTAAAACATGATTTTACACCCCAAAACAAAAAAGTCGTTTCCCACCAATAATTTAGATTTGTTGCAGAGAATGCATTTTTTTTTTTTTTTTAGGTTGGGAAATCTTCAAATGACCTCCCCCCAGTCTGGGCGGAGCGGAAGGGAGTGTCAGACTTGTACTGACTAAAACCCATCCATGTTCCTTCTTTGCCCTTTGTGTTCCAGGGCCACGGTATCTCTTTCGAACAGTCCCGCAGCCCATGCACAGAATGCTTGGTTGACGTCTTCGTGAAGGGTCCGTTTACACCTTGTATTACAGAGGTTCCACAGTCGTTCCGCAACCATACCGAACCTTGACTCATGCCTATTAGCAAGCAAACGTCTCAATCCATGAACTTCCGGTCAACACTTACATGTTATAATCGGTAGCTTCACTCCGTCCGAATTCGGCGCGTAACAAAATGTGCTATTTCGCTTTGCTAATAACTGTTCCGTCGTAAAGCCACCCGCGATGGATTAAGACGTTAGAGGTGTGAAACCGTCGCTTTTCGTCGCGAACTAAATATACTCTAACATATATACTATGTTATATAGCCGCCAAGTATAAACTACAAAGGATTGAGCGCAGTTTTAACACCGTGGCTAATTCTCATCGTCAAATGTGTCGTGCGATTTTGTATACTTTTGATATACACTTCCTGCTCAGTGTATTTTAAGATCCTTGGTGAAGCTGTTAAGGTGAGGAAAATCGTGGCTAAATAATAACAGCCGCTCGGCCGATCTTTAGGTTAAGCCGTGCTTGCCTAGGTTGGTCTGTGGATGGGTGACCACCCATCATATACACCGTGACTTTTTAGTTAAAAAATAAAAATATTATTCAGTATTATGACGCATAACGTAATTAAAACACCCTGTTGCGAGCGATGATCTACTGGACTCGAGTGCTGGGTAGGTATTGTTCTCCCGTTTGACACGTAAACATGATTAACAGGATGTTTTATAATATTATTATAATTTTTTATTATTATTTTTCTTTGTACCTATTACAGAAGATAAAAAAAATCGCGCCTAGAGCTACTTTATGTCGGGTACATTGAGTGGACGACCTTTGTAAGACGACTAAAAAGTCACGGTACCATACCATACCGAGTTTCCTCCGTGCCTCGGAAAGCACGTTAAGCCGTTGGTCCCGGGTGTCATTTGTAGATCTTTGACAGTCGTTAGGTAGTCAGTGGCCCAAAAAGTCTGACAACCAATCTTACCAAGGGGTATCGTATTACCCACTACTAACTGGGTTGTGGAGGTCAGATAGGCAGCCGCTCCATGTAAAATACTAGTACTCAGCTGCATCCGGTTAGACTGGAAGCCGACCCCGACATAGTTGGGAAAAGGCTAAGCAGATGATGATGGTGAAGCTGTTAAGGTGGTTAAGGAGCCGTCTCCTTTACCTTTATGTGGTCTTTGGATAAAATTGGTTCAATAGTAAATCTTTAACTTTTCTGTTTGGGTTTAATTATATCAAAGACTAGCTTTGAAATAAACCCACGGAAACGTTTTAAATGTTACCTATGCCACTCGAGAATAATGTAGCTATCCGTCAGTGAATGAATTTTCGTAATTGGATCAGAAGTTCCGACGATTACCCCCTACATACAAACTTACAAAAAATGTTAACTCTTTACAATATTATTATAGATTTCGTAATAAATAAGCTAATGGAATGCAAGCTTTACACACTAGGTTTTTAATGTTTTGAGATCATATACTTACCTAAATAGTTCGGAAATACTTTTAATTGCTTCTTCGTTATTGGGACTCCTTGTATTCCCATTTCCTAAATTCTTAATACAATTATTCACCATCAGCTGCCCAACCCCTTCCCAACTATGTTGGAGTTGGCTTCCAGTATAACCTCGTATAGCTGAATACCCATTATTTAACATACATATATGGAGCGACTGCCTGTCTGACCTCCACAACCGAGTTACTGAGTGAAACCCCTTGGAACGTCAGCAATTACAATAAATAAAAACTAACTTATTTGTAAGTAGGTACTCACAGCAACCCTGCTCTCCTTAAGGTCCAGCCTCATAGCGAGAGCTTCTCTCATGAACACATCAGGGTAATGCGAAGCCAGGAACGCCCTCTCCAGCTCCTCAAGTTGCCAGGAGTTGAAGTTTGTCCGAGACCGTCTCCTCTTGCCGCTGTCACCGTCATCGTCGCAGACACCACCTGCGGAAGAATGGAACTGGTTAGCGAGAAAGTCAAAGAATCTTCAACCTTTTCACAAGTATGTCGGGTCGGCTTCCAGTCTAACCGGATGCAGCTGGATACCAGTATTTGACATGGAGCGACTCCTTTATACAGGGTGTAAATGGACCTTTTACGAAGCCATCGACCAAACATTATTTAATCAAACTAAGTAATTTTATGCAAAAATTATTGCGGGAAAACGTCTTTTTTTTGGGGTGAAAAATCACGTTTTACTGTAGGACTCAATGTAACGCACTCAAAACATTGTGCTGTTGGATGGATTGAATAGTACGGGGGTCGTGGAGGTGTTAAAAGTAAAAATGGATTTAAAAAAAGAGGCGTTAAAAAGTTGGAACTTTGACCCCCGTAAGAAGAAGGTTCCCAGATATGGTCTAGAAGAAAAAAATGATTGCAATGACGGGGAGAACAAGTACCTTCCAGCTTCGTTAAGGGTCTTATTACGCCCTTTATGATCTCAAAAACCTAATTACTGGGTAAGATAATGATTGTTTAAGAAAGATGGTGGATGTTCTGTTCATTGATTATTTTCGATTTGGATGTTGCTATATTTGACGATCACGGAGCTCACGGCTGTTTTGCATCAAGTCTTCAGACTGAATTTTACAATATAGGATAGAAGTGGGGATATTACAAAGAAGTAAAATAAAATACGTAACCGCGTCACCAGGTTGCACCGCGTGTTGCCGGTAAGCCCTTTTTTTTGCAAAGTTCAAAAATCGTTGACCGTCGTAATTTTTTTTAAAATTTTGGTAGATAATTGTGAAAGATGGCATGTCATAGGATCAAAGTCGTAAATACAAAACCTAACTTTAATCACCACGCTGCGCGCGCCGCCCTCAGACGCGCACTTCGGAGAAAATAAAGAGATTAATACATATAAAGACACCGCCTTCTCAGATCTAGTCATCAATTTAACTAGCACAATGGTTCTCCAGACTTTATGTAGGTTCTTGGATTCATGTCAAACACATAGGATTCTCGGAGATCAAAAAGAACAATCCATGGCCCCCTTACAAGGAAAGACAAGAACACATTTCCTATTGAGCCTGGAGATGAAGAGATAAACGTATCAATTCCAATTGATCGGGTACAGAGCAGTCCTATGTCACCAGCGACAATAAATATTGCTGCTAAAGAAGGAAACGCTTGGAAGAATTAAATTGAATTTGAACGTCTGTCCCAACGGTTACAGCCTAGCAATTAAACAGAAGTACCATCATCAAAAACTCGTATGACAGTGGAAGGGCCCCAGACCTATCATCGTTAAATCATAACGAGCAAACTTAAAACATTTCCAATCATCAGAGAAGCAGGATTGAAATGAACAAGACATAATCGTAAAAGCCTTCGTGGTCGGAACAAAGTCCATTCAGCCAATTCCTCTGCAGTTAAACAAAAGCCGCGACCGGGGGCTCATAAAAAAGAGATAATCTCCTACAAAGCGTCAGAGCAAGTTTTTGAAAATAGAATATAATTTCTAATTTTCTCCCGGTGATTTTAATTAAAAATGGTCCCGGGAGAACAGGACGGCTGCAAGCCCGCCGCCTCGGGTTGGAAAGGGACAGCTATAAATTAGTCGCTCGGTCCTCCGAGGGGCTAAATAAATTAGAAGTGATTAAGAGGAACGCGCTTCTGTTGTGCGTTGGATGTATCGTTGTTTTGTTACTTTGATATTATGGTAAAAGAGGTTTTTACCTTTATTGAGTAATGTATAATTATTAAATATTAATCAAACAAAAAGAAAAAACAGAAAAAAAGTCAAGACAATAAATCATATCGAATGTATTTCGGAAGTGTTGTAATTGCAGTCTTTATAAATTTTATTTGCAGCACACCTCGACAAGAACAGAATGTTTTCAATTAATCCAGAAATCACTTGCCGTTAGACTAATTTAGTTGTTTTTACTTGTCAGACTGCCGATACGTTACGTTGTCGCCTTAAGAGAAAAGGCTAAATTACGGGCGAGTGAGGGAGACAGAAGCATGTGGCTTATGAGAGGAGTGAAGGAGACGGTGTCGGTTATTGTATTAAAACAAACGACCGCCTTGGGCCCGCAGACAACAGTTTTGGCGCGCTTTAATTTAGTCTGCTCAATGTTTTAATGTCACAAGGGAGGGGCTCGGGGGGGCTTGCTAAGTATCTATTTGAGGGCTGTATAACGCGGTTTATAAATTCGTTCAGTTAATAATTCTGCTACATTCTGTTGTTTCGTTACGACGGCGAACGAATGATTAATTTGATTGTTCACTTGGTTTTCATGAGGAGAATTTAGCTGGAATATTGCCTTAGCATTAAGCAAAGATACAGGTATAACAATGCTGTGCCGGGAATTTTATTTCGAAATTGAATCAAAAACACTAATAGAAAATGCCTGAAAGATAATTGCAAATATACCAAAACTCAATCCAAGCTTACAGCAAAATAACGACGACAAACAAAACTAGTGTTTCTCAAAGACAATATTTTTATTTTATTCATAGAGAGACTATCGCCGCACGACATCGCAGACCGAATTAAATGTTTCTATTCAATAAATGCGATTTTATTTGTAATGCCTTTTATTTTTCTATTACGGAAACAGTAAAGGGGAATTGATACTCTATGAAAGCAGACCTCCTTGTATTACAGATAATTTATGACTTATATTCGCAGAGATTTTTATCTTTATCTATGGTTCGCTTGATTGCTTCCATCGAGCTTTTGCATTGATTGTAGTAATATTTGGGGACAGTATTATATTAGATATTGTTGAATCAGGCTTTTCATCGTAGCTTTCATTGGTAGTAACAGATTCTGTGTTGATTACAGTTTTGCTTAGAGGGTTTGATGAGTACTAGTTTAGTCGTTTAAGTAAAGTCTGTAATATTCCCACTAGTAGCAATATAATAGTTTATTTTTAACAACTTAATACTTTTATAAGCTCACAACATTCCATGATCTTCATTCGATCAGATTACGTAATAACTTTAACAGTCAAGCTTAACTTTTATAGCCACTACCATAGACAAAGTTATCGTTAAGAATTAATAAAAATCGTAAACTAAAACGAATTAAATCATAAAATAACCAGTAAGAAATCGTTGAATGCAGAGACAGGCGCGTAATAAAGATTGCGCGCGCAATCAAAATATTGGATGCATTGCTTTATAATTTCATTATTCCAAGAATCAATCGTCGATCAAGGGGCGGACTCGGGTGTAAAACTTGGAAATTTCGCCGGTCATAAAATCCCGTTGCAACAACATAATCAGTACACACAGTTATCACACAAGCCGATAATTTCTTCCTACACTTCACACTAGCCAACGAAAAATTTTCGAGAAACAAATTAAAATAGTTGCGGCCATTTTCTCGTTTTTCGTGAAAGTGTAATTCAAAATTGCGGACATTGGAAGTTGGTAATTGGTTAATCGCGTTCAAATCGCCGGTTCGGGGCCGAAGTAACGCCGAATATGGCCGAAGTTATTGCATTGTGATCGTAAATTGGAGGTTACTCTGATTTAAGGTGTAATGATACAGATATAATGACAAGTCTTGCTTGTTTCGTTTTAAAACAAATATAAGAGCATCGGTGGTAATGGCGTGTTCTGGTCGGTAATGTGTTGTTGTAGCTAATTGTTAGTGCTGTGAATTGACTTGCAGTATTTACCGCCTTACGCGGTGATTTCGTCTTTAATTGGAAACAGGTCTACCTGCCGTGCGATTCGAAATATCATGCACTTTTATAGAAATCTCTACAACTATTTTCTGCTGTAAAATCACCAAAACGTATAGTTATTTTACTGGTATATCGTTAAATATGCGGGATCATGTCGAGATGTCTTCATTGCCGGTGGGGCACCCTCTCCTCTCACTGTAATTTGGTTTCGATCCCGAGAAATTAATTTCGGAAATCACCGGCAATAATAAAGTTATAATTTTGAGCGAAATAGGCGGTTACACGCCTCGTGGACAGATCGCAGAAGCGGACTTGAGAATAACTGGCGGGACGATTTAACAAGGTCGAAGGATGAACCTACTTGTAAAATAGGAGGCGATATTTAATAGGATAGTTTGATTATGATTGTATGTAAGTAGTCATTTCCTCGTGGAATGGTTCTGTATTTAATTGGTAGTAGTAGTCGGGGATTTCAATTAAAGTTTGAAAATGTATTTTGCATTTTAAGTAAGGTTAGAATTAAATTAATTAAATACCTCAAAATCAATTTAATCAAGATACAGAAAATAATTATAAGCTTAAATAGGTACATGTTTTTGTTTTAACGAAAAATTTATAAAACATTTTTCTTGAATAAAATACTTGATTGTTCAGTACATCCCTGTAGCTTTGGATGAAGACATTGGTTACGAAAAGTGGCTTCATTAGCGAAGCTGGCTGAACGCAGGGTTCCGCGAACCAACTAATTGAATTTATGCATGTCGCGGTATAAGTACACCGTACAAGACTATCTTCAAAACGTCTAGATTGAGTGATTACTTACCCTTACGGGGTTCATGTCAGGTGCAGGCCTTAATTTCGACAAATCTATTCTCACCACATGAGCGCATTAAAAATTTGAATTTTTTCAAAAAAAAGATAATTTAATTGAAGAATAGAATTCAATTGCAGATTATTTCCCCCTTTTAACTAGATTTTTCTTGAATTTATGTTATTATTTTAAGGTTAAATTGAGAAATCAAGATAAAAACAAAATGCGATTATTTAGTGATAAACCTACCAAACTATTAAGGTGAAAGTCTTCCTTGGAGTGAAGTTACTCATGCGCAGTAAATATAGGGTAGTTTCTGGGTAGCAACCGTTAATGTTATTGTTCTAAGTTTTCCTGGACTTTGGAGTAAATCTCTAGGTTGGTACCATAAAATAATTCAATTTAATTATCTATGGTTTAAAAAAAACTTGAGATTTAGCTAAGGTACTGGTGCCGAGAAGTTAAAGAACCAAAAAAAGAATAGAAAAATTAATAACATGAAGAAAAACTTTTTGTTTAATTTCATTATGTTTTTTTTTAAGTTAAAGGAAAGAGAAGGACGCGCGCGCTTCAGCCTAGCGTTTGGAAAGAACTGATGACTTTGAAGAATATATCTAAGTAGGTATTGTAAACTTATTTGATGACCTGAAATTATTATTATGTCACAAGTTCATTGTGATTATATTGTTGTATTTTAGACTTTTATTGCCAATTAATAGGCTTTGATAAATTCAACTACATGCAATAACATGATCATTAAACAAGCCATCAAGATATGAAATAGAAAATATTTTTAATTGCGTAATGATTTTAAATACTTCTCCAACGATAACTTTTATGTTGCCAATCATAAAATTAATGTTTCAATGAAATATAAAATAATATGAAAATAATAAGAAGAGATACTTAAATACTTTTAATATTTACATTTTTTTTTATTAAAAAAACTGAGACTATGTCTGCAACATCAAAATATTGATTCACAAACAGGCTCTCCTCGCTGACCACGGCAAAGGGTAATTTTTTTTTTATTGTTCCATGACTTTTATCGAATTATCCATTTACAGTTTTGCCTACAACATAATTAATGTGTTAGCCTTGCCCTTAGCTAATTATTTCGTCTCCGCGTTTTTTTGCCCCGTTATAATTACCAGCTACTGGGACTGTCCCACCACTCTTATAGCAGTATTTCATTATCCTTGAAAGAGACGGAACTAGACACGACGTATAGTTCCATCCCTGTCTCACGCTGAAGTAAGATCAAAATAATGTTGCTATCAGACGTGATGGTAAGCCCCTAGCATAAAGTAGGATTATTAAACACGACTCTTCAAATTAATACCAATATACATATCATTTACGGACATTAAAGCGAATTAACAATAAGAATGGCTCAACTCAATGAAGTTGTAGTGTTACTTACTTCCTTTGATATTATTGTTTTAAGTGGAAATGGAAATTCCGGTTTGTAAACATGTGGCTTTTAGTTAACGTTAGTTAATGGTTTTATAATAACGTAATCATATGTTATTTGCAATGATTACGAAGTAAAAATTGTTGTACTTGTATCTAAAAATGATAGAACAAGCAAAATACTGTATTCAATTTATTTTATATTACTATGCAATTGGTCCACAGACTGTTTGCTCACTTAGTACTACTTATTGATTAGCCTTATAGGATCAAAAACGGCCTTTTCCTGTATCTTAGTTTCACCTATTACTCCTTTCTCTTTCCTATCATTCCTAACGAAATTCATCCTTTTCTTCCTCTCTTTCTCATCTTTTATTTGGCGTCCCTCTCCCTCGTCATTTCAATAGCAACTTCCACTTCAATGTTCAAGAGCAACAAAGAAGCATCACAACAAACCCCCAGTACCGATTACATCAGCGTTACATAAACATATTTTTACATAAAACTGTGAATAGAAACTATTTTTCACGGTATCCTCGACGTGTAATATTTTGTGGCGCATCTACATGGCCGGATCACATCGCCCGCGGCCACCTCCGCTTTCGAGATTGAAACATGATAAATTGATACTACTATACTTTATACACAGTCGTTCCAACCGCTATTTTATGCCCGTGAAAATAAGGTGTAATCAAATTTTAATATTTTACCAAAACAATATTGATTGCCGGCGACTTGGATGGATTGAGGTACATTTTACTCGGCGATAAAGATGTGCATAGTGAGAATTTTCTTCTTGAATTATCGGTTTGCTGTCATCTGTGGGCTATTAAGAGTTACTTTATGATTTGAGATACTAATCGAATCATTAAACCTTCTTTGACAGCCAGCTACGACTTAATTTGTTACGTATAAAGTTTGTAAGTACTTCGACTCGCAATAAAGTAGGTAAGATTTGTTTTTTTCTCTGCCAATATTTTAGGATCCATACAAAAGTACATGTAAATAACGTTGTTACTGACGATATACAGTAACTCATGTTCGTGGCGGTAATAAAGCATTTTGTCACACGTTTACCGCCGTAACTATTACCGATTTACGAAAACCAATTGGCGAACGTTCATAGTTTGCGGTCTACGTGCAAATTGATGGTACATTGTCGCGCGCTCTGACGGTAATCAAATAAATACTTCACGGATTCAAACGCTACAAGTAATGTCGGGTAATTTAAGTAAAATTTGTGTAGCAACCTAACAATAGGTTCCATTTAAATAATAATAAATAAACGTCTGTTATAATTTCTAGAGCTTTGTCAAATAGTCTAGTTTCGTTAATTTACCGTAACATTTATTTGAATTTATGACTTTCTTTCAGTGTTCAACGTGATTCTAAAGTTCTTCAATGCTCAATTGAAAATTTAGTTTTCATGCTACAGACACAATATTAATCAAAAGTTTCAATCAAATAAACTCTTTTAAAGTTTAAATTATGAATCCCAAAGTATATTATTCAAGTCTGACTCTCGCCACATAACCGTACAGTATTATCTTACAAGACTAATGTGTTTTGGGGAGATCCTATAGTTACGTCATCACCAAAAGCCAACAGCAGTCAATTTATTGTACGCACAGCTTACAATACACCGCAATAATTATTAGGGGATTACTCCCTAGTGACTTCCCGCGTCTCCGCCAAACATATCGATGCTAGTGATGCGCTCCAATTTATTAGGGTGCTTGGATTTATCGATAAATCCTTATCCTGTGTACTATCATTATAAAGATATCAAGTATTATCGCTATTACGCCTTGGGGTGTGAAGTAAAAACATAATTATTCTGACTGGACGTCAACGCATGCCTGGTTACAAGGTATGTCTAACATGACAGGTGGCGCACACTACCCTAAGTGCCAACATAATTATTATGCAGAAAAAGAGCTCAGATAATTTTTGTTGTAAAAAGTAATTTTTTTTGCGAAATTAATCATCACTTAATCAGCATACCGTTTACGTTTATAAGTTACAGTTTATATGGGGCGAAAAGCCAGGTTTATTTTTATGTAGACATTTTTGAATTACACTTACTTCACATTTTAGCTGCCACTATTTAAGTAAATCGTAATGAATAATCCATTCAATAGATGATTAGATGACTAAAATTATTAAAAAATAAGGTAATTTATTTCTAAAAATGGCATTTTTTTGGTGGTATTGAACCACCAAAAAATTTTGGTCTGATAGAAACTCTGTTTCATTGTATTTATAAGTTTGCCACAAAATTAAGTGTGTATAAAAATGATGTAGAATTGAAAACATGAAGGATCCGGGAATAATATTAATTTTTTTGAGTTTTTGACATTAATTTTGTAACAAACATCTCTTAAAGATGTATTATATTCTCTCTATAACATATTATATTATATACGTGTGTAGGTAACTTTAAAAAGAAAAACAACTTTGAAAACAGATAAACCATTTTCCCTATACATAGTTTCCTGACTCCCTCAAATAAACCAAAATATTACTCCGTATCATAACATCACTATTTTTTGCGTACAAAGTTTCAAACTCCGGTCCTACATTATCTGTGGCGATTCCCGCGGGAGCAATAATTCAGCCAACTCAGTTTGTTGTATCTGTGCTCGACTTATTTAATCATCTGTTGTTGGCTGCATTGGCCAAACATAATAATTACTATAAGAGGAAAAGTTTCGTCTAATCTTTTGCTGTTCTTACAACTACGTTGTTATCTTGAAAGTTTATTACTATTCATAGAAACATTACAATTTCTACGAGAGGGATTAACTATCTGTTGGATCTGATAGTTCTTGTGATTTCATCTTTGGTATTATTGAGGAAGAAGTTGCATATTTCCGGGTAATATCTAATTATTTACCTTCGTAAAGTTTGGAAGCTCTTGTCTTTACCAAACTGCTACACAAGATAAATTTTAAAATAAGTAAGGATGAGAAAATTGACAAAAACAAAAAGCTTCAAACTTTAAGACCCACTTTCACCGCACAATCACTAATTAAGTTTAGCGTAACACATAATTAAACTGATAATTCTGTCTCTGTTATCGTCAAACGATAGAGAGAGAGAAAGACAAAACGATATTTAATAAGCGTTAAATCTTTTGAGTGATGTGGTGCAAGCGAGTTCAAAATATGAAAAATAACAAAACTATACACAGAACCAAATTCTAAATAATTGTCCATCATTAAGACCATTTATATCAGTTCCAATTGACCATAACCAACACTTAATGTTTTCAAAGCGAACATGTGTATTTTATTAGGTAATCTATGGTGGTTGTCACTGTAAAACAATGGTGGTTTCCCGAGGGTGCGATAGATCAGGCGCCCGCGGCCCTGTCGCCTGACGTCGCACCAAAGTTAGGAGTGCCAACTGTCAAGCGAAAATGAGATTCGTTTTTTGCAAAAATATTGGGTAAAGAAAATGTATTTTGAGATTTTTGAAGTATTAATACCTACTTCCGTGCTAAATCTGGGTCATTTAAAGTGTGTATTTGATTGATTGTATGGTCGAGAATTTTCAGCCTGTTTTCAAGACTGAAGCGGAAACTTATGTCTCGATTCCAAGATGACGGTTTTAAATCTTTAGGATTTTGAAAAACAAAGTATCTTCCGACCAGACGGGTGTGTCTGGTGCGCTAATGCCCGACAGTTGTTGTCGGGATTTTCTATTTATTCTTTAGTCGCAGATAACTTTAACTGCGCGACTTAGAATTTTGATGTTAGTTCTTCATTTGTGTTTCTTCATAGATGGCGCTGTAGTACTTTTTGTAGTGCCGCTACAAATCGAAACCTTATAATAAAACGAGAGTTATTGGTCTCTCCCTTTTTAGAGTATCGTTCACCACTATCAAAAAGCAAAATGAGCTATAAAGTTTGAAATAGGGTAAATTGTGCCAATTTATGTGAAGTTAGTACGGTACCGGACAAGGTCAACTATTTTTATTTTGATCGCAATATTGGTTATTAAGGTATAATAAACCAACAAACAAAAAAAAAGTACTGAATAAAACGAACGAGAAGTCCAACTTATTATTGTGGAAACCAGTTATGGTAATCCACATTATTCCCTTCTATACGAACACAAAAGTGACACAAAAGCAATAATTATGCGTAGTTGTGGCAAGTTGTCACTGAGGTGTTTTGACATATTGTCACTAATTATGCAGTTATTACCTTAGTATGTATGTCTTGTAAAGTAGAAACTAGCTACCACAGTAGCTAGTTTCTACTTTACAAGATATGTTTGTAAGTAATTAATACTATGTGAATACAAAAAGGCGTATTGTACGTCTCACACTGTTAGGTACATATTTACGTATAAAGGGTTCTGCTCACAACCTCCGCCGTATCATACTATGAACGTATCTGGCAATAAAATATTCTTTGTGTTGAAACGAATGAAACTATGCCCACTAGACCGTTCCATCACCAACCAACACCATGTACATAGCGTATCGGCACCGGCAAAATATTCTCGCTGGCAATTGTTGACGCTCCGTGCATGGCACGCAACGGGCATAGTCTCATACTTTTCAATACATTGAATATAGGTGTAACCGCATATTATGATGACCGTTATAAACGGGTATGATAAGCTGTTGGTACGTTCTAGTAGGCATAGTAGTCCGTGTCATGTTTCTTTCCGTGCCTGATACGTTCATAGAACGGTCATGGTATGGCACGGTGTACGGGCAGCTCCTTAAATTGGAAACTATTTGTTACTTACTTAGCAATTTGCTAATTCTGCGTTTGCAGCTATGCAATAAATCATTTGAACACAAACATTGTTTGTTTAAATCAAATAACGCTCATTTAGTTAGGTACTTAGATTTTACAGAGCTTAGCAATGACTGAGTAACATGTTATGTCAGTGAAAATAGTGTAGAGAAAATTCACTTAATTTTCTTTTAATCGATAAATTATCGGATCACCAATGGTAACCGTGATCCCTGCATATTCTCTCAGTTACAGGCAAAGCTAATCGAATTATTAAGCTTCTAAAACCGAATCAAATAAACGTTTGGAATTTGAGTCAAGTATTGTGTGTGATTTCAACTACCCACCTACCTATCTACCAACAATGAAGAATCGTGTCGCACGGTAAGAGACTCCAAGACAATATGGCAGTTGGCGTCGATATTTGGGGATAGTGTTCCTTTATCTTTAGAGAAAAGTCTCAAATCACCTATAGAAGCCATGATCACTGCATTAACTCTTAGTTACAGGAGAAGCCAACCAAACTAACCAACAGAAAACGAATCAACTAGACAACTTACTGTCTACTTAACTAATTCACTAACACTATAGCATTGTTTACGAACACATTAACCCTTCGCCCGCCGAGGGCTCGAGACGCGACTAGCACCGCGGACGGTACAAAAGGGACATTATCTACTGACACGACTTGTGACACGAGTTGACACGACTTCGCTACTATTTATTTGTGTTATTATCACTATTGGTGTGGGGCTTGAGGTCTCTCTTGCTGATAATATCTTAATTAATTTGATGCCGAGATGTAATATTGGAATGAGTTATTTTTGTGTTATGACAGAGCTGGTTTAATGTAAGGGTGATAATGTTTTGTATTGAAGTGTTATAAAAATAATAAATAAAATAAAATTCATTTAATTCAGATAACTTGATCCATACACTGAAATTAAAATTAAATTAAATTAACATTGAACTGAAATCAGGATTAAAAATAAAATAAATTAACATATAAAATAAAAAAAATAAAAAAAAAAAACAAATAAAATAAAATAAATTACTATCAAAATTAAAATTAACATTAAAATCAGAATTAAAATAAGATAAAATTAAAATTCATGCAAAATTAAAAAGATAAAACAAAACAATCAAATAAAAATAGTTATGAGAGCTAGGCAAACGGTTGTTCAAAAGTTTAACCATCTCTAATATACCTGTCTGCGACATAATGTCACTTTTACCTTATTCTTAAGGATTACAAATTAAGTTTCATTTGTGTAAAACTTAAAATTTTTGCTATAATAATGTATTGTAATAGTCAGTGTTTTTTGTTGGTGTAGTTATGTAAAAGATGCTGAATATGTGATGATTGAAATTGAAATTAATTTTGGATATTCTTAAAAATTCTGAATTTTCTTAGCATCATAGGTTTATAGGTAACCGTAAATTCTACAAAATAAATCTAAGGGAAACATAATACTATAAAGGAACTCATGATGCTAAAGCACTTTTAATACCTTAAAATTCAATTAAGACTCACAGTGTATGACAATGCCTATTATTTCCGTGAAAGCCAGCTACTTATTATTTTTTTTTTCCCTAGAAGCAAAAGTATGAGCCACCTAAAGCTGACCAAAAATCCTAACGGCCCTTTAGACCCCTAACCAGAAATGTCGTATTTAAACATTGCACGCATCGGGCGTGACGCGCGGGTTAATTTTATGCTACATTAATACAGTGGAGGGTTGCAGCCACTTTTTAATAGGGTTAGTTATGGTACGGGGTCTGTCACACCCCCGCGCGTTCTCAGGGTTAGCAATATGTTACAGTCAATGGGATTATCTGCTTGTTTTGAGATAAAATGGATTAATATTTGGATAAACAGTTAGAGGGTCTTATTTGCACTTCTGTTGGGTAATTTGTTGTGGTTTAGATTTTGAAATGCAAAGGGGGAAAATCTACAGAGATTTTTAAAACAGGTGAATAATAATGTCTTTTTTTATTACAAGTGATCCATCTATATTTATTTTTGTAAATAACTATATATATTAAAAAAATAACCTAAACTTACAACAACCTAAAACATAGCATGTTAATAAAAATAGAGAAATTCTTGTATTAAAAAACTGTCATGTTCATGGGTAACAGATTCTGTGGCTGATGTTGTTAGTATATATATAATGTATACATAATATCAATGCGAAAAAGTCGATACTCACTCCATATTTTAGGTAATATAAAAAAAACTGTGAGAACTATTTGCCTCTTCGCCCTAATTTCTTCGAATGCAAAAACAGCTCCAAATAACTACGCCAATACAATATTCTAACGAACATTAAACAAATAAAAAACTATATTAATTTATTCATAAAACATACTGGAGCGTGAAATTAGTTGTTTGTTTTTTTTTATAGAAGAAAAAAAACTTCGTGGGTGACATTTTTTCTAATGGTCCCACGCACAATTAGTGCCACCTCCTTTATAAGGCTGAATCAATTCGTCACAAAATGGAAAACAATAGAATTGTAACAAGGGAATATTTGTTTCAAAATAATATCACCATGCCTCGTTATCTGAGAAAATATTTTTGACATTAAAACTTTCCCAAGAATTTTTTCTTTTTTACAGTGTGCGTTCAAAGAGATTTCACTTAATTTCATCATATTAAAATACTGTCTGTATTATTGTTTATAGTTAAATTACACCGCAGTTATTATTAGCCTTGATGACTTTATAAAGTGTTTTATGATTGTTAATTACAGACTACAGAAGCCGAGAATATAAAGACAAGAAGCTGTCATGTTTATTATTATAAAAAATTTCTTCACAAATGAATAAGGTAAAATAACAGCTGTAAAGGTGATGTCGTTACCGTCAACGCGTTTTGTGACATCAAGATATTTATTTTCGCCCAAGGGGCCAATTGGGACCAGCCAAACATCCAATAAACCGCTAACTTACAGGACATATTGGCAGAAAATCACACAAGTCTCCCGTGACCAATTTCCAGAAGGGGTGAATGGGCCAAAACGGTGCACTATGAAAAAAGTAAATAGTAAAAAAGCGAATCGAATTTGACAAATGCGTGTTTTGGGGCACGCGACGCACGATTCGCCACGCGCCGTGCGCCGCAAGATGTGATGACGCGACTCTATTTTTGGGTGTAATCAACTTTTAATGGGCCTTTGTCACATGTGCTTATTACGGAAATGGCTGTAAAAGCTGTTAGGGCGGGTCGTTTTGCACCTACATTACCAAAGTTTGAAGTTGTACACAATTAGTAAAACAAGCTTCCTATACAATGAACGGATTAACGTAACACATTAAAATCTCATTATGCAAAAGGACAATAAAAAGCCTCTGTATTCTCGGTAATACACAGTGAGTACTTCATTACAGTATAAATTTAAACAACAGCTGTGCGGTGGCAGACAAGAGTCAAGTCTAAAAAACATGGCATCTTTGGTTTTATTTTTAACGCGGTCTCGTCACTCCCCTTGCGTTGGGTGTGTGAGGAAATGACCCATGAAATTGGCTCGTACCCGACTCAGTTACATTTCGCACACCTTGCGACTGCCCGACAACTTGACTAATAGGCCTTATTACCAACATTTTTGGTCTTTTGTCACTTGTTTGATGTAACGATGTTGTTTTTATAAGCTTGAGTAAGACGCCATGGCGCGATGGCGGCACTTTCCCTGTTGAATTACGTGACTAGGTTTTTTTTATAAATTAAATTTTACGGTTGTTAATTTTGTGTAGCAATATAAATAATGATATTT
Source organism: Noctua janthe (assembly GCA_910589295.1). Classification (NCBI taxonomy): domain Eukaryota; kingdom Metazoa; phylum Arthropoda; class Insecta; order Lepidoptera; family Noctuidae; genus Noctua; species Noctua janthe. The sequence goes on along the minus strand of OU342559.1, from coordinate 13,920,597 downwards.
TGTTTATATTTCTACGGGTTTGTTTTTTTTCTACAGTAATTTATTAGTATCAAGACTTTCAGAGATACAAATACCTCACATTACATCCGAAATATATCTCTATTAAAACAAAGTTTCCTATAAAATAAGTTAAAATCCACTATATTATAGAAACTCCTTATTTGCTAAGCTCAAGGGGCGAGTATAGTGTAATTTATGCGTTGTTCCATTGCAGCCGAATCTCCCCTCGCTACTAGCCCTTTATTGATGTTCTTTTCACTAGTTCTGATTTCAGTTTATTAGTCCATTTAGCTATGTTATTGTTGTTCGTTTGTTTTTTTCATTAAAATTTGTTTGTTTTGTTTTATTGCTTGAGCAATTTATTGCCCGGTTAAAACGATTGTTTGAAAGTTATTGTCTATTGAATTGTTGTGGTTATTTATCGTTCATTGTGACGGTTGTTGGTGTCATTTTATTTTAACAAATAATGTGATTTATGTAAGTAATTAAAAGATCTAAGAGAAAATCTTTTTAAATAAAACAATACGAGGTAATTGGTTTTTTCATGATTGTCACTATTCAATGTTATTTCACAAATATTTGTAACTTTGAAACGAGGTTTTCTTCTTATTTACTAGTAGATAGGTACTACGGCTACTTCTGTTTGCCTCTACTGAACATCACTTTTTTTTTTGTAAAAATATAGCAAAACCAAATAAAGTTAAGTAAATTACCGACAAATTACTAATTTAGTCTTGCTAATCTAAATCCCAATTCAATTTACGCCTACATAAGAAAAAATAAATCACTCATCAACAACATAACGTACTAAAATAGATTTTTCACAGCCATACCAGAGACAAACATTATTTCTCAGTAATTAAAAAAAAACAGAGCATCGTTTCCCGCCTTTAGAAACGAATGACTTTTCTTTCCCCGTTCGAAAAAAGAATCGATTAGCTTTGCGTCGAGACCATTTCAAGCAGATACGCAATGAGCAATTGTTTTCATTCATTCACGGAAAAAAGAAATAATTCTGCTTTTTCCGTAATCCGGTAAAGAAAAAAATGGATTCCGTGAATAAATGAGTTAGAAATCAGTTGTTGGGAAACGTTGGAAGCAAGTTTGGAACTTCATGGTTTACTGTAACGGTTAGTTAAGTTTCTATGGCCTCTTCAATGAAGTAGTTACCCGGTGAAACATTTTCTTCCTCATTATTGAGGCTTACATTTTTGGTTGGCAATTATTTAAATGCACCACGCATTTAAATAATTCACTGAGTAAGCAGTGGTGATCGTTTAATATAATTATTTTTAAGTTATTTTTGAAGAAAATTGAAACCGTTTTTGCATATAACAGTCAACTATCGGCTTTTCATTGTTTTAACAAGAATTTGTGAGGAAAACCCGACTACTGAAAAATCACGCTCTAATTAAATTCGGGGTTTACAAGTTAAAATCGACTTCTTCTATTATTGAAGTCGATTAAAATGTAGCCTATGTACCCGAGCCCTACCTACTAACGAATCGATTGACACCTTATTCATCAAAATCGGAGGAATGAAGCGCCTAAACTAGTCGCTACGGAGAAACATAAGTAAATACAAACATACATAGATACACTGCTAAAATCATAACTCTTTCTTTTGGCATCGCCGTAGTCGGATAAAAATATTGATACAACTATCTTGTATGTAGTTACACAATATGATCACCATACTTATTATGATTTTTAGGCATGGAAAATTACTTACTAACCCCAGCAGTCTTATATTTTATCCAACAGCATGAGGCATGTTGCATTGTAATTTCAAACTAACAGTTTTTACTGAATGCGTATGAAACTTTATACGGTACTTATAATAAAACATTTTATTTTTTATTTTTTCTTTCTGTCTGTTTGTTCCGGCTAATCACCAAAACGGCTGGACTGATTTTGACGGGACTTTACTGGCAGAAAGCTGATGTTATAAGGAGTAACTTCGGTTACTTTTATTTAAGAAAAAAATTAGGGTTCCGAAAAAAATAAAAATAAATTGTAAATATTTTTATAATGATTTAATATTAATTAACAGCTAGAAGTTGAGTAAAGCCCATAGATTCCTGCGTTTCTTATGTTAATTACTGAACCTGTTCCTTTAGCCACCTTTTATGACCCTCATGTGAAGGTGTAGCCATATCTTATTTCGGGGTTAAGTTTTTGCAGTGTCCGTCGGAAGAAATTTGAGTCATAATTTAAAGATTGTTTGAGTATCTTGTAAGATATTAGAGTAACTTCATCATCTGGCTAGCCTTTTCCCAACTATGTTGGGGTTGGCTTCCAGTCTAACCGGATGCAGCTGAATATTAGTATTTTACATGGAACGACTGCCTATCTGACCTCTACAACCCAGTTAGTAGTGGGTAATACGATACTTCTTGGTAAGACTGGTTGTCAGACTTTCGGGCCACTGTACCAGTCGTTACAATACCTGTAACGATTGTCAAAGATCTACAAATGACAGCCGGGACCAACGGCTTTCCGGAAGAAACTCGGTATGTAATAGGCGGTCACCCATATACGGACCAACCTAGGCAACAGCGGCTTAACCTTAAGATCGACCCGAGCGGCTGTTATTATTTAGCCACGAGCTCCTCATATTAGTGTAAGTTGTAGAAATATTATACAAGGTGAAAACTTGAAAATAGGGAAATGAATTTATAATATTGTGTGTATTGCAACTATTAGGTACAATGAGAAAATACCAGTTATTTCAATTCCACCTTATGAATTATTGTTTCCATTTAATTAGCCATCGAATATCGCTTTAGCCGTAGAACCAATAAAAAATATGGTATGAGAAAGAATTATTTAGAAATCGAAAAGCCATGGACCACTTTTTTTTTTCTTTGTTTTCTACGATGAAATCATAATTAGGTAAGACAGAGAGAGTGTAGTTTTGATCTGGTTGCAATTCCATTTTCTAAATATTTTATTCCAAACATTTAATTGAGTTTTGTAGGAATTTATTACATTATTTTGAAAATTGTATCAAATTAAAATGTCCTACGATCAATTTGACGGCAGGTAAGCGCAGTGGCAGAGCGATTGAGTGCTGCGCTTCGTGTCGCGGGTTCGATTTCCGCACGGAACAAATATTTGTATAGCCTACAGGTAGTTGTTCCGGGTCTAGCTATTTGTGTGTGTGAGTTTAAATGTTTGTAAAAGCACCCACGATACAGGAGAAATTCCTAGTGTGGAGCAATGTGTTATTTACAAAAAAAAATAATGTTGTGAGTATTACTCAAAACAAACGCGGAATTATTATCATCCGGGTGGGTAGAAAACCGAAAATTACAAATGATTCCTCATTGAATTTCAGTTCGTCGTTGGAAAATGGCCTGGATTCATATAAATTGTTACTTAGGGATTGAGTACAAAAGTAAATGCAAACAAAAAATATTATAATAGATTACCAGGTAACCTTAATCATCATTTTAAAAGTGATGGCCTACCATGACGTCATAAAGCATTAAAAATTCCAGTATGGGATAGAGACGGCGCTAGACGACCTGTATAGCTCTGTCTGTTTCCCACACTGGAAATACTCCTGCTTTAAGATGTCATGGTAGGCCACCTGAACATAAAGCCTCCTTTCAATGATCAACTTGAGTTTGCGACTTGGGATTTTTTTAATAAACATCAAATGTTTTAAAAACTAGTGAGCAAAACTGCGGGCGCGAAATTGAGGAATAAACTACAGAGATCGATTTCGAATAAAGAGCTAGATGTCTATGATATGGGTGTAAATAGACCCTTAACGAAGCCGAAAGGCACTTGATTTCCCCGTCATTTCGGTATTTTTTTTGCACTGGACCATACCTCCTAGTTACGGAGATATTGGCGGTCAAAGTTCCAACTTTTTCACAAGTTTTTTTTTTATACTAGTTTTCTAGGTTATAACTTTACTTTAAATACCTTTAAGACCCGTTTACTATTCAATGCATCCATCAGCACGAAGTTTTGACTGCGATACATTGAGTTTTCCGTAAAACGTGAACTTTCACCACAAAAAAAAAAGTCGTTTGCCAGTAATATTTTTTGCTTAGAGTAGTTTGATGTACAGAATGCTTGATTGACGGCTTCGTACAAAGTGTAAACGGAAACTCCGTTTACACTCTTTCTCTTTCTCTCTTGAAAGATGACTTCATCGGTCATCGTGACACATACATTTCAGATTAAGAGAAATGTAAAACAATAAAGTATTTACTTAAGTTTACAATTAAAAGTGATAGCAATAAACTTCTCTTGTAAACAAATGACTCAAGTTATTATTAGTCACAATAATACGATTTACTAGCAAATAGTAATTTCTGCCTACCCCCTTGGAAAGTAGGCGTGACTTTACTTTTGTTGGTACTAGCTCACATTCGCGGCTTCATTCGCGTAAATTCATTATTTTACACAAAATCTTTTTACCCAAGTGTGTTATTCCGAGTAATGACGGTAAAAGAATGAAAGAAAGAAAAAATATTAATTAGACTCACAAATAACAAAACAAAAAAAAATATTACAATAACACACACACAGCACACACACACAAAACACACAACATACACACACGTACATTTATACAAGCCTAAAAGCTTGGCTTGCCCTTAGAACCTACTACTCTTCATGACATTAAGGTTTCTGACCTGTCTGCTTGAGCTTGTCCTCGTATTGTTAGCCGTTACGCACGCCACTGATTCTGAAGTATAATACAAGCTATACTGTAAAGTTTCATCAACATCCATTCAAAACTAACTAACAAAAATCCATCCAATCTTCAATCGAAGAGTTAGATTAGCACATAGTTTTGTACCTGATATTGTCTAAAATAATAAGAAGCCATTAATTTTAAATTCATATTTCCCACAGCTTTGTAAAACTTCACAGGTTTGCCGCACATTACCATAACAAGCAAAAATATTACCAGCCAGCGAACCTCATTACATATCAATTCATACTATCGCCACAACCCAACCATCCCAAACGTTTCACACGTGATCATCTATAATTTACTACACAAAAAACCTATTGATATTTCTATTACAATAACCGAAAAAAGTTTGTATACAAAGAGTCTGGAGTATGCGTCATCGACAAAACATTTAACATCCTAATTTTGTGAGTAACACCTCAGCGATGGAGCCGACAAAAGAATCGATAAACATCTCGATATCAAGTGGTATCGAGCGGTACCGAGCGGTATGGAGAGGACGACTGGCCCAGCAGGCGGCCGCGGCGACCAACTAATAACTTACATTTGGATTACGCTCGTTAGCCTCTTAGCACCTTACCCGACGTTTATTTTTTATTAATACAAAATTTATTCAAACGAGCTTCGAGAATATTTCGGGAATAATGCCTTAATATTATAAAAGCCATAAGTTATGCCTAGAAGGATAAGTGTATCGGACGCGACAAGATCATTATTTATTCTATTATTTGTTCGTTCCTTTTAATCCGGAGGTCAGGTGGGCGTTGGAGTCAACACGCGTTAAATCTAGCCATTATATTATTGGATTACAATATGTTTTAGATGAGTGATTGGCCTTGTCTTGATTGCAGCTTTGTAAGATTGAATGAAGATCGAGCGATGTCGTTAACTCATAATCGATATTGACAGTTCATGTCTGAATCGATTTGCGAGTAATAAATCGATAGTTTAGACTTTGTATCGAGTCGTGACGAGCTTGTCCCAACTGTTGCTGTGTCACGTAGTTAACTATGACAACACGATAATTATTGAACTCTGAAATATAGTAATAAAATGGAAAGTTACCGTGATTAATAAGAAGTTTAACGCTTCGACACTCATTTGTTGTTGTAAATTGATGATAAGTTAAATTAATTAACTGTATTGTGATACAAAATATTCTCTTTCTATCTGCGTGTTGCATAATTTGTATTTTATAAAGAGTCGTTGCTTCAGATTTATATTAGCATATATTTTAATAATAAGCTTATCGAATTCGAAATACTTGTAGACTCTTTTTGTGTAGGTAGAGCTACTTACCCCGTAACTCGATTGTTTGTAAAGATTCAATACAATACAATTTTTTTTTAATCAGGTTTTCTGTAGCTATTTAAAAATCCAATAAGAATTCTTTTTACAACATGTTTATATAAAACTAGCTTCTAGAGTGGGACCAATTTTATCCAACTAAAAAACAAATAAGGAACTTTACTGACTACTAATAACTATCAATGTCTTTTCACATATGTTCTAACACGCTAGTCACAACATACCTTAAAACTCTAATAAACACCTAATAAGAAACAAAGGCTTCCACATAAACAAGAAAAACACAACCAATATAATAAAGCAATAAAAAATAATAAACTAAGGGAAATTACTGCACAATAAATGTCCTTCCAGTTCAACACTGTATCTAAGAGAGGTCAGACAATAATGAACGTAACAATAATAGTTGAAGAGACGGCACTAAGGAAAGAAAACATTTTCAAGAAAGAAAAAAAACATCTTCAAGAAAGAAAATCTTCTTACATTGTTTGCGTAGTTGCCAGAAAGTAATTAGCCAAACACAATAGTTACGGAATTGATCATTTTGCGGCAATATATCTGTACTAAAATTATAAATGGTAAAATTTGTTTGTAAGTTTGTTTATAGGCGGTAATCTTCGAAACTACTGATGCGATTCCGAAAATTCTTTCACTAATGGGAAGCTACATCATCCCCGAGTGCTATAGGCATACATTTGAAACGTTCCCGTGGGTTCATTTCAGTACATAACGGAAGCGAAGCCGCGGGCAACAGCTAGTGTATTATAATTGATTTATTATTGGATAATTTATTTATTATAATTGATTAAATTGAACGTGCTTTTTAATTATTACCTATGGAATCTATAGGCATCTTAATTGGTCACGCCAATCAAATTGGTGTTGTAAATGAATACATACCTAGGCACATTTCCATTTTGGTAAATTTTGTTTTAGCTACTTATTTTTGCGGTAATTTTGTATAAGTACCTACCTAACTTATTTTTTTTATTTTATTGTCTACCTAATCTACCTATTGTATATTTTTAACAATAAGATATTCTTATTTAAAAAAAAATACGAACTATATATAAATAATTTTGCGTTTAACAAATAACATAAGAAGCTCGCCATAGTACTTAGACAAGCTATATTGTTGCAAATTGTTTTTTTTTATTTTCTTTTGTGTGCAATAAAGAATAAGAATAAAAAAACTGTCATAATTTATTCATAAAATCAAGAAATAATGTTACCGGTACACTCATGAAAAAAGTAGGAGTTCCTACAACACAATATTTTTGTCTGAATCATTTTCAAGGTTTATGTTAAACACTTTTTCACACGATCTTTGTAAAAACTGTAACAAAAATTATTATTCATGGACAATCTTAGTTGATTACTTTTTCTTATTGTTTAGAAAGAGGTGAACTTTCACAAATAAAACCTGAAAAATTACGGCTTTCACTAGAATTAAGTACACCTCATGTTTTATGCAATATTTCACACAAAAAAGGAAGAAGTTTAATGTGGGCAATTTGTTATTTGTTATGTGCAAAAGTTTCACTTCAATCGGTCAAACTGTTATTGCCAAAAATCCCAATAAAATAAACATACCTACACACTTTAAAAATGATAGTAACTATGTTAAGATAGCAAATTGTGAATTAATTATTTTGATTACGACTATTATTAATAAGTTTGATAGATACTTTCACCTACAGTAAGAATAAAAACACCAGAGGCCCTAATATGTCGATTTTAAAATCAAAAACTTTTTTGCAAAAAAATAAAACCGACTTCAAAAACACAAAAAAATGAAGAAAAAAAAAACTTTAGCTTAAAAAGTCGGTGACTTTTGTTTGATTGATTTAGTTTTTTTATCACTTTTTGAAGTCGGTTTTATTTTTCGCAAAAACTTTTTTATTTTCCATTTTTATTAGTTGTAATATCCTACACAAATATTTGCTATGCATTTATATTACATTGTTAACAATACATATCGTGGTAATAGGCTTATCCTCAATAAAATGGAACTTAACATAGGTACCTAACTGTCGAAATGTGGGTGTCCCTACTATACACATCTGCGTATACCCTTTCGAGTATACAGGCGAGATTATATTGTGTGATTGCGTAAACATATTTATGTTAAAGCAGCAATCGTACCTAGTTAATTTTTTTAAGAGTTCCGTTGTCTGTCTCCGAAACTCATCATCAGATCTATATGCATTTAAAAAAAAATTCGGAATAAACCACTTTCAAACAAAAAACGAATTTCGCAAATCCGTCTATATATGACGGTGTTATGCCCGAAAATACATTAAAAAAAATATAAACACCCTGAATTGATAATCTCCTCCTTTTTGAAGGTGGTTAAAAATACTCGTTCCTCATGTAATATTTTCTTAACTTTAAGAATTTATTCTTAGCTATATTGATACTGATTGTGCTCGTTGCGTAAGTAGCGGGATATTCCTCACAGATATAATACAGCACGTATGGTGTATTGACAATATTGTGTTCTAACTAACTTTTTACATATTAGAACAGATTTTGTATAAAAGGAATTCATACATTCCACACTCGACCTCACCACGAAACACATTTTCATACCCTGCGTATAACACATACAATTGAACCAAAATGCTAAAGGATAACAAACAAAAGTCACCGACTTCTGAAGCTAAAGTTATTTTTCACTTTTTTGTGTTTTTGAAGTCGGTTTTATTTTTTGCAAAAAAGTTTCTTTTATCGACTAAAAAATCGACGTAAGTTTAAGTTTACACCGCTCGCTCGTGCTAGGACCTCAGATTATTTTTATTAATTAGAAATGGTTGGCATTCCGCATTGATGGTTAGGGTTATCGTTACTAGACATAGCTGCTTGAATAATTAGCACAAACAGGATTTCAGATTAATTAATTTACATTTTAATGAACACCTAACTGAAATGTTCGATCTCGTTTAATTATATCATTGAAATGTCAATTGAACCTATTTATTAGACGACATAATAAATGGCACAAGAAATTACCCTTTTTTTCTATTTTACAGAACTGCTCTATTCTACAGTAGACAAATAAAAAAAAAAGATTAGTATCCTGCATCATAAAAAAATTTGTTCATACCTTCGAAGCATTAAAAAATTCTATAAACAAACAGAAATATCTCATTGGTTAGCCTTTGTTTTTGTGAACATTCTTTAAATAATGACGTAATTAAACTCCAATACTGAAAACTTATGCTCTGTCTACTGAACTTGTTACTTACTGTAGGTACTATCTAACTTTCTTATATGAATACACTTTATGTTAACTCTACCTTTGCTACTAGCACCGTCCTCATTGGAGTCCTCGCTGGGGGGCCCGTGCGGGGCCCGCGCCGGCATCGGGTGAGGCAGCCGCGGCCGCGTCAGGAACGGCGGCGGGACCCCGAAGAACGGCAGGAACGGCGGCCACGGAGGCCGGGGGGCCAGCTGCGCCGCCGCCGCCGCGTACAGCTGCAGCGGCGCCGGCAGCCCGCCCTCCAGCACCATGCCGCAGCCTTCCCGCCTCGCACCCGATATCTTGACCACAACGCTCACCTACGCACCAATGCCATTCTCTAATGTCATTTTTCAAAACACCAATTATTATTTTTTGTTGTTTCTTGAGTCACTACGCAGTTCAAGCACTACCACAAGTCGCACACTGGCGCGCGCCGCGTTCGGCCGGTACTACGGAGTGCTCGGGCCTCCACGCCGCGCCCGCCACTGCGATGGCGCGCCCGGGGGCGGGGCCACCTCCCCCCTCCCACCCCGCCTACACCCCCACCACCACACAAATTAATTCTCCGCCTCCTTCATATCATAGATTTATTTCTCCGACGGCACATCGCACCCGCTGCTAAACGCTTTCAAACCTTATGCCGTGAAGTTACAGATCTGTATTGAATAACGGGCCATAAATTAAGGGACGGCATACATTGAATTAACGGTAACGTAGGCGACGGGCGGCGGTAAGTTGAAATAAACCTTATGTGTATTAAGATAGCGTTCGTTATCGCAGGGTAGGGGGTCTAACATGGGATTTATGGGGTGGCCGTACGTTTGCGGGCCCGTGGGGTTGTCATAATCTTTTTTAGCCGCATGGCGCGCCGCTATACTGTGACATGTGGAGTATCGGGAAGGAGTTATGTTATGGAATGTTTCCGTGGCGCAAAGCTTTTGCCATTACCCTTTTAGATACCTACTTACCTACACGGAAGGTAACTTCTGTTGTACCTAAAGATATAACAGTAGATAGATACAAGTAGAGAGTTATTACCTAAACCCAGACTTAATTTAATTCCGGAACGGTTTCAAAACTCATTTATAAAATTATGATTGATCTGTGATCTGTTCCACCGGCTGAGATGAAAGGTGTCTATTATCTGTAATGGACGAGAAAAAAATAAATATATTCATAGGAATTGTTCGGACCTACTAACGGGTTATATTTTAGATTTCATCCATTCTTTTAATTTGACAGGTAATTGTGTGATTGGTGAGCAATCAGCCGCTGAGGCAGGCGGCGGCACAGAGACGCGCACAATAGCGTTGCGTAAAACTAGATTACGACGCCTCCCAATCGCTCTAATGACGGACAAACTATCAATCATACAAAATTAACACGTTTCAGATAATATTTTTGACAGTGATGAATCATAAGAGACCGAAAGCCAATCAATTTCACAACCGATTCCTTATTCCATTAAACAAAAAAGTAATAACGTAATTGACATAAATAATAATAAAATATGTCAAGACAGCGTAACGAGCGTTCGGACGCGACATGACAGCTCTATCAGGGATCTGGTACTGAGTGTGGTGGGGGGCGGAGACGGACGCCCATTGGCGGAGCGGCGCGCGGGGGGGGCGGGGCCGCGCGGCTCAGCCTTGCATGAATTTAATTAGTGCGAGGAGCACCTCGGGCGCATTAGGAGCCGCGGTGGGCGAAGCAATAAAAGATATAAAGGAATGAGTATAAATTAAAAGTTAAATAGAGAGCGCCGCGAGCGAGCGAGAGGCCAACACCCCTCTCGCTCCCTCGCCGCACGCTCGTAATTGTTTGACGATCTTATTAGTATCAGTTAAATGTCGTTCTCTCTTTTTCTCGCGCGAATTTAATTACTTTTTAATTAGAGCGTCGGTTAATGAGAGTTTTGCAGGATTCGCTCCGGGCGCTGCGCTCTCTGTTTTCGCTATTGTCATTTTTGCGGGTTAGGGTAATTGGATTATTGATTGAGTTTGTTTTAAGATTTTGAGATGAATTTGTGGTGATTTTGTAACGTTTACCGCTCATTAATTTAACTGAAACGTCTATTCATAACACATTTTACAATTGACGTTTTTAATCGAAAGTAGGTACTTAATGTTTATGCTGTCTTTGATTAAATTTTTCCTATCATAATTATGCAAATGATAATAAAAATATATAAAATCATCAAACTTGAATAACATAACACAACATCACACCTAAAATCCCCGAAGGGTTAGGCAGAGACGTACCTAATAGTACACCCACATTTCGCCAGTTATGTTTAAGTAACTATGTAATAGGGGGCGAGCCTATTGCCATTGCCATCAACCAGGCACAAATCCAGACTCCGTGGCTGCTACTGAGAAATTTCTGATGGAAAAAACCCCAATAACAATTTGCCCGACTCGGAAATCGAACCTAGAGCCTCATGCTCAGCAGTCGCGATTGCGACCACTAGACCACGAGGCAGTCAAAAAGTTGTCCATTCACAAAGTTTATAAGACTCCATAATACTAACTTATTAGAACTTAATAATATGAAAATTTATGTAATAGGTATAGTACTTACTTAGTTACATGCTTGGATGCTTAAATGTACACGAACAAACTTGTTAATTTACCTATACATACAGGGTGTAAACAGACCCTTCACATAGCCGTCAACCAAGCATTCTGTACATCAAACTAAGTAACTTTACGCAAAAATTATTGCTGGGAAACGACTTTTTTTTTGAGTGAAGAATCACGTTTTTCGGTAGGACTCGATGGAAAGCACTCAAAACATTGTGCTGATGGATGAATTGAATAGTACGGGGATCGTGGAGGTGTGTAAAGTAAAAATCTTACAATAAAAACGTGTATTTAAAAAAAAACTTGTTGGAATTTTGACACCCAATATCTCCGTAACTAGAAGGTTCCCAGGTATGGTCTAGAACAAAAAAAAAACGTAAAGACGGGGAGAACAAGTGCCTTTCGGCTATGTTAAGGGTCTATTTACACCCTTTATAATAAAATTGTACCAGGCCGATGTCTGTACATTAAAGATATTGAAAAAAAAATATACGAGGGGCCTTTATTAGAGCAATAAAAGCCAAAACAACAGTTATTAGACTTTTTGTCAGTCTGTCTTTCTGTCTGTACGTTTGTACGCGCATCACGCAAAAACTACTGCATGGATTTCAATGCAGTTTTCACCGCTCTACTGCTAGATGTTTAACTTAAAATATAGGCTACATTAGATATAGTTTTGGACCCGATAGGTGGCGCTGTGTGAAGCAAGGGCGTAAGTAATGAAATCTCCGAAAAACAAAAACAAAGTGGGCAGACTCAAAATAATAGAATTTACTGCTTTAAATAGATACTAATCGTACGACCAAGAAACGACCGACTAAAATACTTAAAATACCGAAAATCAATAAAAAAAATCAAAATAAAAAAAAAAACAGGAATAAAATCAACGTCAAGATAAATATCAAAATGTTGTAGGTAATAAGGCGTAGTCGACGTAGCCCCGTTACGCGGGGCTCCTATTTCTGCCTGCAGGGTTTAAAGTAACCCAACTTAAAGTCGGGGTGCCCCAAGTCGGGAACTTAGTATTTTTCACAAACTTAGTATTTTTTTCACAAACTTAGTATTTTTTTCACAAACTTAGTATTTTTTTCGCAAACTTAGTATTTTTTTCGGAAATATTTGTTTATTTTTTTTTCGTATGATTTTAATTTGAATAAGCTCTTGTTTGTTTGTAAAATACAACATTTTTTGCCGGTTAATTTTGTATTAATTTTTCGGTAATTCATTTAAACCAAGTTCAGTATTACCTACATTTTGTACATCAAACTAAGTAACTTTTCGCAAAAATTATTGGGAATCGACTTTTTTTTCTGGGGTGAAAAATCACGTACGATTTACGGTAGGACTCGATGGAAAGCACTCAAAGCGTTGTGCTGTTGGATGGATTGAATAGTACGGGGGTCGTGGAGGTGTTTAAAGTAAACATCTTACATTAAAAACATGTATTTAAAAAAAAACTTGTGAAAAATCTGGAACTTTGACCCCCAATATTTCCGTAACTAGAAGATTCCCAGGTATGGTCTAGAACAAAAAAATAATCGCAAAGACGGGAGAACAAGCACCTTTCGGATATGTTAAGGGTCTATTTACACCCTTTATAGCTAGCCTTTGAAGAAGCTCCACAAGCTCCGGGATTCCACTTATGATTCAAGTTCTGCGTGTTAAATTCTTGCATAATGCATGCTTAACCAGCCTATAATGTTCCCACTGCTGGGACACACGGCCTCCTCTCTATGAGAGGGAATGGGCAATATAATCCACCACGCGGGCCCAGTGCGGGTTGGTAGATGTCACATGTCTTCGAATTTTTGGTTCTAGGACATGCCGGTTTACGCTTTCCTTCACCGTTTTGAGAGCAGTGCTGATGAAATAAATTACGCAAAGTAATGCGCCTGCCTGGGTTCGAACCCACGGCTTACTAGTCGTAAGTCGGGGCCGCCACCACTGGGCCATCGCTGCTCCCTACATTAAATTCTTCCTAAGGTAAAAAACACCTAACATATTCAAGCATACTTCCCCACATTCATCACCAATTTCAGTTTAGATATCAACATTGCGAGCATATACCTCCGTCTCTTTCCGGCACACGTGTCTTTCGTCTCTCCATCTCTTTCTCGTGATTAGGTGGCCCATGCACGCGCACACCGTTACTCCTCATTATGTCTGGCTTACGCTCGCCCGCGTTATGTATTGTTTGCAGGGGAATGGCCCGGTTTAGTTGTTTTATTGATGTAGCATTGTAAGGGTTGAAATGTCGATGTTTCTATTTGTGGTAAGTATAACCAAGGTGGAGTAAAAAAAAGAAGTCAATAATTTCAAACGCGACTTTCTAGTTAAGTTTGAAATTAATGATTTCCTTCTTTTACTTGTAAATGAAATGAAATGAAAAATTAAGTTAGAGAACTTCTGTTCTCTAATTAATTTTTCATTTCATTTTATTTATTTCAGTTACAATTTTTACATTGTGTCGAAATTTTACACAAAATTATATAATTAAAAGAATTACAACAGAAATCGTTAATGAATTAATTTAAAAGTAAAACATTTGCAATTACCCTGTACATTAAATAGCAAAATAAAAAAATAAAAAAACAAATTAAGATTCCACAATTACAATTAATGTCAAAAGTATAATGTCAATAAAAATGGTAATGTCATTTAATAATGTCATCATCATCATCATCTGCCTAGCCTTTTCCCAACTATATTGGGGTCGGCTTCCAGTCTAACCGGATGCAGCTGAATAATGTATATCTAATAAATAATGTAATAATCAGTTAAATCAGATTCATTCATTACGAAATAATAACTAGCTACTTATCTGTTTTGGAAAGTTGTCGTCTGAAGAATAGAGTATCTAGCAGTAGCGAAGGGTCAATTTTTGTGAGAGCTATCTTTAATGTGAATATTTGTCTATAGAATATTGACTGTGCTATTTCAAAGGGAAGCTGGTAGGAATGGAGTTCTTCGCCACTGGTACCTAGTAGCTAAGTCTACTAATTATCTATCCAAAAATCATTTTCCTCCACGTACGATCTAATTGACCAGTTGCATCTACTGTTAGTCAACGCGCTACTGCTATCCATAGCCATCTGTTTCTAGCTATGCTAAATGTAGCTATGAAAATACAGCCGTCAACCAAGCATTCTGTACATCAAACTAAGTAACTTTACGCAAAAATTATTGCTGGGAAACGACTTTTTTTTGGGGTGAAAAATTACGTTTTACGGTAGGACTCGATGGAACGCATTCAAAGCATTGTGCTGATGGATGGATTGAATAGTACGGGGGTCGTGGAGGTGTTTAAAGTAAAAATCTTACATTACTTATTTTTTTTTAAATGTCGTGAAAATGTTAGAACTTTGACCCCCAATATCTCCGTAACTAGAAGGTTCCCAGGCATGGTCTAAAAAAATAAATAGAAAAAATGATCGCAAAGACGGGGAGAACAAGTGCTTTTCGGATATGTTAAGGGTCTATTTATACCCTTTATATGGTTGAAATTAATCATCCAAAAGATGGAATAATAATAGACAAAAAAGTCAAAAAGTCCTGGGTTCGATTCCCGGGTCGGGCAAAATGCTATTGGGTTTTCCACTAGGAATTCCTCAGTAGCAGCCACGGAGTCTGGATTCGTGCCCAGTTGATGGCAATCTACGTAACTGTAATCCTTTTTTTCTAAAAAAAAGTGGCATATGTTACTTTTTATAACATCAGTTATCTACCGGTAAAATCAATACAGCCGTTTCAGAGATTAGTCGGAACAAATAGATATTTAACGTGAATCGAACCCAGGACCTCATGCTGAGCAGTCGCGCTTGAGACTACTAGACCAACGAAGCAGTTCTTCAGATGATTAGCTGTAAAATACCTTGGTTAAATTAGCATTATCATTATCAGCCTAAATGTTCCCACTGCTGGGACACAGGCCTCCTCGCTATGAGAGGGAATGGGCTATAATCCACCACGCGGGCCCAGTGCGGGTTGATAGATGTCACATGTCTTCGAATTTTTGGTTGTAGGACATGCCGGTTTCCTCACGATGTTTTCTTTCACCGTTTTTGAGAGCAGTGGTGTAGAAATAAATTACACAAAGTAATGCGCCTGCCTGGGTTCGAATCCACAACTAACTGTTCGTAAGTCGGGGTCTCCACTACTGGACCACCGCTGCTCTCCTGGTTAAATTAGACTCTGACGGAAATGCAGTCAGGCAAACACATCGGAAAATCCTAGAATAATCACACAGCTTAACAAAGGTAAGGCTGTTCAGAGCATTTCAAAGGCTCTTACGTCATGAATAGCGCCATCGTTAATAGCCAAGAGACCACACATCAATTAGTATAAGTCCCGTAAGTACTTAAATACTTATGATTTATGAACAGATATCATAAACTATACAACTGCACACTATAAAGATAAACCTAGCTGTGAACTTGTGACTGTACATTTTATTAGCACTAATATGAGTCTTAGACCTATGTCGTTACATATTTTATGTTTAAGACCACACACACCAGCACGAGTATAATTAAAATGATTATTATTTCCTTTATTTATTTTTTATACATATTAAATACATTTTTAAATATTCTAATATAAAACAATATAAAAAGCATTTAAAAATATAAAAAATAGTGGTCCGCCGGTATCGGGAGCAGGGTCCAAGCTACCGGTGGTTAGGGCTCCAGAGACAGGAACCTCCTCACAATGCGAGCCGTATCGAGGAGTACTGCCTTCTGAATCAGGGCCTTGATCCAACCGCCTAAGGAGAGCCTCGCAAGATGGTCGTCGAGGCTCTTGGCTATAAGGCCATTGGCCGTCACGACGATCGGCACAATGATAGCCGAGTTCACATTCCACATGTCGACAACCTCGTGTGCTAAGTCGAGATATAATTAAAACGATTATTGTTATGAAAACAATAATATTATCAGGGAAAATACTTTATTCTTATATTGATTAGATCTCCCAGACTCTCAATGAGTATCACCGTCGTCCGGCGAGTCCATAGCTCTAAGGTTTTTGGCTGACAATTTGGTCACGAGGTCAGCATTTGAGCAAGTCGCTCTGGTTCGTGCTAAGAGGAGCTCGTGGCTAAATAATAACAGCCGCTCGGGTCGATCTTTAGGTTAAGCCGTGCTTGCCTAGGTTGGTCTGTGGATGGGTGCCCGCCCATTACATACCGAGTTTCCTCCGTGCCTCGGAAAGCAGTTAAGCCGTTGGTCCCGACTGTCATTTGTAGATCTTTGACAGTCGTTAGGTAGTCAGTGGCCCAAAAAGTCTGACAACCAGTCTTACCAAGGGGTATCGTATTACCCAGTACTAACTGGGTTGTGGAGGTCAGATAGGCCGTCGCTCCATGTAAAATACTGGTTGTATTCAGCTGCATCCGAAAATTATCATACCTAGAGCGGGGTGTTTATAAATAGGTCTTTAAAAATGACATTGAGGTTCCTAAAATATTTTTTTCTCAAAGTCAAGTGGTAAAAAGTGGTAAGTGTGCCCCCCCCCCCCCCTCTAACCTCTAAAGAGGAGTAAGAGGAGGAAAATTCTGAGAAAATGTAGGATTGTAGAACGTAAAAAAAATTTCAATGAAAATTGGTTCAAATATGATTTGATTTGAGATTTGGGACTTTTTCATCAAACTGCAGCAGTACTTAACTTTGTTTTTCATTAACATACTTCCTATAAAAAACAAATTTAATTTTGCTGTTGAATATAATACAATACAACATATGAATGAGCCTTCAAAATATTTTTATTATATTGTTTAGTGCTGCGGAACCCTGTGTGCGTGTGAGTACGACACGCACTTGGCCGGTTTTTGATTCTAGTTTCTCGTCTGCTTCATCAAATTTTTCAAGAACTTATTGAGGATTGATTTTTTTGTTGCTTGAAAGTTCAATCTTCGATACATACACCTACTCATGCGCAAGTACCCTCACAATCTCAACTCCTCCGATCTCTTTTCCATTTCCGCACGTCACGTCAAACTAAAACATTTATAAATATTGATAACGCAAGATGGATGGTCCGCACGCGCGGCTCCAATTGATTTAAAATTAAATACACAATGTTACTCTATGATGGATGCATGTCACGCCTTCCCTGGGAACGGGTTGGGGTAACCTTGCTAAATGGATATTTTTTACGCATTTCTACACGTTCCAGTGGGCACAGTCATTAGAAAAGGGTTTGAGGGAATCTCGTTTAAATTGAGTTTAGTCGAGATGTTTAGGAGAATGTCATGTTGACGGGCTTTGATGAATTATTTTTGAGGTGATACTATCATGAAAACACGAATTTCCAATGTCCATATGACCACGGATTAGTAGAAACATAATCAGTGTATAATATACCCACAGTTGGGACACAGGCCTGGTGACAGGCCAGGAGGCCAAGGGGACCACGTGGGACTAGGGTGGGTTGATAGATGTCACATGACTTCGAATTTCTGGTTCTTCAACATGTTTGTTATGCCAATATGTTTAAACAATGACGTATTAAAGGTTCTTCAATTAGTTGACAGTACCGTAGTGTTAGTTAATAATAATGTTTATATTTTATCAGTGCATTAAATTTGCACACTTCTTCTGCCATAGTCATTTTCAAACTAATCAGGTTCTTAACTCCCCTGATTAATTTATTGTTGCAAGGCCTCTGCCATGTTCGCTATATAGTTTATTACTATTAGTACAAGTTTGGTATTAGTTCAACCCAGTCTGGGATAGCCCCAGATTGACTCTGACCACCATAAGGACTATTTTTGCTTGCAGCATCCGTGTATCGATCAAGTACGTGATCGATATACTCAAACTGAAACTAAAATTGAGGAATAGTATATACTGGATGAGACTGGCACAGGATCTTGGAATGGTCGGCAGCGAGAGTAGTTGGGAGGCAGTACCGTCCTCTGCGAGGAAGTGGTCTCGCAGATGGAAGCGGTGGAGCGGGTCAGGGAAGAAGACTCCCTCGCGGATCTACTCCGAACGGGCAGGCGCAAGCGGCGTCACGCCATCTTGATGTCGCCTTAACAAGAGCCAGCGGGTGATGTGTTCCCATATAACGACACCGCTCCGGACTGTGTGGTAGGCGGTAGGGATTTTCTCCACCGAAAAAAAAGGATCGAGGAGATTGGCACTAGCAAAGCCTATATCCAGTAAAGGAGGCTGCTGATGATGGTGTATACTCAAATTTATTAATTATTAAACACTTCAAGAACAAAGTACAGAGGCGGACTTAATGCCATAGGCATTTTCTACCAGTCAACCTTTGGGTGATGCAGAGACAACAGTGGTGTGGTAGGTCCTCGTTTTTGAAGAAACAAATATCAAACCTCATCTAGCACATTTAACCCCATATTTACAAATTAAACATCAACACCAATAAAACCATACCCAAACACATACATAATTAACTGACACGAAGCACAGCCACTCAACTTCCGAGAGAATTCAAAAAGCGGCCAGATTCATAATCTTGTTAGCACTCAAATTTGCATTAATTAAGGCGTTGAGACCTCACAGTTGTGTCTAAACTCTCTGAGGGTAGTCGAGAGTTGGGAGGGGGTGCTAGGGGGTTGGTGGGGGTGTTAGATAATATTCAAATGGTACATGTAACGACGCGGCTGCCGCTTGAGCCCCGCCGCCCGCAAGCAATATAGATGGTACAATCAACGTGCGAAGTGTTTGGGGTAGTAATATTTTGCAAGCTTTACATTAGCTTGTAAAGGATGTATTACCCAGTGCCTGTGTTGAAGAGGTCAGGTGGCCTACCATGAGAGATGGCGCTAGACGACCTGTATAGCTCTGTCTCTTTTCCACACTGGAATTACTCTTGCTTTAAGACGTCATAGACCATAGTAACCCCCAGATCGCTAGTAGAGTAGTCGCTTCGTGTAACACAAGGAAACATAACTGTATTCGGTTAGACTTAAAGACGACCCCAATGTAGTTCGGAAAGGGCTAAGGAGATGATAATAATAACCGGACATCGGATTATGTAATGCATACATGTAAATGCATAAAACGCAATTTTATAGCGTTCTTGCATATTTTAGTATTTTGTCATCGCCAGTGCTTATTTCCGTTACACGGTGTGTTTCCGAGTTTTACACGACACGACTATGTGTTTTTGTTTTTTTTATGTGAAAACTCAGAAAGAGTTTTGCACGACACGACTATCGCCTTAATGCGTTAGGCGTGTTGCGTTCCTCTGTACAAGTCCTTGGAAATATTAGAGAAAATTATTGAACATGACTCAAATGGAATTGGGCGGTTCACGGAAAGCCGCATGCAAAACGACCGCTGCTCAAAAGTCTCCATGTAATGTGTGCCTGAGGATGGACGTCGTTACCGAGGTCTGGCACCTGGAAATATGTGGGGGAGGTCTTTGCCCAGCAACGACTAATATTTTTTTTTAAAGATTTAACAGTATTACGCCCTCCGAGTTCACAGTCAGAAAAATTAAATGCTGTTGTATGTAAAACCGGGTCCAGAAGGAATAAATAAAGTTAGGAAATACCACACTAAAAACACTTCTGCACACCACAGTACTCGAGTGAGAGCACCGAGGGTGCGCTCGACAATTTCCTCGTCGGGTAATTCACTAGGATTTAATTTAAATTAGTTTTGGCTTGGCTTAATAGCTTCCCCCTACAGGGGGAGGTGGGGGGTGATAGGACGTGGCGCCGCTCCAAACGATGTATTCTGATGTTCAGATCGGCTGCTCTTTGGATGTTGATTTTCTATAGCTATTTGGTAGAGTTAATTGGTATAGTGGCTGTTCTTATTTACTATTTATTGTGGATTGGGGATATGGTTTTGATGCTGTATTGTTACACTATAAGTGAGCAACCCGATTGATGTGTAACGAAGCACTTTCAGAGATTTCAAAATATCTATTACTGGGCTTATTTGGCCTACTGGGCCTATTTTAACAAAATATTAAATATTCTATGTATAAGAAGTTATTTAGAATTAAAATATCACTTTGCCTCACTATACAAATGGCACTGAATTGGTAGTAAAACATCTGGTAATATTCTTCGGGTCGAGTCTAAGCGGGTCGAGTGGGCGCGGACCCATTTGGCGCAGCCATGGGACAGACAATAATAATCTCTTTTTTTTTTGTTTATATTTTTGTTTTTTTTTGGTTAATGTTGTGTACACTTGTGGCATGTCCCAATAAACCTATTTACTTTTCTTTATTCTTAGTATTACAAGTAAGCGAGCTCTCATCTTTGTGCGGTTTTAAGGTTGGTAATCTTTTTGACTTTACGAAATTTGCATACGCCCGTCATTCATATCATGTACCTAGCTTTAAGCCCTTTGTAACATCTTTTTTACAATATCGAATGCAAAATAAACGAATATGAATTTCATATGAATATTTTTTGTTCAGTGTTGCCGTCTCTTTCTTTTCGATTAGCAAGATTTGTAAAATAAATTGCTCACATATCATATGCACTTGTACAGCTAGCAAGCACGGCGAGCAGTCTAACTATACAAAACCAGTTTATGCGGATCTCTCATTGTATTGGAAATCTATACAAAGCGAGGCCATGTTATTCTGGAAATGTATGGCTTGATGTATCGCGGTGTGTGCCCTTGAGGGTTTGGACTGGTTGCAATCGACACCACCAGCATTGACATTTTCATCATCATTTTCGCTCATAAAATGTCATTTTAACTAGGCCCTCAGGTGCCTCAAATAAAAACCATGATAATTTTAAGAGTTCTGCAAACGTCTCATCAGCATCATTTCAGCCAAAAGACGTCCACTGTTGGACATAGGCCCCAAGTGTCGCCACATTGACCGGTCCCACCTGAACAAAATTTACACAAGACTTTCTTGTCATGAGTTTATCTGTACGACCCTTGTACATTTTTGTTTGGTCGAGTTGTCGTAAGCGTGACTGCTGAACATGAAGTCCTGGGTTCGATTTCTAGGTAGGGCACAGTCTTATTGGATTTTTTAATCAGGAATTTCTCAGATACAGTCTCGGAGGCTGGATTTGTGCCCAGTTGAATGCAAAAGACTCGATCCCTATTACATGGGATTTCTAACCAGCGAAATGTGGGTGTACTATTAGGTACACCTCTGCTTATCCCTTCGCGGATTACAGGCGTGATGTTATGATGTTATATTTAAAACATTTCCAGCCCTTGGGTCACGGAACTGTCAACTAATTTGCGTTTTGAAATTTCCTTGAAAAGGCTGTGAGCACTGGGACTCCACGGTCCCAGAGTAAACTAAATAAACTTAGGACTGGCTTTTACCTTGGCCAGAGGCTTAGCGTTGCCATACAACGTGGCAACGCCGCCAGTCTCATATCTGCCTAGCCTTTTCCCAACTATGTTGGGGTCGGCTTCCAGTCTAACCGGATACAGCTGAATACCAGTATTTCACATGGAGTGACTGCCTATCTGACCTCCACAACCCAGTTAATACTGGGTAATATGATACCCCTTGGAAAGACTGGTTGTCAGACTTTTCGGGCCACTGACTACCTAACGACTGTCAAAGATCTACAAATGACACCCGGGACCAACAGCTTAACGTGCTTTCCGAGGCACGGAGGAAACTCGGTAAGTAACGGGTGGTCACCCATCCACAGACCAACCTAGGCAAGCACGGCTTAACCTAAAGATCGACCCGAGCGGCTGTTATTATTTAGCCACGAGCTCCTCAACGCCGCCAGTCTCATGGGGACATTAACAGTTGACAGCGTTTAGCACGAGTTTTTTGACGCCTTTCTTTAGTTCATTGTTAAGTTAGTTACTTCAGGTTATTACTGTCCTGTACTGTAGGTTAAACATTTCCACAATTTTAATCAAGTTACCATCCCTTCTTCCTCTTCGATACCATATCTCATCTCCCAGAATACAGCCGTTTGAACTCCGTCGGTAACTAGAGAGGATGTCGCACCCCCAACCTAATTATTTGTGTCGACTTTAAAACGCCACCAATTATATTAACGCTCCGTTACGCCTCGATAATAACTACTGCCAAAACTTTACATAAGTGTTACTGGGAAATAATGATCAGACGTTTTCTGGAAATATAAAACCTCTAAACTCCCAAAAAGCGCAACACTGTTGGACGGCACGGTTGGCGCAGTGGCTGAGCGATTGACTGCTGCGCTTCGTGTCGCGGGTTAGATTATTTTGTACGAAAAGTAACGTAAAAATGTTGAATGAAGTGTTGTAAAATGTTGAATGTTGAATGATGTTGTTGTTGTTGTTGTTGATGTTGTTGTTGTTAAATGTTGTTGTTGATGTTTTCTTATTTAACCCAAAGGTTGACTGGTAGAGAATGCCTTGTGGCATTAAGTCCACCTATGTATCACTATTGTACATGAAGTTTAAATAAATAAAAAGAAAATATTCGCTGTCTCGCTTTCTTCCACAATTTATTTTTTTTTGTTATAAGACGTTGCCCCACACTAGGAATTTGTCCTGTATCATGGGTACGTTTACAAACAATTAAACTCACATACACAAACAGCCAGACCCGGAACAACTACCTGCAGGCCATACAAATATTAGTTCCAAAATGAAATAAATATGCTTGAATTCCATAAATACTAAACACGGTTTCTGTCCCTGCTGTAGAAACACAAGCAAAAAACACTACTTTGCAAACGGAATTAACCCTAAAATACAACCCAACCTCTAAAAACCACCCATTTCTGAATAGACAACTCCCCCAACCTAATTATTTGTGTCTCCTCTAAATCGCCGACAATTATATTACCGCCATGTAACAACACACTGAAACATCCTGAAATGTCCGTAATAACTGTTGGCATCAAAACTTTTCGTATAGACACTGCATATAAACGGCCTGGTGGGACGCTTTGGTATGTTAATATGGGATCGTGGGACGATTTAGAGGAGATGTGTTGGGGCGTTATGTCTTTAGGATTCTCTTATTAGTCTGGAGGTCGCAGACTAGCTGCTGAGAATAAGGTTATTGAGATTTTTCATGAGGAATCTTTGAGTGATTTCTTTTTGATCTGTACCATACCTGCGAACCTTCTAGTTACGGAGATACTGGATGTCAAAGTTCCAACTTTTCCACAAGTTTTTTTATAAATACTAGTTTTTTAGGAACCGCAAACCGTTTACTATTCCATGCATCCATCAGTACAATGTTTTGAGTGCGTTACATTGAGTCCTACCGTAAAACTTGATTTTACACCCCAAATAATATGACGTTTCCCAGCACTAATTTTTGCGCAGCGTTAGCTTAGTTTGATGTACAAAATGATTGGTGAAGGCTCCGTGAAGGGTTCGTTTTCACCTTATATAATTTCCGTTCACAAATAATTATTTTCAAACACACAACAAAACCCACGTTTTTACACAACTTTAATATTCAAAGAGATTCCGAACACCTAACCCCACGCCTGCCGTCTTGTCCGAATCGTCCCGATTCCGACAGATGTGGTCGTTACACGTTATGGCACGTTTGGGAAACGCTCTCGCGAGACCAGCCGGTTATCACCGCACTGTGATTATATCTACCAAGTACTGATTTCAATAATGGCGGAGAGTCGGAGACTTTTATGGTGATTAAATATTGAAGAGATTTGCTTGGTGTTTTCCTCTTGCTTCGAGTACTGTGCTCGGTTGATCTATTGACTGCATTTCTGTATTTCTATCATATTCATAATGATTTATTAAAATAACTATACTATATAATAAATCACTGTTTATTAGTTCTCTCATACAAATCTTCTCAAATATAAAAACTAACACAATTAAAAAAACACAGTATTATTAACACTATAAAAATCAACAACATTTTATATAAACTACAACATTATGTTTCACAGCTTCATTCGAAGCGATTTATTGTTTACGTATTGTAGCAGCGCCTCCATGTACCAGCCTTGCACGGATTTTAGAGGTAAGTCAGTTTTTTTTTTTTTTTTTTTTTGTAGGTAGTTTTGCATAATTTGCAACACTATTCTTTTGCCCCCACTACACTATTTCTCGTTTAGTGCGCAGCCATTATAATATCATTCCGCGTTTCCGTGCTCAAGCCTTCGCACGTCTCCGCTCCTACAAAAAGACACGACTCCTCAAAATGGGAAAGAAAAGGAAGTCTGAAAAAACTGTAGAAGAAATACGGCGAAAAATACAAAAATTGCAAAATCAATTGCAAGCAACGACTAATCGCTGTATTAGCTGTTCATCTGTAGAAGACTTACACAGTTAGTGATGCGAGGTTACTAAGTTTGGGTCTCCTCTGTCATTTTATAAAGTGATGCGTACTGCCATACTAGGGCTGATACTGTCACATAATCATTATTAAGTGATGCGAGGCTACCAAGCTTGGGTTTCCTCTGTCACGTTAAAAAGTGAAAAATATTGCATCTATTACCGGACGTTTTCTAAAAAGAAACGTTTTTCGCGGTTTTTTCGCACCATCAACTAGATGTGGACTGCGATATGACCCCGAATGAGGAAGCCTGCTTGTTTCAAGCAGCCGCTTCGCCGCTTCCTGCTTTGCCACTTCAAGCCTCGCCACGTGGCTCACATGCCTCGTCACCTGCTTGTTCTCCGTGCCCTGCTTCGCCACCACCAGCTCCACCACCGCTATGCACCGCGCTTCTGTCGCCTAAACCCGGCACCTCGGCAGAAGCACAACCAGAAGTGATGGAAGACCAGGACTTAGATGAAGACACCTTGAAATTACTCGGCGATGCTCCTAAAACGGACATTTCCTTGGGTCTGTCTGTTCACAAGGACATTGCCAATCGTTGGCAAGACATCCTTGCCAAAGGCTTGGCTAAGGATGTAAAGCAAAAACTTCTAAAGAGTTATTTCGTGTCTAACAACTGTGACCTACTGCTGGCACCAGCTCTCAACCCGGAAGTAAAGGCAGCTCTGCAGGATGCCCTAGTAAAAAGAGATTCGGCACTCATTTACAAGCAAAATCAGCTTGGTGTAGCATTATCTGCTTTAGCATCCGCTACTGACATGATCATTTCAAATGAAACTTCAAAACAAAAGCTTTTAAAACCCATTAGTGACGCTTGGCGTATATTATGTGATAGTCATTTTTGGGAAACGAAAACAAGACGTAACTTCGTTATTTCGTCTATTAATATAAATTTAAACGACTCCTTGCTTGAAACAAAAAGGGGCACTTTCTTATTTGGGGAAAATGTTACGGACAAGGTTAAGGCCGCCAAAACCATACAACAATCGGGAGATGCCCTGAAATACGCCCAAAGGAACAAACCCAAAGTTATCCCAAAAGGTCCAAATAAGGGTCATTTAAACTACAACCCTCAGCACCGCAAGACGGGCAACAAGTCGAACAATACAAAGCGAGCTGCTCGTCCTGCGTATCGGCCGCCGCCACCACCGCAACCCAGCGGCAGTTCGCGCCGCTACTCGTCCCCGACAAAGCCACCGCATCGGAAGTGACTGATCAGGTACGAACCGCTGGCAGGCTTCAGTATTTTTACAAAAATTGGTCAATTGTCACTACTGACAAAACGATTTTATCTTGGATCAAAGGGTACCAAATACCTTTTAAATGTTCACCATATCGTACTGATACTACTAATGTTTTACCTAAAAACATGAATGAAGCCCAAGATTTTGATAAATCATTAAAAAATCTATTAGATATGAATGCAATATCTCATTGTCATCCTATTAAAGGAGAATTTATATAAAGTGTGTTTTTAGTACCAAAACCAAACGGCGACAAAAGATTCATATTGAACCTTAAATGTTTAAACAAATTCGTAGAGACAAAACATTTCAAGATGGAAGATTATCGTACAGCCTCAAAGCTTATAACAAAAAATTGTTATATGGCATCAATAGATCTAAAAGATGCTTATTTCTTAATTCCCGTACATAAATCTCACCGAAAATACCTCAGTTTTAAATACAATAACACCCTTTATGAATTTAACTGTCTACCGTTTGGTTTATGCACTGCACCTTATGTTTTCACCAAATTCTTGGAATGATATCAGTTATATATATCGATGATATTTTTTGCATTGGAACCCCTTTTCTTGAATTTCAGAATAACGTTGACTTAACAATAACATTACTTAAAAACTTAGGTTTCATAATAAATACAGAGAAAAGCTGCTTAAAACCGCAAACACTATGCATGTTTTTAGGTTTCGAATTCGACTCAAAAAATATGTTGTTAAAATTACCTAGTTCAAAAAAGTCAAAAATAACAGAATACATTTCTAGCTTCTTGAAAAAGCGTAAATGTAAACTTCGTGAGTTTGCTCGGTTCATAGGTTTATTAATTTCAGCTTGTCCTGCAATTCAATACGCATGGCTTTACACTAAACTTTTTGAACAATTTAAATATTCCTGTTTACTTAGTAATCCTAGCTACGAACAGTTGGTTCGGCTCCCCAACAGCTTACATTGTGATATGTTGTGGTGGTTAGACCATATTGATCATGGTTCGTTTCCTTTAACTTGTGATCAATATGATTTATATTTTTTTTTCCGACGCGTCCTGTACGGGTTGGGGAGCTTATTGCAGCACAGATAAATGTTTTGGCTATTGGACAGATACTGAAAGAACCGTTCATATTAACGAGTTGGAGTTAAAAGCTGCTTTTTTCTCGCACTTAAATGTTTTGCCCACGAATCGTATAATTCAAAAATACTATTACGAATTGACAATGTAACAGCTATATCCTGTATAAATCTCTTGGGCAGCATACAGTTCGAACACTTACATAATATCACTAAACAAATATGGCAGTGATGCGAAAGGCGTCGAATAACTATTTTTTGCTTCTTACATATATACAAAAGATAACTATGAAGCAGATCAATTGTCGCGCATGAAATTTTAGGATACTGAATGGGAACCTAATAACGATGCATTCAACCAAATAACCCATTGTTTTGGATACCCTGAAATAGACCTATTCGCGAAGTGTACAGGTACATAACATGAAAAAATGACCCTGACGCTTATGCAATCGATGCTTTCACCATTTCATGGAAAAATAAAATATTCTACGCCTTTCCACCATTTTCACTTATCACAAAGACAATGCTAAAAATATTAATGACAAAGCAAATGGCATAGTCGTTGTACCATATTGGCCAACACAACCCTAGTTCCCTGTTTTCCAAAAAATTGCTTTATTTAAAACCAATATATTTTGAACCACACGTCAATTTGTTAACTTCTCCTTTCAGAACGCCTCGCAATCACTCGCACCCGCTCTCTGAAATTGGTTGCCGCAAAGCTTTCAGGCAGACGTTATTAAAAAGGCATTTATCAAATAAATCCATTGAAATTATGTTATCATCATTGTCTAATTCTACTTATAAACAATATGATGTTTGTATAAAATCTTGGTTTAGATATTGTAATAAACATGGTTATGATAATTCCTCGGTTTAAGTTCCTGTAGTCATTCATTTTCTTACTACAACTTTTGATAAAGGGGCAAAATACTGTACAATCAATTCATATAAATCCGCATTATCCTTGTTGTCAAGTAATGTGGCAAACGATGATAGAATTAAGCGGTTTATGACGGGAGTTTACAGATTAAGGCCTAGTAATCCAAAATATAATTTGACATGGGATCCAACCACTGTTCTAAATTATTTAGCACAAAAATGGCCTAACACAGACCTTAATTTGGAAGCTCTTTCCAAAAAGACTATAACTCTATTGGCTTTGGTGACTGCGCATCGCGTTCAAACATTTTCATTAATAAAATTAGGTAATATTCAACTAAATTCTCCTATTGACATAACTAGTTTTAAGATTACCTTTTTTCGACACTCTTCCGCAGATCTGTCCCGCTAGATGCGTAGAGGTTTATATACATAAGCCTCAACCGCTTCGCAAAAATGATTACTTATTTGTAAGTTACTAAAAACCACAGTCAAAGGTTTCATCAAAAACACTTAGTCACTGGATAAAAGATACACTTTATAGTAGCGATATAGCCACATCCATATTTAGTGCGCACAGCACTCGTCATGCAGCCACATCCTCAGCCAATAGACATGGAGTCAATATTGACCTAATTAGAAAAACTGCCGGATGGAGGGAATCATCTTCTGTCTTTGCAAAACATTATAATAGGTAAGTTGTAACTGATCCTCATCTGTTTGCCACTGCAGTACTGGCAAGTGGTCATAATCTGTAACAAATACCTTATATTAAATTAAGATTATAAACTAATGTAAAATAAAGTTAATTCAATGTTATTTAGTTAGAATAAAGAACACTTGTGATTACTCACCTATTTTATTTCACATTTTGTCTCTGAACATCTACAATACGTAAACAATAAATCGCTTCGAATGAAGCTGTGAAACATAATTAAAAATCAAACGAACTTACCAAGTGAAGTTCGATGATAATTATGTGAACAGCTTCATTCGAAGCGATTTATACCCTCCCTAGAAAAGTTACCTACCCTACCCTAGATAAATTAAAATGTGAAATATTTATTAGCTTTCAACAAAATGATATTATAATGGCTGCGCACTAAACGAGAAATAGTGTAGTGGGGGCAAAAGAATAGTGTTGCAAATTATGCAAAACTACCTACAAAAAAAAAAAAAAAAAAAAACTGACTTACCTCTAAAATCCGTGCAAGGCTGGTACATGGAGGCGCTGCTACAATACGTAAACAATAAATCGCTTCGAATGAAGCTGTTCACATAATTATCATCGAACTTCACTTGGTAAGTTCGTTTGATTTTTAATTATTAAAATGTACGTTTTTATAATATAATAACACGCGTAGAAGCGGAACTTAATTTAGGAAATGAACTCACAATCGCCCAATATATTTTTACGATCCATCCATCAGTGTTTATCGCCACATCATTGTGACGTTTGCTCGTAACCCTAAACGTTAAAGACGCTTCGTGTTGTAAAATAAAAGATTCAAAAGAAATGAGAATATAACTAGAACATTTTATTATTCATTTACAGTAAATGCAAAGGTTTTATGATCTGATATAGTATGGTTTTCATCATAATTTTAATAGAATTTAGTTGGGTTTTTGGCACGAAAAGTAGAAGAGGAAAAAATTCTGAATTCCCTTCAACCGCTGTAGAAATTATTCACTTTTTTTTTTCGAACTGGCAACATAGGATTCTTTGATTAGAATTTTAAAGCTCTAAAAGGTTGTGTTCCATTTTTAATATCTTTGCATTGGCTATGTTTGCCGAATTATAATGAGGAATTATGCGTTATATTTGCAAGGACAAAGATAAAAACACTCAATTTAAGACAACTCAAACCCCTCCGCTTAGTAAAATTTATTGCTACGATAATCCAAAAAAAAACCGGCATAGTACCGTTAGCCTACATTTCGATAACCAAATAACCGAACAGCATGAGTGACAGGTGTCGAGTTAACAGCTTTTATTACGCTAAATAAAGATTTAGATAACGTATTTCGGTAACCGCTAAAAGAACCATAAACAATGGTCCAGTCTGTAACCACAGCACCGTGACACATGTTTCAATTATTCTTATCAGTTATCTCTTTTCGAACGCATTTAACCCATCTCTATTTATAAATATCAAGCATAATCCATTGCTGGGTTTTATACTATTTGTTTAGAAAAAATCCTGTTCGAGTCCTCGATGGAGTGTAAATAAACGAGGGTCGTTGAACGAAATTTCAATAGTGTACCGTTTAAAAGATTATCTGTTCGTATTCAGCCGCAATCGAAACCGACTTTTGTTGTAATAGTCACATCTGGCAGAATACTTGCCCCATTGCGGTGGGGGGCCGGTTCGACCGGGGCGTCGCGAGTCAAGGGTTATGGTGACATTTGTTATTGTCCTCTTCAAATTAAAAATGTTACATTATTAAATCTGTTATTGCATCTTTATGAATGGGTTCTTTTGTATTGTTGAAAGGACAGTATTCGTAATTTGGAATTTTAGAAGTTCATAAGATAAGATATATTTATTTGCTCAAACATGTGTACACATAAAATAATAAAAAGTGCATGTAGGATAACATAAAAAATGGTTCAGACATTTTTGCTACATACTACGGCGTGCAAATGTTTTGAATACTAAATTGTGACTTTTAATACATTTATATCAGGAAGCATTGTTGACTGCGAGCTGTGCTGTGTTAGTGGATTAGCAGAAACTGATTGTAGGTACGATTATATTGGTTATGCAGATACCTACTCTGTTCGTTGTTCCGATTCTGATGCGAGAGTTGTGGCACAGTCAAGCTGCTGGAATTAATGCTGCTATGCTGTTTGTCATAGTCATAACACAACAACACGCCTGTAATCCCCGAAGGTTTAGTCACAGGTGTACCTATTAATACACCCACATTTCGCCAGTTATGTTTAAGTCCCATGTAATAAGGGGTGAGCCTATTGCCATCAACCAAACCGTCATAGTTAGGTGCAACTGTGCATAGGTAAGTTACAACCATCATGCCAGTGCATTTTGACTACGCGGTTTTTCATTCGCACCAACCACTAAACATTTATCTCTAGCCCAGTGTATAAATCTCCTATTCGAACTAAACCCTCTAGAGCAAAAATCTTTTGAACCCTTTATACGAGTACATACATAGTAGTTACGTGTTCAATTTGTATTCAGATCATGAGTGCGCAGCCTTACTAGCGCAGCGACGAAGTAAGACTTGTAAAAAAATAATATATTGCCGGGAAAGCGCGGGAAATGATGAAAAATGGCCGCCATGGTCGATTCGCAGCCCGCGCTCGAATCTCGACGTCATTAGTGGTGGACGCCGTATATCTACGATGAAAAAAAATGTACGAAAAATTGTCAGAAAAGATATATGAGGAAATATTTATGTAAAAGATACCTATTAAAGATCTTCTATTATTTCTTGCTTAAAAGCCTTTTGCTAACGCATGGCGACAATTCCGTCTCAGATGAGTTTTTGCCTCATCAATGTTCTATAACACGCACGCGTAGCATGACCACCGTAGAAAAGGGTTTTGTCGACGGAAGAATCGACAAAATGACAGATTTCTTTTGTTGATCTGTCATTTTGTATACATATAAAGGGTGTTGAGACACCGTGGCCCTGGAACACAAAGGGCAAAGAAGGAACATGGATGGGTTTTAGTCAGTACAAGTCTGCCACTCCCTTCCGCTCCGCCCAGAGTGGGGGGGTCAAAAAAAAAAAAAGGGTGTAAAAAGACCCTTAACGAAGCCACTTGTTCTCCCCGTCATTGCGATATTTTTTTTGTTACGGACCATACCTGGGAACCACCTAGTTACGGAGATATTTGAGGTCAAAAATCCAATTTTTATAAGTTTTTTTTTAAATAATTGTTTTTAAGGTTATAAATTGACTTTAATTACCTCAATGACCTGTTTACTATTCAAAGCATCAATCAGCACAATGTTTTGAGTGCGTAACATTGAGTTTTACCGTATTTTTCCCCCAAAAAAGAAAGTCGTTTCCTAGCAATAATTTTTGCGTAGGGTTTCTTAGTTTGATGTACAGAATGCTTTGTAGACGGCTATGTGAAGGGTCCAATTACACCCTGTATGATACCAAGACGAGAACCCAATTTCCTACCCTCCATACGTGCTGACAAAAAAAACACAAACAACATCGCAGAGACGCTAGGCGTTGTTAGTTTGTCACTAAACCCCACTAGAGGGCGCTGCAGAACTAAGTGGCTTTTCATTTTCCCTCCCGCAACGCAATTTTATTTATTTTTCATCGCCCGCGGCACCCCGATATTATATCAGCCATTTTGTTCATTTTTATTGCACCCACAAAAATGCACCTATTATTTTTAGAGAATGTTTGTATAATGAATATTGTTTGAAGGTGGGGTGTGTATATATTTACATGATAAGTAAGGTAATAATTGTAAGTATGTATTCAGGCTTTGAAAATAAATTAAGGCCTTAATTTATAGTAAAAAAAGCATTTTTTAAAGGAGCTTCTAAGTATAAGTGTGATATAATTTTTTTTTTCGTATTCTTTTTAGCAAACCTTTTTAATTGATAATTTATGATGAAAAATAACTAGTCCGCCATCTTTGGGAGTTCGTCATATTGGATGTCGAAAGACGACACTTAGCTAATCATGCATTGTCATCTAAACCAAACGTGTATGTGTCACCGTAAAATTGTAAAAACCGTTAGATTATAATCTATCTCACGAGATTGTAATCTGTCGAAAGAATGTGAACTGTAACATACCTACTACTTACAATTTTGTAGGGAATAGGTGTTTTTTTTATTACCGCTGAAAATTTTCTGTGTTCTGGGGGTCTAAAATTCTCAAAATGTTATGAATTATCACTTTATGACCATTTTATAAATCGTAACGTGATTCATATTATTATTCTATTATGATTCTGCTAAAGCAGCCATTTTAGACCCCCAGAATGATGCATTGAATATGTGGTAACCGTTCGTGCGTCGATGTTCCTTCTACCCTATATAGAAGTTTTAATGACATTGACATTGAGCTTTTTAACCAACTCTCTTAATTTACGCTCAAACGTAGGATTTGATTGGTAGTATGATAAATATTCACACAAATATTAAGGTTAATTTACGATTTAAATGTTTGCCCCTTTCGGGGCACATACCGAGCCAGCGGCCTCGTGTTTTCTGTCCCTAGAGGGGCCGTACCGAAATATACGGTCAAAATAACAATAAGTAAAAGTCAAAGAAGAAAGGAAGGTATGTCTTGTTAAGTATTTTGCGAGTACATAACTAAATAAATAATAAATAAAATTAACCTATCAATCCAATTTACCGCGTAAACTGTAAACCTGCAGTATGCTATCATAGAACCAGCCACAAATCTAGCAGGTCACGCCGCTCATAAAATGTATTGAACCCACGTTCCGTACACAACGCTTTCGTTTTAGTAAGCCGATCCGAATGTATCGATGTTTTGGGGCGAGCATATGCTTGAGCTGTCCATTTCATTTGTTATATTTGAAAAAAAAAATGCTGTTATGCAGGGTGTAAACAGACCCTTCACGAAGCCGTCAACTAAGCATTATGTACATCATCAAACAAGGTAACTTTATGCAAAAATTATTGCTGGAAAACAACTTTTTTTTGGGTTGAAATGCAAGGCTTAATGTAACGCATTCAAAACATTGTGCTGATGGATGGATTGAACAGTATGGGGGTCGTGGAGGTGTTTAAAGTACAGTTCTTACATTAAAAACATGTATTAAAAAAAAAAGTGAAAAAGTTGGTACTTTGACCCCCAATATCTCCGTAACTAGAAGGTTCCCAGGTATGGTCTAGCACAAAAAAATGATCGGACAACAAGTGCCCTTTGGCTTCGTTAGGGGTCTTGTTACACCGTTTATTTAGCAGGTCTCTGATATGTTTGCGATGACCGCAAGGAAGAGCTATCTCTTTTCATGAAGTAGTTGCTTGTGAACTACTCAGTAAAAAATACCAGGGAGCAATTAACCGGGTTACAATTTTAACCGGTTAGACTTATAACCCATATGTTTCTAAACCATTTACATATTACTGGTTAACCAGAAAGAAAGAGACAAAGCACCGTGCGGGGGTAACTCCGTCACTCTCTTGCATATTTTTTACTAGCGGCATCGCTCCCATTATGTACGGGAACGTTTTAAATGTAGCTAGTGACACTCGAGGATAATGTAGCTTCCCGTAGTTAGTGTAAGAATTTTTGAAATCGGCTCAGTAGTTCCGAAGATTACCCCTTCATACAAACATACAAAAAAAAACTATAATATTAGTATAGAAGTACAAAAATGAACTCTGTGCGAGAACCGGTTATTTTAGGCTGATTAACCTTATTATACGGGTTAACCTGTGGGGTTAACTTTTACTCTAGGGGTTTTTATCTCACGGGTAACCTTTTTGGGCCCCGAAAAATACATATTTAAAGTTCGTGCTACACTGTCACATAGACCGTCCATGTTTTTCGTCCAGTCATGTACTACTCGTATCAACATCGCGCCCAATCTGTCTCGTGTTGATACAACGCCATCCCGAGAGCCACTAACACTTCGGGTTACTGAGGAGCTACGTCAGGTACCTACAATTTTGTATGTGTAACTTTACACATGAATAGCTGTTTCTTTGAAGTGATTTTTGTTGTTTAATTTAATTTATAATCTTATTAAGATAATAACGAAAAGATATGAAAGAAGCATTGCAGAAGTTAGGTAATTATTTATTGAGACACTGAAAATAGGTACTGAATTTTAGTATTTTAAATTTGAAGTGCCAAAACCATTACAGTCTGAATATTGCGAAGCTTCTGACCTGAACCAGATTATTGTTCCTAAAACCCGAATGCAATTGTGACCACCACCAACTCTACAACAAACAAATCATTGTGTAATCCAAACTTCTTGAACAAATCACTGCATGCCCAATAATAAATAGTTATTTTACACCATTATGCAAGCTGCGCCACTAATCCTTTTGTCTAATTTACGACTATCTGATACCAACAAACGTATCTTTCGGATCAATCAGTAATGAAAAGGGAGCTGTCTGTACAGTCACCGACGAAAGTGCTAAGCCTGGTTCGTCCCTCGGAGCAAACACACGCGATCGGCGCGTGCCGTCCCATTACATACACATTACGGAGATATTTGGACTATTACCGGACGGTTATCGCGTTATCTTCGGTATCAGATCATCCCGGATTATGTGGAGTCTGGGAAACTTACACAACCGATGTGCCAGCTTCGAGTTACTGTTGATTTTTTTAACTAACAATTTATTGCAAGGAAAAGATCGTAAGAATACCAGCATGCCTGAGAGATATTTCTTGACGGCATGTAAAGCCAAGTCAGAGACCCATGGGCGGCATAAAAACTCTGACACCAGGTTAAGCACTAACCACACGATAAAGAAAGAAGATTGCAAGGCCATTAAACTATTTGGACCCGAAACATAAAGGTGTTAAGAAAAACAGCACAAAAAATGTTACGCTATGTAAACACACGTTTTCGTACAGTCAGGTGTTATGCGAAACCTGTGCGAAACAGAATGAGGTGTAAATCATTATATAATAGATTAAAAATAAAACGGGGAAAAGAACCCATAGAATGCAATAAAAACGACAGTCATAACACCACTTTAATAAGAAACATTGCTTCCGATCCCCGACACCATCAAATTACAACAGACGAAGGGGAGGACTCACTTAAATATGAATCATTTCATTATAATGCCGTATTCAATCCGAGTAAACCTCACTTCATGTTGTTATATTACAACAAGGGGAGCGTACAAACATAAAAATGTATTATACTCGTGCACACTAAGCCCCGTGGAGACGATAACTGACACTTAATACCATAGAGCGTGACCGCATTACTCTGTGATCTATGGTCCGCGGAATCTGTGCGCGCAATTTTATCTATGAATCGCCATCGTCGAGCTGTCAAAAAATGGAGGGAACCGAAATCGGTTTTGTGCAAAAGTGTATTTCGTTAATCTGCAGGGCACTTTGTTCCTTAATACTTTGAATTAAAATGCTTATTTGAAGAACTGTTTTTTTTTATTTGTTTACATGCGAACATCATATCTACATGTATAGGCGCAAGACAGAAAGTTGAATGGTTTGGTGTTCTTTTTGGTGTCGTGCGAGGGGAGGCCGAGGTTTTATGGGAACAGCAAATTCGGCACGTGTCAACCGATGGAATTAGCCGTAATACTTGCATTAATAAAGTGTGAAATTGCCGCCGGCGGCCGGTGTTTGTTATAATTCTCTATTAGGCATTTTTTGAGTTTCCTCCCCCGGGAACGACTCGAAGTAAGCCAAATTAGATTGTTCTTTTGCGGATTAGGCGTATTTACAGAACCAGCTCCCTCACTCTTAACGGAAAGTCGTTCAATCGTAATAATAAAACAAATTATCGAGTGTAAATTAAGGTGACTGACTGACTGCACCTATTCGGAGTTTCCAGTTAATTGTTGATGTTTTTATTTCAATTTTTTAATTACATCAGTGGTGTTCGGTTGCGTGACGGGTGATACCTGGCTACAATGGCCGGAGCGTTGTATTTAATCCCGGCGTGGTTTTACGGTCAGAGCATTTTATTGATTGCTCCGGCCAGTGAGCCGCGACGCCCCGGACTGGATAAACAAGGGCTAAAAAAATAATAAAAATAAAGATGGCGAACGAGGCACCGCCCCCCGCTGTGACGGTAGCTACCGTTTCCAAATGACATTCTCAACCGAACCAAATGCTGTGGATCGTTGGATCAACGGTATTAATCGATATCGATGTCTTGAGCTAGCTTCTACTATTTTGAAAGGTGTTATCACAGTAGTCAGTGTCTTATCTTATCAGTTAGTTATAAACAGGAACAAAACACAAAGACGAGAATATAATATTTGACGACTAACCCAAACAATTCAAAATCATACTCGTAGTTAAAATGGCACCATACAGAAAGTTACAAACAGTTGGGTTTACAGAAAGCAACAAGTTTGAAGGAACTAGGGTTATTTTATTAATTCCAAGCAAACTATAAACTTGCTTAATATGTATTGGGAACGACGTATAACAATAATGTAATGAATCTGACAGCATTTATTTGATTGACTATCGATAAATCGACGCAACCCTACAATTTTCCACAGTCAACCGAAGCAGTAAATCGATCGTAGTTTTTTTCAGTCAATCGTCTTTCAATTCTAACTTTGGTGATATCGTATCGACTTATTCAATTGTGAGGGGCATTCGCATTTGTCGTGGTTCGATCATTTCCGTCGATTTTTTATGGTATCGATGTCGATAGAAGCATCGTCCGATTGGTCACGCGCATTCCTTCGAAGTGGCTGATAGAATTTTCTTGCTGAGGGGTCAGGTGCATCGCAAGATCTTGAAAGCGCACGAGAACTCACGAAGATGCTTCTTGAAAGTGGGTCTGGGTACTATTGAATTGAGTGCTAGATTGTTATTGTTGCTGTTAGTAGCGGTAGCTGCTGGCTTTAGTGCTTACTTAGGTTTGATATTGTTGCACAAATGGTACTGTTTTATGTAGGTAGTTCGACATAACCATATTCGACTTCTTGATATTCGATGAAAGAATAGTGCATTATAAAACCGTCGTGCTTTAAAATACACTGAACTTTAACAGAGTCAAATGAAAGCACTATAGTGAAGGCACCAAAGGAAGTTGAGTGTGCGAAATATGAGGACCTCCTTCTGTCTATAGTTTTGAATTCAGTAAAGCTTGCAGATTATGATTCTGCATGTTGTCAGGAGGTGCCCCACCCCCTTCGATATCAATTAAGCGGACTGAAGTAATTTTAAGACACTTATAACTGGTACTTTGATAAAAAAAAAACAAAAGCGGTTAAAATAAAAACAAGAATTGTTGATAAAAAAATGATTTAATACCGAAAAGCTAATTTTAACATGTCATCCAAAAAAAAAATACAAATAATCAATCTTTTTTTATTTTCACAGAAATTTATTAAAAGTAATTTGCACATCAGATGCTTTACATTTACATTTGTTAAGAGCTTCAGCACAAATATACAGGGTGTAAACAGACCCTTCAGATATCCGTCAACCAAGCATTCTGTACATCAAACTAAGTACCTAACTTTACGCTATAAGTACCTAACTTAAATCTTAAGAAACAATTGGATTTTATCACTAAAACAATCATTAAAATGGTTCCAAAACATCTGCATGTATGAAAAATAAACGGACCAACACACCTCGTGACAACATGCAGAATCATAATCTGCAAGCTTTTCTGAGTACCTTCGAGTTACGGAGATATTGGGGGTCAAAGTTCCAACTTTTTGACAAGTTTTTTTAAATACTAGTTTTTAAGATTATAACTTTTCTTTTAACACGTCCATGGCCCGTTTACTATTCAATGAATCCAACAGCACGTTTTGAGTATGTTACATTGAGTTTTACCATAAAACATGATATTTCAACCCAAAAAAATAATCGTTTTCCAGTAATAATTTTTGCGTGGGGTTACTTACACCCGTAGTTTAAGTCGTGGACTGAACTTAAGTCGGACTTGACACGCCTACTTTCCACCCCATAAGACATATTGACAGCTACAGTTTGTTTATAATTTGACATAAACGCCCACTTTTCAAGAGTTTTGTAGTACAAGAATCTTTTGGCGCTCGAATGAAGCTGACAGGGGGGCGCTGTTGATAAACCTTTTGTTAATTGTTTTGTACAAAATATTGAGAAAAGAAAGAGATGGCTGCGTTAGTTCCGATGTTTGCCTGCGCCAGAAGATCCTTGAAACCGTGAAACTTACGTTATGGCTGATATATATACCTACTGAAATTCAAGTGAATCGACGTGTGTAAAATTGTTTTCTTTTTATAGCCAAAGCAAGATGAATTTTGAGGAATATGTCGATTATGTATACGATACGCCATACAATTATATATCGTGACCCGATGCCGACAACCCGTTAGAATGTTACAACAATAAACAGTTCCAAAAACACTTTCGATTTCAGAAGGAAACCGTACAAAAATTGGAAAGCCATGCGAGAGGTCTTTACCCAGCAGAGGGACATAGAGGGCTGATATTAAATAAAATAGGGAAGATACTGTAGAAGAAAACACTGTTCGTTTTTGGTTCCAACGTTTTCGTTCTGGAAATTTTGACCTACAGCCCGTGGACGGCCATCGACCCTTGTTGATAAAAACTATTTTCCATCGCCTTTAATTTCGAAGCCAGCTAGTCTGTAGTCGGGATTATTAATGAACTATTATTAATATTGCGAGCACTTGCATTATCACAGTGAAATCGGGTGTTGAATTTTCTGTGAAACTTTTTATTCTCGGAATCGATTGATTTGGAAATTGGTGTACACACTCTTTAATTAAAATTATGAGACAATTATGTATCACAGTTTTTCAAAATTATCCCCCAACAGAGTCAAATAGGGCTTCGAAACTCACGTAGACAGGCCATGGCGCACAGTGTTGCGCAGGGCGTGCGGGGCACATTTACCAATTAGTAAGTAGGAGGAATATTTCTGAGGTAGTCGTGTCTGTAAATATATGTGAAAACCCGATTTTCGCGTTGGCTCGTGATACGCGACATTGATATTAAATATTATGTAAAAGTATTATGTCTATATAGATTCCTAATGAATCATTTGATTGTCGTCACCGGTGTCCAATCTCAAACCAGGTTATCAATATTTCACATATGTAACGTAATTAATATTACAATGAACAAGTTATAAGTAAGTACATGTAAGAAAAACGCAAGTGTGTCTGTATAGCTCAAATAAAATGAAATACTTACATTAACTATTATTTATTACCTATTCAACTTTAAAAGTAAAAACTTAAAAATCTTATATAACTATTATAAATGCTAAAGTTTGAATGGATAGATGTTTGTTACTCAATCGCCAGAACGGCTGAACAGATCTGA
The DNA here is from genome assembly GCA_910589295.1 of Noctua janthe. Classification (NCBI taxonomy): domain Eukaryota; kingdom Metazoa; phylum Arthropoda; class Insecta; order Lepidoptera; family Noctuidae; genus Noctua; species Noctua janthe. The sequence goes on along the minus strand of OU342559.1, from coordinate 13,880,319 downwards.
ATGAAACTTGGTACAGAGATAGATTATAGTCTGGTATAGGACATAGATAACTTATTATCTCAGAAGTAAGATCCCGTTGGCATTTCCCGACCTCCACGAAACCGCGGGCATAAATTAGTTGCCAATAAAGCGATAGTAGGGGGTGACTTACCCGTGTTACTACCAATCCTACTACCTGTAATAATACGGGTAATCCCATTGCTTTTGCGGTACTATCGCAGTTGTATAGATCTTAAATAGAAAGAGAAAGAAAAAAATACAAATTTGATGCAACCAAGTTGGATGTAGCGCTCGCCGGCCGCTGTAGTGGCCAGTTTCTGTTATATTGCAATAATAAAATAATCAAATCGAATTCTTATTCGCCGTTGCGTTAGGGGTTTAGCCGGCTGATCTTAGGTTTTTTTTTCAAATGATACGGGTAAGGATAGGTGTAAGCTAGGGCATCCCCATCAAATGAGTTACGTTATGTTAGAACTGGGACCAAAACGCGCTTAAAACATGAGCAGGCGGCTTGCTACTGTTAAACGGAGGAAGAGAAAGGCCGATATGAAACACACCATTATGTTGGGTGAACGAATCCAAAGAAATTCAAGGCTACTCGGTTCATCGTCCAACTGAATTCTTCCCTCAACTCTGGACGACCGGAACCTTCTAATAGAGCGAACTGGCGAAGAAAAGCTCGAAGCTTACTGAGCTCTTTTATCACCGCTGGGTTGAAGAGACCACCATGTACCCGCGACGGATTAAAGGCAGCAGGGTACAATTTATTAAACATTGCCACGCGACCACAGTCATTCATCCTTGGCAATCATCCCTGGCAAAAATGGAATAATAACGGTAGTGACGTAGCCACTTCGGATGCCTTATTTCTTCAACAAACCATGTAGCTTGTCAGCTTTCAATAATCGCGGACGAAGGTCATGGGCAACAACTAGTATGTTTATAATTGTGTGATGTTCATATTTATATTTTTGATCTCTCGTTGGACAACTAGTTATAAGCGCCACTGCATGGTGTGAGGTTATGGGTTCGATTCCCAGGCCATGCAGTGTTGTTGGGTTTTACTAACCTAGAGACTGGATCCAGTCTAACGTAGTCCTACGTGAATAAAAATTAAAAATTTCCTTTGCTTGTCAATAAATGTGTAATTTAGATAATTTTGTTATTTGTTATACGTGATACTACTTTTAAATAAAATAAAAACCAGTTGGCTTGTATAATAATAATTTCATTTATTTTTTCGCCCTTGTCCCTTGTAACCTCGCTGAATCGAAGTAGCTGGGCGGCACTCAAACGTTCGAGTTTTGCCTTTTGGTATGTTTCTTCTGCTGCCTTCACCAGCCACTTTTACTCCTCCATTTTCAGCTGATGTAACTGGTTGGGCTCGCCTAACCCAGCGAGCCCAAGCACATTTTTTCGCTGATGGGCTGCCCGACAACGTGGTATTTTGATGGAGCTTGTGCTTGCGGACAAGTTTCTGTACGCACGACTTTTCACCAGCCAAAAAGAAAATTCTTGATGCCATTATTTTAAGTGAAAATCTTATAAATGAACCACGAAAAAATAAATATTTATTTTCAAGTTCTTTGACAAATGATGTCAACCAAGAGCATTCGGTAGAACATCAATTTATGATAACTCTAGCATTGTGACGTATTTTAATATAACATTTTTAGCATACAAAGCAGCTTGCAACCTTCATGCAACATACTTTTTTGGGTTTGAAATGGACAGCATGTTTTTGAGGTAGATTAAGGTGAGTACTCATATGAGCATTTCCACGTATTGTAACATTGGTTGATAAATTGAGGAATGATATAATGCAAGGTTGCGGTTGAAATGATGAGCAGATGAAATGATGATGAGATCTTTGGCTTGGTCATGTTGAGAGGACGAGTAAAAGGAGACTAACAAAACCCGAAAGAGAACACCCCAGAAGGACAAACTTTATTAGTATTGTTCTTCAAACAGGTCAGGTGGCAGTGACCAGATGTATGAACGTGAACGAAGCAAAAGGAGTAAGCCGGTGGTGTTCTTTAGTGACTGTCCTTACTGTGTGGCATTTACTCTTCGTTGATATGTTGAACTTGCAAGTCGCGTGTGCTGCAGTTTATCTTGATGAGTTATATTTAAAAAAAACACTGACCGCATTAGGAGAAGAAACGACCAGCACGACCCCTCAGTCCACGCACCTCATTTCATGTTGTACGATTTGCCCGCGCTCGTGTTTTTGCTCGATGAAATGTTACAAGCAAATCAAAATCAAGTTTTAACAAAGTGTCAAGTGGCTCATGTCTTGTTACAAATGCAACTTCTAGCTAGTCTGTCCTCACCTTATGAACATCATTGAGTGGGTGTTGCTGATGCGGTGGTGGGCGTTCTTCACCTGTTGCCATGACAACAAATGTCGTTTTAAGTTCAAAAATGGACTTAAGTCGGCTTCTGGAATACGGGTGTTAGTTTGATGTACAGAATGCTTGGTAGAAGGGTGAAGGGTCCGTTTACACCTTGTAGATATGTTACAGCGAGCCTTTATGTAATAATCACTACATAGTATAAAACAAAGTCGTTTCCCGCTGTCTGTCCCTATGTATGCTTAGATCTTTAAAACTACGCAACGGATTTTGATACCGTTTTTTTTAATAGATATGTATTTTTTTATATGTATATATTGTACCCGGGGCGGGTCGCTAGTTAATCATAAGAACTGGTATTTCAGATATGACAAACTATAAATGAATTTGAAACATTTATTTGCTGTTGTAAATGTTGACAAAGGCTATGAAAATGTACCGTACACTGCTTTATTGAATCAATTTTTAAATCTTGACATATACTTGCAATAATTTGTACCTTTTCTAAGAGGAACTCGTGGCTAAATAATAACAGCCGCTCGGGTCGATCTTTAGGTTAAGCCGTGCTTGCCTAGGTTGGTCTGTGGATGGGTGACCGACCATTACATACCGAGTTTCCTCCGTGCCTCGGAAAGCACGTTAAGTCGTCGGTCCCGGCTATCATTTGTAGATCTTTGACAGTCGTTAGGTAGTCAGTGGCCCAAAAGTCTGATAACCAGTCTTACCAAGGAGTATCGTATTACCCAGTACTGACTGGGATGTGGAGGTCAGATAGGCAGTCGCTCCATGTAAAATACTGGTATTCAGCTGTATCCGGTTAGACTGGAAGCCAACCCTAATATAGTTGGGAAAAGGCTAGGCAGATGATGATCAGTTTGTACCTTTTCTCTGAGAGCTATATTAAAATGTTTGTGGCTAAAGACATTCACTTATTGACTAAGTTAGACCAAGCAAATTCCAGTAGCTCAAAATTCCCAGACCAACAACAAATAACTTAACTCATCATTAGATACGAAAATGTCAATCACAAAAAATCAAATTAATGTAAAAAAACTCATCATCATTGGTGTACAATTAAGGCAGTCACTGACTCCCCGAGGGGTATATCAATTCCATGTATTTAGCACGGCGGTATCGGATTGTTGTGTTGAAAACTATTAATTAATGTGCGCAAGAGTCGGTGCCCCGTCGCGACTGATCCTGCGCACTGCATGGGGTAGCCGACGTCCTTGATTGTAGGAACACCATGTATACACGGCCTTAAATGAACTTCACACCTGCGTAGGATTTTGATGATTAATAGAGCGATTTATAAAGTGGGACAGCAATTTGTGTTTTTCTTTTAGGGTTCCGTTGTCAAAAGGCAAATTCGGAACCCTTATAGATTGGTCCTGTCTGAGAGAGATTTCGAGACTGTAGGCATTACACAGTTGAAATTTGGAGAGTAGGTGTCTTCTATAAACCGCTACACAATTTAGCGAAGGGAAACTGAAAAAAAATTTGGAGTGGCCCTATGTAAGTGAGGTTTGATAAAAAATGTACGTATATATCAACAGTGTGGGGTGTCTACCAACAGAGCTTAAAAAAAATATATCATTTGGTGTTACGGAACCCTCTGTATGCCAGTCAGACTCGCACTTGGCCGGTTTTTTTATTAGTTAACTAGATTTGGTTATTTTTTGGTGTCAGCCTATTAATGATTTAAATATTTAAGTAGGTCGATCAAAATATTCTGGAAATGTTATTTAGAATATTATCTAGCCTCGACATAATGAATCAAAGATAATTTTAAAATGAACAGCCAGCAACCTCGTTGAATGAATAATCCTGTTAAAAGAATAATGTTAGAATAGAAGTATTGAATTTGATTTATTAGAACTGAACAGCATTTAATAAAAAAATACACAACAAAAGAGTAAAGAGTACAAACCATAACTTTTTGTATATAGGTTCACACCTAATAAGTATAAATAAACAAACAAACCTCATACAACAAACTGGAAATAAAATAACCGCAAGATGATGACTGTTCGCGTTATCTAAGCACAAATTTCACAGCAGAACATTTATTATTATTATTTATTTATTTACCACCAAATTATAGCCACATTACAGACCATAAACAGTAAAATTACATTAAAAAAAAATATTAAAAATTATAATAGCTAAAACATCAATACTTAAACATGACCAAGCTCATTGTTGAGACCGCTTTCAATTATCATTTGTGCCCTTCAGATATTCTTCTATTTCACCTTTTAACGAACTCCGAAATTCCTCTACATCTACGAAAGCAAAACCCACTACGACCACAATAGGACGATGTCTTCTCCCAATTCTACAAATTGATTCAGAACTTATTTGGTCCGTATCAAATGAGGCGTTCTGTTAGATTGGATGCTGGCATTCCTTTGTCATTCCAAGGGAGACGAGAGCACATTAGAGGCTAGTATTGGTAAGGATTAGGGAAATAAAAAAGGAAGTGTGGCAAGTAAATTAATGTAACTATAATGATTTGTAGTTTATGGTGGGAAGATGTAAGAATTAATTTGTCATGGACACCTAGCAGTTTTATATCATTATGTGTTCTAGCAGTGATAGTGGTGAGGAGCTCGTGGCTAAATAATAACAGCCGCTCGGGTCGATTATTAGGTTAAGCCGTGCTTGCCTAGGTTGGTCTGTGGATGGGTGACCGCCCATTACATACCGAGTTTCCTCCGTGCCTCGGAAAGCACGTTAAGCCGTTGGTCCCGGCTGTCATTTGTAGATCATTGACAGTCGTTAGGCAGTCAGTGGCCCAAAAAACCTGACAACCAGTCTTACCAAGGGGTATCGTATTACCCAGTACTAACTGGGTTGTGGAGGTCAGATAGGCAGTCGCTTCATGTAAAATATTGTTATTCAGCTGCATCCGGTTAGACTGGAAGCCGACCCCAAAATAGTTGGGAAAAGGCTAGGCAGATGATGATGAGCAGTGATAGTGGTGCGACCGTCGAACTGCCAAGTCCATAGGTTTAGAGTTCGAACCCAAGGCACGCACCTATAATTTTTCGGATCCATGTGCGTGTTGTATAATTATCACCTGGTTTCGGTAAAGGAAAAAAAAATACGGAAACCAGCATACCTGATAGATATTTCTTGACGGCATGTAAAGCCAAGTCAGAGGCAGAGGCATGGGCGGCATAAAAAATCTGACAACAGGTTAGGCACCACAGCCACACTATAAATAAAGAATATGGCAAGGCCATTCATCTATTTATACCCGAAACAAAATGGTGTTAATAATGAAATTTTTGTGCTGTATTGGTAATACAGCACAAAAAATGTTACGCTATGTAAACACACGTGTATCTTTAAAGATAAAGAAGAAGATGGAAATCTAAATTGTAGAAATCCTATACCATAGCTGTATTGGTGGCACAGTTATAACAGCCATCGACTTGTGAGTCGCGTTAGACCCGGACTCCACCAAAGCGGAGACGAGAGGAAACGTGTGAAGTGGAGAGGAGAGGAGATGCGTAAAAGCTTGGGTATATCCACCGAATCTGTGCGGAGAGGAGAGGAGATGTGTAAAGCGGAGAGGAGAGGAGATGTGCAAAGCGGAGAGGAGTGGAGATGTGCAAAGCGGAGAGGAGAGGAGATGTGTAAAGCGGAGAGGAGAGGAGATGTGCAAAGCGGAGAGCAGTGGAGATGTGCAAAGCGGAGAGGAGAGGAGATGTGCATAGCGGAGAGGAGAGGAGATGTGCAAAGCGGAGAGCAGTGGAGATGTGCAAAGCGGAGAGGAAAAGAGGTGTGCAAAGTGGAGAGGAGAGGAGATGTGTAAAGCGGCACGCTACACACACAGCACACCGCTCACTGCCCGCCGCCCACTTCTTTTCTTCAACCGTTTCCACTTAAGCTAAGCGGAGACGAGTAGTGTAAATAACGAAATTCTATTGGTGGTTTAAAACACATCTCCTCTCTTCTCGTCTCGTCTCCGATTCGGTGAAGCCGACCCTGAGTCTGGGTTCGAACGAGCGGGCACGGTGCGTGATGGTGTCTCGTGTCTTCAATTTCTTAAGGTCTAAGACAATTTGACTATATGGTTGGCGCAGTGATTAAGCGATTGACTGCTGCGCTGCGTGTCGTGGGTTCGATTCCCGCATGCAATAAATATTGGAATGGTCTGGCTGTTTATGTTTGTAAAATACTAAAATGCACCCAAGATATATGAAAAATGTAGGGCAATTTCTAAAAATACTTTACTATTTTCAAGTCCTTCGAAACTTTCTAACTATGCAGATGATACCGAAAAGTTTTCCTCATTGTAACAACTAGTATAACAACAGACCGTACGTACCTACCGTTAACCGTAGTGTCTTAGTGCCGACCATCGGAGTCCACACAACACACACACACACACACACACACACTTAAAACACAACTAAATGTAACTACATACTTATGATCCTAAGTAGGCCTGTACGATTTATTCATAAACCAAATTCATTATCTTATATTCAGTATTTTCACAAAACAACATGAATACTTATTCAAGATAACATCATAAATGAAGCAATAATTTTGCGACCAATAAATAAAATTAAATGTAGGTGCGATTGCTGACCAAAACAAACCGTTCGTTTATCAATTCACTATTAGTTAAAGATATTGTTAAGGGTCTGTAAGTCAATGGAACGGAAGCTGCACGCTCTTAAATAGGGTTTGATAGTGCATTGCCGGCTGCAAAGTGAATAGAACCCTATCTTGTACAAGCTATGGTTGGATTTTTGTGGAAGAGTTTCGAGGTCGCATGTATTGTTGCATCGAAAGTTTTGGTTATCGACGGATCGTATGTGTTGATAAGAATTTTTAATTAAATGTGTTTCAATATGATTTATGTCTGTTTTTAGATTAAAAACAATTTTACCGACTTTAATGAGAAAATAGGAGAAATTCGATTTTTCAAACAAAACGCCTGTAATCCCCGGACAGTTTGGCAAAGGGGCACCTATTAGTACACCCACAATACCCATTTATATTTAAGTCCCAAAATAGGGGGCTAGCCTATTTCCATCAATATTTTGCTCGACCTGGGATTGCACCGCGAATTTGTTGCTTAGCAGTCGCGCTTATGACCACTGGGCCAAAGATCCAGTATAACAATGGTTGATACTTACTCAAATAAAATAAGAGGAATTCTATTTTTTCGACCTCTTAACTTTTAAAGTACAATTTGAAAAGTTGCAATACACTTCATGTAAAATTTCTTAAAGCAAATATTTCTGTGACAAAAAGTATATTTTATTTTTTTAATTTATCTGTGAAATTTTATCGCAAAGAAGGCCAGCATTTTCAGAAATAAGCAAAAAAGCGAAAAAGCAATCATGAATATATCGAAAAATAAATTGGTAAACGTATGTTGGTATTACAATAATAAATTGAGCCACGGTGACATTTAAAACGCTAAATTTTACAGAAATAGGTTTAATAATAACTAATGTAATAGCATTGTTATTGCGTATTCCGCAACTTATTTTTAATTTGTACCCTGTCCGATATTTTATAAGATTTTATCGATAAAAGAAAAAGGGCCAGTAGCAGGTATTCATTAATCAATCCTTAATTAACACGTGTACGCAAAACATTTACACTCCTCTCAATTAACAACAAGATTTGTAAAGATAAAATGCAAATTTCCTCCACACGCATGTTTCACTTCACTCATCCTTTTCTAACAACAGAGTATTGTATATCCCCATCTTTTTCCATTACAAATGTTTGACACCGCTCCTTGATCGTTTTCAGTTGTTCCCGATATTTTTTAACGCGTTTCTCTCATCTCTTTTACACTCATAACGTTTTCATTATGCTCTCTTCCTTTTATCATTATCAATAATGACGTTCGATAAATAAAACATCTTCTCTTTACATTTATTTCGAGAACGAAATGAAGAAATCACAGATATAGATAGTATATCAGTGGAAGAAATATTTCGGTGTTTATTAAATTGCATCGATGAATTTTTCTCGTAAAGGGCATCGCGTTGTTAACTGCCGTATAGAATGTAATTAATTTCATTATTTAACACTTCGAGCGGCTGGTAATGAAAATATATATAACGGCGCGCGATGATTTAGTTGGTTTATTGTAACGCTTTTTATAAGTTGTAATCGATTGTTTTTATTCTGTGGTTTAAAATTTATTTTGGAGCAGTTAGCACCAAATGGGGTTGTGGTTCGCTCAGCGGACAGACCTCCGGCGCGATCTCATGACGACATGGAGAGAGCGACTGCCGCAACCCCGTGCAGGGCACGCCACCATAGTGGCGATAAGTCCCCTCTTTGAGGAGTGGCTAGAAAGGTGCCACGGCGCCCTAACCTTCCGCCTGACGCAGGTTCTCACCGGAAACGGTTGTTTCGGGAGGTTCCTGCATAGAATCGGGCGGGAGGACACGCCCGGGTGTTTCCATTGCGTGTATCGTCCGGAAAGATACGGTGGAGCACACCGTGGAGGTCTGTTTCGCTTGGGTGGAGCACCTGGCACCTGGTAGCGGCGATTGGCGGTGGCGACCTCTCGCGTCCGGCCCTGGTACAAGCCATGGTACGGAACGAGAGGGAATGGGAAGCCGTCACCTCCTTTTGCGAAGCAGTCATGCTAGCGAAGGAGGTGGCGGGACGTGAGTGGGAAAGAGCCAGCCGCCGCGGGAGACGCACCGGGCGTCGAAGGTCACGTGCTGGCCCCCGGCTACCGTAGGCGCGGGCCTGTGGACGGTGAGAAATGGGCTAGCTTGCCGTCCGGCCGTCTTATGACGACAGGCCGTGTCAACGGTGCGTTCGTGTTCCACGCGCGCCTCATAGAGATGTCAGCAACAAGGAAGGGGTCCGGAGCAAAGGGGTAAAGAAGGAACATGTATGGGTTTTTGGCAGTAGAAGTCTGACACTCCCTTCCGCTCCGCACAGAGCGGCGGGGGGGGTCATTTGATGATTGCCCATCCGAAAAAAAAGAAGTGCCTATCTATCAATGTCTGGTGACCCTTAACACTACTTTTAACTCCTAATTATGAGGTCACCGCATATGTATTCTCCCGACTCAAGACCCCATACATCACGCAGCATCTAATCTCTACAGATTGTTTACGCGATCGCACATTATTTAGGTCGCAGTGAATGAACAACTGAATGGACGAGATAACACACAGCTGTGATTCAATGAGCATGAATAATAATTAACACGGTGTTATCGATGCGACGCACAAATCATTACCAATGCTGTTTTATAGTCCAATTAAATTTGTCGGGATGGGTGGGTGTGAGAGTGAGGTACACACAGCTCCATTAAGTGGTTACCCCCCATGTACCATGTGCGTTCAAATCCGTGATAGGCCCAAGTTGGTTTTTGTACTTTGCAAAAAAAAAAAAAAAATTATAGTTTTAGTGAATAAATATATCAATTTATTTTTTAAAAGTCTGATTATATTTTTTTTTTCAATAAACAATTTTTATTTTTTTATTTTTTTCAAGTCTAACGACAAGCAATAATAGAGTTATCAATTACGAAAAGTTATTCAATGTCTAAATAGACCAAGGTTTTAAGACCGCCGTGTATATGATTGGGGTTTCAAATCCAAGGCGCAAAATGTGCTTTGACACAAAAAAAAATATTAATAATAATTTAATAATTTAATTTTCAAAATTCCATTTATTTCAGGTCCGAGACCCATAAATATACATGCATGCATATGCATGCGTATTATGCATTATATTTTTTTAACATAATATTTATTTTTATTTTGTATTAGTTATATTTATAAAGAATTTAAAAATCAAGAAAAATAAAATACTTTTATAATATTTATTATTGCTATTATTTCACAAAAGTTTGATCTTATTTTATAACAAAAAGTTATATTTTGTACATTTTTGAAATCATTTTCAACCTGACACAGAACGGTAAATTGTAAAAAACCTAAGAAATTTTAAATATTGAGAGCTAACAGGGCACTTCCCCCTTAACCACATTTTTTTTACGTTTACACGTCCTTAAACTTTACCCAGCGATTATAAATAAATCCCTATATTTCTTGGTGCAATCGTGCGTAACACAGCGAAGCGCGGGCGCAGTGATGTCAAAGGAGCTGTTGGTTACTGCCAACTTATCATAATTTCGTATTCGACATCGCGCAAGAGGTTATCGGAACACAGATCCATTCGGACCGCTGCATCCGCTCCTAATGATAATGTTATCTACTATAAACGCAATTACTTGAGGTATTTAGTATGAGATCTTGTGTCTAGGCAATGACTTTTGGAGCTCTATCTTTAAGTTTAGCAACGGTTGCCTAAGTCGGCCTGTGGATGGGTGAACATTGGACGTCTTGATGATGATGATGTTAACAGGTATTTTATTGTCAATAAAAGCATATTACAGTCGTCGTCTTGTTCGTTGTGCTGGCTCGACATTATAAGACAACACAGAAATGCAATATGGTAACATTCAATAATTGTTAGTCCATGAAGCGTTCTTTTGAAAGTGTGAGACATATCTGTAAAACCGCCGATATAGTTGCGCTTTAAGAAACGTGGTTGCTGCCTCACGATATACCATTGCTGGGAACAGTTGATGAGAAGTTCGAGTACACCGGTAAGTCTGCGGTTGGAAGCAGATGTTGGCTTGATCACTGTATTGTTACTGGGGCGGTTTGGCAGTCTGTTAATAGTGTAAGCGTAGGCTATGGTGTTTTCTGGTTTACCACCTGCCATTGACTGTTGAGTACAATTTAAACACTGTCATGCCAAAGGCAAAGCAAACTCCAGGAAAAGCGCCTAACAAAGAACTCCTTGTCCTCGTCGAGGTAGCTTTACAAATTACAGTTAAATAATAAAACTAATCTGCTGCCACGCGGTCAAAACGTATGGAACGGCATTTTTTTTTAAAAGCCCCAATGTCTTTCAAGGCTGGTGGGCCTAAGATTTTATACAAAACTCATGGTAAGTGTGTGCGCTTCGAAGTATCTTATATTTTCACTCTATCACCCACATGAGGTCCTGGGTTCGATTCCCGGGTCGGGCAAAGGGTTATTGGGTTTTTGCATCAGGAATTTCTCAGTAGCAGCCCATAGGCTGGATTTATGCCCGGTTGATGGCAAAAGCCTCGCTTCTATTACAACGGGACTCAAACATAAAAAAAACGTCATCTCTGCCTAACCCTTCGGGGGAAATAAGCGTTATGTTAAGTCTTAGAACAATATTGCCATCAAATTAATCACGTCACCCACATCTTAATTGTAAACGCACATCTTTACTAATATTATAAAGAAAGAGGGCGATTTTTGTGTTTATGCGTATGCGCACTGTCGATGCTGCCGTGTGCATTCGCGGTCTGTTTCTCGCTCTAGCAAATGACGGCTCAGGCAAGTTACTTGTATACAAGTTGCAAATTACTTACAACTTGATAAACCTGGATGCAACTTATATGACGTAGTTTGAACTTTACTTTTTTTTTTCAAGTGACGTGCACATACTGCACATAGAACGCGCAAACGTTAGTTGCCCGTTTCGAATTGCGAACTAGTGACGTGTCCTCCTCAATTGTTGAACATCTCCACTTGTATACAAGTAAAACCTGCATGTAATTTGCACACTCTTGAAAACATGTTTCCAATGCAAGCAACTTGTTCGCAAATGTGACGTTATACTTGCATGTGAGACTTGCCTAATGGAGGAGCTCGTGGCTAGATAATAACAGCCGCTCGGGTCGATCTTTAGGTTAAGCCGTGCTTGCCTAGGTTGGTCTGTGGATGGGTGACCACCCATTACATACCGAGTTTCCTCCGTGCCTCGGAAAGCACGTTAAGCCGTTGGTCCCGGCTGTCATTTGTAGATCTTTGACAGCCGTTAGGCAGTCAGTGGTTCAAAAAGTCCGACAACCAGTCTTACCAAGGGGTATCGTATTATTAGCCAGTACTGACTGGGTTGTGAAGGTCAGATAGGCAGTCGCTCCATGTAAAATACTGGTATTCAGCTGCATCCGACCTGGTCGACTGGAAGCCGACCCCAATATAGTTGGGAAAAGACTAGGCGGATGATGACATGCCTAATGGAATCGTGCCTTAAGCGACAGAAAAGGATAATAGCATGGAAAAGTGCAATTCCGTGCCGCTGGAGAAGTTCAACCCTTATGTATCCACTAGAAGTCCTCTGTGTCAAGCCCAGTCGGAGTGCTTGAACTTGAATAAGTAAGTACTTACCTCTCAATGTTAACGACTTCATTAATTCGGCAGTCAGTAGTTGCGGCCCTTCTAACTAGCACTAAGTTACTTTTATCCTACAAAAGGCGGACATTTTACGACAAAACTCTCAAGTTTATAACTTAATAATGACCCTTTTCACTAAAGACACCTAAAACTGCACACGGTTGGACTTTAAAACCTACACTCGGAGCATTGAGAGTTTAAAATCCAACAGAGCAATAATATTTAGGCATTCATCTCTCAGTCTTAGTGAAAACAGGCATAACTCGTCGAAAGGCTAATGACTTGTGCTTTATAGACTTCAACCAACTTATATGTGCAGACGGGAAAACACAACTAAAATTAATATACTAAGTTTGACATATCGATGCAAATTTTCTTGACAAGCTACGACACCTTAAACTGCACAGTTAAAGTGGCATACAGTTCTGAACTGACTCAAAATGTAAGCAGCTGTTTTTGACGCCCCACCGCAGAGACTCCTTTTAACATAATATAGTTTTGAAAGATGTCATTTTCCAGATTTTATGTTCGACATTTCATGTCTTCAAAGGACAGGAGAACAGTTTCCTGATGGTAATTTTGCGATCCTATTAGTCAGTCGGCGGTTGGGATTTCAACTTTCTTTCTTTCTTTTCTTTTTTAAAAAAACGTTGCCCCACACTAGGAATTTCTCCTGTATCGTGGGTGCGTTTACAAACATTTAAATTCACATACACAAACAGCCAGACCCGGAGCAACTACCTGTAGGCCATACAAATATTTGTTCCGTGCGGGAATCGAACCCGCGACACGAAGCGCAGCAGTCAATCGCTCTACCACTGCGCCAACATTATTAAAGTAATGTCTCCACCTTCTACCATAATAGTAGATATATTAAACTTCACATATAAAGGGTGTAAATAGACCCTTAACGAAGTCGAAAGGCTCTTGTTCTCCCCGTCATTGCGATTATTTTTTTGTTCTAGACCATACCTGGGAACCTTCTAGTTAGGTACGGAGATATCGGAGGTCAAAGTTCTAACTTTTTCACAACTATTTTTTAAATACTATTTTTTAAGGTTATAATTTTACTTTAATTACCCTCATGACCCGTTTACTATTCAAAGCATCCATCAGCACAATGTTTTGAGTGCGTTAAAACTCATGAGTTTTACCGTAAAACGTGATTTTTGTCCCAAAAAAAGTCGTCTGTTACGCAGCAATTCGTGAAAGGTCCGTTTACACCCTGTAGGTAGAGCTAATACAACAAGCAGTAGAGGTCTGTGAAAAAGCTCGCTGGGGGAAGTACCTACTAGTTTACTACCACGAACTGTCACAGTTTGAAGTCACATGGCACAAGAGAAACAGTTTCACCTCAGGATGACGTCTGTGAAGCTAATGACGTCCTAAATTTAAAAGCAATTTTCGCGAGAAATAACGATTGTAACTTGGAGATAGCATCTTTTTCATAAAAAATATGAGTTCCAAAATCAACAAAAATGAGTTTCATAACAACATGAAATTTTAATCAGAATAGAAGGAAAAAACATTTTTAAAAGTTAGTAAGTATTCACATATTAGTGCTCGGCCTAAACCCCCCAGGGTTAGGGAGTACAGTCACGAGCACCAATATGCGTAACGTTATGTTATTTTTTATTTTTTTTAGCTGGTGAATTTGACGCTGTTTCCCTAGCCCTACACTGGCATAAATCGAACGGCATGTACAGCGGCCCGCGGGCATTTTGATCAGACGCGTTCGCTTTAAGTTATGTGTCCCCAGTGAGCGGGCTTGTTGCCCATGATACATGCGTTTTGTGCGACTGTGCTCGTGTTAGTGTTTTAACATGGAAATTCAATTGTTACTGTTTAAAGATCAGTGGTTTATGAACGTTTTTTTGTTGAGTTTTGCGTCGAGCTACACGATAACTGACAAATACGTGCACTGACTGAACAGGTTCACTCAAATCTGTGGTACTTTCTCAAAAGACCATCTCCGACACTAATCTGCGTAATCCTCATATGACTTAAGCAAGATTATTAAGTTTGTTTCGGTGTTTCATCTCAGAATATTTAGATAAGGCACACCGAACACATCTGGTTACTTTTCTAGTTCTTCTATAATTAACAACAGATTGTCTATAATAATGGCAATAGCTTTTTAAACTGTTTTACATCCGTGACCTCTCTAATCCAGGTCCAGTTGAAAACCAGCGTCAGGCACTTGCTGCACTTTTTGCTGAACTGGTCCTATTTGGCTCAGCTATGAGGCACACAGTGTTACCTACATGTTTTGTTTAGTTTTAAGTTTTTTTTTCTTTTTCTTGTATTATTTTTGTTTTATACTGTATGCACTTGTGACATGTGCCAAATAAATGTATTTTCTTTCTTTTTTTTATTTTAAAGCGTTTGTATTTTCTACTATTGTCATAATCTTTTTGTTACTAATACATAACTTACATCGTAGTTAGCTTTAGCTCGTAGCTAAATAATAACAGCCGCTCGGATCGATCTTTATTTTAAGCCGTGCTTGCCTAGGTTGGTCTGTGGATGGGATGACCCATTACATACCGAGTTTCCTCCGTGCCTCGGAAAGCACGTTAAGCCGTTGGTCCCGGCTGTCATTTGTAGATCTTTGACAGTCGTTACAGGTACTCAGTGGCTCAAAAAGTCTGATACCCAGTCTTACCAAGGGGTATCGTATTACCTAGTACTAACTGGGTTGTGAGGATCAGATAGGCAGTCGCTCCATGTAAAATACGAGTATTCAGCTGCATCCGGTTAGACTGGAAGCCGACCCTATCATAGTTGGGAAAAGGCTAGGCAGATGATGACAAAGTGTCACACCGTAATTTCCATTATGATTATTGCTTATAAAAAGTCACGTTGTCAAGGCGCGGGAAAAACTCTACTGCGCTGGCATAGGAAACGTGCGGTTTTAATTATTAACCAACTTCCAAAAGGCATAGGTTATCAATTCGTCTGAATGTTTTTTGAAAACAAACAGTACTTGACAAAGGAATATTTACATCCTCTTTCACAAAAGATTCACTAGCAAAAAAACAAGCTTTTTAGAAAAGAATAAAAAAACGCACATCAAAGTTAGGGTTCTCTATAGGTAGTGTGGAGTTTTTTGATAATGAAGCAGCACACCACTTTTGAATTAAACATATTTATTAAATAAAAGAATCAAGGCTAAAGAAAATATGATTAAGATTAAAATTAATAAAATAAGGTTTGAAAGAAAATAAAAAGTTACATCATAAGTTGAATTACAAAAATAGGGATATGTACCAGGTAAATTTGAAATATTTAAAAAGAAATATTAAATAAATTTAAGAGATTTTTTTTGCCCAGAAACTTCTAAGCATAAAGACTTATAAATTCTGATTTTAAAACATATACGGTATTAGGTACATGGTCAAAACTTGATGTAATTAGGTTAGATATTTAAAATAACATGTGAAAGGGCAATATACGCCTGTCTCTTCAACGTCCAAAGATGCTGTCTTCACTAAAATAGCTTTGTTATAGCCGTCAGATGATTCCCTGAAAATATTTCGTGTATGAATAGTTAGACCCTATATAAGATGTATCTTTTCATACACGAAATGTTTTTAGAGTAACTTCTATAAGTCGTAAAGTCGCCATAGCAACGAAAAAAAAAATTATTTTAGTGTTTTTTTTACAAAATTATTATAATTCTATAATTTTTTGAGACTTCTTGCATAAAACCTTTACTCCCTATATTCTAACAATGACAGTAGGTAAATACGACGTAGTAAACTACCGTAATGGATGTTTAAAAATAAGGAGACAGTATTTATTGTGTGGGTCAAGTAATTTTAAATTATTTATTTTTTATAAAAAAATATACTCAGATAAAAAAAATCCCTTGAAATGGCTTTTTTATAACCGTTAGATGATTCCCTGAAAATATTTCGTGTATGAATAGTTAGACCTTATATATTTCGCTGCTGGATATGATGTTAGATATTACCTCGATTTTTTTTTTTTAAGGATGGATCCAGCTCAACAAGGTGCGATGTCTCGTCACTCCGTTAGGAGTCTTCTTCTAAATGCCTGCGTCAGAAAAAGCAGGACGCGCAACCAAGCTCGCCGACGCTGATCCGAAGAGTTACTTGACAGAGTTTCGCTGTAGTTGTCTAACCTAATTGGGGTTACATAAAAAAGAAAAAGGGCTGGAATTGATATGACCCTTTCTACTGATTTTTAACCTATAACAAATTAAAAATTCGGTTTAAAAACTCAGTTTTCAAGGACAAGATCATCACGAAGAGAAAAAAAAACAACGATAAACAGGATGTTCAATTTTAAGATTCAATTATCAATATGGACCAGGATAAACGTATATATATTTATATAACATGGAAAAGACGCTCTTGTTTCAAAATTCCATTGCCATTAGGCGTGGTCAACTGACGTTAATTTTGTGGTGTCTTTTTTCATACGTTTTTTAACATATCTGCTGTAATATTCCACAAATAATGATAATAAAGAAATCTCATCTGTCTAAAATATTTTCTTTTACAATTTTTTTTTTTTTTTTAAATTGACAATCAAAAAGATGAATATGGCTTTGAGGTTTCAGCAAAAAGGCTTATATGTAGAGGTAACACTGCAGTAGGTACAAATCTACATCCTATTATGTTCTTACACTTTGCAGTCTTTGGTAAATTTCATAGTTCTTTGGCTTAGTTGTATCGTAAACCAGAATCAGATTAAAATTGACTGAGCGTGATCCTAATAACTTAAATCTAGCCTATTTTTCTTTGACAGTGTCGGATCTATCTCATCGACGATCGAATCTCAATTATCTTTAAACACACCATAGTCTGAATATGTAGTTGCACTAACACCCGTATCTATAGTCAAGTTAAAGTCCTTTTGGCTACTCAGTTTCGATTATGAAAAAACAGAGGACGTGTTAAAGATAATGTCATAAGCGCATAGGTATACGAGTAAGTATCACACTAACACTTGCAACCACTCTTACCCTTCTCACATGCACTCACACACCCACACCTACAACACTACACTCACTACACCTACTGCACTACACTTCCCACACTACATTCACTACACCACACTCTATCCAAACTACAGATCATTTTTTTGTTCTAGACCATACCTGGAAACCTTTTAGTTATGGATATATTGGGGATCAAAGTTCAAGTTCAACTTTTTCACAAGTTTTTTTTAAATACATGTTTTAATGTAAGATTTTTACTTTACACACCTCCACGACCTCCGTACTATTCAATCCGTCCATAAGCACAATGCTTTGAGTGCTTTCCATCGAGTCCTACCGTAAAACGTGATTTTTCACCCTAAAAAAAAAGTCGATTCCCAGCAATAATTTTTGCGTAAAATTATTTGGTTTGATGTACAGAATGCCTGGTTGACGGCTATGTGAAGGGTCTGTTTACATACTGAATAGTACGTTAATTCTCAATTCAACAAATTAGTATTGATTCGGAAATTATTTATAACAACTCTGGTACGCAAAGACGAATTACTTAATTGAGAACGTTCATCTTCGCGATGTACGGAACTCCGAAAGTTTGCCATGACGAATTCATCTTCATATCTTAAATAAGAAAGAAAGAAAATATATTTATTTGGCACATGCCACAAGTGCAAACAGTACAAAAAAAAATAAAAAAAAAATCTAAACAAAAAAATAAAAAAGTGTGATACTGTGTGCCTCACGGCTGCGCTAACGATTAAATTAATAACGATTTATACGCAAAAAAAAAAAAAAAAAAACTTGTTTATAGATAGGGGTGTAAGACTAATCCTACATAGTTATAGTTATAGTACTCCTAAACAAACAACTAAAAAATCACTAGAGCCGAATCCAGAAATACTGTAAATAATTGAACGTTTTGTCAGAAACATGAAAGAAAGCAACAATCCTATAGCAGTTTGTATGATTTAGTTGTGTTACGAATAAAGTAGAAACGGTGCCATAATACGATAAAACTATTGGTATATATCTTGGCCATATATCATCTTTATGGCCCATTCCGCCGGTACATTTCGGCAATTTCCTGAATTATTGTACCTACACCGTTGTAGCAAACTACCGAAATGAAGTTCTATTGCTTCTCTCCTGATGTATGCTTATAGGTACTACCTTGCTTCGCCGTCTTTGAAACTAACTATATGAACAAAAGAAAGATTATTTGTTTTTACCAAACGTGACGCATGTAACACCCAAGTCGAAGTTGTAGACGATTATGTCTACCTGGGACAAACGATCCAGTTAGGTAGGTCTAACTTCGAGAAAGAGGTTAATCGTCGAATCCGACTCGGCTGGGCAGCGTTCGGGAAGTTGCGTGTTATCTTCTTGTCCAACTTACCGCAGTGTCTCAAGACGAAAGTCTATGACCAGTGTGTGTTGCCAGTGACATACGGGACCGAAACATGGTCGCTCACAATGGGCCTCATCAGAAGTCCTAAAGTCACCCAAAGGACAATGGAGAGGGCTATGCTCGGAGATTCCTTGCGTGATTAAATCAGAAATGAGGAAATCCGTAAGAGAACCAAGGTTACCGACGTAGCCCGAAGAATAGCCAAACTTAAGTGGCAGTGGGCAGGGCACATTGCTCGCAGAACGGATAGCCGATGGGGCCGGAAAGTTCTGGAGTGGCGACCGCGAACTGGAAGACGTTGCGTTGGAAGGCCTGCCACTAGGTGGACCGATGACCTGGTGAAGGTTGCAGGGATCCGCTGGATGCGAGTTGCACGGGACCGGTCAATGTGGCGACACTTAAGGAGGTCTATGTCCAGCAGTGGACGTCTTTCGGCTGAAATGATGATGATGATGATGATGAAACGTGACGCATTTGTAATAAAGCACATACCAAGTTTAATACTCAGCTATTTTCATTTAAACATTTCAGTACCGTTGTCAAGAATGTACCGAAGAAGAATGTGCCGAATGTCATGTATGTACATTTACATACAAGGTGTAAACGGACCCTTCACGAAGCCGTCAACCAAGCATTCTGTACAACAAACTAAGTAACTCAACGCAAAAATTATTGCTGGTAAACGACTTTTTTTGGGGGTGAAATATGACGTTTTACGGTAGCACTCAATATAACTTAGTACTCAAAACATTGTGCTGATGGATGCATTGATTATTACGGGGTCGTGGAGGTGTTTAAAGTAAAGTTATAACATTAAACTTGTATTTAAAAAAAAAAACTTTTGAAAAAGTTGGAACTTTGACCACAATATCTCCGTATTTAGAAGGTCGGTATGGTCTAGAGAATAAGTGCCTGGCGGCTTCGTGAAGGGTACTTTTACACCTATAGCATTAATGTAGCGCCTAGAGCTAGAGGCTAGCGAGTCGTCTAGCGAGTAGCGAAGTGAAACGAACGTTCGCTAAATGTTCGCAATCGGCCGCTTGACGGCCTCGCTCGGCGTGTGCTATCGAAGTAGCGTGCTTCCAGCCGCTAAGCAAGCCACGTTTCAGTACTTTCGTAACCGGTCACGGTATTTTACTATGTAAATAGTGTACTTTTTCTGAAGTAAAAGACTCAAAGTTTTACCTACCTGCCTTTAAGGAGGTACAACCCAATATTTCTTTTAAAACTCCTCTTGTTTGTTCATTTATTATTTTCCTTAAAAATATATTTACAAAACACCCAGTGTCCATGACAATGACAAATAAATATCACCAAGTCGATAAATTATAACAATTAGGGATGTGACATTAATTCGATTTGACAGAAAACATATTTCGGTAGCTTATTCGGCAGTTACTTTTTTTATTTTTCATTGTATATACTTTGGTACTAGGTAGGTACTTTTCGAAAACTGGAAAGTATACCAAGAAAGGAATTTAAGTTTTTTGATTATAAAACGATTCCACTAAAACATCGCATTACTTCGCATTAGACATCATGTTTCTTTACCAGCCTTTAGCATGCGAAATGCTTTCATATTCATCATAAGTTCATTGGGGTCACGTCATTGCATAAGTTCCTAGGACTAGCTGCAATAACATCCCCCGTTACACTCTTAAATTGTCCAGGAATCAGGAATAAAATTAGTTGCTGATTCAATAGCGGAATTATTATAGGAAGTCGTTTGTTTTGGTATGGACATGTATTGAGGAGGGATAAAACGCATGTCTACGACTCGTGTCTACGACTATAAGAGTAATGGACATGAATGTCCGAAGAAAAGATGGGCGGATTGTGTGAGGAATGATATAAAAGAGAAAGGAGTAAATGATGCCGTGACGTCTGACAGGTGAGAATTGAAGAAGAAAACATGTTTCGCCGACCCCAAGTAGAATGGGACAATGGCAGGAAGATGATGATTCTGCAGCGAATATCTTTATGGAGAAGATCTTCCCACCCGGAAGATTTACGCAACCTCCACTAGGTCGTCGGTCCATGATAAAATGGCATAGCACAGCCCTGCTCACCGCCTAAATCAATACCGAAATGGTTCGGTTAATTCAATATAATAATTAGGCAACTGGCAACTGTGGTGATAAAGCCGTGTTCTACTAATACTGAACAAAACAAGCTGGGGTCGGGGTCGGGTGATAAAAGTCTTGTATTAATTTGCTGCCTTAGCCGTGACAGTGTTGCTCACACTACTAAAATAGATCGCGATTGTAAAACTGTTTGTTTTAATTGTTTACTTTAAAGTTGTATGAACTCTTTATAAATTTTACAATTTATGAAGGCCCTTCAGTGTAATATTGTCAAAGAGTCAGTTTTATGGCTGTCCAGCGGTGGTCCAGTATCATCAACTTTCTAACTGACCGACTTCTTGACAATTCCTGCAAATGTGCTTTTTTAATAGCCGTGTATGTCCCACTGCTGGGTAAGGACCTCACCATATCTTTCCAGGCAGGTATTCTTTTCGTGCCACCTCGAACCAGGCACCAAATGGATTCTCTAATAAATTGTTCGAATTAGCGTTTGCGCTGAAGTATCACCCTCACCAATCGCACAGAAATTTTCCCGAGCCTCGATTTCTCATCCAGCTGCAACCAGCCACCCTGCGAAGATTAACCACTCAACCTAGCCGTCCTTAAACTACGTGTGCCGAGCAGCGCTATACCCAAAAGGAAGTAAACGTCGAGCACCAGCTACGGCTAATACAACCGGCCCATATCCACTTCCACGTGAAACATAACGTAACATGACATACCCTAAGGATTAGGCAGAGAATACCTACAGTACATGGTAACCGGTAACCGTGGCTGCTACTAAGAGATTCCTGATGGTGTCTGACATTCTAGAAGAAGAGCTCGTGGCTAAATAATAACAGCCACTCGGATCGATCTTTAGGTTAAGCCGTGCTTGCCTAGGTTGGTCTGTGGATAGGTGACCACCCATTACTTACCGAGTTTCCTCCGTGCCTCGGAAGGCACGTTAAGCCGTTGGTCCCGGCTGTCAGTTGTAGATCTTTGACAGTCGTTACAGGTAGTCAGTGGCTCTAACAGTCTGACAACCAGTCTTATCAAGGGGTTTCGTATTACCTAGTACTAACTGGGTTTTGGAGGTCAGATAGGCAGTCGCTCCATGTAAACTACGGGTATTCAGCTGCATCCGGTTACACTGGAAGCCGACCCTAACATAGTTGGGAAAAGGCTAGGCAGATGATGTCTGACATTCTAGAAGAAAATCAACATTAAGTTTTCGGGTTGACCGCACCTCTTTAAGTTTCGTCGCTCTCAATATCCCTACAGCAGTAACCTCACAGCTTTGTCTCGCCGCTTCTACGATACGAAGGTTATCATAGCCTAATAAATAATTGAGTTGTCTTTTTTCAAGTAACCGCCACTGATAACATGTTTATTGAATATTAACGCTTTCGACGCAATTAAAATAGAAGTTGGACAGTTTTTTAAGGTTGATTATAGGTCAGTCGAACACGTAGTTAATTCTAATCAAAAGTCGGGGAAATCATATGATTGAGTCATTGCCTTCAACTTAGCCATGGTAAGTGTTTATTGATAGCTTTATATTTAGACTTATATAAGGTCTATCTTTTCATACACGAAATATTTTAAGAGTACCTTCTATAACTCGTAAAGTCGCCATAGCAACGAAAAAAAAAATATTCTGAGTGTTTTTTTTACAAAATTATTATAATTCTTAATTTTTTTGAGACTTTTTGCATAAAACCTTTACTCCCATATTCTAACAATGACAGTAGGTAAATACGACGTAGTAAACTACCGTAATGGATGCTTAAAAATAAGGAGCCAGTATTTATTTTGTGGGTTAAGTAATTTTAAATTATTTATTTTTATAAAAAAATATACTCAGATAAAAAAAAAATCCCTTGAAATGGCTTTGTTATAGCCGTTAGGTGATTCCCTGAAAATATTTCGAGTATGAATAGTTAGACACTATTTTTAATAAAATAACATAAAAGAAAAATCTTTAAGCGCGTGGCCAACATCGGCATCGGAACCAGCGCTGCCATCTTGTTTTTCCACACATGTTACAATACTTCTTGTTAACGTCATTCGAGCGCCAAAAGATCTATGCAGAACAGTTTTTTTTTTTTATATATTTTACAACTGTTTTGCGGCAGGAGCTTGTAGCTGAATAGGTAATAACAGACGTTCGGGTCTATCTTTAGGTTTAGCCGAGCTTGCCTAGGTTGGTCCGTGGATGGGTGATCACCTATTACATGCCGAGATTCCTCCGTGCCTCGGAAAGTACGATAAGCCGTTGGTCCCAGCTGTCATTTGTAGATCTTTGACAGTCGTTACAGGTAGTCAGTGGGCCGAAAGTCTGACAACAGTCTTACCAAGGGGTATTGTATTAACTGGGTTGTGGAGCTCAGATAGGCAGTCGCTCCACATAAAATCCTGGTATTCAGCTGCATCCGGTGAGACTGAAAGTCGACCCCAACATAGTTGGGAAAGACTAGACACATGATGACAACTGTTTCAGAGGTATCCATCGACACCTCTAACTAAATGATATCAGCTTTCCTCAAATACTTTTTAACTTATTTTTTTGCAAATCTACGTCTTAAGATGCACACTATTTGTCTGTTTTCTTTTAACTTTTTTTTTTTTGTGAATTCCTGGACAGTGTTGTAGGTTACAGGTGTAGTAACATAGATGTGGAATAGATTGTGTTTAAATGTATTTCTAAGTATTGTGCTAATTTCAGAATCTTTAGTTAAGCCTGGCATGTAACTGTTTTTTGTCCCTAAAAAATAAAAAGAAAATAAAAAAAATGTGAATACAAAGTAGACAATTTACTATGGTTTGTAGAGCTTATCTCATATTTAAGATTATTTTTTTTCTGTCTTTCTACTTTGTGCTCACATAAATAAGTAAACGATATTGTTTCCAGGACTGAGTAATATCTAACTTTATTTGAAATGAGTACCCATGGAGTTCCTTGCCCATGCCGCTTTGGAATAGGCAACTACAGTCCATTCAGTTATTATGCCTGTGGATGGACTGTAGGTAGCAGTAGCGAAGCGTCAATTTTTGTAAGAGGTAAGCCGGAGTACATATATTTAATGTGATTATATTATTTGTCTATAGAATACTGACTGTGCCATTTTTCAAAGGGAAGCCGGTAGGAATCGAATTCTATGGAACCTTTGCCACTGGTAGGTAGTTTATTTTTGACTATTTAACAGTGCATGTCACGGGTCTATTTGAAATAAAGGCTTCAAGTTTGAGTTTGAGCCATGTTATAAAGCAATTTTATTTTCTTGTTTTTTTTCCTCATTCACTACTCCATCCACGACCGGCATGTACGCACGACGACTAATCAAGCTGTACTAAAACCAGTATAAGTGGATCTCTCATTTTACGGGAAAGCTATACAAAGCGAGACCATGGTATACTGGAAATGTATAGCTAGATTTGTTCGCCGTGTGTTCTTTAGTTTGGTTCGCACCTACTTCGCTCAAAACGGGGAACAAAAACATCGTGTAGAAACAGCCGGCACTGAGCTCACGTGTTGGATCACTATTTCTTACAGACAGGATGCCTATGACGTATCAGTCAAGCATCCTGAGTTTTCACCTATAATGACCTGGATAGAAAACAGGCGTCTGATGAGATGACGAGTAATAGAGAAGTATGGTAGAAGAAGACATTCTGCGCCGACCCCAAATAAAGGGAGGGAGAATGAAGCTGATGATGACCCGCTCCGCCTCCGGGCATATCTCAAGTCGAAAGCATTAGGAGGGTTTCAAGTTATTATTGATCGACTCCTGCACGTCTCGACCCCGCTTCCCTCGTATCCGCTTTGGTATTAACGGACCTTACAGTTATCTACACAAGCTGAGTTCACCCGTGAAGTCCTAAATAAGACGTGTTCACTGTCTGCGATGATTTGTGACTAGTGTTGTTCCATTGTGTTACCATTGTGCCACTGAGCGTTACAACCTGTGGTTACAACGTTGCGCTTGTCCGTCATTTGTTTGTTACTTCAATTGTCTATTTTGTAAACTTAATAGTGTTGGGTTGGAATGTTTTTTTTTTTGGCGACAGCTTTTTAAAGACCACTGAAATGTAAATTTAATGGTGGTGGATCGAGTGGATGTTAGGAACTAGATAGATAGATGCGATCATCTCTTACTAAAGTGTAAATTACGGTGCGACTGTCCTTAATATTATTCGAGTTCGATTACACAACACACAACAACAACACAACATTATTCACATAGGTACACCACAGCTTCCCCCAAAAGAAATGTGCGTTCAAATCCGTGATAGGCCCAAGTTGGTATTTGTATTTTACAAAAATATTGTTTTGGTGAATAAGTAACGCGTATAATATAGCCTGTTTTTATTGTTACTTTTTTTGAATAAAACGTTAATACTTTTATTATTGTTTATAACGACAAGCAATAATAAGCTTAACGTTTAAGAAAAGTTCATCAATGTCTAAATAGACCGGAGGTTTCAAGACCGCATGCCGTGCATAAGATTGTAGGTTCAAATCCCAGGCACGAAATGTGCTTTTTGTCATCATATAAAAGAGAATTTTAGATAACTTTTTTATTTATTTACTAATCGTCATTCTCCCGATGCATGTTTAGGCAAAAACTCACGGAGACCTGATTTTGGGACTCAAATGGTTCTATTGAAAATAGACCATCAAAAAATTTTTTTTCGTCTTTCTCGACATACAATAGGCTTTCGACAAAGTTTGGCATAAAGGACTACTCTGCAAAATTAAGAATAGCCTCCCTCACAGTTACTTACTCTGCTGTTGATATTTTACCTGGAAAATAGACTCTTCCAGGTAAAGGGAGCCGACTCCACTTCCAAATTCCACCAAAAAGAAGCTGGCGTGCCACAAGGATCAATCCTGGGACCTGTATTATTTACTATATATACGTCGGACCTGCCAGAAGAAGAGAGTGTCACTATAGCCACATTCGCAGATGATACGACAATCTTAGCAAGCGACAAGAACCCTGTGCTCGCAACATAAAAATTACAAACAAGCCTTAATGATATTACCAATTGGCTCCGAAAATGGGGAATTAAGGCTAGCGCAACAAAATGTTACGTTCACACTGCGACAAGGAAATTGCCCTCCTATACACCTGGGAAATACTACACTCCTTCGCCAAGACAGTGTCCGATACCTTGGACTACACCTAGACCGACGCCTTACATAAAGACACCATACCAAAACTAAGAGACAAGAACTCAAACTTCGATACACTCGCCTATCCTGGATGCTAGGCCGAAACAGCAAACTAAGTGTAGACACCAAACTACTCATACACAAGAGTGTCCCTAAACCTGTCTGGATGTATGGTATACATGCAGTTCTGGGGCAGCGCTGGTGACTCCAATATTATAATAATACAGCGAATGCAGAACATGATAATCACGCAGAAATACACCAGCCACCAGCACGGTGAAGGAAGAGAGCCATAAAACTACAGAGACATACAAAGGGAAGCTGGAAAGACACCCCAATAAATTGGCTGCTAAGCTAACAACTCGAAGCTACAAAAAACGGCTAAAGTGGAAAGACATATTGACCATATAATCCACTATTATGGTCTACTGACGAGGAGATGACGTCACTGGAGGTCACACTCGAACTGCCATAACTCACAACATACCTGCTTATAGCTATTGCTGATTGCAGATAAATAAAGGAAAAAAAAATATAGAGTATGGTGCAACAGCTAACAAAAAATATTTTAATATATATATAAAGTCTTCCTGTCGCAGCTACAATATCCAATAAAACACCACCACACACCTAGACCGACGCCTTACATAGAGACACCATATCAAAACTAAGAGGCAAGAACTCAAACTTCGATACACGCCTATCCTGGATGCTGGGCCGAAACAGCAAACTAAGTGTAGACACCAAACTACTCATACGCAAGAGTGTCCTTATACCTGTCTGGATGTATAGTATACATGCAGCTCTGGGGCAGCGCTTGTGACTCCAATATTATAATAATACAGCGAATACAGAACATGATACTTAGAAACCTAAGCAGTGTCCCAGGGTACACCACCAACGCAGAAATACACCAGCTACCAGCACGGTGAAGAAAGAGAGCCATAAGACTACAGAGATATACAAAGGGAAGCTGGAAAGACACCCCAATAAATTGGCTTCTAAACTAACAACTCGAAGCTACAAAAAACGGCTAAAGTGGAAAGACATATTGACCATATAATCCACTACTATGGTCTACTGACGAGAAGATGACCTCACCGGAGGTCACACTCGAACTGCCACAACTCACAACATACCTGCTTATAGCTATTGCTGATTGCAGATAAATAAAGGAAAAAAAATATAGAGTATGGTGCCACAGCTAACAAAAAATATTTTAATATATACATAAAGTCTTCCTGTCGCAGCTACAATATCCAATAAAACGGCAGTAAATATTACAATTTAAATAAATTCCGTTCATAAACGGTCAGCCGAGTTAATACTGATAAAAATACGCTAGGCACGTCCTGGCCAAATACCCGCGAAAATAATTTAAATAAAGAATGGTAACGGCATTGCAGGGCGGAAATGTATGCGCCGCTCTGTGCTGCCAACTGAATAAAAATAAATCACACGTGATTTATTTTAGCTGCGAAGTCACATGCTATGTTCCGGGTCGCTGCAGCTACGCTATGTATGACAACTCTCTGGCATATGTTACTGCATAGAATTTCGTATTCAAGGAAATGTTCTGGCGAGTTTTGTTTTATTTATAGTTGTGAAGTTTGTAAGGCAGCAAAATTCTGTATATTGTGGAAACTCTTGTTATCGTAATCTAGGTGCTTTCACATTATTAAGCAGGATTCGAAGTGATAATAATTATCAGTTATAATTATTATCTTATTATTTCCTTTATTTATTTTTATACAAATCTTCTACATTTTTAAATATTTCATAAACTAAAAACAATATAAAAAACATTTAAAAATATAAAAAATTGTAGCCCACCGGTATCGGGAACAGGGTCCAAGCTACCGGCTCGCCGGCCGGTCAGGGCTCCAGAGAGAGGAACCTCCTAACAATACGAGCCGTGTCCAGGAGCACCGCTTTCTGAATCAAACCCTTGACCCAGCTGCCTAACGAGAGCCTCCTCAGGTATTGGTCGAGGCTCTTGGCAATTAAGCCATGGGCTGATACAACTATCGGCACAATGATCGCTGAGTCCACATCCCACATGTCGACAACCTCGCGAGCCAAGTCAAGATACTTGATTTGCTTATCTTTCTCGGCTTTCACGAGGTTCTCATCATGCGGGACCGTTATGTCTACAATCATTGCGCGCCGCTCTGACCGATCCACCACCACTATATCAGGTTTATTGGCTACAATAGTCCTATCAGTGATGATGGATCGATCCCAGTACAATGTGATACTGCCATTTTCGAGAACTGGGTCGGGCACATACTTATAGTACGGTACTTCCGATTCCACAAGGTTGTATTTTAGAGCAAGTTGCTGATGGATAATCCTGGCTACAAGGTTGTGTCTTTGCAAGTACTCTCCGTTAGCCAGACGAGAACACCCGGAGATAATGTGACGGATTGATTCGCCTGGACGGTGGCATGCCCGACATATGTCAACCGTACCGTCCTTCACAATAAATCTCCGGTAGTTATTCGTCATCATAACTTCATCCATAATTGCACAGACAAAACCTTCGGTTTCTCCGAAGAGGTCCCCGGAACGAAGCCAGGCTACGGACGCTGATAGGTCTACATCGGGCCCATGCAGGGCCCGGAAAAAGCGTCCGTGAAGCTCCTTACTCTGCCATACCTCCATGCGGTCGTTAGTGTCAAGCACTACAGGTTTGCGCCAGTTCTCTTTAGCCAAGGAGAGCGGGGTGAGCCCCTTGTCCACCGCGACCACATCTCGATGCATCCCCACGTCGGTTTCAAGGAAATATTCCCTGAGACTGCATATCTCGCGATTGTGGAGAGTCTTAGCGTTTAAAAAGCCTCGACCCCCACACCTCCGCGGGATATACAGTCTCATAACAGAAGAACGCGGGTGATGCATTCGATATGCCGTCAACAATGTACGGACCCTCCTATCCAGGGCGTCTAGTTCTGTCTGAGTCCATTTGAGTATGCCGAAAGAATACATCAAAACCGGCATGACCCAACCGTTGAAGGCACGCACCTTATTGCCGCCTGATAAAAGACTATTAAATACTTTTTTCAGACGGCCAAAGAAGCGCTTCTTCAACGATTGCTTCATGTCAGCAACATTGATGCCCAGCGCTTCCGACATACCCAAATACTTATAGGTTTCAGTTGCTGAGAGGGATCTAAGATTTATGGAATCCGAGAGCTGGGTTCCCACAGATTCCACAATCGCTTTACATGCATGACCGCACATTTGTCCATACCAAATTCCATCCTGATGGCGCTACTGAAAGTTTCAGTTACTTTCAGTAGCTCCATCAGTTGCAAATCGTTGGGGGCAAAGAGTTTCAGGTCATCCATGTAAAGGAGGTGAGATATACCTTGACCACCTCTCCTCAACCGATAGCCTCCAGCAGCGTGCTAAGAGGATTCAAGGCTAAGCAGAACCAAAGCGGACTCAAACTATCGCCCTGAAATATACCTCGCTCTATCCTTATCGGCTCGCTATTCCTCTGGATTTGCCGACATCCTGGATAGCGAAGGACCGTCCTCCATTGCCCCATACATGACATCAGGAAGGTGCGCAGAGTTGCATCAATTTTATACAGCTCTAGCACCCTCATGAGCCATGTATGTGGCACCGAGTCATAGGCCTTCTTATAGTCTATCCAACATGTCGACAGATCCTTTCGGGAACGGCGAACCTGTTGACTAATGGCCATATCAATGAGGAGTAGCTCCTTAGTACCCCGGGACCCGTTCCTACATCCATTTTGAGAAGCGGACATTACAGAATTGTCATCAATGTGTTTGTTAATTTTAGCTCTCAAAATAGATGTAAGAACTTTATAGACCGTCGGAAGACAGGTAATCGGTCTATAATTTTTGGGTTCCGCAGTACTACCCGATTTATGGAGCAGGTGGGTTATACCTGTTGTCAGGAACTCTGGCAGCGACCCTGACTCTAAGGCTGACTGGAACAGGATCGCCAGGCGAGCGTGCGATCTTGTAAACCATTTAATCCAGAAGTTGTGCAGTCCATCCGG
The DNA here is from genome assembly GCA_910589295.1 of Noctua janthe. Taxonomy (NCBI): domain Eukaryota; kingdom Metazoa; phylum Arthropoda; class Insecta; order Lepidoptera; family Noctuidae; genus Noctua; species Noctua janthe. The sequence continues at coordinate 13,850,078 of OU342559.1, read as the reverse complement.
CCCTGGAGATTTCCAGTTAGGCAACGGACGGACTGCACGAACTACGTCTTGGGGGCTGATATTGATTGCCCCCATTTCTGGTACTAGATCGCACGCTCGCTCGACCCTCCGAGTACATTCACCCTCGGTATGGCTAACAGGCACCGACCAGATGCTGCGCCAGAATGAACACATGGCATCATCATCCGGTAGGCGCGTGTCAGCCACACCTTGGTCCGGTCGCTCCCAAGCCCTAAAAACCCACCTTTCATCTCTTTGAAATGTGTGATTCTGAGTGTATCGGTCCACCCGCCGCTTATACCTACGAATACGGTTTGCCCATGCATACACTTTCTGCTTCAGGAAGTCGATGCGCTCTGTGACACGGGACATGTAGTCTCGAGGACTAATATCAGTCCCCGAGAATGCCTGCCTCACAAAACGCATCACTCTAGGGCGAGTATTGCCCTCCCTGAAGCAGATCAGTTTGCCGATGAGTGCTCTGGCCCCATCAATACGTCGTTCAATCCTGTACTGCCATGCTGGTACGGCTGGTTTAGGTCGTGTAGCTCTGTCATCAGAAAATTTGACATGAGCTACACGACATGCCGTTACAGGTCTTCGCAGTTGTCAAAATAGTTTGACAACTGCGAATCCAGAACAGCCACCAGCGCCCTATTTTTGTTATGCATGGGCAAACGAGATATGCGTGGTCTAAGGTCGGGTTGCATGAACCGATACTCTCGAATCGCACCTTCCAAAGCACTCCTCATTTCCTCATTGCACTGGGTACTTACATTAGTAACCATGTCATTATTCACGTTATTAGCGTGATTAGATATTGTACTAGACTGTGGTAGAACCACAGCCTGCACCGACGGGGTAATGACATGGCTACTCTGCATTTCAGTTCGTAGGCGATCAAGTACAGTGTCATCCAACATACGATTACGTTGGATGACTCGCACCTGATCCGATAGTCGTTGCGCCGACACGTTGACAGCTGGCTCAAGCACCTGAAACAGAGAGAGCATCCGAACACGGTACGCGGTCAGGTTGTTACCCCCCTCTGTAGCCCTATAGTATGCGCGCATGACATTTGCATTAATGGATTGCGTCCATCGCATGCGCGGCACACTCCCGCCGGGAGCTGGGACCCTATCAGAGGCCGGTGGGCCTCGAGGTCCTAAACCGTCCGGCGGCCGGCGTCCTCCTCGTCGACGAACAGGTGGTGGCGTCGTCGGCGGAGACAAATACTCATCGCTCGAGCTCGACGCAACTGCCACGGCCGGTGTCACAGCACTCACGACGGGGCTGGATTCCGGCGGCGGCGAGGCGGAGCTGAGCGACGGGTCCGGAGGCGATAGGCGTGCGCGTCGTGCCGCTGATCTCGTCAACATTTCTTCATATCTTTAATCTTTACTAAAAATTTTTGATAGACATTGACAGACATTGTGTCAAATCAATGGTGGTGGTGTGGTTTTTTCTTATTCTATTTACTTTTTGCATTTTCATATTGTTTCTTCATTGATTATTGTAATAAAAACTGATATTATGAAATGTCGTATGATTTAAATCTTCCGGTATACTGTAAGTTTTTAATTTTAAAAATATTTTGTAGATCTTATATGAAGACGTAATTGTTGACGTAAGTGTTGCCAGCTTATTATCTTATCTTATTATAATTATTATCATTTATAATTATTATCTTGATTTATTTATTAATTAACACAAAGCTATGAAAGGTCAGTTTGCTATCAAACAGTACACCGAGGTATTTTACTGTCGATACTCTTGCTATAGACTCGTTGCTTACACTGTAGTCGTACTGTATAGGACTCCGCACGCGGCTAAAGCTCATAATTTGGCATTTAGACGTGTCAAATTCCATTTTGTTTGTGTTCCCTCAAGACATCGATATCACGCTGGAGAGCTACACAGTCAGACACGGAGTTTACAGTTCCATATATTTTCAGGTCGTCGGCGTAAAGTAGACATTCCGCGTGTTTTATTATTTGTGAGATCGTTTACCATAATCAACACGAGCAACGGACCTAAAATAGAACCCTGACTCACGCCTGATCGTGTATGATATGCATGTGATTTGTATGAGCCAAGGCGAACAAATTGCTGACGATCCCGGAGATAGTCAGAAATCAGAAGAAGAAGACTGCGTGTAAATCCTATGGCACTTAACTTGGGTAACAAGATGTCGTTTTTAATTCTATCAAGGGCCTTACGGAAATCGAAATACAGTACATCCACTTGTTTTCCGCGCTCCATTTCAGAAGAAATAAAATCAACTAATGTTAGCAAATTGGTGTTAACTGACTTTTTGTTGCGAAAACTATGTTGTTCATTGCACATATAAATATCGACTTGTCTTTGAATTCCCTAATATAAAATGTGTTCGAATATTTTAGCAGGGGCCGACAATATAGCAATAGGTCTGTAGTCTTCAACTAATGATTTTACCCCTGACATCTGTATAGGCGAAACCCTGCTTCCATTGAGTGGGATATTTTCCGGTGCTTAGTGACAAGTTGAATATATTATTATGACAAAGAAGTTTGGCTATGGAAGCTTTAGATAGTTTAAGAACATTAGCTGGAATGTTATCCGGTCCAACAGAACTACTGAGTTTTAATTTACTGATACCACGTTCTACACTATCCGACTATGACTATGGGAGAGTGGGGACGGGGTCCATACAAAATGCCCCATGGTCCTTTAGTTACGAAATTTTCATTAGAAAGTCGAAAACAAATTAAATAGACCGAGGTATGTTCAGCATTGATAATTATCATGATTATTATCAGAGAAAATAATTATCTTGATCATTATATTTTGTAGGCTCATTCATATGTTGTATTGTATTGTTGTAGTACATTCAACAGCAAAACTTAATTTTTTTTTCATAGTTTGTTAATGAAAAACAAACTGCTGATGAAAAAGTCCAATATCTCAAAAACTATATATCAAATCTTATTCAAATCAATTTTTGTTAAAACTTTTTTTTACGTTCTACAGTCCTACATTTTTTCAGAATTTTCCTCCTCTTACTTTAGAAATTAGAGGGGGGTCACACATTTTACCACTTTGGAAGTGTCTATCTTTCAAACGATTGACTTTGAGAAAAAATAGTTTTAGGAACCTCAATGTCATTTTTAAAGACCTATCTAAAGACACCCCGCACGTATAGGTTTGATGTTTTTTTTTGTTTAAATTCCATGTATGGGGAGCCCCCTCTTAATCTTTTATTTTTTTATTTTTGTATAAAAATCGTAAAGCCGTGTACAGAATACAATTAGCTACCATGTTTCAACTGTGTAGCCTAATAGTTTCGGAATAAAGTGGCTGTGACATACAGACGGACAGACAGACATGACGAATCTATAAGAGTTCCGTTTTTCGCCATTCGGCTACGGAACCCTAAAAAAATACCCCGATGAAAATAAAAATTCTTGGCAATCCAGGGACGCGGGCGGTGACTCCGGTCGCTTCTCGGGCAGAGACATCATAAACAAACAATGACGATCGAACATACTCATGTCGAAGATGGTGTTGTCACTTTTTAAAAGTTTGTTAGAATTGGGGGAAATGAAAAAAAAGAATTTAGGGAAATTGTGGTAATTGGGGATAAAAATCATGAAATTAAAATTTAATTAATATTTTTACTTTCATGAATATTTTGTTTCTTATTTTATTTGGCAATGTCATTGGTATTTCTATAAGCCCCTTTCGGATCGGAAAGGGGTTTTTTAACATATTGTATATGTTTTGGCAGTGAAGACAGGAAGGCAGGGCTTTTTCAATAAAGCTCGAAAATTCCAATGAAAAGGTTTAAATGTTCGTTGTTACAATTTTTGACGAGTGATTTTGTAACGTACGCACGGTCCTCCGTATTATGCACACTGGCGCTGCAGGCGGCCGCTTTGGAAGCTTTCGCTCGCAATCGATTGCCTGATAAAACTCGATAGATGGCGTTGCTTGACGTAACAGTACACTATCTATGGCAACACTAATTATTCAACCAATTTAATTCAATCTTCATCCAACCACCGGACCTTTTGTAACTTACCCAAATCTCATTGGACTAAGGACTCTCACCTTCAAGCGCTCGTGCTTTTGTACCGCGAAAACGCCGCTGCCCCCGCTCACGCCACCGTGTTTGTTCAGTTCTTCAGAGGCCAGCTTAGTAACGCCTCCCCGCGCCGTCGTAAAGACGAAACTGCACGCCTTTCATTTACCCGCATATTTAACTAAACCGCATAATTCTGCTAACTGCTTATAATAACTGTGTACCTAATATAACAATCTCTAACCAGAGGCTATCACCAATTGTGGGGGTTGTGACGCCGAGATTAGACGACTTTGCGCCATAACACGATCGGCTGCACAAAAGTTGAACAAAATCTGGAGAGACCGCCGAATCACTAAAAATACCAAAATACGGCGAATGGACACACTAGTTTTCCCGATCTCCCTCTAAGCGGAGACATTGACGCCCTTGAGATGATGTGTTGCAGACACATGGTCAGGATAAGCTGGACCGCTCATCGGACTAACGTGTCAATAATCAAAGAACTCAATATTAAACAAAGACTGTCGTCGCTTGAGCAACTACGAATCCTCAGATACTTAGGACACGTTACCCGCAACAATGATTCTATGTAGCGTTTGACAATTCAGAGTAGAGTTGAAGGTACGAGACCACGTGGTTGATCACCAACCCGATGGACAGATTCCATCAAATCTGTCACCAAGATCCCTCTGGCAGAATGTGCTCGCCATGGGACCAATAGAGACCGGTGGAAAAGAATCGCGCAGGCAGCGACCGCAGTTGTGGGTGAACCACCATGACCACGACCGCTCTGTCAAGAGTGAACGGCTAAGAAGAGAACCAGAGGGCTGAACATTGTACTTCTGTGTGCATGCGTGTGCTTTCAAGAATCTTATGTGCTTCGCATCTGCGTGTCGACAACCGTTAGATTGGATGGATTGGGTGGCCCGGTCCCACGCTTTGGCTAAGTGCCTTTTTTCTATCTACACTCACACTCTAACTCCGCTAACGAATGAATATACCTACTCTAACACTAACTAACATACAACCTGCACCATAAAGATACAGTCCAATAAAATAACCATTCGATTTTCTCACCGCATGCGCTAAATCATTTAGTCCTAATTGCAAGATTAGGTATTAGTTTTGAGACTTTTTGCAACCGCTGTAATCACTTCTGCTGACTTTAACTAAGAATGACGGAGTCTTTCCAAAATTAAATTCAAATCATGCAACATCGTCACACCCTCCGGAAATTGAAGCAAGCGACGTCACTTGACCCGCACCGTCAAACTGACAGCTGTCAAAACGATCGCCTATAATAACTAAAGGCAAAGGCATCGTCGTCTTCGTCCTCTGACCGTGAAGAGGTCCGATAAAATGGAAATTAAAATGAAATGAGAGTTTTGTGTTCGAACTAGGTCCATTATACCAGCTACGTTTAAAATTCGTACCTATTTAAATACGCTGATCATACTTAGGTTTCCATATGTAAATTGCACAGAACTTTTGATGTTATTGAATATTGGTAGATCAGTCGACTGTTTTTGAAAAACCGATTAGTAATGTTCCTTGTGGTCTTTTATCTTCAAAATATGAAAATATCAGTAAAATACTAACATTAACAGAACTTATTCGATTTTTTTATCCGAATTTAAATATATTTTCCTTCAAAACGATTTTTTTCAGTTTTGTTTGCATACAAAATTCAATTATTACAACTGTCGGAATATTATAATACTATCTGACCCGCGCAATTTCGTCTGCGTCACATAAGAGAGAGTGTGTCGTAGGCACCTCTACAATACAAAAAAAGTCATTAAAAAAACTGCGATACCTCCTAAGATATTTATTGAAATCATACGATGTAAGGGCGATTTTGTTCAGAATTAAATAATTGTGATGAATAACGTATTTATTTGGATAAAGATTAATACCTACCATGTTTATAAAATACCTTCTCAAATAGTGCGTTTTTTTTAACAAATACTACCTTAAAAAAGGTTACAGTGAGGGAACCTTAAAAGATAGAATATGCTATTGCGGATTATTTTTAGAACCTTTTAAGAGGAACAACTCCGTCATACCTGATTGTTGCGTAACTTGAACCGTTTACTGAGCGCACGCAACGGAAGCTCTCAAAAGGAATAAATTTTCCCCGTTTTTGCAACATTTTTCATTGATGCTCCGCGCCTATTGGTCGAAGCGTGATGTTATATAGCCAATAGCCTTTCTTGATAGTAATGGGCTATCCAACACTAAAAGAATTTTTCAATTAGAACCTGAGATTAGCGCGTTCAACCAAACAAACTCTTCAGCTTTATAATATTGGTATAGATTCGGAATCTGTATTAAATATTAAAAAATAATCTAACTGCTAGCCTTTTCTATCGTATTAACGTAAGTTAAAGTTCCTAAAGACTGTTATAACAAGAGACCAGCACAATCTCAGTAACCACATACATTCTTTTAATGAAACCATTTATTTATTTATTTAGGATCTCCAACAAAGGATATACACAAACACACGAAATAAATAATCGACGACAAAAGTATCACGTAGGTGTACTCCTTCACTTACAGGACACCACAGCATGCATAATAAGATGTACAACTAAGCCAACAAAGTTATAGTAGCATTTAAACATTCAAATCAAATCAAAACACATTATTTAGTACTCAAATTAAATTAGAAAAATAAATAATTAACAAAGTCATAATAGCAATAAATTTTCATAAGACCCCTGTAGAACAATCCCAAACAAGCATAGACAATCTGTCTTAAATCTCCTAGATAACTACATACAAGGCCTTATATAAAATAGAAACTTAAAAATCAATCTAGGCGCTTGGGTTTAACTGATAGAGATGAGCCGATAGAGCTGGGGAACGTGGAAATACACCATAAGTATGCGCATCGTTGTTACCAATAAATTCTTTGCTATACTTCCCCGTACCGATAGATAAGGTTCTATGATGTGCTCTGCGCACACGATTCTTCCTCATGCACGGATTGAGTGGAGAAGGCTCTTAATTTGTTAAAACACACGGTGCTAGTTTCAAACAGGCGACGATAGCTTGTCACTTCCAAAACAAACCGTTACACTCTGGATATGGAGTCTTTCATGGGAGAAAAAGTATAAGAGACGTTAAAGAATAGCTACTTATAAAATGTTAACCATCAACGTTAAAAAAAGCTTCTAAGTACATAATAAGCTTACAACACTAAAACTTCTTATAAAGGTTGTAAATAGACCCTTAACATAGCCGAAAGGCACTTGTTCTCCCCGTCTTTGCGATATTTTTTTGTTCTAGACCATACCTGGGAACCTTCTAGTTATGGAGATATTGGGGGTCAAAGTTACAACTTTTTCACAACTTTTTAAAAATACTTGTTTTTAATGTAATATTTTTACTTTACACACCTCCACGACCCCCGTACTATTCAATCCATCCATCAGCACAATGCTTTGAGTGCTTTCCATCGAGTCCTACCGTAAAACGAGATTTTTCACCCCCAAAAAAAAGTCGATTCCCAGCAATAATTTTTGCGTACAGTTACTTAGTTTGATGTACAGAATGCTTGGTTGACGGCTATGTGAAGGGTATGTTTACACCCTGTATACTATGTAGGGAGTACAAGTACCAGTAATGCTAGCAGGGCAAAATGCAATGCTCCGCATAGAGTTTAGCGGTCAGTCGTCTGCCCCACGCCATAGCAATAACTTGTGCCTACGTAAGAAGTGCATCTGTGCTTAACGTTAATAATTATAAGAATAAACTTTATCCTGAACACTTGGACTTTATTTACGCTCCTTCTTCGACCACGATGCTAATAAAGCTGCAACTTGCTAAATTAAAAGCAAGAAGAAAGCACCTAAGTATATTGTCTAAAATGAGGAGCTAACAATATTTTATTTAAATGAAAATTTTCTTATTGGTGAATCCTTCTCCACACTTGTTGGCCGCTCCGATGTAATGAAGACATACTGTACTGAGCCACGCCCCCACTAAGCGGATAATTGAGTCATTATAGGTGCGCTCGCGCATACGCCGCTCTCGTGCTATCTGCGATCGGCTGATAGCATCGATTCCGATCCGGCCTCGGGTACCGCCGCGCGCCGTGACGTTACTTAACGTACTTTAAAAGACTGACCATACCTACCCTACCTACCCTACCTACCTACCCCACCTACCTACCCCACTTACCTACCCCACCTACCTACCCCACCTACCCTACCTACCCCACCTACCCTACCTACCCCACCTACCTATCCTACCTACCTACCCCACCTACCTACCCCACTTACCTACCCCACCTACCTACCCCACCTACCCTACCTACCCCACCTACCTATCCTACCTACCTACCCCACCTACCTGTTTTCCATTTTGGCGCGGAGTCTGAACTGCATGTTATTTAGATTAAATGCAGCGGAAATACGAACCATATACCTACGTGGTTTTAGCACGATTACAGTAGTTTCTTTGTTAAAAGTAATCACGTTCAGGAAATGTTTGATTTTACGTTAGCTATACACATAATATAAGTACTCCAGCCATTGATTGTAATATGCTGTGCACTGCATCTATCTGTATTTTTTTTTTTACTTATACACGTGATTTTAGTCATGATAACAAACAACTTTCTCAAAGAAACATTTTTTTTTATACTCATTCACTTTTATCACAATAATTTGTCGTATGAAATTCGCGCGCGCGCACTTGTCACCTCTCAGTTGTTAGCCGCGTGAAGTCACTCTGTTTCATTCCTTATGTAGTTGTGTACACGATGATGGGAATTTTACTTATACAGTTTACTAAAAGTTTAGTTTGTTTTACATAAAAGGGGAAGATGTTGTATATTATCATCATACATTGAGGGTAGCCTCACAATAAAGTTTAATACGCATACAGTTTAACCTATTAACCGCCACGGACATCTATGGACGTCAAATCAAAAAGTGCTCACGACGCCTCGTACGGCATAGCACGTCGAAAATAACACTTTTTTAAAGCGCTAACGATTTGACGTCCATAGACGTCCGTGGCGATCAATTGGTAAATATATACAGTATACACAATCAGTTCGCGGCCTTCAAATAATTTCCTGAAGTGCTTCATGGCTATATTTATGGTTTGTAGTTCTCGGTCGTATGTTGAAAACTTTTGCAGCGCCGCGGCCGCCCGGTGTCAATTTCTTAGAGAAAGTGCCAAAGTGTCCAAGTGCCTGGCATTTGCCATCGACTTGTTGTTGTAGTACATCACCTGCACACTTGTCCGATGCGTCACACATTATGCCAAGAGAGGCTGCGTGTTGTGGATGCGCCAAGTAGATTGCTGTTTGTATGTATTTCTTTCATTCTTCAAAAGCTTTAGATGTTTCTTCGTTCCACATTATTTCGAATTTTTCACGTGTCTTCGAGTGTGTATTATGTAAATACATATGCAGAGGTGCTTGAGTTGCTGCGGCGTTTGGTATGTTTTCTCGGTAATAATTTATCATACCAAGAAAACGTTGTAACCACGTCGTAACTCTTCGACAATCTTTGGTGTAGGGTAGTCGCTGATTACCTTCACCTTTTCTTGTCTTAACCTTTAGGGGAGACGAAGTATCCCAAGAATGTGAGTTCTCTCTTGGCGGAAATGCTATTGGCGGGGTTGATTGTGATACCGTATTCTTCCAGGCGCTGTAATACTATTCTGAGGGTATCTTGAGCTGTTGTTTCGTCTTCTGCAGCCACAAACAAGTCGTCGACAAATGGGTAGACAAATCAAGGCCTCGGAGAACTTCATGTATAAATCTCTGGAATGTTTGATCAGCGTTCTTCAGTCCAAGTCACGTACGTAGGAACTCATATAAACCAAAAGGGGTTATTATTGCTGTCTTCTCTGTCTTCTTCACGGACCGACAGTTAGTTGAGTATGCTCTGTTCAGGTCCAGGGTAGAGAAAACCTTGCTTGCATGCGAGCTGATATGTGAAGTTCTTTATTCGTAGGATGGGATATCGGTCAGGCTTGGTAACTGCATTGAGTCGCCTGTAATCGTCACATACTTGTATTTGTCCATTTTTCTTCGGTACAACGTGGAGTGGACTGGCCCGAGAACTCTTGCTAGGTCCGCAGAGGCCCTGGCTCATCATATTTTCGAACTCCTTCTTCACCTTTTCGTAGCGATGTGGGGGTATAGATCGAGCTCGGGCATGAATTGGTGGACTGGTTGTTACAATGTAGTGCTCGACTTTGTGCTTCGGGTTGAGTTTCATTGATGACAAACGAGTGTCGTTGGGAAATTCAGCCAGAATGTCATGGAACGTTTGTTGAAAATCGATACTGCATATTGTAGGTATGCTTGTACATCGCCGCAGTTCTTTTGAAGAGAGTTTGGTAGTGTTGTCGATGAGACGCTCATTCCTTAGGTCGACCAGTAGATTATGGTAGCCTAGGAAATCTGCTCCAAGTATTGGCTTGCTTACGGCAGCAACAATAAACTTCCACTTGTAGGGTCGTCGTGGACCCAACGTGATGTCTAAGGTTTTTTCTCCACATGTGGGTTTCTCTGAATTATTAAAAGTCAAAGTTAAAGGTCAGATAAAAATGGTTACAGAAGTTCTTACAAGGGTAAAAGTAGCTTAACATATTCAATCATAACATAATGACATAGGTACAATTAGATTATTTAGATTGAAACTGAAGGAATCCCGTGTGTTTCCATTGTGAGGATCGTCCGGAGGACACGGTGAGGCACACCGTGGAGGTCTGCTCCGCTTGGGCGGAGCACCGACGTGTTCCCGTAGCGGCGATTGGCAGCGGCGATCTCTCGCGTCCGGCCCTGGTTCAAGCCATGGTACGGAGCGAGAGGGCATGGGAAACCGTGCCCTCCTTCTGCGAAGCAGTCATGCTAGCGAAGGAGGTGGCAGGATGTGAGAGGGAAAGAGTCTCACGTCCCAGCCGCCGCTGGAGACACCCCGGGCGTCGGGGGTCACGTGGTGGCCCCCGGCCACCGTAGGCGCGGGCCTGTGAACGGTGAGTAATGGGCTAGCTCGCCGTTCGGCCGTGTTATGACGACAGTGTCGACGGAGCGTTCGGGTTCCACGCGCGCCTCAAAGAAATTTCTGCAACAAGGAAGGGGTCCGCAGGGGCCGATGCCTGCCAGGGCTGCGGGACTTTTCGAAAGAGATACCGCGGCCCTGGAACACAAAGGGTGAAAAAGGAACATGGATGCGTTTTAGGCAGTAGAAGTCTGACACTCATTTGATGATTTACATCCGAAAAAAAAACAAAAAATAGTAGGGGATATTTGTATCCGTCTACGCCTGTTTATATTTTTGATACGGATCTTATTAAAGTCGTTATTAAAAGCCATAAACTTATACTGTCAAGAATTTTGAAAGAGAAAAAATTCAATTATCTGACAAGTTATAGTTTTTTTTAAATATTAATGATAGATGTTAGAAAGATTTCTATTGGGAACAGAATACCTTTTCAGTGCTAGTTTTTAGAAAAAAAAATGGACACCGAGTCCACCACGTTACCACTCGGCACCACGATACCACTTGGCTCCACGTTACCCAGCGGCTCCACGTTACCCGACGTTACCCTTCCGAAACCGGGCCCTCCCCCTCATGGTGCAGACACCTCCTACCATACACCCATTTACGTTATGACTGGTATTTTTGGTGGAATATTTGTCTTAGGTCCGCTTTTAGTACGCAGATCACGGAGCCGACATGACAATTCTGGGTAAGGCCTTTATTTTTATTTTTGTAAAAATCATAAAGCGAATTTTAGATTAACAGATTCTTCCTGCAATTTCTTGAGCGAGTTCTTGCTAGTCTGTTTACATTACCTGCAATATTTCTATCACAATTCACGGTCACAAGTGACCCGCAAGATGTTCCTTGCAAGTTCTTGCCCGATTGTTTAGATTTGCGATGACTAAAGCGAGGTTTAGACTAGCAATAAAACTTGCAGAAGTTGACTTACGCAAGCTGTTACCACTGTGTAAACACGTGTGGCAAGCTAACTTCTGCAAGAGTTGCAGCTTGCTGACCTTGCTACAAGTTGCATGTGTAAACGCCAAAATATGGCCGCGGCAAGCTCCTTCTGCATTTTTTTCAGCTTGCAAGGCTTGCGAGTTTAGAGAAATCAACTTCCTCAAGCAGTTACCATTGTTTAAACTGTTGTGGCAAGTTAACTTCTGCTAGTGTTGCAACTTGCAGAGACTTGATGGAAGTCACACGTGTAAACGCTATTTTGACATTGCTGCGAGAACTTCTGGATTTATTTTGTAGCGAAATATTCCACACAGAATAAATACAGCATGTAGGTAGTTACCCTACATGCTGTATTTATTCTATATTGAAAATATTGTCACGGTAATAATATCTACAGTAGTGTATCTTCACACAAACTGTCGAAACGCGACTCATACCTACACGCCTCGAGTTCGGTATACACTCGATACCCCATAGTCACGAAATGTCACGAATGCGCCGCACTGACAAACAAACGTTGTGATGGTTTTGTAAGCAGTAAGCGCGCGATTTGTGAATATTTGATTGAAATAAGAACAAGTAATTACTAAATATGACAAAGAGTTATTATAAACTATATTGTGCTGTCTTTCGTTGCTTGAATTCTTCAATAATGCATCTAGAGGTAATTTTTTTTAAATTAGCTGAAAACTCAGAAAGGTAAGACAATTTATAAAATAATTTAAATATAGCTACTAGACTAGTAGATACGTAATTTGTTTATTTTTTAATAGATAGGTATTTCGCTTTTTCCACCGAGTATAATACCTGAATTAATTAATAAATAAGTGAATAGAGTGAAAAAGTGCCACACGAGTGTCTTAGGTACCTACGCTCGCGTTAAAAGAAAACTAATAGGTGGTTTCCTAGGCTAGGCTACCAACTTACTCATGTACTTAGCTACTTACATATATTATTGAATTAGACGAAATATCATTATAACAGTAATAAATGGTAGGTATCTACCCAGTAAGATTTACATTATAATTCTCTCAGTCTCAAATTTATAATTTAAATTAAATCTACCAATCAAAAGACACAACTTTATTTTATTGAACACTTCCTATTTCATTCACCACAAATTTCATTTTTTACAAAAAAATATAATAAAAAATATAAAAAAAATAAAAATAAAAAAAATAAATAAAAAATAAATAAAATATATAAAAAATATATAATAAAAATATAATATTTACAATCACAAAACGAGAAAAACCTAACTAAGTAGATGAAATTTACTACATCATCGCCGTAAAAAGAATCGCACGAACTGTCAGCCGTCTCGTCCAGCCAACGGATACCGCCTCTATGGAAAAACAGAATCATGCTTTGGTTCCTGCAATTTGAAACGATCGTGTCTGCTGGAAAACTGAACGACAAGGAGCTATCAGAGCTGCTAATCCACCAACTCGACCTACAAGATCTAGACGAAATTCAAGACATCATGTTCGATACCAGAAATGTAACAGAAAACAACAGATACGGCCGCCATGAAGTTGAGACTCATCCTAACCCACGACGAGAGCGACCACACTAAACTCCAGCGGCTACTGTCCAACGTGGAACTAGGAGATTTGAAGCCTTCGCAAATGCTACGCCGCATGCAAAATTTACCCGGTAACAACATCGCTGACAACACGCTGCGTCTTATATGGACGAAGCACCTACCGCCATCTGTACGCGCCATTCTTGCTGTGAGCGAAACCTTAGCCATAAAAACCGAACTAAATGAGTTAGCAATAATTGACCACAAAATGCAAGAACAACTTCACCTATCACCACCAAATATCAGCAGTACAAACAATTGGAACAGGCAATCAAAACGTACCAGAAAATGCTTGCCCAAGAAATCGTTGTAAGTCATCGCAAATCTAAACAATCGGGTAAGAACTTGCAAGGAACATCTTGCAGGTCACTTGCGAGCGTGAATTGTGCAGAAGTTAGCTTGCTACATCTATTTATACAGTGGTAACAGCTTGCGCAAGTCTACTTCTGCAAGTTTTATTGCGAGTCTAAACCTCGCTTAATGGTAACTGCTTGAGGAAGTCGATTTCTGCAAATTTTGTTGTTAATCTAAACTCGCAAGCGTCGCAAGCTGAAAAAATGGCAGAATGGCCATATTTTGGCGTTTACACATGTAAGTTATAGCAAAATCAGCAAGAGGTACGTATTAAAATCTCGAAATTTCATAATAACTATAATTGAAATACCGACATTGAAAACAACGAAATTCAAAATACCGAATGTTTTAAATGCCGATAGCCGTTATATTGAAACATAAAATACCGATGTCCGAAAGGATGAAACCCCGAATGGACGAAATCTCGAACGGACGAAATACCGATGGATGAAATCCCAAAGAGCGGCGACGTAGTTCCCACGATCACTCATAGATGACACTACAACACATTTTCAGTTTACTTCGACCAAATAGGTTAGGTTAGGTTAAAGCTACGAAAACTGCGACGTAGCGCTCGGCGGCCGCTGCCGCGGCACCGCTCGCTTCGTTCGCTCGGCTCGCGCGTAGTTGGTTACAGTTCTAACCTTTTTTTTTTTTTTTTTTTTTTTTTTTTTTCTCGTTGTGGAAAAACCTAACCTATTTGGTCGGAGTAAACTGAACCGGTACGTATTGCATGTCATTGTCTTAGAGATTTTAGGCTTTGGGATGTAATTTCGGGATTTTAAACTTCGAGATTTGGATCTTCGGGATTTTAAGCTTTCAGGCAAATAAACTTTCGGGATTTAAAACTTTCGACCAAACAATCATTCGGCGTTTAATTTTTCGGGATTTCGTCCATAGGTATTTTAAAATACGTTCTTTTGATTTTCGGTACTGTAATACGTACCCTCAGCAAGATGCAACACTTGCAGAAGTTAGCTTGCCACACCTGTTTACACAGCTTGCGTAAGTCAACTTCTGCAAGTTTTATTGCTAGTCTAAACCTCGCTTTAGAATGATACTGACACAGATAGATCACAGATAAGGAAATTCGAAGACATGTGATATCTACCGACCAGCACTGGGCCCGCGTGCCCCATTGAGAGGAGACCTATGTTGGTGGAACCCATCACTTCTTTTCACAGCGCCACTCATATGCTAAAATGTATGCAGTTGGTTGCATGGTCGACTTTACATTAATTAATAGACGGTATATGGGACATTGAAAAAAAACAGAATTTCCATAAATTTCAACCGTGTGGGTATAACACTATTGTATGAGACAGCAGATTTTATTAACACTGATTATATATTCTCTATCTATCAGTTGTACCATGTGTAAGCTTCCATTTTGTTTTCAGTATTATAAGATGCTGTATAATGCTAACTGCATTTTGCTGCTGGATATTGTAAGTTGCAAAATAACATTTTATATATCAGGTTTATCTTTTCATACACAAAGTCGCCATAGCAACGAAAAAAAAAATTATCTGAGTGTTTTTTTTTTTACAAAATTGTTATAATTCTAAATTTTTTTGAGACTTTTTGCATAAAACCTTTACTCCCATATTCTAACAATGACAGTAGGTAAATACGACGTAGTAAACTAGCGTAATGGATGCTTAAGAATAAGGAGACAGTATTTATTTTGTGGGTCAAGTAATTTTAAATTATATATTTTTTATAAAAAAATATTTTCAGATAAAAAAAAAATCTCTTGAAATGGCTTTGTTATATAATAGCCGTTAGATGATTCCCTGAAAATATTTCGTGTATGAATAGTTAGATCCTATATTATAGAAAAATGGTCCTATGAATTTGTAAAATTCAATCAAATATTCAATTTATAATTTCCAATTTATAGTTGCACGAGTCTGTAATATCGAAAAATTGTTCTTATCTCTGTTTACACAATCATATTATTTTGATAAAGTGGTCAGTGGGAGACAAATACGTAATGGGTGTAAAAATACCCTTATCGAAGCCGGAAGGCACTCATCCTCCCCGTCATTGCGATAATATTACAAGTTCCACATTTTTCACAAGATTTTTTAAAATACAAGTGTTTACTGTTATAACCTTATACAACGTGTAACAGGAAATTTATGCTACAGACCATCAAACTGACCAACTTTCGCTATTGGACCCAAATCGTGATCGCGAAAAATTAATCAGTGATCCCATACAAAATTTAAATACCTACTCGACCCGAATTTATGGGAAAGCTGGTTTATTTTTTCTCTTACAGCCTGTATACAGCTTTTTTTAAACTTACCATAATATGGAAATGCTGTTAGCTGCAGTATTCTGCCCTCCTAAATAATAGTACGGGAGGTACCGTTAATCTGACCAAGTCATTTTATTGTATTGAATGGTGGTTTAACCATAGAGTTTTACCAATTGAATAGTAGTTTTACCAAGTTTCAATGTGTAGCGTAGTTTCGGATTAAAGTGGCTGTAACATACGGACGGACAGACAAACAGACAGATTTTCAGCCGGTAGCTTACATATATGCATACAGGTCAAACACATAACCCTCCTTTTGGGCTTCGCCGCGGTCGGGTAAAAATCCTATGCAACTGTAAACGAGTTAAGAACTGAGGTTCACAATACGATTTTAAATATTCATCACAACTTGCTATTAAAAGTTACTGGAAATGAATTCCTTAAAAGAATAAATTTGTGTATCCAACAAAGTGGAGCTCATTTCAAGCAACTAATTGGTTAGTTTGTCCTGATTGATTTTATGGTTTTCCTTTCATCTTATTTATCATGTTTGTTAGAGAGATTTGATCCTTATTCTTGGCCTATCGACTGATGCCATAAAAGTACAGTGTTATTTTTTCGGATTTTAGCCGGTTCGATTGCCGAGTGTGGCAAGCGATTTTTTGTCAATCTTTGAATGCAGATTTGTTTCTTTTTAAACATAAAGGAATGTTTCCTTTGAGTAAACTTTGCTATCTCCTTTATTTGGAGTACTTTCTTACCTCCAGGTGAGGTCGATAAATTCCACCCTGTATATACTATCATACTACTATTAATATAATTTCTTAAATTGTATTTACTAATTCCATAAATCATTTACAAAAAAAAACATCGCAATGACGGGGAGAACAAATGCCTTTCGGCTTCTTTAAGGGTCTATTTACAGCCTTTTTATACTTAACTTTTCAGTTGGATCATTTCGTACTTGGTGCAGTTGCACCCATTGCTGGGCCCAACGTTACGTAACGATACATTAGCCTGGATCGGACATAAATGGGTAAATATTTATTATTTTATGACAGTAATATTGTAGCTTTTTAAATAATAACAGCCGCTCGATTTCTTGATCCGTGGATGACCACCCATTACATACCGAGTTTCCTCCGTGCCTCTGAAAACACGTTAAGTTGTTGGACCCGCTTGTCATTTGTAGGTATTTGAAAGTCGTTACAGTTAGTCAGTGGGCCGAAAGTCTGTCGCACAGTCTTACCAAGAGGTATCGTATTTACCCAGTAATAACTGGATTGTGGCGGTTAGATAAGCAGTCGCTCTATGTAAAATACTGGTATTTAGCTGCATCCCATTGGACTGGAAGCCGACCCCAACATAGTTGGGAAAAGGCTAGGCAGATGATGATGATGATTTTATAGAATCGCAACATGTCTATTAATTAAAACACATAACCTACCCCTCCGTACTACATCACTCCGGACACGAATTACTACAGTGGCCTCTGTAGTTCGTCTCTTAACGAATTACGGACCCAGCAGTGTGCGGCTGTCGAAACACTGGGTAAATTGGGTACTAAAGACTCCCTCAAACACGATTGGCCCTAGCTATTTTTTCTACCCATCTTGCACAACCACCACACCACCACAGGATTTGAATCAGACAAACAAAAGAATTATATGGGGAGCTTCATTATCATTAGCCTAAACTTTTGCCAACTATGTTGGGGTTAGCTTCCAGTCTAACCGGATGCAGCTGAATATCAGTATTTTAGATGAAGAGACTGTCTATCAGACCTACAAAACCCAGTTTGTACTGGGTAAAACGTAGGGCACTAGAATGGTTTTGAGATTTGGTACCTAGACTTTAGATTTTTCTTAATAATTTCGATCGGTTGCAACACCCTTATTCATAGGCCAAAACCAGTCATGAAAAATGTTGTTCTATACTTCTTCAGAAACTTCCTCAAACGCTAAGTCCCACGTTTGAATTAGTTGGTCATCACTGGCATACCGTCTACCTTTCAGTTTATCCTATCTTATCCTTGGGAATAGTGCAAAGCCAAATGGTTGCAAGATAAAGTATAGGGAATTAGACCAGTGTGACTTTTAAAATCTTGAGCCAATTGAGCGCAATGTGCAGGTGCGTTATCGTGATGGAACCGACAAGTGTCAACGTGTGAGTTTGGACGCAGGTTTTTGAGAGACGCAATCTATTGAGGTAAACAAATCTGTGTACCATTTTGCAGTAATAGTCTTCTGTTCATCAAGACATACTTTCTTAATTATACACCTTCTACCAAAGAAGACCACGAGCACTTTGTTCTTCAAGGACTGAGCCTGCTTAACAACAGTCGGCTGTTTCTCATCTTCAAAGTCCATATTTTTTAGTTTAGATTTCACGTCGTAGTAATCACGCCAAGATTCGTTACCTGTACTATAGAATTCACTTTAGGAGATTTTCCATCAACCCTAGCGAGCATTTTTTGGCCGCCATTCCATTTGGGCTAGCGTTAAGGCTAAAGTATTGGTGTGCAATACTAGGAAATGCATTACAAAAATAAATCGTGTAGGCGGGGAGCGTCCCTTTGACATCAAGTCCTACTCAAATAATCTGATATGATGCTACAGATGCTCTTCGTTGTTCGTATAAAATATTCGCATTCGCTTTAGCATTTGCGTTTTTCTTTTTTTAGAATAGAATTAATTTAGAATAGAATAGAATTTCTCTTTATTCGAGTATCCATGACTCAAAAACTGTTAATAAAACGACTATGTTAGTAAGCACTGATAAAAAACAAAACAACACGAGAGATGACAACCCATGAGTTATTGCACAACAGCGATCAACATAAACACAGTCCAGGCGACTTGCAATCATGCTTCAGATACTGTTGGTGCTGCCCCACACTCTGCGCACCAGGGAAACGCATCGTTGCTTAAAAACAATTTTCATGCGCATTTGCGAACATCCCTGACTCACTGCAAAAGCGAGGCAGCCCCACCAGCATCATAAACGCGTTATTATACTAAACGCGGATAACACTGTACGATCTTTGCGTACATCTAGCCCACAGGCTGCACGTGTACAATGAAGTACAGTCGCTCGAAAGAACGTGACTTTGACTGGAAGTGAGCATTGTGCAAACCTGCAAGCCAACATGTTCGCTCTAACCGACAATGCCCTCCGCTCTCGTTCAATTTCATCATCGTCTTTAAGGTCAGGCGTCATTATATTATGACCGAGGTATTTAAACTTCTGGACTCCCTGCAAAGGTGTGCCATACAGTAGCACATGAGGCACTTTGTCTGGGCTTTTACCCTCAGCCTTAAAGACCTTGACACAGACTTTTTGCAATTATAACAACCAATTTTTTCAAGCCACTGACTGACGCACTCAGCAGCACCATGACGTCAGCATAACTGAAATTATTGACACAGATACCGTCCATGTAGCATCCAACCCTGCTACTGCTGAGCTCGGCTATAAGTTAGTTCACATAAAGGTTGAAAAGCGTTGGTGAGCTCAACCCCCCACCCCCTGCCTCACCCCACACTCCAACCCACAGTCTTAACCAGTCGCCACTTATTTATGTCTCCAATTTGACTTCGTTAAGAACGCCCTCGAAAGCCATGAAAATGACACCCATGACGGAAAATTGGAAAATTCGCTAATTTTCGTAGCTCTTTCTTATCTTTGATTTTGACCCAATATTCGTTTAGAGCGCCCTCGGCCATGAGAATGACACCCATCATCTGCCTAGCTTTTTCTCAACTATGTTGGAGTTGGCTTCCAGTCTAACGGGATGCAGCTAAATACCAGTATTTTACATGGAGTGACTGCCTGTCCGACCATATATGTATATGCCAGCCTTATAGGGACAGGACAGGACCTAGCCCTACCCTATAATTAGTTTAACTTTTTTTTATTTTAGTTTTGTTTCCTTTGTTTTCATATTTTATTTTTTGTCCTGTGTCAGTCGAATAAATACTATTTTGACCCAATATTCGTTTAGAATGCTCTCGATAACCATGAAAATGACTATGAAAAGGGAAATGCCCAAGACATTATGTCCACTTTTGTACAGTTTTGTGCATAAAGTTTTAATAAATAAATAAAATGACACTAATAAAAAATTCGCTTATTTTCATAGCGGCGACTCTTTTATTTTCGATTAAACACACGTCTATATTTTCTGTATCTAGGACAGCCTGTAACTCATTCTGGTGTTTGAGGAGCCCAATGAAGTTCTACGCCATTATCTTTAGTGTGCCTGCCATTTTTGATTATTAAAAGCAGCTTTTTTTACTAGATTCTTAACTAAAAGAACTTGTAAGAAGTTACTCTCACTTGTGTACGTAGTTATACACTTCAAGATTTGATTATTCTTATCTTCCAGATTCGAAGGTTCTATGCCTGGTTGTTTTGCACCCTGGGCATAAGAACTAGTTTTGGTGGCTTGAACAGGTTTTACAGTTGCCTGGACATTTTCTTTCTTTGTGTGTAGGTCAGGGTTTCTTATTGTAGAAGACTGTTGACACAAAAAAATCTTCTTTTTGTTTTGCTTTTCATCATTTGCATATCTTTGGCTACTTCATACCCTCTTTAGTTGGCTGGGTGGTGTAAGCCACAGTCGACATATTTTGGTTGTGGTGATTTAGTGCACTTGGCTGTAAGGTGCTTGCCAGTGCATTTTACATACCTTGGCTCTTTTTACAGTATTTTTTGAGAGAGAGTATTTCAACTTTACATCCTAAAATGTGCTGGATGGCATAGATTTTATTGACATCAACGTCATTATAAAATGAAAGGACGAACATTATTAGGCGGTTCTTTACTCTTCCAGCTCAACTTTTTCTATTTTGTGATCTTGTGATATTAAATCGTCTTGAAACTACAACTCTTATTGGCCTGTTGATTGTCAAATGTGTGCCAATTATAGTCTTTCTCTGTCCAAAGCCTAGCAATCGCATTATAAGAGTCATAAGTTTTAGCATTGATTTTCACACAGTCTCCATTCAACATTTTAGCGGCAAATAATTCAGTTGGTTGGGTATCAGTCAGTGAGTCGTAAAATATTTGGCGCACATAAGGCGCTCGTTCCAGGTTGTTTGGGGAACAAAAAAAGGGATGCTTAGCTTCCTATTTTTCCTAATTTTGTCTCTCATCCACACGGGTCTCTTTAGCGATTTCCTCGTCTTTGCAGTACTCGACGTTTCCTCTTTCAGATTGAGCAAATCGTAGGTTGGTTTTAGCTTCCAACTCCTTGGGGTCATTATTTCATTATTGCTTGAGCTTGGACTTTCATTTTGGCGGCTTTGTAGTTGACAATGTAAAAACCTTCGAAAACCAGCGACTCGATACATTGAACAAAAAGCGCCAAATACGTAAAGAGAGACCTAAGCCCTCCTAGACCTACACCTATAATCCTACCGGTCAACTCTACTGCTTTAGTTGCGACCGGGTATTTAAAAGCAAATTCGGTCTGGCCAGCCATATAAGGGCACACGCAAGGAAATAGCATTAAAGGGCCGCCGGTACCGAAATCGGTAAGGAGGACTATATATATATAGTTGACACTGGAGGTTTTGCATTTGGACCTGCAGATCATTAACAATCAGCTTTTATCTTTCTGATTTTTCTTGGATGTAACTTTTATACAACAGCTTTTCCAGATCAGTTTTATTTTTTACATTTGTTGCCGACATTGGAAGGTAAATAGAAATACCTTCACAAATATCTGATTGCACTGTTTATCTATAATTAATCTAACCGACTAAAAGCCCACTGTTCCATGTACTACCAAGTGTCGGGGGGAGGGGGGGTGCGGTCTATCCATTGACCGAACATACTCCATGAAGGTGCGCAGGAAATACTGCGCGTCACTCTTTGGACCTGGTTAGTCAGGCGACGACACAGCCCTTAGTTCGCTGTCCGAACGCCCCTTCTTGTGGTGGCCAGAGATGGTTAAGCACCCTTCGACGCCCGGCTGCTCTTCTGGTGCGGGTGGAGCGAGAGGCGTGCTCTTCACCACGGATTAAAATTAATATTAATGGGTTCTTAATTGTGAGCTGTTATATTTGATTCCAGTAATAGGTATGGCTAAAACCATTGAACACACGGAAATTTGTTCTGGTTTCTACAAGGTCCGTATAGTAAAAAACTCCGGAATTGCATTCACTCTGCCAAAGAATTCACTTCTATAAGATATGACGGGCAGTTTGTTCGTATTCACAGTCAGATGGTAAATATTGACAAAAAGGTGTGTGGCAACGAGCTTGAAGGAATCTAATTAATTACTCTAAAATTTGCCAAGATCTGTAAGAAATTAGGCAACACAGTAATCCACCTCCACCATGTCCTCGCCACTTAGGGTTGCCAACATTACTTCGGCGAAATATAGTATTTTTCAAAATGAGCCGTAAAAAATATAGTACAATTCAAAAAAATATATAGAATTTTATGGAAAAAGCAAAAAAAACAAAGATTTGAGACTTATATACTTTTTTAAAAACCATTTTTATTGCACTTGTTTAATTTTTTGCCTAAAATAAAAGTGTCATTATGTTTTATTACATTAAATTCCTGAATTAATGTAAATCAAGCTTATTTTTTATCTCTACTTCTGTTGTTTTGTTCTGTCTATTTCGAATTCTTATTAGAAAATATGGAATAGAGAGCAGGAATGAAATTACTTTAAACACAATTGGTAATTTATTTTCAGTATTTTAAAATAATTATGCTTTCATTTTTGGCCTGTTATTTAGTCACTAAACTCACTAAAATCTTTTATTTTTGACAAATGAGTTTGGTCACATGCTATAGCATCAGTCAAAAGCAAAGGTGTAAAGTTCATTTTTTGTCAATTTTGGTGGCTAAATTTTTTCTTTAGTTTTCGTGAAAAATAAAGAACCGGTGTAAGAATAGAAAGTCCAAGCTTGAAGGATCTTCAAGAGGTTGCAGAATATCTTCATAACTTTTTGAGATATTTTAGTTCAAAGTCTAGTGTGGTCACCAAAATTGAAAATCGCCCACCAAAATCGAAAAACCCCACCAAAATTGAAAAACCCCACCAAAATTGAAAATCAGTGGCACCAAAATTGAATTTCTTTGTCAGAAACCTCAATCTCACTAATAAAGCTCAATGTGACTAATCTCACAAATTCTCGGGAAGTATCAATTACTTTTATCGGTTAATAAAACTCTCTTTTGTTAAAAAATAGGATAGTTTCCGAGGTCTGGTCCTAAAGTCGAACTGACATGGCAGCGTTTTTGTACAAACACTTCTTCACTTCGATGTACCGGTAATCGAATCAAGTCTCGATCGAATCAAAGGCTTTCTCGTAGTCCACAAACACTAAGCTGAGAGGCAGGTTATACTCTTCGGTCTTCTGTATAACCTGCCGCAGCGTATGTATGTGGTCTACGGTGCTAAAGCCATTAGGGGATCCGGCTGATTCGGGATAATTCTAGAAAACAACTTGTAGACATGGTTTAGAAGTAGGATGGGCCTATAATTCTTCAGCCGGGCATTGTCGCCTTTTTTGAAGAAGATTACCACCACACCCCCGCGCCATGCCTGTGGGGTTTTCTCCTCGAGTATGACCGAATCAAACACTTCTGAAAAAAAAAAAGCCTTAAGTACCGGTTTACCACCCGCCTAAAAAAAAAGGGCCTTAAGTACCGGTTTACCATCCGCCTTTAGGAGTTTGGCCGTAATTTCGTCATCACCCGGTGCTTTGTTGTTTTTAAGCTGTTTCAGAGCCATCCTAATCTCGTACAGGCTGACACTATACCGAAGACATCCCATACGTCAGCTTGACGTCCAAGATGTCTTCGGTATAGTGTCGGGTCAGTCTAGCTCTTGGGTCATTTACTATATTTACAACGGGTTTACTGGTTGAAGTGTGCAACTGCCCACAGAATGTCTCGATCTCCCACAGTAGCTCCGGCGGATACGATCCTGCCATGGTCGGTCTTCAGTTTCGTGAGCTGGCTCTGCCCAATAGCCAGATCTCTTGCAAATACCTTGGAGCCGCTCAATTGCATCTTTAATATGCTGGATTTAAAGATCCGTCTATTGAGCTGCCGGTACTTCCACGCCTCGTCTGAAGACTGCAGGATCATCTCACGCCGCTCCTGCATGAGCTTGAGAGTATAATCAGAGAGTTTTTCGTTCTTATGTGCACGACGTGTCATGAAGAACTTAAACCCGTATGGACAGTTTCCACGAACCTATCGTTGTATTCGTCCAATGAGCTTCTTAGGCACTCGAAACGAGTCTGGAGTTCAAGCTTTTCATCTTGCAGCAGCTCTCGGGGTTTTAAATCTGGATCTGTGCTGGACGGAGCGTAGACTTCATCAGTCGAAACCTTTCAAGCTTGATATTGATGTTCAATGTGCCTCTTACTATGCGCTGTTTGCTCCCGTTTTTCAACGAATTGATCACAGAGACAACATTGAAGATTTGCTTCTTGGTTAACATGATGAAGTCAATCTCATTTTTAGTTGCACGATCGGGGCTCTGGCAGGTCCACTTACTGTGCGTAGGCTTTCTGAACAAGAAGTTAATCATATAGAGGACCTCCTTCTCCATAAATCTAGCCAGTTGGTGACCTCGGTGGTTCCGACGTCCAACCCAAATTGCCCAGATTCGCGTTGAAGCCATGACAACGGTGAAGTGCTTTTTAGCAGTCTCTCTTCGCTGGACTGTTTTGGCATTCTAAAAAGCAACAAAATAAAAATATATGAATAAGAAACTTGATAATTAGTATGCCACCCTTATAATAATACGTCTTACTTACTGCCAAGTAAATAAAATGTATTTTTTTTCTAATCAATCTGTCTTGCAACGTAAAAACTAGCTATATAGGTACAAACAGTACATATACAGTACATACTTAAAATCTGGTGGCTCGTTTTCAATTTTAAACGCCACCAAGAATTTAATTAATAAGAAAGAAAAAAAAATTAAATTAAAAAAAAAAATAAAAAAAAGAAATTATGATTAAATTTAAAAAAAAACGTTGAATTGAATAAAATAAGGAAATAAGGAATTGTTAGTTCACATGATTAAATTTGATTATAAATTAAACTAATAATAGTAAAATTCCGTGTAGGTACTTTAGAATAGTATTGAAATTTTTTTTTTTAATATTTGATTTGGTAAGAAATTTTGCCTGTGAAGCTTCTTGGAATAAAACTATTTTTACAAATGAACGGTATTAAATAGTTTAAATAAGACGTTATCTAATGTCGACGATGTCGTCGTCGTCGTGACGTTATCCATTACGTAATGAAATGATTACTTACGTGTTTCAGGGTCACGATCCAACAAAAATAAAACAGGCCGATTCACCGGATAAACCGGAGGGCGAAACAACGACAGAAACAAATGCTGCTGGATCAACTACTGAACCACCTGCTGGACCATCTGACCCAACTGATGAACCATCTCCTGATACATCACCACTACTACGAAATGCTGAACCACCTGCTAAAGCAGCACTTGAAACAACAACTCTTGCTGAAGAAGTGGGTCTGGACCCCGGCGACCCTGAGGGCGCTATATAACGTCTTAATTATAGATTTTGTGCCATGATACATAACTAATACATTTAATTTATTATTTTAGCTCTTATTATATTTATTTATAACTTGGACTAGCTTAATGTAATAAACTAATATCTTGTTTGATTTGCTATTTATTATTTACTATCCAGTGATCAAAATTTCACCGTAAACACATAATACAACTAGCTGTGTCTGCGGCTTCGCTTATGTGACCGTGTATTTTTTGGCATTGTAAGTGTCACTCCACGGAGGCGTAGCTTCATAGACGCATATTCATCATCATATGCTTGGTGTACGCCTACTTACAGCTTACATACAAAACTATGAAACTCTGTCGACGGAGGGGCAACATCGCGCTCGCAGGCTTCATGGCGGCTGCCGTACCGCAAGTCATAGACGGGCGTAAAGCGAGCGAAAGCATGTTTGAATTTTTAAAAAGGGCGGGAACAGTTGCGAAAGAAGAACGATCAAAATTCACCCGCGTGCACGTCCTGCAGCAAAGAGAAATATCTCAAAAAAAAAAATGGGTATAAAAATATGGCATACTTTTAAACTCCATCCTTACAGTCTAACATACATATAAAAAAATGCTATGAAAATTCGTTCAATCAGTATACAGTGGATTTCGCCTAATACAACTTCGTTTGTAACGACTAACCATTTTTTAGCGACGGACATCCAAATACAAGTTAGGTTTTTTTAAACAGTCGTACTGTGAAAACATATTCTTTTAGTACGACTCCTGTTTATGCGACCAACTGCTTAGGACGACCTATTTTGACAATAACTCGTCCGGTTCGAACGATGCGCTGTGTTTTGTTTCGATACCTATGCATCCCCGCTGCCTGCCTAGCATACAGGCATGATGTTATGTTATGGTGATGTGTAAGCAATAAACATCCAAGCGATTGCAGCAATCACGACAGATTTGCTGTCTATTATTAAAGAGTTCCATTGATATCTCCGAAGATCAGCATCAGATCTTCACCAAATTTAAATGGGACCACCGCGGACAACAATATTCGTCCTAACAAAAGAAGAATCATCAAAATCGGTTTACAACTGGCGAAGAAATCGCTGAACATCACACAAAAAAAACAGACGAATCGATAACCTCCTCCTTTTGGCAGTCGGTTAATTAGTTTCAGCCATTCCAGCTACACTACGACTAAAATCTATTTACGTAAATTATTTTTATCATAGAAATCGCGAATGAGGTTACTAACTAAATTTCAAAAATTAATATCTTTTGCGTCTGTTGGTCGATTATGATGAAATAAACTCTAAATAATACTCACAACAATGCTTCTTATTTTGTAATATTTCGATTTTGAACACAATGAGGAGTATTTACGCGATGCGCGCACAAACGCAACAGACAAAAATTTTAAAAAATATTTTATAACTTTCTATTACTTATTTCTCGCACCTTCCAGTGATTTTTTTGCAAAAATTTGTAATGTACAGACACGGAAAGTCTACGATGTTATTATATGTACAGAATAGATAGATAGATATAGAATATAGATAAAGTAATGATTATTAAGAAAATTCATACGGCACGTGTGCTAATCGAGTGATCCAAGTTGATCGCGATAAATTTGAAACGGGACGTGCAAGTGAATTCTCAAATTGTTAATAGTTTTCAACTATTTTTTAAACTTTTTCAGTATAAGAAGTGCAAAGACAATACATTCATACATTCTAAGATATACTCGGAATAATGTAAGCTGGAAATAAAGATTTTATTCTTATTATTTCCTTTATTTATTTATATACAAATCTTATACATTTTTAAATATTCCTTAAAATAAAAACAATATTTAAACACATAAAAAAATGTAGCCTACCGGTATCGGGAATAGGGTTCAAGCTACCGGCGGTCAGGGCTCCAGAGAGAGGAACCTCCTAACAATACGAGCCGTGTCCAGGAGTACCTCTTTCTGAATCAAGCCCTTGATCCAGCTCTTGGCAATTAACAGGTTCACTGTCCAGGCTCCAGAGTGGGAATGGTACATAAGTCCAGTTATGTTTTTATCCTTATGATGTGTTCTGCCAAGTCCGCATTAAATATGAGACTTTCTTCTTACGTCCACAATCAGATGGCTTAGAAATTGTACGGGCGAACATACCACATACGGTCTGTGGACTGATATGGAAGTCTCTCTACAGACCGTATGTGGTCCGTGGACAGTGAACCTGTTAAGCCATGGATTGATACAACTATCGGCACAATGATCGCTGAGTCACATTCCACATGTCGACAACCTCGCGAGCCAAGTAAAGATACTTGATTTGCTTATCTTTCTCTGGTTTCACGAGGTTCTCGTCATGCGGAACCAATCATTGCACGACGCTCCAATCAGTCTATCACCACAATGTCAGGTTTATTGGCAACAATAGTACTGTCAGTGACGATAGATCGATCCTAATACAACGTGATATTATCGTCATCGATAACTGGGTCGGGCGCATACTTAAAGTATGGCACTTCTGATTTCACAAGGTTGTACTTCAAAGCAAGTTGCTGGTGGGTAATCTTGGCAACGAGGTTGTGTCTATGCAGGTACTCTCCGTTAGCCAGACGAGAACACCTAGAAATATTGTGTCGGATCGATTCTCCCGGACGGTGGCATGCCCGACATATGTCAACTGTGCCATCCTTCACAAGGTATTTCCGGTAGTTATTCGTCATCATAACTTCGTCCATTATTGCACAGACAAAACCTTCGGTTTCCCCGAATAGGTCACCGAAGCGCAGCCAAGATACGGACGCTAAGAAGTCTACATCGGGTCCATGTAGGGCCAGGTAAAAGCGTCCGTGAAGCTCCTTGCCCTGCCATACGTGCTTGCGATCATTAGTGTCTAATACTCTAGGTTTGCGCCAGTTCTCGTTTTAGCCAGGGAGAGCGGGCTGAAGCCCTTGTCCACTGAGACCACATCTCGGTGCATCCCCACGTCGGCTTCTAGATAGTATTCCCTGAGACTGCATACCTCACGGTTGTGCAGGGTCTTAGCATTCAAAAAGCCACGACCCCCGCACTTCCACGGGATATACAGTGTCATCACCGACGACCGTGGGTGATGCATGCGGTGGATCACCTTCCGTGATTTACTTTTATGCCTTACACAGTAATAAGTCTTTAGATGATATTCAGCGACTTCAGTATTTAAAAAGTCATTTAGCTGGAGAAGCTGATCCACTTCTGAGAAATATACCTATTTGTAGCTCAAATGATCAAATATCTTTGGAACAATAATTAAACAAGCGTTACAATAATAAAAAGTATGGCGGATATGTCAGGATTTATTCCGTTAGGTATCATCATGCACATCATGTGGGCAGAAAAAATACACTGGGTGCGATACACTGTTTCTTAATCTAACAAATTACTTGAAATTACAATTTAACACAATAAATAAATAATAAAATAAAATTCATTTAATTCAGATAACTTGATCCATACAGTGAAATTAAAAATACAATAACACGGGGCACAATGAATTGGGTACAGTTTCAGGACGTCTCAACTTCGCTGCGATCAGACATTGACTGTCGCTCTCGTCTCGTCATCAGGGCTCTGTAGAAGCACGCTTGGTGTTGGTACACTTGTAAGTAGATCGCGTGATTTCACCACCGGCGCACTTGTTGCACATTTTAAACAGTAACCCATGAAAGATGAGTCTACTTTAGCTAGCCTGAAACCTGGCTGTACTAGTAGGTCCCTGTTTCTAGTATTATAGTGGAGTCTGTCACCTCTTTTACTAAATAAATGAAGATTTTTCCTAACGTACATGATGTTTTCAAAGATGTATTGACAAGATACTGTCATGATGTTAATTTCCTTAAATAGTTCTCTTAAAGAATTGCGCCTACGTAGATTATATATGGCTCTGATGGCCCATTTCTGCAGAATAAATATAGGCTTGATGTCTGCAGCCCGTCTTCATAGTAAAATACCGTATGACATAATACTATGACAATAACTAAAATAAACTAGCCTCGCGGTATCTACATTAGTAAATTGACGGATTTTTCTAACAGCATATGCTGCTGAGCTCAGCCGTCCTGCAAGAGATGTTAAATGAGGACCCCATTGTAACCTTGATTCGAGCATAATCCCCAAGAAAACAGTTTTATCGACAAATTCTAGTTTCTCTTCATTCAATACTATGTCACAATCACTATTTTTGACATTGGGTAGAGTAAATCTTATGCACTTAATTTTTTTTTTCATTTAATACTTAATTATTAGCGGTGAACCAATTATGGACCTGCAGTAGGGAGTTATTTACGTCGTCAAGGTTTGTGGCACGTCTGTTTATATTAAATATTAAAGAAGTATCGTGATCAAACAACACCATTTGTGGTTGGTTTTTAAATAATGATTTTTAATAATGACTAAAAAGAGGAAAGGACGTTATATCGAACCTTGTGGTACACCCATACTTACTTTTAAACCCATTGAATTGACACCATTTATTTGTACTTGCTGATGTCTATCGTTTAAATACGATTTCATTAAACTGAGCGCAAGTTTCCCTAAACCGTAATGTTCAAGTTTTAAGAGTAGGGTCTCGTGGTTAACGCAATCAAATGCTTTCGAGAGGTCACAGAAGATTCGTATGGCATCATGTGCCTCTTCCCACGCAGTAAATATGTGTTTTAATAAGGTGACACCGGCGTCAGTCGTACAACGTCCTTTGGTGAAACCATACTGTTTTCCATGTAAGATTTTATTGGTGTTAAAATGGTTGAGCATTTGATTATCCATTATCTTTTTAAATACTTTGGCTGTAAACCGGCAAAACGGATACGGGTCTATACTGTCCCCGGATTTGAAAAGTGGTATTACCATGCTGTACTTCTGGTCCGGGAAGACTCCTTGGCCTCACCAAGGAGTCTTCCCGGACCAGACCAAGGAGTCTTTAGAAGGAGGAGTCAAGGAATTTGTATGTGGACACATATTAATATTAAGGTTAAGTACGGTGCTATAATCTCAATAATAGCTTAACAAACTTTAATCGACTTTCACTTTAATCGATCTTCGGTTAATTTTATTTTTATTTCCTTTTAATTTTATTATTCCGGTTAATTTTATTTTGAGATCTTCGGTTAATTTTATTTTGCTCCTCTCTAAAGTAGAGACAAGAGTGATTTCAGCGCATGGCTGCCCTTCCGTCTCCTCCACACCCGGTAGGGCGCCTGGATGGGATGCCAGTGAGGAGCACGAGCCATCCGTCTCACTATCTTTGATATGGTGCGGCATGCCTGATCGCACAAAGCGACCGCGTCTATCACGAGTGCCTAGAACTTGCTGTTCTTGCCTTAGTCGGCACCTTTGGTGGCGGAAGCAACTTATCATCGCTAGACCGGGACTCGTACGGCCTTTTTTGATTGTTTCCTCCGACGTTTGTCGGAGTCCGACACTGTCTTAACTATCACTGTCTTAACGAGTTAATCCTGAGCCATCGCCTCCATCGCTTCAATCGAAGCAATGTTAGCCTCTAACACTGTATAAATCTCCTGAACATCTTGGGTTTTATTTATTTATTGTTTCGAATCCATACAATTTTCATGAGCGTGGAAAAAGAAGACATCGTTTCACGGTGCACAACCGCTTGAGATTCGGGGCAACTTTTATAGAGGTTTTCTACATTGCCGTCCGGTTGGAAAAACCAAGACACTCGGTCCAGTTCAGAGCCGCGAGAAACGTATCCAAGGAAACAGTCCTCCCGTTGCCTACTCGGTGTCAGGGTGAGTGCGCACCGAGCCCGTCGCTGCTCTCCCACTGTACCCTCAGCAAACAACGCCCCTTTGCTCCAGATTGAAACCCTTCCCATGTCAAAATATTCGCCACTTACACTATCATTCCCCGAAGAACAAGACACTCTTCCCATTCTTCGGAGGACGCTACTAACCGTGCCCAGGGTGCACCGGCCCACCAGCTGCTGTTCCCTCAAGACGTATCCAAGTGGCCGGCAGCCATCAAGCCTAGACACACTGAAGAAGGTGTATTTTGCTCTGTGCCAATCGGTTCTGGGATATTGCATTACTGCATGGGGTGGCGCTACAAAAACCAGTGTTCTGAGGGTGGAAAGAGCGCAAAGGGCCATACTCAAAGTCCTTTGTAAAAAGCCCTACAGATATCCAACAACAGAACTGTACTCCGACAGTGGAGTTCTTACAGTACGGCAGCTCTTTGTGTTCCGATCTATCCTTAGAACACATCTCAGTCTGCCTCCACCAAAACCTAATAAGAGAGTAAATCTCCTTCCAAGAACCCAACACAAAACCGCTTTCGCAACACATCAATTTTACATACTAGGTACACACATATACCATAAAGTTGACACACAATTAAATATTATAAAATTAAATTTACACAAAGTGAAATCCATAGTAACAGAGTGGCTACTAGAAAAGGACTATGCCTACACTGAGTCTTTGCTCACATTCATCTCCTAATAACAATACAACTACTCACTTACTACCACATACTTAACTTACACTATTATTGCTCACAATCACACGCTCTTGTTACGCACTTGTTAACCCAAACATACACTACAAGTACTCAGAAACACGCACTCATATCCTCATAAACTCACACTCACTTCACATGCCTAACATACACATACATAGTTACTTACATAATATAACATATAAATAAATACAAACAGATATTTATGAATAAGTTCAATACTGTTAACTTGTTGTATTAAATCATATTTATTTAAGAATCAATTGGACGAACACTGTCTCTTAAAATACAGGTTTATCCTAGTTTAAGAGGCAGGGTTATAAACTTGTTTTGCACAGATTTAGCAACAGCTGTTTTATATAAGTACTTACTATCTGTATTTTTTGTGAATAAACATTTATTATTAGTTATTTAAGCACACGAGGAGATTTTCTGACCCAGCACCCCATCGTGCTGTCTAGCCTAGCTCAGCCATAGCTTTTTCCACAGATCACAAGAAAAACTACGTAGGTACCTAAATTACATAGCAAGAATATAAAGTAGAACTACACAACTTTCTTTACATAAAAGGAAAAGGTCTTTATCACAACAACACAACACCGCTCATCCATAAACAAAAGACCCTCGTCAATAAAATAGGTGCAATTACAAAAATCCCAAAAAAACCGTTTTACAAGATCATCCCTTACACTAACTCAATTGACGCGTCGACTGTTTGGCCGATCTATTTTTTGCGCTACCAGAATTTGCGCCATATTGCCAACCACCCCATCTAAATGATAATTCGAGGGCCCTTCTTACGATAAAAATTATTGCGGCCGGTTTATTTTATTACACTTTATATTGTGTTCGAATACCTACGCAGGGGATTGCGTTCACAAAAATAGTTTTTGCCGCCAAAATAACCTTTATAACTGTAGTCATAAAGAAGAACCTTTTTCAAGTAATCGATGCCCGAAAATTGTGTATGTATGTCCGAACTTGTCACAAAAATGTCGTATTCGGCAAATGATCAGTGATTCCGTTTACCCTTTGACCAATTCGGTTACGATTCGTCGTATTTACATTTCGTTGGGTGCGTTCCGGTGTAAATTGTGTTTTTCAGTTTATAGCCGAATAGG
Organism: Noctua janthe; assembly: GCA_910589295.1. NCBI lineage: Eukaryota > Metazoa > Arthropoda > Insecta > Lepidoptera > Noctuidae > Noctua > Noctua janthe. The sequence continues at coordinate 13,816,667 of OU342559.1, read as the reverse complement.
TTTCAGGCAAAGATATTGTAACCGCTTGTCCACAAGCTAAACGTTCAAGCGACTGCGGAGAACGAAAATAAAAAAAAAAATTGTTTGTACCTTAGAACATGCCAAAAGTCACAGTGACGCGGCATGCGACGCGATAGTACTCACGTGAAGGAAACAAGCGTCGCACGCGCGTGTCGCTAGACGCTAGCTGCATCGCCTGAGGACGCGAACGGGGCGTGTATTCGGCGACGCAAATCACGATGTACGTAAACACTAGTTCACTACTAATGTACATGGTCCGCCAACTGAGGATTAATTAAAGACAGGTATTATATTTAAAGTACCTACCTACAAAAAGTTCCCAGTGGAGGTCTTACTATTGTTTGTCGTGCTTATACAGCAGTCTGTATAAGCACTATAATAGTAATCAAACACAAGACAAAGCCACCCAATTCATATCTCCCTTTCAGATCGCAATCAGTGCCGCCATGTTTACGACATTACGAATCTAATTCTCGCCTTTTTTACTTTTTTCCATTGGCTAGGCACCAGCGTGCGATCTCACAGCCGATAAGTTCTTTATTATCCTGGATGATTTTTTAATCCGTGCAGTGTGCACCTACTTGGTGATTTTACATTAGCGTATTGTTAGTGTAGTGTGGGGAAATTGCGAAGTTCTGAGAACAATGGCGGCGTTGTGATGACAGACGGTTAATGCGCTGGGTGATTAACAACCTTTGTTTGCTTGTGTATGAAGTAAAATACATTAGACTTCGGAAGTTGATTGTATTTTAATTACTGTCATCGGTTTTCTCACAACTTTGGTTGCGAAACTCAATTTTTCTTAAGTTTTTTGCAATATTTTGCGACTATTTCATCAGAAAGTCATTCAATAGGATTATATGAACTTATAAATACATACGTTTTACGGGGGTGAATCATATTTTGTTCAACGTACAGCCTGACCTGCAAATTGCAAAAAACGTAAGAAAAATTTGGGAGGCTACCTTAGCGCATTCTCCTTTTTTTCCGGATGGGAAATCATCAATTGAACCCTCCCGCTCTGGGCGGAGCGGAGGGGAGTGTCAGACTTGTACTGACTAAAACCCATCCATGTTCCTTCTTTGCCCTTTGTGTTCCAGGGCCACGGTATCTCTTTCGAACAGTCCCGCAGCCCTAGCGCAACATCCTTAAATAAACTTTGAGAATAAGCATGATGACCGATGACTGATATATTTTATTTATGAAGGTAGTAATAGTTAAAGATAGTTTAATTTGATCTTATGAGGAAGCCATTGTTTAATCACCTATAAGGAGTGCACGCGCCTGAATGCTAGACATCCAAGAGTAAACCCACAAAGCATTTTCCTCTAACATGGACCTTGGATCGTGAGGAGCTCGTGGCTAAATAATAACAGCCGCTCGGGTCGATCTTTAGGTTAAGCCGTGCTTGCCTAGGTTGGTCTGTGGATGGGTGACCGCCCATTACATACCGAGTTTCCTCCGTGCCTCGGAAAGCACGTTAACCCGTTGGTCCCGGCTGTCATTTGTAGATCTTTGACAGTCGTTAGGCAGTCAGTGGCCCAAAAAGTCTGACAACCAGTCTCACCAAGGGGTATCGTATTACCCAGTACTGACTGGGTTGTGGAGGTCAGATAGGCAGTCGCTCCATGTAAAATACAGGTATTCAGCTGCATCCGGTTAGACTGGAAGTCGACCCCAATATAGCCCGCATTGCCGCTAAACTAAATTCAACACGCGTAGGTCAACTAGATGGCGCTAATACAGGGTGCAAAATGAAATCGATTTCGTATAATGACCCAGAAGAGGGCAGCACGTGGTCAACCATTTCTGACCAAAAACCGAACATTCAAATATTAGGTGGGCAACAATGCACCGATTTAGCTTCAGCACTAATTCACTCGAGAAGCAACACCAATTATCAAAAATACCGAATTACCTCGACGATAAAGCCTCACGCGAAGACTGAGGATATATTATCAACAAGTTGTAAGTTAAGTGATTGTAAAGACAGCTTTTTAGTTTTATGTATTGGTGAAAATGACAGTAATCCGAATAAAATTATTATAGAATTAGCCTCTTTGTTAAAAAGTATTAAAAACATAAATGTTATAATTTTAAATGTTTTGCATAACAGTCATTTGAATGAAATTTTACTAAATAATCTTTTAAAAAATATGTCGAATAACTTTGAAAATTGTACCTTTCTGGAAATTGGCCGACATTACTATAGCAAAAAACGTTATTTATTTGATATATGTAAAAAGATTAACTTTTTAATAGATACAATCTACTACAACCAAACTTTTTTATCCCACAAAGAGCCAGTCGCTGTAAATACTGTCACAGACAAGTACACGGAACCATCCGCTCTAAAAACCGGCACCATTACTAAAATTACTCAAAATTCTATTCTAGAAACTATTCCGATTAAAGGCACAATTCCTTACTATTTTCCTATAATTAAAATTAAGAACACCCCACATAAAAAGTTTTTTCGAGACTACACCATGTAATTTTACGCTATTCCACCAAAATATTGCAGGTCTATTAAACAAACAAGAAGAATTAGAGATATGTCTTAATCAATTTCAAGAACGCGGTACCTCCATTGATATTATTTGTCTCACTGAAACTTTTATAAAATCAGGTGACGAGGACAACATATGTATGAAAGATTATAGTGTAGCAAATAACTTTTCAAGAAAACATGAAAAACGTGGTGGAGTTTGCATATTAATTAAAAAATCTATAGCTTATAAGCAACTTAATTGCGATAATATGTCAATAGAAAAACAATTCGAATGTTGTGGAATAGAAATTCCGACCATGAAATGCATCATTGTATGTCTTTATAGGATCCCAAATTCTAGCCCAAAAACATTTTTACTTAAATTAGAAATATTACTACACAAATTAACTTCACATAAGGACAAAAAAATTATCATAGCGGGAGACATCAATATCGATACAATTAAGTCAAGTATTTCTTCAGAAGACTTAAAAGGCATACTATTAAATAACAACATGCAAATACACATTAATAAACCAACGCGTAAAGAATCGTGTATAGATCACATATTTAGTAATATCAAAAATGCGAAAGGTGATATTCATCCATTATTCCTGTCAGATCACAACACGGGTCAAACTCTTTCTTTTTCGACAGATAAAGAACAAAGACTGCCCTTCTGGTTTGAAATGAAACGGGACTTCAGCTCTGAAAATACCATTAAGTTTAAAGACATCCTGACCAAATTATCCTGGTCTGAAGTATTAGAACAAGAAAACTTCAATCAGGCTTTTAATATATTTCATGAAACTTTGCAACTTTATTATAATCTTAGCTTCCCAATAAATAAAGTAAAAGTACATTCTAACGTCAAAGCTCCGAAATGGATCACAAAAGGGCTGAAAGTCTCAGCTAATCACAAGACAACAATAAGATACCGCTATTACAAAGATTCCACAAATGAAAACAAGAAAGCCTACAAAAAGTATGATAAATTATTTAAAAATGTATATCTAATTCTAAAAAACAAAATAACGACACGTATATAACAAATGCAAAAAGTAAGTGTAAAGCTACCTGGGACATAATAAAAAATAAAACAGATGACACAAAAACATATGAAACAATAAAATCAATTGACTGTGATAATGAAAACATTGAATGCCCAAAGAAAATTGCAACTGCCTTCAACGATTACTTTATCTCCATAACAAACAAAGACAATCATTCTCGTCCTAATTACAAATTAATAGACTCACTCGACTCCACTATTTATTTAAGACCAACCTCATTTGGGGAAGTTCAGAGAACCATTTATTCATTAAATAACACACGAGCTGTTGGATATGACTTCATTTCGACATCTATACTTAAAACATGCAGTAAAGAACTAGCTGAAGTTTTAAGTCATCTAATAAATTTGTCTTTTAATCAAGGAACTTTTCCAGAAAATTTAAAAATATCAATAGTAAAACCATTCCATAAGAAAAACTCCAAACAAGATATGAATAACTATAGGCCCATTACATTGATCCCGATTCTATCAAAAATTTTTGAAAAAATCATGCACTCTCGGATTATAAATTTCTTAACCAAATTTAACGTTATATTAAATAATCAAAATGGCTTTCAAAAAAATAAGTCCACAACACTAGCTGCATTCTCACTAATCCACAAAATTACAGAAAACATCGATAAACGTAATAAAGTTGCTGCCATATTCTTCGATATGAGCAAAGCCTTTGATTTTGTAGATCACAAGATTTTGCTCAACAAATGCGAGCTATATGGAATTCGTGGCAAAGCACTGGAATGGATTCAAAGCTACCTAAGCAATAGAAAGCAATGCGTTGAAATTAACCACTTAAATGATAAACTTGTGTCTACCCCATTCAGATCAACTTTTAAAACAAATAAATTTGGAGTACCCCAGGGTAGCGTCCTAGGGCCACTCTTTTTCTTATTATACATCAATGATGTTCCTCAAGTAACAGCACATGAATGTATCCTCTTTGCAGATGACATATCGGTTATTGTACCAGACCAACCAGATTATAACATTCGAAAATTCACTAAATATCACCGTAGATTCAATAATGAGTTGGCTAAAGGACAATAACCTAACAGCCAATGTCTCTAAAACCAAAATTTTACAATTCTCGAATTATAATAACACTCAAATACAAACTTTAGACTTATATTATAATAACGTTAAAATCGAAGATGTCCCTGACACAAAATTCTTAGGTATTACCTTGGATAGATACTGCAATTGGAAAGCACATACAAACCGCATATGCTCTAATCTAAACAAATTTGTTTTTGCACTAAGAAGGCTTAGAAAATTGTCAAGTTTAAAAACTGCCATGACTGCGTACCATGGCTACGTTGGCTCCATACTCAGATACGGTCTGCTTGTATGGGGTAACTCTACCTTCGTAAAAAAAGTATTTATAACCCAAAATAAATGTATCAGAGCCATTTACGGCGCTGGACCTCTCGATTCATGTAGACCTCTATTTAAAAAGTTGGGCTTACTTACTCTTACTAGCTTATAAATTTTAGAAGTAGGGATGTTTGTTAAAAAACACCCAAACCTGTTCTCTAAAGTAACCGAAAATAAAAAGTTTCTCTCTAAAGATCCCACCAAACTGACTATAACAAGATGTAGAAGCACTCTCTTTCAAAACAATTGCTATAGTATGTCGGTCAAAATCTTCAATAAAATACCGAAACAGATCAGAGAACTTCCAATTAATTACTTCAAAATAAAACTTAAGAAATGGCTCTTTAATAACGTGTTTTATACAATTAATGACTTTTTGACATATAAACCCATTTGTAATGGTTAAGTAGCTTGTGTTCCTATTTTTATTTTATTTTTTGATTTGTTCTTTATTTTTTTTTCTAATTTTATTACATTTTGTTAAATTTTTAACTAGTACTAGTACCTAAACCAAGAGTACATTGTGTTCGGTATTTTAATTTTAAGTTTGCATGCTGAAGGAAGTCAGCGAAATGTGTGAAACCTTTTATTTTTTATGACCATCATGTACCATATTTCATGCAAAATAAAGAATCTTGAATCTTGAATCTTGAATCTTGAAAAGTCTAGGGAGATGATGATGATGGACCTTGTATCGTATTTTTGTGAATATCCTTTGATTAGATGAGATTATTAGTTTTTATCTTTTATGCGGGCGCCCAGGTAAGATAAAACCGATATGACATGATTTTTTTTTGAGAATGTAAGACTTTTTATTTGATTTTATGTTAAATGACTACAGTTTCTAATTAACGAAACACTGAAAGAAGTTGATTTTGAATGCCAAACGTAACCTTTTCTTACTGCACGGCCGTCCCCTACTTATTGTTCCAATTCATTGGCGTAGAATTCAAGTAGTAGTAATTCAATGTAGCAGTAACGAAGGGTTAGTTTTTTTTAAGGGGTAAGCCGGAGTACAAATCTTTAATGTGTTTTTATTATTTGTCTATGGAATACTGATTGTGCATGTTTTCAAAGGGAAGCCGGTAGGAATCGAGTTGTATGAAACCTTCGCCACTGCAATGTAGATCTAGATATAAAGGTTGTAAATAAACCCTTAACATAAACGAAAGGCACTTGTTCTCCCCGTCACTGCGATTATTTTTTTGTTCTAGACCATACCTGGGAACCTTCTAGTTACGGAGAAATTGGGGGTCAAAGTTCCAACTTTTTTACAAGTTTTTTTTTTTAATACATGTTTTTAATGTAAGATTTTTACTTTACACACCTTCACGACCCTCGTACTATTCAATCCATTCATCAGCACAATGCTATGAGTGCTTTCCATCGAGTCCTACGGTAAAACGTGATTTTTCACCCCAAAAAAAACAGTCGTTTCCCAGCAATAATTTTTGCGTAAAGTTACTTAGTTTGATGTACAGAATGCTTGGTTGACGGCTACGTCTTCACATATCTGTCAACCTGGTCTGTTTACACCCGGTATACGAACATCATGCAGATAAAATTGTGATCGCAATAAGAAACTATCTACTTAATCTTCCTCATCGTAATCAACGTAACTGATCTTCCTCCAATATTTAAAAGTAACCATTTATCACCCTCTATTTATCCAAAACTTTCCTATATTGTAAAATAAACATTGTCTATGTAATTATTTGAGCAGCACTAGCGGCGTAATGGCGGCACTTCCGGTGGGCCGCCATTAGTGGCCATTTCCTGGCAACTTCCGGAGCGCCACCTCGCGGGGGCGTTAAATGCTTACGATACAATTTCATTCGAATTCGGAACGTAATGACGATGTTATCGCTTTTATAGGCTGAACGCATGTACCTAATGCGAACACAAATTGATACGGACAGGCTGCTCAGACTTTGATTTGGACTGGAAAAGAATACTCTTTTGAAATTGGAACTTTGGAAGGCTATTAGGTTTTTGAGACACATGGAACATCTATGACATACAAATAAATAAAATTGAAGTGTCTGTTTGTAATTTCAAAATAACAGCTTTTTATTGAATGCATATGAAAGCATACACGGTACATATAACAAAAAATCTTCTTTTTTTTTTCAATTTTATCTGTCTATTTGTCCGGCTAATCTCCGAAACGGCTAGACTGATTTTGACGGCAGATAGCTGATGTTATAAGGAGTAACTTAGGCTTTGTACTTTTATTGTAGAAAAAAAATTAGGGTTCCGTGCAAAATAAAAATCAAGAAATTGTTAGTAAACTCAGATTTAAATCGGAAAGTAATATTCTTATAATAATGTCGCGGGGCACAGTTAGTCATTGAACAAGAACTGTCCATGTTAGTTTTCAAACTAAAATATACCTACGTCCAGAGAAAGACCGTTAGCCGGTTAGTACCTACTTGTAAACAATGACTTAGACGCGTTTTTTTTAAATATTACACATTTTATTAATCTTTACAACATTTTCGGAAATTTCCACAAATTATCACAAATGTTAGTTTCAGCAACAAGTAGAATATAACTCCTGAAACAGACAATTTTAATATATTTTAACCATAAACAACATTCGCTTCTTTCTGCATGTCATTTTTAGCCATGTCACCCTCATTTTAGGATGTCTAATGATAAAGTTAATGGTGTCGCCACACTAACAGTTAAGTGACGGAAACACACACTTGCACCCTTGTAGAAGGCTGGGGCACATGTAACATTGAAAACTTCCGATGCTTATAAAAGCTGATCATCTAGCAGGCGTTACGAAGAAGTGAAGAAAAGAACCGCATTTTAATCAATTGGATTTTTTACTTAAACAAGGTGAAAACGGACCCTTTACGAAGCCGTAAGTATGCTAAGTAACACAACGCAAAAATTATTGCTGCGAAACGACTTTTTTTGTTGAAGTGAAAAATCACGTTTTACGGTAGGACTCAAAGTAACGCACTCAAAACATTGTGCTGATGGATGCATTGAATAGTGTAGTCGTGGAGGTATTCAAAATAAATTTATAACAATAAAAACTTTTAATTAAAAATAAACAATAATAGATACATTTTAATTTGTAATTAACTTTCGAAAATCTGGAACTTTGACCCCAATATCTCCGTAATTAGAAGGTACCCAGCAGTGGCGAAGGTACCATACAACTCCATTTCTACCGGCTTCACTTTTAAAACGGGCACAATCAGTATTCCATAGACAAATAATAAAATCAAGATAAATCTTACCTCTTAAAAAAATTGACCCTTCGCTACTGGTACCTAGGTATGGTCTAGCTAGAACAAAACAAATATTGCAATGTCGGATAGAACAAGTGCCCTCGACTTCGTTAAGGGTACTACTTTACACCCATTATGTGATGGAACGTAAGCTTGCGGTTTGGTTGCTGCCGTCAGACGTAAAATAATCGTGAAAAGACTACAAAACTTAAATTCCACAATATTTCTAAACTTAAACTCAAAACATATTTATTTCAATTAGACCGTTACAGGCACGTTTGAAAGTCAAAAACAAAAGGATGAAGCTACAGTCCCAGTCTTACTTGCGAAAGTACTCTAGTTGCTGATTCCAAACGTAGATCTCTATGGAGAAAATTAGGCAAGACACTCCGTGGACACTCAGTTCCATGTTCTCTCAGTGCATGTCATTGATCTGCTCTGTTTTTACTGTTGGTTTTGGGTCTGGGTTTTCTTGAGAATTGGGGTCACCTACTAGCACAGAAAAGTTATGGTTTTTATCAATTTCAAAATAAAAACGCTCAAAGCTTAACACAATTTTAGGAATTGAAAACACGCACCTTCATGAGTTTCTAGAATAAATGTATTTGTACAATGTCAGTGTCGGCCTGAAACAAGGTTCCCGCCGTACATATAAATAAAATTTAAGTGTCTGTTTGTAATATCAAAATAACAGCTTTTTACTGAATGCATATGAAATTGCACTTATAACAATAACACACTTTCCATTTTTGCCTGTCTGTCTGTCTGTCTGCCTGTCTGTTTGTTCCGGCTAATCTCCTACACAGCTGGACCGATTTTGACGGGACTTTTACTGGCAAACGATAGCTGATGTCATAAGGAGTAACTAGGGCCACTTTTATTTTAGAATAAGAATTATGGATATGCGCAAAAAAATTAAAAGGTTACAAAATTCGATTAAAAAAGGGAAATAATATTTTTTTCTAATAATTGTGCGCGAATGAAGGTCGCAGGCAACAGCTATATCATATTATATTTTTGTTTATTCTTACACTGTATTATCATTTTTTATTCTTTTGGTTTATTGTTAATTTAATCATTTTATTTGGTACCGTGCGAGACAAAAAAAATCTTGTTCTTTCTTTGCTTCTTTACTCAAAATAACAACTCCCCTCGTAGTATTGATCGGTGATATAAACATTGACGTTAATGTGGAAGTGCCAGCGTAGCCCGCAATTTTTTTTTTTTTTTAATATGTTCAATTTTTCTTGCGATTTTTGCAATTTGCTGCGACTATCAGTATTGTCAATGTAGCCCATTGACAATACTGATAGGCGCTCAGATGAGTAGTTAACCTGTGCTACCTCTAACGGACTTCTCCCAGTTCATCTTAAAACAAATACTTCCGCTACGATTTTCTTTATTTTGTCATCCATGACGACCCCGACAGATCACGAACCGCTGCTAATATTTCTAGGAACCGGGAGTGCTTACTCTGATGTTACCCTGAAGTCTGGGTTTGTACCCGGTTGATGGCAATAGGCTAACACCCAAGATTATATTTTTTAATTTTAGAACATTAGTTTTTTTTTTTTTTTCTAAACTTGTCAAATCCCTTTTTACCTAAGGACGAATTTCACAAAATTTTAACCATGTTTAAGATCTGTCACTGCCAATATTTCGTAGCAATGTAGCTAGTAAATAGCTCTTGAACGCAGTTTAGATATACTAATCACGTTCAAAATTGGCTCTTAATCGGCAATTTTTTTTATCCCTATTACTAGCAACATTGAGCTCCCACCTACATCTGCCACAAACATTTCTAGAGTTGCTCTGCTAAGCCCGTAATTTACTGCTAACATAACTCATATTCCCTCTCGCAAATCTAATTAGCGGGAACATTCTCAATAAATCCACATGATACACTGTAATAACGTCGTAATCCCCGTTCGAGATGATTGCCTCACCATGTCTTTTTTATGTCCGTTTATCGCCCGATAATATAATAATCATATCACGCTGACAATAATGGCATGCCAAATAAAATCTACCTACCCTATATTACACCTATCAACCAAAATTTTATAATGACGTTGGGTGAATTTCCAGCTATGCAATACAGCTTTTCATTGCAGCAAAGTTAAGTTTAAAATTGTCTGCACCCTGAAGACAGTTACGTCATTCTGGCACGTTGAAAAAATCTCTTGTTCGAAAACAGAACGTGTACAAATTGGGTGAAGTTCGGTGCGCGCGGGAAAGCAATATGTTTTTATTTCTTTTTAATTTCCGGTTCGTTTTAATGGCGTCGAAATCAATATAATGGTAAAGCGGCCATCGGCATTTTCGCATTTTGTGGTTTTGCTCATTTAGCGTCGTTGAGCATGATTCAACAGTTATGTTGCAGTGGCCACTTACACTAATGAATGCTGTCGTTGCAAACGTACCTGTGCCATACTTGCTTTTTAGGGTTCCGTTTCAGAATGGTAAAAACGGAACCCTTATTGATTCGTCATGTCCGTCTGTCTGGCTGTCTCCGAGACTGTCGACACCACTGAAATTTGGAGGGCAGATATGTCTTTTATAAGCCGCTACACAAAAATTATGTAGAATTACAAATTATTAAAAAATAGGGGTGGACCCTTCAGACATGTAACTAAAGGTTGAAAAAAAAATTCTACGTATATAACTGTGTGGGATGTTTATCGACAGCTCTTAATAAGTATATCGAGATTCCTCAAATTTTTTTTTAACCTAAATTCTGGAAAAAGACTTAAAAAAAAATTAAAACCGACTTCAAAAACACAAAACTGAATCAAACAAACAAAAGTCACCGACTTCTGAAGGTAAAGTTATTTTTCACTTTTTTGTGTTTTTGAAGTCGGTTTTATTTTTTGCTTAAAAGTTTTTTATTTTTCCATTTTTAGTTTTAATATCCTATACAATTAATATTTGCTATGCATTTATTTTACATGGTCAACAAAAACAAACAAATCTGGTTGTACTGTATACATCTGCGTACATTTCAGAGCATTCTGCCGTTATGTTATGTCACGATATTGCGTAAACAATAAACATCTAAGCGATTGCAGCAATCACGGCAGATTTACTGTCTATTATTGATGAGTTCCATTGTATATCTCTGAAGATCAGCATCAGATCTTCACCAAATTTAAACGGGACCACCGCCGAATAATATTCTTCTGTAATGACTTTCAACGAAATTGGTTTGAATAAGATTTGGTATTTAGCTTTGGAAATATGAGACTTTTTCATAAAACTGCACCAGTAACTTTGATTTTCATTATAATATACATAAATTATGTTAATGAAAAACAAATTAAGTTTTGCTGTCGAGTGTAAATTGTCCTAAGAATGAGCGTTAAAAAACCGACCAAGTGCTTGTCGGGCCACGCACACTGTGGGTGCCGCAGTTTCCCATCAAAATATGCGGAAACGATGATTTTATTGTAATAATAAAAACAAACTTACATTTTCAGTTGAAAAACCTGTGCTCCCATACATTATGTTAAGGAAAATATGTTATCCAAGTACATTTTATAAGTTGGTCGACTATTACTCGTAAACTTGTAAAGCTTACTTAGCTTTGATATCTTTTCTTTTAACTTCGTTACAAATACTACCACCGTGAATTTTATCACATGCCCAAACACAACCTTTTAGCTGATAGAGGGTGGAGACACTTTAGTCTAACAAAAATTAGTACGTTAAAGCTTATTAATTCATAAACGAATCCTTTAATCAAAAAATTATTTAAACAAACTCGCAATAATATTTAAAGACCAAACAACGACGTACCTCAATATGGGCTACGCGAGAAAACAAATCTCAACTTTTTGTATGTAGGGGAGATACCCTAAAAAAATCCATTTGAGATTTTATTTAACCACTTGTCGGCGTAATTAATTTGTATATTCATGCCAAATTATAGCTTTCTAGTACTTACTTAGACAAGAGTCTTTGAGCTAAGCTGCAGACTGACAGACAACATGGCGAAACTATGAGGGTTCCAAAAATTCGGAACCCTTTATGTGCGAGTCCAACTCGCACTTGGCCGGTTTTTTATATTGCCCGTGTCCGCTGTTTTGGATTCTTGTCGGTTTCACAACTGCTCAGCTGATAGGTACTGTCCATAAGAATTAGAATTTATTTTAAAAAAAGAATCGAGAAGTAAAAGACTAAAATTAAGAGACGCTTCCCTTTTTCGACTGACGCATTCCTGCATCTTTTCTTGGTGTTATTTGAACGCGGAATGAAACAACAGTGAACTGTTCACTGAAGTGAAGTGTCTGATATCACCTCTAGCTCTAATTAGTTTGCTTCATTAAGGAGGTCGTAGCTAAATAATAACAGCCGCTCGGGTCGATCTTTAGTTTAAGCCGTGCTTGCCTAGGTTGGTCTGTGGATGGGTGACCATCCCTTAAGTACCGAGTTTCCTCCGTACCTCGGAAAGCACGTTAAGCCGTTGTTGGTCCCGGGTGTCATTGGTAGATCTTTGACAGTCGTTAGGTAGTCAGTGGCCCAAAAAGTCTGACAACCAATCTTACCAAGGGGTATCGTATTACCCAGTACTAACTGGGTTGTGGAGGTCAGATAGGCAGTCGCTCCATGTAAAGTACTGGAAGCCGACCCCAACATAGTTGGGAAAAGGCTGGGCAGATGATGAGTTTGCTTCATTAAGGATTGCATTACCAACAATGCTTCAACTTTAATCTACCTGTATTAATAAAAATCAATCGCCACGTGTATGACGGAGCCCGAATACCATTTAATTTTACTTTTAAATATTCTTAAAACTTTCAGGCGTTAAATTCTATTCAGCATTAATAATAAAATAGGCCGATGAACTAAAGAAACTTGAAGCGTGTGTATAGTTTATTGAAGAGTACAATTTTAAATTTTCATCTAGTATTAACACGAAAAATGGAAATAAATTATGCATTACTACTTGCATGTATACCTACCTGAATGTTCGAAAGTAGATACCTACTTACTTTGCAATTGTCCTTGATATTTTTAGGCACTTACCTGAGTATTTTAAATAGGCTTTCCATCCATCCGGGTTTCCCCGGATTTGCCCTAGATTGGAGCCCCGTGAAAACCCGGGCACCTTGTATCAGGGGAATCCTGGCTCCAGGCCAGGTGTGTGCAAGAGGTGGTGGCATACTTGTACGGTTCGAACAGGTGGCGCAAAAATAAACGATTTAATTTAATCCTGCACCTTTTTGTGATACTCTCATTACAACACCCATTTAACCCATTTTTTATCTACCAAAATGCGAAAAGAGGAGTTCTCCAGTTGATATCAGCAAATGGTAGTATGCAATCTAGCAGACATGAGGGAAAATCAATCCTAAAACTTCTTTAATAGGGATCTAGACCATCGTGTCTTCATAATTAATTTATTTATTTGCATCAGACACAACGATCCATAATTTAGTTAGTAAGTACACTTAAAAATAATGTTAGTTTAGATTACATAATCAAAGACAAAGACAAAGACAAATACACACCACACAATAATGTTTATAACTAAGTAGTACACAAAATAAAATTACAATCATTTTTCGTCAAATAACAATATACAATGTAAAAAGTAATAATCAAATTTAAAAAATAAAATAAATTAATGTCATTACCCTCAGCGCGTCAAACCATTATTATAAAATAAAAATACATTAAAATTCAATACATAATAACTAATCAACATAAAATCACAAAGCATTTTAAAATTATGCGGTGTGTTGCATTTTTTTTTTTTTTTACCTGCTCCAGGTCCGATATACAGGTGTATGCAAAACCTGCCAGCGCCTCATGAAAGGTCCGTCCAACCTGTTGGCAACAACTTTAAGAAGACTGTTGCCGCTGCCCCGCACTCTACTCGCTATCGAAGTCGCCCTCTTGCGCATGCTGGCATAAAAACAGTCAATGCGGGCGCTTGCGAACATACCCGATGCACTGCAGAAGCGAGGCAGCCACAGCAGCGCCCTCAGCGCGTTATTGTATTGAACGCGGAGAGCGCTGTAGGATTTCTGCAAATATGACACCCACAGACTACTCGTATAAAAAGATGTGCAATATGCTCGAAACAAGGTGATCTTCACATCCTTGGAGCTACGAGCAAACCTGCGGGCAATCATATTCGCCCTCACCGACAGCGCCCTCCTTTCTCGCTCAATATCCGCGTCGTCCTTCAGGTCGGACGTCACAATATGGCCCAGATACTTAAAAGTATGTACCCGCTCCAAGGGCACCCCACATAGCCTTACTGGTGGAACCTCCGTCGGACACTTAGAACCCGCATTGAAAACTATAAGCTCGCTCTTTTTGATATTATATTTTAAGCCATGTGTATGAGCGTATGTTTCACAAATGCTTATTAGCTCTCTGAGTCCCCATATATTTTTTCATAAATATCGATTGGTATTTTTAACTGTTCTTCGATGTTAATTACAGTCGAACTTGTCAGAATATAACATTTTAATCTTAATAATAAAGTTAAATGTCGTTTCAGTCTACTCCATGAAAAAATGCGTGAATATTATATTATGTATGTTAATACGGCATAGTATATTTCGAATCAAGAAGACCAACCATGAAGTTCAGAATCAGTTGGCATAGGTACTTATATATTTTTCTGGTAAGCACTAAGATAACGTATGTATCCTGCTTTGGCGAACCAGCTGGACATCACTAACTATTCCTGGCTAGGACCACACTGCCTTGAACAGATGGTTTATTGCTTCCTTTGTCCTCGGTTGCCGCGGTTTACAGTTTAGCTTTAACGACGCTAGCTTCTATTAGACCTACCCATTGCTTCTTCTTAGCGTGTCGACGGCCATCTAAATTGACTTACAACTTTGGTACTTTCAGTAGCGTCCATCAGCTCCTCTTGTAATGTGCAGACAACAGGACAGACAGACATGTTATAAAGATAGTCATGGGACTATCTTTATATCATGTCTGTGTTCTCTCTGTCGTTTCTCAAACGATGGCGTTTGAGAAACAACACCTACTTATTGACAAATTATTTTGTAAATTTTTCAGCGCAAACTAAAAGATTGCTTGATGTCAGAAAACGATAAGTAACGAGTCCTTATTTCCTCTGCAATCCGTTTTGCACTGCCTAAATTAATTACTGTTGACATGACTTCCAGTTGTTTCGATCCAGGGCCAATGTGGACAACTTGTCGAAATTAATTCATCATCTTCCCGTCCTCGTCCCATTCTACTTGGAGTCGGCGCAACACGTTTTCTTCTTCCATTCTCCCCTGCCAGACGTCACGGCATCATTTATTTACTTTCTTCTTTTTCTTTCATATTACTGCCCCCGTAGCATGACCACCGTAGACAAGGATTTCTTTGACGGAAGAATCGACAAAATGACAGATTGTGTCGACACAATGACAGATTTCTCTGCATTATCTGTCATTTTGTCGATTCTTCCGTCAAAGAAATCCTTGTCTACGGTGGTCATGCTATGGGGGCTGGTCGCAAAAAAATATTTTTATAAATGAAAACTGTACTGTTAATTGTTATGCTCTGCAAATATTCTAAGGATGGGTTTTATTGGTTCACTTAACTTTCTTTTAGGGCTAAACCAGCAATGCCCAGCAGTTGTTCGCGACAGCCTGATCAGATACGCAATATTGATTGATGAACAACGTGATTAAAGTACACCTTATCCTAAAAGCTTTATAGTTTAATTACAAAGCTTGGCGGCTCCACTAACAATTATCTATCAGTCATAATCTATCCTAATATATCTTTTACCAAAATTTTATATTACCAGCTAATTGCACGCTGTACAAATATTTGTCATCCATTAGGTGTTATCATTAATGTATTTCGCATGTAGCACTTATGGAGGCGAGAGTACGTAATACATTACGCACTTGGTATCACAATTTATCGCACTTGCTTCATAATCATATCGCACTGATTGCCACGCACTCGTGAGCTTTATACGTTTGAGAGCTTTGAATTGAGCAGTGAAATTAATTTTGCCTATAGTTCATTTTATCATTTATGTATCTTAATATACAATTTTTTAAGTAGGGTAAATTAACTATATTCACTATTAATTATAATTATAAATGTGTATATACATATAAGGTCTAACTATTCATACACGAAATATTTTCAGGGAATCATCTAACGGCTATAACAGAGCCATTTCAAGGGATTTATTTTTATCTGAGATGTTTTTATAAAAAATAAATAATTTAAAACTACTTAACACACAAAATAAATACTGGCTCCTTATTTATAAGCATCCATTACGCTAGTTTACTCCGTCGTATTTATTTACTGTCATTGTTAGAATATAGGAGTAAAGGTTGTATGCAAAAAGTCTCAAAAAATTATAGAATTTTAATAATTTCGTAAAAAAAAAACACTCAGATAATTTTTTTTTCGTTGCTATGGCGACTTTACGACTTATAGAAGTTAGTCTTAAAATATTTCGTGTATGAAAAGATAGACCTTATATAGGTTTTTATATTTAGTTTTAATCTTAATCTAACAACTCTGCCGAGTCGATGACACCGACAGCCCGGTCTGTTTGCCCAATTTTGGCAAATGTCTCCTCCGTTTCTTTCCACTGCGTTCTATTATGCGTTCTCCTAGTCTATGCTTTCCCTGCTGTGATCTTTATTACGTCTTCCCACCTGTCTACCTCGATTAATTTCCTATTTCTTGGGAACTAAAAAAAAACTAAAAAATACTATGCTTTTGTTTCACTTTTCAATGCCAGTTATTATATGACCAGACCATTTCCACTTTAGTCTTCTTATCCTCATTGTTACGTCTTCAATTTTCGTGCGTCTTCTGATAGTTTTGTTCTTTACTCTGTCCGACTTCCTTATTATATTCAGCATGCTTCTTTCCATTGCTGTCTGGCATGTTTCCAGTGTCCTGTATTGCGCTTTACTGAGGGCTCAAGTCTGTCAGCCATATGTTAAGACTGGGAGTATGCAGGTGTTATCTAGTTTTGTTTTGACGGTCATCTTAGTTTCAGTAACATTTCCATACATTTCCGATTCTTGTATCTATTTCCTTTGACATTATATCAGTAATTAAGATTTTCTAGCCTAAGTAAGTGTACTCTTTTACGTTTGTCATGGCTTTAGTTTATGAAGTGTTCATTGTTAGACCTACCTTGCGAGTTTCTTTATCCAGGTCTATTAGCATGCTCTGTATATGCTCTTTTGTCGTGGGGAAAAATATGATGTCGTCGGCGAAACGTAGGTGTGAAAGTTGTTCGCCGTTCATGTTTAGTCCATACTCGTCCCATTTTAATTTTCGGAAGATTTTTTCTAATGCTGTGAATAATTTAGGTGACAACGGGACCCCCCTTTTTTTCGGATGGGTAATTATCAAATGTCCCCCTCCCCCCCACTCTGGGCGGAGCGGAAGGGAGTGTCAGACTTGTACTGACTAAAACCCATCCATGTTCCTTCTTTGCCCTTTGTGTTCCAGGGCTACGGTATATCTTTCAAACAGTCCCGCAGCCCTGCCAGTCATCGGCCCATGCGGACCCCTACTCGGTTGCTGACACCTCTTTGAGGCGCGCGTGGAACACGAACGCGCCGTCGTCACGGCCTGTCGTCATAAGACGGCCATACGGCGAGCCAGCCCATAACTCGCTGTTCACAGGCCCGCGCCTACGGTGGCCGGAAGCCACCACGTGACCCCCGTCGCCCAGGGCGTCTCCCGCGGCAGCTGGGACGTGAGGTTCTTTCCCTCTCACGTCCCGCCACCTCCTTCACTAGCATGACTGCTTCGCAAAAGGAGGTTAGGGCTTCCCAAACGGGTCCCCCTGACGTACACCTCTATTTATTTTTATTAGTTCCCCCTCTTTTTCTTATTTTATTCTAGCTGTGCTGTTGGTGTAAATGTTCTTTAACATTATAAATTAAAAACTATTAAATAAACTAACAACAAACTACAAAAGGGTATCAAAAACCTTCTCCTCAACGCTGTTAGCTGCTCAACGCTGTCAGCTGGTAATATGCCCAAGAAACTGGCGGCGTTGGCACGTTGTGTGAGTGGTAATTTTTGCCCATTGTCCTCCGACATCCGGCAGACGTGACCAGCTCAGTTCCAGTTCCACTTCAACCTAGCAGCAGTAAGGCCAGCATCAGCTATTTGAGTTTTGGAGCGAAGTATGGAGTTTCTGATGCGATCCGTAAGTTTGACACCCAGCATACTGCGCTCCATAGCTCGTTGGCAGACCCCAAGTGCGGACTTCTGACGTTTTGTAAGCGACCACGTTTGCGCTCCATAGGTGAGGATGGGGAGAATGCACATGTCCATGAGCTTTCGCTTAAATACAAGAGGGAGAGATCCCTTCATCAAATGTTTCATCGACCAGTAGCTCTTCAAGGCATTCTCGGTGCGTCGGCAACTTCTTTATCTTGTCTTGCCTGGAAAGAGACTATCTGGCCGCGGTATATGTATTCATGGACATATTCAATCACCACCCCCAATTTCTATGTTACGCTCTATGCTGTTCGTCATCAGTTTTGTTTGAGTCATATTCATTGAAAGCCCGACTTGGAGACTGGCGTGGCTCAGTTGATCGAGCATTAGACCTAGCTCAGCTACAATGAAAGTATGAAACTAAAACGATGGTGCTCGCTTACCTGGAACTTTATTATTGTTCGTATCACAACTAAGTGTTCTATTATTGGAGTCAGGAAAACCATTTTCCCCTAACTTAATAGCATTTATTTTTGACTAATCTACTATTATCTATGAACCCTCTAAAAATAGTTAAACGCCTAGATAAGTGGCCTGTGGTTGTTTTATCGCGCGCACGATATTATCCGGCACTCGAGATAAACACACAATAATTCACTTTTAGGTGAGCTTTTTGCGGCTCTTTTAATGATAATGGTGGAAAATCTACTCGAGCCTATCACTCGCCTTTTATTATTTATCAAACAATGCTTTTAATGTGGGTCTGTGGGTTGTGGCTTTGTTCTGATGATAACTTGGTCTCTCCTTTGCGGTATTGCAACTTGACAGCGTAAGTGATGGGAAGCTGCGCCTTCTTAATAGTAAGGTATTTATTTATTTATTTAACACTTCAAGCACAAAGGTACAGAGGCGGACTTAATGCCATAGGCATTTTCTACCAGTCAACCTTTGGGTGATGCAGAGACAAGCAGTGGTAGGTGTATATCTGAAAATAATTTTAAATAATAATAAGATTAACTACAAGGATATATAAAATACTATAAATATACCTATATATTCTTTTATATCACTGCCAAAATCTATTAAACTCCATCATAAGTAGGAAGGAGGCCGTTTGTTTTAAAACTGGATATGTAAAGGATATGATGTGATATTCTCAATCGGTTATCTTCTTTTTTAATGCTTCTGCAGTTCCAGCTTTCAAAACAACAACTTCAATTCTAACTTTCGATTTACGACTGCCAACAGAATTCTTGGGATCAGATATTTATAACATCTATAAATCTAACGAAGGTACCTCTCTACCTCTTTCAGCTAAACCAATGCCATGAATGTACACTAGTGCATTCTTTCCGCCCAAAAACCGTCCTCCAAGGCTTAATCAAACGTCAACTCTTATTTTTTTCGAGCTAAATAGGTTTAGATTTGGCCGCAATTCATCAGTTGGTCTCAAACTTGGCCGTATACAGCTGAATGCCAGTATTAACAACCTATCTGACCTCTACAACACAAAATACTGTGTTAGATACGGTTTCTATCTGCCCGTAAAGACAGCCATCCGCGTATCATACTTTCAGGCATGGATGTAATTCTTGGTCATAAATCTACAGTTCCACCTGCATGTGTAACTTCTGCGGCTGTTCACCAGCCACAAACCCCTTTCCAACAGATACAAAAGCATTGATAAATTATTTCAATAATGTAAGTTCAGAAATCTGTTGATATAGGATAACTTTAAAAACAATTACCATTCATTTTTTGTACTATTTTCTCAGATGAATGTATGTACTGCCATCTATTGTGGAATAGCAATACTAACTAAAATCTCCGACAAGCTCTACAGTACTGTTACTCCATATTAGGTGGCGCTGTATAAAATATCCCCACAGTCGCTAGATGTCGCTGTTACTCGAAAAGGTCATTGAAAGTTATTCGCGAAATACAGCCTTCATTCATTGTTACCTACGATCATTCACCTCACTCATTCGAATTTTGACGACGCGTAAGTTTGTATTGCATCTGTAAAAACAGTCCGTGTTTCACCTGAGTGAAACAGGTGTTTGTTATTATTGTATTACACGTAGCGACTAAACAACATTTATTTACGAATCCGGAATCAAACTGCAATCACATAGTACCTAAATTATATTGAATTACAGCTATTAAATTAAGTGAAAAATAGTAACAATTCTAATTCGCAAAAGTGTGAAGTGTGACAAAACGACAAACTTTCCCAGCTTATCAATTTCGCGGTTCTAAACTGTGGCAATCTGTTCAAAATGAGTTGAATAAACTTTCGTACGGTCTCGGTGAGGTGTTTGTGCTGCCAGTGCTGTGAAAGAGTATAAAAATGACCACGGACAGGTTTCATAAGTAAGTAAAAACAGGACAATCTAGTCTCTGGTAGGTACAATCTCGATAAGATATCGCTGTATTGAGGTATTTCCGATAACATTCAGTTTTATTCGTTCGGTAATTAGAAATTACCTGATACGATAGGCTTAATAATAAATCCTAGGTAGATATTACCATTATTAGTCGGGAATATTCTGGATCAGGCTGGCACAAGAACGAGGAGCTTGGCACAAGCAAAGAGAGGCCTTTACCAAGCAGTGGCTGAACTCTGAGATATTACCAGAATTTATAAAATGATGTTATTTAATATGTTGAAATTAATAATCATTCTTACAGTAATGTTATGCATTTGAAAGCGAATTTACGATCTTATTATGATATAAAACACCGCCTAATTATGATAAAAATAATAATTTTTAAGTGATTTATTGACCAAAAATATAATTACTTTACGGTTTTCTAAACATTTTAGAAAAGCTTTTAATAAATTTGGCGTTGCATAAGCGTATAGGCCAACGCACACAGGCGACACAGGGCAGAGGATTTTGCCACGGCATGCACGGCATCTACTGCCCCGGGGCATGCCGAGGGAGGGCCAGCGCACGACAGGGCAGGGGGTTTTGCCGCGGCAGCTACCGAGACATCCCGCGGCATCCCCTGCCAGCTACGCAACTGGTTCGTCTCGGTTTGCATCGCACACGCAGCGATTCGTCAGATACAAGTTTGCACTCCGCAGTGTCGTTTTTATAAAATATGGATTACTTAAATCAAAATAATAAAATCATATCAATTTTCCTCGTATGTTACCATCGATTACAGTTGTAATTATAGAAAAAAAAAAATAGGATGTTCAATTCCTACAACTTATTAATATTCAGTTATTTATAGTCTACAGTCTATAAATAACATTGTGTTTTAAAAATATAATTTCTAACAAATTATTATCGTATGAAATAAATTTATTTATTAATGACGGGGAAGACAAGTGCCTTTCGGCTTCGGTAAGGGTCTTGTTACACCCTTTATTAGGTACCTCTATTCTTCTTCCTTACTGCCAACCTCTTTGTTGCCATGATCTCCGTTTCCCCCTTGGCTGAATGTTGATTAGTGTTCTGCGAATTCGACGGACCATTCAAAATCAGAAGTCATTTATCCAAATTAGGCTGATAGTCAGCACTTTTTGAACGTCAACGGTTACAAGAGGCAGTTCCCGAAAACGCCAACCCTTCGACACTTCGTAGTGTTTTAGCTGGGACGAAGATGTGGCTGAACAAACTCCCCAGCAACACATCTGTCCGTTAGGTTAGAAGAACCAGATTCTATTCAATAGTGTGTAAGATAATATTAACAAAGAATCCATTAATTTCGTTAAAATATTGTCACATGTTAGCAAGCTCACACCAATAATAAACAAATATATACTCTTACTCAAGCATAAATACAGCCTCCAGGCGTAAAGAGCGTGCCCGCTTACGCGGCCAATGTAGGGTTATAAATAATAGTAGTAAGATACATTGAACGACATATTATTGTTCCAGACGAGTGATAAGATGAACCAAAACTCGCACTATTCAAAAGTTTTGGCAGATACTCTACCTACCTCTGTACCCAGCCCTGAGCCCCGGTCTCACTAATCAGCATATCGCTTCCACCGTCCACCATACTCACCCCACATTCATAACAACACGCCTGTAATCAGAGGAGTTAAATAGAGGTGTACCCCGCAGTGGCGAAGGTTCCATAAAACACGATTCCTACTAAAGGGAAGCCCTTTGAAAAATGGCAGAGTCCGTATTCTATAGACAAATAATATAATCTTATTAAAGACATGTACTCCGGCTTACCTCTTACAAAAATTGACCCTTCGCTACTGGTACCCCGTGTACCTAATAGTACACCCACATGTCGCGGTCGCCAGCTGTGTGTCATAGGGGTCGAGTCTATTTATCAACCGGGCACAAGTCCTGATGGAAAAACTAAATAACACTGTCCGGCCAGGGGTTCGAACCCAGGATCTCATGCTCAACAGTCGCCCTTGCCACCGCTAGACCAACAAGGCGCAAGTTACGCCGTATTCGTCATCATAAAACAAGCGAATTCGGCGGAACATTGAACTACATACGTGGCGACAGGCCAAGCGTGTCTCCTCTACCTCTAACTTCCACGTATTCCGGACGGAACGGG
The DNA here is from genome assembly GCA_910589295.1 of Noctua janthe. Classification (NCBI taxonomy): domain Eukaryota; kingdom Metazoa; phylum Arthropoda; class Insecta; order Lepidoptera; family Noctuidae; genus Noctua; species Noctua janthe. The sequence goes on along the minus strand of OU342559.1, from coordinate 13,793,722 downwards.
GAAGTGTCACTCAACATTGACATAGCAACGAGACACTTGATCATAATTATGAAAATCCTTTGGCTTTCCACACGAATATTATCTTCTACGAAAATGACTCCGTCTGTCTATATCGCTTTTTTGATGTCGATGAAATTTGGCACACAAGAGTACCATGGCCTGGGGCAAGAAGGACACAAAGGATATGTACTTTTTATGCGTTTACGTTCCTGGATCATTTCCAACTGGGAAAACTATAGGGACACAAAGATCACATTCCACATTCAGCGATAGTTTAGCTTTGTCTCTTGAATGGCAATGCATTTACGATACCTGGGTTATTCCAGATGCCTGTAGGTCGCATTTGCTACTACCATCAGGTGGGCTGACCTGCCTGTTTCCCACTCAACAGCCAGCCAGCCTTGTCGCATTTGTCTGAGGTTTTCAAACTGCTGTGATAATTATCACGTTTCATATCGTGTCGTCATCATGTTTCGTTTCGTTTTCATCAATAAGATCACATTGTTAGAATGATATCAACATTACAGTCGTCGATGTTTTCAACAGTGGTTGATAATGCGATCTCATTGTCTTGAGTTCATATTGTTAAACAGTAGAGGTTATGTAGTTCAAATATTCAAATGGAAACGACACGACATTCAGGCGCCGAAAGGTCTTTTTTGACAGTTGGAACACCAAAAACAATAAATGCTCATCGTGACATGACATAGTATACCACGTTCACGCTTGCTCGCACAGCATTGCCGAGGGTAGCCCATACCGTGCCAAAAAATACACCCTATTATCACACGTCCGTTGCTCTTAGTAAAGGTCATAATTCCGTGTAGTGATGCCGTTATCATTGTATCGATTATGGGTGACGTGCAGGTGTTGGTACCTCTGGGGGAAGGTCAATGACATGCATACTTACATGTCAATTGAATATGATTAATCCACTAGGTACTGATTGTAAATAGTTACTTAGACTTCTCGTATTTTATACAGGATAGAAGGAACACCGACGCTAAAATGGTTGACCACATATCTGAACTCCACAGAAATGTTTCGTCGGTTATTAAAAAAAACAACAGTTGTACCTACACGGTCAAAATGTATGGAACACCTGATTTTTGTTTAGATTACCGATGAAAAATTTCTGAATGATGTGATGATGATGCCATCTAGCCGATTTCGGCCACAGCGACTGCATTCGCTGGCTTTCTAGGAAGGTTGTCGAGAGCTTTGGTGTGCTGCTCTATCATGTGCTCTCAAGTGGCTAGCATAGCCAACTTTGGCCGAAAAACTCCGAGCACAAAGCGGACATGTCAGAACAATATTGACGAAATTGTAGGGTATGCAGGTGGCCTAGTTTTAAGTTTATCACGCTTAAGTCTAGCTGCGACCTTCTAAATGATGTACTGAAAACGTGGTAACCGTTTTAACGTCGGTGTTCCTTCCCCCTTGTATTTTGACAGCCAAATCCCCAATTTGTGATCAACATAAAATGCTCGGTGATGGAAGTACTCCTAGTATATGTCACGTTTTGTTGCAAATGATCATGTCATGTCAAGTTGGGAGAAAGAGATTAGATTTTAAAAAATCGTTTACTTCGTATTAATTTCAACAAAGACTTTCAATTATATTGATTTTGTAAATTTCAGTAGCTTATATTTATATCAATCCAACATATTTTTGAATTTTTTAGCATCTTTAACGCTGTAATAATTTCACTTTGTCTAGGCCGCTACATAGGTTTTTAATTACAAAATTAAAATGAATGAACTTTAAAACACAAGCTTTTATTAAAACGAAGAAAATAAAATAAAAAATAAAAAATTGCAAAAAATAAAACCGACTTCAAAAACACAGAAAATTGAAAAATAACTTTAGCTTCAGAAGTCGGTGACTTGTGATTGTTTGATGAAGTCGGTGACTTGTGATTGTTTGATTTACTTTTTTTGTCACCGACTTCTGAAGCTGAAGTTATTTTTCAATTTTCTGTGTTTTTGCTTTTATTTTTTGCAAAAAAAGATTTTTTATTTTTCCATTTTTAGTTGTAATATCCTATACATATTTGCTATACATTTATTTTACATTGTCAAAAATACATTTCATGGTAATAGGCTTATCATCAAAAAAATGGAAGTTAATATACCTAACCTAACCTAACCTAACTGTCGCAACCTGGGTACCTACACTGTACGCATCTGCGTACCCCTCAGAGCATACAGCCGTTATGTTATGTTATGATATTGTGTAAACAATAAACATCCAAGCGATTGCAGCAATCAATCGATCTCAGCATCCAAGCAAGTGTTGTTAAATGTTGAGGAGTCCGTCGTGGTAAGTCGATCCTGGCTGCAGGATCAAGTCATGTCTATCAAATAAATGTATTCTCGCCAGAACCAAAGGTGTGTGCAAGATTACAGTTCAATCGGCTGAAAGGCACTAGTTTGAAATTCTTTTACAAGATTTGACAAATACACACTAACTAAATAATAACTAACAAGGCAAGTTGAATAAAAGCTTAAACTCGTAATAAAAACATCGTCTCAGTCTCCGATCGTAGCAATTACCTTAAACAAAACTAAAACCTGTGATGATTTCATTTCTGTCTTAAAAATGTTATCCACGTTTACAACAAGACAGATAACTAAATACTTTGATTATCACTTTTTGATAATTATAATGTCGATGTTTCGATGACGGAAACGATATCGTGTGTCGAACTACAAAGAAATACTTATTATGTACATTTACAAGACGGAATTTAAAATAATCAGAGAAAATCAAATTAATTACCTAAACACAAGAAAGCTAATTATCAGCGGTGTTTAATAGCAGGTCAGTGCTAGGGTTGTGCCGGGAAATTCTTTTTTGCAAAATGCCACAGATATAGGCATAAATGCAACATCTGCATCTTTGCAGGATAAGTGGAGATAGTCATTACCATGGAATCAATGGACTTTTGAATCCACGGTAATGACAAAACCCAGAAATTTGCTACTTTAGCATGTACCGTATAAGATATTCCAAAATGTTCTACTGATTACGTCATAACATATCAGTTAGGCTATAAGATAAAATACGATTAATATAAACAATTCGTATACTTACCGAGGAATGATACCCACGGGAAGGCAATATTACTGTGACAAAAACCACGGTACGATTCAGATGTAGAGAGAGAAATTACTTTGTTAGTGCCCAGATTATTTTATCATCACTGCTCTTAAAACGGAGAAGAAAGACATCGTGTCCTAAACAAAATATGCACTGATGAATTGCAACCCGCTTCTTCTCTACAGGCTTGCTGCAACCAGTACCTATCAATGTAAAAATGTGACAGACGCTATCAGTGTGCTACCGATTGTGTATAATTATATTTTTAGCACATACACGGGATTTTTTCCTCCAGAAAAAGATTATCATTAACACTATAAAAATAAATAATTATTTCGTAGGAATAAGAGTAATATCGATGTTTATTGTAACTGCGCTAAAATGGATAAACCAGTCCCTTTGACTGGTTTATCCATTTTAGCGCAGTTACCCCTCATATAATTCAATTACGAAAATAACAATAGTGTAATGAGTCTTAAATAAACAGCGATATTACTCTTATTCCTACGAAATAATTATTTATTTTTATAGTGTTAATGATAATCTTTTTCTGGAGGAAAAAATCCCGTGACAAGATGTCACAATCTCGCCCCACGTCTTCCACCTTCAAATAGGGCCACTGTGACCATACGCTAACCAAGATACTTTTACGTTTACGTACGTCCTGAGTCACAGTCAAAGTCTCCTCTCTTTGTAACACAATAAATTTAAAATTTAAAAAACACCCACCGCAACAAAGAAAAGCGAACGAACATTTGAAAATTCACTAAAATTTTAAATTTATTGTGTTACAAAGAGAGGAGACTTTGACTGTGACCCAGGTCAAAGTCTCCTCTCTTTGTAACACAATAAATTTAAAATTTAAAAAACACCCACCGCAACAAAGAAAAGCGAAGGAACATTTGAAAATTCACTAAAATGGCTGAGCGGATTTTGATAAAACATGTCTAATTGTAATATACACATCATGCACTTTCATTTGATACCCCACTTATATTTAAAAATTTTATATTTGAAAATATTCGATTTTTCATACCCACTTTCATCCTCCATAACTAGTAAATGGCTGCACCGATTTTGATAAAAACGTATCTAAGAAGCATCGCCAAGAAACTAGCTTTCAAATAAAAAAACTACATCCAAATCGTTACGGTGCCAGAGACAGATACACACACACATTGCGGTCAAACTTATAACACCCCTCTTTTTGCGACGGGGATTAAAAACACATTTGACACACAATCACACAATTTGTATTTTATCATATATTATATGTTAATGTTAGTCTGTAAGGATCTATGGGCCAAACTTGCAATAAAAGTGGAAATAAATGTATGTTGTTGTTGTTTGTAAGGGACTGACCCGACATCCACAATACGGACCCTGCGTGGATTAGTAGAGGTCACATGTCTCCAAATTTTTGGTTATAGGACATTGGTCTTTCACGATATTTTCCTTCACCGTTTCTAAAGCAGTACTTCGTCATGCTATAAATTAAGTAAAGTAGCGTGCTTGGTTCGAACCGACGGAGCCGTTGCGCTGGACCACCACTTAAACTTATTGCTCTTTATTCTTTTCAGAGCGGCCAAAGATGGTCTGCTGGAGGTGCTGCGAGAGGCCACCCGTAAGGAATGCAACAACAAGGATGAGTCGGGCATGACGCCCACGCTGTGGGCTGCCTTCGAGGGACACATAGAGGCACTCCGTCTTTTATGTGGAAGAGGGTGAGTTCCCTAGTCATTGTACCCTTTGAAATTTGTCAATGTAATTACAGGCATCATCAGCTTATAACGTTGATGAGGAGCTCATGGCTAAATAATAACAGGCGCTCGGGTCGATCTTCAAGTTAAGCCGCGCTTGCCTAGGTTGGTCCGTGGTTGGAGGACCACCCATTACATACCGAGTTTCCTCCGTGTCTCGGAAAGCACGTTAAGCCGTTTGTCCCGACTGTCATTTGTAGATATTTGATAGTCGTTGCAGGTAGTCAGTGGCCCGAAAGTCTGACAACCAGTCTTACCAAGAGGTATCGTATTACCCAGTACTAATCGGGTTGTGGAGGTCAGATAGGCAGTCACTCCATGTAAAATACAGGGTAGTCAGCTACATCCGGTTAGACTGGAAGCCGACCCCAACATAATGTAGTTGGGAAAAGGCTAGGCAGATGATGCTGATCAGCTTTTAACGTTCCCACTCCTGAGATCCAAAGCCCCAGCTCCATTAGAGTGGGAGGGCCTTAATCCACCACGCTGTTTCAAGGCTGCTCCATCACAAGCATAAGAGACATCCCAGCTGTGTCTCGGAACAAAGCCATCTGCTTTGTTTCCGGAACCGCAGTAGTCTAGACTGGCGCCTGGCGGTGACTACTTTACCATTCCATGGCCTACTGCTTATTTGCCATCTTGATTGCCCTTGGACATTTGAATATGTAAGAAAATCGCTCTTGAAACATAAATTCATTGGACTAAAGGCGCCGTGGCGCCGTTCCACAGCATCTTACGGCTAAACTACGCATGCAAATCAAGCTTCCCTTTGCATGAAAATGAAGACGGGATCGTCAGCTGCGACCGCTGCGCACGATTGAACTTAGCAACTAGCGAGCTAATCCTCCCCGTGCACATCCAGCTGAGAAATGGATGGTCGATTTAAAACTAGGTATAATATACGCTAGCTATTCCTGCGTATATTCTACGTAATGTGTGGCCTTTATAGGGTTCCCTACCCGAAGGGTAACCAACGGGAACCTATTACTAAGCCTCCGTTGTCCATCCGTCTGTCTGTCAGCCGGCTGTATCTCATTATCCGTAATAGGTAAACAGTTAAAATTTTCACATAATGTGTATTTCTGTAGCCGCTATAACAACAAGTAATTGAAATAAATTAAAGGGGGCTTCCCTACTAGTATAGTACGGAACCCTCCATGCGCGAGTCCGACTCGCACTGGGCCGGTTTTTTATCCAATCGCAAATCAGATACACAGAGAACACTTGATTCGTGACGAATAGTTGATACCATGCTTAACAAGTTTCCTTACATACATACCTACATTACATAGACTCACGTCTTTTTCCCGTGGGGGGGATAGGTAGAAAATTTAGAACACCTTCTACTTAGTAACCTGTCATCTCTTCCTACTACGTGTCGAAGCCAAATAAAACATTTCTAGACTAATCTACAGTCGCGATAATGTAATGTTACGTGCAGATAAAACATTATTTACAATGTACCCTAATCGAACTACTAAATATGTCAGACGCTGATTATTTATTGTGTACTACACCCACTGGAGTTTTCACGTCACAATTACCTACTGTAAAAGATGAATTTTGATAATGTGATGAAATCTTATCATTCTCTTGCCCTTATCCCAATTCATTTGGGGTCGGCGCAGCATGTCTTCTTCTTCCATACTTATCTATTACTCGTCATCTCGCCAGACACCTCCTTTCTTGCCATATCATTCTTTACACAGTCCATCCATCCTTTTTTGGTCTTCCTCTACTCATATACCCATTCACATTCATACTCAAAACTTTCCTCACAACATTTCCCTCATTCCTCCGCATCACATGCCCATACCACGACAACCGATTACCACACAACTTTTCAGTCACCGGCGCCACTTTCAAACTCCCTCTTATATAGAGTCTCATGTGATGAAATCTTATTCCATCCTTTATTTCAATGTAAAATTAAATTCTCTGTACGCAGCAACCCCTTTATGTAAATAATACGACTAAAATCAAAAAACCAACAATGGATGTTTAAATACTCTAACGAACGACGCGTGAAATCAGCTGTTCACTTTCTGTCCAGCTACAGAGTTCGTCGAACTCGTCGTTGCGCTTGCCGTTCGCTACGAGCGTTTACCCACGGTAACGATACATTGTGTATGGGGAAATAAAACAAATCAAATTTATTGGATTCCCATAACGTTCCTGAAATAATTTTTTGTACCGTCATCTTAGTAAAATACTATACTGAATTCGCCTATCAGTCTGCGGAGGGCTGTCCGTTACACCCTGTATGTACTTATTTACATCCATATCCTTTTTTTTAATACAATGTATATTTTTTATTGATAGGTACTTAAATGTTGTGTACTGTACTTACAACTTTTAGAATGCAAATTTTGTTTTCATATTTTCAACTCAGAGATAATATATTTGCAAGTCATTAAATTTAGTTTCTCCTGTCAGTGGTCGTTAGGATGGAAGGTCTACTGCGTCAATTTAGAATGTCCTTGTGCTTTCTTCCAAATTAAAAAACATATACTGTTTGTCACATTATTCCCTTTCGAAATTCCATTTCAAACAATGTTAGTTTACGTGAATAAATAGCCTAGATAGTTACTATTGGATATGCGCATTATACATCTAAAAGAGAAAGATACATCTAAAATAATAGATTTTTATACATACTAATATAATAGCTTTTTTTTTTAAATGCACTAAGAAACTTAAAAGTTTCATAAGGTGTTACAAGAACATATTTTACGAGCATCTTTTGAAAATAGAAGGTACTATTTAAAAGCTGTCTGGATGTCCATGCCTAGAAAAAAAAACCTAGCAATTAGCATAATTATTATTTTTAAAAAATCTAAACAATTTCATAGTTACAAAAATTTAAATTGCCTGTGATCCACAATTGACGTCAACACTTTCACTTCATTTAAACCATTTTTGCGGCGAGCCATTGCCGTTCATTTGTAGGTAAAAATACCTGAACTACAATAATGAAAAAAACTATTGACAATGTTATGACTCCAGAAATGTGGTTTACGGTTCTTGTATCATGCGAAATTTGATGACCTCATTTACAAACATATGAAATCATGAGCTGATACTGCAAGACCAAATTATGTTATTAAACTTCATTTCTATTTTGGTTTTACAGAGGAGAACCTGACAAAGCCGACTATTTCGGCAACACAGCGCTGCACCTGTCAGCGGCCCGCGGCCACAAAGAATGCGTCACTTTTCTCATCAACTTCGGAGCCAACGTGTACGCGATGGACGTGGATGGCCATACTGCCCAGGAGCTAGCGGCCATCAATGGTCGCGACGATATACTGCGGTATCTGGACCAGGCGACGGCGAAATTGGAGAATAATGATAAGTGAGTTATTTATATTTCTGGACAGCTTTGTTGCGGCCTGGTTATTGCTTGCCTGGCTTTTTTCACCTCCTCCGCGTGTATACCGGTTAACTTACTTGGCCAGTGAATTCGAATAAACAGATATAAGTAAGGTATAACTGGTTTACGGGTGAGGCTATTACCATCAACCTGGCACGTATCCTGACTCCGGGCCGCTACTGAGAAATTCGTAATGGAAAACCCAATAACACTTTGCCTGACCCGAGAATCGAAACTCCACCACACGCTTAGCAGTCGCGCTTGCGACCCCAACACCAACGGTGCAGCCACTAGGTCACGCTAGTATCATTATCATAGTATCTGGTCATAGAAGCAGGCTCTAAATCTACAGAAGGTGCCTACCTCCCACAACCTGGTCAATTCCTAGGGTTTCTGGAGCTTACGGCCGTCTAGATCCACTAGCTTGAACACTTTAGGTCTCATCTATGTCATCTTAGTTACCTAAGCTAAGAGAAGGTATACGAATGGGTTGATAGCAAGACTTGTCTATCCATGAGTCATCATTAAATTTTCTTGTAGCGTGCTCTCCAAGTCCAAAGGGTTCTTACGTATAAAAGTTACATAAGCAACTAAACTTTCGACTAAAGTAATTAAATTATACCGTTAATGATTTCCCTAATGTTAACTAACTACATAACTGCGCACGCATTTCATGTGTTAATTCTAATGTCTTGTAGAAATGTTCGAGACGCAGTTTTATAATTGCGTTGTATAATAGTTCCTATCGTTAGCAGAATCCGGGGTAGTAGAGTAATGGTTGTGACACGATACAAGTTGGGGTTATGTAACGTTACGTGGATGGGTTTAATTAACCTGAAAACAGTGAGCTACTCCATTGTCTTCTTAATGTATTAAAACAAAACCACTTACAAGCACAGTGGTTGGGTCTTTGTGGATTCATAACTTTTACTTTTATTGAGTACTAGCTTTAGCCCACGGCTACGCTCGCTCCCTTGAGCATATGTTTCCTAAGAAGGTTTCCGTGTATCTGGAAACTTTCTGCACTCAAATGAATCACACTGTATGTAGCGGAGTTTGATGATGTTTTCTTTTTTTTTTAAACGTTGCCCCACACTAGGAATTTGTATCGTGGGTGCGTTTACATACATTTAAACTCACATACACAAACAACCAGACCCGGAACAACTACCTGTAGGCCATACAAATATTTGTTCCGTGCGGGGATCGAACCCGCGACACGCAGCGCAGCAGCCAGCCACTGCGCCAACCGTGCCGTCAGTATTGCCTTATGATTTTTTTAACATTTGCTTCATCCAAATATATACCACAAATAAACTCATGGCAATCGATTTGTATCGGAATCTTCTAACCCCTAACTCAGCTGCCAGGGCCACGAGCTTGGCGTCTTCAGTAGCGGCCACCAGTTCCTGTAATGAACAAACAACAGGACACACAGGACACGATATTAAGTGGCCCATCGTTTGTGGAACAGCACCGCATTTACATTCCATCTATGCTCACTTATATCCAATTCCTATCGTTAATTCCAGGAAAAAAGCAAAATCACTAAAGGAGAAAGCCAAAAAAGACTACGAGAAATCGCACAAGCAGTACGTGAAACGACAGAGTAAGGCCGAGTTGATAGCTGAGAAGGAACTGAAGAAGCTCGCCAAGGAATGGGACCAGGGGTACGCGGAGGAGGTGCATACGATGCCGCATAGACCTAGCAATGTGCTGTGGGCACTTAAGCAGAAGATGACCAGATCTACTAGCCATGGTAAGTTCTGGTTTAGAATCTGTAGGTACTGGCAACTGAATGCTTGTTGGATTTTCAACTGTCTGGTGCCATCTGCCTAGCCTTTTCCCAACTATTTTGGGGTCAGCTTCCAGTCTAACCGGATGCAGCTGAATACCAGTATTTTACGTGGAGCGACTGCCTATCTGATCTCCACAACCCAGTTAGTTCTGGGTAATACGATGCCCTTTGGTAAGACTGGTTGTCAGATTATGGCCACTGACTACCTCTAACGACTAACAAAGATCTACAAATGTGAACCGGGGCCGACGGCTTAACGTGCTTTCCGAGGCACGAAAGAAAGTCGGTATGTATGGGTGTATGGGTATGGGTGGCCACCCATCCACGGACCAACCTAGGCAAGTGCAGCTTAACCTAAAGATCGACCCGAGCGGCTGTTATTATTTAGCCACGAGCTCCTCCTGTCTGGTTCCAAGGATTGAAATTTCAACAGGGCAGGAATTAGGTTAAACCATTGAGGGTTTTCGATATAACAACGGAAGTTGATATTATTTTGAAAATAAAATCCTACTATAATATTATAAAACTAGCTGTTGCTCGCTATCTACGTTCGTGTGAAACTATTTTAAAAAAATATTACTTCCCTTTTGTAATTGGATTTTGTTAACAATTTCAAGGGTTTTAATTTTTTTGCACGGAACCCTAATATTTATTTATAGCTAGCCCACATTGTCCCACTGCTGGGCAAAGGCCTCCCTCCACTCCTTCCAAAGCTCACGCTTCTGTGCTACTTCTTTCCAATTCTTAAGGAAGACATCCAGTTCGTCCTACCATCTCCTTCGTGGTCTGCCGTGACCCCGTGTCACTGTTTTAGGGCACCAATGCTGAGCTTTATAGAACCCTAATAATTTAGAAAACAACGATTTTGTATGGAAATGCGTACGCATGTGAATAGACGCGGAAAGCTGTACGGATGCGTGGGCATCTCCATACAAAATCGTTGTTTTCTATGGACAAAAACTGAACAGAGCTGAATAAGTGTGGTTAGTCCCTAAGTTAGACCTTATAACATCAACTATCTGCCAGTAAAAGTCCCATCAAAATTGGTCCAGTCGTTTCGGAGATTAGCCGGAACAAACGGACAGAAGACACAAAAATTTAACAAAGGGTTTGTAACTCTTTCACGCAAAAACTACTGACCAGATTTGAATGAAATTTGGCAAGCAGATAGTTTATAACCTAGATTAACACATAGGATACTTTTTATCCCGGTAGTGCGACCTGTGGGAGAATTACCGGTATTCGTATAAGATTATAAAGATTGCTGTCTCTGTGTTTATTGAGCAGAGAAGTCATCGCAGTTTAGCACACAATACAAATAAACATAAGATTTTAAACTATGATGGCCACTAACATTATTAACACTAGAAACGGGATATTTACCATGTTTACTGTTTTCTTTGAGTTCCTGATATTTCGGCGCTGTTGCAAGCACCATGATCACGGATAAACTGAAGTCTGACTGATATCGGGAACTCAAAGAAAACAGTAAACATGGTAAATATCACGTTTCTAGTGATAACAGCAGCAGCAGCATAATCAGCCTATAATGTTCCCACTGCTGGGACACAGGCCTCTTCTCCATGAGAGGGCATGGGCTATAATGCACCACGCGGGCCCAGTGCGGGTTGGGTTGGGTAGTGCGGGTTCTAGTGATTACAAATAAGCATATTCCATGTCTTCTAGCATTTCCAAAATGCAATCAGCGAAAAATTGCTGGTGTTAATTTGAACAAGATTATCGTTTCTTGTCTTTCTTCCTTGTTGAAAATGACCAAAATATCTAGGTACCTTTAAGGAAATTCCGCCTTTTGCAGTAACATACTATCACTGATAAACTGGATTTCATATCTATGCCATTTAATTTCCTGTAATAATAATATAGCGGATATTATCGAACATGTTTTATATGTTTGCATTAATCTAAAGAAACGTCATTTTAATAATTCGTCATACAATTTGTAGGTTACTTTGAAACGTAAAGCAACAAACAAAGAAATAAAAAATAATTCACACACGTTCGTAATATTATCGATGAACGCCCCGACCCCAAATAAATTGGTCATGGGCTCTCTTACTATTAGGAGAGGCCCACGTCCAGCGGTGGGTGTCTTTCAACAGACGCGTTCATTCCTTTTGTAACACCAACTCTTCATGATCCAGGCAATCTGTTAGCGGACGAACAGCCCCGGCCGACGTACAGCGCGCTCGTCGGCACTGTCAACTCGGGCGTGAGGGGACGCGGCGCGGTCTACAAGAAGGCGCTGGCCAGCAAACTGAGGAACGGCACCCTCGGGAGAAATAATAACATTTCTGATGATTTTAAGGTGAATAGCGTACATTAAATATAGGTACACTAATAAACTTGAGTTGCTGCCGTCAGAGGTAAAATAATATAATAACAATAAAGTAAGCTCTTTGCGAAGGAACTCGTTTGGAAATGTACTAACTACCAGTAGCGAAGGGTCAATTTTTTTAAGAGATAAGCCGGAGTACATATCTTTAATGTGATTATATTATTTGTCTATAGAATACTGACTGTGCCGTTTTTCAAAGGAAAGCCGGTAGGAATCGAGTTATATTTAACCTTCGCCACTGCTAACTACCACCGCAATGCAGTATTGCTGTCCCCGTTCGAAACCCATGGATTTGACTTTGTCTATGACAAGGAAAAATACAACGGATGCCAGCACCTAAAACGCATATAACAGATATGCCGTCTATGGGTATTGCAGATGTCCATAGACGGCAGCGATATACCGTCAGGAGGATTTCTTGCTTGTTTGCAACCTAATAACACAATACACTAACAAAAAAATAAGAATATAGGACATAGGGCGATGCACCAACGCTGTATGACTTTATAGTCAATATTTCACACGATTCTGCAACACTCACCTACATTATAATTCATACAAAAACAAAACTGTAACTACACCGTTAAAACCTAACGGTATTACCCATCACTCTCACACCACTCTCTCCCCAGGTAGGAGAAATAGAGACGACAGGTCGTCGCTCCGTTACGTCTTTAAGCGGGATGCGTCGTGACTCGGAGGTCATGTACGTGGGGACGTTCGGGGCCGGTCCGCAGCAAAGGGGCAACGTCGCCGATGTGTTCACTGAGCAACCACCCGAGCAGACGCAAAAGAAACCACTAACCAGGTATTATTTTATTAGCTTTTTCTGGCCCCCTATTGGGCAAAGACCACCCCCGTAGCTGCTTTTCAATTTTCTCTTTCTCCGGACCGTTAGTTAGGTGCTTAATAGACGCTATGATTCATCAGCATTTGTCTAGCCTTTGCCGTGCAGTGTCAGGCTGTATGTTGAACAAAATATGGTTCGCGGCCGTAATACGTAGGTATGTATTTACAGAATTAAAATCATCAATATGGGTTATTTTGATGATTAAGTTTATTTGATCCCATTGAATGACTTTTCATGAACAAGTCAGCCATGATTATAACTCAGTAAAGCCATACTTGTTACAGACGTACGAGTATTTTTATCAACATACAACCTGACACTGACCTGCAAATTACAAAATACATTGGAATTTGAAATTTTGGAATTGGAAATTGGGTTACCCTGGCGCTTCCACTTTAACCAAATCGCTAACTTTTAGTTATGTTTAATTTCTCTGGCTCATTATTTCATTTCACATTATTAACATGAAATCATATAGGTACTGTTATACCTTGTCAATGACAGTAGAATGGCTGACCGCTCTCCAGACTTGCATGGTCAGCATTTATTAACTTAGACGCCACATTCATGGGCTTGCACGCCAGTTCGGTCTGAATCTCGGTACGGGTCTGAAGTCCTACATCATTTCTGTTTCCTAATATTCTACTAATTCTAAGTCCAAGTTCTTTAAAGTAATAAATTCTATTTCCAGTTTAAAAAGTTTTTTTTTTTTTTTAAACAAGAATCCGAACTGTCATATGACTGACGAACTGAACAATTTGTCTATGATTATAAGATTATTATTACTAACTTGTTCCCCACAGGTCGGCAAGTCAGCCTGACTTTGCAGCGGTGAACGAAGACAGTGGCATTGGACAGGAGGTGATGCTTCAGGAGCCCGCCAGTATATTCGAAAGACCTGGTTTTGGCAGCGTCGCCTTTAGGTTCGTCACATTTTTTATACAATACTTTATCATTATAAATACGTTCCATACCTCAAAAGGAAAAAAACGGAACCCTTATAGAATCTCTTTGTTGTCCGTCTGTCTGTCTGTTCGTCTGTCTTTATCTCGGGAACGCGTGGAGTATCGAGTTGAAATAAATCTATATACACGGGTCTACAATTCCATGAAGCTATGAAAAAATCAAACTTCTAAGTTAACGTAAAAAAAAGATACGGCGGAAGTGCCGGAACTCCCCAGCAACACATCTACTTAATAAGATTTCAAACTACCGCTAACGTTGCGTTGAATTTGTGCAGACGCTCAATAACAGCAACGCTGAGCGCCATGGGCGTCGCGGCGCCCGGAGAGGACCTGTCCATCGGCTCCGCGGGCTCCCTGGCCGCCAGGCACGCCTACCAGCCAGCTGAGTGGACCTCTGCGCACTCAGGTAATAAAGCATTATCAGATCAGCATGTATCAGAAATATGTGATCAACTGATCATATTTATGGGTGTGGTACAGACGATGGTCTTTAGGGTCAACAGTGGGTCAGTTGGGTACAGTGGGTATCGTATAATATATTTTCGCTAATATAAAGGGTGTAAATAGACCTTTAACTTAACCGAAAGGCACTTGTTCTCCCCGTCTTTGCGATCATATTTTTGTTCTAGACCATACCTAAGCTGGGAACCTTCTAGTTACGGAGATATTGGGGGTCAAAGTTCCAACTTTTTCACTATTTTTTTTTAAATACATGTTTTTAATTTAATATTTTTACTTTACACACCTCCACTACCCCCGTACTATTCAATCCATCCATCAGCACAATGCTTTGAGTGCTTTCCATCGGGTCCTACCGTATAACGTGATTTTTCACCCCAAAAAAAAAGTCGATTCCCAGCAATAATTTTTGCGTAAAGTTACTTAGTTTGATGTACAGAATGCTTGGTTGACGGCTATGTGAAGGGTCTGTTTACATCCTGTATTATATTGGCGAAACCAGCAGACCCCCCCCCCCCGCACGCACGCAATCCCCTCTCTCACTTCTGCAAAAAAAACATCATTTATTGACGTGACATTTTCAAACTTGTCGAAAATATCTATCACTGAGTCATTGTCAATACTTACACTTGTTGTAATAACATCCCTTCCCCATCCACAGAAACCTCCACTATTACATCAGATGAAGAAGCAGAAGCCGAAGATACAGGATATGCGTCTCTGGAATGTTTCCTCACAGCCTGTGGTCTTTCATCATATGTCCAGAAGTTCAAAGACGAACAAATTGACCTCGACGCCCTCATGCTACTCACCGAAAGCGACATGAAGTCCCTAGGACTTCCTCTAGGACCTTATAGAAAGCTTGTAACAGCTGTCCAAGAGAGAAAGCAAGCTCTCTCACATCCCGGACCTATGATAGATACGGCAATCTGATTCATCATCATGCTGCCTAGCCTTTTCCAAACTAATTGACTGGGTAACACAACAACCCTTGATAAGACTAGTGGTCAGACTTTCGGATTTCTTTCGGTTGTTTTAAATGTCGAAACGATGTAAGTGCTCAATTTTGAATTTACTATTGTTTGTTAGCACAGTTTGCAGGTTTTTTGCACTTTTTTGAGAAGCAGCGTGTTAATTGATTACAGTCTGTTGTTGCAAATGCACGAGCGTGACTTTTATTGTTGTGGATATAAGGTTTAAAATAGATACAATTTACGCGTGCTCGTGAAATGCAATAACTATAAACTTTCCAATGCCTTGCTGAATGTACACTGTGTTTTGTATAAGATAATGCATTGTGATTTACAGGCTAGGCTGCATAGTAACCAAAACGATCGCGATTTACGTTCATCTTGTTCGGCGCTCTCCGGTTTTCCGAACAAGCGGCCGATCGCTTTGGTTAGGATGCGGGGTCTTACCCAAAAGCATATTAAACCAATATCAAAATATCAACCCATTTTTTTGTCGAGTGTTAATGAGAACAAAACTATATGAACGAAATATCTTTTCGTTGAAATATAGATTTCAACGAAAAGATATTTCGTTCATGTAGATTTTTTCTATACGTAGGTAAGTTTCCTGTGTGCTCTTCAATTATATAAAAAAGCATTATTTTATGTCTTAACTTCTATTGCTATTAGTTCAAATCCAAATATAAATTCATTCATTTATTTCTAAGACCGGTCCGTCAAAAGATATCGCTATGTTTAGCTTTCCCAGTATTTTCTTTGCATCCATCTTTTATAATTGTATAACAATAGTGCCTCATAAAATGTGATAGTAATGTTCGAAATCATTCCATCCAATGTAACGTCCAATCGCCATATTAAATATTTTTGTACTGTTTTTGTAGATATATACATTTATATGAACAAGCTCTTTTATTTTTACGAGACTACGTGAATCCACTTGCTTGCGTACAGTATGCAATTCATTATGTTGATAATCTATTATTCCTACTTCCTTTGTCCTTCCAGAAACCACATATTCTCAAATATTGCCAGTAAAAGTAATCATTAAACAAACAATAAACAATATTTATTTGTTCAAGACCTAACCGTAACCTATTTACAATTATTGTTCATTATATCAATATAGTCAGATTAGAAACAAAGTAGGCCCTATAACACTTTCCTGTGGTACTCCAAGTAAAATAATGAAATGCCTCCTTGTTTACTCAGCATTTTTAATTATCCTCGTCCGCTTTTTTTTTTTTTTTTTTTTTTTTTTTCGGATGGGAAATCATCAAATGACCCCCCCCACTCTGGGCGGAGCGGAAGGGAGTGTCAGACTTGTACTGACTAAAACCCATCCATGTTCCTTCTTTGCCCTTTGTGTTCCAGGGCCACGGTATCTCTTTCGAACAGTCCCGCAGCCCTGGCAGGCATCGGTCCTTGCGGACCCCTACTTATTTGCTGACATCTCTTTGAGGCGCACGTGGAACACGAACGCGCCGTCGACACGGCCTGTCGTCATAAGACGGCCGGACGGCGAGCTGGCCCATAACTCGCCATCCACAGGCCCGCGCCTACGGTGGCCGGGAGCCACCACGTGACCCCCGACGCCCAGGGCGTCTCCCGCGGCGACTGGGACGTGAGGTTCTTTCCCTCTCACGTCCCGCCACCTCCTTCACTAGCATGACTGCTTCGCAGAAGGAGGTGACGGCTTCCCATTCCCTCTCGCTCCGGACCATGGCTTGAACCAAGGCCTGACGCGAGAGATCGCCGCCGCCAATCGCCGCTACGAGGACACGGCGGTGCTCCGCCCAAGCGGGGCAGACTTCCACGGTGTGCTCCACCGTGTCCTCCGGACGATCCTCGCAGTGGAAACACCCGGGCGTTTCCTCCCGCCCGATTCGGTGCAGGAACCTCCCGAAACAACCGTGTCCGGTGAGGACCTGCGTCAGGCGGTAGGTGAGGGCGCCGTGGCGCCTCTCTAGCCACTCCTCAAAGAGGGGACTTATCGCCACTATGGTGGCGTGCCCTGCACGGGGTTGCGACAGTCGCTCTCTCCATGTCGCCATGAGATCACGCCGGAGGTCTGTCCGCTGAGCAGCAATTTGCCGCGGCAGCGGAGTTTCCTCCCGACGTAGTGCCTCCGCGCGCCATTCGTGCAGGCGTGCGAGGACTATCGCCTCCAGATCCCATGGCGGCAATCCGGCAAGGAGGCTAGCCGCTTCGCCGGAGATCGTGCGGTACCCCCGGATTAGCCTTATGGCTATTACTTTTTGGGGCGCGTTCAGGTAGTGGGCGGCTTGCCGCCTCAAAGAACGCGCCCACACCGGGGCCCCGTAAAGGGCCATGGACCGCACGACCCCCGCGTATAGCCTCCGGCAGGAGGCGTTTGGACCCCTCAGGTTGGGCAAGAGCCGCTTGAAGGCAGCCCCTGTCCGTTCCAGTTTGGGAGCCAAACGTCGGAAGTGCTCCACGAAGTTCCACCGGCTGTCGAGGACGAGTCCTAGGTACTTCAACGTCGACCCGACGCCGATAGAAACCCCTCCTGCCGTCAGTAGGGATCCCGACGGTGGCGCATTCCGAGGCGCATGAAAACACATGGCCTCGGACTTGTGCAGTGCCACCTCGAGACCCAATTGCCGGATCCTCTCCACGACTATCGCAACCCCGCGTGTCATGTTTTCGGCCGCCGCCTCGTGCGACCTCCCTTGTGCCAGTACCAGCGTGTCGTCAGCGTAGCAAACTACGCTGACGCCGGTAGGGAGGTCGGCGCGCAGCACCCAGTCGTAACCGATGTTCCACAGGGCCGGTCCCAGAACCGATCCCTGTGGAACACCGCACGACATCTCTCGCCGGTTCCATTCTCCGCTTCGACCAGGGTAGATGACGGCTCTATCCGTCAGGTAGTCCCCGACCACACGACGAAGGTAGGTCGGCACCCGGTGATACCGGAGTGCCTCCCTAATGCAGCTCCAGGGCATGGAGTTGAAGGCGTTGGCGATGTCAAGAGACACCGCCAAGACGACCCCGCCCCGGGACATCCTCGTCCGCTTTATTTGATATTTTTTTAAATAACAAGGGCTTTCCTCTTTATTATTATGTATTGTAGTTACTTTACAAGAATGAATACAAAGAGACTGTGTCAATAGCCTATGTATAATATATTATATATATTCTAATATTTCGTTTCCTGCACAACTTATCAATGATAAAATATATATATATAGATGGTTCAAAAGAGATAAGAAAACAACATGTTTTTTCCAATATTTTTTTTATTAAGGAAGTTTTAAATACAATTAAATATAATCTACCATTTATTGTAATGCATAACCTACACTGATTAATGTACAAATAGTTCTGATCTAACTAATTGGTACGATCATACCTCGACGATTTTGACTAAGGAAATTAAATACATAATTCCATAGAAACATCATTATGCTACATATATCCATACAAGGGACGGTTTTCATGATTTGACAATCAAAACATACAAACAAAATTCTAAAATTGATCTACATAAAAGAAATGAAGATATATCAAAGAGAAATACACCATATTTCTTTCAACTATCCAGAATTACCTACCTTGCATTATAGAGTTGTATTGTGTGCAAAAATACCTTTATCTACTACATTACCTACATTTAATTAGATTAAGATATGTTTTAACAGTACAAATGAGCAATATTTATAAGATAGGCACAATACTTTCGGATATTTTATTTTGATCAGAGTAAATAAGTCGAATTTTATAAAAACTATAATTATTACGAATCCAAAAATTTTTAAATTCTTAGATTTTAACTTAGGTACTACAAGAATTTGTTTCATTTCTGTATATTATGGCGGAGTCTTTACTAACTTACTCCTAATTACAGCATCTCTCCCGATACATTGTTACAATACAGTTTTATCATTATCTAAAATTCGTAGCAGAGATTGTTCGTAATGTCGCATGACAACTTTAAGATACAGTGGCGTCAGAGTTTCGTACAGCCGTGCGCAGATCCGCGGCGCGAGTTCGATGTCGTTACTTGTTCACCTACATACCTACTCACTCTATCGATCGATAAACTCGCGCCACAGCAAAAATAAATAAAAGTGCCAATAGTCTAAAAGAATATTCTCTCAACCAGATTCGGGCCACCCATTTATAAAAAAAACAGTGTATGAATGTTTTGAAGACAAGAACTAAAACTTTTCAATATTAAATTCATGGATGGTTTGTGTGTGGTGTCATACACTGTGCGGCAATAATCGAAACTCGTAACCATTGCTTTTCAATTATGTTTCGTGATACACCTATACCCGCGCGGGACTTAATACATGAATGCTAAATATAAATTACTATGTTTGGGGGAGTATTTATTTGATTTCTTGTTGTACTGCCTGTAGCGAGCGAGCCGGCAGCCGTCGTCGTGATAGTACGTGTACTCCGGGTACGGGATGTACGCGCCCGTGGCCGGGTCCAGCGGGACCATGATGGGCAGGTCCGTCATGGAGGCGGGGCGCTCGTACGACGACGAGTCGGAGCGGTTGGGCTCGGCGTATTGCGGGCTGCCACTCTCGAGCTGGTTTTCCACGTCCTGGCTCTGGTTGCACACGGGCACGCTGCGGCTCGTGTCGGCCGAGATGTTGGAGCGCGAGCGCAGGATGGGCCGCGTTGACGAGAAGTCCGTGGAGTGCTGCAGACTCTTAGAGCGCGGCCGCAGGGAGCTGGGCGGCGTCTCGTCTATCCGCGACAGCGTGTGACGCCGGACGGGCCGGTACACCTTCCTGTCACCCAGCTTGGGCCGCTTGATCTTGCGGTGGGAGTTGTACGTCTCGATGGAGGAGGGCAGGGACGGGGGTGGGTGGTGGGGCGGGGAGGGGTTGCGCGCGGGTGCCTGCGGGGCGGGGGCGTTGGCGAAGTGCGCCGCCACGAGGTCCCTCATCTGGTCACATGCTCAGTAGTTGTAGGGGCCGTACTGCGACCCGTGGTAGTAGGGGCCCGGGTACGCCTGGGGCGGCGGGTATCCGGCGTAAGCGTACTGCTGTTTTTGTGGGTACACTGTGGAGCACACGGAAATAGGTTAGTAATCTGGATATACATAGAAAACAGACCCAGTAGTAAGATAAGAGCTAACGTCCTCGAAAATTTGTCAAAGATTATTGGGATGGTATTTTTTGATTTTACTGCTAGACCACCATAAGAAAAGAACCATCATCATCTGCCTAGCCTTTTCCCAACTATATTGGGGTCGGCTTCCAGTCTAACCGGATGCAGCTGAATACCAGTATTTTACATGGAGCGACTGCCTATCTGACCTCCACAACCCAGTCAGTACTGGGTAATACGATACCC
This sequence comes from Noctua janthe, assembly GCA_910589295.1. Taxonomy (NCBI): domain Eukaryota; kingdom Metazoa; phylum Arthropoda; class Insecta; order Lepidoptera; family Noctuidae; genus Noctua; species Noctua janthe. The sequence continues at coordinate 13,772,757 of OU342559.1, read as the reverse complement.
CTTGGTAAGACTGGTTGTCAGACTTTTTGGGCCACTGACTGCCTAACGACTGTCAAAGATCTACAAATGACAGCCAGGACCAACGGCTTAACGTGCTTTCCGAGGCACGGAGGAAACTCGGTATGTCACCTATCCACAGACCAACCTAGGCAACCACGGCTTAGACTAAAGATCGACCCGAGCGGCTGTTATTATTTAGCCACGAGCTCCTCACCATAAGAAAAGAAGCATGAATTAGATAATATGTACAAAAAAAAATGTAAAATTTCCCTATACTCTCGCATATGCTTCAAACTTAACCGTGGTTTACATTACGGGATCAAACTTAAGATTAAATTACTTAAAAAACAAAATCCACAAACCACTCATGCATCCAGCATATTCACCCTCTTTGAAACGAAGAAAATATTTACAAAAGAAAATATTGTTACGTATTGTGTTGCCACAAGCGATAAATGTTTAATGTTGCCATTTATGAGTTTCAGTAATGAGATGAGTCGAATATAAAACTAATGACTGTGGTGAGTCTGTCGTTACGCAATACGTTAAATTTTACTTTGGCTTTCTTATAACAATTAAATTTAACGCTATTTTGATATCTAAAGGTGTGTGTAATTGTGTATCCTAATGGGTGTGTGTACGATTTGTACAAGTTCTTATTTTGTTTAAAATCGTATCCACAACATGAATAATAATTATGTTACAATGGATTTAACTACTTATCTGTGTAAAAATGCAAATTGTGATATAGGCACGCACTTATTTTAATTTCAAATAATTTGATGGAATGATGGTATAGGCACAAATTATAATGCTCCTATAAAATGATGGGTTTATAAGCATACCGGGCATGAGGTACTGCATGTTAAGCGCCTCCTCCCGCTCCCGCTCGCCGCGCAAGCAAATGGCCGCCGACGAGAACAAGATGGCGGACAGCAGCGACAGGCCCACGCCGCACCACGCGACCATGTACGACCAGTCGTACCACACGCGAGAGTTCTCACGTAATATCTGGTTTATACCGCGGGAATCGTATGTTTTGTAGGTGTGCATGTATTTGTGGGGTGTGAGTGTGTTTGTGGGCACAGGGATGTGTGTGTGTATGTGTGAGTGAAAAGAAGGTGTCCGAGTGTGTGGCGTGTAGAGTGTAAGTGTTGACGAAAAATATACAGGGAAAATATTAACGATTCATTTTAAATGTCAATTGAGTAAAAGGTGTGTAGTGTTTGTAAATAAAGTTTGTTACCAAAAGGTTATGTACAGTATCAGATTGATAATCAATTTAGTTCGTTCAGATACGGTTATTTTCAAATATTTACAGCACCAATGTTAATAAATTCGTCCGAAAGCGAGTTAGTATTGCGTTTGGCGTAAACCAGATATTATGAGATAGCCAGTTACATTGATATGAGTTAAACGACCGGTCGCAGTCGCGAAGTTATACGCAGTAGCCAAGTTTCATAGAAACATGAAAAAAAAGAGAAAAGCTTTTTGTTAGTATGAGATACTTACATGATTGTTCTTATAAACTACGTTGTTATGATTTATTGACTAGTGAAGAGTAATACGCATGAGAAGGTACCAAAATGAATAAATTAAATACTAAATAAACATAAAATACACGCAACAATCTAAACATGTATTTAACTACTTATTTTTACACAAATCTAGGTACCAAATCTCCACACAAATTACTAAACACTTACAAAATATTTTAATAAAATCATCAAGGGGAAACCGTAGAAAATATACAATAGAGTTTAGTGTTTTTCCCGCCAAGCGTAACACAAGATGGCCGCTCAAGATGGCGGTCTAACCTGGCATTATGTACTGCACGTTATTCTGCTGTTCCCGCCTTTTCTCCTTGCTGAGGCAAATGGCGGCGGAGAAGAATAAAATGGAGCTTCCGAAGGAAACGCCAACAGCCAGCCAGGCCAGGATGTACGACCAATCGTACCAGATTGATGAGTTGTCTTTTAACACCTGGTGTTGGGGGTGGGTCAATAATGTGGTACAAACCTTAAACTTAAGTACCTGATAAAAAGCTAAACTAGAAGGAATTCCAGAATCAAAACTTCTCTGTCCGGTTCTTTGAATGATCTCTAATGCTAACGGACATACATATTTGTGTCCAAATATAATTAATTCAATAACTGTTCGTAGCACAACGGTATTTTCAGAGAGGAGGAAATTAATTTTTACGGTGTGTATTGAAAACGACCCGCAACTGACGATATTGTAGTACAAACCCCCGCAATCAAACCTGCTAACCTGAGTAATTTTTAACTTCGTCTTGCTCGTGATAATTTCTTAGAAAGCCTGCACTGACTCTAGAGAACCAAAGAAGAATAAAAGGCAATCTTACGTCAACCATCGTCTGAATTCTAGATACTTCTGGCAGTTATAACGTCTCCAATAAGACACATCACTTACATTAGGCCACTGCTGGTAGTACTCTTCTCCGACGACCTTCTCCTTCTCGTAGAACTCCACTCCGTGCCATAACGCCATCGCACCCGCTGCTAGTAAGCCTGAAACATTATTATATACTAGTCAGACATACACCAAAAACCTATTTGTCGTAAGCACACCTCCAACTAGGTAAGACTAGGCTTCGAAATGACTTTGAAGTAGGTACACCAAGTGAGTGGATGTCATCATTTTAAACAACGTAATATGGTGAAGAAGCATATAACTAAATTCTCCACCGATGTTTGGACGCGAAGGATAAAGAAGCACAATAGGATACACCATGCTTCCTTAAAAAAACCTAACTTTGTCGGTGAGGACCAAAGGTTTACGGTGCCTCATTTAACTTCTTAGGATCGATCCAGTTGCCAGTACCTTAAGATAGATACACTTACATGTAACCAGCATGAGTATAGCGGTGGCAGTGATGTTGCCAGGGCTTCGTTTCCAGCAGCCCACCACGCCGGTCCAGAACGCGATGAACAAAGACAGGAACGCAACGATGAACAGAGCTACCGTTGAACGTGCCATGTGCAGCCTGGAATCGTACAAAAATAATATTAGAAGACCAGAGTAGAAATGAACAAACATCCTTAAAAATCAGCAAGAAGAGAAGGGACAAGTTAAACGGTTGATGGACTGTGTGAAAGATAATTTGGCTAGAAAGGGGGAAGTCTGAGATGACAACTAGTAGCAAAGTAAGGCGAAGAAGACAATCTACATCGACCCCAAATAAAATGGGGTAATGGCATGAGAACCACGGTCAGAAAAGTTGCCAGTGCCGTCGTAAGGCTTTAGCATAAATGTCAACAATTGGCCTAAACCTGACCAGAACGGCCATATCCCTGACATGACAAGAATGTTTGCGGTTGGTTCTTAAAAATCTAGGGCATTTGGACTGCGGTGGCTTAACCGCCCTTTCAATATGGACAGAGATTTATGAAATCAATGAGAATGTAACATTAAGAAGATCATTATTGTATGGCAAGAGTATTCGTAAGACATTAGATGTATTTTCATTCAGTACTTCTGTCGTTTATCATAATATTTCAGCCTGTAATATTGAACAAAAGCCGCTATTCTCAAAATAATTCCGTTAATTATAACATTCAGTTATATATAACTGCACCTGCACTGTGGTGGGCTGCTGATTTTATTATAATAAGATCTCGACCAAAGAAGATGGTTGATACAATTCATGCTGTTATTATAAATGCGAAAGTAACTCTGTCTGTTACTTAACGGTCAAACGGGTTGTTTTATATGAATGACACACAGGTGTACCATGACCTGGGTAGCCTGGGTTCGTACCCAGGAAGCATTTATCCCGCAAATAATTGTATAGTGTATAATAATTAATTTAATACTATTAACTGGACACCTGTATCATAAACTCAACAGCAAACCAGCATTGTGCTTTGCAGTGCCCTGACAGGGTTCAAGTACAACAACCGACAGTAATAGGTAAAATGTGTAATGTGCATGAGAGCAAATAAATAAATAAAACAATTCGTTACCATTCCGATACTCCACGCGTGCGAACCCGCGGCTTAAACCTATCTACTAAAGTATATAAACAGCTAAGAGGAGCAAACATTGCGGTAGATTAAGTTGACCACAGCGGTATTTATAACTGTATACAACCATTTCATATAGCTGTGCCTATGTTATTTCCATACTGAGAGAAATTCTGCATTAATGCCTGTTGGTGCCATACCTCATTCATACTCTTCAAGTTTGTATGAATATTCAACAGTTACAACATTTTTGATTAAAAACGTCTTTGATACCATTTCTAGATCTAAGCAACCAATTTCAGACAAGCCCACAAATTACTTGAGAGCCTTCAAACTGGTTAAAAGATTAATAGCCAGGTCTTATAAAATATGATTTATTGTACGCCCTCGCAATAATCTGTGAATGATTATCAACTATGATTTAAACAAGCTAAGACAATATAACGATTGGTTTTAATATCGATGAATAGCCGTCGAACCAAACGTTGACCCAGTTGGGTCGAGCAGCCTTGAAATTGCGTTATTTTTTGTCATCGCTCTGGTCCTAGTTAATCTCCTTGGGGTGCCCCAAGGGTAGCATAGTGTTTTAGAAAAAGGAAAACATTACACAGTTTTGTAATGCAAATATCTTAGTCACGATGCAAGTGACGTAAGTGTAAATAAAGACGAGTATATCGTAGTCAGCAAGGCCATTTCACTTCAAGGTATTGCGATCAGAAGGCACATGCAAAATAATATGCAACTTTAGAATGAGAGATGAATTCAAATACTAAACCACAGACGAAATAAGGATGTATTTATTTTCGCAATATTAACCTTTAGTTTAATCATTTGCAAAATCTTGCATTGAAAGTGAAGATTAAAATCAATTTTCAACGGTTGTCATGGTAATTGTTCATGACATATTGACGCCGTGAAGCCATGCCGACATTGAATGGCATGCCTAGTCATATGGCCCCATGGAATGAGCCAATGACCCATAACAGATACAATTCTGTACCTACCTATCCTATTGTTCTATTCTTAAGCGAAACATCTTGTTGATTATAAGCACACCTGGTATTTATAGTACCTTATTAACTTAGACATAATAATGGATTTGTTATTGGAAGTAAAGAAACATAATTCTATAATATTCTGGTAATATGTGTTAATACCATGTCCTATATAAAAGACATCATTTTAAAAACCGAAGATGGAAAGATTATCAAAAGAGTTGCCGGTCCAGAATGGATCAGAATTGAAAGAGACAGAGCTAAGTGGAAGTCTTTGGGGGAGGCCTTTGTCGAAGGACAAGCTGTTAATGTAAAAACCGATTTACTGTACCGAGTTACTGTAATAATTGTAAACAGCAATAAAGGGTAATTTTTTTTTTATTATGATTTAGAAGAACCTACCTACCTACATAGGTATAGACAGCAAGTGTTGCGCCAAATGAACATCCTTTTGCATTTGTTCAGTCCTATGCCTTCTGGCTCAACTATCTAAACGACATGCTGTATCCCCCGTCATCATCTGCCTAACCTTTTCCCAGCTATGTTGGGGTCAGCTTCCAGTCAAACTGGATACAACTTATTATCAGTATTGTATCTAGCCTAGCCTACACAATCCAGTTACTGGCTAATACGACACCCCTTGGCAACACACAGACATGCAGTGTCTCCCATATTGCGCAAGATTCCGCAGCTGGCTAGTCTCAGCTCTATCTAGTCTAGTCTTAGCCTATCAGGACCAAGAAGTAGGGAGTTACCTGTTCATCGCATCGTCCGAAAGGCCTTTCGTCTCGTTGTTCTCGTCAGGGATGAAGTAGTCCACATTACTGCAGTGCGTCTCGACAGGCGATAGGTAGATCTCGACTGGAACAGAAATCAAGGAGAAATTAGCTTTCGTTGTTAAATGTTGACTGTGACTGTGAAACAGTAGACGTCAAGATTCATGATTCAAGATTCTTTACTTGCATGAAATATGGTACGTTACGTTCCTACAATTAAAACTTTTCACATATTTCTCTGCCTTCATTCAGCATGCAAGCATTACTACACAGTATAAAACAAAGTAGCTTCCCGCTGTCTGTCTGTCCCTACGTATGCTTAGATCTTTAAAACTACGCAACGGATTTTGATGCGATTTTTTTAATAGATAGAGTGATTCAAGAGGAAGGTTTACATGTACATATTGCACCCGTGCGAATCCAGGGCGGGTCGCTAGTTAAATATAAAGAATATCAATTAAAATACCTACTCGTAATTTTGGTAAGTACTTAGTTACAATTTTTTAAACACTAAGAAAACTAAAATATTAATTTGACAATAATATCCTATCATAATTTAAAATACTCATGTGCTGTTCTCAGTTTATCGTAATTAAATTAGAAAAATAACTAAAACTAGATAACATCAATAAAATAAAATAGGAACTTAGGCTAGTTAACCAATACAGATGTGTTTATAAGTCCAAAACTCATGAATTGTATAGAACACATTATTAAAGAGCCATTTCTAGTTTGTCTATGGCTTAAATGTTAGAGTCTAGCCTTTAGACGATGATGATGATGAAGAATTGAAGATTGTGTCAAAAGCAAGGATAACCCAGGTTACTTCACATCAGTGGACGAACTCCTAACATCTGTTAACAACAACTTGGAAACGGACCTCTAAAAATCAATTCGTAATTACCAAACACATCAAATTATTCAGCTGGCATTTACTCGTATTTACTATCACGCCAACGTATATAAATAAACAGAATAACAATAAGATCATTGAGCACATAACCATGCAAATACCAATCGTTTGATTCATCGGCGACTTTATACGTTAGTGACGAAACACAAGAATGTCGCCTGTTTTAGTATCTTTTGCACCTACAAACTAGTAAAGAGTGACTTTCATACGTTATTGTAACCTTGTGCATGAGCAAGAAAGTGTCAGATGTGACTTGAATTATAATTAGTTATGATACTGGAGTCATAGCGCGAGATGGCGCGTTTATTCCGTTCGTGCATGTAATAATGCGGATTTATCCCGCTTTGGATTTGCTAGTCCTTATTTCTCATCTCCCACTTCATCATCATCTGCCTAGCCTTTCCCAACTATGTTGGGGTCGGCTTCCAGTCTAACCGGATGCAGTTGAAAACGGGTATTTTACATGGAGCGACTGCCTATCTGACCTCCACAACCCAGTTAATACTGGGTAATACGATACCCCTTGGAAAGACTGGTTGTCAGACTTTTCGGGCCACTGACTACCGAACGACTGTCAAACATCTACAAATGACACCCGGGACCAACGGCTTAACGTTCTTTCCGAGGCACGGAGAAAACTCGGTAAATAATGGGTGGTCACCCATCCACAGACCAACCTAGGCAAGCACGGCTTAACCTAAAGATCGACCCGAACGGCTGTTATTATTTAGCCACGAGCTCCTCATCTCCCACTTGTCCTTGCCCATTTCCTACTACGTAATCTTCAAGTGTAAAGTCTGATAGTAACCTGAGGCTATTCGTGCCAATTAGTGAATCTAACCCCGCATCAAAACCGCGATCCCGCAGGTCTGCGGGATTGATGTCATCAACAAATATATTCCCATTACTTCTATCGTAGAACCGGGGGCCTACCATGACGTCTTAAAGCAGTTGTAATTCCAGTGTGGGAAAGAGATGGCGCTAGACGACCTGTATAGCTCTGTCTCTTTCCCACACTGGAATTACAACTGCTTTAAGATGTCATAGTAACCCCCCTGTTTAGTAAACTAGTGGGAACGAACCATTTTTATTACATGACCTCATAAAAGGCGAGTTCGTGACTTTTTTTTATTATATTCACTAGTTAGCAGAAAATAAATGAATCAGTTGCCTGCCAATGTCCTTTATGAGTAGATGCAACATGGTTTCGGGGTTTCCCCTATGCCCTTGTAGTTATAACTTATAAATAAATGCTAGTTTCGAATATTAATTGGAGTGATCTCATTGACACAACAATTAGCATACGGTATTATAACTTATTCTGATACATCACTACCACTACATAGTATAAAACAAAGTCACTTCCCGCTGTCTGTCCGTCCCTATGTCGCAACGGATTTTGATGCGGTTTTTTTAATAGATAGAGTAATTCAAGAGGAAGGTTTATATGTATATATTGCATCCGTGCGAAGCCGGGGCGGGTTGCTACTGAATCATATATGTAAGTAAAGTCAGTGTGTTTCTAACAACACTTATAAAAAAGAAGGAAAATAGTGGTCAAGTTGTGCAGGGTACTGACGCCACTGCCGGCTCTGAGTCTCAGAATGGGAAAATACGTCTTTTTATATTTGATGCTTCCTTCATAAATTCGTTTAAACTAACAGAATGCATTGGCTTAGCCAAACGAAATGAATAAGTTAAGAGTGTGTGTGTATGTTAAGTCGTAGGTACTAGGTACCAATTATACTATTTCAATCAAATCTGTTGACGTTAACACCAGGAAAATATCGCAGGAACCTTAATTCCCTAACCAACAAAAATAAAATAAAATCGAATCAAAACAAGTCAAGAAGAGTTCCATTGCCTTTATTTACTTGAACAGGAAACAGACGAGGTGTAATACCTGATCATTAAGTGATCACATAATTCCACCATCAGCTCACACACCCACGTAACGTTCCACGGCCATACAAAAACAACTGAAGGTATAAAACTATTTAATTACGAGGTATGTTCAAAATGACGTATCTGTAAATGCTTAGTGCGTATAGTAAGTGATTCTGTGGTTCCGCTTATTTCGTTCTGCAGGGAATAATGAATGTCTACAACTATGAATGAAATACCTAATCGTTACGTAGTATATTATGTTGTTGTTTGTTGTTTTTGTTTTGTTGTTGCTTTTGTTATGTTGTAGTGTTTTATCTTCTATAATATAAAAATGAATCCCTGAATTTGTTGCTAAGCGCAAATCTCGAGAGCAGCTGAACCGATTTCGCTAATTCTTTTTTTATTCTGTTTGTTACTGTCAGGAGAAGGTTCTTAGGTAGGTAGTAGGTAGGTAGCAGGTAGGTAGCAGGTAGGTAGCAGGTAGGTAGCAGGTAGGTAGTAGGTAGGTAGTAGGAAAAGGTGCATTGCAACGCATGCCGGGAACAGCTAGTTTTAGTATAAAAAAGTCACTCCTGCTGTTTGTACTCTTAGATCTTTTAAACTACGCAACCGATTTTAATGCAGTTTTTAGCAATAGATAGAGTGATTCAAGAGGAAGGTTTTTATGTATGTGTATATTATCCACATTGCACCCGTGTGAAGCCAGGGCGGGTCGCTAGTGTTATAATAATATATGTTAATTAAAAAAAAACAAATAAGTTTTGATATTTTTTATGGTGTGGGTACTACTGAGTGACGCACTGACGTGACGGTCTGCTGCTTTTCACCCTTATGCTCTAAGAAGTAAGGTTGAAAGTAATCGACCGTCAGTGAGCTCAGTAGGTACCTACATAGTACAAAATAAAGAGTACTCTTTAACAATCTATGATGACTGCATGGTTTATCTTATTCGGAGAACGTTTAATAGATGTCTCCGAACAAACTTCGTTTAACACTAGAAACGGGATATTTACCATATTTACCCCGTTTTTAGTGTTAGTGATAATATTAGCGACCGTCATCTGCCTAGCCTTTTCCCAACTATGTTGGGGTCGGCTTCCAGTCTAACCGGATGCAGCTGAATACCAGTATTTTACATGGAGCGACTGCCTATTTGACCTCCACAACCCAGTTAGTACTGGGTAATACGATACCCCTTGGTAAGACTGGTTGTCAGACTTTTTGGGCCACTGACTACCTAACGACTGTCAAAGATCTACAAATGACACCCGGGACCAACGGCTTATCGTTCTTTCCGAGGCAGGGAGGAAACTCGGTATGTAATGGGTGGTCACCCATCCACAGACAAACCTAGGCAAGCACGGCTTAACCTAAAGATCGATCCGAGCGGCTGTTATTATTTAGCCACGAGCTCCTCGAATGATAATATTAGCGACCATAATAGTTTAAAAGTTTCGTTTAATTCGTTCATACTAAGGTATATATCGAATTTTGAAGTCTTCAAAATTCTTCGATTCTTAACACCACTTTCAGGAGGCTGCACAAGTTTTGGTTTCATCCAAATGTCCATGATCGCAGTAAGGTAATTTAAGCCATACATTATGTTTCGTATGTCGCCTCTACGTTCCATTTCTCTTTTGCATTGAACCAGGAACAAAGTCATCTTGTTACTCAGGCGCACTCATTCGTGTTTCACAATCTATTGTCTCTCTGGCACGAAGACTAAATACACAATAGACTACTAATATTATTATGTAAATACACTTGGTAAATGTCACACACGATATAGAGTGTAGTCGGTTGAATATTAAAAAAAAATCGGCCATGTGCGAGTCGTACTCACAAGCACACACGGTTCCGTAGCACCAATTTATTAAAAATATTTTGATTCATATGTTGTATTGTATTACATTCAACAGCAAAACTAAATTTGTTTTTTGAAAAAACAAGGTTACTGCTGCAGTTTGATTAAAAAGCCCCATAGCTCAAAAACTAAACATCAAATCTTATTCAAACCAATTTTCGTTGAAAGTCTTGTTTACGTTCTACAATCCTACATTTTTTTTTCAGAATTTTCTCCTCTTTTTTTAATAAATTAGAGGGTATAATTAGAGGAGAGGAAGTACACATTTTACCACTTTGGAAGTGTCTATCTTTCAAACGAATGACTTAGAGAAAAAATGGTTTTAGGAACCTTAATGTCATTTTTAAAGACTTATCTATAAACACCGCATGCATAGGCTTGACGACGTTTTTTTAGTTTCAGTTCCATGTATGAGGAAAAATCGTAAAGCTGTTCACAAAATACATCTTCCTACCAAGTTTCAACTGTGTAGTCCTAATAGTTTCGGAATAAAGTGGCTGTGACAGACAGACACATGACGAATCTATAAGTTCGGTTTTTTGCCATTCGACTACGGAACCCTAAAAACGGGCAAGTGTGAATCGGCCTCAGAATAACAATATTTTTAACGCTCATTCAGTTCAAGTAAATGAAAAATGTAAAAAAAGTATTTTATACACCTCGATATTATTTTCAAGAGCTGTCGATAGACACACCGTGCAGTTATAAAAGCAGGTTGTTTTTTTTTCCAACCAGTTACATGTATGTAATTTCACATGCCTTTTGTTCAGTGGTTCATAGAAGATACCTACTCTCCCAATTTCAACTGTGTGGTGCCAACAGTCTCGAAGTAAAACGCCTGTGACATACGGACGGATAGACAGACAGACAGACAAGACGGACAGGACAAAGTATAAGGGTTCCGATTTGGCAACGGAACTCTAAAAAGTTACATTTGTAAACAACAATCTAGTTAACAACAAAAAAGTTTTAGATGTTTTTACTTTTTGTCGGTGAAAACCTGATATTCAGCTTGACGAACAGCTTCCTCAAAATATAAGTAGTTGTCAAATAGATTTAATCGTTTAATCGTAACCCAAAAACCTTCTTGGTTTTGTACGTTTTGTTTTAAGTTTTGTCTTAATTATATTAAGAGATAAGGCCAAAAAAAAATGCTCCATTCACCCCATTGTAATCCACGTTAGTTCTCACAACATTCTCTAAGCTAATATCTATCGCACCTCTCTCTCTAACTGCAGCATTTTTCTTAAGAAGGAAAGTGATAGATTAGACAAGCAGTTGCGTTTGAAACGCGACCGCATTTCGATTTCAGTAGGAAAATGTGCTTATTTTGTAACCGCTCAGGTTATGTCTTCATTCATTTCCTTGACTTAAACACTAGATGTAAGTAAGTACTTCGGAATTGAGGATCCAGGCATGTTAGGGATATTCCTATTCCTAGTTAATAATCCTTTAGAAACAAGCAGAATATGTATCTAAGTTCTGTCTTATAATAAAATTGAACTGAAGACCGGTTCCAAACTCAGGCTGTGAGCACGTAGGTCAACATGGGTACTTACCTGATAAGATAAAGGGTCATTAACTCGCGTCTTGATAACGGCAAACCTATACCTTATCCCTATATATTTAGGTCTCTATAAGTTCTCATCTCATAAGTCAGATCACATCATCTTTAACACTGTCCATCCATCGTTTTTTGGTCTTCCTCAAAGACATACAATTATTTACGAACGATAGACGGGACAAGACGAAGTAGTTAACTTTTTTTTGTTCTACTTTTTTTGCGTAGTAAGCAACGACTTATTGTCGGGCGTACGCTGTTCCCCCATACTTAAGTACAAATGCTGTATCCATGATAATTGTAATACCAAATGATTGAAAAGAGTAACCATGGAGTTTCTTGCCGGTTCTTCTCCATAGGAAACGACCAACCCGAACCGTGCACCTTTTTGTCGACGTTTTATAAGTGCCCATCTAGGCCTATGTGAAATAAAATATTTTGATTTTGATTTTTTGAAGAAAATCGTAATCCAATACTTGTTACTACTTTAGTAACAAATCGTTCTGTCTAGTGTCAAACGCCCGTTTGACAGTGCTACCTGTCAAACGTGTTCGTGTGTCAAAATCGAAAATGTTCGGGATCAAAATTTTTGTACGACAATATTCCCAATGTCCACTCTATAAGTCTTTTCAATCTCTTTGATCTTCCTCTACTTTAATAGCCATAGACATTTACACTCAAAACTGACAACCGCTTTAAACACATGATACTTTTCGTTTTCAGTCACTGGGAGCAATCTCTGAATTCTTCACAATTCTTCCTAACAATAAATGCAAATAAGACGACACGCACCTTATTCTTAAAATATTGCTAATATCAAATATTTAGACAGTACATATCTCACGCTTTAGCTAGCACAAGGTCAGCAACAAATTAGTAAATAGTAGCTATTGTATTGCATATTAGAATTAAACATTCGCATATCCAATGTGAATCAATATTAATATTATGGCAAACGGTCACATTGTTCTACCTACGTGACGATGACAGATGATGGTATGCACTTAGGTGGACTGTGGTGTGAGATGTAAGATTTCAGAGTGGATTTGAAGACCCCTTTTGACAAAGTTTCCCTAGTCCCATACCCAAGGAATCTGCGGCAACAGATATTTCTCCAGTTTCCAATAAATCTTTGCTTATAGAACTGACCCGGTCTAGAAAAGCAATGTAGTCCATCTATTTTGATAGACTGCTAAAGTTTGTATCTACTAACTAACTTACGCCTGGTCTACCTCAAATACAGGGTGAAACGGACACCGACGCGAAAACGGTTACCACGTATTCAGTTCATCATTCTGAACCGACCACATATAAATATTTCATCGGTTATTAATAAAAAATCAGCTGTTCTATACATTTTGACCATGTAGGTATTGAACTTTTGTAGGAAACAGCTACTTAGAATTATGTACTATATACATTATACGTGGTAACCGTTTTCGCGTCAGTGTCCCTTCCACCCCGTATTAATAGGCCATGTTCTATAGAATATTGAGTAATGTATTGCCGCATCCTTGCAAAAACCCTTAGAAAACGAAGTCCTTCAAGCTTCTTTCAATCTAGCTATGACTCCGATTCTAGTGCTGTCTTCGGTTACATTACACCTGACCCCGACAAACTCACCTTCACGCATCATTCCATCACACTACACATTAATAATCGCTCCACGCACTTTGCTTGGCCCGCACAAACATAATAAGTGCGTTCTAAATGGGTGACCGGGTTCGCGCGACATTTGGTAGCCAAGCTGCCGAGCCAAAGCGAATGCGATCCGTAGGCGAACTGCCTAGCTCGCTGCGTAAGGAGAAAGTTAACCAGTGTGTCCTTGTTGAATGTAACAGAGAAGTTAGCCGTGTGTCATGATTACTAGGAAATATGATAGTGGATTTTAAAGTTCTCAGAAGCCGTAAGCTCAGGCTTTTAACTAAAGAGGATGAGACGAGACTCGAGACGAGAGCATAAGCAAGAAGTAATTTTTTATATATTATTTTGTACCCTATCACAATGTTTTCTTATTTAACACAAAGGTTGACTGGTAGAGAATGCATTGTGGCATTTTTTGTTTAATTTTTTTTTTACTGATGGAAAATCTTCAAATGAAAAAACCCATCCATGTTCCTTCTTTGCCCTTTGTGTTCCAGGGTCACGGTATCTCTTCTTCTCACGGTGTTCATGCCTTGTGGCATTAAGTCCACCTATGTACCACTATTGTACATAAAGTTTAAATAAATAAATAATAAGAGATTTGTGGCGAAGTGATAAAATGCTTTGGATTGGATTAGGTCATGACGTTAGAAATACATACACACGTAATCTCACGCCTTTTTCCCATGAGGGCAAGCAGAAACCTTAGAACACCACCTGTTACGATCCTTACACACTCCGTTAGAAATAGTATTGACCAAAATTTGGCAGACCAAGACCAAGATTTGGCAGACCAAGAGCAAAATTTGGCAGACCAAGACCAAAATTTGGCAAACCAAGACCAAGATTTGGCAGACCAAGACCAAAATTTGGCAGACCAAGACCAAAATTTGGCAGACTGAGACCAAGATTTGCCAGAACCACTGACAGAGTTAGAAGTTCAAAGTCGATGATCGAAAATAGTCAGCAAGTTCTATATCTGGGGTATTACACACTAATTATAATTATGATGATAATTAAGTAATTTCCCAACAAAACTTCAACTTGCACGCGCTAATAGAAAAATTATAACAATTACAATGTTGCAATGTCAATAATCAATATCGATCAAAGTTAGGATACAGTAATTGTGAGCTAGAAGGATGTTGAGGCGTCGATGTTACCAAATTCTGATCAAACAATAATAAAACTACTAAGTTGCTGTATTTTGCAAAACTTCTTCCTTGATCCTCCATCTTTAAAAAATAATAAGTAGACGGCTAAGATACTGTCAAGTTCACTGACGGTCTGCTACTTTTCACTCTTATGCCCTAAGTTATAAGGTTGAAAAGTGGTCGGCATTCAATGAGCTCGGTAGTACCTGAGTCAGTCTACTTATTATTTTTTAAATATGGAGGATCAAGAAAGAAGTTTTGCAAAATACGGTACCTATGATGATATTGTTCATCAGTAACATGTAATTACATAAAGTTGAATCGGCCTATTTGTAAGTATAAGATCTATCAGTCAATAACAGTCCAAGTGTCCATTCGTAACAGAATCAATAGGGAACAATTATAATGTCGGTGTAGTTTCAGCTCCATACAAAAATATAAAAATCACTTAAGGCATTGACCGAACTACAATTATTATTACTTACTGTTATATACCTTTACGGCCAAGCCTTTGTTCAAACAGCTAATGGCTATAGCCATTCGCACAATTTAACATCCAAGTCATGTAACATTGCAAATAGCACTAAAAATATTAATAAACTTCCTTATTTTACAAGTTACGTAACTATTATGTAAAGTTCACGATCTCTAAAACAATAGCGAAAGATTAAAACGAGCTTGAATAAAAATGCGAATAAAACTCTTAGGCACTTACATAAAATTGCTGTAAATTTGGCTCTGGTATGCAAAACATCAACTTTTTGTTATTCTACTGACAAGATTTAATTAGTTCCTCAAAACTATAATGTCAAGTCACAATTGATTCTATTACTATTTTTATTGAAGGCCCAAAGAATCAAGATACGCTTAATTAAGTATTATTTCCGCTTATTAATATTTTATTATTTGAAATAAAAAATTGAACTGATAACTGACAATTGAATTAGATTTTATTTAGTTTTGTAATTAGGCTGCACGCGTTATGTCAATTGTATGTTACGACCATGGCCTTGATGATAACAAATTTAAAAAAAAAACCTTGATGGCAATAGAAAATGACAGGAAAGAAAACATGGCCGCCAAGTATTTCCACGGCTTACTTTTCCCGCCAATTATCTATGACCAGTTTCACTTTCTTATTTTCCAGTGCACTTAAAAAGGCCGGTGGTGGCTAAGTTACAGAACATCTGTCTCTTCGGTATGTTAATTGTGACCTCTGACGGCCCAAGGTGTGTCCGCAAATGAAAAATGTGTAAATATATTGGCTAGTGGAACAAAGAAAGTGGAGGCGTGCTGTACTTCCTCCATCTTTAGTAAGTAGGTAGGTACCTTGCCTCGTTTATTTTAGTAATGGCGTCATTAAAAACAGTTCTCACAGAATATGTTTCTTAAACTAGAGGCAATTAATTTATTGTGAGATTGTACCGGTAGGTAATTGGTTTTATATTAACTTTGAGGAGTGTCTTCACTTATTTTAAAGTACTCTAAAGTAAAGAGTGGATGATACACAAGCTGTCAAATTCAAATTGACAGTGACAGAATTGGTAACTTAAGCAACCTACTTGAAAAATATAACATTTTTGAGTGCCCAATTGACATTTTAAACACTAACGATTACGATATGCTACCTCGCACATTCAAGTTACGTTCAAAGTCCTGATATACAACGATTAACCAATTCTAAAAAGCAATAATCGTAGCGTCGAATACAAAATACCTGTTTATAAATTACAAGTTCGTTTTGCGAAAGCACGTAATACTTATGTATATATGCAGCTACCTTTAGTAACGCATTCAATTTTAATGTTATTTGGTCCATAACCATTACACCTGAGTAGTTAAGTTTCGTTCGAGGTTGACTGTTTCCAAGTTATTGATTTTAAAACGGATCGTATAGCTTATTGATCGTAAAATTGAAATAGCTGTAAGTGTAGTAACACAGCAGCCGAAATTACGCGGCGGAAATACTGCGTGCTGCGTTGCGGACAAATATACAATGTCGCATCTTAGGTGGGTAATTCCTTTTCCGTAGATCGTGTCAGTATATCAGTGGAATTTGGTAGGTACTAGTGACTTAAGGGCTAGTGTCTGCAATTGTATCTTTAGCATAGCAGAACATAACATAGCATAATCAGCCTATTAATGTTCCCACTGCTGAGACGCAGGCCTCCACTCTATGAATAGGCTATCTTATTGTATCTTTAAAATCTGATTAATAAACGCGTTGTATAAAATAACTTTAACTTACCACTTCTCGACATTAGCGACGATACGATGATGAGAGAGTTGGTATTACTGACATTAGAAATCAGCAATTGTACCTAATAGAATTGTGAAAATTCAAGCCCGTTAACAAAATACACTGTTATTTATATGAAAGCTTACGAATAGGTCTACTAAGGGCCTAGGTTGTTAGGGCACGTCAAGTACTTACTTTAAGCACCGATGGAAGTCTAAGACACGCAGATATTGAGAGAGGCCTCTGAGAAACCCGACTAGGAAAGTGCATTTGTTTACATTTAAAGACCGACGATTTCTCTTAGGAAGAGAGATGTAGCGGTATTGACGACAGATAGCGTAGCTTTCAAAGCCACAGGAGGTTACAGTATTGCATTTTACTGGCAGTCACTGCATATAAGCCCATTTCACACGACATTCAGAAGTTTACGATTTACAATCGAATCGAATGCCTACGGTTAGACATCAATTTCGATTGAATATCGATAAATTAGGGCTGGTTGACAATTACACGATTATTGTGTCAAGTGCGGTGTAAATCGAACGTCAAATGAATGAGTGTTCGTGACTGAAGCGAAGAAAACCTTCGAATACAAACTACTTAGATATTATATATATGTATATCAAGCACGTTCAAAAATCAATGTGATATCCTCCCCACCGAACTGCGGTCACTGGGCTGATAATTAAAATCGGAGCTGATAATTAAAATCAGAGCTGATATTTTTGATAGTAAAACCCAAATACTGTTCGACTCAGGAATCGGGCCAAAGACACTCAACAGTGGCACTTGCCACTTCGAGACCAAAGGGGCAATTAAACTAAATTAAAAACTTATTACAGTGATATCCGATAAAAAAGCAATAGGAACAGTTTTCTATTAACACGACTCCAAGAACAAGTGAATCGTGATTTCGTGTGATGGTAATTGGTCGATGGCTATTGCTATCCGGCGTCACGCGTCCATTCATACGTAATCGGGTTAGCGTGATCACTTACGGACATGCAGATCTGTGCTCGACTTATTTACATGGACTATTGAGTTTCGTGAATGTTTAATTGCTATAAGCATCTGTTTTTTGTCTAGATGTTGTCTTGTTCGTGTTTAAGCGCCGCAGAAAGAAAATTGGAGCAAGTAACACTACATTACATGACTGGATCGACAAATTAATATGCTGTGGACCGTATCAGGAATAGATCATCTCTATTAAGTATCTAGTATTAAGACCAGTGCTATACTAATCTTAGTGGAAACCGCAGGCATTCTATTGAAATCTCATTCCATCGCAATTGCAGGCATTTGCCCCACCTTAATACTCCGTAATCCGTCGCGCCCTTGACAAATTCCTAAAAGCCTTAACACACTGACCCGATAAATCCACATAATATTAAATCCGCCTGCATCTGGTATGCCTACGCTCACAGTCAAGCAACGGTATTGATCCGTAGTCTGAATGTAAAGCCGTCATTCCCACCCATCCGCAACTGGCCGCAAGTGACCGTTGCATGCGGTCTACCGCGTTAGCACCGCTGCCGATTTTCCGTAATAAAACGATAGCTTCCTCATGCAAATCTCAGGCAATTTGCATCTCTGCGATAAAAGTGGGATATTAAACGCACGATTATTTAGTTAACTGATTTCGCGACATGAGGTGTGTTCTTAACTGTTAAGTGAGGTTTAAGAACAGATAACTGTTTGTTTGTGATGAGTTGCTGAGACTTAAAAGACAAACAAAACAAGCATCTTTTAAAAGTGAGTGTTAATTTGTGATCAATCTTTTCTTGCATTTCAGAAATAATGAAAAGATAAACTTGATTCTTCAATCGACTTGAATAAATTAGAAGAAAACAGTCAGTCAGAGTGAAAACCTCACCACAAGACCACAGACCGACACGTTTACAATCTACGGTAAGGCTCTGTCCCTTTCTCTTAAACACTTATTATACATGCAAATATAAAGACGCCTCACTGACAGCATACCTCACTAAGAAATCTAACAAGAACTGGCTATGTTCAAGAACAATTTGAAGTCTGTATCTACTGAGGCTATTTGAAATAGTTAAGGTGGAAGCTCCAGGGTAGCTCGCAAATTTCAAATTTTCTCACGTTTTTTGCAATTTGCAGGTCAGTGTAAGGTTGTATGTTGATGAAAAATAAGTCGCGCAAGTAAGGGCGCGATGCCACTATGTCGTGACGACAGATTTCGTGTCGTTTAAAGCGTCGTGGCTTGTGTATTTAAATTCACATATAGGAGGACACGACTCACTGTTGTCCACGACTTATCCATATTATTATCCAACGATAAATTTATCGTCACGACATAAACTATTTCATGAAAAAGTCATTCAATGCGGTTAAATCAACTTAAGAGGGTTGTATTGATAATTTTAATGGCTGTAATTCTGTAACTACATACGTGTTACTTGCGCGACTTATTTTTAATTAACATACAACCTGACACTGACCTGCACATTGCAAAAAACGTAAGAAAATTTGAATTTCGCGGGCTGCCCTAGCGCTTCCACCTTAAGAATAGTCGTGTCTTGGTTGTTTCCAACTATTTTGGAATCAAGCGACCATTAACCCACGGTGCCTACTTGGTTCAAACCGTAAGTGCTACTCCTAGGTATATGAGGCCTTAACCATCAGCATCTGCCTGCCTTTTCCCAACTATTTTGGGGTCGGCTTCTAGTCTAACTGGATGCAGCTGAATACCAGTATTTTACATGGAGCGACTGCCTATCTGACCTCCACAACCCAGTTAGTACTGGGTAATACGATACCCCTTGGTAAGACTCAACTCAACTCAAAAAAGGTTGTCAGACTTTTTGGGCCACTGACTACCTGTAACGACTGTCAAAGACAAAACTAAAGATCGACCCGAGCGGCTGTTATTATTTAGCCACGAGCTCCTCTATATGAGGCCTTAACCATGAACTAATAATGCCCTCAAATGTCTTAACCAAAATAAACATGACTTGACCTCTATTGCACAGGACACAGGTAATATATTCGTCAGCCAATTATCGAGCGAAACGAAAGTGTAATCGACGTAAGCCTCATTCTTCTAGCATCACAAGTGTGACGGCTACATATAAAAACTGTTATAAACTGACATATTAACAATCCGAAGGTTCGACGCTTGCGCATCGCAGTGCATTCCTTCACGGAACGGTGGCCGCTTGCAAAACTCTTGATATAGGCTTAGATTCGACGGGGTTTGCGAAACGGCTATTAGTTACGTATGGCCACCAGTTTTCTACTTCGATTAGTCCGAAGATTGTCAATACTTACAAAATTATATGTTCTACGGAAGACTGCAATGTAATGGAACTATTACTTTCGAAATCAGGAATCGGTTTATATTATTATTACTTTAAGTGATAGCCTAGTGGTGTAACCGTCGGACTGTCAAGTCATAAGTCTAAAAGTGCGAACCTAAGACACGCACCTCTGATTTTTTGGATTTATACACTTGCTTCGATGAAGATAAACATCGTGAGGAATGGTTTCCTCATAAATAACTAAAATAATTCTCGACGGCATGTAAAGCCAGGTCAGAGACCCATGTGCGGCATTAAAACTCTGACACCAGGTTAGGCACTAACTACACGAAGTTACTTTTGAGTGTGATGTTACGGCATGCAGTCAGGATATGTAAAGCCAACAAATAATTGTTGTCATGCCTTAACAGGATTTTCGGGAGCGCGTAGAGAGAAGAATTATATATTAATCAAAGAAAGGAAACCGTTTCCAAAACAATATCTTGGTAACAAAAATAAAGCATTAATTATTCATTTAAAATTAGATTCTGTAATCGAAACAGTAAAACTTCCGTTCGCAAAATCAAGGATATAAAACAATGTAATGTGTTCTCAATCAAACAGTTTCATATTACAAAACAATTTCCTTTAATAATCACAAGTGATCGTATGACAAAATAAACATATGCACTAATGCAGTCTGGAAGTGCACTCGTGCATATATAACAACAATAAAAACGGTGCAGGAAGGAAAGTCGGTGATAACCTGCATTTGATATGATATTATAGCAGTATGTGAACACAAATGGTATGACATTACAGGTAGAAAGAACAGACCATTTCATAAACGATGATATGTATCATTTTAGCAATAATCGAGTATCGAAACAAACAAGAAATGATAAGAAAAAGTTTAATTCCTTCCTTCAGAGTTCATCATCATCATTTCAGCCGAAAGACGTCCACTGCTGGACATAGGCCTCCCCCAAGTGTCGCCACATTGACCGATCCCGTGCGTCTCGCATCCAGCGGATCCTCGCAACCTTTACCAGGTCATCGGTCCACCTAGTGGGAGGCCTTCCAACGCAACGTCTTCCAGTTCGCGGTCGCCATTCCTTCAGAGTTAACTAAATAAAATAGGAATAGATATTATATTTATACATTTAAGCAATTCAGTGGCGAAGGTTCCATACAACTCGATTCCTACCGGATTCTCTTTGAAAAATGGCACAGTCAGTATTCTATAGACAAATAATATAGTCACATTAAAGGTATGTACTCCAGCTTAGACACTGTAGTCAATGCACTTAATTTTTTTCACAGAAACAGGAAAAATGATTGATCCGTAACCCTGCACATTTCTCAATGCAATCTTTCACAAAAACTGACAACAAAATATTTCATCATCCATGACACCAGTCGTTTTCAAAACCTCCCAATTCAACTCAGGAATATCTTTTATATTTTCCTCTACGAAGGACCTATAAATACTCATTATCTAACACACCATTAATTACTGAGCATTAAATCTGTTTGCAGACCGTCACCTCGGCTCGCCATAATGAAGACAAACACCTTGATGACCTCATTGTATCGTCGTTAGACTTATTAACTTATACTTGACACGGTTACTTAGCCGGAAGGTGCTAGGCTTATTGTAATTTTTTACAGGCCTGTTAGGTTTATTATTAGGTTTACTAGCTTATGCACGCGACTTCGCCCGCGTGGATTTCGATTATTGTCCCACTGAATCATTCTACCGGGATAAAAAGTATCCTATGTGTTAATCCAGGTTATAAACTACCGGTGTGCTAAATTTTATCCAAATCCGTTCAGGATTTTTCGCGTGAAAGAGTAAAGACATCAAGACATCCAAACTTTTACATTTATAATGTTAGTAGAAAGAATTGTTTAGGTTTCGTAACGGTGAAAAGGGGTAAGAGAGCTTTATTTCTAGAAAGGATCGCGAAAGACAAGGTTGACGAGGACATAATCTTTGTCTCGTTTTTTCTTCCTTCATTTCACTAGCCATAGTGAGTGATGAATGGAGAGGGAAAGGAAGGCCAAAGAAAGAGGGATGGATTGGGTGAGGAATGATATGAAAGAGAAAGGAGTAAATGATGCCGTGACGTCTGACAGGGGAGAATGGAGGAAGAAAACGTGTTGCGTCGACCCCAAGTAGAATGAGACAAAGACAGCAAGATGATGATGATGATGATTTCACTTGCCATAAATACCAATAAAAACTAATTCTGAGTCTTTTTTTTTTTCGTTTTGGAAATCATCAAATGACTCCTTCCCACTCTGTGCGGAGCGGAAGGGAGTCAGACTTCAACTGACTAAAACCCATCCATGTTCCCTCTTTGCCCTTTGCGTTCAAAGGCCACGGTATCTCTTTCGAACAGTCCCGCAGCGCTGGCAGGCATCGGCCCATGTGGACCCCTACATGGTTGCTGACATCTCTTTGAGGCGCCCGTGGCTCCAGTCTGTACTTCTTTAGCTCTTACTCGAGATGTTTATTTACGGTCATTATCACACTACAGGTTTTGTTAGTCTCTAAATCGGTATCTCAGCAAGTCAGCATGTTATAATTCAGTACATTCAGCCATACTTCCAGATTCCATACTACGTTATTATATCCGTTCAGTACTTGTTTTACAAGATCACTTTCAATTTGTTAACACGTGCTAAAACATCCTTGCAGACATGAAGTCACCTTCATACACATATTATGCAAACAGATCACAATCATCATTAAATTGTGTTCAGACTCATCTTCAACACAAACACTTTCCCAAATTGAATATTATCATAACACAAGACTGCTTACTTTCTTTTTTATTGCGAAATGTGTGTGTAATGTTTGTTTGTAAGCTACAGACTAGAATTTCTTGAAAGATTCATAGATTAATTCATTCATCTGCCTAGCCATTTTCCCAACTGTATTTAGGTTGGCTTCCAGTCAAACCGGATGCAGCTGAATACCAGTATTTTTCATGGAGCGACTGCCTATCTGACCTGCACAACTCAGTTACTACTGGGTAATACGATACCCTTTGGTAAGACTGGTGGGAAGACTTTCGGGCTGCTGACTACCAGTAACGGCTGTCAAAGATCTACAAATAACAGCCGGGACCAACTAAACGTGTTTTCCAAATTATGGAGGAAACTCAGTATGTAATGGATGGTCACCCATCCACGGACCGACCTTGGCAAGCGTGGCTTAACCTTGAAGATCGACCCATGCGGCTGTTATTATTTAGCTACGAGTTCCTCAGTAAATATGCGTACAAAGTAACTAATAATAATTGCTCTGACGACAAAGTTGACTTAGAACACAGGATCTAAGTCAGTAGAATCGTAATTTCTCCTAATCACACATTGAGACCTCGAAAGCCAAAACACAAGTAACAACATCATCACCTACATACACGAGACACGGAAAGCGTGGACGATAATAATAACAACTAATTATAATAACGGAGTAATCGTGAATTTGACAGAGAACAAAGGACTCCTTTTCAAACTGATCGCTCTGACAATGGAGATGTTTAAATCTTGAGACTGTACCTTTACTATATTATTATAATTATATTATTTTTTTATAAAAAATCTGAATTAGACTAAAAGTTACTTCCAGCAAAAGTATTCCGCTAAAGTAAGCCAGAGAAGTGTAAAATGAAAGAAACTGGTTTTACTTAAAGTTCAAGTAATCTAAACTTACAATTACTGATACAGGACAGTCATACATAAGTATTATAACGGACACAAAACATGTTTTACAGTTATGTATCAAAAAGTCAATTTTTTAAACCAACTTCAAAACCAAAATGTTGGTTTAGAAAATTTATATGGACGTTTTACGTCATCATCATCTGAATAGCCTTTTCCCAACTATGTTGGGGTCGGCTTCCAGTCTAACCGGATGCAGCTGAACACCAGTATTTTACATGGAGCGACTGCCTATCTGACCTCCACAACCCAGTTAGTACTGGGTTATAAGATACCCCTTAATAAGACTGTACAGTAATTAAAATGATTAATTAAACATTTGTAGCGACACTACAAAGAGTACTACAGCAACATAGAACAAAAAGTACTACAGCGCCATCTATGACACAGATGATGAACTAAACTTCGAAACACATCTAATTCCTACATCGCGCAGGTAATTTAAGATTTATGGAAGAACCCGACAACAACTGTCGAGCAGTAGCCCACCAGAAATAACACCCGTCTGGTCGGAGGATCCTCCCTTTTCTATGGGGGATGAAGAACGTTACACCCTGTTCCATCACCCCAAACATTAATCTATTATTTTAACATTTCTAAGTCAAAAAAAGCTTATTTTTTTAAATATTTTTCTGTGTCTAATGCCAAGAATAGTATACTTACTAATCCATAACTTGGATTATACAGACTCCAGCACATCAAATTACCCGAAACGGTCAAATTTTCCCAATCAACTTTGAACCTAATGTTTAAGCGATAAAGTTGAAAATCTATTAAAGAAATTTGACAGATTTTAGTAGCTTGATGTGCTGGCGTGGCGTCTGTACTAGAACATACTTTATAGACCATTGTCTATTGCAGCAGTTCATTAAAAATGCTGTAGAATATAACATAACGTCATACCTTCGTTTAGGTTCCTAAAAAACACTACCTCTCATTGTGTCCATAGCTAATTTTGCATCTACCACCTATGTATGGGTGTAAAGTGTGAGAATGTAATCTGTAAATTCACTTTCTTTTTAATACTTTATTTTAGTTATTTTATACAAAAAATCTAAATTTGTTTTAATTGTTGTTGTGAAACGAGAACAACTGACGACAAACTGTCTTGCAGTTTAGCAGACTTTTTATATGTTACTGTATTACAGATTTTGAATAAATATATAAATAAAAAATAAATACCTGGCAAAATGAAGCTGTACAATAGTATACGTACTGTAAATTACTCTATTTAATAAGATAGACACCTCTGCCTTGGTCTAGTGGTCGCAATCGCGACCGCTGAGCATGAGGTCTTGGGTTCGATTACCGGGTCGTGCAAATTGTTATTGGGTTTTCCTTAAGGAATTTCTCAGTAGCAGCCACGGAGTCCGAATTTGTGCCCGGTTGATGGCAATAGGCTCGCCCCCTACACACAGGACTTAAACATAACTGGCGAAATGTGGGTGTACTATTAGGTACGCCTCTGCCTAACCCTTCGGGGATTACTGGCATGATGTTATTTTATGTGATAATATAGACCTCTGTCTAAGCCTTCGGTGAAATACAAGCGTGAATCACTTTAGACTAGTTATTAAATACTTTCTTTTGTACAGTCTTATCTCCGTACTTTCCTTAACACGAGTGACTCATGTCTTCACTGATATCGCTCCAACCTTATCAGTTACTCATTAAGACGCTAAGTCGTGTATTCAGTTTTATAACCTCATCTCATCTAATGATAATGAACCTTCAATAAAATGTTATATGATCGTCATTAACCCATCAAATATGTAGACCTATTGTTTGACAGTGCAAAAGAAAAAAAAGCTGTAAACGTCAATATACAAGTTATAAACGGACCCTTCACGAAGCCATCAACCAAACATTCTGTACGTCAAACTTCTAAGTAGCTCTACGCAAAAATTATTGCTGGCAAACGACTTCTTTTTTGGGTGAAAAGTCACTTAAAACATTGTGCTGATGAGATGAGGGGGTCGTGCAGGTATTTAAATTAAAGTTTAACGTAGTTAGTAACAACATTGAAAATTTGTTTTGAAAAAACAAAATTTGAAAAAGTTGTTACTTTGACCCCCAATATCTCCGTACCTAGAAGTTTCCCAGGTATGGTCTAGAACAGAAAAATGATCGCAATGACGGGGAGACCCGTGGCTTACGGCTTTGTTAAGGGTACTTTTACATCCATTATAATCGTTAAAACCATGACTCTTACTAGGCGAAGGCGGATTATAAGTAATCGTTTGACGGGTTAAAACGACAGTTGCTAGTTTTATGTGGTCTGAACTAAACAGGTGTAAATGACTCAGGTCATGTCTTAGAGGGAAAACAAGGCTAGGACAACAAACTTGGACTGCATTCCGCCCCATTGCGAAACCGCTCTTTGTCTGCGTACTCTGCGTCTGCGCACAGCCAGACGCCGATCCTATCTGTCATACATAACGAGTTGTTTGAATACTTCTGTTATTACTAAACGACTGTTGTATTAAACTAGCTGTTATATACAAAGATAAAACTGGCGTTTTGTGCCTTTATTTTAGTGTTTTTATATAGTTGACTGATGTAAGTACAACAATGCAAAGACAACATCATCATTGGTGAGTTATGAGTAGAACGACATTAGACGAAACGAGTTATGATTAAAAAAAACAAATATCTCCTAAAAAAGTAAAAAAATAACCAGAACCGCGAAGAAAACAGTACAAACAACCTTCAATTTATCGCACAATCTACCAACCCAAATTCTGTCTACCAGTTTCTGTCTGTCAGCCACACGGCTGACAGACAGAAACTGGTTTCAAAAACCATAACCCAAATACATCTTCACCCAGTTCGTGAGATAAACATCCTCTGTTCGGCTACGTTCGGGTTTTTGTCCAAACAGTTCGGTCCCCGCGACCTTCCCAGCCATCTTAGAAAAAAAGAACACGTCGACGCAAGCGCACCTCCCCGTCAGACGAGACGCGCAGGACCGGTTAGTTAGTGGCACGAAAGATTTCACCTGCGACCATCGATTCTGACGTAAAACTTACATTCATTTTACTGAGAAATCGAATCGATTCAAGCTCGAAAATATATCGAGTCAGAATTTTCGATTAATCGATTTGATGTATGTTGATCGCCGGCGCCGCTTTTTGCACTTGCAATGGCCATCAATCTCAATTAAACAAGTTTTGGCGTGCCACACGGTCTGGTTATAAACGGTTATCAATTGGCCTACATCTGGTGTCCACGTTCAGTGATTAATATTGATTGAGAAGGATACCAATGAGACAGGAGAGAAACTATCTTCAGATTGTTTCTGATGCTGTAGGCTAGACAGTCATCAAGACCCGTTGAACAAGGTTTGGTGTGATTTAAGTCTCTTTATTAAGTATACGGTCTGTTGGAAGTATGAAACTCAACCAACCCTGGGTTGTTGAGATCAGAAACGAAATCGTTCCATGTAAAATACTGAAAGATACCGTTAGGCTGGAAGTCAACATATTTAGGAAAAGATTGATGTTAATGACACAAAAGATTCAGGGATAAATATCTAATAAACTAAATATAATTATAGTACAAATCTAAAATAAGTTATATATATATTTTTCAATACACTTCCTTGAAAACTGGTTCTTATCGCACTACGATTAGGTTCAACATGCAATGTATTTATCACGCGTGTGCGGAAATTAAAAATTCCACAGATACTTATACTATGTCCAAATTGGTTCAATTCCTGTAGTCGACGGAGATAGTTTTTTTTTTTTTATCTCGGCAAAGAGATATTTGTTTAAATTGTGTTTTTAAATAGAAAATCATAAATAAACGTGATTATGTATTTAAAAAAAACTTTAATGGACAAATTAACATTGATTTGTATTCTAAATTATATATTACTTTTTTATAGTAGCGCTGCATACGTTAACTTCTTCAACCTGACCAAAGCAAAGCGCGGAAAAAAACGCAAATTAAATCAGTTTCCTAATAAAAAACATGACAAAAATGCTTTTCGTTCTATTATTTTATTTCTTCGAAAGTGTATTGAAAAACATCGTATGATAGACGTAGGCATTTATTACTGCAGTTCTCGGCTCCATAAAAACTTCGCCTGGTGGCTCAGGTGTGAATTCAGCCTCGAATGCAATAAGAAAGTTTCCCCAATTATGTGCAAAAGTACTATATGACGTTGTAATGTGTTTTGTTTAACTCCCTTTTCTTAATTATTATCTACACACGAATATTTTGTTTAAAAAACCGTTAAAACACTAGTAAAACGAGGCCTCCTTAAGGCCGTTTCCAATGATAACCTTAATTATAATTGTAATGGTTTTCACAGTATCTAAGGGTGCGTCCACATGATTCAATAGAGAGGTTAGCAATGTCGTATTAATTAGACATTAGACAAGTTATAAAACAAAAGTTTTGTAAAATGTTACTTAATCTGGACGCACCTTAACAATAAAATAAGGTGCGATTATAATCAATGTTACAGCATATTCACATGTAATTTTAAATGGTAAGCAACAGCTGATTGGCTACCATAAAATCGTTTTGGGTTTAGTTCTGCTGCAGAGGTCGCTTGCAGATTAAATTGATTATGAACTTTAGAGAATTGTGTTTATTTTTTAAAGTAAGTATGTCATTAACTGTGGAATAAAACTGATCATGGATCTTCAGGAAGGCCTCCCACTAGGTGGACCGACCTTGTGAAGTTTGCGGGTATCCGCTGAATGTGAGACACACGGGACCGGTCAATGTGGCTGTGGTACTTGGGGGAGGCCTATGTCCAGCAGTGGACGTCTTTCGGCTGAAATGATGATGATGATGTATCTTCAGGACCTCAAAAAAAAACTCTAAGTCCGCTTTGGATCTTCTGATTTTAAAAATCTGGTAATTCATGGATTAACATTACAGAACTGTAAATGTAATGACAACGGATTTTAGCTTAGATTGACAGCAGATCTTTTAAACATAACTGAACAATTAATGTACTTTGATGTAGATCTAGTAGTAACTTTTTAAACAAACCTTTTGAATAGGCATCCCTATTCAACAGCTTCTCAATCAAAATCTTTCAAAGTTGTCCTCGAGCTACGAGTATATTACATCGAAAAACCAAAACCACTACCAATCAAGTATTAATATTCACACGTCTCAGTGCGTGGTTACCAAATTATTCACTCGCATGACTGCAGACTATTAACCAAGCTGTGTTGCGGCCAGTACGCGCATTCAGGTCGTTGCTCAACCGACTATTGTCAAGGAACCAGATACCCCAGACAATAACATGTTTGCCAACTGTTTAGTGATACATACGATGATGGATTATAGTTAACTTGCTTACAGTTTTTTTATAGTCGAAATGCTTTTTATACTTTCACAATTAATAAACAAAAAGGATACCTACTACAGCTTAAAGCAAATTACGGACTGCGTGAAGTAAATTAAACGTAACCACAAAAGGTTAACCACCAAGGTTGCACGTTCCTACACATAATGCGTTATTGTGTAAATAATTTTAAAATACCCAATAATTGCCGCATATTGACCAAGAGCATGAAACTTCAATAGACAACCAAATAACTTAGAGCACACTTGAATTAAAACAAGCATATTTGACATTAATTTATCAGTAATCGATCGTGCTACTTCTAAGGCCTTCTGGCCACTGGAGAAGTTCCACAGAGAAGATCCCTAGTGATCTAAGCATGTGCCGATGAACTGACAAGGAAACTTATAGTAAGTCGTTTGTTTATAGCCTATCCATTTCCAGAATTGACGGCACGGTCGGCGCAGTTGCTGAGCAGGCTGCTTCTGTCGCAGGGTCGATCGCCGCACGGGACAAATATTTGTACGACCTACAGGTAGTTAGTTTGTTTCCGGGTCTAGCTGCGTGTGAGTTTAAATGTTTGTAAACGCACCCACAATACAGGAGAAAAACTAGAGTGGGGCAACGTTAAAAAAAACCCTGTTCAACAGGCCCTTGATATCATAGACATGCTAGTTATCTACGAATGTACAGATATTCCCACTTCCTCCACCCATTGTTTTATAACAAATACCTGCCTATCCAATAACAAATAGTAAAGTTTGAAGGCACGGAGTCAAGGCCGAGGCCGAGGCTTGTAGGCGGGTTCTGCACCTATTGTCTTATTGGATACAGTATTGACGATTTCAACATTCACAAGCAAGTATTTGGTTTTTGCTGTATCCTTCTAAATGCCAACCCAAGACTTATGACCTTCAAAAAGATACATCAGCAGTTCAGCACTTTTTACACAGATCTAAGCGTAATTGTAACTTGTCGTGTCTGATCGTGGCATCACTTGGGCCCTAACAGAATATCAGCGCTGTGACGTTGTTAAATGTTACAGCTCCATGCTGAGATAGGGGCCTTTTGGCCTCGTAAAAGATTAAGCATAATCAGCCTATTAATGTTCCCACTGCTGGGACGCAAGCCTTCTCTCTATGAGAGGGAATGGGCTATAATCCACACGCGGGCCCAGTGCGGGTTGGTAGATGTCACATGTCTTCGAATTTTTGGTTCTAGGACATTCCGGTTTCCTAGCGATGTTAAAAAAAAGAAAAAGATAAATTAATTTAGTTTATTTTATACTTCTTTTTCTTCCTTTCGGAAAATTTATCGAAGCTAAATCATGCTGAACACAGACAACACAAACTTGGTAGCTGAAATAAATCTACCAATTTAGACATATCGATGCACTTTTTCTTGACAAGCAGCGCCACTTTGAACTGCACACTTAAAGTGGTCATATTGTAACTTAAAATTGAATTTCATTCAAGAATTCAGCTGTTCGTCTGACTTATCTGTCATACATGTTCGCATTTCAATTATCAGGCTAGTGTCAGTTGTCAAACGTGATGTTTCAATGAAGCAAAGCTTTGGAGAATGCATAGTGCACGTACAAACTAGAGATATCAATGATATCACCTAGTTTGATAGACCGGTATCGAATATATTGATAGAATTGCTCATGAACGTGATGGAATTCTTGAAGATAATATGGCCATTGAATTGAGATTATCCGGCCACTAGAATTTTTAAACTCTGTTGAGCACAAACTGAGGTAAGACTGCTTGGAAGTCATACCTCATTCAACGATGGTGCACTTGCTTACAATAAAACGGTTTCACAATCAACGTAACCCAGGTACAGGCGCCCATCAAGCTACCCTAAACTGTCAAATTTTCACAACCGACCTTGAACCTAAGGCTTTAGCGAAAAAGAAAGTTGAAAATCTATTAAGGAAATTAGACAGATTGTAGTAGTTTGACGTGCTGGCGTCTGTACTTGAAAAAATATGTAATAACCTATTTTGACATAGACAAAACTGTTTGATTCTAGCTGTTTCACACTCATTGTCTAAGTTTCTAGACCGAATACTTTCATCAATACAGATAAATACATTCAACAACAACACAACATTCTCAAATGAGACGAATTCCATTCCATTCAACAGATCAACACTAATCGGTATTCTATTTTTGAATTTCTATCACATCCAACTAGTTTTCACCAGTCGAAAGTAATAAACAAGTAGGCAAAGGAACACCAAATTACTGCCAAACAAAATACAATAATTTCGTACACGTTTGACCTAGACCTTAGTAGTACGAAAATAGGGTTCTAAATGGTTTCCTCGTCTTTATATCTTGCTGCTTATATGGTAGGCTTTATGTATTGAATATTTGAAAATTAATTAAGGCCGACACTTTCGAACGGGGCTGGGTCAACGGAAGTGACAGACGGTGAAGATCTTGAATATAATGGTTCAAGGTAGTGTTGGAGTGATATTGAAGACCGTCCGATATGTCATCAATGCTTAATTGAGAGAATTTTTGAGATGGGACTTCAGGGTGGATGATAATGCGTAGGTGAACATTTCAACAAATCTATCCGAGAGTAGAAAAATCTACTATAAAGAATACGCCAAGTCAGAACAAACTAAAAATCTAATCTACGTAGTGCACATTCACTTGCATAGTAATCAAGAAATATTTTGTCTACCAATCATACTCGTTTCCACGTAAAAACCTAATCTTTATCCAATTACAACTCTCGTTCTAAATACCGTAGACAATTATAGAACTTACAGAGATTCATGAGCTGGTAATGAGGCAGCTTGAACAGTAAGTAACCCAGATGTTTTAGTTCTTGTTCAGAGCATAACCATCGTTGTTCTCCACTCACAGTTAGACCATCTTTACCGTACGTGTACCGCTGACCACTCCACATCCCATTCAAATATACACCTTACATTCTCACCGATAGAATCTTGAATCTCTTACACAGTATCAGGTAAACTGCGTGCCCTGAACACAACACAACACATGCAATTGTACACCCTACACTTTCAAGAATAGAATTTATAATCCTTTGGTCATACGGTCAATATGTTTATTAACGTGCCAATAGATAATCATGGTTATAAAGTATGAACAATTAGATAAAACATAAAGTAACCGTTTGAGTTAATTTCTCGGATGCTTGCGATCATCAATACTTATGAGTAGGTGGTAAAATATTTAGCGCGGCATGTGTAAGAACAATGACATTGTATGTACAACAAGATGAGGCAAATACAATGTGTATTCTTTATTTAGTTAAGAACATCTATTTTGTTTATCTTTCCACGCGAATACGGCTAGAGTTCAGAATCCATTAGATGCACGTCAGATGATAGAAATTCTAGGAATGTTCTTGTAGATCACAATGTGTATGATATGATGAAGATCGAACAGAAAATGACAGAACACAACAAGCTGGGATGGAAAAAGTCATAACAATCATTAAGATACTTGAGCTAAAGATTATGTTACGATACATGACTCGAAGAACTAAAAAGCTTTCAAAGTTGTATTAATTACGAAAATACCTATTGAATTGTATAATTAACATTACATTAAACCCCTCAAAAATTATTCGCTTTGTATAAATCTAAGTTCAATCAATACAAACAACGTTCGAGGTACAAGGATATTACTATGAGTAACACTAATAAATACACGGATTTGGTTTGCGAATTAGTGAATGGTAGAAAATGGGCACATGATGAACACGATGGTAACGACAAGTATGCAGTATCCGAACATATTTCAGATACAACCACATTAATACAGTGATGGCCTTGTCGACGAGACAAAACACTTCTCATCATCTGCCTAGCCTTTTCCCAACATGTTGGGGTCGGCTTCCAGTCTAACCGGATGCAGCTGAATACTAGTATTTTACATGGAGCGACTGCCTATCTGACCTCCACAACCCAGTACTGGGTAATACGATACCCCTTGGTGAGACTGGTTGTCACATTTTGGGCCACTGACTACGAGTAACGACTGTCAAAGATCTACAAATGACACCCGGGACCAACGGCTGAACCTGCTTTCCGAGGCACGGAGGAAACCCTGTATGTAATAGGTGGTCATCCATCCACAGACCAACCTAGACAAGCACGGCTTAACCTAAAGATTGATCCGAGAGGCTGATATTATTTAGCCACGAGCTCCTCAAGGATATTACTATGAGTAACACTAATAAATACACGGATTTGGTTTGCGAATTAGTGAATGGTAGAAAATGGGCACATGATGAACACGATGGTAACGACAAGTATGCAGTATCCGAACACATTTCAGATACAACCACATTAATACAGTGATGGCCTTGTCGACGAGACAAAACACTTCTCATCATCTGCCTAGCCTTTTCCCAACATGTTGGAGTCGGCTTCCAGTCTAACCGGATGCAGCTGAATACTAGTATTTTACATGGAGCGACTGCCTATCTGACCTCCACAACCCAGTACTGGGTAATACGATACCCCTTGGCGAGACTGGTTTTCACTTTTTGGGCCACTGACTACGAGTAACGACTGTCAAAGATCTACAAATGACACCCGGGACCAACGGCTGAACCTGCTTTCCGAGGCACGGAGGAAACCCTGTATGTAATAGGTGGTCATCCATCCACAGACCAACCTAGACAAGCACGGCTTAACCTAAAGATTGATCCGAGAGGCTGATATTATTTAGCCACGAGCTCCTCAAGGATATTACTATGAGTAACACTAATAAATACACGGATTTGGTTTGCGAATTAGTGATTAGTGAATGGTTCTACCATTCACTAATTCGCAAACGAAATGCGAATTAGTGAATGGTAGAAAATGGGCACATGATGAACACGATGGTAACGACAAGTATGCAGTATCCGAACATATTTCAGATACAACCACATTAATACAGTGATGGCCTTGTCGACGAGACAAAACACTTCTAACTATTAATATTGTAGTGTAGCTAAAAGTGTAAATACATAAAAGCTTTGAAAATGCCGTAGGAATGAAATATTTTTAATTTTTTTAGGAAAATTTCTGCCGGTATCATATTTTCAGACGAATTTTCAAGTGACTTCAGCAATTTTTAAGATTGTTTGTCTACATTGCTTCATAAAAAACGCTTTTGCTTAATTTAAAAAAAAACGTTTCACAGAATTACTTGTAGACAAATGTTATTATTCTGTGCAGGATTTCTTAAATGATATTTTTTTGTAATATCCTTTTTATTCTTTGCTATGTACTACATTTGCATGTTATATTAAGGCAGAATCTACATGGATCCTATTTTATAATTTAACAACCTTTTTTATGTACCTACATTCTAAGTAAATAAAGACTTATTCTATTCTATTCTTGCAAAGTTCAGCCTATACGTAAACCGAAACACTGGTCGAGGACCAAATGTAGTCAAATAATGAAAGCCTAAAGAAAGATTTGAAGGAATGATCTTCTTGAATGAAGAATTAAATTAAAAATCGTCAAGTGTTACCTGAAGGCGGCCTCTCCTTGGGATAGCAGATGCGGAACAGCCCCCGCGTCCTCGTATAGAAGAAGTATTTGTTGTTGAGGCTGTCCAGGATCGACTGTGAGTTGCCTGCCGAGTTCTCCGCTGCGTAATTCTAGAACAATGCAAAAGATACGGTTAATACTTCCATTGTCGTTGCTAATCTTAGAATATCTAAAAATGTGTTAAGGAAGCCTAGTAATACTAATAGACAAGGGGAACATTGTCATTATTGGTTATATGAAGAACCCTTAAATTGTCTCTCAGATATCGTCTTGGCCAATCCAGGTTATATTCGCGATTTAATACTTTGCTTATCGGTATATCTCCACGTCATGAAGTAGTCGTGTATTCCTTCATCATTTTTCAATACGAGTAATCTTACCAGTTAAACCTTTGATTAGGAAACCACTTCAATATTTTCGACTCAATGATCAAAAAAAAATTCTATAAGCAGGTTTCTAAATAATGGATGGTCGAAATTTTTTGTATGACTCAAGGTTTGATACTGTTGTTCCATTTTGAGGCAACTCTTGGCCATAATATTACCAGTATCTCATACTTTTAGGCACACAATTCTGTAGCATTGTTGCCTTTTCACCTCAATACCAACCAACGCAACCGTTGGTGCTCCAACTCACCATCTGCAGACCTTCTTAAAAGAGGACTTTTGGGCGAAAGGTGTCGTATACCGACGATTCCGAGGACGGTTACGCGACACCACGCAGCAAAACACGACGCCGTCAACGTTTCGTTTCTAGTTTTAGTTAAATAAGGTTTTTTATATATTATTTTATAAAATTATTTTGTGTATTATTTTATCTATGGGCCTCAGTTGCCTGACAGTAAAATGATTGATTGATTGATTGAATACTCAGTAAAAATACCCACATGCCACATCACAAAATCAATTATAGATAAAACGCAGTCTTGATATCGTTAAATCATTAAGCTGAATGTATAGTATAATTAACCTGGCTAACGGCTACAATGGCCAACAGCCGAGCGGTAGTCCGCTGCGTAATTATGAGAAACTGGTCGTGGACCGCATTCCTGACGAGGCTTCCAAGACCGAAGCTCGAAGGCCGGAACGGATTGATTGCCTTCAAGGGCATTCAAGGACCACGTTCGGGAATATACTTGGTCCCTTAGGTCCTTTTTGTTAACATTCAATTTGGAATAAGATTTTCTGGTCCTTTTGATTTTCTTTCAATGTTGGATGTTCGTAATGGGTGATTATGTTTAACAGTTGTGTGTTAAGTTTCCTTTTTGTTCTAACAGGGATTCAAGTTGTTCTAATGAATACATATTAACCTTTATATGTTTTGTTAAATGTAATAAACCGTCATGTTATTGAGAATTTGTATTTAATTAAGTTAGTTTCATTCGGATTTTTCCTGTTTACCTGTTATTTGGTTGAATAAGAGTTATAAATAATTAATTTTGTTCTTTTATTTACCTCTTATGACTCTTTTATGGTTGAAGTCTAAATTATTGCTCATCCACCAGCCTTCGTCGGGCCCGCATGGTAGATTACGGTCCCCTCCTTCTCCCTGAGATGAGGGCTGTGTCCCAACAGTGGGACCGATATAGAATTATTGACTAATTTTATACAATTTGTTTCTCCGATAGAAGTCTATCAAATGTTCCATTGTTCAGCTGACACTTAATGATGGTGCATGTACGCCACACCTTAAGTGTAATACACTCACTAGTAGATGATTTAAGTCATTAGAAAGTAGATATGGGCGGTCAGCAAGACGCCCTGACGTTCTTAACACGGTTGAAGTTACACAAGTGTTCAAACTTAACGCCTGTTTGCCTTAAACTTAGGTTAACGTTAAGTATTCCTGTTTATCACCTCGGGCGACCGAGTAACTGCTTATTTTAAATCTAGCGTAATTATTATAATTTGGAATCTTGGTGTGGGCAAGCTGGTATAATCAAAATGAGCCCACTAAAATCGAGGAATTTATACTAATATTATAAAGCTGAAGAGTTTGTTTGTTTGGTTGAACGCGCAAATCTCAGGAACTACTGGTTCGATTTGAAAAATTATTTTACTGTTGGATAGTCTATTTATCGAGGAAGGTTATAGGCTAATAAATTTCACGCGGACGAAGATCGCAGGCAACATCTAGTTTTAAAATAAAACATAATTGTGGCACTTAAAATATCACAGTGCACTACTGAAGGCGTAGTGGCCAAAGTATTCCGTATTTCTACGATGACATTCGGCAGAATTGAAACGTTTTCGGTAGGATAACCTAATATTTGACTTTTCTCAAATAGTTCTCACTAAAAGAATGGCAGTTTCGTCTAGGTCCTTAGGTCTCCCACCGCCTTAATCTACGCGGACAAACAAATCTCTCCTCGAATACTACTATTGTATGGAAAAGTACTTAAGTATCATACAACGTCAATAAAGACAATGTCGACAGCTTTACATGATGTAATGCTCTCGGAGCCTTTGTCATCTAACGGAGCGGATACATGCCGTGAGAAGCGCGGATGGAAAGGTATCACAAATTCTATCCCTATTGAGGAATACATGACTGGAATTCGTTATTTCTGTTAACGAGAATTAACACAAGCAATTTTCAAATTTCTTCTCATAACAGCGGGCGCATGAGTCCTTTTCAATGACGAAAAAAAGGAGGAGGATTTCAATTCGACTCGAATATTTTTTTACGTGACTGCGGACACGTAGTCAAAACAATAAGATATCAGTAAAGAGAACCCTAAAGATGCTTAAAAAAAGTATTTTTTGACTACACCGGTCATCTGTTCAAGCGCCAATGCTTTTTGTATTTTTAAATCATTTACCATTTTAGTGTATTACTGTAGATTTTTTTAAGTTTGCCGAGTGGAAGTTCCTTTGACACTGATCGCAATCCGGTTCTACAGGCAAACCGGATTGCGCTGTTAGTCAAGAATCATAAATGAGTCATACAATTTTTTATTTAAAAGGAAAAATTGATGCCGTCAGGTTTCTTAGTAAAAGGTGAAGCAGGTGAAGTCATCTGTCTACCTTTTCCCAACTATTTTGCAGTCGGGTTCTAGTTTAACTGGATGCAGCTGGACACCAGTATTTTACGTGGAGCGACTGCCTATCTGACCTCCACAACCCAGCTAGTACTGGGTAATACTACCCCGTGATAAGACTGCTTGTCGGACTTTCGGGCTACTTACCTGTAACGACTGTCCAAGATCTACAAATGACAGCCGGGACCAGCAGCTTAACGTGCGTTCCGAGGTATGGAGGAAACTCGGTATGTAATGGGTGGTCATCCACGGACCAACCTAGGCAAGCGCGGCTCAACCTGAAGATCGACCCGAGCCGCTGTTATTATTAAGCCATGAGCTCCTGTGAAGCAGGTGAAGTATGGATATCATTTTCATAAATAATCATCATATAACTATTGAAAAGCATAGCGTCAATTCCAATTACCTCTTATCAATTAATTCAACCTTATATATAGCACCTTAGAGTTAGTAAACTAGAATAAGGTTTACATAACCTAGAAGCCTGGACAAGTCAAATAAAATTGCTTTCAAAG
Source organism: Noctua janthe (assembly GCA_910589295.1). Classification (NCBI taxonomy): domain Eukaryota; kingdom Metazoa; phylum Arthropoda; class Insecta; order Lepidoptera; family Noctuidae; genus Noctua; species Noctua janthe. Next base: position 13,734,338 of record OU342559.1, on the reverse strand, counting down.
CGTTTTGCATTTCTACAAAAACTTTCAACGTGATTGATATACAGGGTGTAAACGGACCCTTCACGAAGCCGTCAACCAAGCATTATGTACTTTATCCTGAGTAACTTTACGCAAAAATTATTGCTGGGAAACGACTTTTTTTTTGGTGTGAAAAATCACGTTTTACGATAAGACTCAATGTAACGCACTCAAAACATTGTTCTGATTAGTGGATTGAATAGTACGGGGGTCGTGGAGGTGTTTAAAGTAAATATCTTACATAAAAAACATGTATTTTAAAAAAATTGTTAAAATGTTAAAACCTTGGCCCCCAATATCTCTGTAACTAGAAGGTATGGTCAAGAACAAAAAAAATACCGCAATGACAGGGAGAACAAGTACCTTTCGGCTTCGTTAAGGGTCTTGTTACACCCTTTATTTTAAGAGTTATAGTTTTCGGTAGGTAACTTATAACAATCGAATACATTTCGACCCTTCCACTATCGTTAGCACTCATAGAAGCCTACTTAATCCTACTAAATGCCAAAGTTTGTGAGGATGTCTGGTTTTTTACTCATTCACGCAAAAACTACTGACCGAATTAGGAAGAGACTAGGCACACAGATAGTTTATAACCTGGATTAACACATAGGATACTTTTTATCCCGGTAGTACGAACCTTTGGGACAACTACCTAACTCCACGCGGTCGAAGCCGCGGGAATAAGCTACTATCACTAATTATCTAGATCCTCTGTTCCTTTTGTCCAATTAAAATTAACCTATAATATACAAACAAAATGTCATTCACCGCAGCAAAAACCAGACATTAAACACAATTACCTAGCTATCTATACCTTACCTACCATTAACCACTTTCTTTATAAAATCAAGAAACAATAAAGACAAGAAAAACATCGACAATGGATGAATACGGAGTCCATCAGAGATTGCACATTCCATCAAACTGGTTGTAATGACTTCCCGGTGAGGAGGGAGGGGGGGAGAGAAGGTGGGGTAGATGATTCTGACGGGTGACGTCACAGCTTGGGAACACGACGCAATGATAATGTCAGTTGACATTAATACTATGAGAATTGTACACGCGTGAGATTGTTTGTCAATGGATGCGTTGGAGTTAATCGGTTTTATTCTGTTGTTTAAATATTTTTGTTATGACTTGTCTTCACCTGACGTCTTTAAGATATACCAAAGTATACTATATCTACTCTTTTGTGATAATACAGAAGCGTCAGCTCCCTTTTTAATAATAGCCTCATACATCATCTTGCATTTGTCGAAAGTTGTGAATACTGTTTAATTGTTTAGGCCTATGCGGAAGCACTTCTATTTAAGAAGTTCACTGTTGTAGCACATAAGCACAGCACGCTTTACTTCACTAAAAGAAATGTTGAAAAACCCTCAAAAGCAAAATCACGTCGCTAAAATATTTCAGACCACCGCTGATCGGACATGAAACATTTCGAATATATTTCGACGTATCGAACTATATAATTATATACACGTTCGATGTCGATCCCACCCACAATTTGTATAGCTAAACTAACATCAGACATCATAAGAGAAGTATCATAGTTTTAGTTTTTGAATAATAACAATAATATTAAAATTTGTACCACAAACCATTGCCTTTCTCAATATTCACCAATACCCACTTGTATCAAAATGTACTTCTACATTAGCATGGTTTTATAATCTATACTATATTACTATATATAATATTATAAAGCTGAAGAGTTTGTTTGGTTGAACGCGCTAATATCAGGAACTACTGGTTCGATTTGAAAAATTATTTTAGTGTTGGATAGCCCATTTATCGAGGAAGGTTATAGGCTATAAAATTTCACGCGGACGGAGGTTGCAAGCAACAGCTAGTCACTTGATATAATAAGTAGTTGACTTACATATCTAATTATGAGGTTTCCTCTTGGAAACCCCATATTGTAGCAAACTCTCTTGAGTATGCTGTCGATCATTTGCTTTCTTAATATTATAGCCTGGGGAAGCAACACTAACATCAGAGTTTTCACTGCTTTGATGAAATAGCATTATTTTGCACACAAAATAACAAAATACATACAAATTGCAATAATATAGCTTATGTACAATGGAGAGCTTAACCCAGAATTGGGTTTTCTTACAGCAAACCAAGTTTTGACTGCGAGATTTGCAGAAGAGGATATACTTATGTGCATTACAATTCCATTCTGTTACTTAAATTAATTAATTTTATAAACTAAACTACATGCATACAACATAATAATGGTTGGTTGATGGTTGGTATGGTTTATTAATTTGAAAAAAATGTGAGTTACTACGTTGTAAGAAACTTATTTATATAACAGTAATATTGATTCTAATCCAGTCACTCAAAAAATACACGCTGAACACATAACTTTCTCCTTTTGTGAAGTCGGTTATAAAGCTAAGATTTGGTTGAACAAATATTAAATCTATTAGAATTCAATCGAAACCAAGTAATAACCAGCTAAGTAATTTGCCCAATTAGGTACAGGTGTTTTAATTATTCCGTACTTTAAACCAGGTTAAGTAAATCCAGTTTAAAGATTTGCATACCTAATTGAAATTATTTGGCCAGATAAAAAATGTTTTCTGCTTACGTTGATAAAGTTTTCACACAGATCGTAGTAAGGCAAGATATGCTTTTATTGTACAGACTTAAAACATAATCAAAGCTGACAAAAATTCAACATGTCGGTACAAACAACGTGTCTTAAAGTAAGATGGAGTACAGAAGTAGGTACCTATCTCATTATTAAAGTATTATTATTTGTCTGTTACCCTCCCACTTCGAGTAATGAGAGATCATTAGCTTTTTTGCAGCATAACACTAGATTCGAGACCATCAGAGCGATCAGCCAGCGGAGCGAGACGTTTCTTCAACTCGAATAGAGTTCATCGATCGACGTTTTTATAGAATCGACTAAGCTATCCGATTACGATTATCGATGGGAAAGTGCTAAGAAAGTTATATTTGATTACAGTGTCAATGTTACAGGAGAAACTTGATGAATGGCATGGAGATCTTCATTTTTTTTAATGGCATTTTGCAGGTCAACCTATGAGGCTTGCTTCTGCTTAACCGGACAATCCTGTAGGTGCCTTGAGAGTAAGGCCTCCAGCCAGATGCAAAAAGCTTATAAAATAAGCGACTACACACTAATGGCACCCCTTAAGGGGTACGAGCCTCGGCTTAGGGCGTCGCTGGGGGAGGGCAGGAAAGGGACAAGCTAGATTTGAAAGAATCTTCTTCATTTGGAGTCAATGGTAAATGAGATTGACCCGATAGGTGGCCAGGGCCACGAACATCGCGACATCAGTGGCGTTTAGTCCCCAGAAGTTCAGGTGTTAGGTCACTTTGGACTTGTTCACTCCAACATGGTTTGGTCAGGAGCACCCCATTCGCATTGCGTGTAAGTTGGATCTAACAGATTTTGTAGTGTGTGTAAGACAACCTCCCTACATAAATGTAACTTAGTATGTAAGTGAGGCATTAAAGGTTAATACTTTACGAACACCAAACAGTACAATTTCGATAGATGAAAGAACATGATTATTAATTAACTTATATACTACTTAATTTATTTACTTATATTTCCTTACTTTTTAAAAAGCGCCTTCATCCTCTCTCCTATTACCAATTAATTTAACTTTGCTGTGCCAAATAATATAATAAATAATAATATAATTTGCTGGTCCATAATTGATTCAATGTTTTAACATACCAACTGTTTTATTTAACATTATGGAATGCAATAAAGTATTGAGTATTGAGTATTGTTAATTATTAATCATTTTAAATTATAGTTATTATCAATGTGGAAATAAAAATATAGAGTCAGCTTCAACTTTACGTTCCTTTCGTCAGTAAACTATGCTATTACAATTTACGATTTTAATACCACCCATTGTAAAAATATTCGGCATAACTTGACGTTTTCGAACCGTCGATCACCAACTTCAAATTAATCACCGAAAATATTAATAACAGTTTGGAACTAATGTCATTAAGTCAATAATTATTTAACATGATAAAATTGCGATATTGTGTACGCACCTTTCACTTTACATAATATTGTAATAATTCAGTTTGACCAGATTTCACTTAGCCTTATTTTACTTAGCCTGGTTTCACACAATCAAGAATGAGGCAGTAAACTACAGATTTATCTATCGTTTACCTAAACGTAGGTATTTCCTTATCTATCCGAGGTATTTGCAATTAAGCACGTACTTAGGTACATACTGGTTTTAAAATTTATTAACACAATAAACTAAAGTAATACGTAGGTGTCCACATCTTGTAGTTTTCCTTGTTTTTGTTCTATTCTTATGTTGTATATTTTGTCTTATTAAAAAACAATAGCAAGGAAAAACACCACAAAAATGTTATGGCGGCGATCCAGCAACGAACCTAATTTAATGTCATATTTTGATTACCCTATTCTGCATGTGCACGTAAAGATAGTTACAAGAAATAAGCAGTAAGAAACAACATTTGAACATTTTAGGGATCTAGTGTCTCTGATGCTGCTATGCATGGCCATTGGCCAGCTATTGTGCCTTACCAAGGGCCTAACTGACCTAAAAAGTGCCATCAACTCAAATAGAGGAAGAAGATCTAAACAGGCACATCGAAAAAAAAAAGAAAATGTGAAGTGGAAAATGATAGTTACAATTGAATAGGCAGTAAGACAGAATGTCACAATTTGTGATTGACACGTAATAAGGGCCGAACAAAATTAGACAACCACCTGCCAACGCAACCTTGCGTGACCAACGAGAAGGTAAGACCTATCGGATTCTAATCGATCTGAAACGAATCGATCCTATTGTTAGACAGCCACGCGATGTTCACACATTCTTCAAATCACTATAAAGTTAAGTAATACAAAATCTAGCTGTACAAGGATTTGTTGACACGTGGCCAAAATCGGAACTATCGCCGCCATCTTATTTTTCCACAGACATCCAGAAATGTTTACCAACAGCGCCCCTCTATCAACGTCACTCAAGTGCCAAAAGATCCATGCAGGATTCTACTTGAATTAATTTGATTGATCAATTTATATTTCAACCGAGATCGAGCAATTGACTCATTGGTGACTCTCGACCTCGGATTATTGGATAATAATAGATGTTAAATTAGACATCGTTATTGATGCCTATAATTTAAAGCTGGCAGTTATTTTCCTATTAATACTTAATTCATTGGCATATTAAAACTAAAGATTAAATATGAATTTGCCACACAGAAAAAGGATCAAAATGATGAATTACAATCAAAATAAATACAATTTAATTAATCAAAATTGTCGGATTAGTCCAACTTATGTCGAGAACATAATATTTCTTAGCTTATTTCTGAGATGAAAGATCCATATCGCTAAAGAAGTTTTAAAGTAAAATTCAAATTCACTATTTTTGTGTACCTACATCATACAAGCCTAATTAGGAAGAGTCGCGGTACGTTGACAAGGCAGACGCTTCCACCGGACTTGGTCAATATTCTCGGGCACTTTCGCCACATCTCCGAGCACACTCGGCAATTATAATACCCCAGCATTGTCTACAACTTTCGCCCAACCTGTAGTTCTGCAGTTTGGACGTCAAACAACTAATCATTAATAATCTCATACTACGCAGTTAGAGAGTTTATTGCTACGTATGAAGTTAATGCTCCACAGCAGCATTATGCTGAGCATTAAGTGAAAATCATTATGTTTCGTTTTTTATTATGATATGTTTATGTACGCGTACATAATATATGAGTGTATGGTGGAGAGTCAAAATTAAAAGATTTATGAAGCCTAGAAGAATTTGTGTGCGAGCAATTGAAGTAGGTACGTACAATTTTATTGTCAGTCATAAACTAATGGCTCACTGTTATTGTTCATCTATATATTTAAACAACAAAATGTTTCTTGGAAGCAATATTTTCTTTATCACCAGTGATTGTGCGCTCGTTGATATCTTTTGTATTGCGAAACTGCATCAAATTCTTCGCTAAACGTTCAAGCAGTCCGTACTCATAATTTTTAATTAATATTAAGTACAGACCTACGATTAATATCACAAAAGGTTGGCTAGTTTCGAATGCTAATGTATACAGTTTCGCCTGGTGAGGCGCACAAACGAATGCTCACGTCGTACGTCAATGTATGATCGAGCACGTTCGGAATGTGGTACGAACTACGAATGGACCGCGTACGATGATTTCACATAAAAAACCGGTCAACCGTACGCGACTAGAGATTCCACCGCTAACGTGGTGGATGTGGGTTTCCTCTTTAGAACATTTACTCTAATGAATATTGAAAACCGGATGCAGACGCGTTGAAATATAAATGAAACTCTGATATTGTGTGTTGGTGTTATTGTCTTCAGGTGGGCTCTACCTTCACACAAGCTGACTTTTCGTAATAACTATAGAAGTAACAACAACAAAACTGAAAATCGACTGCCAGTAAATAAGTCCTAGTCGCACCTAGTCGAAAAACTATCGAACGGTTATTAATCAGAGTACATTTTTAAAGATTGACTTCCAAAGCCGGTTACAAAATGTTAACATCCAGGCTCCCATCACATGCATTACAAACGCTTAACGCTCTTCACATATTTCTGCGTCGTGCATTGTGTACCAGCCGGGTGCACAGAGCAAGACGCTCAGACGCTCAGCTGTACCGAGTAGACTTTTTTGCGCTTGTCCAGGAGCGAGGACGCGACGCGGGTCATGTACTCGACTGAGCCCGTTCACCTTGCAATGCCGAGCACCGGAGCATCCAAGACATACGTATATGTGAGGCTGTGCGTGCTTCGACAATGCACGTTGGGAAACCACGACTTGAGTTTGTAAGCTGTTATTGGGACAGTTTTAGTTAGTGTAGGGAATCTTTTTTTGACATGATTGGTGAGGAAAACAAATCCGCGATTCAAATGTGGAATAAATGGTTTGTTACAAAATAATAATTATGGTGACGATTTCATCATGTATTGAAGTCTCACTGTACATCAATGCAATAATAAAACGATTATACCTTTCACCTAACTTTGTGAATTTTGTAATAGCACATTCTACACACAGTAGAATCTAATAAACGAATCACTAAGCAAACGAACAGAATACAATTATTTTGGAGATGCGTACGCATCCGTACAGCTTTCCGCGTCTATTCAGACGCGTACGCATCATCATCATCATTCTCTTGCCCTTATCCCAATTCATTTGGAGTCGGCGCATCTCCATACAAAATCGTTGTTTTCTATGGACAAAAGCTGAACAGAGCTGAATAAGTGTGGTTAGTCCCTTAGTGTTGATGCAAGATTGAATGCACAGTCAAATAGGTTGTCAATCATCTCATATTACACCACCACTCAATTCCAAATAAATAAATACCCATGGCAGCTACACGGTATTGTTAAAATAATCTTAAGAGGGCAGATCCGGCGTCAATCGGCAATAAACCCGCCGACCTTGAAGATACAACATTACTATATAATAGCATCAGTTGTTATTATAATTGTCTTATTATTTTTACCATTGAGTCTAACGTAGACTATGGATATAAGAACTCTGAAGAACAAACTTTTTGGTGGTGAGCTTATTCGATTCCTGGTTTTAAGCTTGTAACATATCTAGTTCTTTAATTATTAATGAATGAAAATTGGCGTTAATGAAAACATAATTAGCTGAATGAAGGAATTCCTATGCGTAAGGAATAAATTACAATTTTGTTTATCTACATAGATAGCTTAAATTTTTAGAACCCTATGGTACAACATCGAAAAAGATAGACACAAAACAGTCATTACAGTTTTCGTCTCCATCAGACTTGAAAATAAAGCCACAATGAAATTGTCTCAATTTCTGTTGTGTTTTCTTCAGTTTAATGGTTGTATAATATAATGGGTCGATTGACCTGAAACAGCCAGACAAATACAAGCTATCTAAGCAGACAGCTTAAGGTACTGGTATTGTCATTGTTATTCCTTAAGCACACGAAGTCGAAGTGTCCGCTTTCTGAACTCAGGGTCATACGTTCGATGTCGCGTCGAAAACCTGCCTGACCTACAGAGTTTTGTCTGCACGTTAAATTCGCCAATCCGTAGATACTTAAAACTAGACTTCGGATTATAATATGTAATAGATATCAAAATTCCAAAATATGCACTCAAAAAGGGCGAACTATGCACAAACAAAATGCTATTTATTATTAGAATTTACGTTTATTTTCACAAAATAAATATAAATAATCACTTGTACTTCTTGTGACAATACAATACACAATTTTTCTAGAGCAAACTTGTGACTAATATTTCTTTTATTATTACTAATATTATGTTTTATGTTGAAAATAACCTCTCTCTTAACATAACTTGGACTTTGGCGCCATTTGTGCAGAAACCCTGCCCGTTTTGGCCGGTGCCGTTGATGCGTTTACTTTCTTTATTCCTATCAAGAGTTTAAAACTATTCTGGCTCGAAACACCATCTCTGCTTGAAATGTCATCTCCTTGTCATACACGGCAGCACATGAAGCTGTACTTTTCCAGTATAACTTGGCCCCGCTTTGTATAGATTTCCTATACAATGAGAGATCCGCATTAACTGGTTTTGTACAGCTTGATTGGCCGTCGTGCGCACTATAATAATTAATAGGTCCAGTTTATTAGGTCTTGAAAAAGAAATGAATACACATTGACCCAGTCTTATTAGCAACATTTTGGGGGAGGTCCCCTTTTTGTTATTTGGGCTTCACACGGTCAGTACTAATAAATACCCAGCTCCAGTTAATTCTGGAATTTGCCTTTAAAGACTTATTATCTAGGAACAAAGGCATCTCGTTACAAAAATAGTGTAGCACCTGTTAGGTATCGCGTATCAATATCATCTGCCACTACAGTACGTCCAATTTATATGCAACACAACAATAAGAATGAATAGATGGAGAAAGTATTTGAAAAAATATGGGTATTATACATTTCCTTACTCATATAAGGTAGGTTGTGGTGTTAAATTTGTTAGGTAAAAAACAAAGGGTAAGACCTAGATGTATCTCCAATTGATCGACTAAGCATGGCATAAACGAAGGTCTATACTAAGGATAGTGGGTGAAAGAACGCTGCCAATGAAGATGATGAAGGTTATTGAATGTGTCAAGATGTAGTCTAGCAATATTCTAGGTACTTATAACAACTTTTTTAATACACTACGCACTTGGATCGAATCCACTTCCCTGCTTCCGTTGTCAACGACGTCTGTACAAAAAATAACATATCTCTCAAAGTTTTGGTCGTACTGATTTAAAAATAGGCTTATTCGGAGGACAACAACATTTTCTATCTTTAAAATTACGAAATAATTGGTTTATGTTTCCGTAAGTTTAAGAAAAAAATTAACTCCAAAAAAAGTATCAAAAAATTCTGCAAATCAATAATTTTTTTGTGAACATATTTTTTTTTTTTTTGGTAATCAACAAAGTCGTGTACTACTATAGTTGTTATTACATATAAGTATCTACTACCTAGAATATCACCGTAGTCATAGTCCATGACCGCGGACACATTGTATAACAAAAAGTGAGTGAATATCGAACTCTGTTGCACTCTGTCGCATCCTTTTCTAAAACTGCTATGAATTTGCGTCATCGGTAAATTCTATTTTTACTGCTCCTTTGGTCGAAAGTTCGAAAATTATGTAAAACCATATGTATCTCCATTAATAGCTCTTATCAATATGTATTATGGCAACATTTACGTAGTTAAATATCATCATAGCTGTAGCACAAGAAATGTTAATGCTCGGAATATGGAAAACAGTGTAAAAGTTATTTCTTATTTATACTGTAATCTGATCAGTGGTGAAAGACATTGTACAATATTAATATTTACAAAACTTTTGCCATAATTTCAAAATTAAAATCTATTTTGATTTTAGCGTGAATTTGAATAATGTATGAACGTGGACGACTTAAAAGGAGTAAAGGAGTACTTAAGGATCACAACAGGTGGCCTACAGGGCTATACAGGTCGTCTAGCGCCATCTCTTTCCCACACTGGAATGACTCCTGCTTTATGACGTCATAGTAACCCCCATGGTTTGTCCATGACACAAAGTCATGAGATAATGTTTATGTTTTTAAATTCGCCTTGTATCTCCCATTGCCGGACGGATATTTGTTAATAAATAATTTGTGTTTGAAATCCTTGAATTTTAACAAAGTAAAATGTTAGGTATAATTCAACCAAAGAAACATATTCTAGATTTAAAAAGCTTTTATAAACTAACACATCACGCAAATACTGACTAAACATGAAGTAATGTCTCAATTGAAATGGATCTCGTTAGCTGCGTGTGCGCATCCATCAGCGTCAACGTCAAGTTTCACTGCACAGAGGTGGACGCACTGGACACTTCAGATACATTGTCCATGGGCACGGAACGTCCACGTAACTGGACTGGCTAGACAAGTGGACAAGTTTCCCACACTTTTATCCTTTTCCTTGAAAGCTGGTATAGAGATGGTATCACGGTACTAATAGATGTGGAAATGATGTGCAAACTAGTGGCGGTATCTTCATACAAGCCTAAAAGCTTGGCTTGGCTTATAACTTACTACTATTCATAATTTAATGGAATTTATTTTAGATAACTTTATAAATAAAAGAGACAATAGTGAATAAGACTATCGCAATTGTTATTGATTTTCCTTGTAAGACCACCTATCGTCGCGGACCTGTGAACGGCGAGTTATGGGCCAGCTCGCCGTCCGGCCGTCTTATGATGACAGGCAGTGTCGACGGCGCGTTCGTGTTCCACGTGCGCCTCAAAGAGATGTCAGCAAATAAGTAGGGGTCCGCAAGGGCCGATGCCTGCCAGGGCTGCGGGACTGTTCGAAAGAGATACCGTGGCCCTGGAACACAAAGGGCAAAGAAGGAACATGGATGGGTTTTAGTCAGTACAAGTCTGACACTCCCTTCCGCTCCGCCCAGGGGGCAGGGTCATTTGATGATTTCCGATCCAAAAAAAAAAAAAAAGACCACCTATCGTACCCACTACCTGTGTTATTGTTTACTTTTTTGTTGTTTGTTAGTTAGATTACATAATGCCCTAATTCGTTACACTCTCATAAATTATTTATTTAAAAGATTACGTTTCGTTAACATGATACCAAAGACTTTATTGGTTTTTGATACAAGCCACTTGTGCCGAGTTATAATAAACTGAATTTCGTAACCTATAAATAACGTTCCAAACATTAATTTTTATAAGCTTAAAATACCAGTTTACGATCGACGCAATATTTTAATTCGTCATATTTTACTTATTTTTTTATTTAATTCTCGCACTATAGGAGGTGTACGCACGACGGCAAATCAAGCTGTACAAAATCAGTTTATGCGGATCTCTCATTGTATAGGAAATCTATACAAAGCGAGGCCAAGTTATACTGGAAATGTACAGCTTCATGTGCTGCCGTGTGTACACAAGTATGGAAAAACCTGCACGTAGGTACTTACTGGTTACGAAGTCAATAAAAATAATGAAAAAATGGGAACTGGATGAAACTTGCTTGTTAAGAAGTGCTATGAACCTGTTATTGTAATTAAGTTTATTATTCTTGTTCATGCAAAGAAATATCTATGTATTTTTGATAAGTAAGTAATAAGTAATAACTCTTGATAGACCTACTCTAAATAAATAAATAAAATAAAAAGCTGTAGATTAATTAATCATAGATTGTTGTTTTGACAGTTATTCTTTCACCTTTGATCAGATCACTATCACGGTAACTACTCCAGTATAAAGTGGGCCAATATTGCAGATACTGCTTAAAAATCCCATTTACTAAAATGTCTAAATCGTATACTAAATCATCAAGACGCAAGGTCGCACCAGTTTAATAAATAAATTAACCAATTCTAAATTGGACCGAGAAATGAGTCGTTATTTCGACATTATGACCGTTACGGGCCATACCACATTACTTGGCAAAGTAGCAAGCAAATTAAGTCAGTTAAGACAGGTACCCTCTATTTGCAAGAATTTTTTTAGAAAAGAAAAAAAGTTTTTTTTTTTTTTTTTTTTAATAATTTCAATTGTTGTTTACTTTTGTTATTAAAAATAATTAAAAATTTATTAGATAAGAGTAATAATGAATAAAGGACATAATAATATACCATTTAAATCATCACGCACGTTGAAATCATGCAACAGGCGAGACAAAAACTGCCTTTTATAACATAAAGCCTGTATTGCCCAAAGAGTAAGGTACACCGAAGTTTCAACAGTTTTGTTAAAGTCCCTTTTGATAAGGGCGAGCCTATTAACATAAACAGGACACAATTTCGACCTCCAAGCTACAGCTGAGAAATGAATATACCGGGTATGGCAAAAACGACCTCACATAAGCCATAATTGCCATAACGTACAACCTCAAATTAGTACACTATGTCATACTTATGACACTAATTAAAGGAAAAAATGTCTTTATAATGTGCTCGGTTGCAAAATCAATGAACAAACCGTAATGACACAATGGGGTAACAATAATGAGAGTATGCTGTGCGAAACTGCGCAGTTTGGCAACACTCCTCGTCATCTTACATTTCATTAAGTTTAGTTAAGTCTTATGAATGATGTGAGACCGGAGAACAGTTTTGGGGCTCTAAAAACTTATTTTCTGAGGTCTTGATCCTACTTAACAGGTGTCCTGGACCTACTTTAATGAGTTTAAGAGATATTGATACGGACTATATCTAAAGCGCCAAAATATGATTTCCTGAAAACATTTTGCTATCATAAATTATATTTACAATTCTATTCTTAGAAGCTTGTGCACCTCAATTCGGGGAGGTACCATATATGTATTAAAATATGTGTGCAGTCTTTCAATGTGTCGAAAACACCAGCTTTGACCATTTGTTCATGAGCCATTAACCGTCTCAAGTTCAGTGAAAGGCCGGAAAATTATAAGCCATGGAAAGAATTGTGAAAGGCAACCATAATAGCGATGAAACGATCTGAGAATCAGATAGATTATATACACTTTCCAAGATTTATAGTTATTTGTTTATTTTCGGACAATCAATTTAAATCGGTTATGTCATTTTAAAAAAGAAGGCCATATAAATATGGAGGCTATTTTTTTTAAAGTAAGCGGCACCGTTGTTCTTTTATACAGCCTCGTATACGTTCACATGGCCCTTTTCTGCGTGTCGTACGTAATATATTTGGCAATCAAGTGACATAATGACCAAATTGTCTCCGGTTAATTAAGTACAAATATTTTTAAATACTTCTGGCTTGCAGCAGGCAATATGTTTATGTGTATGTATATGTGTGTATGTATACGTTTTTATTTTACATAATGGGACCGCCAATTCAGTTCCTAAGCTTTGTAAATAGGAAAATATTGTCACTCAAGTTCTCACGACTATTAAATCGCGACATTTTTTACCTACACAGAAGGAACAAGATATTGCTAATGCAACTGTTTATTTTGTTGACTTTAACGTGACGTCAGCCAATTCTAAAACAGCACAGTACAGTGTGGTCCCACCCCTAGTGGGTAAGCTACGATTACCGGTGATTAAACCGACTGTTAGAAGCTGCAATCACGCTTGACCGTGCAATATCCGTGTGCATGCAATGTTGAGCAAGTAATTTCAAAACGCACAATACAGTTTTATGGACGCAAATATCGAGTGAATCCGAATGCGTTTCTTTTTCTCCCATTAATTATTCTTACCTGTTATGAAAAATAAATCTAAACAAACTCGAAAAAGCTGAGATTGAGGTAAATTAATTTGATCGAAACGTAATTGATTAAAGTGATCAAAACTTCGTAGATCAAACCTATTAAATCCTTTTTTGTTATTTTCTATTTAAATCTCTGGTTATTAAAAACTTTCTCGCGATTATAAATAAACCATATCCTAATTAATATGTGTATGTGTGTTTCACTATTTTCATTTTTTAATTTAAATTTCTAACAAAATTAATGTTTTAAGTATACAAGTGTTCAATTGATTTTTATTATTGAATTAACTTGACTGGCCTCTAGTATCTAAAAACTTCTGAATTACAAAAACTAGAAAGAAAAAGAAAAAAACTTTATTTTTTATCGTTATTTTATGGTTGGTTGCTGATTTTTCAATAGGGCAACAACTGTTTTAGGTATGGGTATAGTAACTCTTTGGATATAAAGAATGGACTAAAGGATGAATGATCTTTTTTTTTTTTACTGTGCAAAGGTCTCCATGCAAAAGTCTTAATTCAACAGCTTTTTTGCTTAAAAGATATTACAATTTATTTTTACTGCGATACACGTAACCAAACATAACTGAACTTTCAATTGGCTTTTCTATGAAACCAAGAAAGCGGAATAGTATAAAAGAATTGTAGTCGGAAGTCGTGAGAAGTGGGTGTCGTCGTGCAGGAAAGCAGGTTGCAGTGATAATCACCCATTGTCGATGACGTGTAGATGTAGACACGTATTTAGGAATTTTCGTCAGTCGTCGGTTCGTTAAACAAACAATATATCATGTACATATATTTGTTTGATATTGATAGTTAAGACCAGACAATATTAAAGCCTGTGAACGTAAAGGAACAGTGCACTGCTACCTTAGCAATTTTCCTGGCAGGAAGCTAAACAACCAGACGTGTCCGTTTTACAAGAATCAAGCTTTAACAAACCATCTGTCAGTAGAGCCTCGGGCGTAGACATTACTATGTTTAACACGACGTTGAACAATAGCCTTTCTACCAGGCTTATAGAAGATTAATCACCATCTTTTTAAAGCTATATATTTTTTATAAATGGCGTTTATTTGTTTAGAGAAGCAAACATTGCATCCGGTCGCCAGGTAACTGGTACCTATGGCAATAAACAAACAGTTCGTGTTCATCCCTTAGTTCCCAGATGTTATGCTTCATCCGTAAATAGAAATGTTTCTCGAGTTTCTTTCTTTGTATATTCTTTAAAGTAACTTTTGGAGTCAAAGAATAATAGATTGTCTTAGTGTGCGGTGTTGCCCAATGTTAAATAAAATCAAAAGGAAGTCAAAATAACGTTTTGACTTTGGCGTGGTCGCGTAAAAAGGAAACACATTTTTTAAATTCTTGTGGCATGATGCAAATCTTGTGCGTTTGTACACCTATCTACCTATCCAAATAAAAACTGGATAAAATCTAATGCTACATCCTAGGTACAGGTACAAACTTTTACCATCGCATCATTCACGTTATGGTACGTATCGTAATGGAGTCAGTTATCAAAAACAAAGGTAGCTACGATAGGCGTAAACACACTAGAAAGTCTTCACAATTCCTCTAAATTAACGTCTTCTATGATGTTAGTTCGATGCATAAAGCTAAAACCATCTCGCACTCACAGAATATTTACATATTTGCATAAACCACTTTCTTTGGCCTTTGCGTAACTTAAAAACTGACCAAACGTAGAAAAGCGACGCATCAGCAAGATGAAAGTCTCTTAATGTTCATTCATGCGAATATTTGAGCTCATTTAATAGAATAATATAAAGTCTATACAATAATTAAATCTTATTGGTAATGTGAAACTGGATTTATAATTCGTTAGCTATTTTTTGTCCGCGGATTCTTGCGTTGTGGTCGGAAATTATCCTATGGGAACGAACTTTTTTTTTTAAATAAACTGTAATACTCGGAGATAACGTAGCTACCAATTAGTGAAATAATTTACGGAATCGAATCAGTAGTTCCCATAGGTAGATACAATAGATCAAAACCTACAACCCCTCTTTATAAATTAGTATTGATAAAGTATATTATGCTTATTGCGAAGTATGCCGTCCTGAATAAATATATGATTGTGCTCTACCTACATAAGTAGTGGGTAATTTCTCTAACTCTACACTCGTGAGTCGTGACTTTCATATCACTGTGTATAATACAAGTAAGCTGTTTGACTGTGTATTTAACTCAACGGAGCAGGAACATCACGAACTTCATTTAAGTATTTGATTAAAGTTTTATGTTCTAACGACCTAAATTCTGTTGGGCGCCAAATAAAATAAACAAATATTTTTAAAGTTCTGCTGTTTCTGCCCACCCCCATGGGGAAAAAGGGGTGAATGTATGTTATGTTTAGCATAATCTTTAAAACTAATATACAATTTCTGGGAGTACTGTAAACGTTTTACTGTCAATTAAAGTTGCTCGACCGAAAACTTAAGACAATCGTAACAGCACGTAATCTCCTACATTTTCTATTCGCAAATATGTTGGTTTCTGCATGGATAAATTCGCAATGATAACAATGATGTAACTTAGAAGTTACGGTTATCGTAACGCGGTAACTAACTATGTAGTTACTATGCATGTTCAGAAAGATGTTCACACAGATTTCGTCACTTTCACGATCGATTTCTCCTAAGCTTTCCACTGTTTGTCTTTACAAGATCTAATAGACTTGGGTATGTAGATAGTAAGTCATTCGCTACACGTCTCTGGGACTCCTCGCAAACTACAATTAGGCATTATGGTAAGTAATTTTCTTCTTGGAAGCCTCATTGAATATGCTGCTAAGTGATAATAAAGTGAGATTAGATTTTCTCTATGTAATTTTGTGCGCGTTATGGGATGAGAAGTAGTGTTGGACGGCAAATGGCAAAGTTGGCCGATTGCAAAGCCAATTCTATTCCGGAAAGAGTTCCCGAGTAAGTTGAGTTTCAGTTTCTTAAAATAATTCGAATCTGAGGATAGTTTTTGAAGTGGTCGTGTATAAGTAGTTTTAGGAGAGGTCAAACAGATAGGCAAGAACCTAAATTATATAAGTATAAAGCTCGATGCTTGTTTCTTTATTTAAAAACATGACGCTGCTGTTAGTCGTTTTTATAATCGATGTGATCATTAGCAAACGTTTACGTACAAAACTCGTTCTTAAGTCTCCGTAAAAACATTTTGTACAGTACCCTCTTAAATTTTTAGCACATCTTAGAATTGGTTGTGATGAAATGAATGTTTTTGATGTCGTTTTGCTGCACCTGGGCTGTTATGCAGTAGGTAGCACAAAAAGCGATAAAACTATACCTACGAGTTCCAGTGAATGAACACACTAGTGAAGTATCAGAAAAACTAAATAATGGAGGATATAGAATAGACATACCTGCATAATTTGTGAACTTTTTGTTCACTTTAAACGATGTATTTTTAGCAAAAGAAAAATTTGGCCATAAAGTTAGACACTTGCAACAACTAAGGTGACAAAACCATTTAAATTTGAGTTAAAGATAAGATGCCGAGGGATTGGACACGTAGGAACCTATCTACGTGTAGCTTTAAAAGTAACCCCTATTATAGAACAAGTAAAAAATTAAGCTGTCCCCGCGAGCAGGTAGAAGACAAGGCGATATAAGTAGCTTCGTGTCGCAAAAAAAACATGACCAAGAAAAGAAACCAGATACTGTCGGGCTTGCGTTACAAAAACTTCGACGCACATAACAAGCAAATTAACCGTGAGATGTTCCAGTTTTTGCAAATTACGCGCTTTCTGCAAATGTTGAATTTTTTGTGTATGTCGAATTGTCGATGACTTCTTGGTTGCAAGGCGAAAGAACCCTGAAATAAACTATTTTATTTAAAACATATGTATGCCGTGTATCGTTATCGGCCGTAGTTTCTTTATCTCCACGTCTGGGTGCACAGGAGTAGCACGGAACAGTACAGTTACCCACACTTTTGTCCGTGCCATTAATACGTGCATATTTATGCATAACGTGTCTGCTCTAACGGTGCCTCGGCAAGGACTCGAAAGAATACGTGCTACGATGAGTTTTATTGAGTCCGTTCCACTACTTCATAATGAAACAAGGGAAATTTCGTAAGTCATAAGATTTATTGATGATCAAGATTGTATTCGCTGGCGCTCGATGCTAAACAATCGACAATGAAAAATTCCAAGATGTTAATCAATTGTTTGTTTGGTGGATGGTGTTAGCAGCAGCTGTTCTCCAAGTTTCTTAACAGTTTCACGATTAAGTGACTTCGACCTTGTAACTTATACTGGTGGTGTTAAGACAACTGACACGATACCTACTGACAGTTTGGTAATTTTGAAGAATTTGTGGTGACTCGAAGAGGCAACTGATAAATAAAAGGTGGTTAGTTTGAAAATAACTTGACCTCAATCTACCTACAAACTACACTACGAGGATTATTACCTACTAACTAAAATGCAGTTCTTAGTTGTTAAAAATTCAAGCAGAAAAACAATAAGTCAACAAAGATATTAAATATCTAAATTATTAATAACATAAATATTTATTGGATAGGTATTATTAATTCTTTACCTGTATGCTCGTGCGCTTTACTTCAATATAAAGCCAGTTATCCGTTGAAAATGCTATAGCCATTAAAGCAGCAGCCACGATTGCTGTAATGGTCGCTATGGACAAAGTTACCGCTGAGCAAGGCATTTTTACTACCTTCAAGAGACAGTAATAGATAGAAGAGGGTTAAAAGGATATTAACACAATCACAACACTTTATATCCTAAAAGTTCACCTATACAGCATTTTCGTAAACACTTAACGGATCGGAGAACACGACAGCACACACACAATATAATAAAAACTCATATGAATGCGGTCATCGCCTGCAGCGTACCGAGTTCGCGCGCGAGACTTCTTTGCCTACTTCACTTCGCCTTGCCTTGCCTTGCCGCTCTCTTGCGGATGTGAAACTTTCGAAAGCGAAGTAACTCCGCCAAGTGGCGGGAATGCAAATTAAAAAACTGGTTTTGGGATGCCAACGCTAAAAAATAATATTTGACGTGCGATGAACAACAACAGAATGAGTTTTCTTGTTCAATACAAATAAATATTATATTTCTATATTATTTTTAAATTTACTTTTATAGACTGAATAAAAATAAATATTTTTTAGACAAGTCATGTTTTCGTTTAATTTGAGTTTTCAGAGAAGTGTTCATGAAGTCGTTCATGTTGTCGTCTAATGGTTCTTCGTCCATCAACATTTATATTCATCACTCTTTTAGTCACATTCGTCCCTCCTCATCACATGTACATACCAAGACAGTCGATTCCCTTTCAACTTTTCTGTAACTGGCACAAACAAACTTCCTTTAATATACTCATTCCTTATTTTATCCATTCTTGTCACACCACACATCCACCTTAACATTCTCATCTCTCTTTTTTCATTCATCTTCTTCACAGCCCAGCATTTCAACTCGGCACACCAAGCGACCTCAAATTGTCAATTTTTCTCATTCGATTTTTAACTTAATCGTTAAGGTGTTATGGTTTAAAATCATTTGGAGAAAGACAGTTCGGCACCTGATGTGTTAGCGACTATTCATTCGAATTCAATATAATAACGCGCTGAAGGCATTGCTACATTTACGTGTTCGCCAATATGGGCGTAGACTGTTTTTATGCTATGCCACTATGCGCAGGAGGGCAGCCTCGATAGCAGGCAGAGTGAGGGGCAGCGGCAACAGTCTCCTCGCCGTCGTCGCCAACAGGTTAGACGGGCCATTCATGCGGCATTAGTTGGCCCTAAATGCGCCTATATTTAGTTTATATCTGGAAAAAAATATGAAAGGTTACTTTTCAAACCAAAAGGTTACTTTTTGTATTCGTTTCAGATAACTTTTAACAAGACCCGGCCCTCGCTAGAGTATTAATGTTCTGTGGACCCGGCTGGCAACACTGGGCTCAGCGGCTCAATGTCAAAATGAACAAAACAAAGCTCTGAAAATTTAATTGTAAATTTATGCATAAAATACGGCAAATATGTCTGAATCTCCTGACATAACAAAATATGACGAAGTATTGACGTCAATATTAGTCAATGAAAAATCGATCTTAGGTTTTCTATCCTCCATATTCGGCTTTTTAGCTAGAAGGTAAGTTCCATTGGTCTTGTTTACTTTTTCACTAAGAAATAATCTTACTTTAGCTATACTCATTTTGTGGCTCAATACTCGGTTTTTCGTGTTTTTTAATTCCGCTCAAATGACTTGCTTAGCCTTACTTTACCTTTGGCTTAAAATAAAACTGGTATTTTTAATGAGTTTTTCAGCAAATAGATGTTTACTGACTAGACTTTCACATTCAATTTCTTGTAAATATTTTTCAGGACCGATTTCTACTATGTACCTACAGGTGCATACGAAAACATGGGCTTCCCCCCAGGTGTCGCTGAGGAGCTGGTTATCAAAGTCCTCAGAACATGTGACCCTAAAAGCTGGAAAGGGCCAAACGGTGCACAGATGCCTTTTGACTTAGACAATGAAATTATGTGCTCAACTGTAGCTCAAGAGGTGGAAGTTCTGGCTGAAGGTGACCATGTTGGTGATGATGAAGGAACTACTACAGAACCTGAGAAAAAACAAAGTGATAATGATGCTACTACCAAAGAACCTAACAAAAAACCAGTTGAAAATTTAGAAAATTGTCAGGAAGATCAACCAATCCTAAAGCTTCAGTGTGAGTCTCCGGGTAATGTAACCAGTACTTCAAAGGCATTCCCAGAAGATTACAAGCCACCTGAAATACCGATTCAGAAGAACTCTGACACTTACAATGGTGCCGAAAGGGAGAAATACTTCTGGTCACAGAATATTATGGAACTAGGTAATACATCTTGCTTATAATTTTACCTTTTTATGTATTGTGGAGTCATTCTTATGCAGTGATTTTACAGGGATATGAACATACACCATTTTAGGGGCAATTTTATTTATGTGTGCAAAAACATAACTTTATTTATGAAAAAGATTACTTGCAATCAGGAAATTATCATAATATAAATTCAGAGATAGTGTAAATGTTTGTATTTTTACACTTACAGGATATTAATCATTTTTGTATAGAAATTGTTAAACTCTCATATCCAATCATATTAAATCCCATATCTAAATCTGGCAGTCAAGAGTTTATAACCATCAGTTTACAATCAAGGTCTCCAGTTTGAACCCAAGACACGCACCTCTGATTTTTCGGATTCATGTGCATATTGTATAATTTTCACTTCCTTCGGTGAAGGCAAACATTGTGAAGAAACCTGCATGCCTGAGAGACATTTATTGACAGCATGTAAAGAAACCACCCAAGGGCCTCTGACTTGGCTTGACGGCATTGGGTGGCGTAAAATCTCTGACACTAAGTTGAAGAAGAAATGTACAATCAATATTTGAAGAAACCATGTCCCTTACCAGGGATTACCATTACACCTTTACATTTTCAATTCCAGATGTGACTGTAAAACTTCCACCAGACATAAAATCATCCAAGGATATAAATGTGACAATCAATGCTAGTGACATATGTGTGGCGTGTCATAATGGTGCCACCATCATCAAGGATTCCTTGCCGTACAAGATCAAGATCATGGACAGCTTCTGGAGCATCAGTGAAGGGAAACTAGTGATGCATTTAGGTAACAGTTACTTGTCATTAACCTTCGCTTTATTGATGACTAGCGGCCTGTCCCGGCTTCGCACAGGTGGACATTTATTTTCTCATAATTCCCCCCCTAATTTTTTCTAGTTATAAATATAGCCTATGTTACTTAGGGATAATGTAGAATTCTAAAGATGAAAGACTTTTTTAAATCTGTCCAGTAGTTTTTGTGTTTATTCATTACAAACATACAAAACTACAAATCTTTCCCCTAATTAGTAGATTGATTATATTTATATATTTCTGTAGGTTTGAAAAAACACTTTTACACATTGTTTTTGAGGTAAAGGTTGGTGTTTCCGATCTGAGTACTTAGCAAAGACCAAAACAAGCTTGAAGGTCACAGTCTCTTTGTCAAGTCTAGTCATACACTTGGTCAAGTACAAGAAACTTTTTTCCAGTTTTAGGATAGGTGAATATGGAGTCGTGTGGGTTCTGTGGGTGCATTAGATTGCTTTCTAAATCGTCGTTGAAGTTCTAACACCATGTAAGTCAATTTTTACTGGATTTGACATTTTGATGCTCTTTGCTAGAGAATCGGAAGACGCGTTGTTTCAGCCAATCACAGTAACAAGCAACGTCTCTATCTTATTAAGGGAACACATATTATAAAATGGTGTTGTACCATTACCTAGGTATAATTATACAGGTTTCCACTCTCCTGTAAATTGCTATTTTTGAGTTACATAGTGTTAGAACTTCAACGACGAAATGCCAAACTATGGAGATGCGGTCAGGTCACTTTTTTTAAGATTGATGCATCATATCGTCAGGGATAGTGCAAATCCACGAATCTACCATACGTAAAGTGCGCGTATCTGCACTAGATGTAGGTTTACAGAGGAAGGTTATAAGTTAATACTTTTTTTTATTTCACCGATTTTTGACCTCATTTTTACATGAATAGTAACAATTCATGTGAACTATGTATCGTTAACAGTAGAAATCTATTAAATTAATTAATTTATTCGCAACGACAATGCGTAATTGAAGTTGGCTACATTTTTCAGATACGCGGAATTATCCAATACTAGTTCCGCGGATTTACACTATACCCGACGATATAACGTTACACTTTCACAGCTGCCCATTGAAATAATCCTAATGGTTTCTACTATTTACAGAAAAGGTGCAAGAAAGATGGTGGAACAAGTTATTAAACAGTGAGGACCCTATAGACTTGGATAAAATTGACTGTTCTAGACCTCTTGATGATTTGCCTGAAGACCATGTTGCTAAGGTGATTTATATTATAATTATCTATAAAGAAAAAAAATGTAACATCATGGTATTTAATTGTGTGATGGTCCAGAGGTTATGGCCTCGCCTCTTATGCTCTAGGTTGTGGGTTCAAATCTGGGAAAGTACCAATATGTGACTTTTTCATATGTACTTTCTAAGTTTATCTTGGACATCACTGACATCGGTGATGGAAAACATCGTGCGGAAACCTGGACTAATGATAAATATAAGTCTGAAATCAATAAACCCATCTTGAGCAAGCGTGGAGATCAATGCTCGTGCCTTCTCCGAATGGGAAGAGGCCTTTGCCCAGCAGTGGGACAGTGATAGTCTGGGATTATTATAGTATTTTATTGTTGAGCAGTTTGAAATATATACTTAAATTCGTAGTATTCATAGAAAACTTAAAGTTTTCTTCAGGTCTTAGACTTAGACCATAGTTCAGGACTTCAGGTTCTAGCATGATATAACACTTTACTTATTTTAACTATGATGTTTATGTCTTCAACAAAATGACGAGAGTAATTTAATCCCTGTTGCTTTCTGGCTAAGAGAAACTTGGAAGACGGTAAAGGCAGAGTTACTCTGCCCCCGTAGCATGACCACCGTAGACAAGGATTTCTTTTACGGAAGAATCGACAAAATGAAGATAGTGCAAAGCAATCTGTCATTTTGTCGATTCTTCCGTCAAAGAAATCCTTGCCTACGGTGGTCATGCTACGGGGGCTGAAGTTCGAAATATACATCCATTCTAATATTATAAATGCAATATTATTACTGTCTGTCTGTCACATTATCATGCCTTAACTGCTGTAGAGGTTTGGATTATGGATAAACCATGACCTATATTATATAGGATACTTTCTATCCTGCCTCGTAAATACTTTCCGATAATAGATATCCGACCCTCATGTAAATGAAGCCTCAGGCAAGTGTTAGTTTCACATAAGTTGAGCTGGTTAATGTTTACATCCATCCCTACGGCTGCCAAAGCCAATCATTATTTTTATGATGACAAACTAAAATCGAATTCTACTTTATTTTCAGGTTCGTGAAATGCAATGGAATCAAGAGAGAAAAATGCAGGGTCTACCAACGAGTGACGAAATTCGTAACATGGATGTCTTGAAGCGAGCATGGAATGCGCCGGGCTCTCCTTTTATAGGACAAGAGTTTGATCCTAGTATTCTTAACAACTCTTCACACACTATAGGATCATTTTCAGGACATAAGTAATGTGGAATTAAAATATTTTAAACTTATTTTTGAGTTTGATTCATCATTTTGTCAGCAGAAAGTAGTCACAGTTAGATAAAAGTCTCTCAGAAGTGTCCAAAGCGTAGCCACAGCACATCCTGCGATACCCGCGGCCAACGAATTCTAGGGGCAAAATAGTGGGGTAACTCGACAAAAAATAGACCTTATTTCCAATCTGTAAGTTTGCATTAAATAATAATAGTAGTTTTGTTGTCATTCTCGCAGCTGTATGTTGCTAATAATTGGAACAGTTCACTGAACATCTATGAAAATTATGTCAAAAAGTCCTGTAGAACTAAGAAAGAACACAAATAGTTTTGTCCCACGATTTTTCAGCTAGCTACGACTAGAGGTATTAAGACAATATTTTAACTTTGCTTCGAAATCAATATTTGAAATAAACACGAAAAACATTTTTATTAAAAACTTTTATGCAAAAATCCATAAAAAAAAAGATTAAATCAACAATTGGTAAGACAACATAGCATAGACCTAAAACCCTGATAGAACCAGCTTTCCAATCAAAGTTTTGTTTTCTAGCAGTTTGTGAGCCTCCTTCAAGTTGGCAGCATTGATTGGACTCAACGTTTTCTTCAGAGTGCATTTAAGCTTCCCGTCTTCCAACCACTGGGATATCTCCTTCAACAGTTCATAATGCCTCATCCTGTCTTCTGTCTGATACTTGATCCTCGTGAACATCATCTCTGACACCAAAGTAATGCTCTTATCTTTCAACGGCTTTAAGTCCACCAGAGCGCTGCTGTCGACAATCAAACAAATCCAACCTTGAGGCTTGATAGCTTTCATCAGAGTGTCCCAATACGGCGCGGGGTCGAAATTAACAAGAATATAGTCAACGCCTGCTCCAAAGCCATTTGCTTCTAGTTGTGGTATCAGATCCTGAGTATGGTTGAGAACAATGTCTGCTCCATATTCGCGAGTAAAAGCTTGTGTTTCTGGACGCGATGCAGTTCCTATCACCTTGAGCCCCAGCTGCTTAGCGACCTGCGTCGCTACTGACCCCACTCCGCCGGCACTGTTGATGATCAGCAAAGACTTGCCTTTGTCCTTCTCTGAGAGCAGCAAGCGATCATAAAGTGACTCGAAAGTAGTGAGTGCAATGACTCCCATAGCGGCAGCTTGTTCAAAAGTCCAGTTCTTTGGTTTTCTTCCCACTAGATATTGATCAACAGCTACATATTGTGCGTTAGAGCCACTTCTCCTTATATCGCAAGTGAAAAATACTTCGTCACCAATATTCCATAAATTAGCCTTCGCTCCTTTGGAGACTACAACTCCAGCTCCGTCAACACCCAAAATTCGAGGCGGATTTTCTACGTTCGGTTTCGGAGCGCGTTGTTTCGCATCAATAGGATTGACGGCCGTAGCTTTGATTTCGACTAATACATCGGATTCATTAACAGTTGGTAAACGCACTTCTAAGTCGAGGAGACTTTCTGGGTCTTCTATCGGCAAATATTTGTAGAGACCAACTGCTCGCATAGTTTTCGGTAAACTCGCCATTGTAGTAAGAAACTTTGGACGCGTGCGGAGTGGTTGCAGAGAGGAATGAAACTGAAACAAAGGTATTTTAATGTTATCATCACAATTTAATAAATCAATATCATTGTCACGCTTGTAAACAACGCAATGACAGAGCAAAATGTATGTTTTTATCACGTATTTCTTATCAAAATGTAAGCGGTACTTGATTCAGTATATAGTCATCCTTACATAAGCCTTACCTACGCTGTATTTTAACCTAGATACATACATTACATAAGTATTACAGTTCGCACCGTCTCTCAGTGTGTCCCGCGTTACTACGCTTAAAACTGAAAAATAAATTGTGCGAATTTACTCAAGCCTTTTTGGCCAGTGGGTAGGCAAAAACAACAGAAGCCACCTGCTAAGATCCAGACATAATGTTTATGTTCAGACATCAGGGCCCGTACCTGCACCACATCAGCAGTATTAATTTTATGTCACTTCGGTGTGGGAAAGAGATGGACCTATACAAGACGTCTATTACCATCTCTTTCTCACACTGAACTAAGATTAAAACAATACTGCTATAATAGGTCGTACAGACCTATTATAGCAGTATTGCACAAACTTTTACAGTATATCTTACATAGGGGCCTCCGTTTAAGTAAAAGATATACCTGCGCTAGGAGACCGCGCTCTTTCATGACAAATGTTGTAATGGTAAAAGTGGTGTTCAAAGAGAAAATATAATTCAAACAAAAAATTACAACTAAAATCTAAAACTAAACAAAGTCTTGAACTAGGTATACTAATTAAAAGAAAAAAAAGAAACTTAAAGATATATCCTAAAATAGTGCGTGTGCCTGCGAGTGTGTGTGAATACTATGTGTGTGTGTGAGTGCATCTCTTAACTTCATATTGACGATGCTTGCACCAATAATTCAATATCATCATAAGTCTTCAGTTTTAGTGATGGAAGTATTGCCTTTTTGCAGTATGACAGTGTCGCCACTGAGCGGGCGGGACGAGTTTATGAGCCAACAGTTGACTGATATTTTTTTGGCGTTAAGACACTCGAACTCTCTATCTAGACATGTTAATAATCAAAGTCAAAGTATTTTATATGAGTCACTTTTTCAATATTTTTACAAGAGCAGTTTGTGCTAGATATATTATGTAACTTGTATCAGCAAAACTTAGTTAGGACTGATAATTTCAAGAACTTTAACAATGATGGTGAGAATTACTCTCGGATTTACGTAGTCTGAATGATCAGTATCCTTCAATTTGAACAAATACTTCTTACTAGCTGTTGCCCGCGACTTCCTTCGCGTGGAAATTTAGATGTGTAAGTGTGAGACAAAAAATAGAAAAAACACTGTGTTATTCCAAACTATAATCTATCTATCCAAACTATGTTCTTCAATGAAGTGACCCATGTTGAGCAGTAAATGTTGCATCTATAATAGAAGTAGTATTTCAAATAGGACAAAAGCCATCCTCATTCACACTGTCTTCGTGCGTACTCAGCAGTCACGATTTTTAAATTTCTTATTTACAATTTTTCTTAACAGCCTGTTTCATGCAAATGCCTTTTCTTCGTCTATGGGTTAAAACGTGAAGATCAGGGCCCAAATAACATCCCTTGTGGATCCGTCTGTAGCATAGAGAAGTCCCGGTTACAAACCCTTCTAATGGCAATACATAAAACCAATTTTGTGTAAAGTTTAGTTAAAAATTATAAAGTTCTTCATTAGGTTTATTTTTATAAACATGGTGTTTCACTTACAAAATTAACATACAATAGCACATTTTCACTGCCTTACCCTATAAAACTAAAATCCTGATAAAACCAGCTTGCCAATCATTTTCTTATCTTCTATCAGTTTGTGAGCCTCTCTTAAGTTAGCAGCGTTGATCGGGCCCATGGTTTTTGTCAGCGTACTTTTTAGCTTTCCCGCTTCCATCCACTTGGAAACCGTATCAAAAATTTCGTATTGTCTGATTTTATCTTCAGTATTATACTTCGCTCTTGTGAACATACTTTCCGAGACCAACGTAATGCTCTTGTCTTTCAATACTGCTATATTTACGGGGACACTGCTGTCGACAATCAAACAAATTCTACCTTGAGGCTTGATGGCTTTCATCAGAGTGTCCCAGTACGGTGCGGGGTCGAAATTGACTAGAACGAAGTCAACTCCTGCTCCAAAGCCATTTGCTTCTAGTTGTGGTATCAGATCCTGAGTATGGTTGAGAACAAATTCTGCTCCATATTCGCGAGTAAATGCTTGTGTTTCTGGTCGTGACCCAGTTCCAATCACTTTGAGCCCTAGCTGCTTACCGACCTGTGTCGCTACTGACCCCACTCCACCGGCACTGTTGATGATCAGCAAAGACTTGCCTTTGTCCTTCTCTGAGAGCTGCAAGCGATCACAAATTGACTCGAAAGCAGTAAGCGAAGTGAGCGGCATTGCGGCAGCTTCTTCAAAAGTCCAGTTCTTAGGTTTTCTTCCCACTAAATATTGATCAACAGCCATATATTGTGCATTAGACCCATTTCTGCCTATGTTGCCAGTAAAAAATACATCATCGCCGACGTTGAATAAATTCGCATTGTCCCCCTTGGAAACAACAATTCCGGCGCCGTCCCATCCTAAAATCCGAGGTGATGTTTCTATATTCGATTTTGGAGCGCGTACTTTAGTATCAATTGGATTTAACGCCGTGGCCTTGACTTCAACTAACACATCAGATTTCTGAATACTTGGTAAACTCACTTCTAAATCCACTAGACTGTTGACATCGGTTATCGGTAAATATTTATAGAGCCCGACGGCTCGCATTGTTTTCGGTAATCTAAACATTGTACTATCTTGAGCCGCGTGTGTAGTGATTGCAAGCAGAAATATAACTGAGAATTTAGAAGTGATAGTCATTGGTTGACAAACAATCCTCACCCGCTTTGTAATTATATCAATTGTAATCTCTCGTTTATCAGCGTGAGTACTTATTTCATAACAATTTCCAAAAATAAGTCAACCGGTCGCCGGTGCGCGGCGTCGCGACGGGCGTGTGTTTACTAATTCTGTAGTCTGAACATATTCGCACACCATGACTCTACAACTTCGCGTTAGTTAATTGAATAAGGCCTGGCACACAAGCTTCGCTGTTGCCTCGTTACCCGTTTTTCGATCCTACACGTAAACGCAATTAATTGACAATAACATCGCAAACAAAAGTGGAACCTACAATCGGCATTAAAATGCATAATTATCAAAATGAAAATGTATTTCCAAAATGAAATTATTTTATGGTTGATAATGTCTTCATGTCTATCTACTTGTAGATAACAATGTTTATTATTAACTACTCATGTCTTGTGACTATATAGCATTAGTTAGTGTCATGTTAATATAATAATATTTATTATAATTTATGTAATAGGTAACATTTTCTACATTAAGATTGACAGATTACACGTCTTCCATGTAACTTACTCCTAAAAACCTACCTGGTAAAACAAGTTAAAAATACAAACTACATACATAAATTGTAACCAATAGTCCTGCCACAATACTACACTCGTGGGTACCACGCCTTATCTATTTCATATACATTTGTGGCCCCGTGACATTGAACCGTGTAAAAAAAAAACGATGAATAACTATTTGTGTTTCGATAGGTATGATAATGACAACGTATATTTTTCGATATCGTTTACATATGAATTGACTCCAAACAGCGAATAAAATACGAAGATTGTCCTTGAATTGGGTCAAACTAACCAATCAGGTCGTGCTGTTGCATCAGCGCACTTTTATAAAAATTTGCTGATTAATGCTACTCAACTGTAAAATTTTGACTATAACGTCATTATTTGGGTGAAAACTTCATTCCCATTTTCTTACTTACTCATTATATTGCGTTAAATATAGTAAACATACAACATCATTAAATCTGTTAAAGACATAACCATTCTGTCTATTTATACTAAAGAAAACAAAAGTCACGATCAAGTCCATCGGAAACCATTATCCTTTCTTCTGTTCCTTCACTAGGTCTATCCAAAATCTAAATCCATTGAAGCATTGGGTTTATGGTTGTCGATATCCGGACTGGATGGACTAAGGACCACTACTACTCTCTTGACATCCTTTAGGGTTTCTGCCATTGCATCATACATAGCAAATAATCCTACTTGGAAAACCACTCAAAAGTCACCGTGCATAATATTGACTGTCTTTATTCTTAAAAGTAAATCGTAATGTAGTTTTGCTGTTGCTACTCATCTTTTGTCTACTTATTGTATAAACTCTTGATTCCTAGTTTACTGGAAAAGATAATTCTCAAAAGCCCGCATTAAAGAAACCTCATCATCATCACCGTCCTTATCCCAAACACCAATGTATTAAGGGTCAGTGCGATATTTCTTGTGATTACAAAGAACTGATCACTATTATTGACATCTCAGTATTCAACCCGTTTCTAATCATGTTATGTCGTTCTATATCCATCCATTGATTCTCTAATTCTTTAACCTTTTGAACGCTATTGTCACATATATATGTACGTGGCAAGCACGCGCGTGCTGTCCACGCCAAGCCACAATTTCACCTACCATTTTGTCACATATTTGTGTCGTTTGTCGTACAGGGCACGCGATTGATGGATATAGAATGACATAACATGGTTAGAAACAGGTTGAATACTGAGATGTGCGTCGCGTGTGTCGTCGTGTGTGGTATCGCGCGTGCTCTGGCGTTCAAAAGGGTAAAAATGTCATACTGTCAGATTCTATCCTCAGTATTATACCTCACTCTCATGAACATCCTTTCTGACACCAAAGCCAAGCTTTAATCTTTCAGTGTCAGTGCTTCTAAGTCTACTGGATCACAGCCCTCAACAATCAAACATATTCTACATTGAGGTTTGATAGCTTCCATCAGTGTGCCCCAATAAGGCACGGGGTCGTGATTGACTAGAATTAAGTCAATTCCTTCTGCAAAACCATTCGCTTTTGAAACAGTACAGAAGTTTAACTCGGGCAGATGTTTTAGACTACTTTTTTAAGTGGGTCCCTCCACTCATTACGATGATTTATCTAGTATTAAATAACAAGTATTCTTATCATCTCTTATTAATGCGGGTAGCACAACAATTTGTATTTGTCATCGGCCGGCACAAACCTAGTTGGAGATAACGTAGAGCCTTGAGGGACACCGAAGCTCATAACAAGGTGTAATGATCATCTCATCATCTGCCCAACCTTTTCCGAACTATGTTGGGGTCGGCTTCCAGTCTAACCAGATGCATCTATTATATATATATATATCACCAGTATTTTACATGGAGCGACTACCCTTTCCACCACAAGTTAGAACTGGGTACTACGATACGAATTGAAAGTGTGCCTTTTACAGATAACAAATCTCTAATAATACGTTGTCATTTAGACTAGTGAGGCACTGTGGAAGCTGTGATAGACCTAAATTTAAAATGCTATCGTACTCGTGCCAGACCTCGTCAAAAGCTTTCGCCAAGTCCAAATAACGATATCTCAGAAATTGAAGCAACTCGATTCCATATTAAATGTTGTGCTCATTTTATTAGGCATTTACTCCATGCCTGTGTTATTTCATAGACATAATTTGGTTGATTAATGATACCCTCTGTCAAACCAGGGTTTACCTACTTAGATTTTGATATTCATACATAGTTGATTGCGAACAAAGAACAAAGACATCTTCTAGTGACAAAAATCAATATTTCGGAAAATCTATTCCATCAGGGTTAAAAAAAAGGCTGGGTGGATGCTTGTACATTTATTTCTAATAAGATATGGCTCCTATTCTTCAATACATTAGGTTCGTTACATACAATTATTAACATTTACACAATATAATACAAGCAGATCATAATATATCACAGAGTACGCGTAACAATTCACAATATGCGAAAAATAAACCTTTTTTTAATATTTTGTAGCCTCATACGTCATATTTAATTTGTATAACAATATTTAAACTAGGGTAAATATATTTTACGAATTATTAGCAAAAATCAATAGCAGCAATTATTAGCATTAATCTATTTCCTATCTGAGAAAGTACTCGCAGGTAGGAAACAGATTAATGAAATTAATTAATTAATTTATCTACTCCTCATAGTAGTATTTTTTCAATCTTAATTTAGAGTGGAAAAGAGATGGAGCTAGACATCGTACATAGCGCCATCTCTTTCAAACACTGAAGTGACATTAAAGTAATACTCAAATATTCATAAATGGGCTGAAC
The DNA here is from genome assembly GCA_910589295.1 of Noctua janthe. Classification (NCBI taxonomy): domain Eukaryota; kingdom Metazoa; phylum Arthropoda; class Insecta; order Lepidoptera; family Noctuidae; genus Noctua; species Noctua janthe. The sequence continues at coordinate 13,702,559 of OU342559.1, read as the reverse complement.
AGTGAATGTGTGGTATCTAAGTGAAGTTACTTTGCATCATTTATGTACTACCTCAGTGACTATTCCAGGAACTTTGTACAAGTTCATGTATTGGTAAGAATGTGTCTATCTATTACTTATAATAATAACGATAAGCCTAAGGCAAATGGGCTATAAACCAAAGAATGAAATCGTTACATGTGCTCTGACCGTTCTTACTTAGGCTGCGCGAAAAAACGTCAGCACGTGGTCGTGGAACGATAGATATGATTTCTACTTATGATTGGGCGAGACAATAATATTCAAATGTCATTGTCAACGAAACAGAAACGTGATTTGTGACATGAACGTGCATCTCACGATTTAAAACTTTACCTAGGTACCATAAACGCGTCTATCTACAAGTACAACTGTTGATCTGAATACCTATCTAGATTCAAGATTCATGATTATGGATTTATTTTGCATGAATTATGGTACATGATGGTCTTATTAAATAAAATAGATCCCTTTAATATAATAGTAAGTAAGTTACCCAGCTAATATAATATATCGCTCGTTTGCGACAGCAATGACATAACTCAAAAATGTAATTTTTTTGATTTTGTTTGTAGTTGAATATAAAATGAACGAAAGGAAGTATTAAATTAAGTAACGATAAAAGTATGTAAAATAAACTATGCAAAAAAAAAATTGGCTTTATAATGAAAATATTTTTAGTTTATTATTTTTCGAGTTATGTGATTATTGTCGAAAATATAAATATGCTATATAGGGTGACTGGTAATTAGGGACCGATACTTAAACACGTGGTTGTACTCATGATAACAATCAAGTTTCCCAAAGAAACTTTTTTTTATATACTCGTTCACTTTTATCCCAATAACACAACAGCCGTATGAAATTCGCGCGCGCGCGCCTGTGACCCATCAGCTGTTAGCCGCGTGACGCCGCGGGCCGTTCTGTCTCATTACTAGTAATCGTAATTCGTACCGTGTAACACTGGGTAGGCAGAGTACCCGCGCGGCTAGCAAGCCCGCTCCGCGCCAAAGGACGGCCGCCACGTGCCGTATGCGGTGTTTGTAAAAAAAAATGTTTCTTTGGGAAAGTTGTTTGTTATCATGAGTACAATCCTGCGATTAAATATCGGTCACTAATAACCAGACACCCTATACATATATTAGCTGGGTAACTAATGTGCTACTTAGCTGCTTGGTACCGATTTTATAAGATTGAAATGGCTTTCTTTGCGCAAACACAGTAGTAACAGCACAGAATTGAGTGACCTACTGGTATCACCAACTTCATACAAAATGAAACCTCTTAGCAATAGCAACAAATAATAATATTCGTATAATAAAACCTTTTCTGGTCGCTTTCCGCATAAAACATTTAAATACACATCAAAAGTATTTTTTTAGCTATAAATATTTTTATATCGTTCAATTCTAAAACATTAAACTTTGTAAAAATACATTTTGCGTTTTTTGTTATTATTTTAATCAAGAATATAAGCTGCCTTGTTCAAGATGTATCAATTGAACTCCGTAGTTATTCTTAATTATAAATCACGACATTTTGATTAAGTATGTTCTAATAATACAGACCAATAACTTACATTATGATTTCATAAGTACAATTTCAAATTAAATCAACTGGCGAGACTACACACAGGTTAAGGGTATCGATCTTCAAATAATTAAAAAGGTTATTCTTATTTTGAAATTTTAGATTTTTGAAGGTGGTAATATTTTCCGATAAGAATAACCTATTCGATCAATAGTAGAATACTTATTTAAAAAATATCATTCATTTGTGGAGTTATGCCTTTAAATTCTATTTGTCGTTGTATAATTTACAACTTGGAACAAAACTATTTAGAAAGCAGGGATTTAATAACACCAAGCGTATTAATCTAAATTAATCTACCTACTTTTTATTTAAAGTAACAATTATAAAGTTCCATAATATACAGAATGATTTTTTGACTACAGGATCGACTATGAAATCGCGAAGAAAATAATATCAGCTGCTCCATACATTATTGGGCGCGTAACTCGAAAAAATGTAGCCAACATCTGATATTTTTTTTGCAATTTCATGGTCGGTCCCGTAGTACTACACGCCGTTAAAGTATTACCAACGTTTAAAAAATCACCGGTATGTGTACGTAAATCTTATTTTACTATAAATATTCGAAACCGCTGCGCATTTTTTATATAAATATTTAGCAAGAACCTATCCTACAAATAATTTCATCATAAATAAATTAATCAATAACATTTTCCAATAATTTACAATATTTTACATTAATGGTGTTTTGCAAACATTATTAGGTCTTTACATGTTTGATATGACATGTTCCTAGATTTTCTAGGTAGATATAGATACCTACACATTATTTTACATTAAGTATCTAGGTATAAACCAGGTACAGTTTTCGTAATAATTTTGATAATTATTTATGAAGGTAATTCGTACGGTACGACAAGTTGAAATAAAAAGTAAAAGAACAAGATATAATAGTTATTTTAGATACCAATTTGATATGTTCCAGCCATATCCACGATAGTCTTTGACAGTAACCATTTTTTATTCCTTCTTCGAATGAATTGTTAATACTGATATTATTTGTACTGATTACTTTATTTTTGTACGATGTACATTTTAATATTAAATGCACAATTATACGTACACCGTCTTTAATTTAAATAAATACGTTAGTCAGTTTGAAAATGTTTTAAGCATGCTTCTGAAAATAAATAGATATTTATAAGCTTCTTCTTAATATTTTGATTTATTAGATATTGTACTGAAGGTCACCTTCCAGTTTCAGATACTTCCGTTTTAAACTGCTATTTTTAACGCAGCCAATCTCATATAGATGAAAATAAAAAGAAATCCTAAAAGTAGTTAATAAACTTAGAGACAAATTCACGAATTCTATATGGTATAGTTGCTGCCAGATAAGATGGCAATAGCGGTCATTGCCCTGTCCCTGATATCTCTTTACACGAACTGAAACCATAAAACGTGTACTTATCGTTTCTTCTGTCAATGTTAAGGATCACAATCAATGTCAATTCAGGGGCTATTAACAGGTTTGTATAGGTTTTTAAAAGAAGAGATTCAATAAATGTATGTTGTTCAATGACCGCTATTGCCATCTTAACTGGCAGCAACTATAGAAACAATTAGCATGTTCTGTACAAATGCGGACATGAAAACTAGGTCACATTTTCACTGGCGTTAAGTCCTGAAAACTTTTCGAATAATATAACGTTAGTTTGCAGAATCGTGATTGTTTCATGACTATGTCGTGACTTCCTAACAACACTCATGACATTTTTCTTTTTATTTAATTTTTCTAAAAGCGTACAAATATACTTATAATCAGTTATGTTAACATTAATTTGAGACTCCGCCATTCCGATTTCTCTTCGCAAACACATATTTTATAACATCTTTTTACACAATATTCTTATATTCTATCTGTAGGTAATGTATTGTTGTAACAAATATGGCAAATTGAAGTTCTAAATAATAAAAAATCAATGCACGGCAATGTAATTAAAAACTAACATTCTAATACTGATTGAGGAAATTAAAACTGCCTGCGACGCTTCGACTTCAGTACACGACTACCTAAGAAACCACTTTACTTGGCCAATGCTACAATGGTTAGCTGCAGTAGAATCTCCTTCGGCGTCTATAAAGCGCAGGAGCAGGATACGAAGCCAGCTAGCGAGCGAGTGAGCCGAGCGAGCCTCTGTTCATACTTCGTTTCGGCTCTTTCGGTAGTTCGCGGTATAAACCAAAGTATGAAGAGAAGTGAAACGATACCTCGCCAGGCTCGCTCGTTCGCTAGCTAACGGTGTGGCTTGCGCTTAATTCAAGCATTCGTTGCACGATTTACAAAAAGCAATCAAATAAAGCTCCTCGCGCCCAGTTTATGGCCTCGGGCGAAGTTTCTTGCGTGAAGAGACACGCACGTGTTTCAGTTGGTTCCTTCGCGTGATCGTATCATCGCTCCGCAATTCGGGGGACGGCACCAACCATACCACGACAAAGCTAGCATTGTACCCAAAGACTATATTATATTCTCTATGATTGTACCAGAATTTTAAAGTCTCCTAAATTAATAAAGATTGATAGTGTTTTGTTAAAATCCTGGGATCTAGTCCAAGATTTCTTCCTGATCAGTCGCGCTTCTACCAGTAGAACGAGACAGTGGAGTTCTAATTTTACAAATTAAGATGGGTGATCTCGGACGCCGTGCGGTGACTCGTAGCCTTAACTTGCTCAAAACAATTTTTCTTTCAATTGATTCCTCTGAAGCCGCTGTCAGAAGACGTATGTCGCTAGAGCGTGCTGCTCGTGGGCAACAGATTATAGAAATTTCAATGAACTTCAAAAACCCAGAATCGTGTACTAAAGCCATCTTCAAGTTTACTGCACAGCGTACTTGCAGAAGTCGTGGGCCCCGGTACACTCGACGCTGGGCCTGTGTGTGGAGTCCCAAATGCCAGGGCCGCATCGCTGGCACATCCCCACCAGCGTGCAGGGGATCCGGACTAGCTGACGGAACTGGTGGAGCAGTCCTCTGGCCTTGCGAAGGATGAGGCGCCCGTCCATGTACATTGCTGAAAGATGATAAAAGCAAGTTTTAAAAATTGCTTCTCAGTCTTTGTGCTGCATGAGAAAATGTACCTGGCAGATTTCAAAGAAACGTCTTAGTTCACTTAAATCTTGTTTAAAATTAAAGTTAATGGTTGAACACTGTTCCGAGTTAGAACGTGCAAGGCCACAGATCGAACACGAAACCACGGTAATAATATCTACAGTATTGTATCTTCATACAAACGGTCGGAACGCGAGTCATATCTACACGCCTCGAGTCCAGGGACTGCATACCGATACAATTTTGATATCGATATCACATTATCGATATAAATACTGATATTTCGGTATCTCTTTATCGATATTGGTACCGATATTTTTATTCAGTATACTAATATATATACTTTAGTGTGCCTATATCAGTATCGATACCGATACTAAAATACCGATAAATTACCAATAAATACCTTTTTCCGCGGCCGCGTCATCTTTGCGATTCACGCCATCCGCTCCCGGCCCGCCTAGGTACGGTCGTACGTGTGATACCTACGTGAATTTTGGTTTCTGGTGATTGGTGCTTCAAGATGGCTGGATTGACTAGTTTGTATTTTTTACCTTTAAAGTTTTTTTTTTTTTCGTTTATTTCTAGACCGGAAAGGCATGTAAGCACCACGAACGAATAAAACATGATGAACACAAACATCGAATACGAAACATTTGGTTCGTACGTGTGGACGTAGATTAGCCAAGCGAACACGAACACTATACCTACGAACACAGTTCGGCTTGTGTTGACGCTCAACCACCCGGCTCTCTTTAGTAGCCATGGATAATGGATTCGCCATTGGAAGTGGTCGACAGCGAAGTAGCCAAAAATATTTTGCGATTCGTAAGATTCACGAAATATTGTTTCCAAAAGAAGATCCTATGTGGTGAGAAACAGTTTTGTACAAAAAGTACAAAAACCGAAAACAAGATGATGCGCCGCGCCGCCCCGCGCTCTCTCCTCGAGTTCGGTACGAATCTAGAACGGACGGAAAGCGCGCTAGTTTAGGTATTTCGTTCGTATTATTAAAAAAAAAAAAAAACATTTTGAAAATTTCAATGTGTGTGTTGTGTTTGTAATTTCAGTTAGATATATTATACTGTTTTGTCATTATTCAAAAACCAATTACCTTCCGTGAAGTATTTATCAGACGGCACGGTTGGCGCAGTGGCTGAGCGATTGACTGCTGCGCTTCGTGTCGCGGGTTCGATTCCCGCACGGAACAAATATTTGTATGGCCTACAGGTAGTTGTTCCGGGTCTGGCTGTTTGTGTATGTGAGCTTAAATGTTTGTAAACGCACCCACGATACAGGAGAAATTCCTAGTGTGGGGTAGGTAGTAGGTAGGTAGTAGGTAGGTGGTAGGTAGTCGGTAGGTGCGTATCTCCTATAGACTTACTCAGGTACTTACCGGGCACGGTTGCTTCGGTGAGTACCTGAATAAAATTGGGCGAGAGGCCACAGCAAATTGACATCATTGTGGAAGCAACCTGGACTCAGCACAGCACACGCTCGAGGAGTGCCCTGCATGGGACTCTGAACGACGGGTCTTGGTAGCCAAGATCGGGCAAGACCTGTCTCTGCCAGCCATAGTTGGGGCTATGCTGGTGGAGTCTGACAACTGGAGGGAGGTGACCTCGTTCTGTGAGACCGTGATGGTTCAAAAGGAGACTGCCGAGCGGGATCGTGAGAGAGCCGATCCCATTAGGAGAAGAAGTCGTCGGGGAGGCAACCGCCTCGCCGCTTAACACGCCGAAACCCCGCCTGCATTAACTAAAGCAGGTGGGACACTGGGTCACGGGTGTCCAGAGTAGGGACTCTGTGCGCTCACCAAGTGACCTTGGATATCACCGGCAGCACAGTGGTCACGTGCTGCCGTGCACACTTGCACAGCGAGGCTCAGGGGAGATCTCTGCATAGTCGCCCCAGGGATGTGCCTTAACAGGCGTTGCACAGAGGGGGCTCTGGACAGGTCTTTAAAGAGGAAACGGTGCCTCCTCTCATGTGTGGATGGTGACCACCGGGGTGGTTTTAGTGCGGTAAAAATCCCACACTCCCCGGTCTTATCCCCAAAGACCGGTCGCCTTTTGAAGGTTTCCCCCCGAAAACAAAACAAAAAAAAAAAAAAAAGGTAGTCGGTAGATAGTAGGTAGGTGGTAGGTAGTAGGTAGGTAGTAGGTAGGTAGTAGGTAGGTAGTAGGTAGGTAGTAGGTAGGTAGTAGGTAGGTAGTAGGTAGGTAGTAGGTAGGTAGTAGGTAGGTAGTAGGTAGGTAGTAGGTAGGTAGTAGGTAGGTAGTAGGTAGGTAGTAGGTAGGTAGTAGGTAGGTAGTAGGTAGGTAGTAGGTAGGTAGTAGGTAGGTAGTAGGTAGGTAGTAGGTAGTTAGTAGGTAGGTAGTAGGTAGGTAGTAGGTAGGTAAAGGTGCATTGCAAGGATCAGCTAGTAAATTATATTACTAAAGGTTAAGTAATAACGATGCAGCACGGCATCAAACGAACGCAAATTACGTATCACTTCCTCGGTTTTTTTTTGTAGGATTAGATACGATCAAATGACTCCTCCCGCCCTGTTCATTACGGACTTACGGTACGTACATGCGAACAAAGTGTTCGTTATTATAACTAGAAGACGGGATATTTACGAGTACCTTGTTTATTGTTTGGTAAATATCCCGTCTTCTAGTTATAATAATTTTAGTGACCATGAAAGTTTAAAATCTTATAAAGTGTTCGTTGTTCATGTTCACCATGTCCTTGTTCGTTGGTGTGTGCACGCCTTTAAAGTGTCTAAAGTCTAGTCTGCATATTATATTATAAATACCAATTTGCCTTATTTCCGTATAAAGGTAGATAAGTAAGTAGCAATATTGTAATCTAAAGTTAAAATTTGAAATTGTTAGTTGTCCTACGGCAATACAGCAAAAATACAGAAGCTAAGCACCACGGCGTCGGGCGTACACGCTGCGTTTGATGCACTGCACTGTTGCCGTTCCGTTTCGGGCCGAGATAGCGCGCCGTCCGCGTGACGGGCGATCTCGCAACTTCGCGTTGCAGCCTGATATCAGTACTGAGTATCGATATAATTATCGATAATTTTATATGGATATTCAAATAACTGATACAAAATATCGATATTTACCCCAGTTATCGATTCTGGTATTGGTATTTTCTTTAAAATATCGATATATTTCGGGTATCGATATCAGTCCCTGCTCGAGTCTAGTACCCATTTAGTACCCAACAAGTCACGAATGCGCCGCACTAACGAACGAACGTTGTGATAGTTTTGTAAGCAGTAAGCGTGCGATTTGTGAATATTTGATTGAAATAAGAATTTGTTATTTCGTAATTTGTTTAATTTTTAATAGGTAGGTGTTTCGCTTTTTACAGGAAGTAAAATAACTGGATTAATTAATAAATAAGTGGAATAAGTGGAGGGTGAAAAAAGTGACACACAAGTGATTTAGGTACCTACGCTCGCGTTAAAAAGTCTCGAATACAATTTAAAATCTACTAAACAAAAGACACAACTTGTATTTTTTATTGAAAACACTTCTTATTTCATTCACAACTATCTTATTTTTTTTAAATAAAATATATAATATTTACAATCTCAAAACTAAAAAGAAACTCAACTAAGTGGATGAAATTAAAATACTGTAAGCGCGGCAGCCTTATCGCTTGCGAACGTAGCGCCCGGCTGTAGGTAGGTAATTATTTCAAGGATAGGGCCAAGTCACAATACTGTATATATTTATACTGTGACGAAACGATCCGACATTCACAACCCTGTATCTGGTCTCTTAAAAGGACCATCATTCTTAATAAAGCCTTCTTGGTAGATGATGAGTCATTCAGTGAATGCTAGTGGTAGAAGAATGAAATAAAAGTGGTTACGTACCTAAAGAACTAAAGTGCAGCAGCATCTCGTCAGTATTGAGGTCCTGGGCGATGACGTCGTCCGCGTACACAGCGATGATGGCCAGGCACAGGAACAGATGAAAGTAGTCCGTCTGGTAGTTGGCCCAGCAAGCCTCCCACATTCGAAGCGCAACTGCCTCAGTGAACTCGCGCTTGAAACATCTGGAATGCCACAAAGGTACCAGATAAGTAGCTGCATAATGGTCAGCGCATACGAGGGTAGGGACGGCAGAGGAATTTATCTTTACACAACGGAAATTCATACGTAGCTAGATTTATTTTCTCTTACTAACATTCTTCACACAACGATTTTCTTGGTAACACTCGTTGAAAGAGTTTTCTACAAAGAAACTTTCAATCGCTTCCATGCGAATGAAAAAGGTCGGGCGCCATAAAAGGCATCTGATAAAATTGGATGTTATACTTTGTCAAATGCAAAATGACAAAGGATCTAACGTCTTCTCCTAAGAATAATTAAATTCTATCTAGCTTTGCCTCTCTTCGTCGCTTGGAGCGGGGATTTGCGGTGGGTTCAAGATGAATGAAGAACAATGATCTAAGATTTTAAACTTTCATGGTCACTAACCTTATTAACAACAGCGTAGTAATAACAGCCGCTCGGATCGATATTTAGGTTAAGCCGCGCTTGCCTAGGTTGGTCTGTGGATGGGTGACCACCCATTACATACCGAGTTTCCTCCGTGCCTCGGAAAGCACGTTAAGCCGTTGGTCCCGGGTGTCATTTGTAGATCTTTGACAGTCGTTATAGGTAGTCAGTGGCCCAAAAAGTCTGACAACCAGTCTTACCAAGGGGTATCGTATTACCCAGTACTAACTGGGTTGTGGAGGTCAGATAGGCAGTCGCTCCATGTAAAATACTGGTATTCAGCTGTATCCGGTTAGACTGGAGGCCGATCCCAACATAGTTGGGAAAAGGCTAGGCAGATGATGATGGTCACTAACCTTATTATCACTAGAAACGGGATATTTACCATGTTTAATTGTTTTCTTTGAGTTCCCGATATTGAATAACAATGATAACAATGACTAACAATCACAACACACACTCAATAAAAATGAGTTTTATAAAAGTGGCCTAAAAAACCTCAAGTGGTTAAAAAAACTACTCGACACGACTTAAAATTTTCAACGCCATTCCTTAGCTAAGAATATAACAACTGGAGCTCAAACGTTTTGTTCTATTGATTTAGCTTAGGTTTTTGATGGCAATTCTTCGAAAAACAACCGATTCCTGGAACGAGGAAAGTGTTATAAAATTGGGCACATCTAAGTATCGTGCAGTCGATAATAAATGTTTGATACCTCTACGAGCTCTGTGTAAAATAGGTCTTACCACAGTGTAACTGTTGTCGATAGGGGTTTAACAGAATAAGTATGGGGGACTTGCACCCCCATGGTGCACGTTTTTGCTCTCCAGTAGTACCTACTACTACCTAGATACTTACAGAAGTATCCAACGATGACAGAACAGTAACTCCATAGCGTCGACATGTTTTTCCAAATGCTTGTAGAAATGTGGCAACATTATCCTTATTAGTTCACGTAGATAGCTCTGAAATTAAAAGGTGGTGCGTAGGAATATTCAATAACGTCATAATAAAAATGTTTATATCATAATATCGTTGTAATCAGACTGGTATAGAGAATGATAAGATAGGATTGTATCTGTGACTCAGTATAGATATTGGTCAGTTGCAAAAAGGATCAAAATCTACCTATATCCAGCAGCTTAGACTACGTAGAGGAGGAGGTGGAGGTAGGTACCGATAATTCAGGTACACATGTGTTTAAAGCCATATAGATTATCGTCAGTTATAAAAAAACAACTATTCCATACTATACTAAACTAGGCTAGGCAGGTACTACAGAATGATCTTCATGAAATTCAGCAGAATTGAGGATTCTTTATCGATATCTTATTCTTTTAACACAAAAAAAAAAATATTCTATTCTATTCATGTTAGATAAGCATCTGGTTAAAGGCAGTTTACGAAAAGCTAACAAGGCTTTATTGATTTGGCTTCAAAGCTCGCATAAATAATAAATTCCAGTCGGTAAACAACCGACTCGACGTACTTAGAAGTAACGATCAACTAAATTGAGGTATAATTCTTCTGTAATTCTTTAAACTGAAGAGCACAAAATCGTGTTTTGAAGTTTGGCTGGACTGAACTCAATTAAACACATTATGCTAAGGAAAATTTCACATGGTTTTACCCACTAGGTTTACCCAAGTCGCATTTTTTTCGCAAGACAACTTTATTATGTACCTATTAATAAATATTATTAAGCCTTAAACATTATGTTAGAAAGAAAAAAAGCCGACACCAACGAAGCTAGACGATAACTATTCGTTTACCTACATTATTGGACAGTAAACAGTTGTATCTTACAAGATTGTTATCCATATCGTTATCAGTTGGCGTGCACACGAATATGGCCCTCTGCATCAGCCCAACGAAACACCAGAATGCTTCGGCCTCACATTTTATCTCGCAGAGTACTGGAGCTAAGAGATCACTCATTCCTTGTGTATAACTGTAAAATAAATTAAACACTTAAAGAAAAAACACCTATGGTGTAGGTCCTACGCATAAAATAATAGAGGTTGCCTGTACATATGAATCTATAAACAGAGAGAGAAAAGTGAGGAAGTAGCGTGTGAGACAGAGATGACTGACCTTTAAACGTTACTTATAATGAACTTTGGCTAAGCATTACTCAAAGAGACGGCAACATGGCTTAAAGTTCGTCTACACGCTCAATCTTGCATGCGCAAAGAGTTAGTGCAAAAATTGGCGGAAGAACTGCATGGTGTTGGTGTCTACACGATAGCGACTTACATGTGCAAACGGTTTGTGCAAAAATAGGCACAAACACTATATAGCGTTTTATATATTAATGAGTAAGTAATATTGTACCGTCTTCACGTACATGCTTTAATTGTGCAAATCAATTTTGTACAAACTAGCGTTTTGTGCTAGGCATTTGTGCGGTACCTATACCATTTTGAGTATGTTTGCTTGTACAAACAAGAATTGGTGCAAATAAGATTGAGCCGAACCTTAAGCCAAAACACGATTATAAATCTGGTCCTAAGTGTGATTAACAAGAATTCAGTAGAATTGGTTATCTCAACATTAAATCACTTCTCTTCTCCCTCAAATTAAGCCCAAACTGCGCAGAAAATAACCCGCTTTCTCAATCGGGTAATAGTAGATATCTTGGAGGCCAGCAATGTGCAAATGGACATATAAAAAGTAAAATCGTTCTGTAAGATGGCCTTTATGTTCGATTCAAAAACAGAATGATGTAGGTAGGTCTTGAATGCGAAACAGCTCCAAACGTAAGGGCTAATGACGCTGCGTTTCCAAGTACCTAACTGCTCATTCATTTAATAGTACCTACTGTGTGGTATAATAAATGTTTAGTATGGAACAATGAACGTCGCAATACGGTATACAAAGCTTTTGCGTTCAATAACTGGTGATTAACAGAACAAAACAATAAAATTCATTATTATCTTACCCTAAAACAGGATTATAAACAGCGTAGTTCAACAGTATATTCTTCATAATTTCTACGTTGTAATTATTATCTCCAGCGAAAAATGGGTTGCCTCTGTCCGTTCTAACCACATCTTTCTCTATCACACATTGCACTGTTTTCCAGAAAATTGCATGTTGTTCAGGAGTCATCTTTTCCAGTCTTCTTCTCGAAATTTCTTCGTATTCTCTCGCCCTGATCTGTAGAATTATCTCTCTTTCGTCGTAAGTAGAATTGTATGGGTAGCAGTGTAAGAGGAAAGGCCAGACTTCTCTCCTTAGTTCCTTGTCCAGTCCTCCGAAAAACACGCATTTCCTCAAAAAGAGATCATCTTCGATAACTCCCTTTCCATTCATAATCTTCCCGTAGAAAAGTTCTGGAGATATTTTGGGAAGTTTCCCTTCTTCAGGATGTTGTTCAGACTTTTGTACTTCCGGACGGCATACCATAAAATGACGGTAAGGCAGATTGGGCTCTTCGGAACCTGCGGACACAGTGCCTACTTACGTTAGCAGAATTCCAAGATACTATAATAAAATTCTAGTAGTCTTTTTACCTGGAGTAAGTTTGATGTTGTGTAGCAACGAGTGCCACCGATGGAGCATTTGAGCCAAATGATCCAGGCCACCATGGTGGAAATGAAGTATTTTGTACTGGGACTCCCGGGAGGCCACCACTAACTGCCCGCATGTGCAGTTGTCATCGTTGAAGAACAGCCGCAGCGACCGCATCTGGCTCAGGTCAACTGAGAACCTGGTGAAGGGAATTCTAGATAAATAGAAGAAGATTAAGTTGGAGTGTCGTGTTATAAACTAATACCCGTCTTTCCTATCTCTAAATAGTGCTGAGCTGGACGTTAAAAATCCAACAGTGCGTTTAGCTACGCATTTAAATGTAACCTAGCAATAGTACAATCACCAGCGCATCAAGTCACCATAAACTATCGATTTTGAACTTAACCACCAACAGTTTATGGTTTAAAATCATTAGGAGAAATTTGACAGCTTGCGATAACTTGATGTGCTGGCGACTGTACAAACGGGCATAAACATTTTATCATCCCAGAACCGCACAAGAACCTATCACTACCAACGCATATAAAATCACCAAGAAACCATAAAGAAAATAGCTCCTTTGGTACACATTGGCAGTAAAAGTGTTATCCGATCTAGATGCGCGTTTTCATGCGGCACTAATGCACGTAAAGAAAGAAGACTTGAGAAAAACTCGAAGCAAACGTTACAAGCTGTTACATGTAAATGATCCTAGTCGCGAATCGTGTATCTCCCACGCAAACCGCAATATTTAACACTCCGGGATAAAGATTAATGTCTTCTACGTTAGCGATAAACTTAGACGGTAGCCGTCGTATCTAAGGAGTAAGACTGGCCGTATTAAATCTGAGTTTCTGTTTGGTTTAGTTATCTAAATCTGTAATAGCATACTAAAATGGGGTAGGTGTGCATTACCACCACTGCCTATAAAGCGTTGAAAGAAAACATCGTGAGGTATAGTTCTGTTCAAACTTTATGCCGGCTCGGAAGTTAGCTGCGAGTGGCGGTCTGCGCAGGTAGGTATAACGGCTCTAACTTTATGGAGGCTCGAACATCTAACATCAAACTGCGCATTACACAATTTTAGGTATCAGCGGGGCGCAGAGGACCATCGTCTTGACTGTATAATGCACAGACCGTCACTCGCAGCTAATTCTGAGCCGCCATAAAGTTTGAATAGAACTATACTACCGAGTTCACAGACGGTCGACCACTTTTCAACTTTATAATTTAGGGCATAAGATTGAAAAGTGGCAGACCATCAGTGACCTCAGTATTAGTAGTACTTACATATTTGTCTAACATCCATCAACCCACCCTAGGCCCGCGTAGTGGATAACGGCCTTTCTCTGACAGAAGGCATACACCTATTCTAGCTTTGCGATTTAGAGTGCCATTGGTTGATTACGTGTTTTGTAGTTTTACTGCCTGTGCTCAGAATCTAAGACACGAAATCTCATGTATTCCTATAGTATTTGGTTACCAAAATGGAGAGAACAGAGTTTTACACTATCCTGCACTCAATTTATACAATAAATACTTCACTCTATAACGATTATCAATTTCTAGTTACCTAATGCGGTATTGACGTCCGGAATCAGGTCAGCGTATAAATAAGACGCTGAACTATAACTCGGTTACTCGGTACCCTATCATGTATGGCACGCTCCTTACACGATATATTAATTAAGTTATCGAGCCACTACATGTTCGCTGATCCCTTATTACATGAGGAGTTAATAAAAGGGTAAATCCTGAGGGTATTAATGAAGGTGAGAATTAGAATCATGTTCCGCAAATGAAATTGTGTTGGAATGTTCACTTGATAACACATTGCAATGGCACAAAAGAGGGGAGACCCATTCTCAGCAGTGATTGGAACAAGTCTGCGACTGATGATGATGGTGATTAACACATTGCAAGTGAATCAGTTCTTCTATGCCAACGTTTCCCAACTACGAGTATGTTGGGGTCGGCTTCCAGTCTAACCGGATGCAGCTGAATACCAGTATTATACATGTAGCGACTGCCTATCTGACATTCACAACTCAGTTAGTAATGGGTTATACGATACCCCTTGGTAAGACTGAGACTGGTTATCAGACTTTCAGGATACTGAATAACTGCAACGACTGTCAAAGATCTAAAATTGACAGCCGAATCCAACGGCTTAATGTGCTTTCTGAGGCACAGAGGAACCAACCACCACGGACCAACCTAGGCAAGTGCGGCTTAAACTGAAGATCGACCCGTTCAACTATGCCAGTTAATCTGGGATATTATGTGGGATGGGTTGGGTTATTAATTAACCCATGCCCTAACAACTAAGGACTTTCTCTGGCTTAGTGCCAGCTAGCTTAATTATGTTGTTGCATTTAAAAAGATAACACGACCAACTGTTTTTAAAACAATGTCTAGCCTTATTCAAAATCGAATTATAGCTCAGGATTACATCAATTTGTAAATATGACCTTCATTGTATTCGCAATTAGAAGAAATGCACACTCGGACGACAAACTTAACTCGACTAACTTAATCCTTAGGGGATTGGTCGACTTCAGTCGAGAACCATTTTTTCAAAGAGTTGTTTTACAATTTTCACTTGATAACACTTCATTACAAGACAAATACATTCTTTGCCAGTAAATATTGGTATTATAATATGGGAAATATTATGAGAATGTTGAGATGGATGTGTGGATGTGACAAGAATGTCACATCCACACATCCATCCAAGTCAGGAATTAATATATTAGAGGAAGTTTGAAAGTAGCGCCTGTTACAAAAAAATTGAAAGGAAGTCGTTTGTCTTGGTATGGACATGTAATGAGGAAGGATGAAACGCATGTGACTAAAAGAGTGATGGACATGAATGTTGATGGATGGAGATGGAGAAGAAGGCCAAAGAAAAGATGGTGATGAAAGAGAAAAGAATAAATGATGCCGTGACGTCTGACAGAGGAGAATGGAAGAAGAAAACGTGTTGCACCGACACCAAGTAGAATGGTACAAGGGCCGGAAGACGATGAATATAGCTATTATTATTCATTATTATTTATAAAATAACTCAAGCCACAACAACTAGGCAGGACTGACGCTGGCTTGGTGCCACTGCTAAGTTATTGTGTCTAAAAGGGTACCTACCTAGGTACTGTTTATAAAACATTTCTAGTTATTCCAGCCTCTTTAAAAATGTATTCTATTATAAAATAAAATTGATATTATAGTGTATATTCATAGCTTAAAGAAATGCAAACAGAACGACGACAAACTCTGACGTAAGTGCATGCCTCAATAACACTTTGACCTTTACATTTTCTAGATTTATCCAGTCGAATAACGTAGAATTTTATGTCCAATATGGCTCGTTCATTCTATGGTTGCTTAGCATTCAAGAGGGGTGAAGTTTTGAGGGTATAAATGAGTTGTACGAGCAATAATGACATTCTTGGCACGGCATGTGGCTGGAAGAATGCAATCGGTCGGCGATGGGAATAGGGGTGCGAGTATGCGACCTTGGAAACGCCTTTCAACAAGGATCGGTATAATAAAGGTTAATGGCAAATAATTAAATTACATTTGCTGCTACAGCGACGATAAGTCCACAGCTAAAGCCCATTATACTTTTCAGTCATCAACATTAGCCTAGCCGTCTGCCAACCTCGTCGGAGTCGACTTTCACTATAACCGGATTCTGCTGACTATCAGTATTCTTTACATGAGCGACTGCTGATCTGATCTCCACAGCACAGTGACTGGGTAATTCGATATCCTTTGGATAGACTGGTTGTCTGGCTTCTGACTATCCGTAACCTTTAAGCTTATAAAACGTTTTTATACGAGTACTAAGGCACAGGACAAAACGTTTCGGTAGTTCGGTCAAAATTTCTAAATATTGTAAAGACATTCTTGATATCGTCTGATAATTAGTGCTGATTTTTAAACCAGCTTTCGAATACTCCTAGACGTGAACCTTAATGACGTCATACTGAAAAACCGTGGGTACTAAAGAAACAGCTGGCATTCACACACGTTGGTGATGATGAATAAACTTCTCAAAACAAACTACCTATGTATTGGCTAAACAATTAACATGTTTATTAACAAAGTATACCAAAATTGTAAACAGTTTCTGACTTGCCGTGAAAGATTGGAAAGAACTTGCCTTAAAAAATGAAGTGATCACCTACTCAACCCAAATGTATGGGACAGCTGATAATTTTCTCGCATTTACGATATTGGACCAAGAAAGCTCTTCAGCATGATGGTCTGCAGCATATCCTTTCAATTTCATATGACTATACCCTTTCTGTTACACCTTGTATAAGAAGATAATAAATGCGAAAGTTTGAATGGATGGATGTTTGTTACTCCATCACGCCAGAACGGATCACTAACCAGCACTGGGCCCACATGGTGGATTAGGCTCCTACCTCTCAAAAGCAGAAGATATAATTATATGGCCCAGTAGTGGGAACGTTATTGGGTTATTATATGCTCCTCTGTCAACAAACACAAGAACAGTCTGCGATTTTTGCATCGAGGCTCCTATATGAGGCAGACGAAAATGGGGCCAACTTGCTGAAATAGGATAATTTTAAACGAATGATATTTTTACATTTGGAGCTAAAAATAAAAGGATTTTACGACATTTTAACAAGCAGACAAGCAATCGTTATTGACAGCGAGTGGGCGTCCTCGACCCGTCGCCCGTCATCCCTCGAGAGCCCTTGCGTGTCACGGATTTATTTATTCAACCAGTTCGCTAAACTGAAAGGCTATTTATAGATAATTCTCTGTTCTTTGTACTTTGGACGTAAATGGAGAATATTCCTGTCTCATTGATGTCTCCATTAATTATAAATTCATGCCTTATGCCCAAAATGTATCCTTGTGGTATCCCTATCAGTTGATTTACTGTACAATTCTACTTGTAAATATCTTTTGGGGATCTCAAGAGCCTTTCTTAGATTATAATCTTCCACTTCATTCTCAAATACTAAATCCCTTCTAAGTAGGTAACTCAAGTTAGCATTGGATCCAAGAAAATAACAACCGTGAACAGCGAATTCGTGATAATTATCTAGGGAAAGGTGAAGAATGGGGTGATCAGATCTACGTGTTAGTGTATTTTTGACCATTGAAACGAAGATTGGAGCTCACAATGGCGAGAGATTTAATTCTACAGACCGAAAACAATGGTAGCCTCAGAACTAAAAGAAATTTAACTGGTTTTTTTTTCGTTCTATGGTGAAAGCTGTGTCTTGTATCTAATAATTCAGGTTCGTTCGTAGATTTTATGGAAAATTCAGTAGAGATTTCGAGATGTCTTTGGCATAAGCTTGTCGGATTGGGAACTTAACTCTGTTTTTTTTTGGTTTAAAATAATTGCAGGGAATAATAACGGGTAGTAGTATCCTTCCATATTTACTGTACTGTTTATATTTTTCAAGTAAGTAGTTATTTGGAAAACATAAGCAGTAGATAATCACAATTCCGGTGGCATCAGTAGGTACCTACTATCAACTTAGTAACTAGTAGATCCGGTAAGTAAGATAAAACTAAACATTGAGCAGTGTGAAACAGCGTACAGAATTCAAGAGCATTGCTCAAACATAAACCTACATTATGTGAATAATCACGAGCCGCTACGTGCATAATCACCGACTTCGCATAAAATCTACATTAAACACATGTGTAGATTACTCGATTTTTTTCGATAGGTAGGTACATAATTAGGTACTATATACTTATGCAGAGGGTAACTCTAGGACTGTTGACGTAAGTAGGTCGGTCTTACAGCGGACACGGAATGATCTAAAATCGCTAAAACCGGTAGTAATAAAAATAACCATAAAAAAACAACTAGAAACCACAAAATGTATTTGCTTAAAAAAAGATATCCACTAGTGTATAACATAACAGGTGGCTAGTCAAAATTTGCTAACAGCAACTTAATTTCTGAAAGTCCATCACTCGCATGAACAAGTTGACATATACATAAATTATTAAAATACAGAGGACTCACCTTCGACATTTCAAAGGAGCTCGCCTTTGTGGCACTGGTGAACTGTGAACACTGTCAGGAAACACCAAATTGTGTTTCAAAGCCAAAAACTCCGGAGTACTCATCCAATTTGGGTTGCCCTCGTCACATGAACTCATTGACAGTGACCTAATAAACCTGTCCCCCGACAGGGAGTCAGGGGTCAAATCTACGTTCTCTATTGTTGGATTAGCGATTGTTATGTTCACCGACGTCATCGACTGTGATCTCACGTGTTGTTTGTCGTACACAAATACCTCATCCCTGGACTCATCCTTCTCAAAACTACTGAAAACATTTTCCTTTACAGAATCTATTGACTTCACTGTAGGCTTAGAACTAGACGACAACTCGTCCTGAGTCGTATCATTGGGAGTGTACCTTGTATCAGACGATTTTATACTTTGTTTATCAGAGTTAGAATTTAAACTCGTAGTTTCTGAAGAATCAGAAAATGCATGTTCGTTGTTAGCGTCCATTTTAGCGCTGTTCATATTACAGCGTGATTTGGGTATTTCCTTTGGATTCGCCGGTTTACCAGTAACTACTAACTCATCGCTCGGACTGGTTTCTACGGCCGAAGGACATTTACGCAGCGTTGAATTCGGAATCCAGTTGAGGAAAAGCGTCGGTCGTTTGGCATTATTATGCTGATCTGTAAAAACTTTAGTAGTGACTGTGAGGTATCCTGGATGGTGTACAATATCTAGTTCATGCCTGGCGACAGTCGGTGGATGCACGCACACATTGTTCTTGCAAAACAATATTTCGTTGTCGACGTAATCGGGGGGTTCTTCGTTCTCGTCGAACTCCAAACCGAGGAAGTAGCTCGAAGCTCGTTTCAAAAGTTCTGGCAGCGGCATCTCGCTGCGGGATATGTTCACATTTCCTTAAATATTAATGCACGATTTATTTACTGCGGCGCGTTATCACTCGCGACAACCTCATTCAAGCGAGGCTGTGTGGGTACTACGCGCATGTAAACACCTACACAGTTATGTTGATAACGCCGTATTGATCGGCCAGTGCGAATAGGACCGCCCGGCATCGCAGCGCGCTCGAACCAACGTCACAGCTGTGTCACTCTTTACTATACTCTTTGGTCACTCTTTAACTTGAACGGGTAGCACGTGTGTCAACGGTCGCTTTGCACTGAGAATCGATTGAAGCACTAATGCTCGTAACATATAATTATGCAATATGAAAAGTATTACTGGGCGTATTCCGTTGCTGCTTCGAGCCGCCAAATTCAAGCTTGAAGCCTTGTTGGCGTGTATTAACAGACCCCATTTGGAAAACATTAAAACGTCTAGTACCTTTGAGTAACAGCTGTTGCTATTCTTAGTACTAGCATACCTAATTAGCCACACAAGGCTTACCTACAGCTATGCTGCATGGGGTCAACTTTAACTAACCATTTACTTTTTCCTGAGACAAAGTCTGATTTTGAAAGTTAACTTTATAGTTAAAAGGTCACATAGTGACCTGTTGTTAAAAATCGAATTAAAAGTTTTTATTAAATATGGTTGAATTTTAATAAAAAGTTTATTTACAATCCTAACTTATGTAACAATATTTTGCTGTTTTTTGTTGAAAGGCAAGTAAGTATGTTTAAATGAAGAAGATAATCTTGTTAAGAGTACGTCAAGGATTCCAACCTCAGCACTACTACGAGGAACTCTTATGTATAGTATCTATATCTATCTACCACTGACGTAATATCTATCTATCTACCATCTTCTTCTATCTTTCCTCTTTCGATGTTTTCTCTTCTTGCTTCTTCTATCTGAAGGTGCCTACCTACTATAACAGAATAGTAGGGTCCTAGTTTATTTTTAACATGGGTATTCTTTCTGTCTTTTTATCTTGCCTATCTTTGTCTCAATTTAAGTTGTTTTTCAAACAACATCGCGGACCTTCCGCCGCGGATGGTCTGCGCATGTCATGTCTACCAAATCAGGTGAAGCTAATTGCTATCGGTTCCATTTTCTGTATTTCACGCTGATAATATAATGGACCAAAGCTAGTGTTTAATTAAATTAGCAGAAAAAGGAGGTAGCAGAATAATGAATCATACTTTCGATAGCTTAGATATTTTTTTATGGGTCTGGTGTGTCCCACCACTGCAGGGCAAAGGCCTCCCTTCCCTCTTTCAATTTATCTCAGTCTTTGGCTATTTGGGCCCAATTAATTCTATTATTGTTATGATTTTAACGAGAAAAGTAACTATGCGTGAATTCAGGCCTTTCGGCGGCCCATCGACAGGCTGTTTTTCAACCGATGTGCCAATTATTATAATAATAGTCGTCCTGACAGTTTTCGGTCACGGCCATCAATCTTAGCGGAGATTAGCCATATCGCAGGCACAAGTGCAGTCTCTTCTCTCACCCTAATAGTCCGATGGGACACCAATCCGACAAGACCGGAGAGAGATCGAGTGCAGGACCAATGGCTTAACGTGCTTTCCGAGGCACGGGGGTATCTTACATACCGCCAATTTCGAAACTGAGCTGCTACTGAGAAATTCGTAATGGAAAAACCCAATATCACTTTTGGTCGATCCGGGAATCGAACCCAGGACCCTACGCTCAGCAGTCGCACTTGCAACCGTGAGACTAAAACGGGGCGAAATACGCTTTGATATTAAATAGGTTGGCGGATTAGATTTGAAAAGAAGCTTGAAATTTGGCTACTTTCTAATATTACCTATAGTGAAATTTTACCCGCATTTCTTGTACCTATTAGTTTACCGGCTTTCATATCCTCGGTCCACGGCACTGAGAAATTAACCCTGGGTTCCACACTGATTCATATTGTTGAGCCGTGCTTCTCGGAGCTGTTGATGCTTGTAAACTCGCTTGCCCAAATACTGACCAACCCGACAATCCATATTCCCAGAGACGGTGAGACGAGCCGCTCCGCAGGGTAGTTTTTTTTTTTTTTTTTTTCAGTTCAGCACCATTTCCTCAACAGGTCTGCTACTACTGCTAGGCGTGCGCGCCTGCTGGCTGTGGGTAATTAGGAGTCAGAGCTTTGGCTTCACGCACTACCGTTCTCGACCATAAGCGGTTTGTTCGACGACGCCACTTTCCGCCGCGCTGCTTTATAACGTGCACTCGAATATAAACGACATCATCCCGATGAGTTCTTGTCACCGTCGGCGTTCCAGCTGTATTAGAACTCAGTGGCTTACGATTTTTTTTTTTAAATATCGCAAATCCAACAGGAGTTTTAAGTTTACTTTATTTTTTTCAAAAACTTTGTGAGTTTAAAGAAAAAACTAAATGTTATATGTATATGTTGAAATGTTGAATTTTGCGATATTTCAAAATAAATTAAGTTAAAAATCAAGGATGAGTAGTTGGGGCTGAAGAGAGCCAATGCCCCTGCATCACGATTTACACTACACCTGCTGTACGAAGATTTGCTAGTGGCACAGAGCTAGCGCTATTCCACGCAGACAAGCTGCCTCCGACGAAGATGCGCACTTGATTCCTCGATGTTTGTCAATTCCGTACCGTTTCGTTTGAATAAACTACTATAAATAAGCGTAATGACCTCCTTTCGGCCGGCAAACGATGCACCAAACACCCTTTATACAGGGTGGACATCGACGCACAAACGATTACCACGTATTCAGTACTTCATTCCGAACGCCCCCACAAAGAAACTTTTCATCGGTAAGCTTAAAAAAATCAGCTGTTCCATAGATTTTGACATTGATTTCAATGTCAAAATCTATGGAACAGCAGTTAAGAAAATTTAGCACTTTCTCGAAAACTGGTTCTTATCGCACTACGATTACAGAGGTAGACCCGTGAATTTTTAATATTTTTCCGCACACGTACGGAAATACAAACCACCGATCCGGCCTCATAATACAAACACAAACATAATATATCAATGTTCGATGCTGTTCACGGAAACGCGGGGCGTGAACCGGCGCGTGCGACGCCGCGGGCTCCGTCGCGGGTATCGCTACGTTTCACACGCCGCTTCTCCGTGAACAAAGTATTAAAGGAACTGGCTGGCCGCAAAGCTGCTTATTTATTTATTTATCACAAACACTACTAACATTACAGAAAATTCCTAATGTGTTAGCGTGGTCCTTAATTAAACTATCTTATTAACTATGTTAAATAACATAACACATACAATATTGTTTTTGTGATTTAATTCAGAGAGCAGGAAAATAAATCGATCCTGTCAGCAGTGTCATTTAGTGCGTGCAAGGCGCGCGGCATTGGCGCTTTGCTGAGCAAGTTGGTTCGTGCGCGAGACACTGCAAGTAACCGTGGCTTTCGGCGCCGCAGTACATAATTGTCAGGCACATTTAGACATATCTCCTTCAAAACACCGGAATTATAGGTCTTACCTCGTAATAGTTTGAATACATATGTGGTTATCGCTATAATACCATACCGATAACGAATAAGGTTGGGTACGCACGACGGCCAATCAAGCTATACAAAACCAGTTTATGCGCATCTCTCATTGTATAGGAAATCTATACAAAGCGAGGCCAAATTATACTGGAAATGTACAGCTTCATGTGCCGGCGTGTGTACATCAACGGATAGAAGGGATAGACACCGTAAAGAAAGTTTCATGTATAAAAATCTAGTGATTTTTTTTTGTATGCGCTCCAACATGACACTATATTTAGTCTCGTGCGGAGGCCATATGGCAGCATTTTACTCAAGCTGAGTTCTTATAACATATTTGTAAAACCTGATGCCCGTCGAAGAACGAAACCCAGACTTCTGTATGATTTCTTACAAACATTTACAATATGGTCACGAAATGTTAACTCAGTGTTCACACGTACAGTCGTACACCCAAGTGTCTTACTTTTTCCACCCGCTCAATTGATGTGCCCTCTAGCTTGTACTCGTGATGATATGGTTTTTTCATTCTGGACTTATGTCGCCGCGTGCGTCGCGGCAATGCCATCCGCGTGCTCCGCCGCAAGTAACAAGCAACAAAGAAAACGCGCGTAAAATGTGTTCTCAGTACCTATTTAAACGCTCTCATACATCGCCATATGTTGAATTAATTGGGGCCCACGCCGCACAACAAATTAGCCCTCAGGCTACGTACGCATGACAGGTGACTAGCACCTCGAGCTTAGCGAGTAGCGAAGTAAAACGAACGTTCTGGAATTTTCGCATTCGGCCGCACTGCATGCTTGACGCCTTCGCTAGCAAGTAATCAGATGTTAATTCACTAGGCTCTAGGTCTAGGCGCTAAGCAAAACACCTGTCAGTGCATAAGTAGCCTTACTGCTATACGGCCCACTGAAGAATTAATGTTCCCTGGTTCTTATATATCTCCAGTGCCTCTCAAACACTGAGTCACAACATTAATGTAGGAACAGCAACTTACTTATCTAATCATACAAGTAAGTGTAGGTAGTTGCTGCTTAAATGTAACTGCAGCGATAAAAACAGATTGTGGTCTGTGAGGGATTATCGGTCAATATATTATCTAAAAATGATAAAAAATAAATATAATGTTAGATAACATTTTAAAAACAATAACAATGTAAAACGGAACGCAATTTATCTTTCTAAAAAACCCGCAAGATGGCGTTTTCCTTGCATAATTTATTGACGCATGCGCCACACATTGCAATCAGCTGTCAGAAAGAACATAATCACGTAAAAAACAAAATTATTTGTGTCTTTAGATAATTCCCGTCAATATGGCGGGGCAAAATCCAGGTTCGCCGACTGACTTTCAATATTTTTACGAGGATGAAGTGTATAAAATCAACAATCGCGGTCAAGTGGTCTTCGGTCTGGTACTCGAGAACTATGAAGCCAACTCCAGCGATCAAGAGAGCGACATTGAAACACCTATACAAAAAGGCGAAATTCGTGTTGTCTGGCATCCTTCCGGCACCGAGCGAGTCATATCCGAGAAGTCGGTAAGCGAGGACAATTATAAAATACCATATTTGATCTCACGCGGTGTTTGGCACTTGCGCACCGTAGTAGTTATTGAAAATATAATAAGGCCTGTACTAGCGAGTACAACAACCCCTAAGCCCGGGCCGCAAGCGATTTTTTTTTAATAACACATGATTTGCCCTTGAACATGTCATAAGGGGGTAAAACAAGCTATGAACTTTATTGAAATTAAGTCTACCCTCAAGATTTAGAAGTAATTAGAG
Organism: Noctua janthe; assembly: GCA_910589295.1. Taxonomy (NCBI): domain Eukaryota; kingdom Metazoa; phylum Arthropoda; class Insecta; order Lepidoptera; family Noctuidae; genus Noctua; species Noctua janthe. The sequence continues at coordinate 13,677,654 of OU342559.1, read as the reverse complement.
GTATTCCACAGTTAAAAGTTCTCAGGATTTATAGAATTAACCACCTACAAGAGGTTTTAAAAAATCTGTTAGAAATTCAGTAATTATAAAAGTACTTGTTCTTATGATCAACATTTTAACCCTGAACTTGACTTGAGCTATTCAGGTTTACTAAATATAAAATGAATCATTAGAAAGCACATATACCCGTATACAGGTACAGTTAAAAACATGCTGCTTCAAAAGTCTTCTAACAATAATCCTATTGAACTGGAAAATTGTAAGAGATGTTAGAGAGGAAAATACTTATTAGACTTCCCATTTAGATAAAAAATTCTAGATATTTATTAACAGATGACTAAATAATTTATTAAAAGCCTATCACAGTGTTTCTAAAGACCAACGGACCGTGGAACAACTGCTACAATGAATGAACATGCTTATTGGAATGTTGAATGAAAACTGTTCATCAAAAGGAGGTTGTTGCCGTCCAAACCTGATTCTTATGACATTTAGTCAATATGAACATAAATAAAGTCTTCTTATGTTATTCTAAGGTCAAGAGGGTGTGGCCTTTTAACAGGTTGGGAGGCCTAAACATACTAAATTATTATTTTCATATTTTTGACAACTGCAAACAGTATGAATTAATATATTTTAAACTCTTTTTAGCTTCAACCATTTCAAAGAGCAGCTCTAATATTATGAGCTTCATTTTTTTAATAAATAAATATTTTCATATCCTAGGTTGGCCTAGCAGACCGCTCATTGATGCCAGGTGATGTGGTCCGCCGTCTCATTGCTGGCAAGGATACTCAAAGAGGCTACTGCAGAGACATAATTATGAACGCAGCCCTACAAATCGTGGGCACCAAGCATGTGATACCGAGTGTTGCCAGCGAGAGGCTCCAGCCCCTGGAGGAGTTCACACCAGATTTAGCTGTATGCCTTGATTCTTGGGTTGGAACATCTAAGGTAAGCAAATCATACAAAATATTTTCTGGACTAGGTTTCCATTATGGATGAAGGATAACCTGGACAAGAAGGAAACATGGTATGAAAGGAAGATAATCCTCCTTTTCCAAGTAGTCCTTTTTAATCTGTGATATCTCAAGAGTCAGCCATTAAAAGAGGATAGGAAGGCTACTCTAGAACAATCGTAGGTCCATTTTTGTTAAATTTTAATCACTCAAACCTTTAATTTTTGTTAATGGTTCACTCATGTTATGCCAATGAATGAATTTTATAATTTTTATAAAGGAAAATCATAATATTGTTTCAGACACAATGTTCTTTATTAATATAATAATTAACCCCTTTGGCATACCATGTCCAGTATTTGGAGGAGTAGGCCTGAATATGACAATGGATAATACATTCCTCTTATTGGGTTACCTTAGGGAAAAATTGTAGTATAATCATGACTATCAATGTTTATGCATGTTTCTATTGTTAACACAGGCATGATGTAGCAAGGTAACTAGAGGCCATAAATAATTTGCGACACATAACTACCTAGATATAGAACAAGAGGTAAAGTTTTTATGTTGTCAGTTTGTATGTAAGAGGGAATATTCGGAAATACTAATCCGATTTCGAAAATTTTTCCAATAATGGGAAGCTACATTATCCCTAAGCTTTATTTAAAGCATTTCCATGGGATGATTTCTTACCATAACGTAAGCGAAGCCGCAGGCAAAAGCTAGTATTAATTAAAACATTGCTTTGTGTTGTAAAATGTAAAACTTGAAATAAAGATTTTAAATAAATAATTGACATATTTGTCATTTGTAAATCAAATTATCCTTTTGAACGCCAGAGCATCACACACGCGCGTGCTCTCCACGCCAAGCCACAATTTCATTTACCATTTTATCACATAATTACGTCGTTTGGCGTACAGGGCATTCGCTTGTTTGTCACGTATATGTGACAATGGCGTTCAAAAGGATAAAGATAAACTTATCTACTCGTAACTAAGATTATTTCTGGTTTTATAGGTACTCCACATAACTGCAGAATCATAGAAAAAGAAAGTACCGTCTTGTATTAAAAAATGGTAACGCAATTACGACGTTGACTCTACTTATTGATCAGATACAGAGAGATCTTTCATAATCCAACACTTAACATCCATGCATCCACCATTCTTCTTCTTTCGTGTCGATGATATATCTCTTTGGAGATAACAGGCGTGATGTTATGTTTCCTACACAGGCGGTACACAGCAAACTCCGCCTGGCCTCCGCCGAGGGCTCGCGCCTCGAGTATCCCGACCTGGACACGTGTCCTCTGGAAGACTACTCCATGCGCCGCCGCCGCTCCACTCCCTACTCCTCGTCCGAGTTCTACCCTGGACAGGTGGTTTACGGACCCCTGGGCTCGCTGGACAGCGCCAACTGGCTCCACATCACTAAGGAAATGAAAGCCGCCAGGAAACATAAGATGCATGATCATAAGGTAAGCTTAATGAGACCGATTTCTTAAAGAATCTATGTCGTGTCTGCTACCTGCTGAACAAAAGCTAAATGTAGACCTTTTTTGTTTTTTTTTTGTTAATTGACATTCGATTACCTATGCTATTTTATAAGCCTTTTGGCGGGACATGGTATGGATCAACATTTATTTATATAAAACATAACATCTGTATATTTTTACCCTATGTTCACAAAATGAATAAAAGAATTTGAATTTGCCTAAATAGCCTTGAGGTAAAGACAATGGAACTGTATGGCCTCCTTGAAAACTGGTATAATTTTGTGAGGTTAAACACTGTTCTTTAAGTGACATGAACATCCTCATCGACAGTTGGAAATGGCTTCGAAAAATATCTCAAGGAAAGACGAACTTGAAAGCAGTCAAACACGGGAGCGAGATAACGCGGACTTATTATAGAGTTTTCAGGAATCTCATAAGAATTTTGTTGTCCTACTCACTCTTATAACCGACATTTACTATTATTACTACTATTTACTATTATTTGTCCTCTAGTTTACTGTTGAAGCAGTCATGACCGAGAGCGTCAGCGTCCACTGGCAGTGCCGCGCGCTGTGCACACACCCGTCCGACCCCACCACGCCGCAACAGCCCAAGTTCCTAGTAGAAGGTATAATTTGAAATCTTTGTCTACATCTACAGGGAATAAAGCCTTTAATGCCGTGATACACTGTCTGCAGGCAAGTTTTCGGTCTACGAAAAAGATTTTTCCCAAAAAAAATACCAATTTTCAGATAAAAAAAAAAAAAAAATTTCTCAGTCTATTTCATATTTTGAGTATGCTCATATTTTATTTTATTTTTGGAGCTTTTATTATTACCCATTTAATAGTATGTCATGTGACTGGTTAGTATAGTAAAGATCCTCCTGCTCCTAATTCCATCATGACAGTCAATCTCAGGGAAGACAGCCGTCAATTAAGTTCCTTAAACACAACCTGAGAAATAAAACACGATAAAGTTAGTTAAAAACTTCGAAGGCACTCACAATCATGTAGATACTCTTTTTGGGTTGCTAAACAGTAAAATTATTATTTTGGAGACTATTCCACTTTTCACAGATCCAATAAAAATATATCAATTTATTTTACATAGCATTTTCCATAAACAGGTGAAGATCTAAAGAATCTGAAGTTGCTGAATGTATTCGAGCCGTGCACACTGCAAGTCGGCGACAGGAACTTCCTCACTATTGGCCCCGAAGACAGCTTCGTTAGCAAGAAGCAATGGAGGAAACAACAGAGTTAGTGTAACACTTGCTTTCCAACAGGGTGGACATCGAGGTTAAAACGGTGACCACGTATTCAGTAAGTAAATCATTCTGAATACCTCCATATAGAAGTTTTTCCTCACTTATTAAATAAAAACAGCTGTTTCCTACAAAACTGCATTATGACCTACACAGTCAAAATAATGGAAAAGCTGGTTTTTTTATTTAAATGGGGTCAGAATGATCTACTGAATACGTGATAACCGTTTTCGCGTCGGTGCCTTCCATCTTGTATATCAATGAGAATTTAATTCCTCTTTATGTGTTTTGCAGCAACTACTAATGCTATTGACTTGAGCATTAATAATGATTACCCCCTATTGCGCAACTTAATTAAGATGTAAGGTCGAACCCAGGCCAGGAACTTTACATACAAAGCGCAAAAGAAAATATCCAACGGATATCCCACTACGGATCGTGTTGTGGGTTATTGCCCATTCTCTCTACCTCTCACTCGCACGCACAACGACTCTTTTTTGTATTTAAATATGGAACACTTTTGGGTGTAGGTAAAGGCTACAGGAGTCTCCGCAAGCAAACTAAGCCAATCAAGAAGCCATCGAAAACCGAGACCAACTCGGCTGACCACGTGCCCTCCAGGCCTAAGAAACGAGCCTCGGTACACCGCAAACTTAAGTCAAATGAGGTAACTAAAGTTGTTGATGTTATGTTTGATTTGTTGTTTGACAAAATGGACAATTCCCCCATAGGTCGAGATTTTTGATAATTATAAGGAAATTATTAGTAACCGCCCCATTATTTGGGGTAGTCGTTATGGGAAGCTCCTCTTCGACTAAGTCTAAGATAGCTGTTTTGACATGGAAAGAAAAATTCTAGTGCGAGCAGGGTTTGAACCTGCGACCTTCCGATTCAGTGCACCGGATGTCTTAACCAATTAGACCATCGCACCCTGCTCACAGCTCTCGAAATTTTCGTTCCATTAATAACGTCTTACGGTGACGTTAGCGCCATCTATTTAAGAAAGTATCGAACTAACTTAAACCAACACGTTGACATTGCAGCCAAATCAATGTTGTATAGAAGTCGCCATACCAAACTAAGGACAAGGGGGTCTATTGATTAACAGGGTTTGCGTATAAAAATATTAAAAATTAAGTCTAAGATGTTCGTCCAGCGTGCCCTTGTGTACAGGGTGGAAGGGACACCAACGCACAAACGCTTGCTACGTATTCATTTAGTACATCATTCTGAACGCGCTGGATCCCCTCATAAAAAAAATTATGGGTAATTGAAGAATGATGTGCTGAAACGGTCTGGAGTAGCGACCGTGAACCGGAAGACGCGTTGGAAGGCCTCCCACTGGGTATACCGGTGACATGGTGAAGGTTGCGGGGATCTGCTACTTGCGAGACGCACGGGACCGGTCAATGTGGCGACACTTGGGGGAGGTCTATGTCCAGCAGTGGATGTCTTTCGGCTGAAACGATGATGATGGTGTGCTGAATACGTGATATCCGTCTGTAAGTCTATTACCCTTCCACGCTGTATTAAGAGAATTCGAAATATAATGGTTTTGGATTGATCACACTTATCGATAAGAAATCGGATTAAATCGATCTTTTTCTGATCGATTTAATTCATGAAATAAAAGCAACAAAGGCTTCATTCGCCTTGTTTAAATTCGGATGACACAATTCGACACCGCGCCGAACTAAATGCGGCTTTCAGTGGCGTGCCTAGGCGACAATACAGCAAGCCCATAAGGCAAACAGACTGTTCAAAAATCCCAACATCATGAAGAGTAGTAAGTTATCAAGGGCTAAATTTTTAGGCTTGTATGAAAGTATGTGGTGATACGCAATCGTCTCAAACCGATCCGTCGATAAGTTTAGTCACACCTTTATCTTTATCTAGAACGACATGGAAGTAGACACCGCAGACAACCAGCTCGAGTCTCTAGACGATGCCCTGAAGATGGACGCGACCTGTCCCAGCATTAAGATCGAGAACATTGGCGATGTGTCCCTACCCATGGCCAGCAGTCAGGAAGACACCGCTACTGAGGAGAAGAATGATTCGGGGATCAGGTAGGTAGGGGAATGGGGACTTAAGCTTTGCTGCTTTGGGTTAATCTATTCTAATATAATAGCGCTGAGGAGATGGTTTGACCGCAACAATCTCTGGAACTAGCAGTCGGATTTTAACATTATTTTTGCATTTGATAGTCCAATTCTTGAGGAAAGTTATGGGCTATTTAACATCACGCTACGACCCTTAAAGCCCAGCAAAAAGAGACCAGGCGAGTGAAACCGCGGGGCACAACTAGTGACTTATTTATTTATTTAAGTTAGTCAACAATTGTTTACACAAAACATTTACAATTATCTCGCTTATTAAGCGAGTATAATTTTAAATGTTTTGTGTATAAGTGCAACATAACGACATAAGCAACACAACGTATAAGTGTACGTTTATAAATGCAACAATGACTTACAGGCTAACACAACATGCACCAATTATGGTTACCTATATGATATTACAAAGCCAAAAAAGATACTTATAATTTAAAGCTATTCAAATTTTTTGGTAATTTGCAATAATAACAACAAAAACAATTAAATACATTACAATTAATTAAGAAAAAGAAAAACAAACTAAAAAATTAAAATTAAAACAATAAATAAAATAAAAAAAATAAAATTCAAAAGTTAAAAGTTAAAATAATAATAAAATTATACTCACTTATAAAATACATCGCCAAATTTAATTATCTGGAGAAACTTCGAAAAAGTGATGGGATATCGATTTCACAATAATAAAAATACCTAGAACAGACAAAATGGAGATTAGACGATAATAACGTGTAAAGATTTTAACTAAAAAAATCTCTTTTGTTAAGTAATATCTTTTTGAAGAAAAAAGTTACTAGAGCTCTCTTGATGAATTTAGAGCTCTAGATGAGCTCTCTGCAAGGAAGGAGAATTTTGGGAGGTTTTCTAGAATAATAAAAAAACCAATGTAGAGTGATGGGTTAATAAATTTGATTTTTCCTGCATGTTAGTTCATTACTATAAGAATCACACCTGACTGACATACTTCCTAATCCTCATCATCATCAAACAAAAAAAAAATCAAATTCACACACTACTTCAACCAATACATAGATCCTGCACAATCACTAAACAAAAACGATCACTTCATTCAATATACTTCACATTTTTGACTTGGACATTTAAATTGTAAGTCGGCCATACTTGTCAGACACCAAAACACATCCACTAAACTCTACACATAAAATCGCTATCGCTTCTCGCTACATCTCAAAACCATAACCGAGCCCTCTCATCAACGACATATAACGCTAACTAGATCGCACGTCCGCAGTCCTGAGCCGACGCGCGAGGACAACTTGCTCAACGGAGACAGCAAGTCGGACACGGCGCTCAACGACGACGACTCCGATAACTGGGAGAATACTAGCAGCGATGGCAGTGATACTGACAGGTAAATACTGATGTTTTTTTTTCTTAGTCTTTACTGTCCCACTTCTGGACAAGGGCTTCCTCCATATCTTTCGAGGTAACCTTTTCTTACGCCACTTCAATCTCACCCTCATGCAGTAATGTCCCGCACTATGAGGGTAAGTTTTTTTCTGAGGCATTTTATATTGCAGGATTTTGTCTTGAGTCATAGTGCAAAATATATGTGTATAAGATGGAACCTTAACCAGCAGTTTCAGATATGGGTGCAAATTATAAGTTTGATGAATGATGAATGATGAGTTAGAGAGTCAAGGACATTCAAAGCTCGACTCTGCAATCCAACACATTTTTTTTTACTTGAGCCATGCCATGGCTCGCCAAACGGTGGGACCTAACAATAAACTAGTAATCTATTTGAGCACGTCATTCACGTTCAAATCAGTCCCCTTCTTGTAATTTCATCCTAACGGAGAAAGAGGCGTGTAAGTTAAAAAGTTGGCAACTCTTAATATAAACATTGTATTGAATCCCCTTAGCGGTGCAACATGGTCATCTCGCTGCTCGTCAGCGGCGTCTGCGCGCGGCAAGCGGTCCCCGCAGCTGGCCGTGCGCCTGCTGCGCGGCAAGCGCCTCAAGCGCAGCGTGCGCCGCGCGCCGCCCGCGCCGCCGCCGCGCCTGGCCGAGCGCGTCGTGGTGGAGACGCTGCACACCACCAGCCGCGCTAACGTCGTGTGGCAGGTATGGCACATGTACACGAACAGAACCAAACGATTGTCAATTTCGAAATACTAATAATTCCTCTTAAGTTACTATTTCGAAATGACATTTTCATTTATAATGTCGGCAAAACACGACCGAAAAATCAATAGTTTGAACAACTTACAAATATCGCTTAATATCTTTTTATAACTCGACAATATGCACAAGAGTTAACCGTGCCCGCCGCCCCTGCTTCGCAAAGCGCCACCTATCGGATCGAAAACTATAAAATATAAAGTTCCAAAATACAGTAGCCAAAATCTCCGTCAATATTTTATTAAAGATAGTGTAGGTCAGTAGGTATATAGATTTTAACAACCGATATTTGAATATAAACAATATATCAATAATAATACTTTTAATTTTCATTCTTATTATTTAAAATTACTTTTTACTATATAGTGGGCACTGTAAAGTCACTAAGAATGTAGTGTAGGAGATTTTGGCTATTACCTTATTTAACAACAGATTTTTTTATTCTTTTTGTTTAGTAAGAAGAATCATCATCATCATGTCTTATATCTGATTAAAAGTACAAAATTAATCGATAAATTTTTATTTTAAAACCATTTTCAATAAAATGTGCACAATTTGCTAAGAGCTCAATTTGAGATTTTCCAATTTTGCGAAATGCTCTTAAACAGGCCCTTTATGAGAAGCGCACCAGTTGCGAAGTGCGTGTTGTTTTGACCAGTGCACATTCTGCGACGGAGCCGTCTGAAGCATTTATCCCCTATCTATTTACAGGACGGTACGATAGAAATTGGCATTCCATCCACACAACTGTACCCGATCCATCACTTGGACGGGCAGGAGTGTTTCCCCGGCGACTTTGTGGTCAGCGGGGCAGCTAACGTCGAGGAAAATCAACAGGTTAGTGACTGTGTCAACTTGCAACTATCTGGTTTTTTTTGTTCCTTTGATTGAAATTATAAAACCTCTGTACATAATACTCGGTACTAAAAGACGATCAGTGTTCTCACATCAAACTCGGCAATGGCGAAAACTCAAACTTAATACATAGCTTCAATGTATTCTTGTTATTGAACAGCTGAAGCACAGAGAGTACGGCGTGGTCCAGCGTGTGGACCATCACGGGAGGACAGCCATCGTGCATTGGTACCGCACATACACCAGTGCTGATGAGCCAGTGTGAGTTATATGCACTATTTATTTATGTACACAAAACACTTTAAGGAAAATACACAAAGATGGAGCACAAAGATACTGTATGTAGATTATTGAGCAACATTCTTATTAATATAAGTGATGGTTTATACCGCCACATACAAAGTATACTGATGCTGAGATCCTGTGCTATTAATATATAAACGGAAACAAGGCAACAACCATCGGCCAGTAGCTCACCAGGCTCAACACCGGTCTCGTCGGTGGATCATCACATTTTATGGAGGATAATGAACTTTACGCCCTGTCCTCAACCTCCAAGTTTAAAAATAAAGGGTGTAAAAATACCCTTAACGAAGCCGAAAGGCACTTGTTCTCCCTGTCGTTGCGATATTTTTTTTTGTTCTAGACCATGCCTGGGAACCAAATAGTTACGGAGATATTGGGGGTCAAAGTTCCAACTTTTTCACATTTTTTTTTTAAATACCTGTATTTAATGTAAGATTTTTACTTTAAACACCTCCACGACCCCCGTACTATTCAATGCATCGATCAGCACAATGTTTTGAGTGCGTTACATTGAGTCCTACCGTTAAACGTAATTTATCATCCAAAAAAAAGTGCATAAAGTTTGATGTACAGAATGCTTGGTTGATGGCTTCGTTAAGGGTCTTGTTACACCATGTATATCTTCGAAGCTATTTCATGAAGGCCAAAACTAATCAGAATTATCCGGAAAAACAACGCCATAAGTCGACCACGTAGCCAGTTTTTGAAAAGTGAGTCCGTTCGTCGCCACGTGTTAGATACGAAAGTGTCGGAAGTCAATCCAACTCGCTAGTTGGTTGCACCTGAATAATATATTTAAAGCCCGCACTCCTACACTATGCATCCGTCGACATATATGGGTACATATATAACACAAACCCTACCAAAATCGGCCGTCTTTACCGTGTTGTGTTTAATCTGAACGCTATTATCGAATAGTAATGTCAGAATCAGTCATGATAACTCAATATAAAAAAAAAATGCCTTTATTATCCAAATGCTGAGACTGCCAGCAAGGCCTGCCAAATGCTACCAGAAACCCTTCCCCCTTGGACGAAATACTTACAGACTCCTTACTTTTTCGTAGTCCACAAATGCTACATGAAAGCGAAGTCAGCGTGTATGACCTGAAGGATCACCCAGACTTCCAGTACCGACCCGGCACGGTCGTCATCAGAGTTGCTAACTTTACCGGGGAAGATGCCAACTGCACCGCAGGACAGGTAAGCACAAGTACTCCGGGTTTCTCATCTATTAATCAAAAATATTATGTTACAGTTATATAAGGTCACGAAATATTTTAAGAGTAACTTCTATAAGTCGAAAAGTCGCCATAGCAACGAAAAAAAAAAATATCCGAGTGTTTTCTTTTACGAAATTATTATAATTCAAAAATTTTTTGAGACTTTTTGCATAAAACCGTTACTCCCATATTCTAACAATGACAGTAGGTAAATTCGACGTAGTAAACTATCGTTACGGATGTTTAAAAATAAGGAGCAAGTATTTATTTCGTGGGTCAAGTAATTATAAATAATTTATTAAAAAAAAAAAAAATACTCTGATAAAAAAAAATCTCTTGAAATGGCTTTGTTATAGCCGTTACATGATTCCCTGAAAATATTTCGTGTATGAATAGTTAGACCTTATATAGTTATTTTAAAATCACGTTGTTGCTCTTGTGATTTTGTTGTCCAAAAATAATAAGTAACTTGACAATGGATCTAAAAATATCCTTAATGAAGGCGAAAGGCACTTGTTCTCCCCGTCATTGCCATCATTTTTTTGTTCTGGACTATACCTGGGAACCTTCTAGTTACGGAGATATTGGGGGTCAAAGTTCCAATTTTTTGGTATTCCAACGTTTTTGATGTTATGACTAAAGTTAAATACCTCCATTAGCACAATGTTTTATGTGCGTTTCATTGAGTACTACCGTAAATCATGAAATTTCACCCCAAATAAAATTCGTTTCCCAGTTATATGTTTTGCGCAGAGTTACTTAGTTTTGATGTACTTATGTACATCAAAACTAAGTAAGCTTGGTTGACGGCTTTATATTAGCAGTGGGTAGAACTTGAAAACCTAAAAATAAAGTATAATCATCTGTTTTCAGGTGATTGACAACTTCCCGTCCGGCCGCGTCAAAGTATGGTGGGTAGACGGACACACGAGTATGTGCTGGCCTCAAGATCTATACAAGGTAATAGTTATAATTAAAAAAAGATGTAGTCAAATTGAGAACACATTCCGAATTCGAATCAAGTCCTAAAAAATCCCTCCCATTTATATCACTACATAGTATAAAACAAAGTCGCTTCCTGCTGTCTGTCTGTCCCTATGTATGCTTAGATCTTTAAAACTATAGAGTGATTCAAGAGGAAGGTTTATATGTATATATTTCTCCCGTGCGAAGCCGGGGCGGGTCGCTAGTTAGGTTAAATTACAGTAAGTTGTCTTATCATAATACGGGTGAAAATGAGTAATTATCGCGATGAAATGGGGCAACATGCAATGCGTGGCCATTTTGCTGTATTAACTTCTACTGTCTTCGCTTTTTTTCTGAAAATCACTGTATATTATAATAAAATTGTCATTATCAGGTGGGAGAGTACGACAGCGAAGAAGGTGAACTGTGGGGCTCGGAAGGCTCGGCGTCGGAGGACTCGTGGGAGACGCAGAGCTCCGCGCACGAGCCCGAGCCGCGCACGCCCACGCCGCAGGACCAGGCGCCGCACAGCAACGGTATGGACTGCACTGGCTCTAGCCTAGCGCCACGCACTGACTGCCATACCAGCAACGCCACGCACGAACGGTGTCGCAACGCAATGACGACAGTACTACGTCGCAGCGATAAAAACGTTAGATGTTATAAACAATACTGCGCTGCGCCCTCTTTGTCTTCTACAGCAATCTACTATGGAACATATACCTCTCCAATCGCACGCCATTCAACTTCTTACTAGACTACTTTAATCCAACTGAGCCAACTTGCTAAAAAGATCGCTCCACGGTTGCCGAGTCAGGGTCGCCACTCAATTCATACATAGATTTTTTTTGGACTCGGCATTTAATTATTGTTTTTTTTTTTAATACAGAAGTCGTAGTGGCCGCTGCCGTGAGCGTGCCGGCGCCGGAGTGCGGCTCGTGCGCGGGCTCGGGGCCCGGCGCGGGGCCAGGCGTGGGCCCCTGTGCGGGGCCGGGCGTGGGCCCCTGCGCGGGGCCGGGGGCCACGGGCCCCGGGGCCCCCGAGGTGCCGCGCCTGCTGGAGCCGCGCGTGGCCGCACACATCGAGCGCGGCCGCATCGCCATGAGGAAACTAGAAGAGATGTTCGCTAAACACCCCACGTTACAGAGTCAAGAGGTAAAAGTACTATCTCTGTTAAGGTGGCTACGCTCGCCCTCGGTGGACGTGGCACTAGCGGGCGCGGGCGTAGAGCGCGGGTCCGACGTGCCCTGGTTGTTAAAGCCGCCCTTGGCCGCGCTCATCCAGCGCCTGCACGACTCGCTGCGGCAGCTGCTGGCCTTGTTCGCCAAAGAGCCCGCACTCGAGACGCAGGAGGTAGGTGGCGAGGCCAGGCGCGCCCCGGACCGACACCGCAAAAGTATCTTTTTCTTACCTAACTATATTACAACGTGCGTGTAATGTTGCTCAGATTTCAATTTCTCCCGTAATATCCGGGATTGGTGACAAAGGATGCTTCGGCATGCCGACGCGATGTGTCGGCTTGTGTCTTAGCGCGGTGGTGGCAGAAGTCCGAGCTAGAATTTCTAGTGATTTATTGTTCTAATTTGAGTTGCTGTTTTTCTGCAATGCTTGACATTAGTAATCATTTCAAATGCATCACATTCATGTGCACAATCATTCAAGTTGGGAGCGGTATAATTTGAAATGCAGCAGGAAGGTGCAGTAAACCGCAAGATGCCTTGGCATCCCGAAGTATCCGGCAACATGGGCGCACTTCGGGATGCACTCTCAGTATGTCGAAGGATACTTTTGCTGGCGCCGGGCTGGTGTGCGCAAGGCCTTGGGAAACCGTGCAGTGTGATTTATTAAGTGCTCTCTTACGATGCTGCGACCACAAAGTCACGATTATATGAAATATAATCATGGTTTTGAGCAATGCACCGATTATATTTTGTTTGGCATATCTTGTTTCTGGGATAGTTGCAAAGGTCCCTCCAAGCTTGGAAACACTGGATGAATCAGGAAATTTAAAAAGATATATGTGCTGCCTGATAATAATCTTACCTGATCTTCGTTGGCTTCCTCATTTTCGGTTCCATTAATGACTTATTTATTTACATTATCATATTTTTTATTTTTGTTTTTATTTTGAGAAAGTAGCCATTATTTGAATATTAAAAGTTTTTAAATAAAATATCTATTCTTTTATTTATTTTTCCCTTCTTCATTTTTACCTTAAAATGTTTTAAAGATTTTAATTTAAACCCTATTTTATAAAAGATAAACAACACATTTAAAACGATTGACATTCAAACTAAAAAACAGGGCAACATGGTTTTGCGTCTAAATGAACTTGGATAAGGCTGGTCTGGCTGTTCACAATGGTGTGATGGTGCCTACACTTATGTATGGAAGTGAATGTTGGGTGTGGCAAACGAAGCATGAAATTAGAATTAATTCTGTGGAAATGCGTTCCTTACTAAACATGTGTGGTGTAACTCTGAATGATAAATTGAGGAATGAGGTTATACGGAAACGTTGCGGTTTAAAAGATGGAGTGACATAAATTGAAATGAGTAGTATGCTTAGATGGTTTGGTCATGTGGAGAGGATGAGTGAAAGGCGACTAAAAAACGGGTATTTACAAGGCAGATGTGAGTGGCAACGCCGGGAAGGGTCGACCTAGAAGGATATACACTGACATTATTGGTGAGGTTCTTCAGAAAGGTCAGATGCGTAGTACTGGCAACCGGCGTGCGTGTATGACCAGATGTGTGAACGTGGACGAGGCAAAAGGAGTATGTAAGGGTGTAGCAGGTGGCGTTCTGTGTTTCTGCCTACCTCATGGGAAAGGCGTGAGTTTATGTTTATGAACTTGGATGGCGGCGCTCTTTGTGGATAAAATATGGACTAGATGTGAAAGAAGACTTAGTTTATTCCTTATTTTATCCCTCAATATTGCCACTTCGATCCATTTCATTTAGATCCGTCTCGCAAAATACAATTATGTCAGTCCAAATTTTAATAAAAAATATAATCATTTAGTGGTAGCCCCGGATTGCATTTTAAAACCAACTTTTAACATGCTGTTTCAATACGAATCGATAAGAACTTGATACATGTACCTGTTCGTTTACAATATATAGGGTGGAATTGACATCGACGCACATACTGTTTTTTTTTTAACTTTGCCTCACACCAGGAATTTCTCCTGTATCGTGGGTGCGTTTACAAACATTTAAAATCACATACAGAAACAGCCAGACCCGGAACAACTACCTGTAGGCGATACAAATATTTGTTCCGTGCGGAAATCGAACCCGCGACACGAAGCGCAGTCAATCGCTCAGCCACTGCGCCAACGGTGCCGTCAAACGATTACCACGTGACAGTACATCATTTCGACCCCTCCCCCCACATATAAATTTTTCATGGGTAATTTTAATAAGTCTGCTGTTTCATACAAAATTGAAATACCTACACAGCGAAAATGTATGGAACAGCATTTTTTTTTAATACTGATGAAATTTTCCTATGTAGCCCCCTCACATAGAAATTTTTCACCGGAATGATGTACTGAACACGTGCTAACCGTTTGTGCGTCGATGTCCCTTCGACACCGTATATTATTGATATTATGATATTTCGTTAGAAAATCCGACCAATCAGGGAAAAGCCTTATTAATGTTATAGTGTTTTAAGTATTTTTTTTTTGTTTGTGATGTAAATATCTTATGACTGACACCATTCTATCCAATAGTACGTGTGAATATAAATTATAAACATAAGCTTTCTAAATATTTATGTTATTTTCAGATAATGCGCAAGCTGTTAAACTTGTACAAAGATTGCCGATTTTTAGACCGCTTAATGGGAACATCCTTCTTCCATGAGGATCACTTTTTGGTAAGTTTTATGGTATATGATTTAGACTGAATCTAACGCCATGAGAAACCATACATCATGAAACCTATTTAAATAACTCGCTAGTGTCCATTCGGCGAAATTGTTTTGTTTTGGGCTTCAGAAGTGGGCTTTCCTGGAAATTTTCGCAGGGCAGTGTTGTTGAATTTTTCCATAAGGAATTTATCAGTAGCAGCCACAAAGTCTGGATTTGTGCTCGATTGATGGCAATAGGCTCGCCCCTTAATACGTGAGACATAACTGGCGAAATGTGGGTGTACTATTACACCTGGTACACCTTGCCTAATACTAACGGGGTTATCAGGCGTGATGTTATTTTGTCCACCACATCTGAGCCGCAAATGTATCATTCGCTCTCCACTCAGGGCCTACTAGAGCGCGTGCGCGAGCGCGGCGCCATCACGCCCCGCGCGGGCGAGCGGCGCGTGCACGAGCAGCTCGCGCGCCTGTTCGCGCCCGCCGACCCCGCCGCCCCCGCCGCCAGCCCCACCTCCCCCCCGCCCGACCCCATGCTCGTGGACGAAGACATGGACAAGCCGATGATTTGCAGCGATGGAACGAGGGCCATCATAGCGGCGAATGTTACCGTGGAGCCGATGCAGGTGATGTGCCCTTGTTAGTGTAGATTAATGTAATAAAATTATGGTTTTAACACTTCATAATACAAAGTTTTAATGCCTTCATTTTTCCATTGTGAGAAAGAGAAGGAGCTATACATGACCAATAGCACCATCCATTTTCGCAATGGATTCATGAAGACTCGTCATAGTGCGGCCGCCGATGAGACTATGAGTTGGTAGCGGTAGTGTGAGTCTTGAAATGTGTAAAGCATTACTTTGCAAGATTTTATACATCTCAGGACCATCATCGCTAGATACAATACGATAGCGTAATTTAATGTCTCAAATAAAGGATGGGATTCAATAATTAGTTGAGTTGGGTGTGGAAATTTTCCCCCGCTGCTGGGCAAAGATCACTTAACTCTCTTTAGCTCCATTTCTATATTCGCTCCGAAGAATGACAGATTTTAAATGAATTTTAAATTATTTTCTAGGTGGAGTGTACGGTGTCGAAGAAGCAGTTGCATTTGAACATAGAGTCGGCGCAGGCCACCGGCTCGAACACCACAGTGCCACTACCAGAAAGTGCCGTTGTTGGTGATAATTGTGAGTAAACTTTGGTTAAAAGTAACTGTAACACGAACTTATCTAGTTTCTCAGATAAGTTCGTGGCAAGCGCGATTATACTAGGCCCGGCTGCCAACATAGCGGAGATAAGTGGAGGTGAGACGTGTAGGAATTGAAGAATAACATTGGTGGAAATCCTCATCTCGTAAATTGTCTCTCTTGTGATTGGTCGAATCTTGCACGGATCTCGGCTCGACTAGTCTCCGCTTCGGTGGAAACCGGGCCTCACGATGGAGCAAGACAACACAATAGTCGAGATCCCTCTTACTCGCATGTTTTATGTCCTCCGCATTATAGGTTATAGTTTCTCCGTATTATAGTTTCTAAACCGACTGATTTTCATCATGTCTAAAAATCTTCAGACGAATTGGGTGTGTTTTTAGAAGTACTACGTGAAATTTTGCAAGCCCATCGTAAATAAAAAAGATTTTAATATTCTCGTACTAAAACTAAGAGCCACGTTCGGTTTAGAATAAATTTTCAGCCTTTAGCTGTTCCAAGCTAACATGATAACCTGTGTTACCAGCTACTACAGAGTCCGACGGCGAGCAGGGCCAGGGCAAGAACGTCTGCTACAAACTGTGCTCACTCATACACGCGCAGCTGATCAAGGCACACACCGAAGTTAGCCGGTAAGCCCCTGCACTAGCTTGCGAACTGACCATTAACTTGATTTGCAGACCTAGAGAATAGTTATTACAGCTGTCACCGAAAAGTTTTGTATTTTATGCAACGGCCGGATCTATATAATAAATAAACGTCCTTCATATTATTAAAATGTAGTCAAATTAAGAGCTATTAAATAATTGAAGCTGAGCTCAACTGCAGTTTGATTAACTAGGTAAGAGCACTATAGCTAAGTTAGCACAATAACATTTCCCGACATCCCCTCTACGACCACACACCTACCCCAGGAAGACTAAAAAGCCGCAAAAGCTTCTTACGCTCCACTCAGGCAATCCAAGACAGGCCACCCAAAGTACGCGGCAAGTTCTGGCAAGAGAAGTGTCCACCACCCCACGACTTCTTAAAGCCCCAAGAACTCCTGGCTCCCGGCAGTGAACTACAGTGGCCTATTTGGAAAGCTCTGAATCGACTGCGTACCCAAGTAGGCCGCTGTGAACATAATCTGGCAAAATGGGGTATTATTGGTCCCTCCAACACCGAGTGCGAGTGCGGCGCTCCGGATCAAACTATGCCTGCTAGAGTGTCCCAGGTGTCCGTTTACCTGCACTCTTGACGACCTGAATAGCTCCTCTGCCGCTGCAATTAACGTGGCCACCTACTGGGCCCAACCGTCTAATATGAATACGATAAGGAGAAGAAGTACAATAACATAGCTAACTTATTCTTAGTTCACCTTGTGAACTAGCTCAGCTTCAGCTTCACCTTAGAATAGTTGCTCAGATATAAGTATGACCGCCATTCGCTAATAGTTGATTACCACACTATTCACCAGTTAATAGCTAGCGATCTGACCACGCCCTTATGGACGGTTGCAGGTTACCACGTTTCATCTAATGTTTGTAATCTATCGACGTCTAATCTTGCATAGTAGTGCAGTCATTTGGTTCTTAAAACAAAGGCTACCTGGAAACTTTTCCGGGACTTTTGAAAAAGGTGTAATTTTAAATATTTCCATGTGCTCTTTCCGAATTTCAAGTTTATCGCCGCCAAATTGGAAAAATAGCGCCTAAAAGCAGTTTTTTTTACAATAGGAAAGAGCACATCGAAATTTATAAAATAACCCATTATCAAAACTCCCAGAAAAAAATCCAGGGACTACCAAATGACTGTACTATAGCTCAAACATGTCTTCATAGAGTAACACTTTTTGCGACAATAGTGATCAGATCCGGCCGCAGCATTACACTAACTTGAAACTTGGTCCTTAATTTTGCACACTGGCACCGCGGCATATTTAAGATTAAACCTTATGTTAGTTATAATAAAAGATACATTTATTTCGCAGGAGAAGGCCGCAAGAGTTGGCCGATTTCCTTAACGCCTTAATGAGAAAACAAATGACAAACGGCTCTGAGGAGAACTTAGTCTACCACTTTTCAGTGTGAGCCTCCTTTATTGTTTTTTATTTACATTCCTTTCTGTTATATTTGGGCTTCTGTACATGTCTCTTGCTATGTTCATATAATCATTATGTTTCGGTATACATCCCACAAATGTTTTAAGTATTCATGATATATACAATACGGTGATTAATCAGTGATTATACTGGTCACACTGAACATTAGTTTTCATGGAAATAGAGGTCAACTCCTATGCAAAAGAACACAAACATCATTTACGTTTATGGTTTATCCCCTTACTTAGGGAATAGGTGACCAAAACACTATCCTGCATTATAAGCTGTTTGTGCCTACATGTACCTATAAAAAAGCTTAAAATGCTGATTAAATCTGTGACATACTGTGTTAAACCAGTAACATTTGACAGTTACTGGGCTGCTTTCTAAAATATAACATGAATTTCAAAAACATGGTAAAATACAATAAAGTTTTTAATTTTTAACACCATCATGTACAGATTTCCAAAAGCTTTTGTTGTTAATTATTATTTCATTCATTTGTACATATTTTTACGTTATTTATTTTCTGTTATGCATTTTATTATGTCGTGCTGTGTCGTTGGGTTCTCGCCTGTATATAAATGGTTCTGTAAATGTAAATACAATAATAAGGTCCTTTATTAACATTACGAAAAGTGAATGAGGGCTTTGCGATATTGATGCTGGAGTAATTTAATAAAAATTTAGAAAAAAAACTGTCAAAAAAAAACAGAAAAGTGATAAAAAATATCAAATTAAAACAACTTTTCGATAATTTCTTCATAATGATCACATGCCACAGTATGATAGTTGTTTCATAGTATTTTTGGTTCCAACCCGTAGCTCAATACTTATATTAAACAAATGTATACGAATATAAAATTCTTTATAATTTTGTATCATGTTTATTTTGTCTTACAGTAGAAATAAACTTCTTCTTTCCAACTTCTGTAGACTTAAAACACAGTGTATATTATCTGTAAATAATATGGCACGTTCCTAATAACGTTTGCCGGTAGCTATACATTTTAGCTGTCCTTATTGCCAAGTCTCGAGTGAACACCCTGTGTGTAACAGTGCATGTAACTTATTCAGTCTACACCTTTGACGTCGTATTAGGCCCCGGCGTGCCATAAGTTTTCTCGTCTACGATCCGATCCCTACTAGACGAAATCAAGGCACAGATTATTATTTATCTGCGGTCTGTAAGTTTTTCTTTTTCTCAAAAGTTGTTTTTTTTTTTCTTGTAACACGTTTTTATACTCCTGAAGCGTTTGAACCTTTTTTTAGATTACAAAATTGCTAGTTACTGCACACAACAAATTTTTGTATGGCCTACAGGTAGTTGTTCCGGGTCTGGCTGTTTGTGTATGTGAATTTAAATGTTTGTAAACGCACCCACGATACAGTAATACCTAGTGTGGGGCAAGGTATTTAAAAAAAAAAACAACGCTGGACTAAAATAGTCCGAGCTAGCCTCTACAAAAATAACTAAGCATGTTATAGTAGAATAATTTACCCTCGGGCATATTTTGTAGCACTATTTATTAAAACTTATGTTTTCTCGCCGGCGACGTATATATACCCTTTCCTTTTTATGTTTTATATACTTTTTTGTTGTTTTTGTAGATGACTCTATAAAAAGTGGTAACTTAATTTCTCTGATTTCCGATTAAACCCGATATTGTTAGTTTACCGATTATATTACCATATATTTGTTTAATGTAAGTGTTGCAAGGCCCTTAGAGGCTGATTTGCTATGACGAAAATCGTTTGCGGTTCAGTGTGGCGCTAGTTGTTGAGCAATTTGACAAAGATCTGTCAAATTCAATATATTTTAATTAGTACCCAATTTTCCCGCCTGCACATGCAACTTTGCAATTGTTAAACTCGCGTTTCGTCATAGTGAAAAGAGCCCAGTTTGAAATCTTGTAAACCCCTGTTGTATAACGATATGCATGGTACTGTTATATTAATTGGTACTGTCTTATCCATTGATCGATAACTATATTTCTGTCCCTGTAATTATCCTGTTTTGTCGTAATGTATGATTCGTGCAATGATCTTCGAATCATCGAATAGTTGTACAAGTCGTAGGAATACTTCTTGGTTTATTTTTGTAGCTTTTTACTTCTTCGATGGCAATCTAAATTGAATCAGCCCACAATTTAATTACGACTCTATTATGTAGTACTTTACAAGTCCAAATAGAAGTATCTCATCAATTCTAATTAGCTTTTTTTTTAACTTTCTCTTTAAATCAATTAGTTTAGGAAGTCGATGATCATTGTACATCCTCGTACAGTTCAGTACATAATTTAATCTCATAACATTCTAGTCAGTACGGCGCGCTGGTGGTCAGCATGGCGGAGGAGGCGGAAGCAGCCAAAGCAACCGATGTCAAGGATTCCACCACTGCCACCGCACAGAAGATGGACGGCACTGGTGAGATATTAGTAGTAATGGGGCTCTTGAACCATGTAGCTACGTGTGACTTCTCCGCGAGTAGTCGGATCATCATCATCAGCAGCCGGACTTCACCCACTGCTGGATATAGGCCTCTCTTTGCTGGTGCCAAGTGTTTTTACAACCAGTATCAAAATATCATTTAACATTAGTCATCATAGTCATTTTTATGAGCAAATTGAATTCTCTCAGTTATTAATAATTTTTTTTTGGATTGCTACCCAAAACCTTGAATCAATCTTATTATAGAAACACGAAACGCTTTAGAAACGATTGCCTCCATCCATTCAGAAGATGAATGTTACTGAGGCTAAGTTATTAAAACTATACTTTTTATAAACAGTTGGAAAAATACACTTCTGAAAGTTACTAAATGTATTCGTATTAGTGTTTATGTTGGACTGTACCCATTTTATTTCATACCCTTAGCCGTCCCCGACACAGCTCCCCTCGCGACAGCAGAAGGCACAGACGAGGCCGAGATGGACACAGCCAGCCCCGCAGCCATGCTCGAAGAGAACAAGGAGGAAGGTGGCGAAGGGTTCTGCATACTGGAGTCTGCACCCGCCGCCCATCGGTTCCGACTGTCCATGCTGCAGCCTTCCGAGCCCAGGACCTTCTATTCGGCCGTGAAGAGGGAGATTAAACTGCTCAAGAGTGATCTACCACCAGGGGTGAGCATTTTAACTTAGCTAACAATATGGAGCCAGGGTTATGAAGTGCGTAGGTGGAGGGAAGTATACTTGAGTCGATCTCGACGGTCAAAGGTTCCGGCTGTCTATGCTGAAGCCTTCTGAGCTCAGGACCGGCTGTGAAGAGTGAAATCAATCTGCTCAAGAGTGATCTACCACCAGGGGTGCGAATTTGGTCGACCTTACTTCCTTTTTAGAAGTAAGTACGAACGGAGGACTGGTTTAAAAGGTACTGAATTGCACCAGTGCGACCTTGGGATATTATTTTTGCTACTACAGAGGTGTCAATGGGATAATGAGGAAAACATATATATACATATGAAATTAACCTACCTACCTATTTATTTAATCAAAACTGTCGTGCGACGGTTTGCGAGGTCATAAACAAAAAAAAATTGAACATACTTCTAAGAACTTTGCCTAAAATGTCTAATTTATTGCTTACTGAAACCTCAACGTTTTTCCACAGGTATGGGTCCGTGGCTACGAGGACCGCATAGACCTGCTGTCCGTAATGATCGCCGGGCCCACCAAGACCCCGTACGAGGGCGGGCTGTTCGTGTTCGACGTGCAGCTGGGCGGCGAGTACCCGCGCGCCCCGCCGCTGTGCCACTACCACTCCTACTGCACGGACAGGCTCAATCCTAACCTCTATGAAGACGGCAAGGTACGGACGGGCCATGGCATACTCTAGGCTGCGGCTGACAAATTCCGAATAGTTAAAAAAGCCCATTAGTCGCACTTGCGAGGACTAAATCAATAAACTGCTAGCTCATCTTACAGTAGAAATAATCAAACTTTATATTTGATACAAAATAGCAAGTTAGATACTTGGTTTTGTTGAAACAATATGGTGAAGAATTTTTTTGGGCTGCAATATCATCATAATAAATTAAAACATTTATTTTAAATAAACCATTACATGCACTTTTGAATTGACTTTTTTAATCAAAATATTAACACCATCCAAAGTATAATCTGATATTTCGTCGTTCATAAAGCACTATTGCTTCCCCCCAGGTATGCGTCTCCTTGCTGGGCACCTGGTCGGGGCGCGGCGTAGAGGTGTGGGGCAAGGACAGCTCGCTGCTGCAGGTCATCGTGTCGCTACAGGGGCTGATCCTCAACGCGGAGCCCTACTTCAACGAAGCTGGATATGAGAAGCAAAAAGGTAAAGGAGAACCTTGACTTGATGACACTTTTTTCGTCTCAGATGCTTTATTTGAACCATCATCATCTGCTTAGCCCTTTTCCAATTCCTATGTTGGTGTGGGTTTCTGTGTAACTAGTTGCGAACATCAGTATTTAAGCATTTTATATTGCTGAGTTACACGATATCCCTAGGTAGGACTCATACCCGTAACCACAAATATCCGTAGAGTCCAGCGCAAATTTATTGTAAATACAATGCAAGGCTAGGGTAAAACAAATATGCATTATATATTTTCTTCTCACAGGCACACAACAAGGGAAAGAGAACTCTCGCATGTACAACGAGATGGTGCTTCTCAAGCTGGTGCAGTCGATGAGCAAAATGCTGATGAACCCGCCGGAACCCTTCCGCGACGAGATCCTCATGCACCTGCGCGCCGAGTCGCCCGCGCTGTGCGCGCGCCTGGAGGGGCTGGTGCGGCTGTCGGGCGAGGGCGGCGGGGGCGGCGCGGGCGGCGGGGGCGGCGCGGAGCTGGCGCCCGAGTTCCCGCTGGTGCCGGCGTCGCGCGGGTTCTGCCTGACGCTGCGCTCGTCGCTGGAGTCGTTCCGCGCGGCGCTGCGGCGACACGACATCGCGGTGCCGCCCACCACGTTATAGCCGCGCCAGTGAGCCGTGCGCCGCCCGCCAAGCACTCCCGCATCGCGGCCACACAAAAATATATTGTAGTCATACTATTTATTGTGATGTTCTGAGCTACCCTCGGCTGGCTCTTCGATGTTGTCTCCTGTGCGTCGCGAGCTCGGAGTCGCCACGCTGTGCATGCGCACTTCGGGCTAGTTGTTCATATTACCGGATGATATGAAACCGACCGGTCCTCTCTAAAATTAATGATAATCAAATTCTAAATGAAATGTTCGATCTAATGCGAATGGTATGTTTCTTAGATTTATGAATGCATAGATTAATATTATTTATTTGTTACAAAGTAATGTCTACTTTTAATTCAACATTCGACGTTATAATGTTTAGATTATGAGTACTTATTGAAATTACATACTTTTTACGAAGCAAAGCTTATTGCTATCATTCGAATATTTGCTACACTAATATTATTATATGATACAATAAAGACAGATAATTTTAGATGTAACGTCTAGAACATTTTGTTCCTGATTCCAATATTATTTAATATTACGATTGAAGCTCCTACTTATCGATATTAGGGAATGGTGTGCGAGTATTACGAGTATCTCATCAATGTTTTATGTATGTGTAATGTTGTATGTAAAAAATGCATTCACTCATTTTTATGTAATTATAGTTTTGTTTTTATTTTATTTTGTTTTTATCGCGGGAAATATTAATTAGTATGATAATAATGATGTAGTAAAACCGTCGTGGTCATATTGGCACAGTTCCTCTCACCAGCAGTACATACCACCTAGCATAGTCGACGTTACAGTGAGCGAGGTCCACATGCGACTCTTTACATGTTCACTATGTTATCGATCCTAAATAAATGTTGTTTTCTCTTGTTACCAATGTATGAATTCCATGAAAATTATTTACACTCTTAGGTTTAGTGCAAGTAGATGTTTGGATATTTCATTTCCGCACCAAATACGACGTCACAACAGTAACGTGTTACTTACCGTGACACCTGCAATCACATTATTGTTATTAATTCTACATTTCCCGAAAAATAATAAAATTGCAAGTGCTAGCCCGTGATTCGCGCTTGAATAGTGATATTTTGGAAATTAGTTTTAATTTTCTATTCACACTTGTTTTAGAGAGAAAAATTCTTCCTCGTTAGTGCTTATAGTATTAAACCATACGGCCCACGCCGCGCCGGCGGCAGCACAAATACAATGTAACTTCATGCCAAAGTCAATTGAGCTATGGAAGGCTTTTGTCGCTTGTGTACGCGAGATAAGTGACAACTATGTATAATGATAAAAAAATAAATAATTCTTCAACATTATGTGTGCGTTTTGTTTTGCTTACCACATTATAACGTTATTGTGATTCGTAAGGTGCAGTGAGCACTGGCATTTGGAGCGTGAAGCGGATGCTACGGGTAAAACAACGGTAACTATGAGTGACAATGGTTTGGATTATATGGTTCGTATGTTATAGGTCGTAATATGTTTTCCATCTTGAATATTTCAACGGCAGGGGATTTGTCAAGATTTGTGGTGATTATGGCAACAGGCTGGTGAAATGTGGGTGATGGGTACACCTCTGCCTATCCGTTGGGAGCAGAGGCGTGATATTATTTTATACAATTTGTACTAACCGACCACCTATCTCTATCATAAGATCAAGTTATCGTCATCATAATTACAGGGGCATAGAAAAATAAACCACAATTGAACACGCAAGGGGTATTTTATTGTAATAAAAATATTTTGTACTGTTAATAATAGAGTCAGTCGATACAATAAACTCCATATTATCCATTCTCCATAACTGCAATAATAATATAATGTTTCTATCACAATAAAAATATAACAAATAAACATTCATATATGTATTTATAAAAATATTCAAAATAAATGTAAATAAATCTCACGATTTGGCACCATTAGCATTCAAAATCAAAGTAGAAAAATACCTACTTAATATAAACGAACTAAAAAATATATCCAATTAACAAAAGACTAAAAATCACATTTTTTTAATATACATTTTATTTGTATACACGTATTTCTAATCGTATTATAACTTCGTAATTCTTCTATTTTTATAAATTCTCAAATTAAAAAATAGACACTAAAAATTGCCCTGACTGATACATTTGCATCATCCTTCTCCCTTATCCCAATTCTTTTGGGGTCGGCGAAGTATGTTATCTTCTTCCATACTTCTCTATTATCTCTAGTGATATACCTGCATATTGTTACAAAATAGTCATGAACTTAAGTACATACAAAACTGAATTTTCGCAAGCATTAATTTCACATTCATTTACTATTAGCTTATGCCAGCGGCGCTTCTCCCGCGTGGATTTGGGTAATTCATAATAATCCCACGGGATCATGCTACCGGGATAATAATAGTATCCTGTTTGTTAATCCAGGTTATAAACTATCTGTGTGCCAAATTTCATCTAAATCCGGTCAGAAGTTTTTGCGCATCCATCTTCACAAACTTTTGCATTTATAATACTAGCAGGATCTATAATCACAATTTTATTAAAAGACTTTAGATACAAGATAACCAATAAAAAGTGAGTTGCTTCAGACACATTATAGCCTCTATGTGTATTCATAGAACACTTCTACGAAAATATGTGAGGAAAGTAAACCAATCCTTTATTACATACTCAAACCGGCATCAAGTTGCAGCACATCGCATTCCTATATAAAAAGTCTTGGATGTTGCCAAAATGCTAAATTGTAGTTGATCGAACAATTTTATTTATCAATCACACAATAGCTTCAAACTCACATCGACTAAATAAATTATGAGAATATTTTGCGCTTAACAGATTCACAATTTATCGTATTCAAGCAACTTTAGTAAAACAATAATAAGTTATTTTTAAGGCATGAAGCACCTACTTACAAAGAATACGAAATTCTCTTCCTTCTTATTCTTTGGGAACAAGGTAACACTGATAATATTAGTTAACATTAACATCCATGACAGAATAAATGTCTTAAGTCTCCTTAAAACCTAGATCAAGTTAAATTCGAAACCAATAAAATTAATCGAATTTATATTGCTGTAGCTAAGACATTTATCCAACATTTGGCCGATGGGGCCGAAAAGTTCTGGAGAGGCGACCGCGAACCGGAAGACGTTGCGTTGGAAGGCCTCTCACTAGGTGGACCGATGACCTGGTGAATGATGCGAAACAATACCGTTCAATGTGGCAACACTTGGCCTATGTCCAGCAGTGGACGTCTTTCGGCTAAAATGATGATGATGAAGACATTTATTCTGATACGGAGAGTACTTAATTAGATATTTACCATATTTCGTATTAGAACATTAAAAATGGATTTATAAAACGTTATAATTATGATTAATTGATTATTAGGGCAAATAGTAATATTGTTACAAAAATACAAAGGCTGTGTTGTCGACAACTGTTATTATAAAAGCCATATTAGTTATAAAATTAACACTCCATTACTGACGACTGCTCAGCATGGTAGAGAGAGATATGAACACATAAGCATATTGTCCTTTCACCCGACTTCGCACGAAGTAGGTATTGTTTAAATTACTTGATAACATTAATTCAGTAACATTATTTTTTCTAAAACTAATGTAAATTCTCTTGAAACCCCACTCGGAATATGAAATCTTACAAAATGGCGTGAACACTCTTTCCATATTTCATTTACGTTGCCAAATTCTCTTACATACATCATCTTAACATTAATGTCATGATTTCTTCTCAAATATGTGTACTGACACTAATATTATGCACACGACTGACCACAGCAGGACGAAAATAGCCCATGCAACGTGGGAAAACGGACTTGTATACTTATTGACTACTCCTAAACCTAGTAAGTGCGTGCAATGGCGTCTGGCAGACACGACTAGAAACGTCGGAATGAAGTACTGGATACCGGTACCTGCGTACGAACCTGTAAACTCTATGAGAATACTTATATCCTCCAAGAAATAAGTCAGCAATACTGGAGGCACCACTGTTACTATAGGGAAGATACATTTCCTCAAAATAAAATTGTACGATTCAAGTTTCGACGTATCTAGGAACAAGCTTTGTAAATTATTCCTTAGTGTAATAGCTATAATTGGGAAACTGGTAGACAGTGTAAAAACTGGGAATAAGGCGAGGAAATACTCGACAATTTCAAGGAATATGTTGTCGCTGTTTGTGGGTACAAAGTTGAGAGTGTATAAATCATTTAAATGTGCGAATGCAAACGCTCCAGTGAACGCTAGGAGTAGGTAAAACACTGCTATAATTGCGTAGTCGAAGAACAGGTGTAGTCCAAGCCTTGTCTTGCCTCTGATTGGTGCGATGAGTCCGGGCAGCGAATGGTGGCACATGAAGGAGTAAACACAGGCTCCGAATAGGGTGGGCATTCCGGTGACGTCGAAGGCAGGCGGGTGGCCCTGCGGACCCCGACCCACTAGCAGGTGTATCGCCATTGAGATCATTATTGTAAATGCTGTAACAAAATAAACATAGGTAGTTATTGGTAAGGCAGCATGGTCTTACTGACCGTTGACGGTCATGGGGAGACTAGACCTCGACGCGGGAGTTATTATTATGCACAAGTGTGTACATATACACAGGTGCAAGCTTCCCTCACTCTCATAGTCCGATGGCAATCCGACCAGACCGGAGGTAGATCAGGCGCTGGACCGACGGCGACACGTGCTTTCCAAAACACGGGGGTATCTTACCGCTAACTTCTAACTTGGGGCTGCTACTAAGAAATACTGAAGGGGGAAGCGCCAGGGTTGTCCGGCTAACCGAATCATATTTTATTTGTGTTCACAGTAGTTTACATTAATGATATTTATATGGTGGCTGAGATAGTACTTTTTAAATGCACATTGATGGTGGCTGACTTAGAAATTTAGAAGACAAGATAAGGACAAGGTTTTTTGGAGGAGAAAAATGCTATTAAATAGAAGTCAGTTTCATTACTACCCAAACCATAATAACACTTTGCCCGCCCCCGTAATCGAACTCAGGACGCCACACTCAGCAGAGCCTGAGGTAACATTAGCAGACGTCAAAGTTACACAGTGCAAGTTCAGTATATGTATAATAGGTGTTTGTAGTATTTTCCACCGGAAATTCCCAGCTTATCAAATACGGATTGACTTATCAACACACTGTAGATCTAATCGGTCAAGTGATAACGGTATTTAGTAACATTTTTTTCAGAATTTATAACATTTATATTTCATTTACTTTACAAACCGGATAAATATATATTGCTGTTTACCGGCGTCGATAACCACAGCAATAATTATAATTAAGTACTTTATTCAGATAAAGTGTTAACTGGTCATTTACCGTGGCTATAAAAACATACTAATTTAGTTTTGTTTTTTACCTAATCCGGGGCGGATTGATAAAAAAAACAAAACTAAAGTAAGTTGCTCCCAGTTGATGACTATAATGTCTTTAAATGACATTTCTACCTATTTTTTACCCGACTACACAAGAAAGCCACTGTCAGTACATCGCGGGAATACTTTGAGCTTCCTTTGATGCAATGGGTTTGCCCCCCACAAATCCTTGCTATTATGCACTTGCTCCATCAGTCATTCAGTATCAATTGGTGTGAATGCAGTAAGTGGGATATCACTGTGCTTGTCCTATTGACTGAATCAGGGACGTGCAATTTATTAGTTAAACTAGTTACGAGTGTTATGTAGCAAACACGTGACAGTTATGGCCGTCGCAAGTTGAAATATCTCAATAACAAGTTAACTAAAAGTGGCGTATTGTAATGTGAGCTTTAAATAGTCTATCAATGGTCTGATTTCAGAGGGGCTCTGTCACTTTATTTTGGAAATGTTACTGTATGTGAACTGAATTTATCTAAAGCTTGTGCTTTTTTAAATCCACAATCTGGAAAAAATGGGGGTTTATAGAGTGTGGTGCTCCTGGCCAGACGATTGCCTTAGTTTTGGAGCGACAAAGAGTTCCTACTCCTGCCTCCACGGTTGAAACCGCGATTAATGTGGCCACTTACTAGGCCAAAATAACCTCTAAACAAATGTGTACGCACGACGGCCAATTAAGCTTTACAAAACCAGTTTATGCTGATCTCTCATTGTTTAGGAAATCTATACAAAGCGAGGCCAAGTTATACTGAAAATGTACAGCTTCATGTGCTGCCGTGTGTACCATCATGGTTCGAAAAGAAGAAGATTGCTTTACTTTTGTGTCACTGTGCTATTAGGCCATAATAGGCCTTCATAATATTAATCAACATTAAAATTTTTACTATCGTATTATTTGCGATAACATATGCTTATTACTTAAAACATTGTTATTATAATAACTGCGATAAACTTTCCGTATTAACCGCAGACCCACGGTGTACCTACTACCTAGAGTAGGTAGTAGGTACACACATCAGTGAATGTAATGTTTAACATAATATATACCTTAGATCAGGGTGTAACGTTCTTCATCCCCCATAGAAAAGGGAGGATCCTCCGACCAGACGGGTGTTATGACTGGTGGGCTACTGCTCGACAGTTGTTGTCGGGTTCTTCTATACAAAATTAGTTTTAGTGTATACGAGACCTGAAACACGTGCTTAGTATTTTTATGTAAAGAATCTATGTACAAAATTTCAAAACTGTATCATGAAAAACCACAAAATTACAAGCTAGTTCTGCTTCCTAGTTGTCCGCAGAAAAACGTGGTAACCACGCAGCGCGCCTCCAGCGTCGTCTTGAGCTCATTAATAATAATAATTTGGCAGTAGGTACCTAAATGATTGCAATAGGTACATAATGTCGCTCGGTGTCCAAATTGTAACTTTTTTTTTTAATATTTTTGGGACAAAGTATAACACGGTTTAAATATTATTGGAATTTATTCAGTTACTTATTCTGAACAAACTATATTCAGGTTTCGCATATACTAAAAATAAGGTTATAGTCTTAAGTCGCGGATAACTTTAGTAGGATTAAAGCGAGGTTTAGATTAGCAAGTTCTTGCTGCAATGTCTTAAGCTAGTTCTTGCTAGTCTGTTTACATTACCTGCAATATTTGTAGCACAATTCACGGTCGCAAGTGACCCGCAAGATCCTTGCAAGTTCTTGCCCAATTGTTTAGATTTGCGATGACTTACAACTATTTCTTGGGCAATCATTCTCTGGTCCGTTTAGATTGCCTGCAATTTTTGTAATACAAGTCGCTTTCGGAAGTCACCATCAAGATCTCGCCTATAAGTTTTTGCAAGACTGTTTACATTTTTGTTCAGACTCAGTGGAAACTGCCGAGACTTACCGAGTCAATAGGATTTAAGTTCGAATCCAGGCATGCACTTAACTTGCTTTGTGGAAATTATGTCATTACACTGCTCTCAAAATGATGTTGGAAAATAGCATGGGGACATCAGCATCAGGCCCACATGGTGAACGATAATGAATATTTTACAATAATAAAGATTATATTAATTCCTACCATCACCAACTGGGAGACAGTAGCTAATCAAATCTAATTTATGAAAACCTTTTGTATGCTCACAAAAATATAAAGCTTTTTAAGAAATATTGTAATATTCACAATATAAATACAAGGAATAACATAAATTTATTGTACCCACAACAAGGCTCAAGAAAATAGGTAGATCATTTAGATGCCAATGTATACACTTTTATAATAAACTACCAGGCCACATTCAAGAACTAAGCCTTAATAAATTCAATTTTTTTATAAAACGTAGACTTTGCCAGAAAGCCTTCTATTCTGTTAAAGATTATATTGAGAACAAAAAAGCTTGGGATTGAACTGCTCCAAATGAAATCGATATTAAATTGAATGTGTACCCATTTTATTTTATTTTATTACAGTTTGACATTTTTTTTTTTTTTTTTAGTTGACATTATCTACTTTTTCAAGTACCTATGGTATTATTATTTCCTTTATTTATTTTAATACAAATCTTCTACATTTTTAAATATTTCATAAACTAAAAACAATATAAAAACATTTAAAAATATAAAAAATTGTAGCCCACTGGTATCGGGAACAGGGTCCAAGCTATTATTATTATTTTTAATTTTTTTGACTTTATTTACTTTTTCAAGTGTCGTTTTATAATTATTTTGTTTACTATTGTGAATATGAGGACTACGTGGGTGGTTATTATTATTTTTTAGTTTAGTTAGTTTCACGATTGTCTGGCAGTTTGAGTTCTTTAAGCGGCCTACCCAAATGTCCTTATTTTGGTATTGTTCGTCGTGTCGTTGAGCTCCTTGGATTATGAGTCGAGCTACACGATCACTGACAAATGCTTGCACTGTCTGGACAGGTCTACTCAAATCTGTGTGGTTATTTCTCCAAAAGACCATCTCAGACATTAATCTACATGGTCCTCATATGACTTGAGCAATGTCTGGACTTTAAAAGAGACGGTGACCTCTGAGTTTGTTTCGGATGTTTCTTCTCAGAGTAGTCAGGTACGAAACACCGGCCCCATCTAGTTTTAAAACAACATCTGGACATGTAAGAGTTTTTTAAACCAATTTACAGAAATAAATATGATTTAATCATCACGAACCACCACACGTTGGCAAAATTATAAAGTAGCCTATTGTTACTACCAGTAAAAAAAATACCAACTCACCGAGCCACCTCATTCCAGAAGTGAACAGCTGTAAATACTTTGTCTTCTGCACGTTGAAGAAGACGAAAGGCCCCATGGCCCCCACGAAGGTCAGCAATGCAACCCGGTAGGTGTCCAGCCGAGTGTACCCGATGTGGTCTGAAGACGACGCGTTGAAGCAAGGCAGCTCATCCCACACCTTCGAGTCAGTCACGTGCGGTGGAATTGGGGAACTGTTGAGAGAGAAATAAGGTTCAAAATTCTAACACTTGCTACACAAATTAATATAATATAATCGCAGGATAATTGGAAAGATTCTAGAATTTTGGCAAAGCACCGAATTATTGGAAACTCACAAAGATTTTTGTACCAACACATTTTTTTTGACTTTTAGAGGGCTTTTTTGTTTTTTTTTTTGTATATTTCGAGAATGATGATGATGACGCTACGATCTCTCGAGCTTATCTCCACAGTTTCACATTCATGGAAATAGTATTCGGGACGAAAAACAAAATTGCAATAGATCTTGCTTACTGAAACCCGCTAATTAAATTAGGTACAAAAAATACACTTTTCGATCATCATCAGGAGACCATTCTAATGATCCATCACGTTATATCTGATATGAGTTGCTGAGGGGTCGGGTATCCCGCAGACTACTTGATACTGCTGCATCAGCACAAGGTTACCATGTCTTAGAAATATCACCAAAGATACAGAACACCAAATTTCAAATCTATCCGACCTGTGAAAGTTGCTAAGAGCCTTTTGTCAAGTATGAAATTTTTGACGGCACGGTTGGCGCAGTGGCTGAGCGATTGACTGCTGCGTTGCATGTCTTGAGTTCGAACCCCGCACGGAACAAATATTTGTATGGCCTACAGATAGTTGTTCCGGGTCTGGCTGTTTGTGTATGTGAGTTTAAATGTTTGTAAAACGCACCCACGATACAGGAGAAACTCCTAATGTCTTTAAAAAAAAAACATTGCCCCCGTTTTTTTTTTTTAAAGGACAAAGAAATGAGCTGGTGATATCCAAACGCCTAAACACATCTTCACAAATTATAGCTAAGAACCATTTCGATCACCTCAGATTTCATACAGAAAAAATCGCATTAAAATCGGTTCATTCGTTGGGAGCTCAATGCCACAGCGACATACAGATACACACCTGTCGGGGGTTAAAAAGCAACAGATTGTATCTTGTGTGAAGATATGTAATGCAGTAGTCACGCCTTTTATGTAATTTCTGTTCTACCTCCATGGAAAAAGGCATGGCGTCTATGTATGTTTTTTGTCTAAGTACATAAAAAGTCTTAAATTATTTTAAGAGCCCTGCGGCTCGACCTGGTGATTTGTGAAGGGTGGGATAGTGACATATCTGGTGCGTTATTTGAAAGGAAGTTCCGTTTACAAGTATCTTTCTTTGGCGAATGTGAAGACACACAGATTTTGTATCTTATCGTCGTTTCCATTGCCTGGAGTCCAGTCCTATGAGAAAATCAAATCTTAGAAAAAAACAAAAACACGCATGTTTTTTCCACATTTTTATTACAGAACAGCACAGAATTGAGGTTGATATATTAATAATATCGACACCAACATCTTCGCTCAGCGCTGTGGTAGTTGCAACAGGGCCCGGTGGGGCAGCAGCTGCATCCTTGCACGCAGGGGGCACAGCAGCGCCTCATGCAGGGCGGGTCACAGCCACCCGGACACCTCGCGAAAGTTCCATGCTCGAAGCACCTATACGCTCCGTACTGGACGTTAACCATTTTTATTATCTAAGCTGTTTATTGATTTTTACTTTTTATTACAAAATGTTAGTTTATTGTTGTTTTTTACTGTTTTATTATAAAAGCTAATTTGTTGTTTTTTTACTTTTAAACTTTTCGATTTTTTACGTTTTTTAGTATTTTTTCGTCGCAGTAATTTTCAGACTGACGAATCTGATTTGATTTGATAGTGACATAATTATTTGTGTTTTCTTCTATGGATGACGTTTTTATACCGGCCTGTTCTAATGGGGTTTATCCAACCTCCTAGAGGTTGGATCAGAAAATGACACGATTGACGATGAAAATGATTGCACGACCACGAAGCCATCAAACAATCAATACACGAGATAGTGGTTGAATCAATTAAGAAACGCCTATTTCAACTGTAAATAACGCTTTTGATCTTCAATATCAATTAATATTGGCATATTGAATATGGCAAGACAATTCTGAAATCCAAACTCTATTACATCTATCTGGCAAATCAATCCATATCTATCCATATTGGAACAAAAATACTACACTAGTTAACTAACTGAACTTGATAAATGACGTCTAATTACACACCCATCTTGTTATTGCTTAGTCGGTCAATAAATCAGTGAGCAATTTATATTTATAGCTGCATAACACACGCATGAGGACACAGACATTCGTCTGACGGCCCAAGTTATCTCTCCCGCTATTCGAAGCGTTGGCAATAAATTATAATGTTACTGTCATATGCAGCCGTTAAATAAAATATTACACCTGACTCAATATTCGGAAATGTCTTAGTTATGTATTGTATACAATGTAGGTAAGTTGAAATACTTAAACAGCTATGTTAATAGACGGCTACTTTTATAAACGTCAAAGTTTTAATATAGAAAAGGAACTTTACTCGCTATATCTGTACTGTAGCGGCACTACAGAGTACTACAGCAACATAGAACAAAAAGTACTACAGCGCCATCCATGACACAGACTATGAACTAAACATCGAAATACACATAAATCCTACATCGCGCAAGTTATCCGCGCATTAAGGCTATACCTACATATAGAAGAATCTGACAACAACTATCGACAACACCAGACATAACACCCGTCTGGTCGGAGGATCCTCCCTTTTCTAAAGGGGGTGAAGAACAAGAACTTTACACACTGTTCTCCATCCCCCAAGTACAAATAAATAAAATTGAAGTGTCTATATGTAATTTTAAAACAACAGCTTTTACGGTACTTACAAAAAAAAAAAATTTTTTTTTCTGATGTTGAAAGGAATAACTTAGGCCCAGACTTTTATTTAAGAAAAAGGTTTAGGGTCCCGTGCAAAAAATCAAAACCTTAGAAATTGTTAACAAAATCCGATTCAAATAGAGAAGTAATATTTTGACAATAATCAATTACGCTGACGAAGGTCGCAGGCAACAGCTAGTTAATAATGAACGCTCACTTTTTTTAAGTGAGTAGGTTTAAAACGCCTTCGTGATAAACCTATAGAGCAAACAAGTTCACTTTAGACAGCTGAGTTAATATGAATGCAGGGGCGGTTCTCCGAATCACATGGTCGTGAACTCCACGTAAAAGCAACAGGCACTTCCCTGAACAGCATTATATGGAGCTACAGATGTATACCTTCTCGAAAATAATTCTGCTGCACGATTTCGAGCTGCGAACGCGCCAGCATTTAAGTCATTTTTGAGTTAGTGCATATTTCTTTATTTGACTTTATTTTCTTCTTTATCTTAAACTCGTTCATTACACTAAAATTTTTGATCTAATTCAACTTATTTATTTAGTATACAACATTGATGATCGTAAGCATTATGCAATGCGGTCGATTAGACGCTTCATTTAGTGCGTGTCTATTTATCCTCCGATTGTTCATTCATTATTTACGAAATGATTATATCGGTCAAGGATACGTTTATATTTTTTTTTTTTATATTTTTTTTTTTATATGATGATAATAATAATTAACAGGTAATTACGAGGTGCGACTAATCGCGCAAAGTATGGTTTTTCTAAAGGATACCCCACTATTGGTTGTCTTTGATGAGAATGATTGCTCTATCAATCGATTCCCTGAATATATATAATAATATAATAGACCATAACAATACTTTGCATACAAGAAGTTTACGCGATCCAAAAAGATTCTGGTCGATTTCTTAGCGGCTCAGTCCGCTTAAAAATAATAAAAGTTGTCGAAAAATCATAGTGTTATAGGTTTTTTTTGGCAGTCGCGAAGGCTAGTATACCTAATTATTAAAAACACATGGAGGTTTATATCCAGTGGACTACTGGACTGTTATGCTATAATGAGTAAGATGAATGACGAAAAAAGAAATGAAAAATCTTATAAATTACAGTAAAAAGATCACTTACCACACAACATCCATGACAGACTTCGCAACAGCCGCCGAGTAAATCGACAGGTCGCCATATAAGTAGATACATAAAGTGCAGTAGAAGGTAGTCCTTCCAATTTTGTTGAAGAACAGGTTCGCCATCTCCCCCAACTCCACCCGACGGTCGAGGCTGTAGTATCGAGACGGGATCGTGTCTCCGCAGACCAGGGGTTCTTCCAAGTCCCCATGGGTATTCCGAGAGGTTAAGGGGTCTTCGTCTGATTCGTGCTCTTGGATCTGTAGATTGTGGCATGATTTAGTGTGATGGTTTTTGTGTTGTCCAGTGCGAGAGAGACAAGAAGCTACAGCCCCCGAAGCATGACCACCGTAGACAAGGATTTCTTTGACGGAAGAATCGACAAAATGACACGATAGTGCAAAGAAATCTGTCATTGTGTCGACACAATCTGTAATTTTGTTGATTCTTCCGTCAAAGAAATCCTTTTCTATGGTGGGCATGCTATGGGGGCAGGACGAATATCACCATCCCTTTTTCATCAGAAGCATGATGTCTATAACACGTTTTAATATGGTGCCAGTAACCGAAACGACAACTACGTGATAGTAAAGAGGAAAGAATTCATTCCAATTTATTTACATTTTAAGCCACACTCATTTCAGATTGTTGAATAACAATATACAAAAATACATAATAATTTTTATTACATTACAGGTAAAACCACGGATGACTTTGACACAAGAATATTGTTTTGGCCTGTAATCGTAATGAACAAGCAAAGAAGTAATCATTCATAGAAATTAAATTATGGGGAATGAAGGTTCATTTAATGTAAAAAAAACAGACATAACAAGGAATATTATTTAGTTTAAAAGGGCAACGAAATATATTATGTGACCTTGATTTTTTTCTAAAATGCCAGCTGTTTGATTCTGATTTTATCGAAACTATTACTGTCTCCTTAAGCAAAAGGGTCATATCTGCAGAAAAAGTAAAGAAAAATAAGCCATCACAAAGTAGGTGCATCTTGGAATGGTTGGCTTGGTTTTTTATTCCCATCCTGTTTCATTAGATGTTCTCCTTTTACTTAAGGTGGCAGAGTATAACAACAAAAAATAATATGTCAATAGGCTATAGTTTTTTTTTTATTTTCCTAGCCTCCTCTGTCCCACTCCTGGGCAAATGCGTCCCTCCACTCTTTCCAATTCTCAGGAACCCACACGTCTTCCTTTCATTTTGGATGCAACCTGTCAAGTTCTAAGCTAAAATTTTCTAAAAAAAATGCATAGTGTTGTTTTGTTATGGATCCACGTTCCAGCACCATAACGTTAAACATCGCTGAAAAAATGTGGACCTGATACGTGGATGGCAGGTGTAATGTTAAGCACTATCTGAATACTTACACTCTCCCTCTTTATAGTTTGCAGCCTCTTCCACTTATACACAGCATTAGCACAAGCCATGGTCTCAATGACATAAGTAGCGTTCAAGAAGCTCATGAACGCAAGGAACATCAGTGATATGGTACTGAGGCCCCATCCTGCACGGGCGAAGGCTGCTGGTAGAGTTAGGGCTCCAGTCCCCACAATCAAGTTGAATATGTAGATTAAACCCACCTGGATAACAAAATATAGTTTGTTATGTATAAATGCCTACACTGACATACATGAAAAGTGATTCATTTTGTTATCGTATTCATGTTAAGCAAAATTTATTTTTACTATTCAAAAATCTTTTGTTTGTAACATGATTTCCATAAAACAGAACCTTCACTTTTTACATTTTGTTTTGTTTTTTTGTACTTCTGTTTACATTATTTTTGTTTTAAGGTACCAATCTGTTGCAGATGGTTGAAAGTTGGTGAGAGACGTCGTGTAACGGTATCGTTAGCGAGGGACGGAAAAACAACAGTGTATCATGAAAAATACAGAACAAAATAACTATCATCCTGCTACAATCCTGTTGCTATCCCAAAACAGAACCACATACTGTCCTAACATATGGTCATAAAACAAACTACTATTCTGTTGTTTTATGTGGTAAATTCTTATTTTGAACACTTACCCATACTGAATATTGGTCCCCAGCCTCTGTTAGAGGCATTCTTAACAACCTCCTTATACCCCAGGTGCGACGAGGCATTGTTCTCTGTTCTTACACGACATTGCTGCCGGATATCTCACACAGCAATGAACGAGTTTTCCCAATTCGATATAAAAATAATTGTTTAACGAATAAACACAAAAGATACGGCAAAATGCAAATGACAATAACTTTTGACAGTTCTACCTACTCACAGAATATTAATAATACTGGGGTTCTACAATAGGTACGGCGCGGTGGGCCGGTGACGTAATTCCACTTGTAATGGGGAGAAAAACTCAAAGGTTTACATGGATGTCGCTAGCATCGACTCTGCCTTGTGGAGTTAGTGTTGAAAAAACGACACTAGTCCGGATCGGCGACCAACCCACTCAAGCTCACACAAGCCAAGCCTAATGGCACGTTTACACGCTTGCCGAGGCTTGCTAAACGTCCACAAACACAAGGGTGTAAACGGGGTGTTAGGCTACGCTTGCGTGGGTTTGTCACCGATCCGGACTAGTGTTGGTTTTTCAACACTAACTCTACAAGGCAGAGTCGATGCTAGCGAAATCTATGTCGACCTTTAAGTTTTTCTAAAGGAAGCTTGCGGCAAGCGCTTGCGACGTATTTACAACACTTGTAACGTTGCTGGGTGAAGTTTCGATCACAAGCTCGCACCGAACGGACGTCTTTAGTTTTACGCAACGATCATGA
The DNA here is from genome assembly GCA_910589295.1 of Noctua janthe. Classification (NCBI taxonomy): domain Eukaryota; kingdom Metazoa; phylum Arthropoda; class Insecta; order Lepidoptera; family Noctuidae; genus Noctua; species Noctua janthe. The sequence continues at coordinate 13,638,630 of OU342559.1, read as the reverse complement.
ATAGTATAGTAATAAATTGGTCTAACGACGAGATTATGGCTTTACTCGAGGCCTATCAAAGTGTACCGTGCAATTGAAATCCGAAGGACGGTAACCATAAAGACAAAAAGAAAGTCTGAAACTTTCTTTTTGTCTTTACTTTTGTGTTACCGTTATCGTTGCTTGATCTCAACTTAGTAGTATATTAAACAGATGTTTCTATGGATTTTTAACATCTACCATTTTTTCTGCCGAACTTTTCGCTTCCTTTGTTTTTGTTTATATTTTGAATAAAAATATGTCAAACCAAAAGCAATAGCCGACGCAACTTCAACGTCTACGTCTGTCATACTTGCCTGTCCGTAACACACTTAAGCACTCGCAAGCGTGTAAATGCCATCCAAGCGTTTGTAAAGTCTTGGAACTTGTGGACGTTTGCCAAGCCTCGGCAAGTGTGTAAACGTGCCATAACAGGCACAGGTTTTGATATTTTTACACGACGACCAAAAAAACCAGTGTTATATTATATTTAAAACACTTGGACAACCTAAACGTATTTATAATACGGGGTAGAAAGGACACCGACACGAAATAATATAAAATTGAAAAAATCAGCTGTTCCATACATATTGTAGGAAACAACTGATATTTTTTGTAATAACCGATGAAAAATTTCTATGTGGAGGGGGCTCAGATATACTGAATACGTGGTAACCGTTTGATTTGATCATACAAAAGCTGCGAGTTGACACTTACATAATTTGCATTGCATTGCTATTCTAGTATAAATTTAAAAATTAAAGCCAGTTGAAGTTATCGGTTGCAGCTAATCGCATTCGTACTCGACTACTCGTTGCAACATTTGTGTAAAATATATATGTAAAATGTATTTAAATCTGCGTTTGATCCGTAATACTCCAACCATCAATGGCCATCGTTCCTGAGTTGTCTAACTGAGCATCCCCATTGGCTTAACATTCAGAAAATTCACAATAATTATCGATATCTCTATTGATCTCTCTCTCTAGTCTCTCTGTGCCTTTAAAATGTGAATATTCTACCAGTGAATAAAACTCGTATTTTTCGTTAGCTGCCTACATCAGCATCGTACGGATAACAATATTACTTGTACGATAATATAATCACTCTCTTACTGCTTACAAAATAATAGCACGAAACACATGTCAGTTGCAGTTGACCGTGCCGTTCATGATCCTTGATTGAAGCAGTGGATGCCACGGAGGACACGGTGGAACACACCGTGGAGATCTGCCCCGCTTGGGCGGAGCACCGCCGTGTTCTCATAGCGGCGATTGGCGGCGGCGATCTCTCGCGTCCGGCCTTGGTTCAAGCTATGGACCGGAGCGAGAGGGAATGGGAAGCCGTCACCTCCTTCTGCGAAGCAGTCATGCTAGTGAAGGAGGTGGCAGGACGTGAGAGGGAAATAACCTCACGTCCCAGCCGCCGCGGGAGACGCCCTGGGCGTCGGGGGTCACGTGGTGGCTTCCGACCACCGTAGGCGCTGGTCTGTGGACGGCGAGTTATGGGCTAGCTCGCCGTCCGGCCGTCTTATGATGACGGGCGTTCGTGTTCCACGCGCGCCTCAAAGAGATGTCATCAATCAAGTAGGGGTCCGCATGGGCCGATGCCTGCCAGGGCTGCGGGACTGTTCGAAAGAGATACCGTGGCCCTGGAACATAAAGGGCAAAGAAGGAACATGGATGGGTTTTAGTCAGTACAAGTCTGACACTCCCCTCCGCTCCGCCCAGAGTGGGGGGGGGGGGTCATTTGATGATATCCCATCCGGAAAAAAAAAAAAAGCAGTGGATGCCACGGTGATATTAAATCTATGAGGGGGTGTTCCCCGTTTAAGTCCTACGCAACGGCTGAGCAATGCTTAAGACACACTTTGCTGTGATTTCTTTTACGTTTCGGTTTTATCGTTTTCATTTCAACAAAAAATACACATTTTTTCTTTAACTTTTCAAGTAAAAATCTAAAATTGTACCAGTTGAATGTGAATAGAAATACTATATTCTCGGATGTGATTGGATAAATACGACTCGTGGCTAAATAATAACAGCCACTCTGATCAATCTTCAGGTTAAGCCGCGCTAGCCAAGGTTGGTCTGTGGATGGGTGACCACCACTACATACCGATTTTCCTCCGTGCCTCGGAAAGCACGCTATACAGGTGGTCCTGGCTGTCATTTGTAGATCTTTGAAACTCTGACAACCAGTCTTACCAAGAGGCGCACGCACATTTTAGCCATCTCTTCTTTTCGTATCAAAAGTAATTGCATCACTTTCACTCGCTTAGTAGATCAGTCGATCTACGATTAATTTTCGAACTAGCGCCTTAACTGGGTTGAGGAGGTTAAATAAGTCGCTCCATGTAAAAGACTGGTATTCAGCGACATCCGGTTAGACTGGAAGCCGACCCCAACGTAATTATGTAGTTGGGAAAGGCTAGTCAGGTGATGACTGATGGAATGTAGACCACTTTAAGGGAAGGCAGGATTACTTTCTAGCTGCTGACAGTAACTTGACCTGAAAAAGGTAAAACCTAATGGAAAAAAACGGCTTGTCAACCTATAATTATGCAAGAGTCTGTTAACCATCATTATTTATTAAGCCGCGTTGACACGGTCAGAGTACGCTCGGGCCGTGTGGACTCGTAGTGGTAAGCTTCATATGAGTGTACTAGGATAGCTGTAATATTGACATAGTTCACTCGGATCGTTTTCCTCATTCTACAATTATATTTCAAAGTCAACATCGAAAAATGACGGATTTTGTGAGAAATAGTATTGGAATTGTCGACATCAAAAAGATAAGGCATCTGGTAAAAGGAGAACAAATTTGGACTGCACCTTGGTTTTATCCCTACTCGTATCCGAGCTAACTCGGAAAAGAAGGACACGATCCGAGTCTACACGGATCGGACGATCTCGTTCGAGTGTGCTCGGATAATGGGTTAGTATGGTTGTATCTGAATCTGAAAAATCTGGAAATCCATACTCCGACTGTGTCAACGCGGTTTTATCCCGGAAAAAAAAACATCACTACGATACTAGACGCTATGGAACACAAAAAAAAAAAAAAAAACTTTTTTTCATTTTGTCGATTCTTTCGCCGACCAAACCCGTTTCTACGGTGGTCATACTACGCGTGCAGCACAGCTCTTTTCAGAAAAATTGTTTATTAGTTAATTAATCACTTTTAGCGTACGGGTAATTTGTGTGTAATTTAAAATAGGGAATTAGTTGATGATAATATAAGCATAAGCATAATCAGCGTATTAATGTTCCCACTGCTGGGACACAGGCCTCCTCTCTATGAGAGGGAATAATAAAAGAAGAGGGGATGATAATATAACTATCGAAAAAATACCCGGGGTATATTCTCAAAATTCCTAGACAAAGCCACTACAACATTCAGTTTCTCATTTAAGAATTTTATTAAAGAACTAATCAAACTCAAATGGATTCCTTCAATACAATGTAGCCCGAGAAATTAAAGTAAATTATGTTCGACGAGTTTCAAAATTGCCAATTCAGCAACCGGCAAGCAGACTTTTTATTAAAAAGTAAGCACATCACTAATCAATGAACGAACCATAGAGTAGGTATATGGGTTTTTTATGAACAGACAGCCACCCAGTGTTGCTATTTGCCAACTCTTTACGCGAGCCAAGCTAGCCTGCGAAATAAAATGCCTACATACATACATACCTCCTACAATTTATTTTAGTATTTAGTTACTTATATAATTAACCCTATTAATTGGTCCAAAATTATGCCGTTTCGTAAATGTGTAGTTTTATAAAACTTACATTTATTCCTACATTAAAAATTTGTAAAATTCTTTATTTCGAATATTTACTAAAACCATAATTATGTATTCCTTATTATGTCGCGTGTTTATTAGTCTACAAGCAGAAATAAAAATCACTGTCGCAAGCATACAATAAAAATGTTAGCTTGATCTTTCTTTGTATACCTATGTATACTTATTTACACACCTACCTATCAATATTGTGTTTTGATCGTATGAACTTTTGTTTTTAGGAACCTACTTATATCTTAAGGAAAGCTTTGTAGTTTCCAATATTCCACTTCCAACGGCTTGTATTAGATTTAGCATTAATTTATTAGATCTAAACTACAGTTTCACACAGGCATCCATAGTCAATTGCCTGTCTATAGTTATAGAGATACACTCAGTATAAAAATAGGTATGTATTCGTACGGTATTATTATAGGTACATATTTATAGATAGATACTATAGATAATACCCTCTGCATATTGAATGCTATACGTATGTATAGTAAATTGCTATAACCCGGCCATGTTAAAAAACTAGGGAACTTTAGGTCGCCCCAGCGACGTAAAGTCCATCTTATACGGTAGCATTTCATAGCTCTTCGTGCGAACCCCGACGACGAAATCATTCCATCCAGCCGTCGAAGCCGTGTTCTCGGGGGTTTGGGATTGTGATTTTGTATAAATCTTTAAGTTATGTGCCAACAACATTACAAAACAGAGGTAAGTGCTAAAATAAGCTAGTTTATAGAAATAGTTCTTTATGTCGTCGTTGATCGCTCTGAGCATTTATGGCATCGCTTTCTCAGGCGTATGTTTGTTCTCCCTCCAACAAACGGGATGTCAGCGACATGTTTAATTTTCTGTCTCATTCCTTCTAGTAATATAACACCGTTGTGCTCGGTCGTGTCACGTAAGATTTTTTGTATTTTTGCCTGATTAGAGTGCAATTTTTGAGGAAGTTTTGTAATATTCATGTCAATCAAGTGTTTGTGTATGTGGAGTACTAATTGGTTTCAAAAATATTTGCTTCATTCCTATGATATGGGTCGTGCTAACTTTCACTCTAGATATAGATAGGTACCGTGGATGATATAGCATAGATAGATACATGTATACGACTGTAGATATTCAACATCGAGTCGTCGAGTCTCAAGGCCGAAACACACAAATATATAAGTATATAATGTAAGAAAAGAATATTGGTTTTTATAGGAATGTGAAAATTGAAATGGGAATTGTGATACTTTAACGTTTTACTCTTTATAATTTCGGTGCGACCGTAAACTAAGTACTTGCGTCGTAGTACATCGTATACATTTTGGAATGGCGTATTGTGAAACACCATCATGATTTTTGATGTAAAGATTGCCTTTATCATATCTTTGCGACGCAAATTTAAGTATAAAATAATATTGATGTAGCACATTGTTGTATTCCCTGCTATGTACAGTATCTACCTATGCTATGTATGCGCTGATCCAATTGACCTTTTTTAAAGTCTTGAGATAACCTAAAAAATAAAGATCATTTCTACTTATTGTTGTGATCCACGTATTGATTTTTATTGATTGTTTATGCTAATTGTGCCAATAAGAAATGTGAAACATGAATTCTTTGTTCTACAGATAATCTGAAACGTTACGAGCTGACTGCAAAGCTGCTCTAAAGGATCTGCCGAGCCCGCATTATCTGTGATATACAGCTCAGCCTCTCGTCCGTCCTAAAAGGTAAGCAAAATATTATGAACAACTCGCTCACCTACTATTTGCAAAACAACAATCTGAGTAGATAGTTCCTATGAATTCTTGCAAGATAAATGCTAACTAAAAGAATGATCACAAAATTTGTTATTCTCGCCTCTTACTATGAAATAACATTTTTATCAAGCATTTGTAACAAATATGTATAAATATTTTATTACATTTTTCTACTCGGTCTGCCAAATAAAATATAATTTTCACCTAGTATTATAACATTCATGGAACATATTTGGACTGGTTTCAAATATCTTGTTTGATAAATCATATAATAAATAAAAAGCAATTTCTAATACAATTAAAAAAATTAAAGCAGTACAATTTAGTCAGTGATGCAAAAATTGTAACTAATAGAATGGGAATGTTTCTTACTTGCCTTTGTTTTAAATACATAATTTAAAAAAAATGATTTTGATTCAAGTCCTCATTGTAGAATTTATAGCTTTTGAAAATTTGGTTTTGCTTAATCTCATTGTTATTTATATGAGACACAAGTTGGCTGTATGCTGATACAATGTTGTGTACTTTATAGGGCTGGGCCAATCGGGGCTAGGAGGCGAGTCCGCAGCAGCTTCCAGCGGTGATCTCACCTTGTCCTCTGCCATAGAGGCACTAAACACTGCTACCTGCTTTATTGACTGCATCACTACGAACCATTGTTACTTAGTCTATAATTGAAACAATATGCTATCTGTGAAAATAAGTATAATGTTAGGTGAAAACTGTAGAAAATTATTCTATTTATAATAATTGTCTGATGTCTAATGTTTCTGTAATATTATGTGTTCGACATCTAATTAAGGATAATTGTTACTCCAATATTAATACTGTTACCGAACCAATGCAATGTAATTACTCCACCTTGATGTTGGTGGTGAACACAAATAATTTTGGTGCTTTTAAGCGAGTCGAGAAGAATGAAAGTCATGAAGCTAGTGTAAAAATGGTAGATTTAAATATTTATAATGTAGAATTTGTTGATAGTGTCCAACAAAACCAAATGATTGGCGATACGCCTAACTACAGCATTCCTTTAACGATTAACGCCATAACAGTCCAGGGTATCTCATACAGTGACCCATATTTCAGTAGCTTTAACTTAAACTATAAGATGGCGTTCGGAGCGCCGGAGCATATGAACAAGTCTGATTACGCTTTTAAATCCTCAGTTTGTATTATACGAGATGAGCCTTGCGATACGCAACTACTAAACGACAAGTCTGCTCATAATATGATATCCAAAACGAAAACTCGAATCATTACTAATGAAGACAAGTCTATGAAGACATACCATGACAATAATGAATTGGAAGTTGGTTACGACAAACCCGCCAATAAGACGGCTTTGCGAATGTTCGCGAACGGTGATCTCACCTTCGACGCTATGTTGGAACTCACGAAAAACGAGGATCGAATAATCAAGGATATGAAAACGCAAGAGCTTGACAGTTGGGGCGTCCCCAGGCGTCTGCGACTTCGTGGCGGAGGCGAGAGCTCGCTCAACGCTGCCACCGGCTGGGGCAGCCCACCCACCTCCAACAACAGTAAGTGGACCTTCACTTGTCTTCTTACTAACATTTCAATCAGAAACAGTAGAGCAGTAGTTAGTTTTTGATCGACTCTCAAATATTTGGCAGTACCGCGCGTGGCCGACATAAGACCTATATTTTAATTGACGTCGGTGATAAGAGAGTAAAAATAGATATTTTTTCTTTGCCAGCTGGGAATTGGGGCGGTAATTCCAGTGGCCAAACAAATAATGGGACAAACAATACTCAACAATGGAATAACACGGCTCAGCGCCCGCCCACTTCTCAAGCAGACAGTAAGTTGTTTTAATATCGTCACTAATGATGAAGTCATCAAAATAAAATTTGCTTCTATCGTTGGCAAATGATAATTACAGTGATTAGAAATTACGACTAACATTATGGATGTTCGCGTTTTGTCTAGGTGCTTATGGTTGGGATTGTTTCTTGCAGTGAATAGCAACAAGGGGAATGGTAATCAATTGCCTCCAACCAGTGGCGCGTCTGCACAAAATTGGCAAAGTTCCCCGCCAAACATGCCAAATTCGCAGCCTAACAACAATGGTGCACCTACAAGCAACGGTTAGTTGACAATAAAATTTATCACATCACAAAATATGTATTTCATTTTCAACGTCGATTGATTTTCTAATCTTTCTTTCACATTAATTAGGTACGAACAACGCGGGTAACGGAAACAATGGCGGTACTAATCCTCCCATTTCTGCTGCAAATTCGAACGGGCCCACCTCGGCTAATGGAAACAATAGCAACAGCGCCAACAGCACTTCCTCTGCTAAGATTGAGCAACTCAATTCAATGAGGGAAGCTTTGTTTAGTCAAGATGGCTGGGGAGGCGTAAGTGTTAGCTATTTCAATTTATGTCCAATGCAATTAAGTTTAATTAAAGTATCAAGTCCTAAGTGTTTATACTTTTTTAGCAACATGTAAATCAAGACACCAATTGGGATGTACCTGGTTCTCCTGAGCCTGGACCAGGAAAGGTAGAAACCCAGCCTGCTGGGGGACCACCAGCCTGGAAACCAAATCTCAACAATGGTGCATTCCTTGGAACTGATCTATGGGAGGCTAACCTACGTAATGGAGGGCAGCCGCCGCCGCAGCCTGCAGCTAAGACACCATGGGGCCACACACCCACCACTAACATTGGTGGCACCTGGGGAGAAGACGACGACGTCGCGGACTCCGCTAACGTATGGACCGGACCACCGCCGCCGCAGCAGTGGCCCGCGGGCCCTCCGCAACACGCACAGCAATGGGGCGTGCCCAAGAAAGACGACTGGAACGCGTGGGGAGAACCTCACCGACCTGTTGATCCGCGTATTGATCCGCACCGTTCGAGCGACCCGCGCCAGCAGAGCGCTGACCCACGCCACGATCTGCGTGGAGGAATATCTGGCCGTCTAAACGGAGATATGTGGAGCCAGCACCACCAGCACACTGCTGGACCGAACAAAATCATGCCAGGCGGCGTCAATCAATGGGGCGCGCAAGGACCCAAGGACCCGATCAAGGGAGCAGGATGGGAGGAGCCGTCGCCACCGGCGGCAAGGCGCGCACCGGGAGGATTCGATGACGGCACGTCGCTGTGGGCACAGCGTGGTATGGGTGGAATGGCAGCTCGCGGGCCGCAAGGCCCGCCCGGACCCCAACGTATGCCCCCGACGCCAACCAAGCCCGACGCCGTATGGGGCGCTCACGGCCAACGCAATGGTTCCTGGGAAGAGCCGCACACTCCAGCCTGGCCCGAACGCGATGCGCCAGCTTGGCCAGAAGCGTCTGGACCCGCACTGTGGCCCGTGCCTAAACCTAAACCCGCTGGACCCGGAACAGCATGGCCCGATGATATCGGCGAGTGGGGTGGACCGAAGCCACCGCAAGGAGGCCCGCTAGGCAAGCAGCTACCTAAGGAGGTGGTGTGGAACAGCAAGCAGTTCAGGTAAATAGAAAATTCATATAAATTCAAACTGGGCGTATTTATTTACCATCACAGTGTTTTGTCATGTTTATTTGTAACGGTAGGTTCCTCGTGGAGATGGGTTTCAAGAAGGAAGAGGCAGAGGCTGCGTTGCGCAGCCGCGACATGAACGCGGAGGAGGCGCTGGAGATGCTGGCGAGCGCGCGCGGTGACGGCTGGCGGCGCGACGAGCACTTTGCGCACCACGCCGGGCCCTTCCAGGCGCCGCCCAACGTGCCGGCCGTGTCGCCCGCGGTCGTGCAGAAGATCCTTAACCAACCGCCGCCGCCCACGCAGCAGCACCACCAGTCTTACAACCCTAACAGGTATGTAACCAAAAAAAACGTGCAGGTCAACACTATTACTAAAATCTGATTTACGACTCCCTTCTGCTAAGATTTAGAGGTGACCTTGAAAATAAGCTCAGAATGTCACCAAAACAAACATGATTGAGGAAAAATGTTTACTGTAAACTCTATTTTTTTCAACTCATGGTGTTTACAAATAGAAATTACATAAGGATGTAACTTGTGTTTGTAAACATTGAGTCATGGACTTCTACGAAAGAACATTGTTGTAATAAAAATAAAATTCGCAGTGGTACGGGCAATGGCGGCCAGCCGAGCGCGGCGCAACTGCGCATGCTCGTGCAGCAGATACAAATGGCGGTGTCTGCCGGGTATCTGAACCATCAGATATTGAACCAGCCTTTGGCTCCACAAACCCTCGTGCTTCTGAACCAGCTGCTGCAGCAGGTATTTTTTTTTTCGAATTTAGATCTTCTTTTTTCAAATGTAGTCTTTGTTAGTTGGAGGTTTAACTCGAAGGAGGTTTGCTGAAGTAAATTGTTTTCTTTCAGATCAAAGTGCTGCAACAATTGCTGCAACAGAATTCCCTTGCAATGACCAAGGGTCACTCGTCTCTCGCGCTCCAGTACTCTGTGCAAATCACTAAGGCTAAGCAGCAGATTACGGCTTTACAAGTAAGTTTACGACTGATACTGTTAGCCTGCGTCATCCCACTGCTGGACAAAGGCCTCTCCCCGAGTCTTCCAGTTGTTTCTATCTAGGGCTAATGTGAACCACTGGTCGGCTTTGTTCAGCTCGTCCGGCCATCTTCTACTACCTCTGCCGCGACGCCTTCTGCTAACGTGCAATGGAGTTTACAACTGAGCATCCAATAAAATGCTACTTTAAAAAACTTTTATTTAGCTTCACTTGGATACTTAGTCAATTATTGCTATCTCTGGAGCACCATTCTAGTTAAGAATGATATTGCAGCAACTTGTTATTTCATAACTTATCTTAAGTTATAAACAGATTAGTAAGACTGTTACCAAGCTAACTTAATCTTTATTTTATTACATCTCAATATAAATGTGTTTTTTATTGTTTAGAACCAGATAACGGCGCAGCAAGCTCTGTATATGAAGCAACAAGCGGGCAGCTCAGATTTGTTCAAGCAGGGTCATGACCCCATCGCCCAGTTGCAGAACAACTTCAGTGATATGTCTATTCCGAAAGATACTCAAGGGGTATGTTATAAATTGATTATTTAATTAAATAATACTTCTGCTTAATTAAAAATTCGATAGATTTTAGATTTTTTCAATTTCTGGAGAATCATATTTATATACATCTTGCAGTTACTGGGTACTCAATGATCAAGGCTTGTCATAAATCTAATTTCGTTCATATAATATAGGGTTACGGTAGCAGCGGCGGCAACCAACAGTCTCGTCTGAACCAATGGAAGCTGCCCTCTCTGGACAAGGATGGCGAAGGCTCCGAGTTTAGCCGCGCACCCGGCACGGCCAAGTCGACTACGAGCCCACAGCTCAACCAACTTGGACTGCAACCAGACTCGTATGTTCAAATTGTTAAAACAAAGAAAAAGCAAAATATCTTGAAATCAATTATTTTGAAACAAAACAACAATAAAACAAAACAAAAAAATACTCTAAAACAAGCAAACAAACAAGCAATAAAACTATAGCAAGCATTACACTGCACTTGACATTATTGCTAATGTCAAATTAATTCATCTTGTTTGTAGTAATGTAGTTCAGGGTTGCTGCTATTCACACAAGTTCGTCTTTCACAATTCATATACAATTTCTATTATCACAGTACTTGGGGAGTAGGCCGCGGCTCCGAAGGTTGGGGCGATAGCGGCAATGATGTTGCCGACGGCAAGGATGCCTGGCCATCCCACCCGTCGCACCAGCCTGTCTATGACCTTGTGCCAGAGTTTGAGCCTGGAAAGCCCTGGAAGGTAAGATCAAGATAAAATTAAGATAGTCTCTAAAAAAGAAATAGTCAAGGTCACGAAATCTAATTTGGTTGGCGGTAACCAGCATGCGGCTTGGTCGTGAACAACAAGGTTTTACGGGCAACTTTTTAATAGATGGGACATCTATCTAATTTGCCAGTTCACATACCCCAGGTCGGTGGCTGGCAGTAGCGTTACCGATGCGAGAGGGTCCGCTCTTCGGTTACCTGTCTACCCAGCGTGGTGAATAAGGTCATACTATTGTATCCCTTTTTGGGAACGACCTGACTAGGCTGAGAAAACTCACCTTAGCAATATAAAGGCAGATCGATACAACGAACATTTTGAACACAGGGCAACCAAATGAAGAACGTCGAAGACGATCCGAACATGACGCCGGGCTCGGTCGTGCGGTCTCCGCTCTCGCTGGCGGTGATCAAGGACGCCGACATGCTGGGCGGCAAGACGTCCCCGCCCGGTGGCGAGCGCAGCCTGTCGTCGTCCACGTGGAGCTACGCGCCGCCCGCCGGCCAGGCCAAGGACGCGTGGGGCGCCAAGCCGCGGCCCGCGCCGCCCGGCCTCAACAAGGCCTGGCCGCAGCACCGCGCCGTGCCGGCCTGGCAGGCCTCCACCTGGCTGCTGCTCAAGAACCTCACTGCTCAGGTACGATTACCTAGCGACCCACACATCGAGTTGCTAAACAACAATTTCGCGACGCATGTACACAAAGCATAATTTAGGTTAAAAGAAATGGGTCACAGCAAACATGTTTAACGAACGCAATGTTTGTTGTTGATTGGAGTTACACACTTGTTGACCAAGAGTTTTATTAGTTCGTAAGGCGCAGTAACTATATGATTATTTTATGTATTTTATCAAATTCTAATGCAGTATATTTCCTACAGATTGACGGGTCCACCCTGAAGACGCTCTGCGTCCAGCATGGCCCCCTCCAGAACTTCCACTTGTATTTGAACCAGGGACTCGCCCTCGCCCGCTACTCCACGCGCGAGGAGGCCGCTAAGGTCAGTGTTTGCTAAGTTTTTTTTTTTTTATCGGTTATTAAGCGTCTTACTAGCGTCGTGTGTGCTGACCTTTCGTTCGTGCCTGCAGGCCCAGATGGCCCTGAACAACTGCGTGCTGAGCAACACGACGATCTTCGCGGAGTCGCCGGCCGAGTCGGAGGTGCAGATGATCCTGCAGCACCTGGGCTCGGGCGGCGGCGGCGCGTGGCGCGGCGGCCAGAAGGACGGCTGGGGCGGGTTCGCGGCGCTGTGGCCCGACTCGCACGAGGCGCGCGCCACGCCTTCGTCGCTCAACTCCTTCCTGCCGCCCGACCTGCTCGGCGGCGAGTCGATCTAAGGCGTCGAGATCTGTACAGATGCATTTGTCCGTGTCGATCGGGTTTCGGTCCTAATTTCGTTTCTGTCGCGTTCGTGATGAAATGTCGCCTCGGTCATTCCTGAGGTGCAAATTTTTTATGGTTAGCGTAAAATCTTCGATTTGGATAGTATAAATAGTATTTATCGATCGGTCGACATGACGCTCGATCGTCGACGACGCGAGTTTAGGATCGAATCCTTAGGTGTCTAGTTGTAATTACGCTTTACCGTCCCCCGTACGGGGATCGACTAATTTTATTCGCCTAGTCAGATCATGTCGAACGCGTCACGTGGCGTCGTGCACGCGGCGCGACGCGCTCGCGGTAGCCAACTGTCCACATACTATATTATCTTACTGTGTTTTAAGTGTTCATGTAGAATATTTAGTGTATATAAGAATTATACATATACAATGGCAAATTAAACTGTATCGAGGTTTATAAGGAAGAGTCCGGTCGCGGCGGGCGCGGGCCGCTGGGCGGTGAGACCGCGCGCGGCCCGCTCCTGCAAATCTACCAAATAATCGTAGGTATCAGATAGAGTAGTGCGTCGCGGGCTACCTCAGTCACACGTCCCGTGGCCTTATTTTATAGCGTATATTTATTTTGTTGTGCTCGAGGGCTGTTGCTGTTTCGCCCGTCGAGCTGTTGCGTTCCGAGTTTCTTTCGTGTTCGTTTTTATTTTCTCGTTTTTTCTGTACTTGTCGTATTTTAATTATTTATTTCTGTTTTGAATTCTCACTCGCATAGAGCCCTCGTTTTCCAGTAGTGATATTTTATTCAGCAATAAACGTGTAAGTGCATTTCGCCCACTAACAAAACTTTTACGATTAGTTGTAATTTTTATAAAGGTAACAAAATTTGAAAATTATGAGATTTGAAGTGCATTCTTGTAGCGGTAAATTCCTTTTAAGCCGTATAGTCTGATGCAAACGAGTATATAGTTATATGCGTTAGGAGCGAGCGGCGGCAGTCGCAGCAAGTACAAGGTGGGACGCTCTCCCTTGGATCCAGTAATCCTGTGATGTAAAGTATCTTGCCTAATGTAAGGATAATCTATTTTGTTGAGAGTATCATAGTAGCGAGTCGCCGGCGTCGGCCCCGCCGAACACGACGTTTCCCCAAATTTTTTCCAGTATTTGTGATTGAAGTGCCACTTTATGTTTAATATAATGAGACGATTATCTAGATTATACGATTAACGTAAGGGTAACCTAATATAATAAATTGAAAATTGTTTTATCATTTTATATTACACATACATTTGTGAGAAATGTTATTAAAGTACTATAATTGAACAGTAATTAAATATTACACTTTTGTGTATAGGTAAGAATAAAGTTCTAACTTAAATTTAGCCATATCAATATCTATTTAAATAAAAGATTTGTGGTATTTTCTATAGGCTCAATTTGAACGTTATTCAAAGTGACATATGCTTTAGATATTCTGTTAATAATATACTTGTAGCCGTAGGTTTGTCGGTATTACATAACTGTAGGTGTAAGTTTACATTTTAAGTCCTATCGTAGAGTTCAATAAGCATACAACTGATATTTAACGGCAACGATTGCACGTGTAAGTTAAAGTTCGTTATCATAAAGTTTATTTACACTTTTATTTACTTTTTAATTTATTGATGGTGTGCCACAGAGATACTCTGCCAAAATATAAAATTACCAATTATTACGGGATTAGAATAGTAGAGCGCTCGCGAGCGGCCGGCGGCCCCGCGCCGCCCTGCGCTCTCTCTCTCGAGACTCGCTCCGCGACCCACCACGCTTACGAGCCGGTCACCCGACTTATAATAATGTAAATTGTATCTGTATTTCGAACATCTTCCAGTGTTTTTATGATAAAACGATTTTAGCCTTAAGTTAGATTTAAGCGATTCGATGTACCTTGTCGAGCCTCGGCTCGCGTACTCTTCACAAATTAATTAATTAAGTTAGGTGAACGCGACATTGGACGTGTCAGTGCGTTTGAACTCTGTTCGCTTCGGACCTGTAGTAGTTAGTGTTAAATGTTTCGATGTGTGATGTGTTCATTTAGAACCAATGTTAGCATTTGTCATTACTACCGTATTATCTTACTATAGGGACCGACGGCAGTTTTGCGTTTACATCATTGCATATTCTTCGTTGCCTTTCGCGATTTGTATCAGATACAGATTTAGTTCGAACGCGGATTCCCTATTCCCTCACGACAGACGTCCGCTTGTATGACACGCGTCTCACCACAGCCGGGTTGCCGATACGAAGGCACGGATGTGCAGCCGAACTATTTGATTCGCCTTCCACGGGCCATAATCGAGATTGTCACGGAGTTTAATGTTAGGTGCCAAAGAGTGATTATCAAAGATGTCCGGAACAACTGATTGCATTTCTCTGCTTGATAAAGATTCTTCCAAAATTTGAAATTATATTCGCGGTACGGGTTAATGATCTGATGTTCCTATAACATTTCGTGTTACGTCTATTCAGCAATAGTGCACGTATAAACAGACAAATGTCAATTCTATGTATTGTTAAAGCTCAATTTAAGTGATGAGGGTGTTTCTTTTACCGATTGATAGAATAAATAAAGAGTATAGGTATTATTTTTAACTGATATTGTTCTGTCCAATTCTACACCAATATTCGGTAACGCCTAAATCTCAGTTGTTTACTCTGGTGCAAATTTAAATTTTAATGATACAGCAATAAATGTCATATTTAATTTTTTATAAAGTTTTTTCCATTTTAAGGTTAGACAAGCCGATCAAACGGAAAGTATAATAAACCAGTGCCCTTTAGAATACGTCATCCATAGATTAAAGACGAAAGAAGTTTATGCCTTGAAATTTTTAGTCAGTTAAAGTTATCAGTACTTAATAATGGATATACATATTATTGTAAAGTGGACGTATTTTAAATGTGTAGACGTGTCGGTAGCAGTATATTATGGTGTTAGAGGTGTATCGATAGAGGTGCGCGCGCCTCCGCGCATCGCAAGGTTGTGAGTAGCGGCCACCGCGCCGCGCTAACTGAATCTCCTCTCGGTTCAATGACTGCATCATTATTTCCTGCACACAATTATTGCGCCATGTGCAATTTAGTCTGTGTTATTATTATGTTGTTGTGTATTTATATGATACATCTATACTGTAATATGTATATATTGTGGAATTTTATTCGTAAAAATTTAATACGCTTCACGCTTCACTTTTAATAACATTTTTCGTGATTTGTTTCTGTTATTTAGAGTAAATTTACGTACCTACAAGTAATTATAATAACGATCATAGATGTAAATATAAGTTAAATAATGAAAAAATAAAAAAAAAAACAAAAAAAAATGAAAAAAAAATATATAAAGAAAAGCAATTAAAAGAAACCAATGATTGTGCCTCAATGAACTGTGGTACGTTACCGTAACCGATGGCAGGTGTAATCGTTTCCTTTCAAAAATGTATTATAATGAATTGTGCGCCTAGGCACCGCTCTGTGACTAGCTGTAGACAATATAAGGCTGCGAGCAGCGGGGCCCGCGCCCACGCCTTGTGTAATCATTAATGAGCTTAGCTATGTTTTACTTTTATTGTAATAAGTGTTATTTCATCAATCAACATTTTATATATATACCTACGTATATGTAAATATTTTTATCTATTTATTTTTTGGTTTTCATGAAGTTTACCCGAATTAACGTGTAACCTTAACATTTGTTGGTTATCTTGAAGTGAGATCACGCGGTGTCGCGTGTTCGAACGATCGCATCTATTCCATAACACTTGAATGCCAAAGTCGATGTCTGTAAGCCATTGGACGACCGCTTGTGTTGTTTACATAAATTGGGTGGATCTCTGACATCACAACAAACTATTGATCGTACAAATAAGAGCCATTAATACTGTCAGCCGACGCTTAGGTCGCTGTAGTCTATCCAAGCTGCTCTGGTGTTATTTTAGCTCAACTATTCAAGTAGTTTGCTCATATTGTTGTTAATTTTAATTTTTTTTATTATCTTAATTATTAAACTTCCCTTAGTGCGGAATAAAATTCTAAAGTTATTTTGTAATCTCCAAATTAGCTATTAATGTACTGGACCATAGCTGATAACTGCAGTGTGTATGGCGTAGGACTCATGCCGCCTAAACTACGCGTAGCGCGTTTGTAATGTATTTCATAGCTTTCCTTCGCTTGTCACTCTACCGTCCCTGTGACCTTGTTGTGTTAAAGTGATCGTATCTTATTAATTTGGTAGCTTTATTAGTTTAGACTCAAATCAAACTCGTATTTAAATAGATACGTATATTTCTTACTACGTTTTGTCGTCCCTATAGTTAGTTGGCACTGCCAAGAAAAGCCAATAAATATTGCACGGAATATTGAGCAGCGCGGTTCAAGGGCGCCGGGTCGGTGGCGTGACAACAGTTCGGCTTATTTCTAGCTTGACATCAGTCGCGATGAATCCATTGTCAGGCAGCACTCACTCGTTCAACTGTGTACTCACATATAGGGACCAAAATATGTATGAATATTATGCAGTTTCATTTTACGCTGAAAACACTACACTCATAAAATAAGCTGAACATTGCACACTAAAAGACATTCTCATTTTTTTTTCCATTGTTAATAAATGCGTTTTGCCGTCGCATATAACTGACGATGTTACTTATACGACATAATTAAACCTAGTGATAGTTCGTACGATATTCAGGAGGGCCTTTTAATTTAAATAAGGTTAAAGTTTTGCTTGTTGTCTTTATTTATATATATTTTTGTACGTTACGACGTTGACGTCCTAATACAATAGAGAACACATTAGGTGATATCTACAAAGAAACTAGTCTTCCTTATTTACGAGGGATCGTGTTGAGATGGCGGGGACGCGTGACGTCGACACAGAGGCAATCATTCCTCTAGTCTTGTTATGTGGTGCGAATAAGTGAATACCAAATATAAAATAACGAAGGCTTTGACGTTAGTGTGTAGAGGTAACGATAGGTCGGCCCGAGCAGCTTGGACCCTGTCAAACTTTACAAGGAAATGGTTGGGTAGTATTATTATAATGCATTTATTTCTCTTTTTTCATAGTCACTCAATCATATATTTAATTAATTGAGCTAATGCCTAAAAATTGGAATATCAGAGTTTATTTAGGATGTTCATATTTTACATTTTAGTGTTTAAATATCTAAAATTTACCTTAATTATAGTGAATGGATTTTTGTATTATTGGAATATATAGCTGTAAGACAAAGGGTGTTCTTGATAAAACACAAACAACTGATTATAAACAAAATATAAAAAAAATGTACTGAGTGACTTTACGTGTAAACAGAGGGCCATTGATAAAAAATGTTGAACTAAGCTAAATTCTCTATGTGGTAATTTAACTAAATGTGATTGCTGAGAATATTTTAACTGCTATTATGTATAGTTGTAATAGAGCAGTAAGTCGCCATTTATCTGTTAGCTCTGCGAGCATACAAAGGACATGCACACCGGTAGATATATTGCGTTAGGCTGGAGCCCCGTCCGCGGGCGCGCGGGTTCCGCCGCACCTTTCGGATACGTCAGTGAAGTTGCATTTGATTCGACGACCACTATGTAGCTTTTATGTATATTTATGTATGTGTATGAAGGCCAACCACCCACCAACAGTTAATTGATGCAGTAGACTCGAGACTGCTGCTCGCTAACTACACACACACACTGCTTCTCTAGTCTCTCTCGCATTCATGTATCGCACGGCGCGACGTGCGAGTGATTATAATCGAGCATAATTTAACGATCATATCCTATATGAAACTAGTTTATATTCGTATTATTCTTTCATTAGATCTCTGTTGTACCTGTGTGAAATTGTTTATATTCAATGTTCATTTGTACTATAAGAGAAGTGTACCGGTCTCGACGACACCGTGCTTGACATATACGTAATTGCGTAGTTCGAACGACCAAATTCGTTAATGTTCCACAAAAGTACTAATAACCTCTCAATATTTAGATATTTCTATTGGCGTCAAAAATCAATACTCTGCGGTCTTAAATTAGTCACTTTTGTACCTTGATTGTACTTGTACTTGAATAATATCCTATGTAAGTGAGGAATGACTAATCCAATTCTGAAATATACTTAATTTAAATTTTGACAGACTGATATCTGTGATTAAGAAAATATTTTTAATATTGTCCAGTGAGTCGGATGAGAATATTTATTTTATTAGAGGTCTCCTACTGCCAGCGGCACATGTTATGTGACGAGACATCATATTTAACTGCTTCGTATATTTTTTTACTTTAGTGATGTATAGAGTTGGAATACATTTGAAAGACCATTTCACGAGTGGAGTAGTACCGATGTCGGTTTATGTTGTACAAAACGAACAAGCTTAATTAGTAATTAAAAAGCCCACCATGTAAAGATGTAGTGTACCGATCCCAATGAATCAATGATTTACAAACTAAGTTAATGGATCACTCAGTATCATGACATCACCCCCGCTCAGGGCGGAGACTGATCACAAGAAATTATTTCGAGTACCACCGATGTCATCTGAAATTTTTTTCCTTAACATAATTGATCTTCGAACGTTGCATATCGTCTACATTTCTAATTCGAATTATTTTGTTGTATTCATATCCGTGATTCCCGTGATGTGCGTTAAGTTTGATAATATTGTAAAACCTTAAGTTATCATAATAATGAATACTAAATTGGATTGCCTTTAGTATTGTAGTGAGTGACATGTCTTTAAAATAATGAACGATTGGCGTTGTTTTATAATAAAAAAAAATAATATTTGTCGGTACCACCTTTCAGTTAAAGTACAATGTAGTTATATAAAGCATGTTTCAGCGACGTATTTCATTATAACAATATCAACATAACTAATTGATAAGTTTAGCGTAGACTTAGGCTGTCTCGTCTCACGTTACACCAATATTATTAATAATTAATTCTCCTTGGTATTTGTATTGGAACACTTAAGAAATAAGCAGATACTAAATTATGACATAATTATATCAATAGGCTAAATATATTTAAAAAAAAACTAAAAGATTTTTCTGTGCAAATCTCTGTGATGGGAAAATTTATTCTAAAGATCTAGTATTAACTGAAAGTGACACGAGGGTCGTACTATGAAGCATTTTCCTTGCGTTTGCAGGAGATATATGTACGCTAAACTCATAAGCACATCTTTGACGAACGCACGGAATATTAGTCTGTATTGCATTTCATGCTAGGGCCCGAGTTTCATGGTGACTTCAAAAGTTGAACTTTTCAGTCTTTTCGCGCAAAGGGTTGTGTATAATTTTTTATGTAGTACAAAATGTGTTCGCAATTTGATTGCTGCTGTAGTGTTCCTTATGTTCTTCAAATTAACTTTGTTGGGTATTTATTTGAAACTTTGTATTCTCAATGTCTAAAGTATAATGTGTAATAATATAATTATGGTCGTAATAATTATGAGGCATGCGTAAGAAATTTTCACGTAGTAAGTTTATGAACGGCTGCCTTAATAGTAATATGAATTTGTATCGATCTGTACACCATCCTCTACGTATGTTCCGTCGACGATTCGCTGCGCCGAATCGTTAGTGTTCCGTCACGTACCAAATAATAGCGTAGCGGGTGTCCGGGGCGAGCGACACACCGCGCCACCGCCACACTCGTCCTACACCTTTTACTGTTCTAGATCTATTTTTGCAACTGCCGTGTTTTTAGACATAGGCGTCTCCATTTATATAAGGTGTAGACAGTAGCGCGGACGACGGTGGGCCGACTTCGCCCGAGGCGCCATCGGCAGCGGTTCTTCGTTTCTTGTATCTGTATTACCTCATTCTATAACCTCACATAGTATGTCCTATATCAATCTATTTATATATCGACTCCCAGTACTTATCAAACGCACTGCACTGTTATTTGGTACACAATTTTAACAATTTCTTTAAGTTAATTTAAGGGTTTTATCATGAATTTTATCAGTGTATCAAATAGTCGATATATTTTACTGTTATTTTTCTGATACTACCTTAAAAGCAATGTATATTAACAAACAAAGCAGGAGAACAATAATTATTATGTAAGTGTAACAGTTAGTGAATTTAAGTGTGCTATTTTCCATTCCAGAACTCAACGATATCATTGTTCTTGTAATACTTATGTTCGGGTTTTAAAAATGTTATTATTGTATTTAAACTAAACCTTATGTGATTGAAATGCAATGTTTAGAAGTATTTTTATTCTTTATTTTTTACCATTAATTAATAATAGTTAGTAGAGATCTATTTGAGAGTCTAATGTATCAATTATTTGTAAAGTTGGCTGTAACTAATTAGAAGTTACAATAAGTAGACATATTTTAATATAAACATTTGGAGCAAATTTTATGTAGATGACAAATAGTTGTTTTGATCATTATGTGAAATGTTGTCTCGTATTGTTAGCGCAATGTGTACGCACAACGGTGAGGCGGGTCGGGCGGCGCGCGCGCGCGGCCGGCGTGCGACGCGCGCGACTCTGTGTCCCGGCACACGACGCGCGCGCGCGCCGCCCAGCCACCGGTGGACCCTCGACACTCACTGCACAGCACTGCTAGACTAATTCAGTTATTGCGTAAGGATATTTTTCTTACATTTCGATAAGAGTAATCTTTATAGAATAGGCAATAAATAATGTTTAACAAAAAGTCCCTATTTAATCGAACTGATGACAGAAACGCATGTTATATTTGTGGCCTCTTTATGAAGTAAGATCTAAGTTACATGTTAAAAGAAAATTAATTTTGCTATGCACATAAATGATACTCAATTAATTGCCAAAAAGTAATATATATTCATAGTTCAACAATATTTCTTTTGGGCATATTTACTTTGAATTTATGCAAAACTTAGATTATGATTAAGTAGGTTGTAGACTATATGTAGAGTGAACGCATATTATATTATTATAATATATCTATATATATATATTAAAGTAAGGTGAATTTGTGAGGTATCAATTTCTTGTATTGTTCGTAAGTTTAGATAATAAATGGGTTTAGCCATACTTCGGCTGGTTTGATATGTATGTTATCTGATTAATTGTAAAAAAAAAATAAAAAAAAATCATTAAAGCTTTGTGTTTTATTTATCTCCAACTTTTAACCTGATTTACGTTTTGTAAAAGACCACAATATTAATATACATAGAATAATAATTAAGTTACAACGGAGTATATGTGAAACAAAATATGATTCGCGACCGTAAAGCGCAGGCCACACCGCCGGCTGGCGGGCGGGCGAGCGACGCGAACGACTCCCTTTTCATACTACGTTCGTATCTTTCGATAGTTCGCGGTGTGAACCAAAGTATGAAAAGAGGTGAAACGATGTCTCGTTCGCCTTAAGCGCAGGCCACACCGTCAGCTAGCGAGCGAGCGAGCGGGCGAACGACGCATCGTTTCACCTCTTTTCATACTTTGGTTCACACCGCAAACTACCGAGCTCAGCTACGTAAGCGATACAAATGTATGAAAAGGGCGTCGTTCGCGTCGCTCGCCCGCCCGCCAGCTGGCGATGTGGCCTGCTCTTTAGACATCAGAAAACCGTCATGCCAAAATATTTTTGATATCTGAGGTAGAAAAAAAAAAAAAAATTCGGTCCCTAAATTTGCCGCCCTGGGCTCAAGCCTACTCAGCCTGCTGGTAAATCCGCCACTGGTTAAATTCATAACAAAAATTGGACTTAAATGTTGCCGTTTCACTTAGGAGTTATTTCCATCACATTTTTTTTCCAATATTAGTAGCTAGGAGTTATTGGTTTAGGTGATTTATAGTTAGTACTATAAATCACCTGAACCAATAACTCCTATTAATCATCGCTCCTAGTAGGTACGTCTCGAGTCGTCTAGATAGCATTGATAAAAAAATAGAATTATTAGCCTTCCTGTGTAGTGAAAACTTGTAAAAACAATAACCAATCACTTAACCACAGATAATATAATACTACGTACAGATACCCAATCCCATACAAAGAAATGATACCTCCCTAAAACTGGCAATCGGACCGGCTATTTTTTATCCTCCATTTTTTCAACAGATGGTAGCACCAACGTCTCACTGATTACCAGAGGCAGTAGTTTTACAACGCCATCTAGGAGTAGGCCTAGTTTCTATGTGGCATCGATACTAAGTGGCATCGATACTACTAGATGGCGCATAGATTCTCTACATCGCACCGTGCGTTCAAGAACAAATAGATAATAACAATACAACAAAAAAATATCTCTAGTTGGCGAAACGGTTTCATTTGTGTGAGTGAGCTAACAAACATCTCTTTGCGGCGAATGCGTCTTCATTTGTTTTTGTCGAATATTTCAATACTTTTAGAGCGTTTACTACTTACGGCATTTCGTATAAACTTTCAAGTTCTTTTTTTTCGAAATGACTGACCGATTTTAATGAACCTTTATACACTTAAGCAATATACATAGTTCTAAAAAATTATCAGAGAACATTTTCGAAAAATAGTATTACAGCTAAATTAGGACGATTTTAGATTCATAGAAACAGAAATTTCCAATTATCTCTTTTTTAAAATGACATTTCGAAAATGTTCTCTGAGAACTTTTTCGACTTAAGTATCCTGCTTATGCGTATGAAGTTTCATTTATATCGGTTCAGAAATTTAAAAAAAAAAGGACTTGAAAGTTTGTATGAAATGCCGTAAGTCGTAAACGTTCTTAGAGCCAAACCACACGGCACGGTGCGGCGCCGTACCGCAAGCCATTTCGCCGCACTGACAAACACACGGGAAGAGCGACATCGCAGCGGCGATGAAAAAACTATTGGCTTGCCCTACGTACTACAGTCTGTAATAACAATGGATCGCAAACAACTGTGCGGTGACACGCCGGCGCCGCTCTGTTTATCCATTCCCGCCTCGTCTCGATTCAGGCAAGCGCGCGGTGCGGTGCCGCAGAGCACCGCACAGCGCCGTGTGGCTACAACACATTGTTGTATGTAGAAAACCGGAGCAGCAACGCTCGGGCGCCGCGCCGGAGCTGCACCGCGCCCTGTGGTTTGGCTGGAGAAAACGCCAGGGCAGCGCGAGATTTTTTTTTTTTACCATTTTGCAATGTGCAGGTCAGTGTCAGGCTGGATGTTGAACAAAATATGATGCGCGACCGTAACACGTATGTATTTACAGTATTATAATAATTAAAATCGTCAATACAATCCCATTGAATAACTATTTCATGAAAAAGTCTTTCAATGGTATTAAATGAACTTAGAGGGTTGTATTGATGATTTTAATTATTACAATTCTGTAACTACATACATGTTACAGCCGCGAATCATATTTTAATCAACATACAACCTGACACCGACCTGCAAATTGCAAAAAACGTAAGAAAATTTACTTACGTTAGATACTCCGAACCGCCATAAAGTTTGCAGATCATCACTTGCAGCTCATTATAGGTACTCAAATCAATCAAATCTAGGTATACAATTGCTTTTAATTTAATGTAGTTACTGCGGCAAGGAAATGATATGAAAAGGTAGGTACTAGGAGTAGGAGGATGAAAGATGGAAGTAGGTACTAAGTACCAACTTACATAAATAACAAAAAACAAACGGAATAATTTTATAAAAATATTTTAATACTTCAATCAAATACCTAACTGCTTTTGTAGTTTAATTTTTGTCTTTTAGTTTGTTTTAATTGCATAACTGTTAGGTTTTAACAAAAGAAACGCGAAGTCATTTGAAGTAAAAACTAAAATTATCATTCCAAATATTATAAACAAGCTAGTGTTGGGATTTTATCCGGATAAATACTCAAAATGGATAAATACTCAATAAATGTCCGTTTTTACTCGAGTATTTATCCAAAAAGCAGATAAATACTACCTACAGTTTGAGTTACGTTATTTAACGTAAATTTTGTTATTTTACAAGCTAAAGGATTGAAATAAATGAAAATTTGAAAATATAGATTTGTACCGTGCTTTATTACACTTTAATAATAACAAAAAGCCTGTAATACTCAATCATGAATATTTTCGTCAGGCACTGTCAAAGTTAGATAAAGTTATCAATTTATGATAAAGTTATTAATCACAAAATTATTCACTTAAATCTTTGTAATATTAAGAAAATGACATAATAAGTAGAGAAAAATACTAAAATAACAATAGACTCATACAATCATAATCTTTTTCGTCAAACGATGTCAATATAATATGAAAATATAGATTAGTGCGTTAGTTTAATCACTTTAACAATAAGACAATATTATAATAACAATGGCTTCACTACACTTATAAATATTTTGCCAATTACTGATATTTTCTTAAATTAACCACTATCACTATTAGACGCTTGTTCATCATTATCAGAAAAGCAATTTACAAACTGGAACTCACTTCCCGATTCTCTCAAATTCACTGATTCTTCATCAGTATCTGTCTTTACTGGACATGGTGATGGAAAGTCTTCGTCGTCACCGTCGCTGTCTGCACTCTCTTGGATTTTGTTAAATATATTCCAATTATATTTGATGAATGTAATTTTTGCCGCATTTTCTGTGGTCAGGCGATTTCTTTTTTTATTGTGAATGTTTGCGTGTATACTAAAAGACCGTTCTGTTGCGGCAGAAGTACACGGTGCTGAAAGAATACGCACTGCGATTTTATTTAACTTTGTCGAAGAACATGTTCCTTTCCACCAGGTTAAGGGGCTTATTTCGTTAATCTTCTGCCAATTAAAAGGTTTTTGCCAAAAACCTTCCTTGGCCTTATATGCTGCTAATTCTGGCATTATTTCCACATTCAACAAACCTGCCATTTCGTAAATAAAATGAATTGCTTCCAGTTCTTCGTCTTGATTTAAGTCGTTACCTTGAGTCTTTGGGTCAAGCAGATAAGCGGATAAATGTAACGGCTTTACGCAGTCTTTCATCCTTTTTGCCACTGCTGAGAGAATTTGATTCTTGGCTTCATTTTCAAGGATCGTAATACTAGGTAAAATGAAGCTCATTTTAGATTTCATATCCTTGAAGATCATAAACACTGTATGGGCATTGCATTTGTTGGACTCTAGTTGAAAGATAGGTTCTGTTATTGGTTCAAGTACAGATATGCATTGATCTACGTAATTCCAAAAAATATCATCAAGCAAAGCTGCTTTTGTGTCATTTGACATGACGGTATTTTCTTCTATAGCTAACGCTAAGAGAGCGGCTTTTGTATTTTTCAAACTCCTTAGTGATGTAAGGTAACCATCTTGTGCAGCACGGCAGCTTTAATTTTTCTCCTGATTTCTTAGTTTTACTATTTGCTTAGCTCTAGCTTTGGTCCCAATACTTGCGATTTTTTTATAGATTTTATTACATCTATGCAGAGTTGAATGAAATTGTTGAAACCTTCACATTTCAGTGCGTCATGAGCTAGCAAATTAATAGAGTGTGCTGCGCAGTTTAGAGGCACAACATGTGGTTGTACTTCTTTGACTAATTAAAAAGCCTTTTGTATATTTCTAGCATTGTCACCAATAACAACTACAAACTTTTCTTCGCCGTATGTTCTCATGACTTTTAAAATTTCTTCCCGGAGATATTCACTTGTGTGGCGATTCTGTTCAGTGTTTAAACTCTCAACAAAGAATGGTTCTGGTTTTGAAATAATAAAATTAATAACACCTTCGTTTATCCGTCCAACTGGAGATGCATATAGTTAACGGTAGCTAGTTTTTCCTTCACTTCTTTCTTTATTTCGTTGTAGTTTTTATTCAAATATTTGGTCGATAGGGCTTTTCTGGAAGGCAACTTATGCTATGGCTGAAGATAACCAAATAATTCTATCCAAAGAGGATGTTTCATCAGTGACAGCGGGGCTCCTGACACAATTATAGCTCTGGCAAGGTTTTCAGCGAGGGTAGATTGATGAACACCTGAAGAAAAACTCGTGGAAGGCACGTTCTGGCTCTCGACGCTCATATTTGAGTTATTACTATTTTTACTTGGAGTTTCGCTAGTAAGATCACAAGACGGATTGTCCGCTGGTGGCACATTTTCTGATCTTGTTTGCAACGGCATTTGTTTTGAACTCAAGTTATTTTTCTTCATTTCTGCTCGAATAAATTCCGGGCACTTAAAGCATTTTATTAAATGCGTACACATCCTGTTTACGTTTCCGATTTTATATTTTTTGTCGCAATAATTGCTTTGTACAGGTTTTGAATCAACAATGCGATAATGTTTCCAAACACGTTCATTTTTTGGTCTTCCCATGATACCTAAAACAACGAAACAATAAGTTAAAAAGCTGAAAAATAAACATGCAACAATCTACACTGATTGACACAACTGTAAATTGTATTGTTATCTAGATCTAAGCTATGTTCGAAGTTACAAGTTTCAAGCTCATCGAGAAGAAAGCAACTTATAAAATTGGTAAGAGTTTGTAAAAGCATTTTTAATTATATAATAAAAATAGGTAATCAATCACTATAACACTACCCAAGTAACCATTTGGATTAGCACAATTTAAATTAGTTAACTTACCTTGAAACGTTATAACGCAACTTCAAAAATAATAAACAAGCTCGTAGATATTATATTATTGTAAAACTTACACGCGCGTTTGCTCTTTATAACGGAAACCTGGGCACTGCACGGGCACTATGCGGCGCGGGGGTGGAGGGCAAGATAAGCAAAACAAAAGAAACGGGACAAAAGGTGGCCGGGATAAGGTATAGTAAGAACCATGTTGCTTCGTTTTGACATCAAAAGTAATAATGTAATAGTGTAGTATTTTGGAAAGCCCAAATAACAATACTAGTCATTAAATTTAAAAATATATCCATCCGATTCGCAAAAAATATAAATATCCATCATTTTGAGTAAATATCCGATAAATATGGTTGAAAACGAGTATTTATCCATTTCGGATAAATACTCGAGTAATTATCTTCCGAGAATTTATCCTCCGCCCATCACTAAAACAACATGAGAATGCCCAGATCTTAGCGTAATTTACTAATACAGGACCAATAACTCGTAATATTCATTACGACTCCTCAAATTTGTATTCGAAATTGACGACCATTTTTTTTTTTTAATTATTGTGATGTGTAAGCGATTGTTTCAATCGATTCGTGTTTATCGAAGGGTCGGAAATTGTTATGGAAAGAAACCACAGCATGTACTTAGAACGAAGACATTTATTTAATAATCACAAAGTTTCTTATACCTCGCGTGGTAACCAAACGATAGCTCGAATTTAAATCGACCAACGCCATCTATCGAGGCATGAGGTAACTAATTCTACAAATTGGTTGAATCTATGATGAGACGTTAACATTCCGCCCACCAAGGACCTAGTCCTTTCAAGCCGCCCACCATGACATAATCGAGAACAACTTTAACGTTGAACTACAATCCTTAGTGTTCAGAGACTACAATGTTCGTACTATCTTAACATAAATACCGAAGAAATAAAAAAAAAATTACAAATAATAACATACATTTATATCCTACCTTTACATTTTATAAAATTCGTGTTTGAGTGGACTGTATATAACATAAAAAAAATAAAACAATAAACTTACTTTATACATATTTTCTAATTCAATCATCGTTAACAGGCAAAACGCATAGCTTAGAAGTTGGGCGTTTGACTCGGGAGTCCTTGCACCGAAGGGTAACTACGCGCACTAAATTGTCCTTGCCAGGGTGTAGTTCAACTACCTTTCCGAATAACCACTTGGCAGGTGGTAAATTGTCTTCCTTTACGAGGACAACATCACCAACTTTCGGATCGCGCGTGCGTTTAGCCCACTTGTGTCGTTGGAAAAACATAGTTAAATACTCCTGAGACCAGCGTTTCCAGAAAGATTGAATCATCCTTTGTGTCAATTGCCAACGTCTCAAGCTACTGACTGTCGCGTGCTCATAATCATAATCTGGTGCAGTTACTAGTGGCTGACCGACCAAGAAATGTCCTGGCGTCAATGGGTTTGGATCTGACGAGTTCACGCTAGACTGTGATAAAGGTCTGGAATTCAGGCACGCCTCAATTTGGGATAAGACGGTACTCAGCTCCTCAAAAGTTAGTGTCGTTTCACCAATCACCCGTTTGAGGTGATGCTTGGTGCTTTTGATCCCAGCCTCCCACAGGCCTCCAAAGTTAGGAGAATGTGGCGGGATGAAATGCCATTCGGTTCCATTATTAGCCAATATAGAAGAGACTTCTCGGGAAAGTGATGCGCATTCATCGCGAAACATTGCTTTAAGCTCCTTTGAAGCCCCTACAAAGTTGGTGCCATTGTCGCTGTAAAGGTGACTACAATGACCCCGTCTAGCCACAAAACGTTTAAATGTAGCAAGAAAGCCTTGAGATGTCAGATCAGAGACCGCATCTATATGCACAGCGCGGGTCGCCATGCATACGAACAGACATACGTAGCCTTTGTAGGACTTATGTCCACGACCCTTTGCTGTTCTTATTTGAATCGGTCCAGCGTAGTCAACACCAGAATGAAGGAAAGGCTTACTTGGAGTCACTCTGCATGATGGTAACTGACCCATCAATTGGTTTTTTGTTACGGCTGCATGACGAATACACGGTACGCATTCGCGGATGTGTGCCTTGATCAAAGTCTTTCCACGAACAACCCAATATTTTGACCGAAGAAAATTAAGTGTTAATTGAGGTCCGCCATGCAGTACACGCTCATGAGCATCCGCTATGAGTAATTTTGTCAAATGGGATTGATGAGGAACTATGATGGGATGTTTCATATCATCACTTAGTTGCGAATTTTGGATTCTACCCCCTACCCTC
The DNA here is from genome assembly GCA_910589295.1 of Noctua janthe. Taxonomy (NCBI): domain Eukaryota; kingdom Metazoa; phylum Arthropoda; class Insecta; order Lepidoptera; family Noctuidae; genus Noctua; species Noctua janthe. The sequence continues at coordinate 13,609,087 of OU342559.1, read as the reverse complement.
ATCAAGTCCTTATCATCCAAGTAAGGATTCAAGGAAGACAAACCGCTGCTTTTGCCGATGTCTCTTCCGGCTTGTATTGCCTTTATTTCTGTCTCAAACCAAACCTTTTGACTTTGCTTGAGGCAACAATGCATGGTGTCCGCAATCTCAGAAGCTGAAAGGTAAGGTGGCAACCTTGTCCGTGATTCCCTGGCTATCTTTATTTTCAGGAATCGTCTACAGTAGGCGAGAGTCCTGATCAATCTTCGGAATGATGAAAATCTGGACCATATCAGTTCAGTCGGCTCGCTCGCCGAAGTCAGCTCCTGACTTGCACCAACTAGCTGCTTCTAACTCTCAACTCCGACACCAGGGGGCGATTTTAGCTTTTGAGTCAAAAATCGATCCGGCTCGAAGTAGAGATGAGACGTATATACTGGTAGAGGTATATATACCAAGTATGTGCTTCCCAGTACATAGACCGGGTACGGACCGAAATACTGGGTAAATACCTTGAAGGTATGACGTCAGACGCATAGTACGATACGAACCGCTACCACTAGGTAGCGCCCAGTTTTATCGGTAGTTCGGTACGCCGAAGCAACCAGAAGCTACCCGACAGCTTACGAAGGGACCCGAAACGTCATTCGTGCTTTATGAACATTCGGTTGATTTAATTTAGTTAGACAAAATGGGTACTTATTTTTACGTGCATAAGGAACATAATAGCATAATTACATTTTTTGTCACGACGTGAAAGAGTTCCTTAGTTTGTTTATGTTAGGGAATATTATTACGTGTTTGAATGTCACCACAAGAAGACCAAGAAAAAAAATCAAATAGTTTAATTTGGCAACATTATATTAAAACCATGAAAAATGTACGGCCAACTGGTACAGCCAACAGTAGGGCTATCATAGAAGTACAAACATATATAGATGACAGTGTGTTACCACCAGACATGGACCCTTTGACATGGTGGCGAGCTAACCAAGGTATTTACCCTAACTTAGCCAAACTGGCCAAATTAAAATTAAACGCAATGGCCACCAGCGTTCCATGTGAACGGCTATTTTCCGTTGCCGGAAATATATTGACAGAAAGAAGATCGCGGCTTGGTAGTCGAAAAGTCCAGCAATTAATATTCCTGCAGCAAAATAAAAAGCACTAAAAACCGTACAAAAAAAAAACGAAAAAAAAAAACAAAAAACCTGACAAAACTAAAAAAAATATTGCAAATTAAAATTACGATTGTAAATAAATTGATTTGAAATCTTTTAACTAGTTAGTCAATTTAAATATAATTAATGTTATTTTGCATTAATTTATATAGAAATAACTAGAATTCATTAATAACCATCGTCATACTCTTAGCCGACAGTCCTAAGCCTGGTAAAGTAGGAAGGAAAGATTTCATATCTCATAATGCATAATTACGTATAGGTACTTGAAACATCGTACCTACATTATATTGGAGGCATACCATACTTATCGCATACGTTTACTTATCGAAATCCTACCACATCCAAATACTTAGAAGTATTTTGATACCTGGTATTTGTACCAGGTATTTAGTGATACCCATACCTTAAAGGCCGGGTATGGAGAATGGCAGGTATGTCTCATCTCTAGCTCGAAGGACCTTATGTTTATCGAAGGGTCGGAAATTGTTATGGAAAGAAACCACAGCATGTACTTAGAACGAAGACATTTATTTAATAATCACAAAGTTTCTTATACCTCGCGTGGTAACCAAACGATAGCTCGAATTTAAATCGACCAACGCCATCTATCGAGGCATGAGGTAACTAATTCTACAAATTGGTTGAATCTATGATGAGACGTTAACAATTCGTTTTTTGTAAAATTCGATAATCGAGAAATTAAATTATGGAATTGAAAAAATCGATAGATGGAAATTAAAATAATTTTGTTTTAAGCGTAAAATAGAATAAATAAATACAATAATATTGTTTTAAGCTTTATATTGGTAATTTTAATAGTTTTTCGTAAATTGTAGGTACTAAAACCGACACAACAAACAGCACAGACTGATCTATGGCTAAATTCGCGCCGTTTTTTTTTCCACATCAAAATTAAAATTATGAATGCATTCGCTGTTCAAATAATTGATATTGTATTTTACTAGATAATTTATTGTGATTTTTTTATATTATTAAAATCTGCTTTTATTTAACTTCCCTTGTTAGTAAGTATTGGTCAAATCTTGCAACTGAATTTCAAACCAGTTTCCTTATATCGATTGAGCTGAATTTTTGCACACAGCTTTTGTTCTGCAGCCAGGATCGTCTCCACACGAGAGAACTCCTCAACGGTTAATAGCGCGGACACGAAACTTTGTATACGCGTTTAATTTGAATAATTAAGATGATTTCTATCATGACCTCATCCTGCAGTCAAAATGGTCATCTCACGAGGGAACTCCTCAACGTTAAATAGCACGGATCTAAAAATCTGAAGACGCGTTCATATTTGATGGATAAACATGATTTTTATCATGACCTCATCCCGCAGAGAGAATCGTCTTTTCATGAGGACACTCATCAACGGTGCATAGCATAATCTAATGATGCGGTATCAGAAATGTACAGAATACAACAAAACTAAAAATTCGAAAATAAGATTATTATTTTTAAATAATTTTATTTTTCTATCGTTTGGTCGGTTGGATATAAAAAGCCCAGGATCTTGGAAGGCTTAATAAAAATTTATTTGGTTCGCAAGATGAATTTAGTATGGTAAAGTTATAATGTTAGGTTAGATTCGTTATTGTGGTATTCACCATTTACAAATACTTATTTTATCAGCCTGTTCTTTCTCTCTGCGGGTCAAAGGCCTCCCTATGGCATTCCAATTTTCTTTATATTTTGCCGTCTCCGACTAATACCTTTAATAGTCAATATTTTTTGATACTTAATAAGCTTGGTTTAGTAGCAACCAAACTATTTTTAAGAAAACTCGACTAATGCGAGTCTCTCTTAACTCTTGCCCTGAGGTTTCTGTCGCATAGCTATTCACGGCTTGACTTGACATGGCCCACGGCCTATGATGGATAACCTGAACTTTGCAGTTGTAAGAAGAGTTTTTAGAGTTGACAGTCAATCGCTTTCGAAGAATAAACTAATGTTTCTTCAGGATACGTCTTATGAATTGCCGATTGCGAAATAAAAGACTTTAAGTTTGTCGGTCGTTGTCACCGAGGCAGGATTGGAGGAGGTCTTTGGTCAGCAGTGGGAAAGAATATCTAAACAAAAAAAAAGATTGTCCTAATCTAACACATAACCGACAAAACGGTACCAATCCATACACAATTTTAGGAATAAATATAATTTATCTTTGGCGGATCAAACCATTTTTTTTTTACTATGCCTACCATGATTCTTTATCCAACCTTCAGATATTACAAAACAAAATTCGCAATAAATGATAATAGTAAATTAAAACACTTAAGTATAAATGTGAAACAAGCGCATTCCTAATTTAAATTTTGAAACAAAAAAAAAACGCAACCGTGCGTACTTATCTACCTACAATTGAAAATCAATCCATTTCCAGATTTTTTATTTGCTTGAATTGTGAAACATCATTTCATGAAAAATCTCACGCTTCTCTGCTTGTTCAACGGAAAGTTTGGAGACCATCTACAAGTTTTTAAAAGAAAGGTGTCAGAATGTTTACTTAGAAACAAGTTTTTTTTGGGATTACACATTTCAGTGTTTCTTATCATTTATAAATCTCCTTCTCTTGAAGTCAACCAAAAGCATCGAATAATTACTAAATGAAATTATTTAAAAAGACAGCTTATAAAGATTAATTTTAAAATTAAATAATTATTTGAAATTATACCAAAGAGTTTTTATTCCATTTCAACTCTTTTTTTCCAAACTTGATTTCATTGCGAGTTTCGATTAGGCTCTATGCAACTTTTTTAATCGAATGATGAAACTTTGGATAACGATCAGAAATTGACTGACGCCGTTTTACCGACATCAACACTTTATTGGAGATATTAACCACAAACTTATGGTATGAAACAGCTGCCGCGACATATTTTTCATAATAAAATCGAATGTTGAAAGTTCACGAAAATTCTTGAAATTCATGACAATTCGCATCACCCCGCCGATTCAGCTGGTGTGTCATGTGTCAAAATCTTGTCGAGCATAGTGGTTAAAAAGTCTCACGGAATCATGTGTTCGTTTCGATGGCGAGACCACGGCGATTAAAAACAAAACTGCCAAGATTTTGTAAAAATTTGTAAAAGTTGATTCCTTTATTGAGTTATGGTTATAAAGTTATAAGGTTTTGAACGTGGCGGCGCCATTGAAACGCGGAGAACAGCACGACCGTGCTGTTCTCAAAGACCTGAAATTTAGGTAAATAACAGATTGGATTTGTAAAAAAATTGTAAAAATAAAAAAAAAATCCTAATGGCCTATTTTATCTTGCAGGACAGTAATTTTCTATGCAGGTTTGAGGAAAGCGACAAGCTGCTCAAACTTGGAATCAACATTCAAAGTCGTGGTCCTGCTGAAAAAGCGCGCGAAAGTTATCATCGTTGATTTCTCGGTAAATTCAAAATATTTTAGTTCTGTTTTCTTACGAAATGAATCACATAAGGGCATTAATTATTTGTATACTTGGAATAGCTGTAGCAGATCCTCTTTTTCGGCGCTCATGGTGGTCCTGCTGAATGGAGCGTGACTACCACCTTCAAAGTCGATGTTCTCGAAAACTACTGAGGCACCAATTTTGTTGTTTGTGCACTAATTAGCACCAATTGAGAACTAATTATTTACCAAATTATGGAACAGGTTGGCGTTGGTGGTCCTGCGGTAGTCAAAGATATCTTTTAATATTACACAGGGTCTGACAGGGTCGAATTTTTCAACCTCACCTGGAGGGGAAGTACTATAAATATACTGGAAATAGCACATTTTACTCAAAGGAAACATTACTTTATTTTTAAAAAGAAATAACAAATCTGCATTAAAAGATTTTCGAAAATTCGCTTGCCATACTCGGGAATCGATCTAGTATTCTAGTCGATCGAAAGTGCCGAACCGAAGTAAGAAAAGATGCTCGCCCGGCTCGTTCGCTCACCCACTAGCTGGCCGTATAGCCTGCGCTTCATAGAGAAGCTCATAAGACACGGCCAGCTTTGGTTAATCACTCAACCCCGCTGCTCCTGCACGACAACGCTCGTCCACATGCTGCACAACAGACGGTCTCCAAGCTACAAGAGCTAGGGTTGAAAGTTTTGAGTCATCCAGCGTTCTCACCAGACCTTGCGCCGACTGATTTCTATTCCAGAATTTGGACAAGTTCCCCGCAGGACAAAAATTCAACACCCGAGAGGCAGTACAACATGGCCTTTGAAGAGTTTTCTGCCTCCCGTCCATCTGACTTATTCAAGGGCACTGAAAAATTACCACTGCGCTGGCAGAGAAACATCGATAGCATGTATCATAATTTGATTAAAAAAATAAAATATATATTTATACTAGCTTATGCCCGCGGCTTCGCCCGCGTAGAGTTCGGGAATTGCCCACGGGATCTTACTTCTGGGATAATAAGTAACCTTTGTGCTATACCAGACTATAATCTATCTCTGTGCCAAGTTTCATCCAGATCTGTTCAGCCGTTCTAGCGTGATTGAGTAACAAACATCTATCCATCCAAACTTGCCTTTATAATGGTTTATGTAAGATATAATATGTATGTGTAATATTAAAGTTGAATAGGTAATAAAGAGTAGTTAGTGTAAGTATTTAATATAATTTGAGTAATACAGTAATATCTGTCAATTAGGTACATATGTGAAATATTGATACCTTGGTTTGAGATTGGACACCGGTGACGACAATCAAATGATTCATTAGGAATCTATTTATAGACATCATATTTAATACAAATGTCGAATACGTATCACGACCCTAGGCAAAAATCGCATATCACATATATTTACAGACACGTCTACCTCAGAAAAATTCTACCTTACTAAAAAAAGATAAATACTCCCGCGCCCCGCACGCCCTGCGTAACACTGTGCGCCATGTGTCCGTCTACGTGAGTTTCGAAGCCCTATTTGACTCTGTTGGGGGATAATTTTGGAAAAACTGTGATACACGTGTCTCATAATTTTAAGTGAAGAGTGTGTACACCACCAGTTTTCGAGTCAATCGACCCAGAGAATATTAAGTTTCATAAAAAATTCACCCTCTTAGGAGTGGAATTTGGAAAAACCCTTTCTTAGTAGATACCTAGTCTTCACAAAGAATACTTCCAAAGTGCTTGTCTCTAGGACCAGCGGTTTGGGTTGTGCGTTGATATATCAGTCAGTCAGTCAGTCAGCACTTTGAATTTTATATTGGGGGGTGATTTTGGAAAAACTGTGATACACGTTTCTCATCATTACACAAATTTTCAAGTCAATTTACTCCAATAAAAAGTTTCACAGAAAGTTCACCACCCATTTCACCCTCTTAGGGGTGGAATTTCGAAAAACCCTTTCTTAGTTGATACCTACTTTTTACAAAGAATACACCCTCTTTTCATGTCTCCAGGACCAGCGGTTTGGGCCGTGCGTTGATATGTCAGTCAGTCAGGACTTTGAATTTTATATGTTTAGATGACTTTTAACTTTTTGTATAGATACAAAATGGCAATTTCATGGGTAAAGACTTAATAACATGACGGCACGGCTGGTGCAGAGGCTGAGCGATTGACTGCTACGCTTCGTGTCGCGGGTTCGTTTCCCGCATGGAACAAATTTTTGTATGGCCTACAGGTAGTTGTTCCGGGCCTGGCTGTTTGTGTATGTGAGCTTAAATGCTTGTAAACGCACCCACGGTACAGAAGAAATTCCTAGTGTGGGGAAAGGTCGTTTTAGACAAAAAAAAAAAAATAGGTAATCGCCATTACGTGTGCTCTGATTGTTCATAATACATGCAGTAGTTTCTATAATTAGTTTTTCTTTATCTGCTCTTCAGCCGAGATGTTGATAACAGGTTAAAGTTCGCAGTATCTGATTCGTCATTAATTCATAAACAAGAATGACTGGCAAATCAATTCATGGAACTGGTTAATGAAATAACATTAACAAAATTGATTATGTGAGTGTTAATCAAATTATTACTTTGAGGTTTGTCTGAATTAAACTATTATATCCAAATTAACTTTATAGTAATTTTTTGATGTGTTGGTGTGACTCTATAAACCACGTAGTTTATAGTTATTTGTGGAAATGAAACACTAGTAGAAATATTCTATGAACTGCTTTACGATTTTTATACAAAGAAAGATTAAGGGAAACACATGGACAGAAACTAAAAAAAAAACATTAAAGCTACGTGCGGGGGGGTGTCTGTAGATAGGATTTTAAAAATGACATTGGGGTTCCTAAAACAATTTTTTTTTCTCAAAGTCAATCTTTTGAAAGATAGACACTTCTAAAGTGGTAAAATGTGCCCCCTCTAATTTCTAAAGTAATAGGAGAAAAATTATGATAAAATGTAGGATTGTAGAACGTAAAAAAACTTTCAACTAAAATTGGTTTGAATAAGATTTGAAGTTAGTACTTAATAAAGTACCATACTAGTAAGGTCCCGATCCTCGATCTATGTATCAAGGGCTGTGTTACAATTTTGGTGTACAATAACTCGTAGGTATTCTATCTAAGCACTATACCTATTAACTAATATAGTCCAGTATCCTTGTCGCCTGAAAGTACGGGGGTACTTTGCATCAAATCCGGTAGTTCTGATTTTTGTAGACTTGTTTATGATGTTGACCCAATGAATAATTCGAGTTTGTGATCTCGAGCGCCGAACGCAACTTTGTCAAAAATCCAAAAAACCGTGAAAATTTCGGTTTAATTTCAGCGTTTGGTGATTATAACCCTAAAGCACTAGTTGTTAATTGTTTTTAAAGTAGACTAAATTTGCTACAAAATGAGATCAGAATTGTCTCTGTAGACCTAATAGTTACCGAGATAAAGTTTTTCAAAATTCATCATTTTTTCGAACTTCGCAATGTTTTGTGGTACCAACTATTCGCCAGGGCTGCGACGAAAACCAGCTTTAATCTGGCCAGGTTAGCTCCTACACGAGGCTCTGCTCGATTTCACACATTGCGGACATACCATCAGGCACAAAGTCCTTGCATTCACTTACACATTACATCTCATTCATCATTTTCTATTCAAGTGTACTGTACAATCTTCTAGGTTACAGGTACAGGCGTGGTTGGGAGTCACACTGAGCCCTCTCTCCTGGGGGTGGATATCCACACCACAAGGCCTCAACCCCAAAATGATGGTCAAAGACGCAGCCCCACAACAGCTCTTGCGGATGGTTTTTTGCGGTTGCAAGAAGGGTTGTGGGAACGCGTACAGCTGCAGGAAGGCAGGGTTGAAATGCTCAACAGACTACAGGCACTGCAGCGGGGCCTCCTGTGACAACGTACCTGATGTTGCGGTAGTCGATAATAGTCGATATCCCAGAAGGCGATGATCTGTTCGATATCGACATGGAGGATGTCTTGTGGGCACAAGACATCGAAAATACATCACCATCCCCCGATGGGGATATGCCTATCCAAACACGGACGAACCTCAACCGGGACCTTTCAAGGGGGCTAAATAACTTAATTTATTGATCTTGAATAACTCAATTTACTAACTAATAAACCTATTATTTTATGTTGTAGTTACCTTTTTTATTTCATTATTCGTAGCTTAGCTTATCATCAAACATCATCGTTCACACTTCTCATTTTTTTTTTAACTTCCCATCATAAAACGTACAGGGCTTCGATAGTATAACAGGGGTTACGAAGAATCAGGGTCAAAATTCATTCAGAACGACAGAATATTGCAAAAAATTGCGGGGTTCGAAAAAATTATAAACTTTGAAAGGCTTTATCTCAGAAACTGTTAGGACTACAGAGACAGTCTCGTCTCATATTGTAGCAAATTTAGTTTTCTTTAAAAACGTTCTAAAAAGTTACTATCAAAAACTAGGCCTTTATGGTTATAATCGCCAAACTCAGAAAAAAAAAACCGAAAATTTCGCGGTTTTTTCTATTTTTGTTAAAGTGGCGTTCGGCGCTTGAGATCACAAACTTGGATTATTCATTGGGTCAACATCATAAACAAGTCTGCAAAAAATCAGAACTACCGGATTTGACGCAAGCACTGATGTATAAAGTTACTGGACTAATACCCACTTTCTTGGACGATAGTACGAACTGCTAACAACACTTCATTGTGTATCGTTAAGTGCCATCAATTTATAATACATAGATACGTAGGTACTAGGTATGTACATAGACGTAGAATCGTTCTTCTATTGAAGGATATCACACTAAATGATTTGACGGTCCCCTTGTAAAGGAAAGGAGCTGCGGGCGGTAATAAAGTGTGTTGGTAAGGTCATTGTGTAGGCACATTGGTAGATGTATGTAGGATAATATTATCTTTTTCAGATAGAATGTATTTACGTATTAGAACGTACAACTATCTACAACTTTTAATATCCTTGCGGGATCCAAGACAGTTAAATTGTTTTTCTGGGACTTCGTCGACCTTCATTGTCTTAGCGCTTTTCTGGTGTTCACCCCTGTTGGTTCTGGCTTTCAGGAGTTGCATTGGTTGGGAATAGTGTGGACTGTGGCGGGCTTGTCACGAATAATAATAAAAAAAAATCTACAACTTTCTGGTTGACAATTCCTCCGACTCCTTGACAATTTGCATTTTGAGTTTCATTGTTAGTAACTTTGTAGTTTATCAGACCTGTACGATGAACCTAAGCAGGACTTAAAACAGGTAAGTGCCTATCTTTATTTATATACATACATGCATTTAATACTTTTGGTCTCTAGCTCTTCACACCAAAATCGCTCGCATGTTAACTGAAAGCGTACGGAAATCGTCCGGGGCGACGACGTCGAGTCCGACGTCGTTTATAAAGTAGTGTTTGAGAAGAAACAGTTAGGTAGTGCCATATTAGCCGTAGAACCGATGACCGTTGGGGTAAACGTGTTCTTGAGTAGAAATCGGCAAGATTACGGTGGAACGCCCTCAGGATAGTGGAGGTGGAGTGACGATCTCCGCAGGGTGGCAGTGGCTGGTAGCAACTGGATGAGAGTTGCCGATAATCGAGTTAAGTGGCGTGCGACTGAAGAGGCCCATGTCCAGCAGTGGACTGCTGTAGGCTGATGATGACAGTGATAAGGTAGATAGTGAGAGAACTCCTTATGTCAGAGGGGTTACTACGAGAGTGAGAAAGTAATTCTAGTGTGGGAAAGAGACAGAGCTATACAGGTCGTCTAGCGCCATCTCTTACTTCTACTTTAAGACATCATGGTAGGCCACCAGGTCCACTGTTTGAAGTCCAGGTCCTTTACGAATTTCTAAGAAGCAGTAAGGAGTCCTAACATTTAAGGTTGCGGAATTTACGCAACAATACATCATTGATCCGAAGGGTTAGCCAGAGGCTGTGCTCTCCTGACGATGAGCATCGCCCGATTTAGCTGTAACGTGAAATAGCCAATTTAGCTTTATCTTTCTTATTTATAAAAATCTCGTGTCACGGTGTTTTTAGTCGCACTCCTCCGAAACGGCTCGACCGACTTATATGATTTTTTTAATCTGTCGGATCCGGTCATTAGTACGGACATAAAATGAATCGCAAGTGCGCCGGTGGTGACATCACGCGACCTACTTACAAATCTACCCACACAACAGGGTGCTTCTACAGAGCCCTGAGGTTCAGCTTGAGGCGAGGGGGACAGTCAATGTCTGATCGCGGCGGAGTTGAATCGTCTTGGAAGTGTACCCGATTCATTGTGCCCCGTGTTATTGTGTTAAATTGTAATTTCAAGTAATTTGTTAGTTTAAAAGAAACAGTGTATCGCAGTGTATTTTCATTGCACGAAACCCACTGCCCACATGATGTACGACGCTATCGGAGTAAATATATCACACATACAACATATGTAACATATGTTACATATCCAACATATGTATATTTGGTCGTAAAGTATATTTAACACTGCTAATTTTACCCGGTCGAATGTCGCGGAGCACAGCTAGTTTTCTTATAAATATAAATTTGACGGTTATTTCAATTTAAATGTCTTTAATACCTATAAAACCCCCTAACCCTTTGTTAACCTTTGTTTGGGATTCATTGTTCACCACCTGGTTTACACTGTGGTCATTCTGCACTTTAAAAAAAACCTTCTATACTTCACATCAAACCAAATTTTAAGCCAATATGACTGACAGGTTTTGAGTAATGAGCGGTAAAAAAAAAAAGCCTACCGTTTATACCTACATATGTGAATCTTCAGGAGTTATGTTGGGTGATCAACCAATTAGTTAGCTATTTTTGTTAAAGGTAAGAAGGTGTATACCTACATAAAAATCATTGTTAATTTTCTTTGGTGTAAACCCTGTCTGTAGTAACGTAACGAGAGACAGGAGAGCGGCGACGGCGCGCGTTAAATATGCAGCAGGCTGAATAATGCAAGCACTCGAGTCCGCCGTACTTTATACTCTATGCGAGACTAGGGAATTTTATTATACAGCCAAGTATTTACAGTATTTACTTTTACTTACAAACAGGGTGGAATTTTGACAGTAGACTGGGGGAGTTCTTTAATTTTGGAAAAAATGGGACATGGGACGTTATTTTTGACAAAATTATGTATGTTACCCCAATATAGTTGGGAAAAGGCTAGGCAGATGATGAACATTATGTATGTTATCATCATCATCATCATCTGCCTAGCCGTTTCCCAATCATGTTGGGGTCGGCTTCCAGTCTAACCGGATGCAGCTGAATACAAGAATTTCAACTGGAGCGACTACCTATCTGACCTCCACATTTCCACAACCCGAGACCTGAGAAACCGGTTCCTGCCGGCTTCCCTTCGGGAACAAGGCACTCTACGTAGTGTCTACTGAAGTTCAATACTGGTAATATAATACGATACCCCTTCCTTTCCTTGGTAAGACTGGTTGTCACACTTTCGGGCCATTGACTACCTGTAAGGCCTGTCAAAGATGACCCTTAATGTGGGTAGGTAAACCCTTCTGTCTTGTGTAAAAAAATCGGCCAAGTGCGAGTCGGACACGCACTCACAGGGTTCCGTAGCACCAAACAATATTATAACAATATTTTTAACGCTCATTCATGTTTTATAAAACAAACTTACTGCCGCAGTTTGACGAAAAAGTCTCATATCTCAAAAACTAAATATCAAATCTTATTTAAACCAATTTTAGTTTTAAGTTTTTTTTAACGTTCTACAAACCTAATTTTATTCAGAACTTTCCTTCTCTTACTTTAGAAATTAGAGGGGAGGGCAGTCAAAAGATTACACAGCACAGTAGGTACCTTAACATTCCTACTCTAGATCTTTTGACTAACAAAATATGGCACTATAATATTAAGAATTGATACACAAATTAGCCGACAGTGTGCTTTACAAGTATTCAGGTAATCACGGGTCGTTACTGACCCCCAGGGTATATACAAGGGTGTAAACGGACCCTTCACGAAGCCGCCAACCAAGATTATCATATCACATCAAACTAAGTAACTTTACGCAAAAAATATTCCTGGGAAACGGATTTTTTTTGGGGTGAAAAATCAGGTTTGACGGTAGGACTCAATGTAACGCACTCAAAACATTGTTCTAATGGATGAATTGAATAGCACGAGGGACGTGGGGGTGTTGAAATTAAAAATCTTACATTAAAAAAAAAACTTTTGAAAAAGTTGGAACTTTGACCCCAATAATCTCAATATCTCCGTAACTAGAAGGTTCCCAGGTATGGTCTGGAACAAAAAAGTTATAGCTATGACGGGGAGAATAAGTGCCTTACAGCTTAGTTAAGGGTCTTTTTACGTCCTTTATGTGTTAATCCGCAGTTGCTGTTGTTTAGCTCAATGCCAAAGATAAGTAAAACGCCAATACTTCAATATAAAATCTAATGAACCAATAATTAAAATCGTTGACAATATTGAATATGTATTTACATAATATATTTTTGGTTTAACAAGTGTACAATGTACAAAAATCGACAGCTTTATTTACAAATATAGCTATTTACAATATGCAATAAAATGGAAGATGTTCGAAGCATTTAAATCTAACCTACAATCTTATTAAATGCGTTTTATTATAATAAAAATAGATAATATACATCTATGACAAATTAATAATTAAGTGTACATAAACACACTTAAATGTCTTTGTATAAAACGGTACAATAATGAAAATTCTAAGAAAATTTAGTACTTAACGCAAGAGGTAAAAGAAGGTGAAAGTTTATGATTTTTGGTGTTTACAACATTGATACAGGCTCTGAACCAAGAAGCTAGGACACCGAAGAAGAAAATACGAACAGGCGTCAGTAAAATACCAACGAAAAACTAAATAAAATCGTTAAAAAACACGATCACTAACTGTAGGATCCAAATAAAATTAAACAACAAAAAATAAAATACAAGTTGTATTTATGACTTTTTATGAACAATAAAAATCGAATAGAAAAATCATGAAATAAAATCGATTCGTCGATCAGCGTTGACAAACATAATTATGCAATATGAATTATTCAGCCTGATTTAACACAATGAAAAGCAAACTCTATGACAATGACTAGCTACATTATCCGTTTAACGAGACCTCAATGCAAGAACAGATTCTAACAAAAGATGAAAGGAAAACAATAGAAAACGAGGACTACTCGAATATAAAATTATCTTAAACACAAAAGTGGTAAAAGACGGTTTTTATAAAGCTTTAAAAATGGCAGAAAAAATCTATGGTCATTAAAATTTTATACACTTCAAAGAAGTTTTATGTCAACTGAAACATTATCGTCTAATATATACTAAATTAACGTTTGATGACGGTCTTGTCTTTAATTTGGTTTCCAAAGCAGTATCTAAGTATTTGATTTAGCTCGTTCGGTTATTTTCCTATCATCGTAACGCAGATCAAATCGAGTTTGCCTTTCACAGTAGCCATTGTAGGCACTAAACTACTCTTTATACTGTAATTGGTTGACAATGTGTATGTTATCTGGTCTGTTCCGCATTAGTTAAAGTTTCGAATATGTTCTTGTACCAGAACTCGACCGTCTTGCCCCAGGCACCGAGTGTCTCATCGTCGAGCTTCAGCAACTCTATGAACATCTTCACTAAGACCTCTTTGAGTTGCTAGAAAAGAAAAAAGAAGTTATTATTAAAGTTGCCAGATTTGTTTTTCATTGAAATAGGTTCAGATACTCTACATAATAATATGGTACACCATGCGATTTAGTCAAACCAAGTTATCATAACTTGGTTTGACTAAATCGCATGGTGACCTTTAGGATTTCCTATTGGACCTCCTAAGAGTAGCTCAGATAGAAGCAAAAACAAAATTCGTGCGATCAACAAAATAATATTCAAATGTAATTTAATTGAATCGAATCTTTAATTAACCTTTTATACCACTAATTTGCAGTCACACAATTGTATTAAATTAGTAATGAAAAAAACAATTCAATTTAATGTTCGAATAGATGCAAAAACTATGTGTTGATTGCTTGATGATGAGATGATGACAGTACATTTTAAATTTGAAATTACATTACATACAGCCGGAGTCTTTTGTGTTATTTTTTCTCACAAAAAACATTTATCTAGTAGAATCCTATCTACAAACGTTGACGTATTATGTACAATAATGTAAATAGAACCACACCCACCGTGGTCTGTACATTAGTCTAATCCAATACATTTGACATGCAAATGAGCGTATCGCCCATATTTGCGGTTCGTAAATTGAATTTAATTCAAGCATCGAACGTTTCTCGCCGTCATTTCGAATTGCGAACACGTCTACCGTATGAAGTGGTTGGGAAAGTAATATTTTTGTAAAAATATCCCTACATGGGGTATATGGTTCAAGGGAAAACGGTCCGTCTCCAAGTTACCAGAAAAATTATAAGGTTTTCTGAACCCTAAAGCAACTATTCCTGATTAATGAATAGAGATATCATGAAGCCCTTTTGAATTGGGGCAGATATAATCACGTGCATCCGGTATAGCGTTTCGTGTGGGCAATCAAAATCCAATAGGAATTCACCTATTACCGATTCATCGCATGAAAACTAAAGAAAAGGCAGCTTTTTCAGAATTTTACTAAAAATGTTCGATATCTTACTTGGAATTTTACTAAAAATGTTCAACATCTTACTTGGAATTTTACAAAAAATGTTCAACATCTTACTTGGAATTTTACTAAAAATGTTCAACATCTTACTTGGAAATTCTTCTCCTGAATCTTTCTCCTGCGATGAGACTCTCCGATCTTGGTCATCATGGCGGCAACCACCTCAGGCTGGTAGAGGTTTTCCACGGCAAGGTTCAGTGCCGACATCAGGTTGATCACGTGTGCCTTGAACTGTGGATTTGCCAAGTACTGGTCCTCAGGAATATTCTTGATCATTCTGAAGAACTCCTTGCTCTCCGGGAAGGTGACAAAGAATCTGAAAAATGGAAAAGTTTTGAATTATTTTTCTGGCCCTTTTTGGTTTTTGGTTTGGATAAACTTCGTCCTTGGGGCTAAACTTGGGAAAAGTATAAACCATTGAGAACATAGAAGGGCTCTATAATAAAGCTGCTCGAAAAATCATGAAACATTCATTAACTCAACTAGGCCGAGAATCTGCTGTCTTGAACACCAAAATTACAAAGGACAGTCCCCCAAAACACCCGCTCTTCATCTTTTTACTTGTGGTTTAGAAGCAAAGAAGTGGCTCAAGAAATTCCACAGCCTACAAGATTATTTATTTATGTTAAGGTTGACTGGTAGAAAATGCCTATGGCATTAAGTCCGCCTCTGTACTTTGTGCTTGAAGTGTTATGTCCACCAACAACTGTTTATACTACAAGCATTAAAAAAACATACATTCAAAACTTATTATCCTAGCATAAGACGTACAAAAACAATGCTATATTAAAATTTCAGTAACCAAAGCTCTATTGCTCTTGAACACTTCAGTTCATAGATAGGCAGTCTCACCTTGAACCTACTGTATTATAACTACAAAGTGCATTTTCTCATAAAATTCACATTATCGTCAAAGTGACCTGTCAATGTCTGCATACTTGGATCGATATTTTGCGGTTAACGTTAGCGATGCATGCCTCTAATAGACACAAATTACTAACAACGTTTTCTACTTTTACATTCTCGATCAATACTTGTGAACTGCTATGGTTCTTAATAGTTAAAGCGTTTTGTATCATTGCCTTTATGTCTCTGGTTTTTTAAAACTGATTAAGCGCAGCCTTTTATATCTTATTTCCTGATCAAATGGAGAAATTCCTCTTTGAGAAGTTTATGTCAAAATCTTGAATTCAGACGGAATTCTAAACAGTTTTGTTTTTGCAGTATTCCACGTGCCAAATTGGCATCGCTTTCTTATGGTTAAATAATACCTAGCAGTGAGTATAGTATTCTTACAATGTGTGGCTTTTGGGATAAGGCCAAAGAATTTGAGTTTCGGTCGTTAGTTTATAGTGAAATTGAGAATAACATCAAAGGATTTTTCATAAAGTACATCAAGTTTTGCCAACTTCCACTCTGTCCACAAAATTTTAAACTAACCCTCATTAAAATCCTCTAAATTAAAATCTTCTCACGAGCCTCAATCTGGCCTTTGTGCTATCGTCATCATCATCAATCTCCTGCCTGCAATTTGGGGTCGGCGCAGCATGTCTTCTTCTTCCATACTTCTCTATTATTCGCCATCTCAGCGGTCACCTCCTTTCCATCATACCACCTCCTTTCATATCATCTTTCACATAGTCCATCCATCGTTTCTTTGGTCTTCACCTACTCTTATGGCCATCTACATTCATACTCAACATTTTCCTCGCTATAAGCCATTGAAAACACAGACTTTTTTAATTAACTCGTCCATTCTCCACGTTTGAGTGGCGTTTAATCACACAAACTATTCGTTGTGCTAGCGGACTACAAATCAAACACAGTGACACATAGCTGGAACACGTTTTAAACGTTCATTACTCGTTCATAACATAACCACAACTCGGCTGTTCAAAATCAAAACCTAGCAAGGCAAAATTTTTGACAAAAATGTTGCTGCATCGAATGCATAACAATCATATTTCTTTCGTAATAAGAAGTAGAGTTATGAAAATGCTTAACCTAGCAAGTGCAAGTCTTAGTCTGATATAACGAAGTTGGATTTCTCAAATCAACCTTAAGTAAGGCACATAAAACTTGTATAATTAGAATTAACTTGAGTCAAACTAGCTTATAATGTAAACCAAGTTGTATTTATCAATATCAAAATGATAACAGTACAAAAAAGATGTTGTGTTCTTAATGGTCAAAGAAAATGTATTTTTTTCCTGCTCCAATAAAATTTGCTCAGATGCACGTGCTAGGTTTTGGTTTTGGACAGCTGAACTGTTTGTTTGTATAACGTTTTCCGACGAGAGCCGTAAAATGTGACATTTATGCCACAAAGACGTTAAATTAATGTGCAACGTTTTAATTTCAGTTAATATTGCTAATACATAGTTTCGAGTTTGAAATAGTTTTGTTTCAATGTACCCTTACTTCCACATTCTGCTAAGTGCATCAATTAACTTAATACGGTGTCAAATTTCGTGGCTTATGATTATTATGATGTTATTTTGGTACTTTGGTCAACCAAACCTGGTCTTGACAGCTACTTCACCAGAGATCTAGATCGGATCAAGAATTTTTGAAAATACTTACTGGCACAAACGAGTATAAAGTTATTGATATCGAATAAGTGAGAAAAGAATTACTTAAGTATTTTAATGAAAAGAAATATGCTCGAAATTATTTTATCTGCCTGAAAAATCTAAACTAATTAGGAAAGAAATGTGGAAAATTGCAACCCTCGCCTGCTTTGGTAGACATTTAACCTACTGAAACCTACTTTTTTTATTACTTAAGTCTTAGATGTATTTAAGTCAACCATCAACTTAGTAATCATGGCGCCGGTAGCAGATTGCAAGGGGGTGCGCTTGCACCCCCCGGTCGGGAAAGATAATATATATAGAAAAGATCTAAATTTTATAATAAGTTACTGTGTTAATAAAAACTTAAGGCATCTAGGTTGCTGTCCAAATTTGTCCTCCTCTACTCTTCTCCTGTGAACACAGCATACACAGGTCGCTTACGCCTCGTGTCCTCCTCGCCGTAGGCAAGGGAGGGTGCAAAATGTCGGGCAACTATAGAGAAACCAATCTATCCGAGGCGGAAAGCAAAAATTTTCGAGCTCGCTTCGCTCGCTCCGCTCGTATTCCTATTATCGTGCGTGTTTGTATGAACAAAATTGAACTAATATATCTGAGCATATCTTAAATTATTCAAGCTCTCTTCGTTCGTAGATTGTCTTATGTCCTTTGCGTTAATAAGGTATTTCTTTTATAAATAGGCAGAATTAGCCCTATTTCTATAATAAAGGACAAAATAAAACCTATCAAGTTCGAGGTGGGTGTTAAAATTTTCAAGGTCGCTACAATGGTACGCTAACGCCAAATGGATTTTACTTATCGTAAAATAATATGCTCCTTACGAGTGCGACCATAATGTCATCGTTTCGATACACTTTGATACATAAGTACAATAAGAAAACCACGATTATGTTTACAATTCAAAATTCTTGGAATATGTGAAGTATTAGGTAGATATTCATTTGTAAGTATTGTGATCGTGGTCACTGACCTTGCTTAAGTTTGCATTAGTTTTATCAGACAAGCCAAAATATGATAATTATAGAATACCAACTTGAAACTAGCTGAACCCTTGGGAAGGCACTACCGAGATAAAAGCATTGTATGTCCGAGAAAAAAACTGTCATTTGTAAACCTTAGACTGTCGTTACAGGTAGTTAGTGGCCCGAAAGACTGACAACTAGTCTTTCTTACCAAAGGGTATATTATTACCCAGTCAGGTCAGATAGGCAGTCGTTCGATATAAAATACTGGTATTCAGCTGAATCCGGTAAGACTGGAAGCCGACCCCAACATAGTTGGCAAAAGGCTAGGCAGATGATATTGAGGCAATAACAACTGTCCCTTCTAAACCAGTATCTACCATATCCCCGTCTTAACTAGGATGTGGGAAGTTAGTTCCTCACGCTAAGCTAGAAAACTATCACCGGCGCTAATTGGGTTGGCGCATATCGATTTGCCGCACAAATATAAATGGTTCGTTCCACTTCACTTCAACTGCGAATATGAAATCTAACAACGAGTTATGTCACAATAGGCCAAACACTTTTTTGTGAAGTTTTTTTTTGAAAACGTTTAGTTAGTGCTGCGTTATTGTTGGCATAGTAAGTTTAACATTTTTTTTCGTACCTACTCATAGTTTTTTTGAAAGCGTTTTGTTATCGTATGCTAAACACGTTTTTAGGCAGTTTTTTTTTGGAATTTTTTTGTAATTATGTATTTCTATATTCGTTTCAAGTTGAATGTTTAACACGTACTTATTAAAATGTAATAGCGTAGTAAGTCTAGTCCTTTTTTATTGCACCTTAAAGACTTTTTGTAGCTTTTGAGTGGTTGTAATTTTTAGACACGTCCTAAAATATCTTTTTTCGCTAGGAATCCTGACATAACTTAACGTAATATTTAAATTGGGTGTTACAACTATTTACAGCAGCATTTACAGCAAAAGATTCACGTCCTATGTACACTTAATAACACAATTATAAGTTTAATAAAAAACTTGGGCAATCATCAACAACACAATATTTCGCATATAAAAACATTATGAAACATTTATATATACTTCTATTATTTCACACTTTTTGTGTTCATACGTGGTTTAAAGTTGTGAAATTGTAAACTCCTGCGTCATGTAGATATAATTATCTAAATATAATTAAACGGAGGAGTTGCCCTTTCAATGCGTAATTGAGTGCGTTTTTGTATACTTAAGTATTGTACATTATTTATGGGGTTATTTTTAGTTTAGTAAGAGTTTAAGTAAGTGTCAAGGTTTAGAATATTACCTACCTGATCTTGATGCCCGTTTTTACGAATAGTAAGCGACACTTAAACCTAATTAGAAGCACTCTGTTGGGTGTGTACATACCCGTTACCCGTTGTATACCCGCTGAACTTTCAACAGAGCAATAATAGGTACTTAGGCATTCTTCGCGAAAAGACATCGCTGTCAGTTTCGAAGTATGTAAGTTGTAAAAGTAAAACATTTGCATATCGAAGTAATGTTTCTAATAAAACCAATATTGATGAAAGTTGATCCGACAAAATCAAAATCAAAATCAAAGCATTTATTTCAAGTAGGCCAGTTACAGGCACTTTTGAATTGTCGAAACAAAGATAACAGTAAAAAATAGCTACAGTCCCAGTCAAAAGGCACAAAAACTGTGAAAGTACTGTAGTTGCCCATTCCCTAACGTGGATCTCTATGGAGAAGAACGGGCAAGAAAGTCCATGGACACTCTTTTAAATCAGAATACTTAGACAAAGAACAAAGACAAGATTTAAATAAAGAATTGTGAAGATATGATTCCTTTAATATGATCTATCTATGCGTTATAAAAGGAACCCCAGAGAGTGGTTGGTGACAGGTCCTTCTTCAATTAATTTAATATTCTACTTCTTTTTTTTAATAGCCTTTTTTGTCCCACTGCTGGGACAAAGGCCTCCCGCATTGCTTTTCAACTCTCACAGTGTTTTGCCTTCTCTGGCCAAAGAGTCAGGAACGAGTCCGTGTCCTTGGGCCTGCCTCAGTGACTACCGCCGTCTTACAGGCCCCACTGTGTGAGGATTCTGGCCCATCTGACAGGTCAGATGGGCCAGAATCCTCACACAGTGGGGACCTACAAAGGTCAGGACCTACCATGGAAAAAATCCATCCCATTCTGCTTCTTACTTTTTCTTAAATTCCACAAGACTACATAATTCTAAAATCACACCATATCGTCATCAATACAATAAAAATGCCATAAAAGTTGTTTCATTGACTCGAAATTTTTATTAATCAAGTTGTAAAGGATGTTTCCGAATGTGTCTGCGATGAGCATTACGAAGTTGGTTTTGATAATCCTTGAAGTTAAATTTTTAAAGGTTTTATTAATGGCACCTACTAATAAATTGTCATTCTTATTTTTATGTGCACAGTATGAGATTTTTTGTTACCTGCATGTAAGATAACAATGTTTGTAAACTAATATTTTAAGAGTTATTTTTTAATTTTTTACCCAAATTAAGGTAAACTTGTTTTTTGTTTACCAACTTCTGATAAACAACAATAGCCTAGCCTTATCCCAACAATGTTGGGGTCGGCTTCCAGTCTAACCGATTTTACATGGAGCGACTGCGTATCTGACCTCCACAACCCAGTTACTACTGGGTAATACAAAACTCTTTGGTAAGACTTGTTGACAGAGTTTAGGGCCACTGACTACCAGTAACGACTGTTAAAGAACTACAAATGACAGCCGGTGCCAACGGCTTAACGTGCTTTCCGAGGCACGGAGGAAACTCGGTATGTAATGGGTTGTCACCCATGCACGGACCAACCTAGGCAGGCGCGGCTTAACCTAAAGATTAACCTGAGCGGCTGTTGTTATTTAGGCAAGAGCTCTGATACCAACTTCTGACAACTAGAAGAAGAATTTATAGCTTTTGTACGCGGCTTCCGCGAGGTACCCGGATAAAAAGAAGGTCTATGTCCATCTGGAATAATTTACCTTTAAATGGTAAAAGATTTTTCAAATAGGTGCCGTGGTTTCGGAGATTACCCTCCGCAAACTTACAAAATTCGCACTCTCTTTTTTTAAATAGGGTGGACTGGTAATTAGTGACCGATACTTAAACACGTGATTGTACTCATGATAACAAACAACTTTCCTAAAGAAACAATTTTTTTAAACACAGAATTTTATCACAATAACACAACAGCAGTATGAAATTAGCACGCGCGCGCCTCTGACCTATCAGCTGTTAGCCGTTTAAAAAAAGAATGTTTCTTTGGAAAAGTTGTTTGTTATCATGAGTACTATCACGTGTTTAAGTATCGGTCTATAATTACCAGTCACCCTATATATTTAAACTTGAAAGTTTACTAATTACTAAGTAACATTTTGCAAAAGCAAATATATTTTCTTAAATTAATTGTTTACAAAACTGTTAAGGTGTGAGTTAACGATTTCGTTTGATCAATTAATAAAATGGTTGGGTATTAATATTATAGTAATTCAAACAGCAAATGATTTCACAAATCTAATCTGTTTAAGGTCAATGGTTTGATAACCTTTGGATAAATCGACCGCAAAACGATTCGTCTTATGAATCAATCAAAAGGAAAAGTGCTCATTTTAAGAGCAATAATAATTTAAGTTACCTACTGAATATAAGAGACGTACTACCTACTGTGGAAGGTTGCTGAAGATCCAGTAGGTTAAGTTCATTGATCATCATGTTCCTGCCCTTGTCCCATTCTATTTGGGGTCGGCGCAACACGTTTTCTTCTTCTATTCTCCGCTGTCAGACGTTACGGCATCAATCATTTACTCATGTCTCTTTCATATCATTCCTCACACAATCCATCTTTTCTGTGGCCTTCCTTTCCCTCTCCATCCATCAACATTCATGTCCATCACTCTTTTAGTCACACGCGTTTCATCCCTCCTCATTACATGTCCATACCAGGACAAACGACTTCCTTTCAATTTATCTGTAACAGTCGCCACTTTCAAACTTCGTCTAATATACATTTCTTACTTTATTAATTCTTGTCAATCCACACATACATCCCGACCGTTATGTGTGGAGGCGACGGCCCCCGCCGCTGCTGGTCGTTCTTTCAGCTAGGACCAATTTGCTGGCCAAAACCCCTCTGACTCGAGCAATTCGCACCATCAATTTACATTCAGGTCGAAATAGATAATTATTTACGTGTCACTGGGGTGAATTCGCAAAAGTACTTTTGTTTACACTGTGTTACAAACAATGAGATGAGTTGTGCTTTAATTTAAATATTGTGTGTGTGACTTGACTATTGCATTAGGTTATATACCTGTAATGATAGTTTAAGGCATTTAAATAAATAAATACATCTTGACATTCTCATCTCTGCTACATGCAATCATTTTTCATCCATAAAGGTAAAGTTCACTTATAAGGTACAGAAATCCGGAATTTTATTAAAGGTCCCACCACCAAACCATTTAAAAATGAAAAACTGTAAAGGCAGTACCGACAAAGATAAAGAAAGTAGAGAAAGCAAAAGCATTTGCTTATAGCCAACTTCTTATAAATGTGAAAGTTTTTATTGATATAAAAATTATTATTACACCTACCGTGTACTCAATTATATTCCAATTGATATACATACCAATCTAAAATAAATTTACCTAATGCTTAAATAAATAGAGAATCGGTTACATAGATATAAATATGTAGATACACATTAAATTCGATTCATATTTCCTCGCAGACGAGAAACATTAGCTACAGATGAATACATTATTTTATTATATGCTCACGCTTACATTATTTATTCTACAGCACCTAGCATGTGAAGCTTCTTTTTCTTGATTTGTTTTTAAGGATTTATAAAATACGATTTTTTGGCAGTTGAGTCCCGACGACATCTTCTTTACCATTTTTAATTGGCTTGTCACCTGCATTCATCTTGCATCATTTACAGGTAATTTTTCAAGGAAGTCAAGGGGCGTCTTCCTGACTGCAAGGAAGTAGCCCGTTCTAAAAAGCGCGCAGATACTTCCACAGTATACCTATCTACATACATACCTAGATTAATTTCGGGACTATTTTATTCATTGATGAAAGATAAAGGCACATACAAAAAGACAGCAAGATAATAGATTTCTTTCCAATGGCGTCAAGATGCCCCATTTATTTGAAAAGTTTTATTTATAAAAAACCCTACAAAAGGGTGAAAAGGAGAGTTGGTTTTTATGCGGAGGAAGTATCGGGCCCAAATAAGTCAGTTCAGATAAATATTCACAATCCCTAATTCAAATCACTCCAAGTTATCTATACAGCTTTCAGGAACTTGTAATTTATTTTATATTCAAACGAAAAGGGCAGCTATAAAAGAGCTATTTGGGTATACATTAGCATGATGAATACACGTGCTTTTACATACGATCCAGGGATAATATAGAGTAATAATGTCTTATGTATAATTGTGTCATGTCTATACAACATTATTTTTAGTATATGCGAAACCTGAATATAGTTTGTTCATAATAAGTAACTGAATTGATTCCAATAATTTTTAAACCATGTTATATTTTGTCCCAAAAATATTTAAAAAAAGTTACAAGTTGGACACCGAGCGACATTAAGTACCTATCGCAACAATTTAGGTACCTACTGCCAAATTATGTTTACGACGCTGGAGACCCGCGCGCGGGCGCGTTGCGTGGTAACCACGTTTTTGTGCAGACAACCAGGTAACAGAACAAGCTTATAACTTTGTGATTTTTCATGATACAGTTTTGAAATTTTGTACACAGCTTCTTTACATAAAAATACTCGACACGTGTTTCTGGTTTCGCATATAGGTACTAAAACTAATATTGTATATGATAACGTGAAGAGAACACGGTGTCGCGTTCTCTTCACGTTATGCATACACTTTGGCAAACGCTTCTATAGCTTTTACAAATCAAATCTTACAAAGACAAGTAGTACTTAAAAAGTCTTCGTTACAAAGATATTTGTAATTTCATTTAACGAAATTTAATTGAGCTATGTAGTAAGAAAGGGTTATAATTTTATTCATATTGTCTATTGATTAGTACTAACTTAAAAGCTAGAACAAACTAAAACGACGACAAAGACTTAGAAGTCACGTTTGCCGAAACACGCCCCTATTCTTAATACCAGAATACTAAGTGCCGTCTTGTCGAGCGCGGAAGGAATGCCATCCGTAAGGGTAGCTTCACACCGGCATGGTGGCAACATGGCTAATGAGGTTAGAATGTTTTCTATAGAACAGAATTTTAGTTACCCAAATCTCAGGTTTGCTGTCTCAGCCAATGAGCAGCTGTGAAAGAAAAATCATATCGCCGCCGAGATTTCGGAAGACCTAATTTGTTTTAATGAATGAATGAATGATCTTTTCATTTGCTACGTTCGTTCTCGTAAGCTGAAGTAATTGAGATTTACATAACATGACATCACGCCTGTTATCCCCGAAGGGTTAGGTAGAGGTGTACCTAATAGTACACCCACATGTCGCCAGTTATATTTTAAGTCCCATGTAATGGAGGGCATGCCTATTGCCATGTACCGGGCATAAAGCCAGACTCCATGGGTGCCACTGAAAAACCCAATAATATTTCAGCCCGACTCGGGAATCGAACCCAGGACCTCATGCTCAGCAGTCGCGTTTGCGACCACTCAGCCAATGAGCAGTAATTGAGATTTGTCTTGTGGTCACTTGTTGCGTTTGCTTGTTTGTCTGCGGTTTTGCTTGTTTGTCGGCGGATTGTTTATTACAACAAATAAGTCTGAACTAAGTGAGTCAGAATCATTCTTTGACAAATTATAAATAAATCCAGGAAAACCTTCTTCATTTCTTGATAGGTTTACTTCTTCCTAGTCTGTAGATCA
The DNA here is from genome assembly GCA_910589295.1 of Noctua janthe. Classification (NCBI taxonomy): domain Eukaryota; kingdom Metazoa; phylum Arthropoda; class Insecta; order Lepidoptera; family Noctuidae; genus Noctua; species Noctua janthe. Next base: position 13,583,390 of record OU342559.1, on the reverse strand, counting down.
TTGAGAATTGTTTAGTGTGTCTGTCTGCGGGCTTGCATGTTTGTCTGTAGTTTAAGCGTTTGCTAATGCAAAAACATGTTTGGTTATGAATAATTCTTGGTTCGGAGTTAAGTTAATATAATATAATACGAGTTGTTAATTGTGTCTGGTGAACTCAAGTAGGAACTTCAATTCTTGCGTTTACGTTCTTCGGAAAACATCGTGAAGAAGCAAGCTTATCCAAGAACCAAATAATTGAAGACATCTAAAAGCATCCAACACGCACTACAGCAAGCTCTCCTCTCTCAGAGTCTGTCATCCTGCTGTAGAAGAACTAAAGGCTGAATATGCACCAAACTATCTCGAGTAAAATTGGTTTTTCTCCACAGTTACAGGTGTGAAGCAACCCTTAACATTAGGGTCGATGCTCGCGAACAGGTGGCACGTCAACAATGTCGGGCAAGACAGTGGAGCAATAAAAGTATACACATACATAATACATAATGTGCCATCTATGTGGGGCACAGGCTTCAAGGTTACGCGTGGCATACCAACGTAAGGACCTGCCGTAATGGAAGTGGGTATATAGAGCCACTTAGCTTCCCGCATCCCTCGTGTTTAGGGTTGTCTAGAGGGGTACTTTGTAGGAGTATTTGATCGTTCTGAGACTTGACTTTTTTATGTTTTTAATTAAATTGATTCGGTGTCATCAACTCATCATCATCTGCCTAGCCTTTTCCCAGCTATGTTGGGGTCGCTTTCCAGTCTAACCGGATGCAGCTGAATACCAGTATTTTACATGGAGCGACTGCCTCCACAACCCAGTTAGGGTAATACGATAATACGGTAATACTGGGTAATACGATACCCCTTGGTAAGACTGTTTGCTAGACTTTCGGACCACTGACTACCTGTACCGACTGTCAAAGTTCTACAGCCGGGACCAACGACTTAACGTGCCTTCCGAGGCACGGAGGAAGTTTCCTCCGTGCCTCAGTACGTAATGCGTGGTCACCCATCCACAGACCAACCAAGGCAAGCGCGGCTTTACTTGAATATTGATCCGTGCGGCTGTTATAATGTAGCCACGAGTTCCTCAAAAAAAAAATTGATCTGTGTGACATTTTAGCTCCTGAAATACAGGTACTCTAACCTAGCTCTGGAGCCAGGGTCTCACAGGTTCTCACATTTTTCTGTGCCCTGTTTTATGGCAATACAGAAATTTATTTATTTATTTATTCATATTGAAATATGGCGGCGTCTGGCTCCTTTCAGCAGATTGTTTTTTCAGTTTCAAAATTTTTTTTCCTAATAAAATTATAAGAGACTGTAATGGTTATTAAAGATGGCCAACTACACATCGCTAAGATAAAACTTACTCGCTTTCTAAGAACTTTTTCTCACCTAGCGGATCGAAGGCAAAAAGTATTCAAATATTGTTTGACCTCAAATTCACCATTATGAACATTGCTCAAAATATCATCTGGTGCAGGTATTGTGAGGAAGTTGAAAAGCTTAATTTAAACAGAAGCACATCTTGAAGGCGTTTGCTGACCAATTAGTAGCCCTACCAATAATCCTATAAGGGATAAATGTATCTGGATGTTCGCCAACACCTAGGTATTTGGAACAGTTTCGTAAATCACATTAGCATGGGTACTATTAAAATCGGCCGTAATGTACGAGTTTAGCTGTTGTACTATTTAACTGAGACGGGTTATTGCTTCCACCGGTCACTTGGACGTGACTGATTTATTGGTGAGTAGGTACTCGTGCAACCTCAAGTTCGGTACTCTTAGTACTTGTACAAATCACACACACACTCTCACTCACAAATGTACATGTGTGCAGGCATGCTGTTTGTTTAGTTTCCTATTTTACTATACAACCAGTCTTACCAAGGGGTATCGTATTACCCAGTACTAACTGGGTTGTGGAGGTCAGATAGGCAGTCGCTCCATGTAAAATACTGGTATTCAGCTGCATCCGGTTAGACTGGAAGCCGACCCCAATATAGTTGGGTAAAGGCTAGGCAGATGATGAGATGATGACCTTTGGTACCGAAATTCTTTGTATAAAATCAAATACTACCTAAAAGTAGTTTATTGAATTTTCGAACACATTTTTTTTTACATCTTGCAAACAATCTAAAGACAGACAAGTTATTTTTTTTTGCAGAGAATTGACTCGGACTGCGCCGTAGACAGTACTATAAAAAGCTTTCAGCGTTTAAGCAGTTGTTGACATTTTTTAAACGTTCGTGTTATTTATTACATGGATTCTTGAAATTATGTATTTTGTTCGTTTTAATAGGTTTTTCATCTGTTCTTATGTAGGTCAGGAAATGTCGTCGCGATAAAACTAAACGATTCTTCTGTTTTTATCAGTCGTTTAAAGATGTTGTCTGGCTAAATGCTTGTAACATCAGCTGTTGCGGCTTCATTTATGATCCAGGACAAAAAGCATTCTATGGCTTTCCTATCTATTAAATATCATAATGATCGGTTCATTGGTTTAGGCATCTTTTCACGACTAACAGACAGAGAGATGGGCAGAGTTACTGACTACATAAAAAATGTTTCCATTGTCTCATGTAAGTAATTACACGTCAAAGTGGATCCCAGCTGAAAAGTTAATTACGCACAAAATTTCTTACCTCCTAAGTAATTCAGCACCAGTATTGACCATGTCTGCTTTAACAGGCGCCCAGGACTTCTGCACCAGGCCGACCTCCCGTCTCGTGAGCCCTGATATAGGGTTCACCTCGTCGGGGCCTTCGCCCAACAAGAAAGAGCTTAGCCAACCGCCCATTGTCACCTGGGAAGAGGAAGAAAGCAGTTTAGTACTTATTGGAGTAAGGTTTTGTAATAGGTACACTTGTCAAAGTTAGCGGTTGACCACTTTTCAACCTTAACGCTAAAGGCATAAGGGTTAAAAGTGGGCAACCGCCAACTTTGTGTACATCGCATAATATAAGCCTTAAAGACACATGCTTTGCTTTAATTAAAATACGAATTACAAAATATTATCTCGTAAGTATTTAAAAAACGAAATACAACATATTTTTAAGACATAAAATACAACTTTTTTTTACAAAATGCAGTCAGGGTAGGTAGGTTATGTAAATAGAACAGAATAATTCATCGTGATCTTCCTACTTCTTTCTTTCTTCTTCGTCTTTAGCGTGTGGTTAGTGCTTAACCTGGTGTCAGAGTTTTTATGCCACTCAACACAACAGAAGTTTCGTGAAAATAACCGTTTAAGAATGCAAGATACCGGACCAGCCTTTATAATGTAAATTATTCTTTTAGGTTTTTAGGCTTGATTTAATTGCATTTGTCCCGTAGCTACCTTATTCGGTAGTTTGTCTTGAGTCCGTATCACCGCTAAATACTTGAGTAGCATTGTATCCAAAGGACACAGGCAGACTGGATGGGGAACTAATTATTAACCCCAACCAAACTTGTATGATAAAAGATATAATCTTGTTTTAGGTATAATCAAATACTAGTTAGTGTCAATGCTTTATTTGCCAACATGGCCGCCGGTCATCACAACCCAAATTGTACAAAAACTACAGGATTTTTTTGCTCTTGTCACCTATTTGCTGTAATTTGTTCAGAATTAATTTAAAACAGTTTCGCTATTGAATTTAAAGCCTAAATCACCGGATGTGCCATTCACAATGTAATTTGTAATTTACGTACCTAGCTGAAATAATTACCGAATCGAATCGTGTGAATAAATTGCATACTTCAGGTAATCACACAGTTATAAGCACTGGACGGGATCAGCAATTCAGCATCGGTCCGGTCAACTCATGTCATTCTGGATTCTTTGTAGCACCGTAAATAATAAATGATGTTTATTTTGCAAATAGGTTTGTACAAACACTTTTACAAGTAATTTTTTTTTTAAAACTACATGGGGTCGGTGTTTCGTACATGACAACTCTGAGAAGAAACAGCCGAAACAAACTCAGAGGTCATAGCCTCTTTTAAGGTCCAGACATAATCTTGATCAATTCACATGAGAACTATGCAGATTAGTGTCTGAGATGGTCTTTCGAAGAAAGGACCACACATATTTGAGTGGACCTGTCCAGTCAGTGCAAGCATTTGTCAGTTATCGTGTAGCTCCACTTATAACATAAGGAGCTCAACGACACGACGAACAATACCAAAGAAAGGACATTTGGGTAGGTTGCTTCTAGTACTTAAACTGCCAGACAATCGTTAAAACCAATGGGAAAAAACAAACAAAAACATGACCCACATGGTCCTCACCGGTAACGCGTCGTATCGGGATCAGCTAGTAAAAATGCGTGATCTGATGAACTGCTCATAAGTATGATATGAGCATTATTTTCTTGGTCAAGTCACTCAGATTCGTGTTACATTACCAACCGTTAGCAACGAATACCAATTGATTAATTTACATTTGCATATGCGGGAGTCAATTTACAGTATAAAATAGACCTTGAAATAATAAGCTGAATTGACTAGGTTACTGTATTTAGTAAGTGGCTTTAATGTATTTAATAGACGCATTGTAACAAACAAAATTTTGTTGTTACCAACTGCCAAAGTTGTTCGAAAATAATATTTATGGAAAACTTCTCAGGTCGGCTAAGTGTTATTGGGGTTTTCCATCAGAAATATGTTAGCAGCCCCAGAGTCTGGATTCGTGCCCGGCCCATTACGATCGGCTTTACACAGGACTTAAACATAACTGGCGGAATGTTTGTGTACTATTTAGCACACTTCTGCGTAACCCTTCTGCGATTACGTTATGTTGTTAAGATTGAGTCTTAATGATATAATAACAGCCGTTGGTCCCGGCAGTCATTTGTAGATCTTTGACAGTCGTTACAGGTAGTCAGTGGCCCAAAAGTCTGTCTTACCAAGTGTATCGTATTACCTAGTACTAACTGGGTTGTGTAGGTCAGATAGGCAGTCACTTCATGTAAAATACTGGTGTTCATTGAATCTGCTTAGACTGGAAGCCGACCCTAACATAGTTGGGAAAAGGCTAGGAAGATGATGATGACTTAGAACCGGCACTTTTGAACGTTAGTATTACAAAGTACAGGCCCCTAACCACTTCCTAGTTTTAAGCTGGTGTTTTTATTTCCTAATGTTTTAATTGCAAGACGAGCTTTCTTCTGTGTTGACTTGCAATTACTGACATCTCAAAATGTGTGATAGTAGTCGGTTTTTTATTGGAATTTAACAAATTAACGTGGTTGTTCGGTTGAATTGTTTTGTTCTTGTATTTATAGTGGCTGTATCAAAGCTTATAGTTCGAAGCCACATTCAACCGCCAACATTCTTTAAAAATATGAAAGGAGGCTCGCTAAAGTACCTAGATACCCTTTTATAGAAGTACTAGCTTTTGTCCGACTTTGCTCGTTTTATGGTCGTAAATTATCACACGGAGACGTTTTAATGTAGCCTATGACACTCGTGGATAATGTAAGAAGTAACAATTTCCGGAATCAAATCAATAGTTCCGAAGATAACCCCCCTGCTTACAAACTTAGAAACAAATTCCTCTTTATAAGATACTATTACTGGTGATTGCATAGGTTGTGAGCATTAGCTCTTACGTACCCGGTGGTCTGGTTAGGTGACCTGATATTAATACAATGACTGGAAACCTATTACCTAAGTTTAATGTCAATAGCCTTGCTGTTTAGCGTGCTATATTGAAATATTACAGGTATTGCCACTAACTTGCAGGTTGTTCAATGTTAATGAAATTTTGGAAAATATTATCTTATTTACATAATATAGAAAGCTTAACTTTTGGAAATGTTGAATGACATAACGTCCACAAATATAAAAGTCCTAAAAACTGTAGAAGCACTTTATTGAATATTTATGAATATCTCGTCTAGACAAATAAATAAAATTGAAGTGTTCGTTTGTAATTATTATTTCAAAATAACAGCTTTTTATTCAATGTATAGGAAAGTATAATGATACAGTACCTACTTATAACAATAAAACTTCTTTTTTAATTTTTGTCTGTCTGTTTGTTCCGGCTCATCTCCGAAACGGCTGGATTGATTTTGATGGGACTATTACTGGCAGATAGCTTATGTTATAAGGAGTAACTCAGGCTACTTTTATTTTAGAAAAATAATTAGGGTTCCGTACAGAAAAATTAAAACCCTCGAAATTGTTAACACACGCAACGTTACAAAACAGAGTCTCGATAAAGCTAGAATAGCGTAGAGCTATATTTAAGAATGGAAATACCACTATAACTTAACCATCATTAAATAAATAAAAAGAAACCTACCATCCAATTGTCATTATTTATTTTTAAACAAATTCGCAAGTGCGAACCGAAACTTGTATCACAACACAAGTTAACCGGCTTTTTAGAAACAAAAATAGGAAATGAGTCATTGAAAAACTACGTAGAATCTATTTAAAAGGTCCATAGAGCATAATCACTAAGCAAAAACTCACTTATCATTAGTTTTTTTTAATAAAAGTTCAACAAATGTCTGCGAACTCGCAATAATTTCGACTGTATGTTTTTCTTTATTTTTTTTTTACTAATTTAATCATTAAGAAGTAGGAGCATCCGCATTGCTTGGTATTATTTTTGAACGAAAGTAAATCGTATTAATTCAACACACTACATATAAAGGAAACGCCTGTTTATTTAATAATTAACTATAACTTCCTAATTAATTTAAGCGACTGAACCACATCAAAGTTATACCTACCCCTGAATTGTAAATGAGAGGTCATACAAACTCTACCCTTTGATCTGTTAACTTTGAGCTAGCGGCGATTATTAGTAAATACTCTATACGGGCATTTAGAGGGCTTTGCAGACATCAATAACAACAAAACAAACAATTAAGTCCGTGAAAATTGACGATTTTCCATGAAATTTCTTTCGAAAGATAAAGATACTAAAATAGCCTACCTTGCCACTCTTATCCTTCTTCAAAATAATAGAAACAGCAGTCACCAAAACCAAAACTATGGACAGGAATACGTACAACATTTTAACACAAAAATTCACAAATTAATAATGAAAACGACCGGTCGACACGAATTTATGTAACAAACTAAAGTTGCCCTAACAAGTTGTTGACGTTTTAACAAAACTTGTTTAAATAAAAGTGAAATTTATCTCGGTCACAAGACGAAGAATAAATATTACAGAAACAGGTTGGAACCTGCGTGACTCAGGACTGCAAGGATGACGACATGACGAAGTTGAATTAATTCTGACGATATGTCTCGCGTAGCGTCTCGACCGATCCTTCCGAGATTGAATGGGGAAACCTCTTTGGCAAATTGGTTCTAAAGGGAGCTCCTCCGACCGATGACGATGACCGATGACGTTACATTGCATCATAGACTTTATCATGGCGTACCTAACGTCTTTGATAGAACGAGTGGGTCGGTCAACCCGCATTGCCATCTGAAGTTTGTTTTATGTTCATCAGTGTCATATTGATTGCAAAAGGACATAAAACAGCGTGCTTCCAGTAGTCTAAAAGAGGTATGAAGCCTTCAGCCTAATGTTTTAGTTCTGTAACTTTACGACGTTGCGATCTTTTGGACAGTGAAGAAGTTTCCAAGACCATTTCTCATTACATCCTGGACCGTGTGTGATTGCTCTATATTGTCAACGCAAGGATTACCTAAGTTACTCAGAATATGTTGTGTATCAGAATTCAAAACTAAGTTCTATAAGGACTGCCGGCCAAAACAATAAGATCTTGAAAAGTCATTGATTGCCGCACTTTCACAGCTGTCTTCATCAAAGTGTAAGTCTTGCAAAGCATTTGATTGACCCAGCCTAATGATTCACTTTGATTAGTTGTAAAAAGGAATTTGAATTCGACAGATAGGTACCGGCTACAGATAAATGGCAAAGAGTGACGACATGCAGTGATAACTAATTTGTGACGATATTAGAACAATATTTCGTCACTATTTCCTGGGATTAGGTAAAAGATGTTGAATTCGACAAATAGGTACCTACCTGCAAGTTCATGGCAAAAAGTGACGACATGGAGTGACAACTAATCTGTGACGAAATAAAGGACAATTTTATTTCGTCACTAATTCCTGGGATTGTGCATCAATTATAACAACGTATGCGGTTTCTTTTTTCTGGAGGAGCTCGTGGCTAAATAATAACAGCCGCTCGGATCGATCTTTAGGCTAAGCCGCGCTTGCCTAGGTTGGTCTGTGGATGGGTGACCACCCATTACATACCGAGTTTCCTCCGTGCCTCGGAAAGCACGTTAAGCCGTTGGTCCCGGGTGTCATTTGTAGATCTTTGACAGTCGTTAGCTAGTCAGTGGCCCAAAAAGTCTGACAACCAGTCTTTCCAAGGGGTATCGTATTACCCAGTACTAAATGGGTTGTGGAGGTCAGATAGGCAGTCGCTCCATGTAAAATACTGGTATTCAGCTGCATCCGGTTAGACTGGAAGCCGACCCCAACATAGTTGGGAAAAGGCTAGGCAGATGATGATGATGCGGTTTCTTATATTTGAGGACACTTTGACACTTAAAAACCTATGATTCACTCTGATTTAATTTTAAAAGAACGTTGAATTCAACAAATACCTAGGTGCGACTAAAAATAAATGGCCAAGAGTGACGACATGGAGTGACAACTAATCAGTGACGAAATAAAAAAAATATATTTCGTCACTTTTTCCTGGGAGTATGAATAAATAAAAGCTTTATAGTTTATTAGTAACAATTTAATCATATTCCCTAAACACGGAAAGGTTAAAAATACTAGTAATAAAACTGGATCCTGGATTATTTGGTAATAAAATACGTCACTTAGCATGTCGTTTCCAGTTTAACCAGAAAAACTAACGTTACTTTATTATAGCTAAAGCGAGTTGTATTTGAGTATCATATTTAAATAGAAGATTAGCCATTTTCTTAGTATTGATAAAATGTACCTAAGTCGCAACTTAGTTGACCCAGCCCTCTTTGGCCGCCACTTAGTTCAGAGGTCCTACATAAAATGACGTTCTATGAGTGCTACCATCATCAGATGAGGAAATTGCCGACCCCAACATAGTTAGGAAAAGACTTCCAGTCTAACTGGATGCAGCCGAATACCAGTATTTTATACGGAGCTACTGCCTATCTGACCTCCACAACCCAGTTAGTACTGGGTAACATGATACCCTTTGGTAAAACTGGTATATGAGTGCTACCGATGACATCTATATATGTAAATCTCGTGTCACGGTGTTTGTGGTCGCACTCGTCCAAAACGGCTCGACCGATTTTTATGATTTTTTTTAATGTATATTAGGTAGGTATAATTTTATATAATACTAGCTGACCCGGGAAACGTTGTTATGCCATATAAATAGTATGAAAAATAGATGTTGGCCGATTCTCAGACCTACTCAATATGCTCACAAAATTTCATGAGAATCGGTCAAGCCGTTTCGGAGGAGTACGGGAACGAACATTGTGACACGAGAATTTTATATATGTATAAGAAGATAAGTCGAAAAGTACATTTCACTAGGTATTTTCCGAAGCCGCGAGCGAAAGCTAGTAAAATATAAAAATCTTCCGTTCTTGATGACTCTACCTTGGATTATAAAAATCTTCCGTTCTTGATGACTCTACCTTGGATTATAAAAATCTTCCGTTCTTGATGACTCTACCTTGGATTATAAAAAAATTCCGTTCTTGATGACTCTACCTTGGATTATAAACGTGGTGCTGCTCCACAAACGATGGGGCACTTAATATCGTGTGCTACGTGCCCGTGTGTTCATTACAAGAACTAATAGATGGTACTGAAGGCTCCAAACTAGTGGATCCGTTCTGAACTTCTGAGCTAAGAAGAAGTCAAAAATGGATTCCATTGACATTACCTAGTTATCTACCAAAAAGCTGAAGCGATACGAAACGCTCTGAAAGCGGTAGGCATTCCCTTATTCGGCGGCGCGCTCTAATTATTCCCATTGATTTTGTTCACTCAATCAATTTTGTAATTTGTTACTTAAAACTATAACTTTTGTGTTCTAACTATTAATGTTTGTGTTTCGATAGATTACATTTGTTGTCCTGATAGTTATTTCATTTAAATTTCCTAAAACCTCAGCACTAGTCTTCCGTTTATTACCCGACTGCGCGACGCAAAGGAAGATAATGTGTTTATTATCAGCTTATGTATGTATGTTTGTTCCTTTGGGGCGCTCTAGAGATCAAACGCGTGGGCCGATTTTGATGATTCTTATAGTATGACCACTTTAAGTGTGCAGTTAAAGGTGGTGTTGCTTGTCAAGAAAAATCACATCGATATGTCAAACATTTATTTTTGATTTGTGTTTTCCCGATGCACAGATAAGTTTGTTTTCCTCTAAGTAGGTTGAAGTGTATGGCGTTCGATTTGTCTTAATCTTGCGAGTGTCACTAAAGACATGACTGCAATCAAAATTCAATATGGCAACAATCAGACGCCATAATGTGAAAAGGAAAATTGAAAGTAGACTAACTAACTATGGTAAGTATAAGGTAGGGGTCTGTGTTTCGGTATTTGAAAATCATCTTTAAAATAGGATTCTCATATCGTTTTTCATTTCGAATGAACATTTAGGATGTAAAACAATTTAAAGTTGGTCATTCAAAATGACAAATGTCATAAAATGTGAAAAAAAAAAGACAAAACGGTAAATCGTCCGCGAAATCTTTCACGTTATTAAACTGAAAAGCAAAAGTAACTAAAGAAACTAAAAAACCGACTAAAACTCATAAAACATTTGGAAACAGTGGACCATTCCATATTTTAATAATTTTATATTCAGCCCTAGTCTTCCGTTTATTTATTAAAACTTATCATTTTGTTTCCCACCCGCTACTTGAAATTGGCACAAACGAACACTGTGTAACTGGGTGCAATAAAATTACGTTGATTATATAAGACTTAGGCACACGGCATAACACAGTGTGTCAATGTTTGCGTAGGTGAAAATCACATGGGCCTAGCTAACAGACTGAGCTAACATTAGAGTAATTGTTGTTCGCGAGAATCGCGAGGGCCTCGTTCGAAGGGACATGGGTTTATTACTTTTGCTTTCTATTATTGCACTGTAGTACTGTCAATTCGTATGTTTGGGACCAACTAATGACAAAGCAATGGGATCAGAATCTATTCTGTTATACCTTTGCTTTATACAAGGTCTAAGGAACTTTAGTACACTGAAGTTATTTTGCAGTTTTTCACTGATTTTCTTTTCATTCATCATCATTTCATCATTTCAGCCGAAACACGTCCACTGTTGGACTCTGGCCTCCCCCAAGTGTCGCCACATGGACCCGTCCTTTTCCTATTTTTCCCGGTTTTTATTCCAATAAAACATACACGCAAACATAGAACCTCCCCTTTTTTTGAAGTCAGTTATAATGTCCTCTTCCTAATGTCCCAGCTGAGAATATAAGCCACAAACTTCCTACAGAGAAATCTATCAGGTTTACCATATGGGTTCACCTGATAATTCAAAGATTTAAAAGTCAATAACTTACGGCCTTGGAGATGGTGTCCAGTCACCTGTGGTAGGCGGAATGGCTTGTTTCCTTCGCCTACGAGTTGTTATAAAAGATCTTATTACTCGTAAAAATCAATTGTAGGGAACTACAATTGATTTTTACGAGTTGTTGGGTATCAAGTCTGATTAGGTAATTTGTTATAAAGTATTTTATATGCTGGGCTCGCGTGGTGGATCACGGCCCATTCCATGTTACTGGCAGACGGTGTGTACCCCAACAATGGGCATAATACAGGGTGTAAGGGACAGCCCTCCACAAACTGACAGGGTGCATTCAGCTCCTTATTTTGAATCATATTCAACCGGAATTTTTCTCCAGATTATTTTTTTCAGTTACTATTCCTTTATTTCACTGTAAAATTACATTCCCTGTACGCAGCACTTCGTTTATGCAAATAATACTGTTAAAATCCAAAATCCAACAAAGGATGTTGAAATACTCCAACGAACGACGCATGAAATCAGCTGTTCACTTCCTGCTACAGAGTTAATCGAACTCGTCGTCACGTTTGCCGTTCGCTACGTGCGTTTTGCCACGGTAACGATACATTGCGTATGAGGAAATAAAACAAATCTTTATTGGATTCCCGTAACATTCCTAAATTAATTTCTTGTACCGGTCATCTTAGTATGATATATTGAATTCACCCCATAAGTTTGCGGAGGGCCCGTCATGCCTGTGGTCCCTTATACACTGTATATATGCTAAAGATGTTTTGATATGGAAAGAAAAAATTCGAGTGCGAGCTGGGTTTCAACCTGCGACCTTCCAATTCAGTACACCGGACGTCTTAACCAATTAGACCATCGCACGCTGCTCACAGCTCTCGAAATTTTAGTTCCATTAATAACGTCTCGTCGTTGGTTAAGACGTCCGGTGTACTGAATCGGAAGGTCGCAGGTTCAAACCCCGCTCGCACTTGAATTTTTCTTTCCATATCAAAACATCTGTAGTTCCCAGGGTTTGCGTATAAAAATATAAAAAAATTGTATGTATGCTATTTAACTCCGTAGTTATTTAACTTACGACGTAGATGTATGTCGTCAAAAGAATCTAATGAGCTCTCAGATTAGTCAAGTTAGTACCAGTATAATTAACGCCTCCTGGGTTAAACACGTTGCCTTGCCATTTAGAGTCACGCAAGGATAAAGGAAAGTAAAACCAAAAAAAGAAGGGTTTCACCAAAAACCAATTTTTTTCTAGCTTGTAGACCTTGATTAGTGTTCCAATTTCCTCTGATTGCAAAATATGGCATTCTGGTTTTTTTAAACATAAAAACGTTTCCGCGAAGCTATAATATCACTACACACATACGAATTTCATTCGGCTCGTGCTGATGCTGATCGGCATCTCAGCATCTGCCTAGCCTTTCCTCAACTCTGTTCGGGTCGGCTTCCAGTCTAACCGGATGCAGCTAAATAATAAGTATTTGACATGGAGCGACTGCCTATCTGACCTCCACAACCCAGTTAGTACTGGGTTATATGATTACGATACTCCTTGCTAAAACTGGTTGTCAAACTTTATGCCGCCACTGACTACCTGAAACGACTGTCAAAGATCTACAAATGACTGCCGGGACCAACGGCTTAACGTGCTTTCGTTTCGGAGGAAACTCGGTATGTAATAGGTCACCCATCCACAGACCAACCTATGCAAGCACGGCTTAACCTCAAGATCGACATGAGCGGCTGATATTATTTAGCCACGAGCTCTGCTGATCGGCAACTACTGCCGCTGTAAATGTGTGTAAATATATCTCTAGAGTTCAGATAATCTAGATTTATTCGATTTTGCTGCTCGTATCGCATCATGCCAGCCTGAACTTGGCGTAGCACACCTGGGATGGAATCCTTTCTGTTTTTTTTCTTCTTTTTCTTATGTTGTCCCACTGCTGGACAAAGGCCTCTCTCATATTTTCTGTTGCCTCATAATAAATTAGCTGAGAGCTTTTGTAAGTCCATCCTTGTTAACCACTAACTTAGTCAGTCACTGTTCACAATATCATATCTGCAGGAACTCTATTCAGAAGATAACAGTGTCGCAATCCTGTTATCAGTTGTGGTACTGCTCAAACACCTTAAGTTTGCCTTGGAATAATAGTATAATACCCTGGCTTATGTTGGCTTGGGTTGAATAAACCCTTGTCTTGGAAACCTATTTGTATATTCAATACTGAAACTTGGCTCCACTGTACAGTTTTCTATTATCTCTTTTGTATAATTTGTTCTACATTATCGTTAAATTATGAGTTGACGAATCACTTACAAGAAATATTATAATGTGACCGTGTTTCGCAGAATAAATGTATTTTCTTTTAAGATTATCGCAATAATACGAGCTCCTGTAAAACTTTAGTTTTTGGAATGAAAGAAAGAATTCCAATTATCCTGCGACATACTCGCTCGTATTTGAGGCCAAAGGCCATTTCATCGGAAATTTCTTTTTTAGAATAAATGCATCTCCATGCGTAGCTAGAACACCGCACTCTGTTATTAGAGAATACTTTAAAAGTGTTAGCTTTATCAACCGACGAAAAAAAGAAGAGGTTCTTTCGAGTCGACGCGTAATTTCATCTACAAGAAATTTCCATTTAGCCTTGGGAGCTGACTGTACGGTACTAAAAACATTTGTTTATAAAAGTGCCTGTTCGTAACTATTTTGATCTTCATTGAAAACGGGACTCAATGAAGATCAAAATAGTTACGAAAAGGCACTTTTTTCACTTGTTCTACACGCCAATTGATTAGTTGGCAAATCGGAAAAGTACCAAACCGAATTCATTCCTTTCCATATTTTAATATTTTTTTTCTACATCGCATCTCACAGGTCGACCTATGAGGCTGGCTTTCTGCTTAACCGGTAACCGGACTATCCTGTGGATGCCTTGAGAGTAAGGCTTCCAGCCAGGGGCATGAAACTTATAAACCAAGCGACCGCGCGCTAAGGGCACCCCCTGTGGGGTACGAGACTCAGCTAAGGACGTCGCGGGGGAGGGCAGCAAGCGGACAGGCTGAATCTGAGTAAGATTATTTAGGGGCTGGTTTCTAACTACTGGCTCAGAATCGCGGGCTGGCTCGAGCAGAGCAAGGGTCGGGTGGGGGTGGGGTCGTTTTTTCACCAGTTTAGGCTGTAGACCTGTGTACTAGAAAAAGAAAGTTAAGGAATCACTAATCAGGCTTGTTCAGCAACAAACAACTTTTTATCGTTTGTTACTGACGAGTCACACTGTAACGTGCTACAGTGTGACACGTTGGGAAAAATTGTGAATAAAAATTCCAAAAAGTAAAATATTGTCATGCAGTAACACTGTGACATATTGGAACTACTACCCAATCAGTAACACCGTTGAGATTCACTCGTGTTTCGATCGTGTTTCTTAATTTTCGTTTGCTGGTCCCATACGGCGAAGAAAATCTGAATTTTTATCAGAATTTTGGCCTGCAGGTAGGGCAGCTTCAAGTCAGTAATGTAAATAAGTAGCCTAAAGCATATATGTAAATATTACTAAGCAAGCACATACTTATGTTTGTTTTATCAGAAGTATGTAGTGAGCACACAAAACTAATGTAAATAGTGGGTACATATCATTATAACCGGGTTAAAATAAATATAAGATCTTGAAGTTAATTAATTATGACTACCAGCCAGTGGCGAAGGTTTCATACAACTCGATTCCTACCGGATTCCCTTTGCAAAATGCACAGTCAGTATTCTATAGACAAATAATATAATCACATTGAAGATATGTACTCCGGCCTACTTCGTATAAAAACTGACCCTTCGCTACTGGTACCAGCTATTAATAACTTCGAAAATAAATAAATATATTGGATTACTTTGGGTGATTTGGTTAGCCGTTGTACCACATAACATCGAGCCTGTAGTCTTATATGTACTAACATTTCGCTAGTTACGTTCAAGTCCCACGTAACAGAGGGTGAGCCTATAGCCCTCAACCGGGCCCTAATCCGGATTCCAGGCTGGTACAGAGAAATTCCTAACAGTATACCAAATTATGTTTGGCGAGCCATCTAAAATTTATTGACATCCGTTTTCAAGTTTATTTATTTTGTATATCCGTGATACAACCTTATACAGAGTATGGTCATCTAGCTGAGTAACCTCGCACCATCCTTATATACCATCTTGTTTTAATCAACCTTGACATTGCCAAAATATCTTTATCACGATGCAGCCTTGAATACCAAAACTGTATGTCGTTCGGTATGATATTTTTAATATTGTTCCAATACATGGTGGAAGGGACGGTGGAGGGAAGGCATGGTGGAGGAGCTCGTGTCTAAGTAATAACAGCCGCTCGGATCGATATTTAGGTTAAGCCGCGCTTGCCTAGGTTGGTCTGTGGATGGGTGACCACCCATTACATACCGAGTTTCTTCCGTGCCTCGGAAAGCACGTTAAGCCGTTGGTCCCGGGTGTCATTTGTAGATCTTTGACAGTCGTTATAGGTAGTCAGTGGCCCAAAAAGTCTGACAACCAGTCTTACCAAGGGGTATCGTATTACCCAGTACTAACTGGGTTGTGGAGGTCAGATAGGCAGTCGCTCCATGTAAAATACTGGTATTCAGCTGCATCCGGTTAGACTGGAAGCCGACCCCAACATAGTTGGGAAAAGGCTAAGCAGATGATGATGACATGGTGGAAGGGACATCGACGTTAAAACGGTGACCACGTATTCAGTCCATCATTCTGAACCCCTACATAAAGGGTGTAAATAGACCCTTAACGAAGCCGAAAGGCACTTGTTCTCCCCGTCTTTGCGATCATTTTTTTGTTCTAGACCATACCTGGGAACCTTCTAGTCACGGAGATATTGGGGGTTAAAGTTCCAACTTTTTCACAAGTTTTTTTTTAATACATGTTTTTAATGTAAGATTTTTACTTTAAACACCTCCACGACCCCCGTACTATTCAATCCATCCATCAGCACAATGCTTTGAGCGCGTTCCATCGGGTCCTACCGTATAATGTGATTTTTCACCCCAAAAAAGAAAGTCGTTTCCCAGCAATAATTTTTGCGTAAAGTTACTTAGTTTGATGTACAGAATGCTTGACTGACTGTTTCTTGAAGGGTCTGTTTACACCCTGTATAAATTTTTCAACGGTATTTTTTTTAAATCAGCCGTGTTAACGTCGGAGTCCCCTTTCACCCTGTACACCTATGTAAATTTCTTCCCTGTTATCGCACGTGAGTTAGCGATTATCAATCATTTAGGTTTTTGACTTATCGTCGATCAACCAAGAATTTGATCAAAATTTCGATTCTCGATAAGGATTATACATGTAAGAACTCAGAAATATTTTATATTATGAAAATAATTCAAATAGCCACAATATTTCTAAGGTATCTGATGTGATGACGATTAATAGAGAAGCATGGAAGAAGAAGACATGAGGCGTCGACCCTAAATTAATTGGGATAAGGGCAAGAGAATGATGATGAATTCATTTAGTAACACTCGCCAAATGGCATAAATCACACTTAAATTGCCATCGACACGCTAAGAAGGAGAAACTTCTTCATTATGACAAATAAAAAAACCTGCGTAACTTTATAGTGAAATGGGAAATGAAATGCTGTCTCCATGATAACCGATGGGAATTAAGAGAATCAACAACACACACAATATACACATAACGGTGCAGACGTCAAAGATATCCTACAAAACACTGTACTTTTAACCAATTAACTAAAAACAAAACAATCCACTAATAGCTGGCCGTCCTTTACTTAATAAATTGGAAAAACTATAAGTTAATTAAAGTAACGTTAAAAATAGCGAATACTTTTAATATTTTGGTGTAGGATTAATTAAAGGGAAAGTCGCAGTTTTGAGTAATGGTGTCACACAGTCCGCCGGGGAGAGCGTAGTATGATAGTACTGACACCATGCTGGAAGTTGAATTTTTCGAAACTGTTCGCATTTTAATCATGTACCATAGATATTTTTTGCATGTCTGGTCAAATTTTTGACAAATGTTTAGTATTTCTTTGTTGTTTACAAGAACTTAAAGCACGGAATTCTGCTCATTACTATTTGTTTTTGCTAACTTTTTTTTTTACCAAGAATTAAAAATAAACAGTACCTACCTCTCTACTTTTACGAGGGATGTTTCATGTTTTGTACTTTTCGCTGAAATGATTCCTACGAAATCGCAAAAAACTTTATTACTGAAGTCGACACCTTCTTCTACTTCTTTTTTATTATGAAACTCACGTAAACGTTAAAACTTTTCTAACTAATTTTTATTCGACAGGCGAAAAAAACTTCCTACAACATGAATAATGTCGACGTAAACTTTGTGACTTGACTAAGTTTTAATAATTTTGTCAAGAAATTATCTACGTGCCTCTGTAACGACGTGGTAAATATGTTTTTGTTTTGGTAAATTCTAAATTGGATGTCAATCATCGTTCTTGTTAGTGAATGGAAGGCCAATTTTGTCATCTAATTGGAAAATATACGTGACGCTTATTTAATGAGGTTATTTTATTAAATTGTCGTTAACAGCCTAACAGGTGAATGCTACCGCTAGTATAATAAACATATTATTATTGCTTTCATAAGTTTTCTTATGTTCGAATTGTATCGTACATTATGTATACTAGTTTGTTGTTATCGTAGTTTTGACTGACAGTTTGCCGAAGCCATCTTTGTTTGAACTATAAAGGTCTTGACCCCATCATATCTGTTACTTTAATGGACATATCAATATGTGTTTATATTTAACTTCGACCACACACATACCGGATTTTAGGCTGTCAACACATTATGCTTATATTTTTGAAGAGATCAAATACCTGAAAAGTTCTTTTTTCTGCAATTCAATATGTGTTTATATTCAACTTCGACCACACACATAACGCATTTTAGGCTGTCAACACATTATGCTTTTTGAAGAGATCAAATACCTACGAGAAAATCTTTTCTTTTTCTGCCATATCTTTTTCTGTCCGGAAAAATCCAAAAATCATGGTGTCTCTTCCGGTAATTAATTGGGCTGTGGCGGGTGGCTCCACTCATGCCGCGTCAAACCAATTGAACTCCAATAATTGCATTAACCCAGAATCGACCGCGATTCTGGACCAATTGAAACATTATTCACGACCAGCCCATTAATTCATCAAGGCTGCCAATTGAATATTTAAACTAGATTGATTGGAAGTTAATTGAAGCAAATTATATAGTATTAATTAGTTCCCAGGAAAATTATAGGGTAAAAGAATGTGTAGATTAAATCGATTACCTACTTTACTAACAGTGGCGTAGCTATAGTCCTAGTAGGACCCTGTATCAAAAATTTTTGGGGGCCCTTAGAACCCGAGTGCGGCGAAGCCCAAATAGAGGAGAAATTCATTAGTAATAAATAAATGATTTTTGAAAAACTAAGAAAATAGCATCCTGACTTCAATCGCAAAGTGAGACAAAAAAAAAGTGTAACTGTGATCATGACCAGTATAGGTTAAGACTTCAATGAAGTTCTAGAAAATTACAGCATCCTGAAAAGGTTTAAGTTTTCATCGAAAAGCTCGAAAAATTAATGCTTTCTGGACCGCGATTGGTAAGGCCTTCATCAAAGAGCGAGCGAAGCGAGCTCGCAAAAATTTGTGTGGTAAATTTTATTTTCTATTTATCTTTTATCAAGAAGAATATTTGAAGTTGTGTGAAGATTATATGATTTTTTTCCTCTTCTTCTGGGCCCTTGTTACTCGGGGGCCCCGTATCATTGATACGGCGGTAGTTACGACTCTGTTACTATAGTTGCTGCCAGTTAAGATGGCAATAGCGGTCATTGAACCACTTACATTTATTGAATCTCTTCTTTTAAAAAACGTATACAAACCTGTTAATAGCCCCTGAATTGACATTGATTGTGATCCTGAACATTAACAGAAGAAACGATAAGTTACACGGTTTATGGTTTAGTCCGTGTAAAGAGATATCAGGGAAAGAGCAATGACCGCTATTGCCATCTTAACTGGCAGCAACTATAATCATAGTTTATATTTTGAGTAATTTTTGGCATACATTTTGTTTTATTATTTGAGAGCGATGTGTAAGAAAAAAACACTCGTAAAACTATACATTGTGGATCAATCCTACATTCCTAAATGTTTTGGTGCGGTACTGATTACGAAGATCGTTTAATGTTTTTGTTTATAAAATATTAATGCTCCAAAGCATCATACATTCTAGCGAGTATATGCCTCATGTCTTTAATATTTCAATCTCGTTCGGTCGTTGCAGGCATAACTGCGCATTAGGCTCTATGCCGTATACCTATCAAATTAATTATAACCCAAGCATTCTGTACATCAAACTAAGTAACTCTACGTAAAAAATATTGCTGGAAATCGACTTTTTTTTGGAGTGAAAAGTCACGTCTATCTAACGGTAGGATTCAATGTACGTATCGTGCTCAATGTACTAAAAAAAAAGTGCTGATGGATACATTGAATAGTACGGGGCCGTGGAGGTATTTAAAGTAAAGTTATAACATTAAAAACTTTTATATAAAAAAAAAATATGAATAAGTTGGAACTTTGACCCCCAATATCTCCCTAACTAGAAGATTCCCAGGTATGGTCTAGAACAAAAAAATGATCTCAATGACGGGGAGAACAAGTGCCTTTCGGCTTCGTGAAGGGTATTTTTACACCAATTTTATTATTCCAATGCTCAAAAAGTGCTGATCATATTGAATTAAATATACATTGTGTACTCAACCTTTATCTAATCAGCCAAAGAGATACTTAAATACCATTACTGTCTTACTTCTGAACAAACAAACTGATCATATGACTACAATCATGTGGTTTGGGCCATAGGTCCACGTTATCTAAAGTTATCTAATAGTTGGAGAAAACATGAATGTAGTGACGCCTGTTATTATATGTATGCTAGCTTTTGCACACGGCTTGGTGCGTGTTTCATATTTTCATTATTCAAATATGACAGGGTGGAATATACCGACGTACAAACAAACGGTTACCACGTGTTCAGTATTTAATTCCGAACCCCGCCACATATTTTGCCATTAATGATTTAAAAAAAAATACAGCTACCTTACGATAGCAAATAATGCCGTAATTGTAAACTTATAATTAGTTCCGTTTACAATCACTTAATTATTGTAAACTTGTGGTTTTAATTAGTATCTATCGTTTACAATTGTTGTAACGATGGTGTCAACAATATGCATTCACTGACGAGCTATTGAAGTGAATATGTTTGTTATAAGTGGGCGTGGTCAAAGTTAGGCTGTGTTCAAATTGATCCGTCGAAGGGAGTTCTCTGAAAAATGTTGTCTGTGTTTTAGTACAATGCGTCCACATCAGTAAAAATAAATCAAAATTGAAGTGTCTGTTTATAATTTCAAAATAACAGCATTTTACTGAATGCATATGAAAGTATATTCTTACGGTACTTGTAACAAAAAAAATATTTTTTTAGATTTTTGTCTGTTTGTTCTGGCTAATCTCCGAAACGACTAGACCAATTTTGACGGGACTGACAGATAGCTGATGTTATAAAGAGTAACTTAGACCGTTGCTTTTGTTTTAGAAAAAAGGATAAGGGTTTCGTGAAAAAAAAAATAAAACCCATGAAATTGTTATCAAAATCCGATTTAAATAAGGAAGTAATATTTTTATAATTATTTCACGTGGACGAAGGTAGCGGGCAACAGCTAGTATAAAATAAAATATAGAATAAGAACCTCAGTGTTTTTTACTTTCGAATAACACTAGATTTTAATACAAGCATTATATCTATTTCGCCTTAATTGATATATCATCAGATGATGACATACCTATATCGCCTTTTTTGTTACATTTAAAATTACAGGCCAGGGTCTGTCTGTACGGTCAACATAAACCGAAATAATTTTCGTTTTTACATACATAATTTACCAAGATTTTATAAACAAAACACTTGCAACACAATTGCTTTTTATTTTGATGATATTTTATTTTATTTCTTTGATATTGTTGTCATGTTTTTACATTATCTGTAAATATTATGTTAGTAGAGCTGACCTTGTGTGCACCAAAGTTATTTTTTGAGAATATTTTATAAAACCAATAATTAATTCATTTACAATTGCATTTAAACAAAAATATTGATTATTATGTTCTTTCCATTAAATAACCATCCATTACCCGTATAGATGTGTTGTGTGTACCTACATATACAACATTAGTTTTAGTATATGCGAAACCTGAAACACGTGTCTAGTATTTTTATGTAAAGAATCTATGTACAAAATTTCAAAACTGTATCATGAAAAATCACAAAGTCATAAGCTTGCTCTGTTACCTGGTTGTCCGCTCAAAAACGTGGTCACCACGCAGCGCGCCAGCGTAGTCTTGAGCTCACAGAAAACAATAATTTGGCAGTAGGTACCTAAATTATTGCGATAGGTACTTAAATTAGCTTGGTGTTCAACTTTTTAATTTTTTAAATATTTGTGGGAAAAAATATAACATGGTTTAACTTATTCTGAACTAACTATATTCAGGTTTCGCATATACTAAAAATAATGTTGTATAGATACTCGTGATCGATAATTTACTATCGAAGCTTTTTTCTCTTAGTTACTAAACCCAGGTATCTAATCATTTGATTCAGTACTGATATCATTCAATCAATCATTAGCAAAATATCTCGTACCTAAATATATACTTTTGCCATAATCATTGTGTGTTAAGGAACGATCGGGATATTAACCTTTTTAAAGCCATTGTCACATTTACATGACAAGCAAGCGCGTGCCCTGTACGCCAACGACACAAATATGTGACAAAAAATGCGGTGCACTTTAACACGGAGTAAAAAATTAAATAGTTTTGGAAACCATTTTCCAACCAACGCACGCGCGTGCCCTCCACACCAAGACAAAAATAATAGTTTTTGTCTTGGCGTGGAGGGCACGCGCGTGCGTTTATGCTCTGGCGTTCAAAAGGTTCTGGCGTTAAATAAATTGTAAGTTTTAAAGATTAAATTGATTTGTCACTCTAAGAATTTAGCTTACCTTGAGCCTATTTTATTTTCCTTAAAGAAACTTAATTTATCTTCTCGGTTTTCAAAATTACAATGTGTCGAAAAATAATATAATTAAAATTTTTGAGTTTTTGCAAGCTACTTACAAATTAATATTTAATTTAATTTCAAAAAGTGTAAAAGCCTCAAAACCCAACTCTAACTTAACAATTTTCATTTTTTATCAGTTATTTAAAATATTTATGTGTTCAAGAATAAATAATATTTTTGTAAAATTAAAAAAAAAATCTGTTTAAGTCGACAATGTAGTAGAATATAGTGATCTAGTAATTTATATTTTATAATTTGTAGTCATGTTTGCGTATGCTCAATTGCTCAAAAACACAAAATTACTGATATTATGGGTACCTAACTCATTGTTTTATTTTATTTTGTTAACTGTCAGTGTTTACTAATAAGTCGTAAGTTTTGCCAGCCATTTTAAATCATTTTAATATAGAGAAATTTATATTTGTTGTATAAAGATGGACGGGGCGATAGAAGTTTTTTATTTTTTTTATTTTATTCTTTTTTAGTATGTAAGAATCGTAGCTGCTGACGTTGTGTAGTTCCTGCCTACCCCCGTGGGATAAAGGTGTGCGTGTATTAAACACATTTTTTAACTCCCTATCGACCTTACGAACATCCTTATTTCAACTTGTATTTCCCACCGGACCGTGACGTCAGGGGCTTACATGACACCATCCATTTATTTGTATGAGGACATTTACATTATGTTATTAAAGGAAAACCAGCATCCATCAAAATAACGGCCATTCCCTAGGCGTCAGTGTTTAAATAAATTAAAAGAAGGTAATAATAGTTCTATAATTCTATATCTACCTATAATGATATAATCATCATCTGCCTAGCGTTTTCCCAACTATGTTGGGGTCAGCTACCAGTCTAACCGGATGAAGCTGAGTACCCGAAATTTTAATGGAGCGGCTGCCTATCTGACCTCCACAACCCAGTTAGTACTGGGTAATACGATGCCCCTTTGTACCAGACTGGTTGTCAGACTTTCGGGCCACTGACTACCTGTAACAACTGATTATCTACCTATGTAATATACAATGTATATTATTATATTAGCTGTTGCCCGTGACTTCGCGTGGAAATTTTAATGTGTAAGTGTGAGAAAAAACAAGTATCCTATGTGCTATTCTAGACTATTCTATATCTCTGTGCCAAATTTCATCTAGATCCGTTCAGCTGTTCTGGCGTGATTGAGTAACAAACATCCATCCAAACTTTCGCATTTATAATATTATAAGTATAAATTCTAGATTTTTTATCAACTATGTAAAGCAGCGGTGGGGGGCGCTTGTTAATATTTCAATGTTTATTTTTAATGAGCACTTTTCCCCTTCCTGTTTCAATACTTCCTGCCAAGTACCTCTCAGTTTTTCTCTTACCTGGTAGATAATTAAAAAAAATAAAAATAAATTGTGTTTTAATTCAGGCAAAATACCCATATACAACAAAAAATAATAAATTGAGATTAAATAAAAACAGTAAAGTAGAAAATCATAGAAAATTTTAATAAAAAAGTCATTAAAATCATTACAAAAATAAATAAAAGTCATTAAAATCACTCATAAATTAAAACATGGAGGATAATATCCGCCTGAGTTAATAATATAAATAAGTGTCTCTTAATTACGCAACATAATAATTATAATTAAAATGGTTTATCAAATTAAATTATAGTTATAATATGGTGACAATCTGTGATGTTATTATCGATACGATACGAATAAAATAATTAGGTAATTGATTGAAATCGTGAAATATTTCAGTTACTAACCGTACTTGACAAGGTCGCAGTATATACCTAGGTATAATACAACTACGTGATATTTTTTTCGATACGTAATAAAGTATGCTATACGTACGTTATATAGAAAATTCAAACGTATAGGTGCTAATTAATATTAAACACCCATACATAACTGATACCATAAAAAATCCTTATTTCCATAGTGCGAAAATAACTCTGTCTGTTTGTTACATATGATGTTACATACGGCTCAGGTGGATCAGGACCAAGATTGAAATACAATTTTTTTTATCGCGGTACAAAATAAAAACTAATACTGAAGGCAGCATTTACAGCTGGGCCCAGAATGGCCATCCTTTTTTCTATTTGTTGGTGGTGTCAGACGGCTACTTGATCGTCGAGTCCGCCACCACTGGTGGAGGATTCCACTAATTTAAGTGTCATCTGCCACCAGTGGGGACAGAGGTAGGAGCAGATGCGACTGAACAGACGCAACCACCAGTAGATGGTGGTTGCGTCTGTTCAGTGGTGGTAGATGCGACAAATAGTTGCAACTACCACCATTGGGGACAGCCCGGTGGGGGCAGACGGGAATAAAAATTTCTGATTTTTATACCACTAATTTAAGTGTCATCTGCCACCAGTGGGGGCAGATGCGACAAATAGTTGCAACTACCACCATTGGGGACAGACCGGTGGGGGCAGACGGGAATAAAAATTTCTGATTTTTATACCGGTTTTTTTTAGACCGTCAGTGATCTCGGTTGTATCTATGTACTACATAGTTCACTGACGGCCTGCCAATTTTCGCCCTAATGCCCTAAGTAACAAGGGTGAAATGTGATCTCCACGAGGGCCTCAAGAAGCCTCAAGCCATGGCTCCTATGGGTTGAGGCTAGTACGAAATGTTTGTGTTATTCTTCTACAAATAGCTTATGTCCGCGGCTTGCCCGCGTGAAGTTCGGTAACTGTCTCACGCGATCATACTACCGGGATAAAAAGTATCCTATATGTTAATCCAGGTTATAAACTATACACCGTGACTTTTTAGTCGTCTTACAAAGGTCGTCCACTCAATGTACCCGACAAAAAATAGCTCTAGGCGCGATTTTTTTTTATGTTCTGTAATAGGTACAAAGAAAAACAATAATAAAAAATTTGAATAAAATTATGAAACATCCTGTTAATGATGTTTACGTGTCAAACGGAAGAACACCTAC
Organism: Noctua janthe; assembly: GCA_910589295.1. Lineage (NCBI taxonomy): Eukaryota > Metazoa > Arthropoda > Insecta > Lepidoptera > Noctuidae > Noctua > Noctua janthe. The sequence goes on along the minus strand of OU342559.1, from coordinate 13,557,767 downwards.
CCAGCGCTCGAGTCCAGTAGATCATCGCTCGCAACAGGGTGTTTTAACTACGTCATGCGTCATAATACTGAATAATATTATTTTATTTTTAAATGATCAAAATCTCATAAACACCTGTTTTTTTTTATAAATGTTTAGTATTCATTGGATACGTGAAGTGGGCTGCCGTTGTAAGACGACTAAAAAGTCACGGTGTATATGTGCCAAATTTCATCCAAATCCGTTCTGTAGTTTTCGCGTGAAAGAGAAACAAACATTCATCTAGTCATCTATCCTCAGAAACTTTCGCATTTATAATATTAGTAAGATCGTATAATAACATTCCTACTGACAAAAAACTACGTAAATTGAAGTACTTTTATGTTCTCTTATCAGCGCGTTATTTAACTTGAGTATTTGACATTGACCGTTTGGCGAGCTGCAGGAAAATTCTTATCATATTTCCGTCTTTTGGTTGTTTCTTTGTTGCCAAAAAGGAGGTGAACGTTGCCTATTTAAGCAATACAGGTATTTAAGCGTTTCCCACCGTTGTATTGCGAGGTTTTATGCCTATTCGATCGCGTTACGAACCTGATTTTTTATCTACTGAAGCTGAATTATCAATATATAGAACTTGACTATAACGCGAACGAGTGGGTTTCCTCAGTAATTTAAATTCGGACTATGCTCACTGATTGCAATTAATTCGATCAATTATTTTATTATTAATTATATTTTGTATAGATGGATATTTCCCCAATGTGAACAGCAGCTTTCCTAACGAGTTTCAAGCTTAATTTGCTAGCCAAAATGTCCTATCACATCTGCAAATATCTGCATTGTGACCTTGACGGAGTTAACACATGCATGGTGCTTATTTGATAAAATACCGTGTCAAATTATTTGTATCTACAATCGGATACTATTGCACGATACCGGGCTATCTATCGAACAAGTTGATAATGTTTTATAACATGTGTCGGACACCAAATGTTTTCAACATCCGATTTTGATCGTAAAAAACAATAAAAAATAGTAATAAAATATTTCGTTTAGTAATTGTTTTAGTATTCAATTTATTTGAATTTTTATTTAAAATATGTTTTATGTCAAACACGGGATCCCTCGAACACGGGATCATGGGATCCCTCGTTCTTAATTATGTAGCTTTTCAACAAACTTTCAGCTGTAGAAACTTGCTGTACCTTTTATATTTTAGATACCCATCAAGACTTAAAAACAAAAGATACCCTTTTGTTTTCAAGTATCCGACAGAGAAGCAAAGAAAAATACTCAACAGAAAAAAGAAAAAATCTCAACAGAAAATTTTCGGAAGTGCTATCGTTTAATTAATTAAAACTCCTAAATGTTTTAAAGTTATGCTACCTATATATATAGATGATATACAGGGTGTTAACGGAACCCTTCACGAATTCGTCAACTACGCATTACGTACATCAAACTAAGTAACTTTACGCAAAAATTATTGCTGGAAAATGACTTTTTTTTTGAGGTGAAAAGTCACGTTTTACGCTAGGACTCAATGTAACACACTCAAAACAAACAAACAATGTGCTGATGGAATAGTACTGATCGTGGAGGTATTTAAAGTAAAAATATTACATTAAAAATATGTTTAAAAAAAAAAACTTAGGAAAAAGTTAACTTTGACCCCAAATATCTCCGTAACTGGAAAGTTCCCAGGTATGGTCTAGAAAAAAAAAAATTTCGCAATGACGGGGAGAACAAGTGCCTTTCGGCTTCGTTAAGGGTCTTGTTCGGCCTTTATATAGATTTAATTGGCTATCCAAGTCCGTATATCGGTAGGAACTCAGAATGTAGAGTGCCTAGTACCTAGCGGAAAATTATCAAAATGCAGGCCTGATTATGGGAAGAAATAGCTTAGGAATCTGTAAGTTTCTCAAAATTAAATCACTTTTGACTTTATCTAACTTAGGACATAATGTCTATCTTAATACGAGGTTTAAGAATGAAGAATTAGCAACACGTCTTTTGTGTTATTCTGGTATCTTTAGAACCAAATAAATAAAAACAATGCGCGCCTTTTGATTAAGTGGATATACCTAATTAAGTAATTACAGTTAAATAGTATTTCAAACTTCCTAAACATTTATTTCAGCCATATACGTTGTTATTCCGTCTTGAAGATAACGTATTAGTTATAATTATAACTAATTACACAAAGTGTTTCCGATAAAGACATTGATTAGCATTATCATACGTAATGTAAATAAGTACATACAATATTACGCCGAAGATATGACAGACATATCCTTTGAAAACATTGAAATACAAGTTCAAAGTTTTGCAGAATTGGGTCAGAAAACGTCATTTTTCTGCTGTAAAATTAATAGTAGAAACTATACAGGTAAAGATTATTATTCTAGAAGAAACTCTACAGTTTTAAAACACAGTTTTCCCAAAAAAATACAATATAACATCTATTTATACTTTGTCGTTTGAATTCCCGACGGCATCGCGAGCATTCGTTTAATCCACTTGGTACCTACAATAAATACCGCAATACATTGAAAACTGAACCCTATCAATACTTCAACGTACCGACAAACGGTAACAATGTTTACACAAACAAATATTACTTACGAGTCACAATTCCAAATGTCTTTGAACTTTTACGCGCGCGTTTTTCGTGTAAAACGTGTAGAGGTGTGTAATCTACGTTACGTTTAGTGGCACGCGTGCGCTACGGCCGGTGTTTGAAGCGGTACTGGCGTGGTGGTATTTTGTTTACTAGCAGTACTAAGCGCCCGCCTCCCGCCCGCCCATGCGACGAAGCCCTAACAAAATAGTATGGAACTTATGGGAGTATCGAAGTAATCACATTTATAACCGAGTGGGTTTCCGAATAATTATACTTACTCAAATAACATCACCCCTGTATTTCCCGAAGGGGTAGGTGTGTCTACCTTTTAAAATTCGCTTCACACTTTTCTTGCTGGCCTAATAGTTCGCGGCTGTTGAGTATGAGGTTTTGTGTTCGATTCCCAGATCGGCTAAGTGTTTTTGCGTTGTTTTATAGCTTGTAGTCTAAATTTGTAAGTGGTTGATGGAAATAGGCTCGCCTCAATGACACCGGAGTCAATTATAACTGGTATACCTCCGTACAACCCTACAGGGAATAAAACCGCGGTTTTATGTTGTATTATTGATTTAATTTAATCCTTAATAGACGTTTTACATCGTAAGTGTTTCTTAACGAGTTTCTCGTTTACGATGATTGAATTCCAGTACATGTGCATAATTATTAATTCTGATCAGTATACTGTGTGGAACTGCCTTTAGCTGATTGTGACACTTACATGGGGTTTTAATGTTTCGGATGAAGTCTTTACGATGCCGACAAACGTAGCAATTCGAGCTATTCTATTCAATTATCGTTTACAGCTACATTGTAACTAATTTATTTACACTACAGCTACAAAATAGCATTGTTCCCCAGGTCTAACTTATAGAAAAGACAGAAAAATAGCGACTAAAATAAAACACGATTAAAACAAAAATATAATATAAACATAATGTCCTGCTTTATTTATTTCATTACAACGGTATTATGTACATTATATACAGACTACAAATAGAACTAAAGTAATGATAAAAATAAGACTAAAAGTAAGCAAATATAAAAATAATAATAATATGTGGACTCAGCGATCATTGTGCCGAGGCTTAATTGCCAAGAGCCTCGACCGATACCTGAGTAGGCTCTCTTTAGGCAGCTGGATCAAGGGCTTGATTCAGAAAGCGGTACTCCTGGACACGGCTCGTATTGTTAGTAGGTTCCTCTCTCTGGAGCCCTGACCGCCGGTAGCTTGGACCCTGTTCCCAATACCGGTGGGCTACATTTTTTTATATTTTTAAATGTTTTTAAGAATATAAAAAATATTTAAAACTGTAAATGATTGTAAAAATATAAATAAAGGGAATAGTAATATAATTTTTTATGATTATAAAAATAATCGTTTCAAGCAGGACGCTTGAAACAATTATTTTTATAATCATAAAAGTATTCGATTTGATCAAATATTATATTCAATTTCAAATTCATATCTTTACTAGCATTACATTTTGTTTAAAGCTAAGGGCTTAAGACAATGGGCTTAAACTTAAGGTACAATTTTATTACGAATTTTTTTTGGTATTTCGTAGTACCGGCCCTGTGGTGCTACGGGCGACGTAGAGGGCGCAACCCTGCGCAGTCATAGCGGTTCGTAGCAACGAATAAGTAGGCATTAGTAAATTCTGAATTAGTTTAGGTAGTTTTTCAAGATTATTTTTAATTAAAAATGCGTTGAACTTATAAATACCCAGCAAATGATCTATAGCAAAAGGAGTAAAACTGAAAATGCTTAAGTAGATACTACAAATCATTAATTTAATTACTAGAATTCTGTTAAGTAATACGGTGTGTGTTTAATGTTGAGAAGAAAGGCATTTTATTTGTTTTTCTATAAAATACATGCCTGATCCGGTCATCAGTACGGACATTAAATGAATCGCAAGTGCGCCGGTGGTGACGTCACGTGACCTTCTTACAAGTCTACCCACTCCACAGCGTGCTTCTACAGAGCCCTGATGTTTACAGCTCGAGGCGAGGACGACAGTCAATATCTCGTCGCGGCGGAGTTGAGACGTCTTGGAACTGTATCCGATTCATTGTGCCCCGTGTTATTGTGTTAAGTTGTAATTTCAAGTTATTTGTTAGTTTAATAGAAACAGTGTATTTTCATTGCACGAAGCTCATCGTCTGCCCACATGATGTACGAGCCTAACGGAATAAATCCTGACAAACCCGAAATACATGACCCCAAACTGCTGGATTTCTCTCACCAATCTTTAAATCTACCTATCTTCTGTTTCCTTACGCTGCTGGCAAAACAGTATTAATTTTTTTTTGGCTCAAAACTTCGCCACCTCCACGGCATCGTCGGTTGCAGCGCAGAAGCCGCTTTGGCTGCTTGTTTTGGGGATGGGAGATGGAGCAGTCTACAAGCAGAGCGACAACTACCTGTACCTATGGACCATGAAAATGCGCAGTCGGTCGGCAAAATAGAACGTATGGAGACATACGTTCGGGATAAATAACTCGCTCGGCTTAGCACACACGCTCACTTTGTGCCGAACACATCTGAACATGATTAATGACTCAACACGTGTGCTTCGGGTCAGTTTTGTTGTTTAATAAATGCATATAATATACGCAATTAAGTGTGTAACACCCCTTAAAATGGTAGGTGAAAGCTCCTGAAATAATTGCAGAGACTGCGCCAAAATAAATATTGCGTCTGTTTATTTTTGAGCGATAGTGTCATGAACTGGCGACATTCTTTCAGAGTGTGAGCTGGATGCTTAAACACTGTTTTAAGCTTTCACTGTTAACAACTAAACTTGTACTGTCACTTACGGGATATCTTTCGTGATTGTTTATTACTTTGAGCTCCCGATATTTCGTTTTTTTTTGTCAACCCGCGATCATGGCGCTTGCAACAGCGCCGAAATATCGGGAGCTCAAAATAATGAACAATCACGGAAGATATCCCGTGAGTGACAGTATAAGTTTTGATGCATAAATTCGACGATTTCGGCTTCGTTACAAACTTTTGCAGAACGATATTTGCTATCATTTTAACTACAGTCTTTGTTGGAGAAAGATCATAAAACACGTATAAACACTGCTGGGCGGCATCACCTCATCTCGTTTTTAAAAATTTATCCTTGTATATAGCGGCATGGAGTTTCATAGAAAAACTCCCGAGTGGCGCGAGGGTAGTGATACTGATTCCATACAGTGCATTTAACTTTGCGGTGACCTCAAGTATTCCGGAGGGTTTAAATAACATCATCATTAGACGAGGGCAGGTCCCTCGTGTCGTCCCAATTTATTTGGGAGATCCCCTTTCAAGTCATAGAACAGATAAACTTTTATTTATTCCGTGTTATCGTCTAATCGTGTACTGAAGTGACGATTGCAAAACGTTTACTCAATGATGGATAATATTGCAACACATATCTTAACAATTTGGTGATGTGCCGTGTGAAAACCTTTACATTCCAAGGTTGCCACACGGCACTTTCTGACGACGTGTTTCCCAGAATTTTGATAAATGCAATAACATTATTTTTTGACTATCATTAGCATGTAGTTTAGTGCATGATAATATAGTTTGCAAATCATCACTTGGGCGTTCCTTATTGATGGATGTCATTTAAAGGTTCATCATCATCATCATCATTTCAGCCGAAAGACGTACACTTCTGGACATAGACCTCCCCCAAGTGTCGCCACATTGACCGGTGCCTTGCGACTCGCATCCAGCGGATCCCTATAACCAGGTCATCGGTTTACCTAGTGGGAGGCCTTCCAACGCAACGCCTTCCGGTTCGCGGTCGCCACTCCAGTACTTTTCGGCCTCATCCGTTCTGCGAGCAATGTGCCCTGCTCACTGCCACTTAAGTTTGGTTAATTTGAAGGTTTTGTCTTTATCTAATCTTTTATCTTTATCTTTAACTTTTAAAATATTGGCAACAGCAGCTTGCTTGTGCGTCTTTATTTAAACATACTTACAATCGCAATGCTATAGAACAGACGATTTTTTCAAACATAAGAAGCTTTGGATTAGGAATTTCCTTTAAAATCCTTCGTATTGTGATTGAAAGTTGCTACGCAAATGGGATGCTGCGTTATAATGTCGTAATTTTTTCAAGTGAACCATAAATAGTTTGTCTCTTTTACCTAAGAGAGACGTGAAATGAAATTTATTCGTTCCACATTTAGCTTTAGACTTTATAATGAAACTAGCTGAGCCCCGCGGTTTCACCCGCCGCTTCTGGCTTGTTTTCTTTTTGCTCGGCTCCTATTGGTCAAAGCGTAATGTTATATAGTCTATAGCCTTCCTTGATAATTGGACTATCCAACACTAAAAGAATTTTTCAATTCGAACCAGTAGTTCGTAGTATATAATTTTTGAATAAATATATTATTATTTCCTTTATTTATTTTTATACAAATCTTCTACATTTTTAAATATTTCATAAACTAAAAACAATATAAAAAAACATTAAAAAAAATATAAAAAATTGTAGCCCACCGGTATCGGGAACAGGGTCCAAGCTACCGGCGGTCAGGGCTCCAGAGAGAGGAACCTCCTAACAATACGAGCCGTGTCCAGGAGCACCGCTTTCTGAATCAAACCCTTGATCCAGCTGCCTAACGAGAGCCTCCTCAGGTATTGGTCGAGGCTCTTGGCAATTAAGCCATGGGCTGATACAACTATCGGCACAATGATCGCTGAGTCCACATCCCACATGTCGACAACCTCGCGAGCCAAGTCAAGATACTTGATTTGCTTATCTTTCTCGGCTTTCACGAGGTTCTCATCATGCGGGACCGTTATGTCTACAATCATTGCGCGCCGCTCTGACCGATCCACCACCACTATATCAGGTTTATTGGCTACAATAGTCCTATCAGTGATGATGGATCGATCCCAGTACAATGTGATACTGCCATTTTCGAGAACTGGGTCGGGCACATACTTATAGTACGGTACTTCCGATTCCACAAGGTTGTATTTTAGAGCAAGTTGCTGATGGATAATCCTGGCTACAAGGTTGTGTCTATGCAAGTACTCTCCGTTAGCCAGACGAGAACACACTTTCTGCTTCAGGAAGTCGATGCGCTCTGTGACACGGGACATGTAGTCTCGAGCACTGATATCAGTCCCCGAGAACGCCCGCCTCACAAAACGCATCACTCTAGGGCGAGTATTGCCCTCCCTGAAGCAGATCAGTTTGCCGATGAGTGCTCTGGCCTCACCAATACGTCGTTCAATCCTGTACTGCCATGACGGTACGGCTGGTTTAGGTCGTGTAGCTCTGTCATCAGAAAATTTGACATGAGCTACACGACATGCCGCTACAGCCGCACAATACAGGACTGAGTGAGCATCGGTGAGGTCTTCGCAGTTATCAAAATAGTTTGACAACTGCGAATCCAGAACTGCCACCAGCACCCTATTTTTGTTATGCATGGGCAAACGAGGTACGCGTGGTCTAAGATCGGGTTGCATGAACCGATATTCTCGAATCGCACCCTCCAAAGCACACCTCATTTCCTCATTGCACTGGGTACTTACATTAGTAACCATGTCATTACTCACGTTGTTATCGTGGGTTGGTATTATGGTAGACTGTGGTGGAACCACAGTCTGCGGCGGCGTGGCAATGACATGGCTACTCTGCATTTCAGTCCGCAAGCGATCAAGTACGGTGTCATCCAACATACCATTACGCTGGATGACTCGCACCTGATCCGACAGTCGTTGTGCCGACACGTTGACAGCTGGCTCAAGCACCTGAAACAGAGAGAGCATCCGAACACGGTACGCGGTCAGGTTGTTACCCCCCTCTGTAGCCCCATAGTATGCGCGCATGACATTTGCATTAATGGATTGCGTCCATCGCATGCGCGGCACACTCCCGCCGGGAGCTGGGACCCTATCAGAGGCCGGTGGGCCTCGAGGTCCTAAACCGTCCGGCGGCCGGCGTCCTCCTCGTCGACGAACAGGTGGTGGCGTCGTCGGCGGAGAGAAATACTCGTCGCTCGAGCTCGACGCAACTGCCACGGCCGGTGTCACAGCACTCACGACGGGGCTGGATTCCGGCGGCGGCGAGGCGGAGCTGAGCGACGGGTCCGGAGGCGATAGGCGTGCGCGTCGTGCCGCTGATCTCGTCAACATTTCTTCATATCTTTAATCTTTACTAATAAAGATTATTATTATTAGTTCCCGAGATTAGCGCGTTCAACTAAACAAACAAACTCTTCAGCTTTATAATATTAGTATAGATATAGATTTAAAATTCAGTACATAAGCCCACTACTTCAGTATCCACAAAACAGATAGGTACTTGTATTTTTCAGGCATCTTTCAGCGATTACCAATAAAATATTTAAATCAGTAACAATTCGATAAAATTATATTTAGATGCGCCTGCTTTTGAATCCATCATCAGACAATAAAATAGTAAGACATGATCATAAAAATATAACAATTTGGAGTGTTTTGATCGTTTGGCTGATCATAAATGTGTCATCGAGATATTGCAGATGTTGCAATGAATATATTTATTTTTGGTGTTCATAAAATTAAATGAAAACCCTAAAATTAAAATCTTAATTTCGTAACGCGTTAGCATTATTATAACTCAATGATAATTTGCCTTATGCTCATACAGGGTCAAAAAGACCCATCACATAGCTCTTGCGCATCACACTTAAACTTAACTAAGTGTAACTTTATTTTTTTACGCCGATGTTGACTGATGTTGATATGACTTCATTATATTTATTTTACACTCTGTATATTCCTACACTGTTTCAAGCTTTTACGGTTTATAACTAAACTTACATTATCACTTACGGGATAGCGAGGATGGGGGGGGGGGGGGGGGGGTGGAGGGGGTCATCCCGCGATCGTGGCGCTTGCAACAGCGTCGAAATATCGGGAGCTCAGAATAATTGATAATCACGGAGGGTATCCCGTAAGTGACAATGTAAGTTCTGTATAATTTCCTTCTTCCGATGGTCCTTTTTTATTTCCGACCGTATTAACAAAAAATTGTACTAAGAAGCCGTAGGAAGTATTACTAAAACGAACACCTGATTAAATAAGGATTGTCATAAAACACGGTTCAAATGACCTTTAACATTGTGAACTGGGTACATAAATAATTAAAAAATCAAATACATAATAAATGAAAACGAATTCTCCTGTTAAGGTCACAAGCATGAAGTAGATTTGCCTTAAATACCAACAAATATAGTTTTTATTGACATTAACAATTAGATTTTAATTATCACTCAGTGGACTTTGCACGTCTTTGATTTTGGTGACTTGCGTATTTATTGTTAATATTATCACATCAATAGCGAAGAACCGAAGAAGCTGCTAACATAAAAGTCAAATATATCAATGACAAATATAAATATGAATATATTTCCAAAACCGGTCGTCGGCTTCGTGCAGTAATCTAGAAGCGCCGCGAATGTTTGCTGAATTCGTTATTGGTTTAATGGCTAGACACATCACGCAATTCTGTTAAAGTTTCACACCATCTTTTGGTATAAATAGAGCTAAAAAAGAAGTCACACAAAATTACTTTACCTTTTTTTTTTAAATATTGTATGTGTTATTTGTACTAGCAATACCAGCGTGCTATTCTGGAATAACTCACATACGACTGTCGAGATGTCACTTATGTCTCAATTGTAAAACAGTGTTATTAAGGTACAGTTCCGAAGATCAGCGCAACCGCAATCCGCAGCGGCAATGCAGCCTCATCACATTGCCGCATCCCCAGGTTTCTATGCAAAGAAAAAGGACCTGTCCTTAGAGAGGTTATCAGAAGAACTGTTACAGAGAAAATGTGATCCCCTAGTTTGGTAAAGCAAAATGTCGTACACTTCAACCAACTTATCTGGGCAGGCGGGAAAACACAGAACTAAAATATATGTACCAATATTGACATACCGATGCAATTTTTCATGACAAGCAGCGCCATCATGAATTAAAAAGTGGTCATACTGTACCTACCTAATTGTCAAGTTTGACACATTACACTTGTACTGACACGACGACCAATCGAGCTGTACAAAGCCAGTATAAGCGGATCTCTCATTGTACGGGAAATCTATACAAAGCGAGGCCATGTTATACTGGAAATGTATAGATTGATGTGTCGCTGTGTGTACAAATAGATCACAATTTCATTTGGGTTGTCTGTCTTTTTTAAGTTTAATTATTTTAATATCTTTGTTTCTATACAACTTAGAGGTAATATTTTCGTCTGCCAAAGCGTTTTCATAAAGTGACATACACACCAGTCGTGTTACCGGTTGCCGTCGCCATCGGAATCGCACCTTTAGAAGGGACACTGACGAATTAAACAGTCAGTTCGTATAGAATAGACGGTAGGTGTCACCTTACAAAAAAAAACCTAATCTATTTTAGATAATGTGATTTCTGGCCGTGTTTCAACATGTTATTTAATATGTACCTTCCGATATATAAATGTAACACATGCCAAAGTCAAAAGCATTTATTTCAATTAGACCATCACATGCACTTTTGTACGTCAAAAAAAAAACAAAAAGAAACGAAGCTACAGTCACAGTCACAAGACATAATAACTTGAGAAAGTACTGCAGTTGCACATTCCAAAGCGTAGATCTCTATGGAGAAGAATGGGCAAGAAACTCCATGGACACTCTATTAAATCTAAATATTTTAACAAGATCTTGGTTACATCATTCATGTTGAGATTATACATATATGTGAGAACGATGTAGAAAGACTTGCACATTAAGAGCGTGCGAAACATTTTGTCATAGTCGGGTTATTGGCTAAAAAACACGTGCTGTTCGGTAACGAAAGATAGTATGCTGTGAGTCAGCTTGTAATCCTGAGGGTAAGGCAGAGTTGTAGCTAATAGTACACCTTCATTTTGCCAGTTATGTTTTAAGTCCTATTGCCATCAACCGGGCACAAATCCAGACTACATGGCTTATACTGAGAAATTCCTGAGGGAAAAACCTAATAACACTTTGCCTGAACTGCAAATCAAACCCAGGATTTCACGCTCAGCGGTCGTGCCAATCGCTAAACTATTAAATATCTAATGAAATGTTACGTAAAACTCTCTTTACGTCTCTTACGTCTTAACTCCATTTCGAATTGCCTAGATACTTAAAATTGTGCTTCTAATTCTAAACATACCGATTATATTAAACTAGGGTCCCACCTCGGCTTCGCACGGGTGCAATATATACATATAAACCTTCCTCTTGAATCACTCTATCTATTAAAAAAAAACCGTATCAAAATCCGTTGCGTAGTTTTAAAGATCTAAGCATACATAGGGACAGACAGCGGGAAGCGACTTTGTTTTATACTATGTATTGAAGTGGTTAACAAATAGTACTTGGTCAAGGTGAAGGACGGGCAATCTTTTGAATATAAAAAAGAAGAGAAAAATATACTACTTATTTGATTTCACTGTACATAGCTTCACTTCTAACTAGGTACTTTTAAAAAAATAACGAAGTCAACAATTTAAATGGATTGTTAGAAGTTCATTAAAGCACTAGTTATACTATAATCAACTTCTAACTCAATGCCCTCTCACTGAGAGTAAGCTTGTGTCCCCGCAGTGAGATTTTATGCTGTTTTACTTCATCATCATCATCATTTCAGCCGAAAGACGTCCACTGCTGCTGCCACATAGGCGTCCCCCAAGTGTCGCCACATTGACCGGTCCCGTGCGTCTCGCATCCAGCAGATCCCTGCAACCTTTACCAGGTCATCGGTCCACCTAGTGGGAGGCCTTCCAACGCAACGTCTTCCAGTTCGCGGTCGCCACTCCAGAACTTTCCGGCCCCATCGGCCATCCGTTCTGCGAGCAATGTGACCTGTCCACTGCCACTTAAATTTGGCTATTCTTCGGGCTACGTCGGTAACCTTGGTTCTTTTGCGGATTTCCTCATTTCTGAAATTCCGAGCATAGCCCTCTCGATTGCCCTTTGGGTGACTTTAAGCCTTCTGATGAGGCCCATTGTGAGCGACCACGTTTTGGTCCCGTATGTAATCACTGTTTTACTTATAGCACAGATAATATAATACTACGTACTTATAGTTATGCAATTACTTGTCACCATATAACTTTACAAGTTATATTAAAAAGGTACCGAAAGATACTTGGAAATTGGCACGTATTAGACTACAACGCACGACTATCACTAATCTATTTCACAATCGAGCTAATGAACAGGTTGTCTGTGTGTCTCTTCACCATCCTGAGCTGGAAGCTAAATAAAAAAATGAACTGTTTCCAACAAAAGTGCAATAGCACGGGACAGCTGTTGTTTTTTTAAATTACCGATGAAAAGTTAACATGGGGGGCGGGGTTCGGAATGATGTATTGAATACGTGGTAATCGTTTGAGCGTCGGTGTTCCTTCCACCCTTTATACCTCATAACCCCAATTATTTCTACTCACACCGTCATCAGTTGTTCCTCTATCCGATACTCTTGCAGGGTCTTGACAAGGTTTTGGGCAAGTCATATTGCGGCCAGCAAACCCACACGTTGTTAATACAAGCACTATAATAACAACACTAGAGTCCTCTCCATTTTGACACGAATACACTTTATTAAATGGTTAATGAAGCGTGATGAATAGACTTTTAAACACAGGTACCAGTGGCGAAAGCTCCATATAACTCGATTCCTTCCGAATTCCTTTTGAAAAATGGCCCAGTCGAATTTCTATAGACAAATAAAGTATCACATTAAGGTTAAGTACTCCGGTTTACCTCTTAAAAAAATTGACCCTTTGCTACTGATAGGTACTACCGAGCTCACTGAGGGGCTCTTCCCCTTATGACCTGAGTAATAAGGTTGAAAAGCGGTCGACCATCCGTGAACTCGTAAGTACATAATGAAATACCTATTTAATTATGCAATTCCTATTCATTAATTCTTAGTGGCAGTTTGAGTACTAGCCTGGCCTTAAGAAACTGGTATCTTCACTAGTCTGTGTACGGAAACAGGAAAGATGATATTACCATGAACTAGATCTCGGTCGTAGCCCTAGCTAAGCATATTTTATAATCTGTATAGAATATAACGTGACACCATCATAATCCGCGGTGTTCGTTAGGTTACGATTCATGATGTGCCACAACCAGTTGCAGGATGGATGTTCTTCGCGATTTTATCTGCTAAAATCGTAAATCCACTTTTTTCTTGTCTCTCTTTTAAAACACAGATAATACCCAACAGTAGAATGGAATGATAGCAACTTACAATTTGAAAAACTGGGTTACCTATACATTCATTTTATGCAGAGAGGGTCAAACAAAAAATGAATGTTTAATTCCCAGTTGTACTTCTTAAAGGGGTCATCCTATATAATAATTTAAAAGTAGTTTAGGAGAGTGCTTCTTATTACTTTTAAAACGATTATTTATTACGTTACAACGTTAACACTCCAAGCAATTTACATTACCAAAATCAATTTAATTAGACACACATTCTTGTATTTCTTACGTCATGTGTAGATGACTGAAGACCTGTATGGCTAAAAAGCGGGAGAAAAAATACTGCGCTGACCTCATAAATTGAAATAAATACGGAACAGGAAACCTTTATTATGATTTTCAGTGGTTCAGAATTTGATGACCATTCTAGACAATGAAAAAGCCCATTATGTAAAGATAAACGACTAGACCAGCTTTACTATCACGTTATTAGCGTCTCGGCATTGTGTGCCATTCATAATAAGTCATTAGAACATTAAGCGTGCATTCACAATGAGAAGTAAATCACAAAACGTAATAATGATCTATTTGATGTGCATCGCACTGCACTTGTGAACTAATGATCGATTTATATCTACTAATGAAGTATTGTTCTCGCTCTTTATTGCGGTGGCGTGCTTGTGGCGTGGACCGAATGATGAGTGCTCCTCGGAAAGGATGTCGACGACCGGTGGCGATTGTAAGTTAATTAAGGATCCTTTAAGAGCTCGGGGACCTACTTCCTCGGCCTAGGTCTTAATACCTACCTAGATAGAAATAATGTACCTAACATATGTAAACTTTTTTTATACTAAATAGGTTTGCTTGCGTTTAACCGCCACTGTGAAGCGATAATACGGCCTAGGGTGGAGCACGCTTGTCTAGAAGAAACCGATGCACTCGAACTTTGAAGAGATCCAGATTATAATGATCGGGGAACAGAGAAGCTGGCAGTGAATTCCACAGACTGGCAGTACACACAATAAACGTGGATGCAAGCGCTTTGTTCAGATCCGTGAGACTTCAACCATACAACGGTGACACTTCACCGTATCTCTGCTCGTCCGATGATAGAATAGGGATTTAAATTGTGTTACTAATTCCAAAGCACACTATCCGAAATGTAACCGATAAAAAACCGATAGGCTGGCAACTTTGCGTGACATTGCGACACCGGTCTCAGACACTCTTACTGCTATCTTTATAACTTTGTAACTTTTCTGACCAAATATAACCCAGTGTGTGGGGTAAATGATAGCTTGATCAGTTACAGTCAAATAATAGTCACGAAACTGTTATATTTTAAGCACGTTGTAATTTTCGTGACCTTGCGTAACACACTTGCAATGCTTTGCATTTTGACCATTTAAGAATATTTATAGCGTTTTTACATTGCCGAACAGACGAATTTTTCAAACATATAAAGCAACTGGCTTATGGTCGCGGCTTCGCCCGCGTGTAGGTCCGTTATTGTCCCACGGGATCGTACTACCGAGATAAAAATTATCCTATTTGTTAATCCAGGTTATAAACTATCTGTCTGCTAAATTTCATCCAAATCCGTTCAGTAGATTTTGCGTGAAGTAACAAACATCCATCCATACTCACAAACTTTCTCATTTATAATTTTACGAATTCTTTGCGAAAGCCTTCGGATTGTCGTTCGAGTGATGTGAAATTTTGAGCCTGACCTTATGACTAGTTTTCATAACACTCAGACCCGTATCTATAGTCAAGTTAAAGTAATTACTTGAGTTTAAGTAATTACTTATGCAAACATTTTTAAGCATTAGACAAGAATTTGAGCGAAGCAAGAAACGTCAAAGAAAGCAAAGCTAAGAATTTCAACTTTTGACAGTTCTAACTTCAAGCAATTATTTAACTACAAAATAAAAATCTACTTTAACACAAGTAAAAACTTTGAATATCTTTGAATAAATGTAGATACGGGTGATAGTTTGTTGTTTGCCTAGCGATGAAAGATGATGCCAGATCCACCTAGTACTTTCTTTTCTATCTTTAGAAAGCTCTTTTTACGTCTAACTTACATATTATTTTCGGATAAGGGCGATTTTTCCGGAAAGATTTTTGAATTACACGGTCAATTTATCAAAACTTAAATTATCCCCTTTTTGATGAAGGTAGGTTATTTATAGAAATTATTGACTAGGTTCACAGGCATGGATGCACAGCTGTCAGGAATAATATTGGAAAAACCACACTGTATCCATGAATCCTGTACGGCTATTTTCTACGTGGGACGTCTTTTATCTATTTCGCGATTACGATAAGTTAATAATGGGGCTGTGGCAGTATATACTTTTCCGATCGAAATCTTTCAAAAATGGATGATATAAATTGTAGCCTTTAATTAACACAGCAAAACAGACTATTAACAATTGTTATTTGTGACTAATCTTTTATCAGCTATTCTATCTTTAATAAAATTATTAAAGTAGTTGTAAATAATTCACTTGCAGAGACATGAATCATATTATAATAATAATAATTTATAGGTATCACGTATAAATTTTTTAATTTTTTCACCTTTTTTTTTTTTTTTTTTTTTAATATTTTTAAATGTTTTTTATATTGTTTTTAGTTTAAGAAATATTTAAAAATGTATAAGATTTGTGTAAAGATAATTTTAAATTTCATTAATGTAATATAATACTTGATCTAATCTAATTTAATTTAATTTAATTTTGTTCAATTTAATTTAATATAATCTATAATCTATGCACCTATTTTAATTATATTTGTTAATTACTATTTTAATTTTATTTTTGCAAATTTATTACCAGATGTGTTTTGATTTTGTTTAATTGCTATTACGACTTAGTTAATTATTTTTTTCTAATTTAATTTTAGTGCTAAATAATGTGTTTTGATTTTAATTTTTAAATGCTACTATAACTTTGTTGGCTTAGTTGTACATCTTATTATGCATGCTGTGGTCTCCTGTAAGTGAAGGAGTACACCTACGTGATACCTTTTGTCGTCGATTTTTTATTTCATCTGTCTGTGTATATCCTTTGTTGAAGATCCTAAATCAATAAATAAATAAAATAAATAAATAAGTATAATGTTATCAGTAAATCGAAAGATCGTGCAAAACGATGGCAAAATAGATCGGAGTGTCAAGCACAGAATTAACTCTGGATGAATGAAATGGCGGCAGGTCACGGGAACAATATGCGACTCCCGCATTCACCTTAAACTTAAGGGGCAGATTTATAATACCATGGTCAGACCTTTTCCGGCTTGCATGGATCAGAATATTGGGCCACTAAAGGGATGTATGAACGGTAATGCCATGTGGCTGAGATGAGAATGGTAAGGTGGATGTGCGGTGTTACGCGATATTAGAGGAAGTCTGAAAATGACGCCGGGGCAAGGGCGGATCCAGCTTTCATGTCAAGCTCACCTAGTTGAGATCTAGTCAAGACAGGCTCGAATTCAATTACAATTATAATTCAAATTAAGAAGAAAGTGTTTTATTGCTATATATCAAAACATATTTACTTAATTAAATAACAAAATCAACTTTACTCTTATGTCTTCTTCCAAAACGTTTTAAAATTATAATTTTTCCCAGTCCAGGGGGGTGGGTCACGACCCCCATGACTCCCCCCCCCCCCCCCGGAATCCGCCCTTGCGCCGGGGACGGAAAAGTTGTGTGCTAATCGGTTGTCATGGTATGTGCATGGGATATGGAGGGAATAATGTCGTAAGAAAAGTTTTGAGTTTGAATGGTTATAAGAGTAGATAAAGACCAAAAGAAAAGATACTAGTGTAAAGGGCGTGGAGGTGGAGGAGGTGTGACTGTGTGTGTGTGTGTGTTGGTGTGTAAAGTATTCCGTACCACAAAAGAAAAAACGAAACTTATATAAGATCACTTTATTATCTGTCTGTCTGTCGAGACCTTTTTCTCAATACCGCATGGTAGTATCAAGTTTAAATTAATATCATTTACTTTGGTCTTGATTTTTTTATCCCTCTAAGGGACTTTTGAATCTTTTAGACATGATTTCCGGGATAGACAAACCGTACATAAGTACAAGTTTGTAAGTTGATTTTTCTTGTTGTGCGTGGTGTAGTATGCAGTGTGTGTGGCAGTGGGCAGGGCACATTGCTCGTAGAACGGATGGCCGATGGGGCCGAAAAGTTCTGGAGAGGCGACCGCGAACCGGAAGACGTAAGGCCTCCCACTGGGTGGACCGATGACCTGGTGAAGCTTGCAAGGATCCGCTGGATGGGAGTCGCACGGGACCGGTCAATGTGGCGACACTTGGGGGAGGTCTGTTTAGCAGTGGACGTCTTTCGGCTGAAATGATGATGATGATGATGGCGTGCTGTAGTTTCCGTCTACCCCCAACGAAATATAAGCGTGAATTTATGTATATATTACACCATTTACCTTCTACGATCAAGGCGCGTATATTTACGATTCAACAGAGAATTCAGTAATAGAATTAATATTTGCTTTACTCAAATATAGCACGCTCATTTGCATGTCAAACATTGACGGGGTTAATGAAGTAAGTGCGTGATGAGTGATGAGTAATTAGAAAAGCAGCTCCCAGGGGATGAGGTGCCGATAAGTAATGGTGTCCCAATGCAAAAAAGGCTTGGTCGGAACATGATATGGTTGTGGAGTTAGAAAGTAGAAAAAGTCAGAAGGTGTATTAAAAACGAATGTGTTCTTGTACTGTAATGTTGATGGTGACTTTTGGTACAAATGGTGTTTAACAATGATCTAGACGCTCATGCGCATGTGCCTTGACACACACAGAACACTAAAGAATCAGCTAAGAACAATGCCACGAGTCATCGCCGCGCCGCGACGATAGGCACTCTCAAAAAGAAAACCAGTGAGTGCGTCTCAAGTCGCATCATTGGAGGACGTGGACGGTGCGTAAAGAAAAATAAGAATAGACAAACTTATTTGTCAATGTATCATTTGAATTTGGTGTTCAGCTGAAACGTGCCAAAATAACCATCATAAATTGTAATCAGTTTGAACATAATCTAACAAGCGCATACGCTGGGACAAAAAAGAAAAAGCGTCCATCATTTCCGATAACAACTATACAGGGTGGGGTGGAAGGGACCTTTTCAAAAAAGGGCAAATTGTATACAAGGTGTAAACGGACTCTTCACGAAGCCGTCAACCAAGCATTCTGTACATCAAACTAAGTAACCCTACGCAAAAATTATTGCTAGGAAACGACTTTTGTTTTTGGGGTGGAAAATCACAAAAACTCAATGTAACGCGCTCAAAATATTGTGCTGATGAATGCATTGAAATAGTAAACGGGTCATGGAGGTGTTTAAAGTTAAGTTATAACCTTAAAAAATAGTATTAAAGAAAAAACATGTGAAAAAGATGGAACTTTGACCTCCAATGTCTCCGTAACTAGAAGGTTCCCAAGTATGGCCCAGAATAAGAAAATAATCAAAATGTTGAGGAGAACATTGTGCCTTTGGGCTTCGTTAAGGGTTTATTTACACCCTTTAGAACAGCTGATACTTGTATTTTTTTTAATTACTGTTGAAATAATGATGAATTCCCCCCGATCGGAATGAAGTACTGAATACGAGGTGGTTTGTGCGTCGAAGTCTCTTCCACCTTGTATAATATAGAGTCTAAGTTATACAAGGTTACTCGTCGGGGAAAGCCCAGAGATAGTCTAAGACTTAGACTACTATCTTTGGTCTGACGAGTTCTCATTACGCCGCGGCGTCGCGTCATACTGAGCATCACAACACTAACTACCTACATATTTACGACCATCTCGACTATTTCAATCAGAAGAAACATTCAAAAGCTCTTGATTTTTTTTATTGAGGTTTTTTTCATTATCTCTGGTTACAAGAATAAAAAAGTACTTGGTCTCACAAAAGAATTTAAATTGACAAGGAAGTACTTACTCGTATATTCAATAACATCACTCGCAAAAACCCTTTTTGACTGGTCATCTCAGTACGTTGTTTGTGTATGCTTATAGGCTGTTTCTTGCCACCCATCCCTTTTTGTCGCACCGTCCAAATAATAGTTGAAATGCTCTTAAGCGATACCAAAGGTCAATACAATCGTTATTTCATTATAATTCAATTAAACTGATGATTTCTAAGTGTGTTCGCAGAAAAAAACAGCTTTATACGATGTAATCACAAATTGGATGTACACACGGCGGCACATCAAGCTGCACATTTCCAGTATAACTCGGCCTCGCTTTGTATAAATTTCCCGAACAACGGGTGATCCGTATAAACTGGTTTTGTATAGCTTGATTGACCGTCGTGCGTACATTTATGTTTAACTAGTGTGCTTATTTACTCGGTGGACAACGGCCTTTAATTATATTATGTTTTTCATATCCATTTATCGCTTGTACTTTTTCTGGTGTAAAAATATTTTAGCTGTCAGTAGACACTTAGTAACATTGTAATTAATATGGCAAGTAGGTTTGTAAACCAAGCAACCAATGTATTATACATTCTGTATAACGCTCGCCACACCTTGAGCAGTCCACCTTTCTACCAAACGAGTCATTAATTTTATTTATTTTAGCCTATTTCGTCCCCTCTGAGATATGTCTTTTAGCGTTCCATTCGTTCCACTGCATGGCAAAAACTTCTCTTTCTATAAAACAAGTTGGTAGGCTAACAATCCTTTTGACTACGACATGAGCTACGACGTAGATACTGGTATAAATTTTTTGAGAAGAAGAATAGGGTATGTTGTTTAATACTATCAAACCGCGTATCGGTATTCGTAGCGTGGGGTGCCCCCCAGATGGACCGACGACCTTGAGGGTCAGTTCACACCGAGACGCGACGGAAACTCGGTATGTAACGGGTGGTCACCCATCCACCTAGTCAAGCACGGTTTAACCTAAAGATCTATCCGGGCGGCTGTTATTATTTAGCCACGAGCTCCTCAGCGGGCCCCAACATAGTTGGAAAAACGTTAGGCAGATGATGATGATATTATATGAGAGAAACGTAGAGGGTTATATTGATGATTTTTATGATTATAGTTCTGTAAATACATGCGTGTTCCAGTCGCGAATTTTATTTTGTTCAACATACAGCCTGACACTGACCTGAAATTACAAAAAACGTAAGAAAGTTTGAATTTCGCGGGCTTCCCTGGCGATTCTCTCTGGTTGGGTCAGACTGGGTCTGGAAAGTGGACAGCAGTAAACGGCGGCAGGTTGATTTTATTGAAATGTTATTTCATGAACATAAAGGCGCTCACGGGAAGCATTCGCTTGAACTGTAACTAATTAGATTCGAACCGAGCATTACACCCTGTAACGATACATTTTGTAGCAGTCGTTTATTTTAAAATCGAATCTTGGATTGTTACATTACCTACAGGACAATGCTCTCTCACCGCGAGCGTCTATTTGTAACGTAATGCTCAAAATCGAATCCATTACAGACAAATGCTCCGGTGAGAGATCTTTCTTGAAGAAATCTTTTGCTTCTTTAGAAGTGTTACCTTCGTAATTTTTAAATGTTTTTCGTCGACCTCATCTCTGTCCTCAGGACAAGATGGAGGTCAAGAGTAGACCCAGTTAATGTTTAAAAGTTTATAGGTGGTATCAATTGCCTACAAATTTGTCGCTAACCAGTAATAACCACTTTCGAATCAACAGATTTTACCTATCAGGTAAAATAAAGACAGTATCTAATTCACTAATCTAAATCCTTATTTCTTTTTTCAACAGTCATGCATGCGCGTAATCACTTTATCTATCAATAAGAAACGATGTTTTTTTTTTTTGCAACCGTACCTTTATTTCAGGGTTCGAAGTGATAATTATCATTGATAATTCTTGATGATAACAATAATCATTATCAATGTCACTTCACGTATATCCAAACGCGATTGGCCGCTTCCACGCATATCCAAACGCATTAAGAGCCTTCCCTTGATTAGGTATCGCAAAACAAAAAAAAAAAACAAAAAAACAAGCTTTAGAGTAACGCCATTTTATTTATCGTACTCTTCTAGGCAAACTCTTTCATTTAACAACCATATCATGGGAATGCATAAAAAATAACTAGTCCGCCATTTTTCGGAGTCCGCCATATTGGATTTAGAATGTCACTTAACTAACCATTCATTGTCATCCAAACTACATACGGAATGCAATATTTCAGGTCAATCGAAAACCGGGAAGTGGGTCAAATTTAACTTCTGTTTTTTTACATAGTAAAAATGTGTGTCATCAACAAACTGATTTTTTTTAGTACTTTTTTGTAAGGTTTGTTTGTTGTTATTTCACTATACAAGATGTGAACGGACCCTTCACGAAGCCTTCAACCGAGCAATCTGTACATCAAATAAATTCTAAGCAAAAATTATTACTGGGAAAAGACTTTTATTTTTGAGGAAAAAAGTCGGTAGGACTCAATGTAACACACTCAAAACACTGTGTTGATATGCATTGAATAGTACTAGGGTCGTGCAGGAATTTAAAGTAAAGTTAGAACATGAAAAAAAATAATTAAAAAAAATTTGTGAAAAGTTAGAACTTTGACCAGCAATATCTCCGTAACTAGAAGGTTCCCAGGTATCAGGTACCAGGTAGGTCTAAAACAAAACAATGATCGCAATGACGGGGAGATTGGAGAACAAGTGCCTTTCGGCTTCGTTAAGGGCATTTTTACACCCATTACAGAACCGGAGTTATTGTTACAAAAATACCGAGAAATAAAGACCCTGTTTGTACTGAATTCGAGTGCGTTAAACAATAAAAGCAGTTTAAGTTAAAAATTAAAGAGATCAAGTATTGAATCAGCATGGATAATATTATCAAAGAAAAAAAATATCTTTATAATCTCGAACGCTGCTATATTTGAACCTTTTGAAAAAAAAATCAATGTAAGGCAATCGTCGTTATCTTAAACCATGTTCAACTTGATCCTCAGCTGAAGTTCAAGTTGAACATGGTTGTCATGGTTGGTTGGTGGTGGTGGTCTGCCTATCGCAGTTCACTGTTTGCCATGGGTCTCGCAAGTTGCCCGAAGTCGATTGCTTTTTAGGCCCTCTAGCTCTCCGCCTACCCAGTCTGTCTCAGCCGTAATGTTTCGTCGGCTCATCTTGTTCCATTAATCTACGCTTGCCGAATTCACGGTCTCCACTCAAGGTTTCGAGCTATCTCAACTAATCCTTAATTAATAATTCTCGTTATTTTTGTATCCTAATCTAGTATTCATAGATCGTACGTTTGTATAAAAAGAGGTTCTACCTCATTGCGTGGCCAGCGTTCACAGAATATTAAAGCCGCTGATTATTCGAATATAATTCATTGAAGATAAAGCAACGACAATTTGCAGTTGGTGCACACTACGCGGACACTATAATAAATTATGGATATTTTAGATCATTTGAACAAATAACACAACTGTAAAGGTATCTACTTACATTTTTACGATTTTCCTGATGTCTACATCAGGAAAGCGTAACTATATGTAATTAACAATTTATTTGCTACCGTTTATTTTACTCCTTTCTCTTTTGTTTAATAAAGTTAAATTTAATATCAATATGTTTCAATAATTCGGAGTATCGATCTCTTTCTCGTTCTAAGTGTTCTTGGAGTTGTTCGTTGTTTTGTTCAGAGGCGGTCGAGATTTTCCCTATAAGTTGCAGCCTTTGTTCATTTACCAAGTTGTTCAACCTAACAATCTCCGCGGCCTTCGCCTCCTGGTTTATGATAGGCTTGTTGCGTATTCTGCGCGGTCCATCAGCGTATCGTAGCGTTGAGACCGTCTCGCTGGGCTTACACAAGCCACCAGCAAAGTAAGAGAGTTCCCGCCCACACTGTCTTGCAACAGCCTAGTAAGCTTGCTATCTCTATAAATTATAAAGCTCCTATTGGTTCCGTCTCTTAACGCTGGGATCACTTTCCCGAGTGCCAGTAGACCCTGGTTGATCTTGACGACTTCCCTCAACCGTTCAACACTCGCCTTCGTCTTCTTTATACGTTCGGATCCTGTAAATCTACCAGATGGAACTTTGATGTAGTTACTTTTTTTTCGTCAGTGCGACTCTCCTTAAAGATATCGATGGTGAAGATAGCATGGCTGCGAAAGGACGCCTGGTTCATGGCTGTGACTCGGCCTGAAGACCCTCGCTCTAGAGCGAGGGTGGTGCTAGCACCATGATGGTCTCCATTGTTGAAGTCACTGGTAGCTTTTTTATACTAGGTAAAATAACTCCTTTATTAATATCCTTCCTAATCTCAATGATACTGTGTTCCCTCTCCTTCCCGGAGAGCAGGTCATAGCACTGCTCCTGATACAGCTCCATGAAAGAAACATTCACTTTGAAGATGAACTTGTTCTCATGGTTATCTATGCAGTCAAACATGTATACCACAGCCTGGGGGTATATATAACACTCAGTTAGTAGTTAGTGAAGTCACCTTCAGATCCAGCATAGTTGATCCCTATTGTGTAAGTCTTGCCAGATCCTGTCTGGCCATATGCTAGTATTGCTACATAGCCTTGAAAACAGTTTCTGAATGAGACTCTTATCCGCGGTATCATTATTATTCTCCTAATTATCCTCACTGTTGGAAGACAACCCGTCTATTCTTGCAGAGTTCGGGCGGACAGTGGCACGTGTTGCTACGGCTCTTGTCTCTCTTCTGAGGTGGAAGCGTTGCGCCTATATACGTCTAAAAAGCGGCGTATCCCTCCAGTCAGGGTCAATATTCCTGTCCTCAAACTCGTCGTGCTGCTAATATGGAACTTCCATATTGCAAAATTTCCGTAATTTTTCCTTTGTAGTGTGTGCACTTCTTTATCCTCGGCGCGGGCGCGAACTACGCTCTGTAACCACTGTTATATTTTGAAAAAACAACACAACACAACACAACACAAACACTGATCCTTGAGTTTTAGTTTTATTTCTCTTCTTACTTATTATAATTAACATTTTGTTTGAGCACACTAATTATTCAGTCTTTTTCATCTAGTTTTCATTTTTTCAGAGAGACCACAGAGAGCCACATTGCTCTTCGCACAATACCATAGGGTAGATAATTAAATGACATACGTTTGGAAACATTCAGATGTGTGGATATTGATCCTCAACACGCCGCCGCCGGGGTGGTTCAGTACGAGTCCGACCATCCAGAACGAAAAAAAAAGACCGCTATGACAAGGTAGTGGGCAAAATGCGATGGTCTTTATTCTATTATTTTTACATAGAAATAACAACAATAGAGTAGAAACGTGAGAGGTTTTTGCTCAGCAGTGGCATTTACACACATAAAATTTTGTAAAAGAAACACATTCGATCATTATTATCACATTTATTATTTGAATAGCATAGCATATAATTAATCTAATATTCTAATGTCAAACAAATAAAACTTAATACATGCGAAGTAGAAAAATGTAATAGTCGGTAATCATAGTAAGTAATTTAATACTTTTCATTAATACAATAACGCCGTCAATAATTTATACCTAAACCAGCAGGTTTCAAGACACTTTTAAAATTACTCAAGTCAAACACAAACTTTAAATTCTGCATCTCAAAGTAAACGCGTATTAATTTTATGTCAAGCGTAGGAAGGCACTTAGTTTACATATTACTAAAAATATTAAGCACCAAAGATGCATGCGATATCTGAAGGCAATATTTTATAATTAGGAAGATAATCTTGAGAGCAAATGATCGTATATAAATGTGACGTATCGGCCCCATGACTCGACTACATCTTCGGGGAACTTGAGGTCATTCTGCAGAATGTTTACCAGGACATCTTTGAACACCTGGAACGATATATTTTGTTATTAAATGAACAGAATTAAAGAAAAAAAACACGTACAGGTCTCGAAGGCAAAGTATGCTGTTCGTTTATCTTCGGAAATGTGAGCGCTTGATAATGAAGCGCATATCTTTTCCGGTTTAACTGTAATTGCCGGGCATGTAGTTTTCGAGTCATTAGACTACAATATGAAGATATGAGTATTTAAAAGAAAGTCTGAAAGTGGCAGTCACTGACAAGTTGTGTGGTAATCGGTTGTCATGGTATGGGCATGTGATGCGGAGGAATGAGGACAATGTGATGAGGAAAATTTTGAGTATAAATGTGAATGGCTATAAGAGAAGAGGGAAGACCAAAGAAACGATGGATGGACTGTCTGAAGGATGTTGACTAATAGAGAAGTATGGAAGAAGAAAACATGCTGCGTCGACCCCAAATGAATTGAGATAAGAGCAGGAGTGTGTTAATGAAGATGATTTTATTAATTTGCAGTCTGACGGTGAGACATTAGAATCCAGGTTTCTGTGGCGTTTTATGTAACTATCATAGGCTGCAAAGACATGTGACTCTGTACTATTGAAGTTCTATTTTAGTTAACTGGTGGCCATATTTCGTAATATTACTCCCACGGGGACCTCGTTTGCTGCCCACCCACGAGAAGTAAAAAATACTCTTTGAAAGATGAGAACCAACGGTTAAATCGGCGTTGAAAATGTAAAAGAGTAACTGATGGTCGAAAACTCAAAGGCATTTTAAGTCATTATAATGTTCGTTTTCCGTAACTAGGATATTAATTTTGAGTTTTATGAGTGTTGTTTTCTTTGTTATGATAGATAATATAGATAGCTACTAGCTACAGACTTAGACAGCGTCTTATATTTACGTACCCGTTTTAATTAAGTGTCAGTAGACATCACCTAAATAAAAGCACACTGTCGGATTTTCAAAGCTCGGCTCAGAGCCAAAACGGCCAAAATTCAACAATGAAAATATAATACCTTCATGTCATAGGCGTTCATTTAATTGTTTCTTAGTGTTAGTGAAAACCCTCGGCGTAACAGAGAAAAACTCAGATAACCTATTTGACCTAAACTTGTGTAACAGAATATGCACAATACCTACATCTTATGTGGTAATTCAGACCATCAGACTGGACCCAAAGGTTGACTGGTAGAGAATGCTTGTGGCATAAAGTCAGCCTATGTATCACTATTGTACATGAAGTTTAAATAAATAAAAAGGGACTACAATAAAAATTTGGACTGTCTTTTTTTCGATCCCTGTTCCTCAGTTAAAGTTGTCCAGTTTGATGGTCTGACTCACCACCTAAGAGGCTTTTATCTATACTAATATTATAAAGCTGAAGAGTTTGTTTGTTTGGTTGAACGCGCTAATCTCAGGAACTGCTGGTTCGATTTGAAAAATTATTTTAGTGTTGGATAACCCATTTATCGAGGAAGGTTATAGGCTATAAAATTTCACGTGGACGAAGGTTATAGGCCACAGCTAGTTCAGTTATAATAAGCCCGGTTTCCAGGTCAAATCTTACCCAAAAATGTCTTTTCTCGATGCGATGTCTCCGGTGTGAGTCTCCAAGCTTCTGCATCCACGCGACCACCAGATCCGGTTTATTTAAGTTTATAATAGTGTTATCCAGGGAAGACATGATGTTGATGATGTGTGCTCTGAACACGACGTTTTCCGCCATTTCTCCCTCTTTATGTACGTGTGCTAGATTCTTGAAGAAGAGCTTGGTTTCGGGTTCCGCGTCGAAGAGCCTGTGGGGAATTGTGATGTTAAATATTTAATCATCATCTGCCTAATCTTTTCCCAAATATGTTGGGGTCAGCTTCAAATCTAACCGGATGCATCAAAATACCAGTATTTTACGTGGAACGACTGCCTATCTGACCTCCACAACCCAGTTAGTACTGGGTAATACGATAACCTTTGGTAAGACTGTTTGTCAGACTTTCGGGCCACAGATCCTTGACAGCCGTGACCAACGGCTTAACGTGCTTTACGAGGCACGAATGGGTGGCCATCCATCCACGGACCAACCTAGGCAAGCGTTACTTAACCTGAAGATCGACCCTAATGGCTGTTATTATTTATCATTATTTATAATATAGTGTAGATAAAATATTTAACGAGGTCATGACATGTGTTGTTCATGAGCTCGTTAAATATTTTATTTACACTATATTATAAAGAGGTAGACGTACATTTTGTAAGTTTGGTTGTAGGGGGTAGGTAATCTCCGAAACTGCTCATCTAATTTCAATAACTCTTTCACTGACGGAAACCTACAATATATCCGAGTGTTTCTTCGACGAAGATGAAGTCGCGTATAGAAGCTATATTTTCTAGCTAGTAGCTTGTAATACAGGGTGGAAGGGACACAAACGGTTACCACGTATTCAGTTCACACGGCGGCACATGAAGCTCTACATAACCAGTATAACCTGACATCGCTTTGTATGAGCTTCCCGTACGATGAGAGATCAGCTTAATTTGGTTTTGCTAAGCTTGATTGGCCGCCGTGCGTACATCATTCCAAACCGCATAACAATGCATCGGTAATTTAAAAAAAAAAAAACGGCGTTTCCTACAAAAGTGTATATTTTATTGATTAAGTGAAGAAAAAATTATATATATTCTTTATTACTACAACATAATGTTTTGCAAAGGGTCACAAAAAAAAAAAAAGTTTCTAAAATTTTAGTTATTGTTAAAATGGTTGTCTCCGGTCAAAAATAGTTTTGACTGATTAACAGTTTTGACTGTGACAGCCTCATAACGGATGACACGGCAAAAAGGTTTCAACTCTTGTTTAATTTTAGTAATAAAGCTTAATTACTGACTGATTTCCACAATAAACTAAATCCAGAAGCCATAATATTATAAGAAAATAAATTATTAAAAAGAAAACATAAATGGCATTTGAATTGTTTTGGGCATAAACGGCCAGTGTGGCTTTGTACACTGTCTCTTTTACTGAACCTTTTTCGTTTTTGATCGCAAATTAAAAAGACGAGATTTCCTCAAGACTAGCATTTTAGACCCACTGTTGGACCCAGCCCTAACAAACTATCGGGATGATTGAAGAAATATCTTTCAATCTCGAAGGTCGGTGTAGGTACGTACCTACAGAAACAATGATTCAAATTTCTATCCATACTTTACCTAAAAAACATCAACATCCCATTCGCGTTGGAATTTTCCTGAATCTTCTTCCAAGACTTTTGTACATTGTAGATGTCTCTTAACGACATGTGAGACACCTCATTCTTCGCATCAGGATCACCACCCCACCACCATCGGCTGATCATGTCACCCATGTTTCCAGAGCCTCTATGGAAAAAATCCTATGTGTCGCTGATATTCGTTGGTTTGGATGGTCTCTCGGAGGATTCACAAGGTATCCTGGGAAATAATAAACAGTAACGTGTTAATTCTTACAAAACTTAAACAATTATAAAATTCTGTCCTACGTGACGTGATGTTCAATGACCTACCGTGGAAACATATGGACACTCACGAAGAAGACTGACCGCCGAATGCTTGGTATAACTGCTAGACCCACCTAGTGCGTGACACCGAAATCTGTCGGAAACCTGACTAGACACTGGTATGCTGGCTGATGAAGCAAAGATTTGACCGAATGCTGACTTAAGTTAAGCCAAATCGCGTTGGTTCCGAGCTGAAATGATGAGGATGATATTTGAATCAATTGAACGCGTCCGTGATTTTTTTTACAGTCGACATAATTTTAGTTCAGATTTGAAAGATAATTCTAAGTAGCTTCATAAGTCTTGCTTCCTTCGTCTTGTTATTTGAAGCAGAAAAGGTGAGTTTTTGTGTTTTTGACAGCGGCCAAATTATTTCAGTTAGCTAGTGTTTGAAATAAGACACTTTGATAGTAGCCATGAGACGTCAAGAAAATCACCCCAATTTCTATGAATAAATTATTGATTTAACGTGTCAATGTTTGTTACGAGAATAAATAGACTAATTATAGTTAATTTATACCACTTAAGAGATATTGTACGTAATTATTTGTTTAGTGGGGCCAGTGTAGGTGGACGATAGCAGGTAAATAGTAAATGTGATTGTGTCACTTGCACTTATCATAGACGTCGACTCAAGTATGCGGTCTATAGAAATGTAAATAACAGAGGTTTCGGTACACAAAACACAGCTGTTTAGTGTAAGGTCAACTTTATTTACCAACTTACATAATATGCCGCTCTGATGGCCGCCAAAAGCGGTAACATAACTGGAAGTATTTAGGTAAAAATAGCATATTCTGTAACTTGCTAGACCCATGTTATTCCCAGAGGATGTATGGGTGACTCAAAAAAGGTTTCGGACTCTTAATATCGCCAGAGAATGTAGATGCATTTCAAGAGCTGCACCACCAAATATACTAAATGCTTGACTCTATTATGAAGTTATTTACCAAAACAAAATAAGGCTAATTCAAAAAATGTTTATCCATAGCCTAGAACAGGATTGTGACTTGCAAGGAGTATGTAAGGATCGTAGCAAATAGTTTCTGCCCTCATGCACAGCCCCATGGAAAAAAGGCGTGAGTTTATGTGTGTACCAGCTGTAACATGATGTGGTGAGCTAGCATAATTAGAACAGAGTCCCAAAAGCCAAAAACACCGAAATACTTAATGTTAAAAATACAAACGAGCGCGACAAATACAAAAAAATAATAATTTTATTCATGTCAGTATGTTCTAAAGAATAGCATTCAAATAAGTTCAAGGTTCAAGCAATATTGAGTTATCACTTTTTGTGTTAGTAAAAAACAAAATTAACAATGCCACGCACGTTCACGAATTCTTATTATTCAAATAAATTGTAAAAATTATAACTAACCTTTTACTTCTTTCTACACTTTATTCAAATAAAATCTCTGTTTTCTACGTATAATTGTTTGTTACGATTTCGACGCATGAGCATCGATTGAATGTCCGCGAAAGACTGATAACTGACATGATTTAAGATAATCTTATATAGATTTCATCATTATTTTTTACAATTTGTAAAATCCTCGTAGTTACAAATTTTTCACCTTTCGAGCAACAAGTTCCGAGTGCACAATTGTATAAAGGTCAAATCGAGTAATATAAGATAACATTTAAGGCTACGTCTTGAAAGTAAAAAATAACATCAATAATTGTGTTTATTTTGGGATTTATAAAAATATAAAAGCTATTTCTGACTTTTATTGTAGTGTTCGAGAGCCATGTCATGTAATAAATGATGAAGCATTTACTTATGATAAAAATTTATCATGCAAATCTACCACTAATTTGGGTTTTTTTTATTGGTTTAGTAAATTATTTAAAAGAGGTATGGTAACATTAGTGGTTTTGTTTCGGATAGTTTCTTGATATGGTTATTTCTTTGAGGATCAACAAAAGCATTTGTACCTACACAGGCGACATTAAATTATTGATTTAACTTTGTTTTATGTATATATAAAAGTACTCTGTGGTTTTATGCCAACTAAAACTCACCAAAATCTATCTTATGTTTGGTGTGAGAAAAATTGAATTTAAATTTGAATCTGAAAGCCTATCCGAACATGTTTTAAGACGTCTATCAAATGTAGACTACTGTCAGTTTCGTCTTTTGTTATATCCTGTCAAAACCGCATGTTGTTGCTTTTTGAATTGTTGATAGAGGTTTTTTTTATTTTTCTTAAAAGTAAATTATTTAAAAAATGTCAAATGCCAGCGAGATTGCTGTGAAGAAAATCGGTACAATCCTTAACGATCCATCGAGGCCAATGAAGGAGCGTTTCCGAGCTTTATTTACCCTACGAAACTTGGGAGGCGAAACCGCTATTGAGTGCATCAGCCAGTGTTTTGTAGACGAATCTGTTCTGCTAAAGCATGAATTAGCTTACTGTTTAGGTCAGATGCAGGATGAACGTGCGATCCCTGTTCTTAGGAGTATTTTGGAGGATAATAGCAATGATCCCATAGTCCGCCATGAGGCAGGTTGGTTCTTATCAATTACTAAGCTTGTTTTTTGATAAACCTTGCGCTAGTGTGTACGTGAGCTAGGGCATGCATGGTTTTAGCTGTGAGTCATGATTTACACTTCATATTGAGTGACACTTGTCTTAAGATTTGTAGTTAAAGTTGATATTTACTTTGATACTGTATGGAGGACCTCAAGCTTGATGAGCTTAATTGGAATCATATATATTTATTATATATGTAAATCTTCCTATAGGTGTTTCCTAGAAAGGGAAAACCTTATCTTCCTTTCTTATTAAAGATGAGGTCATTATTAGAATTAACAGAAATAATCTTTAGTTCATGTGCAAAATTTAACTAGTATAAGAATTGAGCCAGAACTTTAATGTATGTGAATTAATGTATGTATGTTTACTTTAATGTATGTGCATATAATTTATGTTCTATTTATATTTTCCAAGGTAGCATATTCTTGCAAGACTTTAACTAAAACAAACAATGTATCTAAAACACACACATTTACCATCAAAATAATTGTCACTTTCCAGGTGAAGCGTTAGGCGCTATCGGTCACCCAAAACTTCGTGAGTTACTTGAGAAGTACCAAAATGACCCAGCTATAGTAGTTGCCGAGACCTGTCAAATTGCACTGCAAAGACTCAACTGGGTTGCCTACGATAGCACCAAGGAGCTCAACCTATCAAAGAGTTTGTTTACCTCTGTAGACCCTGCTCCACCAAGCAGTGAGAGTGATGTAGCGACACTAAAGAATACTTTGATAGATGAAACTATACCGTTGTTTGAAAGATATAGAGCTATGTTTAGTTTGAGGAACTTGGGTACGACTGAGAGTATTAATGCACTAGGTGAAGGTGAGATTCAAGCATTTTTAGTTTTATGTATGCAATAAAATACTTTAGAGCTTCGAGTACAAAGTTTGTAGTTTTAAGGCATTGTCAATAGTTAACAAGTAACATTTAATTATAGTATCAAAAAACCTGACTACAAATTGTATCAAGTAGGCATGACGGCCTATCAAGCTATACAAAACTAGTTTATACATATCCTTCATTGTACGGGAAATTTAAACAAAGCGAGGCCAAGTTATACTGGAGATGTACTGCTTCATGTGCCGCTGTGTGTACCCATATATATTTATAATCTCCTTCATTTTGATACCCTACTCAATAGGTTTAGTTGAAAAAAATATTAACCACTTACAAATTTACCAAAAATCCGCCATTATATATATTTTTTCAAAACACCTGTCTAAGGACACTCAGGTTTTTGAGACAAATCTAATGATACCGTTATCATCGAAATCCATTCAGCCATTTGGAACATAAAGGGTAATAAAGAAATTTACAAAAAAACATAACCCTTTCTTGGCAGTCGGCTAAATATCAAACCTTCAGTATAATTCAAATTGGTAAGTAAGGTAGGCTGAGGCTATGCATTGTCCATTTTTTGGTTTAAGTATCAGCAAGCAACATGTCAATTAAGGTTCAAACAAAATTTTAATTTACTATGCATTGGTCGCATGGTTGCAAGCGCAACTGCTGAGAATGAGATTCTGGGTTCGATTCTTAGATCGGATAAAGTGTTGATGGGTTTTCCCATAAAGAGTCTGGAATTGTGCCCAGTAGATGGCATAGACTTGCACCCTATTGGACTTATATGATTACATGGGACTTGAAACCATAACTGGCAAAATGTGGGTGTTCTGTTAGGTACACCTCTGCCTAACCCTTCGGTGATTACAGCCTCTCGGGTCATATGATGTTATATTTAATTTAGGAATTTTACTTTGTATAAAAAGTAAAGCATAAAATTCAAAAAACGAATGCATTTATTTTTTCTATTTTCAGGTTTCAAAGCCGCCAGTGCCCTCTTTCGTCATGAAGTAGCATTTGTGTTTGGTCAGATGCAGGATGAGCGCAGCGTGCCGTTCCTGACGCAGGCCCTAGAAGATACCTCTGAACATGAGATGGTGAGACATGAAGCAGCGGAGGCACTGGGATCCATCGCCACTGATGAATGCACCAAGGTTCTGCAGAGGTATATATTGTTTGAAATATCATTTAGGTCATTAAGTTTTTAACACTTTTATAAAAAAATGCAGAGGCGTTTGTGAGAGATTGGCCAGAGAAAACCGTATAAAATATAAAAAAAAAAACATCACAAATTCTGACAACCAATCTTTCCAAGGACCAGGCAGGCAGGGCAGGGGTTTTATAGTACCCGGTTCTACCAAATTACTTGGTCATGGAGGTCAGATAGCTGTTGCTCCTTGCAAAATACTGTTTTCAGCTGCATCCAGTAAAACTGGAAGCCAATCTGAACATAGTTTAGAAAAGGTTATTTAGATCATTAGACATAATCACTTGGCTACCAACTGCCATAGAGATTCTAGATTTATTTCATCATCATCTTCATCATATCAACCCGGAATCACCCACGGCTGGGTATAGTCGTCCCCTTTTTACTACCACACTTCCCGGTTCTGTGTGTCCCTTATCCAGATGTTTCCCGCGACTTTGACGATATCATCGACCCAACGAGTTTTAGGACGGCCCTGGTTTCTTTGGCCTAACTAAAGTTTTATTTTTGCTACATAAACCTTCTTCTTTTTTTTTTTTTTTTTAAAAAAACGTTGCCCCGCACTAGGTATTTCTCCTGTATCGTGGGTGCGTTTACAAACATTTAAACTGACATACACAAACAACCAGACCCGGAACAAGAACCTGTAGGCCATATTAATATTTGTTCCGTTCGGGAATCAAACCCGCGGCACGAAGCGCAGCAGTCAATCGTTCAGGCACTGCGCCAACCGTGCCGTCCAACCTAAGTGGTTATGCTCAAAATCTTTAATATTTTTCAGGTATCTACAGGACCCACATCGCGTTGTACGTGAAAGCTGTGAAGTGGCTCTTGACATGTCTGAATATGAAAACAGTCCTGAGTTCCAGTACGCTAACACTTTGCTGAATGTGGAAGGCTGATTACATTACTTATGTTATTTAGGGTGTAAGAGACATCACATGCGGAGACTGTTACCATGCTATTAGCACATGATTCATATTCACATCTTTATTTGCATTCAGCATAATGTTTGAAGATCTTACAATGGCTTCAAGCTAAGATACAATTATAATTACGGTCCCTGTAAAAATATATATTAATATAGGAAAAAGTATAAAATTAAAGTTTGAAATAAAACAATTTTTATAAAGGTTTTTAGTATTCATTAACTAAATTGCAAGAAAGATGAAAAAAAGATAAAGTATTTAATATAATATATACTTTTTTATATAATACAAAAATTATATAAAAAAGTAAACATAAGAAAAAGATAAAACAAATTAAATTGGTCCTGTACGAGGCCAAAATGAGCCGAATTAATTTATTTTAAAATTCTGGACTGGTATAGAACTTTTTCGTAAGTTACTAAAAAATCTGCTGTTTCATGGGTTATTTACATGGTTGAAATGTAGAAAACTAGGCTAAGGGCTTTAATTTTTAACCGACGGATGTTTTGTCTAGTAGAATCATGTACTGAATTCATGGTAAGAATTTGCGCATAGATGGCCCCTGCACCATGAATAATATTTATTTTATATTGCATTTGGAATACAAGAAATTATGTCAACATGAAAATACAGAGTTAATTTAAAAGTTCGTCGACTCAGGTCAAAAACAAATTAAGACCAGTGATTCAAAATTATATTTAAATATGCTTTTTCACAATATTTTTAAGGCATTTAGAGAAAAAAAATATTCCAAAAATGTTACATGATTCATACTGGTTACAAAATGTACCACAATATTGTTTATTTATTTTTGTCTTTATAAAATTTTGCATTGAAAGTGATATTACAATTAATAATATTACAATAAATTGTATTTATTAAAATCCCAGTATTTTTGTAAATAAATTCTAGTTTACAATGTCTGAATTTTCATTCATTCACAAGAGGCTTCTTACTCCAAAAAGTGTAATTTTTATCAACCTCGATATATTTTCACAACCTCCAATTGTAATAAAATAAAAGTAATAGTTTTTTTTTCGTTTTATGTCTAAATTGAACGAACATACAATTGTTGACATCAGTTCCTACATATGTAGTTTCGTTATGGAGGAATAATGTTAATTCTGTTTTATAAGACTCCTATGAAATGACTATTTTATTAAAGAAGTATAGCATAGTTTTATTGGCGCACTGTTTATTTACAACAACGATGGCGGTGAGTACTTAAGCTGGACGCACCAGGGTAGCCCGCGAAATGCAAAATTTCTTAGTTTTTTTGCAATTTGCAGGTCAGTTACAGGCTATATGTGAAAAAAAAATATGACTCGCGATCGTAACTCGTATGTAGTTACAGAATTATAACCACCAAATTCAGCAATAAAACTCTTGTAAGTTCATTTAATCCTATTTAATGACTGGTTCATGAAAAAGTCATTCAATGGGGTTATATGAACTTAGAGGGTTCTATTGATGAGTTTAATGATTGTAGCTCTGTAAAGCCACATTTGTTACGGTTGCCAATCATATCTTAATCAACATACAGCCTGACACTGACCTGTAAATTGCAAAAAACGTAAGATAATTTAAATTTCGCGGGATACCCTGGCGCTTCCACCTTAACTCAATTTCGAGCAGAATTTTAAAATTTGTTAAGTGTTGCCAGGAGCTGTCCAGGGTACTCCGGGGGCAGGTACTGTCGTCTTGATTTAGAGAGTCAACAGACTTTCGACGCGGAATCATCCGATCACGTTTTATAACATTTGTCGCATTATGTTTTGTTATGGTGCGGTAACGACCTCGGTCTTTATTCGTTTTTATTGTAGACTAAAGCTGATTACGCATCGATAAACTAGTGTGCTCAGTCCCTTAAGATCGGATATCACCCCCTTACGGGCACACAGTTGCTACTCAAAGGCCGGCCTAGTCTGTTCAGGCGGCTGTCTTCAAGTCGGGAGAGACGTTGTGTCGCTTTCACTTCCACGCAAATCAAGGCAATGACGTCATGACCACTAGTATGCGCTGAAGCGGACCGGAAGCGAGATGTCGAGTGTGTGTGAAGGTTTGTTTACCTGTGTCGTCTGTGTAGTTGCAGACGAGCAGCAACAGTAGCGGTACCGGTACTCCCAGAGCTTGGGTTCTTTGATTTGATTACCTCGTGTCTCGGAGCGCACGACCTATTGATCGCCACGGACGTTTACGGACGTTAAATCAAAAAGTGCTCACGACGCCTTGGACGGCATGGCATGTCGAAAATAACGCTTTTTTCAAAGCTCTTGGTGTAGAGAACACAGATTTTCGTTACTGACGTGGTGGTCAAAAGATTAAGCCATTGGTCCTGCACCTGACCTTCCTCCGGTCGCGTTGTATACCCGTCCCATCGGACTATGACGGTGACGGAGAGCGAGCATACATGGGCGTACTCATGGTATAATAATATACTTCGCCTGGTATTCTGTTCCCACGATGGCCCAAGACTACGTCACGATAAGTGTTACCATAATTCAATCACACACCGTGGCAACACATCGCAACTGAGGACGTATTCTTGGGCCAATCACGTGACCCAGCTGTCACGGGAAGAGAATACCAGGCGAAGTATATTATTATACCATGGGCGTACTCAACATTTTTTAAGGGGTGGGGCAGAAGTAAATAAATTAAGTAAACAAAAAGAGTTTTTATTTACTGACTGATACGTTTTATAGACTGCACTACATCTTATTTCAATAATAACCTGCGAGGGTTCTGGCTAAATCTAGCTGAAATTTCGTTTTCAAATGTAGTTGTGCATCCAGAACCCTCTTTCTATGCACACGCAACATACAGACGCCGACAAGACGGTTTTCTGTCATTGTTGACCTTAACCAAGTTTTTATTTTAATGTGAAAAATGTTAAAAGTACCCAATGAATATTTAATTTTGTCATTATATTAATTTTGTCTTAAAATTCTTAGCTTCGGGTTAGAGAGCAGGGTGGGGCAAGAGCCCTACCCTGCCCCGCCGTGGGTACGCCCATGAGAGCATACCTCTGTTTTGCGCACACGTTTTTGGACTATATTATTTACTACGTCGATGGCAAGTCTCCACCATGACATTTAGGACGACTATTTATTTTACTAATGATAGAAATGTCATTGTTCAAGACCTCAGACTGGCTGGAAACGGATCGGTCTTCATTTCTGGGCTACACACGCGAGCAGCACTTCAGTCCAAGTACCTGGGAACTCGTGGAACAGCTGCATTCGGTGATATACGACAGCGAACTCGGAGACCAACCCGTGCGACGATACTTTGAACATTATGACACGCCGTTCGTTGGCGAGCGGAAAGCAAAATAATACTTAAGTAAATAAAATAAATGGTTTTTAGATATTTGTTGTATATTTCAAAAAGTATACCGTTTACCCTAATCTTTTCATCACACGGACAGAGACTCCAGCACAGGTGCGTGGACGAAGGTAATCATTTAAATGATGAAATGATTAATCAATAATCAAATCACATTCTCCACTAGTACCTACCTATCCGTATCTATTTGTACCTAAACCTATACAAGTTAGTACAAGTATATAGTATTATTTCGATAGTAAATTTTGGTCCTTGCAATCGTTAGGTTTAATTCTCTACATTATACGCGGCTATTTTGAATATATTTTTTGTCTGTATAGGGACTGATTTTTAAGCCAGGGCTTGCAGCACCACTACCGGTGTCCGTGGCCGCCTCGGCCTGACCACTTTCTATAGGATACCACTTTCTACAGATATCTGTAACCTGACTAAAGACTCTTAGGTCTCTATTTCGTTAAAAAGTTGAGCTTCTCACGTTCCAATGGGGGCTCCAGATTGAGTCATTCTTGATTAATTGTGACTTGAAGATTTTAAGTAGCTAGTTAGGATCTAATTTTACTAATTGTACTTGGAGAAAGAATGTTTTTTATATATTGCATATATGCTTGTTAATTTTAGAAACACTACACTATGTTGTAATAGGTACCCACGTAATAAAATAAGCTTTTTATAAAGTTATTGGGACTTTAAAGTATAACATCCTTACTCGCCGAGCAGAG
The DNA here is from genome assembly GCA_910589295.1 of Noctua janthe. Lineage (NCBI taxonomy): Eukaryota > Metazoa > Arthropoda > Insecta > Lepidoptera > Noctuidae > Noctua > Noctua janthe. The sequence goes on along the minus strand of OU342559.1, from coordinate 13,518,992 downwards.
GTGGCCCAGTGGTGGCGGCCTCGACTTACGAGTAGTAAGTCGTGAGTTCGAACCCAGGCAGGCGCATTACTTTGAGTAATTTATTTCATCGCCACTGCTCTCAAAACGGTGAAGGAAAACATCGTGAGGAAACCGGCATGTATTAGGACCAAAAATTCGAAGACATATGACATCTACCAACCCGCACTGGGCCCGCGTGGTGGAGGCCGTGTCCCAGCTGTGGGAACATTATAGGCTGATTATGCTAACTCGCCAGTGGCTCCATCTGGTGAGCTCAAAAACGATAGCCTTCATTGAGTTGATTTAGTTAAATATTGTTTTTATTAAAGTATTAACAACACAACAAATTAACTAAAGACCACTGATCACTCAACAAGAGAACTATTCTTCCATTCATAGCCCCTACATGATTTAATTTATTTCATACTGGCAGCATCGTAGTAGGAGGTACAGTCAATGTTTACTGCAGAGGTTTTATCCGACCGCGTCGAGGGAGGTCTGAACAAAATTGGATTGTCACTTGCCGACAGTAGTCGTTGTCGGACACCTGCACTCCTTGAATACTGTACGAAACAGCCAGCCTTTTATGACGACATATTTTATTTAGAAACGGATTACTGGTCCGTAGGGATAAGCGGTGGTTGGATTTAATGTAGAATTGTTGTACGTTGTATAGGTACGTATTGTATAGCAGCGGGTCTATGTAGAGTGGCCGAGTGGCGGTGAGGATTTCAATTCAATTGAACAGAAACATGTTTTTTACGAATAAAAAATTAAAGCTCAAATAAAAATAATATTTTGCGTAAAATGCAGGCAGGTGCTTTCTATAGTGATGAGATTCTATTTAATGAGACGGGGTGACGCTGACGTGAGTTATTGGAGTCCGGTGACGCAGCCGCCATCCTCTTAGAAACAAAAATGTGACTGTAAGTGTGAGTCATTCATTCCGACTAAGAAAGAAAATAGAAAGAAAGAAAACATATTAATTTGGCCCATGCCACAAGTGCACACAACAAGCCCAAAAAACATATAAAAAAATTAAAAATCTTAAATTTATACAATAAAAATGTTAACACAAAACAACAAAAAAAGGAGTTAATATTGTGTGTCTCACGGCTGCGCCAAATAGGCCCAGTTCAGCAAACTGCCGAGCAGATAGTGCCCGATGCTGGTTTTCAACTGGACCTGAGATGGCGATGTGACGGACATAAAACAGTTTTGTTTCTAGTTAGGTATGTGTAGGTATGCACGAATAGGTACTTAAATAGAACTAAACTGTGTATAGTAATAAACTACGCTGGAATCCTTAGCCAGTTTTTTGTCCTTGTCCTGTCCAGTTTGATGGTCTGTACCACCAATACCTACCCTATAATATGGCCCTCCTTTCTGATATATGTGGTAGGTATATTCATAAATTCAACATAAACTAATCAACATAGCATTACGTAAGCCTTCAACTGAAAAATATAAAGGTCTCATTATCAGCAAAACTTCTCCATTTAAGGCCGGAGCAGACTAAATACGTGCATATGGCCTGTAAGGCCTGTCACATGCGCATTCTACGTACACGCCACAGGCGACAGAGCTGGTCTGGCATCTTCCACAGAGATTTGATTTTGTAATTACATACATTACAACCGGTGCGTACCTACAACAAGCCTTTGTTCTACTTCGGTGTTTATGAGTGACGTCGTAACGATAAGATAAGATAAGATAAGATAAGATAATTTTTATTTGTGCAAACATGAGTGTACATACAGTATAGCATGCAAGGTGGCACTTTATAAATGAGCTGTCACGTTTGGCCTATAAGGCGTACAAATATATAAAGTAGTCAAACTTACACAACAGTTCAATATAATATAATACAATGCAATTCAATTCAATATAGTATAATTATAATCCGATTCAATTCAATATAGCATAATTAAATTCATTCACGACATAAATTTAATAGGTCATTCATATTTCAATAATTTTATCATTTAGAAAGTCGCGTATGTCATAGTATGCTTTCCCTTTTAAGTGTCGTTTTAGCTTCATTTTTAATCTATGGACATTAAGTTCTTTCCACACTTTTGGTAGTTTATTATAAATTATGGGGGCCATACAAAAAATGCTCTTTTGCATTAATGCGGTTTTTGACTGGGGTACACGAAGAATAGTGTCATCGCGTCTGCTACGGCTACTTCCTTCTGATATGCGTGGGAACCGATGTTGGTTATGCTTCACAAACATGACCACTTCCAATATATATAGCGAGGGCAGTGTTAGTATTCTGTAGTTAATAAAGTAGGGTTTACAGCTTTCGGTTGTAGCTAACTTAAAAATCGCCCTAATACATTGTTTTTGGGCTTTAAAAACAATTTCCTTGTTGGTCGAGTTGCCCCAGAAGATTATTCCATACCTAAGGTGTGATGCAACTAAGCCATGGTATGCGGTAAGCAGCGAATCGACTTTAAGCACTGCAGTCAGTTTATGTAAGGCATACGCCGAGCTACTCACTTTTTTGCACAGAGCCGCAATGTGTTCCTTCCAGTTTAATTTACTGTCAATCGTCACTCCAAGGAATTTAGCGGTATTAACTTCTACGATAGTTTTATTATTATATTGTATGTTAAGGTTACATAAGGTTGATACGCGTTGGCTAAAATGGATTATATTAGTTTTGTCAAGGTTTATCTTCAAATTATTATTATTTAGCCAGTTAATCATTGATACAAGAGAGTTATTAATGTCAGTATTATAATCATTTAAATTATTATTATATTCAATTGTCATAGTGCTGTCGTCGGCAAATAGTGTTACAGATTGATCGATAAATTCTGGTAAATCATTTATGTAAAGTATAAAAAGTAGAGGGCCTAGCACGGTGCCCTGAGGTACTCCATACTTCACTACTCGTTCTTCTGATTGGTGTTTGACTTCATTTTTAGTTTTAGCATTGATCGATGATATTTCCGTGACTTGTTGTCTATTTTCGAGATAAGATTGAATCAATTTTAGAACGTTACCTCTTATTCCATATGCTTCCATTTTATCCAACAGAATATCATGCTTTACATAATCGAACGCCTGGGTCATATCGCAGAATATGGTGCATACAGGGTTCGTCTTATCAACACTCGAGGTTACCTTGTGCAAGAAATCATAAATAGCCATATTTATAGTTTTGTTTGCTCTAAATCCTTTTTGCTCGTTAGCTAGTATATTATTTTTTTCCATAAAGTTGCTTATATTCAAATATATATATTTTTCATAAATTTTTGAAATAATACTGATGAGTGAGATTGGTCTATAGTACTCCATAGCTTCCCTATTTACTTTTTTAAATACAGGTATTACTTTTGACTTCTTTAAAGCATCTGGATATATACCTGAACTGATGGTTAAATTAATAAGGTAACTAAGGTGTGAGCATATATCATCAGCGATCAGTTTAATTATCTTTGTTGAAATTTCGTCACAACCGACACTATTCGTGTTTCTCAAAGATTTGATTATTCTAAGTACATCCTGTGGCACACACGGTGGCATGAAAAATGATTTTAAATTCCAAGGTATTCGATATGTGACATTATTTCCTGAGCTTGGTATTGGATTGACTTTTTCAATAAAATAATTATTAAATGCATCAGCAATTTTCACGGGATCTGTAATGATATCACTATTTACTCTTAATTTTGTAATAGGTTGTCGTGGCATATTATACTTTGAGCTATTTATTATTTTCCAGCTCGCCTTGGATTTGTTACTTGCTGTATTAATTTTGTAGTTATTTTGAGCAAATTGTGTCAAATTCATAATTTTTTTTAATAGCTTGGAATATTTAGTGAATAATGTTTTATTTGAAATGTTAGGGTTACGTCTGTATTGCCATAATAGTTGTCTTTTTTTCTTACTACATTTTTTTATGCCGTGTGATACCCATTTCGATTTTTTTGTCGTATATAAGGTTGACATTTCAAAGGGAAAGCATAAATCATAAAAAAGAGTAAATGTTTCCATAAACTTATTATAGGCTACGTTGGGGTCACTTATTTCATATATGTCGGCGAATGATAAGCTACGGATACAGTCTTTAAATTTTTTAACATGCTCTATATTATAATTAAGTTTATTTACACGCCAATATTTAATAGAACAACCGTTTTGGACAGGAATTTTTATTAGCTGTGCGGTGTGGTCCGACAATGCAAATTCCAATATTTGCACGTCACAGGATTTTTTATGGTTATGCGCTATATTATCTATGCATGTTTGACTTTTAAGTCTAGTAGGTTGATACACAGATAATTTTAAATTGTAGTTTAACAGTAAGCATTCAAAATCTAGCGTTTGATTAGTTCTTTTTAAGACATCGATGTTGAAGTCTTCTGCAATTACAATATTATGATATGGTTTCCTATCAAGTTCTTGTAAGACTAAATGTAACTTTTCCATACAAGTATTGAAGTTAGTTATTTTTGGAACTCTGTAGATACATATACAATAGCAATCCTATAACAAATCAACTCCAAAGCACAACACTCGAATACTCCTGTTTCTGACAATTTTGCAATTTGTTCTATCTCTCTATACTGGTGACCGTTTCTTGCAAGTATGCAGGCACCTCCTCTTTTACTTTCTCTTCGAGTATAGCAGGCAGCAAGCTGGTAGTTAGGTATATTTAGATATTTTTCATACCCTTGCATAATAAAATGTTCTGTGATGTATAAAATATCGACACATGTACCCTTCTCCGCCAATTCTTCTAAGCAAACCGTCATACTATCTGATTTTGATAATAATCCAGCAATGTTCTGGTGCATCACGCTTAAAGTTTTAGTGGCGAAAAAAATCCGTCGGAATGTCTTCACGCTTGCTGTCTTGACAGACTAAAAACTGCGAGTTCTTTCCATTTTTGTCATAAGAATTGCATATGTCCACAATTAGACTTTGCAAATCAGACACAACAATCCTTAAACCATGTTTGTTTAAGGTTTTACGAAGGTTATATGTATCATAACTGTAGGGTAAATTTAGGTTGGAGTCTAAGATGTGTGCATATCTGTGTGTAATTGTGTCCATATACAGAAGATTATTAAACATTTCGATGCGACTATTAAACATAATGTTAGTGTTTTCCATATATTTGAAGGTTGGCAAACATATTATAAAGTTAGTGTGGGTTAGGTTTAACAATTTTTCTCTTATAAATAACACTAATTCTATATAATTACGTGTTTTTTTAAAGTCTTCTTCGCCTATATAGATTATACAGAAATCAGAGTGGGTGTAGTCTTTTACTTTTCCGTCAATTTTATCCATTAATTGTTCCAATCCACATTTAGGTTTACGGTAGTGGCATATGTCGTAATGTTGCAGGTCACGATGACGTTACAAATTCTATTGTACATAGTACTTACTGCGAAGCTATGCGACTATAAATCCTTTCTAATGATTCAATAGTTTCTGATTGTTCACCGTTTCAATTTATTTCCGCTTTTCTCCAAAATTTCCTGTGGTAACATTGTGAAAGACATTACCATATTTTACGTTGACATCAAGTAAATGAGGTTTAAGCCCTAAGTTTAGAGGTTAAAGCTAATAAATTGAATCTTAGAGTCATGATCTAACGTAGCAATATAAATTTCTAATTTTAAAAACAAAAAACCGTTTACCAGCCGAAGTGGTCCCGCTTTTCGTGGGTTCCGTGACTTATTATGAGTAGGAGCGAGTTTGAGTTTTGGGTCGTTAGTCATCTTTAACTATACCAATCTTTACTACACCTTTTAAAATGAATTTTCTGAAACTTTACATTAAAGTTAAAACCTCATCAACAACCGTTGTGTGCATCAAAAGAACAACGCGGTCACACAGACAGACACGGAAAATATGACATGTCATCACGCCTGTTATCCCACGAACGTTAGGCAGAGGTGTACCTTATAGTACACTCGCATTTCGCCGGTAATGTTTAAGTTCCAAGTAACACATTTTTTTTTTTGTTTAGTTTCGGGGTTGAAAATCCTCATGGATGTCCTCCGCCCTGGAGCGGACGAAGGGGTCTTTTAGACTCCAACTGACTAAAAACCACGGTGTTCCCTTCCTACTACTTCACGGCGCGGCTCTTCCCATGCGGCACACACTGCCAGCGTATGCCGCGCCGTTCGTCGATAATCGTCCTAGCCTTTTCTCAACTAATGTTGGGGTCGGCTTCCAGTGTAAATGGATGTAGCTGAATACCAGTATTTTACAAGGAGCAACTGCGCATCTGACGTCCACAACCCAGTTTGTACTGGGTTATACGATACCCCTTGGTAAGACTGGTTCTCAGACTTTCCTACCTACTAGACCTGTAACGACTGTCAAAGATTTACAATGAATACCGGGACCAACGGCTTAGCGTGCTTTCCAAGGCACGGAGGAAACTCTGTTTGTAATGGCCCATCCACGAACCAACCTAGACCAGCGAGCTTAACCTGAAGATCGACCTGAGCGGCTGTTACAATATAGCCACGTGCTCTTCAGCTTTTTGCCATCAAATCCAGACTCCGTGGCTGCTATTGAGAAATTCTTGATGGAAAAACTCAATGATACTTTTCCCGACCGATATTTTAATAAACAAATTTGTTATTAAAATTTATTAATAATTTAATTTATTTTTTAATACTCTTGCGCCATCACATCTTTTAAGCTCATCGTGCTGTGCTGACGCTGCCGCTGCGGCTGCAGAGAACCTCAAGCGGCGTAAATATAGAAACCTTTGTGGTAACTATATTTTCGAGCCGTTTGGGGTTGAAACTCTGGGGTCGTGGGGTCCGAGTGCTTATAGCCTGTTTAAGGAAATTTCGAAACGCCTAGTTGACGCTTCCCGTGACCCAAGGGCTGGCTTTTACTTTGACCAGAGGCTAAGTGTTGCCATACAACGTGGCAAAGCCGCCAGTCTCTTGGGCACATTACCAGCTGACAGCGTTGAGGAGTTTTGTGATGCCCTTTTGTAGTTTATTGTTAGTTTATTTATTTTAGGTTATTTAATAGTTTTTAATTAATAATGTATTTAGTTAGTTTATTCAAATTATAATAAATAAATTCAGATACTAAATTTGTTATTGTTAAAAAACCTATCCATTTTGGACATTACTACCAAGTTTTACTTTACCATGAATACCTGATCTTATAGACATTCTTTCAATGCTGCACACGTACACTTCGGTGGCCAGATGTACTTAGATGCGGCCAGCAGGATGCTTCGAGCTATATCCATTGAAATGTACCTGCAACCAAGTCTCGAGGGAAATGAAGCCATATTTCCCACTATTTCGAATAGAAAACCTACAATATTTTAGAGGAAATCAATGAAAGGTTCGCTGGTTTCTTTGTCTGCTCTAGAAGCAACCATAAATTAGATTTTTGAAACACTAGCCGAAAATATAATTATATCTACATCTGTGTAATTCACAAATCAGAGTTTATAGAACGCTTTAGAATCGTAGCCCGGAGCTAGGCATAGACAACCCTAGACTCAGTCTGTGTAAGAATGGTCCTTAATCCATTGACTAACCGCATATATTCTACCTATATCTACTAGACGGTAGCATAAACCTTCAAAATCAATAACCTTCCAGAATATCCTTTGACAAATGACGTTCTAAACCCCGCCACAGTACAAATAAAACAGTACATCAACGCGCTAAAACCTCACTAGATCTGGACTATTTTGTCAAAGTTGGCAACTGAATTATTAACTAGCGAGCACGCTTAGTATTCTGTGCGGCCCCACATAACGTATGTCGGTCTCTGGCTGTATTTGTACACTTTGGGTCCTCTGGCTTAGGGTCCTTAAGTAGTCCGTTTGACATTATAAGCCTTTAAATAGATAAGCGAACTTCTTAGTGGAGCAAGTTGGAGACGGTGACTAAGCTACGTATGGTAATAATGTTTGGAGGAGAAGGTTTAGACTTCCTGGAGTGCTAAGTAGGTAGGTGCCTTGCCTTAGTTTAAATTGCATTTAGATTCTGAGAGCTAGAATATAGACGGGTTATCTTTCGCTTCTTTACTGAATGCTCTATTTGTTGCAGTCGTTTTAACTTTTCAAGTCTGATAGTTAAAGTATTGTACAGGTCACTGCTGTCTAATATATTCAATTAATAGAAGAGATTCGATTGCTTCAGAATCTTTTCAAAGGCAGGCTCTTTGACTTTCCAAAACAGGAATACAAAGTATTGAAGCCAGAAACCGATCGTTTCGATTCCACATTTGATTTATTTTACACCAAACATCGATACAGGAATACATTAGGAAACAAGCGATGTAAATAAATCACGAAGACGCGTCTCAAAATAATTGAATATCTATTTACCCCGTTTTTGCCAACTCGACTCGATCCTTACTCAGCACAAAAGCGACGAAGAGGCTTCCCTTTACAATTTATATCTCAACTCCGGGTTTTTCGGTACATTTAATCAAGGAATTGCTCAAGCTAGACACGGTTCTATAAGACTTGAATAAAATTTGGTTGCAAGACAAGAACATTTAATCAAAGTCTATTTCAGACCAGTTTTATACTACTTGGTAGGTACTCTATTTAGGACAGATTATTGAGTAGTTACTAAGCATCCAAGTAGTAACTGTACACCTACTTTAGAACTGTAAGTAGAAGTATAGTTATTTTACAATTAGTGAGCTACTGCTGTCGTATTCAAACGAGAATTGTGCTAAAAAGTAAATTATGATGGAGGTCTTTCTTGATGTTAATCGACCACTGCGCCATGCTCTGGAGCAACAGATCCTGGGCGTCGGGGGTCACGTGGTGGCTCCCGGCCACCGTAGGCGCGGGCCTGTGGACGGCGAGTTATGGGCCAGCTCGCCGTCCGGCCGTCTTATGACGACAGGCCGTGTCGACGGCGCGTTCGTGTTCCACGTGCGCCTCAAAGAGATGTCAGCAAATAAGTAAGGGTCCGCAAGGACCGATGCTTGCCAGGGCTGCGGGACTGTTCGAAAGAGATACCGTGGCCCTGGAACACAAAGGGCAAAGAAGGAACATGGATGGGTTTTAGTCAGTACAAGTCTGACACTCCCTTCCGCTCCGCCCAGAGTGGGGGGGGTCATTTGATGATTTCCCATCCGGAAAAAAAAAAAAAAAAAAATGGGGGTCTTTCTTCATTTGAAACCGATTTTCTTAAAAAGGAGGAGGTTCTCAATTCGGTTGTATTTTTTTTTGTTTGATACCTCATAACTCCGTCATATCTAAACCGATTTTTTTTTAAGTGTGTGATATACTTCCCGATTGGCCCAATAGAAATTTCTTCAAAATCGGTTCAGTAATTTTGTTTTTTTTTGTCACATTAATTGCCACATCACGCGACGTCGCGTGAAGTGGCCTGTTATGTTATGGCCGTTCACGTGACGTCGCGTGAAGTGGTCTGTTATGTTATGGCCGTTCACGTGACGTCGCGTGAAGTGGCCTGTTATGCTATGGCCGTTCACGTGACGTCGCGTGAATGGCCTACAAAGGCAATTACGTACTTATTTAAGTATTTTTGGAAACAAAAAACTTTCTGCGAAAAAAAACCGACTTCAATGAAAGTCAATGAAACAAACAAAGTCACCGAGTTCCGAAAGTAAAGTTATTTTAGACATTTTTAGTGTTTTTTTGGAAGTCGGTTTTTTTCGCAGAAAGTTTTTTGTTTAAAAAAATACTTAAATAAGTACGTAATTGCCTTTGTAGGCCATTACATATGTAGCTGTTTAGTGACTGCCATAACATAAGATAAAGTTATCAATAAGTAGGTACCTACCTATTGACTATTAGGAAGTATGTCATCTCATCTGCCTAGCCTTTCCCAACTATGATGCGACATCTGGTTAGACTGGAAGCTGACCCCAACGCCTAAATACAAGTACTATACATGTGCGACTGCCTATCTGACTTATCTCCTTTGGGAACTATATAAATTGAATAAAGTAAATACATTATTATTTCAGTTTCAATTCCCTCAGTAACCACATGAGTAGTATAATTGGCCAGTATCAATATTTCCCCGCGTACTGCGGTACTGTTCAAAAACTAATTTCGAATTGAAATAAATTTCAATCGGAAACTGTACGCAGGTCCGGCTTCCTACTTTCCATTTATAAAACTGGAACAGAAATTATTATTGTAAATATTATGTAGGTATTAGGTATAGTCGGTCTCTTATTTATGTTAAACACTGTTTTAAGCTTTCACAGTTTATAACTAAACTTATATTGCCACTCACGGAAGATATCCCGTAAGTGACAATATAAGTTTCTTATTTATGTTCACCACATTCGACAATAATTTCCATAGCTAGGTCTCCATCTGACCAATGAGGTCAAGCTATTTTGAAATATATGACATTACCAGATTGTCAACCTATGTTTGGAATCAGCTATGCTAGCACCATTAGTTTCACAGTTGCCATTTCCATTGAAACATCACTAAGGACGAAATCATAGTGCTGCATGATTATTTTTGCGCTGACGCCGCCATCTTGATTTTTCAACATAATTTCCTCAGACAATTTCACAAATATTTACCGACAGCTCAATCCTGTCAATGTCATTCGAACGACAGAAGACCCATGCAGCCTTGTTTTATGTCTAACTGTTACATAGCCCAAAACACCTTGTTTTTTTAGGATATGCTTGTGATGTTCAACCTTAGGGTGGCAGCAATTTCTAAGACGACTGTACCTACTGTGGCCAAAGGTTATTTAACCATAAAGTTCGGTACGGGCCCCTTTGGGGGTTTGACACTCAAACCTCCGCTGGATTGGTGCCGGCCCCCGAAGGGGTCTAGCGTTTAAGTGATACGTCATCCTCATTATTTATGTAAATATTTAATATTCTGATTATCAAATAGTATAAGTGTGCGTTAATTAGGAGAGTTGGATAAAAAGTTCATATGTTTTCGTCATTAAAACTTCTGTATTTAGCGCGCAAGTTTCTTAATTTACCCTTTAAAAATCCAAGTGCATAAATACGGTCATCGCCAGTGCTGGCCGAGGCTAAAAATCATAAAAAATTGTGGTTTTTGGACATCCAAGCTTCAATATGTTGAGAATGATTAACTCATTATTAAATTATGTGACGAATTAATCCATAGTTCAATTTAAATAAGCAGTGGTAATGATGAATTTTAATATCTAAAGTCGAAGTTTCGCGCCAATCGTGCGTGTTTACATTTTTATTTTTCACATTAAATCACACAGACGCGTATAGATTCGATTACAAATATGACAAATATCATTCTAAATATTATAAACAACATGAGAATGCCCGGATCTTAGCGTAATATACTAATACGGGACCAATAACTCGTAATATTCATTACGACTCCTCGTATTTGTATTCTAAATTGACGACCATTTTTTTTTTTTTAATTATTCTGATGTGTGGTAGCGATTGTTTCAATCGATTCGTTTTTTATAAATTTCGATAATCGAGAAATTAAATTATGGAATTGAAAAAATCGATAGATGGAAATACAATAATATTTTTTTAAGCTTTATATTGGTAATTTTAATAGTTTTTCGTAAATTTTAGGTACTAAAACCGACACAACAAACAGCACAGACTGATCTATGGCTAAATTCGCGCCGTTTTTTTTCACATCAAAATTTAAATTATGAATGCATTCGCTGTTCAAATTTATATTGTATTTTACTAGATAATTTATTGTTATTTTTTATATTATTAAAATATGCTTTTATTTAACTTCCCTTGTTAGTAAGTATTGGTCAAATCTTGCAACTGAATTTCAAACCAGTTCACTTATACCGATTGAGCTGAAATTTTGCACACACCTTTTGTTCTGGTGACAATACACTTTTATGATAAACATTACTTAGTGCAGCCAGGATCGTCTCCTCACGAGAGAACTCCTCAACGGTTAATAGCGCGGACACGAAACTTTGTATACGCTTTTAATTTTGATAGATATAGATGATTTCTATCATGACCTCATCCTGCAGTCAAAATGTTCTTCTCACGAGGGAACTCCTCGTTAAATAGCACGGATCCAAAAATCTGTAGACACGTTCATATTTGATGGATAAACATGATTTTTATCATGACCTCATCCCGAAGACAGAATCGTCTTGTCACGAGGGAACTCCTCAATGGTTAATAGCCCAGATACGAAACTTTGATAGATACGCGTTCAATTTTGATCAATAAACATAATTTCTATCGTATTTGACCTACAGCCAGGAATGTCTTTTCATGAGGACACTCCTCTACGGCGAATAGCATAATATAATGATGCGGTATCAGAAATTTACAAAATACAACAAAACAAAAATTCCAAAATAAGATTATTTAATTAATAATTTTATTTGTCTATTGTTTGGTCGGTTGGATATAAAAGCCCAGGATCCTGGAAGGCATAGTAAAAATCTATTTGGTTCCCAAGATGAATTTAGTATGGTAAATTTATTTTGAGGTTAGATTCGTTATTGTGGTATTCACATTTACAAATAGGTACTTATTTTATCAGCCTGTTCTTTCTCACAGCGGGGCAAAGGCCTCCCTATGGCTTTCCAATTTTCTTTATCTTTTGCCTTCTCCAACTAATACCATTAATAGTCAATTTTTTTCGATACTTAATAATTTTGGTTTAGTAGCAACCAAACTATTTTTAAGTAAACTCTACTAATGCGAGTAGGGCTCTTGCCCTGAGGGTTCTGTCGCATAGCTATTCAAGGCTTAACTCAAGTGACATGGCCCAAGGCCTTTAATGGATATCCTGAACTTTGCAGTTGTAAGAAGAGTTTTTAGAGTTGACAGTGAACCGCTTTCAAAGAATAACTAATGTTTCTTCAGGATACGTCTTATGAATTGCCGATTGCGAAATAAAAGACATTAAGTTTGTCGGTCGTTGTCACCGAAGCAGGACCAAGAAACGATGGCGTGACGATTTGGACTCATTCTTGGCTGATTGACCAGAGAAGGCAAATCACCGACAGAGTTGGAAAGGATTAGAGGAGGTCTGCTCAGCAGTGAGAAAGAATTGGTTAAACAAAAAAAAAGTTTGTCCTAATCTAACACATAACCGACAAAACGCTAATAATCGATACACAATTTTGTAGGAATAAATATAATTTATCTTTTTCGGATCAAACCAATTTTTTTTTACTATGCCTACCATGATTCTTTATCCAATCTTCAGATATTACAAAACAAAATTCGCAATAAATGATAATAGTAAATTAAAACACTGAGGTATAAATTGAAATACGAACGCATTCCTAATTTAAATTTTGAAACAAAAAAAAAACGCAACCGTGTGTACTTATGTATGGTGCGGTAACGACCTCGGTCTTTATTCGTTTTTATTGTAGACTAAAGCTGATTACGCATCGATAAACTAGTGTGCTCAGTCCCTTAAGATCGGATATCACCCCCTTACGGGCACACAGTTGCTACTCAAAGGCCGGCCTAGTCTGTTCAGGCGGCTGTCTTCAAGTCGGGAGAGACGTTGTGTCGCTTTCACTTCCACGCAAATCAAGGCAATGACGTCATGACCACTAGTATGCGCTGAAGCGGACCGGAAGCGAGATGTCGAGTGTGTGTGAAGGTTTGTTTACCTGTGTCGTCTGTGTAGTTGCAGACGAGCAGCAACAGTAGCGGTACCGGTACTCCCAGAGCTTGGGTTCTTTGATTTGATTACCTCGTGTCTCGGAGCGCACGACCTATTGATCGCCACGGACGTTTACGGACGTTAAATCAAAAAGTGCTCACGACGCCTTGGACGGCATGGCATGTCGAAAATAACGCTTTTTTTAAAGCTCTTGGTGTAGAGAACACAGATTTTCGTTATTGACGTGGTGGTCAAAAGATTAAGCCATTGGTCCTGCACCTGATCTTCCTCCGGTCGTGTTGTATGGCCGTCCCATCGGACTATGACGGTGAGGGAGAGCGAGCATACATGGGCGTACTCATGGTATAATAATATACTTCGCCTGGTATTCTGTTCCCACGACGGCCCAAGACTACGTCACGATACACAGTGTTACCAGAATTCAATCATACACCGTGGCAACACATCGCAACTGATGACGTATTCTTGGGCCAATCACGTGACCCAGCTGTCACGGGAAGAGAATACCAGGCGAAGTATATTATTATACCATGGGGGCGTACTCAACATTTTTTAAGGTGTGCGGCAGAAGTAAATAAATTAAGTGAACAAAAAGCGTTTTATTTACTGACTGATACGTTTTATTGACTGCACTACACCTTATTTCAATAATAGCCTGCGAGGGTTCTGGCTAAATCTAGCTAAAATTTCGTTTTCAAATGTAGTTGTGCTTCCAGAACCCTCTTTCTATGCACACTCAACATACAGACGCCGACAAGACGGTTTTCTGTCATTGTTGACCTTAACCAAGTTTTTATTTGAATGTGAAAAATGTTAAAGTACCCAATGAATATTTAATTTTGTCATTATAATAATTTTGCCTAAAAATTCTTAGCTTCGGGTTAGAGAGCAGGGTGAGGCAAGGGCCCTACCCACCGTGGGTACGCCCATGAGAGCATACCTGTGTTTTGCGCACACGTTTTTGGACTATAATATTTACTACGTCGATGGCAAGTCTCCGCCATGACATTTAGGACGACTATTTATTTTACTAATGATTGAAATGTCATTGTTCAAGACCTCAGACTGGCTGGAAACGGATCGGTCCTCATTTCTGGGCTACACACGCGAGCAGCACTTCAGTCCAAGTACCTGGGAACTCGTGGAACAGCTGCATTCGGTGATATACGACAGCGAACTCGGAGACCAACCCGTGCGACGATACTTTGAACATTATGACACGCCGTTCGTTGGCGAGCGGAAAGCAAAATAATACTTAAGTAAATAAAATAAATGGTTTTTAGATATTTGTTGTGTATTTCAAAAAGTATACCGTTTACCCTAATCTTTTCATCACACGGACAGAGAATCCAGACTGCGTGGACGAAGGTAATCATTTAAATGATGATATGATTAATCAATAATCAAATCACATTCTCCACTAGTACCTACCTATCCGTATCTATTTGTACCTAAACCTATACAAGTTAGTACAAGTATATAGTATTATTTCGATAGTAAATTTTGGTCCTTGCAATCGTTAGGTTTAATTCTCCGCTGCGGGACTGTTCGAAAGAGACACCGTGGCTCTGGAACACAAAGGGCAAAGAAGGAACATGGATGGGTTTTAGTCAGTACAAGTCTGACACTCCCTTTCGCTCCGCCCAGAGTGGGGGGGGGGTCATTTGATGATTTCCCATCCAAAAAAAAAAAAAAAAATGGTTTAATTCTCTACATTATACGCGGCTATTTTGAATATATTTTTTGTCTGTATAGGGACTGATTTTTAAGCCAGGGCTTGCAGCACCACTACCGGTGTCCGTGGCCGCCTCGGCCTGACCACTTTCTATAGGATACCACTTTCTACAGATATCTGTAACCTGACTAAAGACTCTTAGGTCTCTATTTCGTTAAAAAGTTGAGCTTCTCACGTTCCAATGGGGGCTCCAGATTGAGTCATTCTTGATTAATTGTGACTTGAAGATTTTAAGTAGCTAGTTAGGATCTAATTTTACTAATAATTTTACTAATTGTACTTGGAGAAAGAATGTTTTTTATATATTGCATATATGCTTGTTAATTTTAGAAACACTACACTATGTTGTAATAGGTACCCACGTAATAAAATAAGCTTTTTATAAAGTTATTGGGACTTTAAAGTATAACATCCTTACTCGCCGAGCAGAGGTGGCCCAGTGGTGGCGGCCTCGACTTACGAGTAGTAAGTCGTGAGTTCGAACCCAGGCAGGCGCATTACTTTGAGTAATTTATTTCATCGCCACTGCTCTCAAAACGGTGAAGGAAAACATCGTGAGGAAACCGGCATGTATTAGGACCAAAAATTCGAAGACATATGACATCTACCAACCCGCACTGGGCCCGCGTGGTGGAGGCCGTGTCCCAGCTGTGGGAACATTATAGGTTGATTATGCTAACTCGCCAGTGGCTCCATCTGGTGAGCTCAAAAACGATAGCCTTCATTGAGTTGATTTAGTTAAATATTGTTTTTATTAAAGTATTAACAACACAACAAATTAACTAAAGACCACTGATCACTCAACAAGAGAACTATTCTTCCATTCATAGCCCCTACATGATTTAATTTATTTCATACTGGCAGCATCGTAGTAGGAGGTACAGTCAATGTTTACTGCAGAGGTTTTATCCGACCGCGTCGAGGGAGGTCTGAACAAAATTGGATTGTCACTTGCCGACAGTAGTCGTTGTCGGACACCTGCACTCCTTGAATACTGTACGAAACAGCCAGCCTTTTATGACGACATATTTTATTTAGAAACGGATTACTGGTCCGTAGGGATAAGCGGTGGTTGGATTTAATGTAGAATTGTTGTACGTTGTATAGGTACGTATTGTATAGCAGCGGGTCTATGTAGAGTGGCCGAGTGGCGGTGAGGATTTCAATTCAATTGAACAGAAACATGTTTTTTACGAATAAAAAATTAAAGCTCAAATAAAAAAAATATTTTGCGTAAAATGCAGGCAGGTGCTTTCTATAGTGATGAGATTCTATTTAATGAGACGGGGTGACGCTGACGTGAGTTATTGGAGTCCGGTGACGCAGCCGCCATCCTCTTAGAAAAAAAAATGTGACTGTAAGTGTGAGTCATTCATTCCGACTAAGAAAGAAAATAGAAAGAAAGAAAACATATTTATTTGGCCCATGCCACAAGTGCACACAACAAGCCCAAAAAACATATAAAAAAATTAAAAATCTTAAATTTATACAATAAAAATGTTAACACAAAACAATAAAAAAAGGAGTTAATATTGTGTGTCTCACGGCTGCGCCAAATAGGCCCAGTTCAGCAAACTGCCGAGCAGATAGTGCCCGATGCTGGTTTTCAACTGGACCTGAGATGGTGATGTGACGGACATAAAACAGTTTTGTTTCTAGTTAGGTATGTGTAGGTATGCACGAATAGGTACTTAAATAGAACTAAACTGTGTATAGTAATAAACTACGCTGGAATCCTTAGCCAGTTTTTTGTCCTTGTCCTGTCCAGTTTGATGGTCTGTACCAATACCTACCCTTAAATATGGCCCTCCTTTCTGATATATGTGGTAGCTATATTCATTAATTCAACATAAACTAATCAACATAGCATTAGGTAAGCCTTCAACAGAAAAATATGAAGGTCTCATTATCAACAAAACTTCTCCATTTAAGGCCGCAGCAGACTAAATACGTGCTTAATGGCCTGTAAGGTCTGTCACATGCGCATTCTACGTACACGCCACTCAGGCCACGGAGCTAGTCTGGCATCTTCCACAGAGATTTGTAATTACATACATTACAACCGGTGCGTACCTACAACAAGCCTTTGTTCTACTTCGGTGTTTATGAGTGACGTCGTAACGATGACGTTACAAATTCTATTGTACATAGTACTTACTGCGAAGCTATGCGACTATAAATCCTTTCTAATGATTCAATAGTTTCTGATTGTTCACCGTTTCAATTTATTTCCGCTTTTCTCCAAAATTTCCTGTGGTAACATTGTGAAAGACATTACCGTAAACTGCTGCAACTTTGCCGTAGTTTTATAGAAACATTGACATATTTCGAAAAATTACAATCAATTTTCACCCTTGTCAGGTTGGGGATAAAGCTTATATTAATGGTCATTGGCAGTGTACTTAGAACTATGATTACTCTGTTTCATTTTCGAAATATAACAGTCTTAATCACTAGGCAAAGTTGGGCCACAAAACTGTAACATTGCCTGCTTCAATTTTGACACTCTAAACAACTTAAGTACATCATTCCTGCACTTGAAGTTAACCCTTATTAATGGGACATAGGGATAAGAATTGCAAAACAGTCACTTTTTGCTTATACCACTAGAGACAATGCTAGGCAATGTTGTGTTCGACTTTGCTGTTAGTTTCATACTTTATTTGATATTGCTTAGGGTTGTCGCATACACTATGGAGTAAAACGACCTAAAATGTGTTTAATACTGTTTATTATATAAAACTGTATTTTAAAATGAAATTGTATTCTCATCAATTATAAAGAAAGAAATTAAATTGTATAACATCCAGTATTTGTTTTGGTTAGTATTAGTAAGTACTTATAAAAATAATCCACATTATAAATTTTTAACAAAAATCTATTATAAAAAGTTAGAGCTTAAAACTATTCTCATTGACATCACCTATTTAATGTTTGAGGTTTGGTTTGTTTGTACCTATAGTCTTTTTATCTCATTAAGGTTGGTAAATTATTCCACTTTCAACCATATAATCAGTCTTAAAAGTCACATGACCCGCCTTCATAAGATAAAAAATAGGTAGGTACTTAGAACCTACTACACATAGTACAAAATAATCAAATCAGGTATAAATCTTTATCAAAAATCTTAAAACAAACTTAAACATTGTCATTGGTGTTCTTTCGTGCCTATTTGTTTAGGTCTTACCTAGTTACAAAATAATCAAAATTGTAAATATAGAACAGTCGACCGTAAGTCAGTGACAATGTCTTACTATAAGCTGAGCTGTTCTGTGAGTATTGACACATGACATACCTATACTAGAGAGAGAGCTTATGTTGATTCTGTTAGCACAGTCAAGCGATAAAAGGGAAAGAAGCTAACTAGCGCCACTATCAATTACTTACTTCTATTCTAAACATAATATCACACTTTTTGGTTTCTTTAGTCTTTTGATTATTGTTACATTCAATGTAAAATGTTTTATAACGGATTAATAAATATTTGACATTGGAATTTTGCAGTCTATAATAAATTTTAATTCACCACGACGACCAACTAGGGGCTTAGGTAATTTTTTCTCAATATCGAGCAGTGTAATTACAGATATGTCATCGACTAGGGGCCATGAAAAAGATCCTTTTGAATTTTTTCTCAAATATTTCGTTGTGAATTCGTTATCTCTACAATCAATTATTTTACCCACATAATATTTGGCATTTTTGCTGTTCAAAAATTTAACCAGAACGTACCCTCCAGTTTCTAGTTTATCATTAGAAGACTTATCTTCTTCCATTGAAAACAAATCGCTGTCATGAACGCTCTCTGTGTCGCTATTAGAGGGTATAAATGGATCATCATCGGAATCATCGTGTAAAGAATATGATGACGATACTGACGAACTGCTAGAATCGTGATCGTTTTGCTTATTTGATGAATTTAAAACTATATTGGAAAGTATTTTTATTTGTTTTCTTTTTTCAGAAATGGTATTTATTTTATCAACAGGTGATTTACGGAACAAAAAGCGGTCTTTTGAAATGTGTAAGTTTTTGTCTACACTGGTGCTAGTACCAGGGAAAATAACAGAATTAACATTTGCCTCTAAGTCTTCATTGATTTCCGATAGTCTATTATTGGAATTCAATCTGAAATCATCTGTAGAAACAGATTCTCCTGGTCGTGTACATATTTTTTTGTTACGTCCTTTTGTAGTGTTGCTGGTAGACGGTGACCTGGAGTCCTTCAAAAAGTTTATGAAAGTTTCGTCGATGGTCGTTTGTGGTTCCCTGTTTTCTTTATATTCTGGAAGTTTTCTTAATACTGCTTCTGGTCGTAGGGGGTATATACCTGTTGCCTTGAACCCATTCTTGATTATTGCATCTGAATTCATTTTTATTGTATCAATTAATGTACGGAGTAATTCTGGGAATATTTGTTTGTTCAAGGAATTTGCCGATGGATGTCTGACTTTCCAATCTAGTAAAATATTTTTCCATGCTCTTTTTAACGGTCTAAAAAAAGAAACGTCCAGGGGTTGAGTATCGTGCGTTGAGTTCGGGGGTAAAAAAACAAATCTTATATTGTTTTCCTGGCATTTAGCTATAATTTGTATACTCAAATGTGATGATAAATTATCTCCAATCAAAACTTTTGGTTCTCGATCTTTTTGTGCCCAGGGTAAAATCATATTATTAAACCAGTCTTCGAAACAGTCGGTATCAAACCATCCGGACTTTGTTTTATTAAATCTTGAACCTGGCGGCCCACCTTCGCACCAATTGGTCCATAAATGCACAGATTTATATACTATATACGGCGGAATAAGTTCTCCTGAAGCTGTGGCAGCAAACATAATTGATATAGCAGTTTTAGAATTATTCAAAATTTTGTTTGGGTATTTGGTTCCTCTTTTAAAGATGCATTTTTGCGATCCTGGGTCATCTGATAAATTAGTCTCGTCATAGTTTACTATGTTATGTGGTTCAACATTCGCAAGACTTTTTTTAAGGTTTTCAAAATATTCCTCATATTCACTTACTGTTTTAGCAGCGCGTGAAGTTTTTATATTTTGTGTAGATCGCAATGTCAATCTCTCTTTGTGGCGACTAAGAAAATCTCGAACCCACCTTTCACCTGGTAATTTGTCGTTAAAAATCCAAGATTTATTATTATTAACTAAATAGTTGTGTACTATCATACGCAACTCAAGACGAGTCAGTGGACACCCATATTCTCCACAAAGTATTAGGGCATTTGCTATTTTTCTCTCGTCTTCTTCACTTATTCTAACCGGAGAACCAATTTTTTTCAAATGAACTAATTTAACTTTATTAGCAATAGTTCGCCGGGGGATCCCAAATTGCTTTTCAGCCTGGTAACTTGACAAATTTTTATTTTTTACGAGCTCTACAGCAACATTAAGAAGACTATCTTCATAATCTTTATACCGCCTGGACCCTGGCTTTCTTCTGTTTCTCATTTTTAATCTAAAAGAAAGAAACCACGACTGAAATATTAGGAATCATGCAGTTTATAGTAGCTGTTAGTGTAGCTGCTAAATGTGTCTCAACAGAGTGGTTACAACACATATGAAGTTCATTTTTAATGTAGGTACAAATGATAAGCTTTGTTTTATAATGTTATGCAACATGCATTTCATACCAACAGCAAAACCATTACCAAAATTAAGATTTTAACTAACCCGACTACCTACCGGAAAAAACTACCCTATCTCACTCGAGATGATGTTTAACGATATCACAAAATCTAAATCAATTCAGCCGTTTAGAAGTTATGGTAATTAAAAAAGCCACAAACATACATATAACCACATCCACATATGAACGCGCTGAAAGCATTACTCTCCTTTTTTGAGCAGTTGTGTAATCAACGGTGCTAGCGACAGCCCTAGCTCAGGCAAAGTTGGGTATACAAGATCGAAATGATTGTGACAACTTTGCCGAAATATTTATAACTTTTTTATTTGTCACAATAAACGTTCAAAATTAATTCAGAATTATAGGATAACTTACAAGTAACATATACATATCGAAACTTTGTCGAAATTGTAAATATTTATGGACTTACCGAAAAAGTTTGTCGCGTAGCTTCGAAGCCGGCTATCACTCGTTGCGTTTGACAACTCGCTGTCATGTGGTTTTAAAGGAAACAAACATGGCGGCGGGTTTTTCGTGTTGCCAGGTAATGATTTAAATAACTACCAACAATTTGAAGTTGCTACAACCAATATTTAAAAAGATATTGGTAAATTCATATAATTGGCAAAGTTGGGTATGCGAGGCAATGTTACAGCGTTTTACGGTACCATATTTTACGTTGACATCAAGTAAATGAGGTTTAAGCCCTAAGTTTAGAGGTTAAAGCTAATAAATTGAATCTTACAGTCATGATCTAACGTAGCAATATAAATTTCTAATTTTGAAAACAAAAAACCGTTAACCAGCCGAAGTGGTCCCGCTTTTCGTGGGTTCCGTGACTTATTATGAGTAGGAGCGAGTTTGAGTTTTGGGTCGTTAGTCATCTTTAACTATACCAATCTTTACTACACCTTTTAAAATGAATTTTCTAAAACTTTAAATTAAAGTTAAAACCTCATCAACAACCGTTGTGTGCATCAAAAGAACAACGCGGTCACACAGACAGACACGGAAAATATGACATATCATCACGCCTGTTATCCCACGAACGTTAGGCAGAGGTGTATCTTATAGTACACTCGCATTTCGCCAGTTGTGTTTAAGTTCCATGTAACACATTTTTTTTTTGTTTAGTTTCGGGGTTGAAAATCCTCATGGATGTCCTCCGCCCTGGAGCGGACGGAGGGGTCTTTTAGACTCCAACTGACTAAAAACCACGGTGTTCCCTTCCTACTACTTCACGGCGCGGCTCTTCCCATGCGGCACACACTGCCAGCGTATGCCGCGCCGTTCGTCGATAATCGTCCTAGCCTTTTCTCAACTAATGTTGAGGTCGGCTTCCAGTGTAACTGGATGTAGCTGAATACCAGTATTTTACAAGGAGCAACTGCGCATCTGACGTCCACAACCCAGTTTGTACTGGGTTATACGATACCCCTTGGTAAGACTGGTTCTCAGACTTTCCTACCTACTAGACCTGTAACGACTGTCAAAGATCTACAATGAACACCGGGACCAACGGCTTAGCGTGCTTTCCAAGGCACGGAGGAAACTCTGTTTGTAATGGCCCATCCACGAACCAACCTAGACCAGCGAGCTTAACCTGAAGATCGACCTGAGCGGCTGTTACAATATAGCCACGTGCTCTTCAGCTTTTTGCCATCAAATTCTTGATGGAAAAACTCAATGATACTTTTCCCGACCGATATTTTAATAAACAAATTTGTTATTAAAATTTATTAATAATTTAATTTATTTTTTAATATTCTTGCGCCATCACATCTTTTAAGCTCATCGTGCTGTGCTGGCGCTGCCGCTGCGGCTGCAGAGAACCTCAAGCGGCGTAAATATAGAAACCTTTGTGGTAACTATATTTTCGAGCCGTTTGGGGTTGAAACTCTGGGGTCGTGGGGTCCGAGTGCTTATAGCCTGTTTAAGGAAATTTCGAAACGCCTAGTTGACGCTTCCCGTGACCCAAGGGCTGGCTTTTACTTTGACCAGAGGCTAAGTGTTGCCATACAACGTGGCAACGCCGCCAGTCTCTTGGGCACATTACCAGCTGACAGCGTTGAGGAGTTTTTTGATGCCCTTTTGTAGTTTATTGTTAGTTTATTTAATAGTTTTTAATTAATAATGTATTTAGTTAGTTTATTCAAATTATAATAAATAAATTCAGATACTAAATTTGTTATTGTTAAAAAACCTATCCATTTTGGACATTACTACCAAGTTTTACTTTAAAATGAATACCTGATCTTATAGACATTCTTTCAATGCTGCACACGTACACTTCGGTGGCGAGATGTACTTAGATGCGGCCAGCAGGATGCTTCGAGCTATATCCATTGAAATGTACCTGCAACCAAGTCTCGAGGGAAATGAAGCCATATTTCCCACTATTTCGAATAGAAAACCTACAATATTTTAGAGGAAATCAATGAAAGGTTCGCTGGTTTCTTTGTCTGCTCTAGAAGCAACCATAAATTAGATTTTTGAAACACTAGCCGAAAATATAATTATATCTACATCTGTGTAATTCACAAATCAGAGTTTATAGAACGCTTTAGAATCGTAGCCCGGAGCTATGCATAGACAACCCTAGACTCAGTCTGTGTAAGAATGGTCCTTAATCCATTGACTAACCGCATATATTCTACCTATATCTACTAGACGGTAGCATAAACCTTCAAAATCAATAACCTTCCAGAATATCCTTTGACAAATGACGTTCTAAACCCCGCCACAGTACAAATAAAACAGTACAGCAACGCGCTAAAACCTCACTAGATCTGGACTATTTTGTCAAAGTTGGCAACTGAATTATTAACTACCGAGCACGCTTAGTATTCTGTGCGGTCCCACGTAACGTATGTCGGTCTCTGGCTGTATTTGTACAGTTTGGGTTCTCTGGCTTAGGGTCCTTAAGTAGTCCGTTTGACATTATAAGCCTTTAAATAGATAAGCGAACTTCTTAGTGGAGCAAGTTGGAGACGGTGACTAAGCTACGTATGGTAATAATGTTTGGAGGAGAAGGTTTAGACTTCCTGGAGCGCTAAGTAGGTAGATGCCTTGCCTTAGTTTAAATTGCATTTAGATTCTGAGAGCTAGAATATAGACGGGTTATGTTTCGCTTCTTTACTGAATGCTCTATTTGTTGCAGTCGTTTTAACTTTTCAAGTCTGATAGTTAAAGTATTGTACAGGTCACTGCTGTCTCATATATTCAATTAATAGAAGAGATTCGATTGCTTCAGAATCTTTTCAAAGGCAGGCTCTTTGACTTTCCAAAACAGGAATACAAAGTATTGAAGCCAGAAACCGATCGTTTCGATTCCACATTTGATTTATTTTACACCAAACATCGATACAGGAATACATTAGGAAACTCGCGATGTAAATAAATCACGAAGACGCGTCTGAAAATAATTGAATATCTATTTACCCCGTTTTTGCCAACTCGACTCGATCCTTACTCAGCACAAAAGAGCGACGAAGAGGCTTCCCTTTACAATTTACATCTCAACTCCGGGTTTTTCGGTACATTTAATCAAGGAATTGCTCAAGCTAGACACGGTTCTATAAGACTTGAATAAAATTTGGTTGCAAGACAAGAAAATTTAATCAAAGTCTATTTCAGACCAGTTTTCTACTACTTGGTAGGTACTCTATTTAGGACAGATTATTGAGTAGTTACTAAGCATCCAAGTAGTAGTAGTAAGGACTCGTGGGTAGGTGTGAAAAAGTATAGACGTGTTTAAAAATCCGGAACTTTATTTTAAATTCAATTAATTCAAAATTCATTAAGTTTATATCTGTAATAAGTTAATAACAGTTATATAACTACTACTCACGTTTGTGCACGTTTATGTGACTTAGACAAGTTATTTTCACCACCTGCCAGCTGTTCAATTACTACACCACAGCACAAGTTTTCTAGCATTTCACATAATGTCACAATTTGCTGAAGTCCTGGCTGCACAAAAAGCCCTGGAGGAGAACTTTTTGAGGAAGATGGGTGAGCTTGAGGGTCAAATACAGTGCGCCGGGCCAGCCAAGGATACTGTGGCAAAGATAGCTGAGGAGTTTCGTGGTTTTCGGGAGCTTGTT
Source organism: Noctua janthe (assembly GCA_910589295.1). Taxonomy (NCBI): domain Eukaryota; kingdom Metazoa; phylum Arthropoda; class Insecta; order Lepidoptera; family Noctuidae; genus Noctua; species Noctua janthe. The sequence goes on along the minus strand of OU342559.1, from coordinate 13,493,902 downwards.
TTCTCCATGCTTGGGCTGCTGCGAAGCCAAATCAGTGAGTGTGCCAAGCAAATTGATGGCTTAGAGACCAGGCACCGGCGGAAAGCTTTGGTTTTCCAAGGTCTTGCTGAAGCGGAGAATGAAGACTGCACGGCTGTTATTTTGGATGTTTTAAACACCAAGCTAGCACTGAAGAATATCTCGGCACCTTCTATTAAAGCTTGTCACAGGCTGGGGGCCCTCAGCAAGGATCATCACAGGCCTATCCTCGTTAGGTTTGCCAGTGTAGACTTGAGGTCATCAGTGTGGAAGGCAAAGACAGGCTTGAAAGGCTCCAAAATGTCAGTGAAAGAATTCCTGACTAGGACCAGGCAATCTATCTTCGGCAAAGCACGGGAGCACTTCAGCATGCGGTCGTGTTGGACCCAAGACGGGGTTATCTTCATAAAGGCTCCTGACGGAAGTCGGCACAAGATAACTTCCTTTGATGAGCTGAAGCCCTTGGTAGCCCAGTACCCCAAGGCACCGGACGCGGCTCCTTCTACCAGTGGAAGAGGTGGCGGCGCTACTGGGAATCTGAAAACCATAACACGAAAATTATAGGTTTGAGTGTTGATGTTTTGATGTTTTTTCTTGATTGTTGTTTTAGATTCCAAATCTTTACTTACCAGTTTGTAGTTGTCCAGTCTAATAGTTATCTTCCTTATGTTTTGTACTCCAACTGTTTACTTTTCTACTTCTTTATTATTAAGAGGTGCATTGGTACTTAGATACCCTCAACTGTGTTTATTTTTCTAATATTAGTTTGAGTGATTGATTGATATTGTTATATGAATGTCAGCTGCGGCTTGTCAAATTGACGTTTAGAAATATTTAAGTGACAGTGACGTTCCAAATAAACGTTTCGAAATTTTGTTTCTGGTAAACTCACAGATTATTTGTTATCAGTTACGTTTCGTTCCAAGTACCATCACATAATTTGCAGTTGGGTGTGTCTCCTTCTTTTTCTATATTTAACTATTATTCTGATTCTGTTTTTGTTCTTTTGTGTCTGGGAACTACGGCTTTCACTTTTCCTTTGTATTTTGCTGTGTATATGTGCTATATTTTATGCTTATTTTACTACTTGCTACTAGTGTTGGTGTTAGCTGGCGGGTGGTGCGGAGTTGTGCACCTGTTGGTGATACTTAGTTTGTTTTTAGTAATAGCTTAATTGTTTTATATATTTATATATATATATATATATATATATATTTGTTACGTGTATATTTATGTCAAACAATGAAATTTTCTTATCCGCGGATGAATCTGCTGCTTCTTCAAGCGATGGAAGTTTTTGCTCGTTCAGTGATACTCTTGGTGAGTTTTTGCAACAAAAGTTTAATGATAAGTCTGATCGATTGTTGAACGTGTGTCATATTAATGCTCAAAGTGTTCCGAGCCACTATAGCGAGCTGTACGACGCCTTTAACAGCAGCAATGTACACGCCATCTTGATCTCTGAATCTTGGCTCAAACCACATCTCCTGTCCACTACTTATCCTCTTACTGGTTTCATTCTTATACGTAATGATAGGATTGGTAAGGGAGGGGGTGGTGTGGCCATATACCTCCGCAGTGACTTTCCTTATAAAATACTTGCCACTTCCTCTTCACAATATTCTGCTTCTGCTGAGTTTATTTTCCTTGAAGTCTGTGTCAAGGGAGCCAAAACTGTTATTGGTGTTGTTTACTGTCCTCCCACTGTTGATTACTTCACTGAATTCGAATCAGTACTTGAATCTTTGGGTTCAGAGTATGCACATCACATCATAATGGGCGACTTTAATACAAATCTCCTTTCCCGCAATGCCCCTCGGTCCTGTAAACTCCTCCAGCTTATCGAGTCGGTTAGTCTGCACGTGTTGCCGCTCCAGCCTACCCATCATAACGCTGTCGGTGATGACACCTGGCTCGATCTGATTCTTACCTCAAATCCTTCTCTTGTATCCTCCCATGGTCAACATGACGCTCCTGGCTTTTCTCACCATGACATGATTTTCCTCTCTTATATCCTGAAACCTCCCAAACCTAAACCTAGGGTTATGTACAGGCGTTGTTTTGCGCGGATGAATGTTGAGGAAATTAAGAAGGATGCATCTGTGACTGATTGGGAGCCTATGTTGGAAGCCTCTTTGGTTGACGATAAGGTTGCGATATTTAACGATGTTGTGATCAACCTCTACAATATTCATGCTCCCATCAAAAAAATTAAACTAAAACGTCCTCCTGCTCCATGGATGACAAGAGGGATACGGATGGCAATGCGACGTAGGGACCGGGCATTCCGTAAATTTAAGAGGGATCGTACTGACGAGAACTGGTCATTATACAAGGTTGCAAGGAATAGATGCAACCAGATGATACGCATCGGTAAACGCCGCCACATTTTAGATAATATAACTTCTTCCTCTTCTGCCGATATTTGGAAATTTCTTGGAACTCTGGGTATCGGCAAACCGCGACATTTAGACCTTCCAAACTCTATTGACCTGGATGAGCTTAACCGACATTTTTCTTCTGCTTCCTCCATGGATCGCTTAACCAAGCAACGAACTTTGTCCTTAATTTATGGTCTAACGCGCCCTAATATTAACCACTTTTGCTTCGTTCCAGCTGAACCGGGAGAGATCAAAAAGATCATCCTATCCATCAAGTCGAAAGCAGTGGGTTGTGATAATATCACCCGTGGTATGATCATAACTCTTTTGGATGAGCTCCTACCTGCGATTACCCACATTGTGAATTTTTCCCTTTTTACCGGAGCATTTCCTTCCCTGTGGCGCAAAGCCTATGTTTGTCCGCTACCCAAGGTCCCTAATCCCTGTCTTCCTGCCCATTTCCGTCCCATTTCGATCCTTCCCTTTCTATCTAAAGTGCTTGAGGCCTGTGTGCACAAGCAATTCTCCGATTTTGTCCATCGGAACTCGCTTATCAGCCCACTTCAATCTGGGTTCAGGCCTGGGCACAGCACTGTTTCCGCCCTTCTTAAAGTGACTGGCGATATTAGGGCAGGACTAGAAGACACCAAGGTAACGGTACTGGTGCTGGTCGATTTCTCAAATGCCTTCAATACCGTTAGTCACGACATCCTTTTAGCCATTTTATCCCATGTCATGGTCTCTCCCGGAGCACTGGAATGGTTCTCCTCTTACCTTCAGGAACGCCAGCAGTCAGTTCATGTTGGGAATTCCTCATCATGTTGGTGTGATTTGGAGACTGGTGTTCCTCAAGGCGGTATTCTTTCTCCTCTTCTGTTTTCTATTTTTATTAATCTCCTTACTTCTGAGCTTCAGTGTGCGTATCATCTGTATGCCGATGACTTGCAGTTGTACTGTCAGGGGAGGGTTGACGAAATTCGAGATCTGATCGACAATTTAAATCGGGACCTGATAGCAATAAATACCTGGTCCGATAAATTTGGTGTGGCAGTAAATCCTAATAAATGTCAGGCGATCATCATTGGCAGCTCTCGCAGTCTATGCAAGTTGAATGGTACAACCTTGCCACCAGTTCTTTTCGACGGTACGGTCGTTCCTTTTAGTACTGAGGTCAAGGATCTTGGCTTGCATATCGATAGCTCTATGAAATGGCATACTCAAGTTGCTCGTGTCAGTCAGAAGGTTACTGGTTCGTTGCGGGCTTTGTACCGCTTGAGAAACTTTTTACCCTCAAATACGAAAACAATGCTTGTACAGTCCTTAATTTTTCCTATCATCGATTACGGTGACGTGTGCTACTTTGACCTGAATGCGGATCTCCTCGACAAACTTGACCGTCTTCTAAATAACTGCATTCGGTTCGTTTTCAATTTGCGTAAATATGATCATGTCTCCGAACACCGGACTCTTCTTAAGTGGTTGCCCATACGTCAGCGTAGGGAGCAAAGGGCGCTTACCACCTTGTTTTCTTTTCTTGTTTCTCCCACTTCCCCTAGTTACCTTGCTCCCCACTTTCAGTATATTTGTGCCAACCATAATAGGAGCCTGCGATCATCGCAAAACCGTATGCTTCAATGTCCCTCTCACCGCACTGATTTCATTCACCGATCTTTCTTTGTCCAGTCTATTTCTCTGTGGAATGCGCTTCCCCAGGAAATCAGGATGGCAACCAATCGCTTATCTTTTAAAATTAAAGTTCGTGAGTACATTCGGAAGAAGCTGGCAGTTTCGTCACAACGATAATGTTTTCCCCATGGTTTGTGTTTTTATTTTGGTATATTCGTGGAAATGTTTATTTACATTAATTTAAATTTTGATATATATTTATAGTATTTGATATATATTTATAGTATTTTATATATCCTTGTAGTTAATCTTATTATTATTTAAAATTATTTTCAGATTTACACCTACCACTGCTTGTCTCTGCATCACCCAAAGGTTGACTGGTAGAAAATGCCTATGGCATTAAGTCCGCCTCTGTACTTATGTGCTTGAAGTGTTAAATAAATAAATAAATAAATAACTGTACACCTACATTAGAACTGCAAGTAGAAGTATAGTTATTTTACAATTAGTGAGCTACTGCTGTCGTATTCAAACGAGAATTGTGCTAAGTAAATTATGATGAGGGTCTCTCTTCATTTGAAACCGATTTTCTTAAAAAGGAGGACATTCTCAATTCGGTTATATTTTTTTTGTTTGATACCTCATAACTCCGTCATATCTAAACCGATTTTTTTTTTAAGTGTGTGATATACTTCCCGATTGGCCCAATAGAAATTTCTTCAAAATCGGTTCAGTAATTTTGTTTTTTTTTGTCACATTAATTGCCACATCACGTGACGTCGCGTGAAGTGGCCTGTTATGTTATGGCCGTTCACGTGACGTCGCGTGAAGTGGCCTGTTATGTTATGGCCGTTCACGTGACGTCGCGTGAATGGCCTACAAAGGCAATTACGTACTTATTTAAGTATTTTTGGTAACAAAAAACTTTCTGCGAAAAAAAACAGACTTCAATGAAAGTCAATGAAACAAACAAAGTCACCGAGTTCCGAAAGTAAAGTTATTTTAGACATTTTTAGTGTTTTTTTGGAAGTCGGTTTTTGGTGCTTGGGCGGAGCACCGCCGTGTCCTTGTAGCGGCGATTGGCGGCGGCGATCTCTCGCGTCAGGCCCTGGTTCAAGCCATGGTCCGGAGCGAGAGGGAACGGGAAGCCGTCACCTCCTTCTGCGAAGCAGTCATGCTAGTGAAGGAGGTGGCGGGACGTGAGAGGGAAAGAACCTCACGTCCCAGCCGCCGCGGGAGACGCCCTGGGCGTCGGGGGTCACGTGGTGGCTCCCGGCCACCGTAGGCGCGGGCCTGTGGTCGGCGAGTTATGGGCTAGCTCGCCGTCCGGCCGTCTTATGACGACAGGCCGTGTCGACGGCGCGTTCGTGTTCAAAGAGATGTCAGCAACCACGTAGGGGTCCGCATGGGCCGATGCCTGCCAGGGCTGCGGGACTGTTCGAAAGAGATACCGTGGCCCTGGAACACAAAGGGCAAAGAAGGAACATGGATGGGTTTTAGTCAGTACAAGTCTGACACTCCCTTCCGCTCCGCCCAGAGTGGGGGGGGGTCATTTGATGATTTCCCATAAAAAAAAAAAAAAAATGGCCTTTGTAGGCCATTACATATGTAGCTGTTTAGTGACTGCCATAACGTAAGATAAAGTTATCAATAAGTAGGTACCTACCTATTGACTATTAGGAAGTATGTCATCTCATCTGCCTAGCCTTTCCCAACTATGATGCGACATCCGGTTAGACTGGAAGTTGACCGCAACGCCTAAATACCAGGACTATACATGTGCTACTGCCTATCTGACTTATCTCCTTTGGGAACTATATAAATTGAATAAAGTAAATACATTATTATTTCAGTTTCAATTCCCTCAGTAACCACATGAGTAGTATAATTGGCCAGTATCAATATTTCCCCGCGTACTGTGGTACTGTTCAAAAACTAATTTCGAATTGAAATAAATTTCAATCGGAAACTGTACGAAGGTCCGGCTTCCTACTTTCCATTTATAAAACTGGAACAGAAATTATTATTGTAAATATTATGTAGGTATTAGGTATAGTCGGTCTCTTATTTATGTTAAACACTGTTTTAAGCTTTCACAGTTTATAACTAAACTTATATTGTCACTCACGGAAGATATCCCGTAAGTGACAATATAAGTTTCTTATTTATGTTGACCACATTCGACAATAATTTCCATAGCTAGGTCTCCATCTGACCAATGAGGTCAAGCTATTTTGAAATATATGACATTACCAGATTGTCAACCTATGTTTGGAATCAGCTATGCTAGCACCATTAGTTTCACAGTTGCCATTTCCATTGAAACATTACTAAGGACGAAATCATAGTGCTGCATGATTATTTTTGCGCTGACGCCGCCATCTTGATTTTTCAACATAATTTCCTCAGACAATTTCACAAATATTTACCGACAGCTCAATCCTGTCAATGTCATTCGAACGACAGAAGACCCATGCAGCCTAGTTTTATGTCTAACTGTTACATAGCCCAAAACACCTTGTTTTTTTAGGATATGCTTGTGATGATTTCAACCTTAGGGTGGCAGCAATTTCTAAGACGACTGTACCTACTGTGGCCAAAGGTTATTTAACCATAAAGTTCGGTACGGGCCCCTTTGGGGGTTTGACACTCAAACCTCCGCTGGATTGGTGCCGGCCCCCGAAGGGGTCTAGCGTTTAAGTGATACGTCATCCTCATTATTTATGTAAATATTTAATATTCTGATTATCAAATAGTATAAGTGTGCGTTAATTAGGAGAGTTGGATAAAAAGTTCATATGTTTTCGTCATTAAAACTTCTGTATTTAGCGCGCAAGTTTCTTAATTTACCCTTTAAAAATCCAAGTGCATAAATACGGTCATCGCCATTTTGACGTCAGTGCTGGCCGAGGCTAAAAATCATAAAAATTGTGGTTTTTGGACATCCAAGCTTCAATATGTTGAGAATGATTAACTCATTATTAAATTATGTGACGAATTAATCCATAGTTCAATTTAAATAAGCAGTGGTAATGATGAATTGAATGAAGTTTCGCGCCAATCGTGCGTGTTTACATTTTTATTTTTCACATTAAATCACACAGACGCGTATAGATTCGATTACAAATATGACAAATATCATTCTAAATATTATAAACAACATGAGAATGCCCGGATCTTAGCGTAATATACTAATACGGGACCAATAACTCGTAATATTCATTACGACTCCTCGTATTTGTATTCTAAATTGACGACCATTTTTTTTTTTTTAATTATTGTGATGTGTGGTAGCGATTGTTTCAATCGATTCGTTTTTTATAAATTTCGATAATCGAGAAATTAAATTATGGAATTGAAAAAATCGATAGATGGAAATTAAAATAATTTTGTTTTAAGCGTAAAATAGAATAAATAAATACAATAATATTTTTTTAAGCTTTATATTGGTAATTTTAATAGTTTTTCGTAAATTTTAGGTACTAAAACCGACACAACAAACAGCACAGACTGATCTATGGCTAAATTCGCGCCGTTTTTTTTTCACATCAAAATTTAAATTATGAATGCATTCGCTGTTCAAATTTATATTGTATTTTACTAGATAATTTATTGTTATTTTTTATATTATTAAAATATGCTTTTATTTAACTTCCCTTGTTAGTAAGTATTGGTCAAATCTTGCAACTGAATTTCAAACCAGTTCACTTATACCGATTGAGCTGAAATTTTGCACACACCTTTTGTTCTGGTGACAATACATTTTTATGATAAACATTACTTAGTGCAGCCAGGATCGTCTCCTCACGAGAGAACTCCTCACCGGTTAATAGCGCGGACACGAAACTTTGTATACGCTTTTAATTTTGATAGATATAGATGATTTCTATCATGACCTCATCCTGCAGTCAAAATGTTCTTCTCACGAGGGAACTCCTCGTTAAATAGCACGGATCCAAAAATCTGTAGACACGTTCATATTTGATGGATAAACATGATTTTTATCATGACCTCATCCCGAAGACAGAATCGTTTTGTCACGAGGGAACTCCTCAATGGTTAATAGCCCAGATACGAAACTTTGATAGATACGCGTTCAATTTTGATCAATAAACATAATTTCTATCGTATTTGACCTACAGCCAGGAATGTCTTTTCATGAGGACACTCCTCTACGGCGAATAGCATAATATAATGATGCGGTATCAGAAATTTACAAAATACAACAAAACAAAAATTCCAAAATAAGATTATTTTTTTTTAATTAATAATTTTATTTGTCTATTGTTTGGTCGGTTGGATATAAAAGCCCAGGATCTTGGAAGGCATAGTAAAAATCTATTTGGTTCCCAAGATGAATTTAGTATGGTAAATTTATTATGAGGTTGTGGTATTCACATTTACAAATAGGTACTTATTTTATCAGCCTGTTCTTTCTCACTGCGGGGCAAAGGCCTCCCTATGGCTTTCCAATTTTCTTTATCTTTTGCCTTCTCCAACTAATACCATTAATAGTCAATTTTTTTCGATACTTAATAATTTTGGTTTAGTAGCAACCAAACTATTTTTAAGTAAACTCTACTAATGCGAGTAGGGCTCTTGCCCTGAGGGTTCTGTCGCATAGCTATTCACGGCTTAACTCAAGTGACATGGCCCAAGGCTTTTAATGGATATCCTGAACTTTGCAGTTGTAAGAAGAGTTTTTAGAGTTGACAGTGAACCGCTTTCAAAGAATAACTAATGTTTCTTCAGGATACGTCTTATGAATTGCCGATTGCGAAATAAAAGACATTAAGTTTGTCGGTCGTTGTCACCGAAGCAGGACCAAGAAACGATGGCGTGACGATTTGGACTCATTCTTGGCTGATTGACCAGAGAAGGCAAATCACCGACAGAGTTGGAAAGGATTAGAGGAGGTCTGCTCAGCAGTGAGAAAGAATTGGTTAAACAAAAAAAAAGTTTGTCCTAATCTAACACATAACCGACAAAACGCTAATAATCGATACACAATTTTGTACGAATAAATATAATTTATCTTTTTCGGATCAAACCAATTTTTTTTTACTATGCCTACCATGATTCTTTATCCAATCTTCAGATATTACAAAACAAAATTCGCAATAAATGATAATAGTAAATTAAAACACTGAGGTATAAATTGAAATACGAACGCATTCCTAATTTAAATTTTGAAACAAAAAAAAAAACGCAACCGTGTGTACTTATGTACAATTGAAAATCAATAAATTTTCGGATTTTTTATTTGCTTGAATTGTGAAACTTTATTTCATGCCAAATCTCACGCTGCTACTTCAACGGAAAGTTAGGAGACCATCTATAAGTTTTTAAAAGAAAGGTAATCATCAGAATGTTTACTTAGAAGCAAGTTTTTTTTTGTGATTACACATTTCAGTGTTTCTTATCATTTATAAATCTCCTTCTCTTGAAGTCAACCAAAAGCATCGAATAATTACTAAATGAAATTATTTATAAATATAGCATAAAAAGATTAATTTTAAAATTATACCAAAGAGTTTTTATTCCATTTCAACTCTTTTTTTCCAAACTTGATTTCATTGCGAGTATCGATTAGCTTTATGCAACTTTATAATCGAATGATGAAACTTTGGATAACGAACAGCACTAGAGTTTTTAGTAATATTTGTCAAGACTTTGATCGTGTTTTTTCATGGAATTATGTATGAATAATGGTAAAAATAAGAACGCAGATAGAATGTAACTGTCTTTATTTTGCCCTTTCGAGTTTTTTTAGCAAACGAGAAAGTTGTCTAAGTACATTATTTCCAGTGCATCTATGTTACCTATTTTTTGGAAGGGTGTAGTGGTATGTAATTTACACGTATTTGGCAACGGACTGACGCCGTTTTACCGACATCAACACGTTATTGGAGATATTAACCACAAACTTATCGTATGAAACAGCTGCCGCGACATATTTTTCATAATAAAATCGAATACTGAAAGTTCACGAAAATTCTTGAAATTCATGACAATTCGCATCACCCCGCCGATTCAGCTGGTGTGTCATGTGTCAAAATCTTGTCGAGCATAGTGGTTAATTGACTTTAGATTTCCCGCCAAATTATCTAAAATTTTAGTTTCGATTGTTTTGAACTGTATACTAAGGCATTGTTGTTATTCATGAACACTTCACGTTTCTGAGACCTATGCTATCAAAGTTACAATATTCGCTATCAGTACAACTTCGATAGCTGATATTTCGGAAATGCGACGCTTTAGAATATTTTGTCTCATACACCACCTCTGGCTTAGTGTCGTATCTAACAAACTGGCGTATCTACACTGACATTACCTTCATAACATTATTTTGAACAAGATTGCTCTGATCGTTGTATCTGAGTTGTTTGCCGTTTACAAGATAATCACGTATTTTGTTTGGTGTATGTGAAAAAGGGGTTAAAAATATTCTCTCTACTTGTCATATCGACCTGTAATACAGCTGTTTTGGTGTTTCACTACCTACCACAAACACCAGCAATTCACAACCATGTAAATTGTAAACGCGACGTCAATACTTGTTTGGTTTGATGTCAGCTATTGATTCAGGTTTTATGCGTGGCTATATAAAATCAAAGTTGTTTTCATTTTATTCCATCGACCGATTACAACAGCCAGCGTGAGTAGACATTTAACTAGCCTTTCCTTAGATCGTTACTAGTTTTATGATATTCCTATTAATCTCAATTAGATCACAGAAGGCTCTTTTGAATGTCAATATTTCCAAAGAAAGATAATTCGTTTTAGTTTCCCATTCGCAAAGGTAGTTTCACATGGAGAAGTGTGAGCAAGACATACCATAGTTAGGTAATCTATACTTATACTTATACTATTATAAAGCTGCAGAGTTTGTTTGTTTGGTTGAACTCGCTAATCTCGGGAACTACTGGTTCGAATTGAAAAATTATTTTAGTGTTAGATAGTCCAATTATCTAGGAAGGCTATCGGCTATATAACACGCTATGACCAATATATAAAACAAGTCAAAAGCGGCGGGTGAGACCGCGGGGTACAGCTAGTCTTCTTTAAAATTATGAGGAAAGGCTAGTGGCGTTTAGCCATACAAACGTATTCCCTTGTTTTCTCCCTGGATTATAAAACTAGAGCAAATATAAGTAACTACCATGTCTATATGTTGCGGTTAATAAATAATTATAAATTTTAATAAATATTTTTATTTATTTTCTCTCACAATGGTTTTGTAGCACTTAACAGTTTTGAACTATATAAATGCACATTGTGAGAGCTGGTGTTGAAGTATATTTTAGAAAAAAACCTGTATTACAGGTCACCATCTTTCCATATTTAAAAAAAATATATTTTATAATAATAGATCCAATAATTCGGAGGAAATAAGCGATCAAGGTAATATCGCGGGTGATATGCAGTCAATGATACCGAATTTTCATTCGGTTGCTCTTCAAACGAACGCTTTACAAGAACCTAATTGGCTGTAAATAGCGTGATACTATAAAATTGGCTTTGATTCACTGCATGATTAATTTTGAATAAGTAGTTTGCTACTCATTAGTTAAATATTCACTGCTTTCGACGATAATACAAACACACAAACTTATTCAAATATTTTGCTCGTGGACTGTTTCAAAATGTCATACGAATAGTATGAATTGCTATACAAGTAAGAGTAGAGGAAGACCAAAGAAAAGATGAAGGGACTGTGTGAAGGATGACATGGTGACTGCTGAGATGACGAGTAATAGAGAAGTATGGAAGAATTAGACATGCTGCGCCGACTCCAAACAAAATGGAGAATGATGATTATTAAATGGTAATAGGCATTTTATATTCTTTAGATAAGAGATCGGTCTCTTTAGTCTAGGAAAAACAGGATATTGGATGGACTGAAAACACACGGTGACTCCTCATCACAACATCCTTAGCATTTTTGTACCTTCAAAAGTACTAAGCTTGGTGTACTTGCAGAATAATACAGCCTCCAACAGAAGTTATGTCCGGTGTACCCAGGGCTTTCAGATCCGCTATCAACCTCAGCCTGATAAATTAAGAGTGAACGTCAGAGATAGTTACACAAAAAGAACTCTAAATTAAATCATGACAAAAATACTGATCATATAAGAGTTTCTCTCTTCATACTATTTGAAAGTAAACAGATACCAATCTCCATGGACCACAAACCCCTGCTACTTTCGAAATTAAAACATTTTCCATCTGCAGATTAGCTAAAAAGGTATAAAACAGCTGCTTAAAGACGGTAAGATGGTGTCGGAGCCAACCTCCTCGCAATCGACGTAATGCATCTGAGTTGCTCCGCAGTGCTAACCACTTTGCTTCGGCTTATTTTTTTTATAAAGATGATAATATAAAAATAAAACTTCTGACTGGCAAAAATTTATTATTACCCAAAGCACGAGTTAAAATGAGCAAAGTGATACTTATTGTGCTTGCTGCAAACAATTAAATTAAAATGCTAGAGGATAATCGGTCTAAAAATCGACGTATTTACGATAAGTTAACACCGCGCTCGTGCTAGGGCATATGATCTTTCACAATAACGAAAATCGGTATGCCTGTGTAGAACTTAAGTTGCGGCAACTCCTCTCGGTACTTAAAATAAAAACCAAATGTAAAACAAACTACTATGTAGCCTCAGCCTTCAGCCTTTTCAGCCTTTTCATTATTCAACAATAATTCTCCTGAAACTCCTTGAAGAAACTCGTGGATCATAACTTACGAATGATTAAAAATCCACACAAACAAAACCTTGGAAGTTTGCCAGCGACTGTGGTTAGAAGCACGTGACAAATCTTAAGGTGTTAGGCGTTTATACTATGATATAGTGACCTTAAGTATTTATCTACAACATTATTTTTAGTATATGCGGAACCTGAATATGGTTTGTTCAGAATAAGTAACTGAATCGATTCCAATATTTTTTTATATTTTGTCCCAAAAATATTTAAAAAAGGCCACAAGTTGGACACCGAGCGATACTAAGTAACTATCGTAATCATTGAGGTACCTACTGCTAAATTATTATTACTAATGAGCTCAAGACGACGCTGACGAGGCGCGCGTGCGGGCGCACCGCGTTGTGACCACGTTTTTGTGCGGAAAACCAGGTAACAGAACAAGCTTGTGATTTTTCATGATACAGTTTTGAAATTTTGTACATAGATTCTTTACATAAAAATACTAGACACGTGTTTCAGGTTTCGCATATACTAAAACTAATGTTGTATACAATCTATACATAAATAAAATTGAAGTGTCTGTTTGTCACATCAAAATAACAGCTTTTTACTGAATGCATATGAAATTATATACGGCACTTATAACAAAAACACATTTTTATCCAAAACTGCACTTACCTAGCCATACGACACAGGTTTTTAAAAATACCGTATCAACAAGATTCAACCTTCATTATAATTTTTATTTGTATTTTTTCACCTTTCCCGTTCATTCGCATCATATAAATTCCAATTTTAATAGACTAAAACGGATTTCGTCGGCAATGTGACTTCCAATTAAATAAATTGGGTTGAAAAAGGATGTATGGTCGTTAATTCCGGTGCTACGGGCCTCGTCGGGCCGTATTGGAGAGGGATAAAATAATATTTGGTTAATAAAATCGTTGGGACCAATTTATTGAATGTTTTTTCTTAAATGATTCTGTAATTTTAAAGTGGTCTCATTTGTTTTGCTTTATTTGAAGGTGGGCACGTTTTTTTTTATTTATTTGACGAAAAGTTGTTAAAACATTTTTCCCCCCTTTTGGGGTCACCACAATCGGGTATAACCAAAGACGTAATATAAAGTTTGTACGTCATTGGTTAATTTGTGGAGCGCATACCAACGTGTTTACTCCAACTGACGTTGGAACAAAGTTTTTGGTTTTTAAAACTCAAAACTTAAAGCATTTATTTCAATTAGACCATCACAGGCAATTTTGAATGTCAAAAAAACAAAAAAAAAGCGAAGCTACAGTCACACTCACAAGGCATAATAACTTGAGAAATTACTGTAGTTGCACATTCCAAAGCGTAGATCTCTATGGAGAAGAATGGGCAAGAAACTCCATGGGACTCTTTTAAAACAAAATATTGTTACAAAATCTTGGTTACATCATGCATGTTGAAATAATACATAATGTGAGAACGATGTAGAAAGACGTGCACATTAAGAGCGTCCAGAGTAAAAGATTAAATCAACAATGAAAAAATAAAGTAATTAAAATAAACCGTGGCAGCTAAGAGATGACCAGTCCCGACTGACAGCGCCCGTTCACGAACATGACGCATGGATCAGCACCATTCAACGCCAACCATATTGAAGAGAACTAAATGACCCGACATACCCGCCACCATTAGCGAGACATTTGAGTGAGCATGACATTCTCTCAGCCACCAGGGCACATTCAAATCAATGAAAGATAACAAAATGTAAATTGTAACCTTACAGTACATATGCACTCACACATGTGACATGCAATTATAATTTTCACTTAAAAAAAAAAAGTCGTAAACCACCATAGTGTTCCGGTTTTTAAGCCTTATCGTCGCCTCTTCGCCATTTGTTTTGTTTCAGACCTTATCACATTTTGATCAGACCTTCAGTTCTCACACATAACATCCTGTCTGTAATCCCCGAAGGTTTAGGCACAGGTGTGTATCTAATCGTACAACCACATTTCACCAGTTATGTTGAAGTCCCTATGTAATAGTGAGCGAGCCTATTGCCATCAATCGGGCACAAATTCAGACTCCGTAGCTGCTACTGAGAAATTCCTGATGGATTAACCAAATAACACTTTGCCCAACCCGGGAATCGAACACGCATACACAACAAAATTTCCACGCGAACGAATTCGCGGGCAACAGCTAGTTATATTATAACGACTAAGAATTTTTAACATTCCTGAAATATAAAAGTGACTACGAAACTTAATTTATTGGTTAGTGAATTCAGCGTATTTTGTTTAGTCAATGTGTCATCACGAAATATTTTTATTTAATTATTTAGAGGGTAAGGAAGTAATAATAAATGGCAAAAATCAGCAACTCATTGATTCAAATCTATTACGAGAACAGCATTATCCGAAAACCTTGGAAATTCGCTAAAATAAGAATAAAAAATACGTTTATTTCGGACAAGCAACATCCACAGAGGGTTAGTAAAAGAAAAAAAAACTTATATTATTTTTCTCTAAAAGCTGGAAGTCCAATACATCGAACACTGCCAAAATCCAGCCTGCAGTCAGGCATTCAGATGTTCCATCCGTACGAAGGCAGACATAGCCACACAACACAAAAGGCTAGCCATTGTACAGCCCCATTCAATCGGCTGACAATAAATTCCAAATCAATACAATGTAACACCAAAGAGGTTTTTTCGTCCATTTAACAAATTCGAGTAATGGGACCAATTTTGTTAACCACAATAGCGAAATCGGGAATTTTGGTAATGTTTTTACGATTTAAAAGGATCTAAAAATACGTAATTCTGTTTCTTACTTGGTTTATGTTTGACTACACGTTATCAATTTTATTATGTTTTACCTTGGAGAAACTCGCAGTTATAAGTGGTATCAGGCATAATATACGGTAGGTATCCTTATCTGCCTAGCCTTTTCCCAACTATGTTGGGGTCGGCTTCCATTCTTACCGGATTCAGCTGAATACCAGTATATTACATGGAGTGACTGCCTATCTGACCTCCACAACCAGTTAGTACTGGGTAATACGATACTCCTTGGTATGACTGGTTGTCAGACTTTCGAGCCACTGACTACCTAAAACGACTGTCAAAGATCTTTAAATGACAACCTGGACCTAAGCCTTAACATGCTTTCCGAGGCACGAAGGAAACTCGGAATGTAATGGGAAACGCATTCACGGACCAACCTAGGCAAGCGCGGCTTAACCTGAAGATCGACCCGAGCGGCTGTTATTATTTAGCCACGAGCTCTTGTACGGTAGGTATTGTTCCTATTACCAAAGAATTATTTTACCGATTTGTTGACCTGTTACTTACCTAACGTTCTACTTCGATTGCATAACAAAGGGTTTTCTCCTCAACCAAATAAGTAAGAAAAGCACTGATGGCGCATTTAATAGTTTTATTTATGGACTAGCCGACACAGCTTCGCCCGGTAACGGATTTTCATAAAATTTTAAACCCCCAATTCACTCGCTTAGGAGTTGAATGTTCCAAAGTCCTTTTTTTAGGAGATGCCTATGTCATAATAGATATCTGTATGCCAATTTTCGCTCGACCCCATTGGTTTGAGCTGTGCGCTGATAGTCAGGACAAAGGATTTTAAAAGCATAGATAACATCATTATGATGTTATCAATATAACAATTTTATTTTCACCTAAACACATAAGAATGTTTGAAATATTCAATTTATCATTTTCTGTACACGCGTGTTTAAAATAGGTATCTATCTGGCATTTTTGCAGTTTTTGCGATAAAAACAAATTGTTCTGTGATAATCCTGAAAAAAGACATATAAAATGGTGACTTTAGTGTTCAGTAATAAAGTAATTATAGAACTCGCCAATAATGGTCGCAACGCGTGCAATTTTTGCTGTTTTGCTGCTCGCACTGGCACTCGACGGCGAAGAACTGAACCCGTTCTCCGATGAATTCATTAATTTGATCAATTCCAAGCAAACCTCTTGGAAAGCTGGCAGAAACTTTCCAGTGAATACACCTTTTTCATTCATCAAAAATCGACTGGGAGCCATAAAGGATAAAAACTTTGAAGAAATACCAATAGTGAAACATGACGCCGAGCTGATTGCAAGTCTTCCAGAGAGCTTCGACCCGAGGGATAAATGGCCGAACTGTCCCTCTTTGAACGAAATAAGAGACGAAGGCTCATGCCTTAGTGACTGGGCGTTAGGCGCTGTCGAAGTCATGACCGACCGGTACTGTATACACTCCAACGGACAGAATTTCCACTTCTCTGCAGAAGATCTTTTGAGCTGTTCAGACAGTGGTGACTGCAATGGAGGTTTCGCGTTTGGTGCTTGGTCTTACTGGAACTCCACGGGTATTGTGTCAGGAGGAAACTACAACTCGAATCAAGGTTGTAGACCGTACACGATAGCGCCTTGTGCACACTATGAGCATGGCAAATTACTGCCTTGTAAAGAGGAGACATATCCTACCCCGGAATGCGTCAAGTCTTGTGAGTGGGAGTACAACGTTGATTATGATAAAGATTTGCGGCGCGGCAAACATATTTATAGCGTATCTAGAGATGAAGCCCAAATAAAAGCTGAACTGTTTAAGAATGGACCCGTAGAGGCTCGCTTTATGGTATTTGATGATTTTCTACACTATAAAGAAGGGGTATACAAACATGTGAAAGGCAGTGTACGTTTCGGACAAGTTGTTAAAATGTTAGGCTGGGGAGTAGAGAACGGTGACAACTACTGGCTTGTGGCAAATTCTTGGAGTGCAGATTGGGGTGATAAGGGTTTCTTCAAAATACTACGTGGAGAAGACCACTGCGGTATAGAGAAGGAGATCGTAACTGGTATTCCACTAATAGAATGAATTCCTTGTAATGTTTGATTTTTAAGTGTCATTGTTTCTGTTTTTAAATTATGTTCGTTTCTCTGATTTTGTTTCCGTGTTTCTTGTTACAGTAGTCGAATAAGAGGCACTATTATCTTTGGCGAGTAAAAACGGTTTGTACAACCAATTTAAAGAATTTAATATAATTTTTCATCATTTATCATTTTATAAGTTTTCAACTATAATGGACACTATCACTTTCATTAAAACTAAAAACGGGATATTTACAATGTTTACTGTTTTATGTTTAGTATTCTGAGTTCCCGATATTTCGACGCTGTTGCACGCGCGCCTTAAAGAGATGTCAGCAACAATGTAGGGGTCCGCAAGGGCCGACGCCTGCCAGGGCTGCGGGCCTGTTCGAAAGAGATACCGCGGCCCCAAAAAGATATAGCGGCCCTGGAACACAAAGGGCAAACAAGGAACATGGATGGGTTTTAGTGAGTAGAAGTCTAACACTCCCTTCCGCTCCGCCCATGAACCCCCATCTGCGGAGATTGTCTTTGGTCCGCATGCCCTATCACCTGCGCACTTGATAATCTGCTTACTGCATCAGTGAGCAGGGTTCGCGTGGCTGAGTTTTGGGCTAAACAACAATTTTTGCCATCAAGACGCTGGGAAGATGCACCATGTACCTGCAATAACAAACAAAACAAATAATGTGTTAATTGCAATACAATACATTTCATATCATGTGACATTTTTACAAAAAATATATTAAAAGTATAAAAGAATTAGAATAAGAGGAGCTCGTGTCTAAATAATAACAGCAGCTCGGGTCGATCTTCAGGATAAGCTGCGCTTGCCTAGGGTGGTCGGTGGATGGGAACCATTCATTATTTACAGAGATTCCTCCGTGCCTTGAAATGCACGTTAAACCGTTGGTTCCGGCTGTCATTTGGAAAACTTTGACAGTCGTTGCAGGTACTCAAGTCTGATAGCTAGTCTTACTAAGGGGTATCGTATTACCCGGTACTAACTGGGTCGTGGAGGTCAGATAGGCAGTCGCTCCATGTAAAATCCTGGTAATCAGCTGAATCCGGTTAGACTGGAAGCCGACCCCAACATAGTTGGGAATAGGGTAGGCAGATCATGGTTAAAAAATAACTTAAATACGACCCTTATAATCCCGTAAGATTCACTCTTTTCACGAGTAACTGATAACATTCGTGACAATCTTTGCACTGGGAGGTGTGGACATAATCAGCCAACATTGTATCCACTACTGTGACGCACACAAGCCTCTATAGCTGTAGGAATTGACCGTAATACACATGTGGGACAAGTGCGAATAGGTGAGTATCTCATTTCTTTGAAATCTTCCGTTCTAGGACAAGATAGTTTCCTCAAGATGTTTTCTCTCATCTTTCAAAAGTAGTGCCTGTCTGGTTTCAAACCAACGACCTGCAGCTCGGTCGTTTCCAGTGGGTCATCACTTATCTATTCGACTCGATGCGACTTATCGAAGCATAAATCGAAAACTTAGGTACTTTTGAATCTACAGTTCAACCTTATTATAACAATTTCACACCGATTAAAAATCGAATTTCATTATTTGTATCGAGTCAACCCTGCATTAATATACCTACAAGCAAGGCTTTGGTAAAAGCATCACGTTTCGTTGATCGACGTCGGCCTCATATTGCGTCAGTCACGTCGGCCCAATAGGCCGTGATAGAGTTTCGGGACTCCTTCAATCTTCGGCCTCAGCCCAAGTTATGGCCTGGCGAGACGAAAATGGCCTGACGCCATATTTTTATTATATTTGGCGTATTGGTTACTTTGCCTTCTGCACAAGGCTTGTAAATCATTTTTGAAAGGCAAATAAAACTATGTCTGTTTTGTTTCTAAATACCGTCATCAATTTTCCGTCAGTCAGATTTGACTGACGTAAAATTGATGACGGTATTTAGAAACAAAACAGACATAAGGAAATCTCCTTAATCCTGAATACACATTTGAGAAATATTAAGCGATATTTTTACAAAACAAACACAAGCTGTCATTAATCAAAAGCGAAGTTAAACAAGTTGATCTAAACCTTTAAAAGATCAATAGATCTCCGAACGCTGAATTTCAAACCACGGTTTAAATGATGCTCAAACTTCGACACCCCATCCCGCTCCCCCGTCACACAATTAACTGAAGAGCGAGATGATAATTTATAGATTTGCCTCCAATTCAAATACTCCAGTCTAAACTTTGATCAACTTTAAATTGGTTTTAATTTAAACGTTGCCCATTTTACATGGAAAACATGGCGGATGCCCGAAGCGCGTATTTAGGCCAAAAATAAAAAAATATATTTTATTTGAATATGGCCATTATTGGCCATAATATTCTTGGTAACTACGCGTTGTAGAGATTATTTCCTGTAGGTACTAAAATAAAGAAAGCTCTGTAGACCCTCTATTCGAAAATCTTTTAAACGTGAAATTAACTTTAATGAAATTTTGGGAAACTTTAAGGATCACGTCCTTTCGGGATCACTTCATACTAAATATTTTAGACGAAAATTCTGATCGGATGAAAATTTTCAACAAAGTTTTGAGAGTTCCGAACTCGAGTTTGCTCCCCTTTTGTGTTAAAGAAGATACCTTATATCGACAACTTGTTTAAACATCATCAAGTAGTAAGAAACACATTTCACGAGGATTGAAAATATCTAACTCTCATCGAAACGGGAGTTGATCGTATCTATATGTCGGCAAAGGAGGCAGATTGGAACTGGAATCTTTACCGTTTTGTATTTTACTGGGCGTAGACGTGTTGTGGGCAAGAAGAAATAGTCTGTAGTTGATTTAAAGGCGCGTTTCCATTATGCAAGTGATTTGCATACTAGTTGCAAGTTGCATGCAAATTGTATAGTGGAAACAACAACTTGCAAACAAGTTGCAACTTGTATGCAATTAGGTTTAAACTTGTACGCACAATAATCAAGTCGGCACATTTGCACGCAAGTTGCAAGCGCATGCGGTCGTGCAAAGAGGATTACTTTGTTTATGACTTTATTACTTTGTAAAAATGACTGCTAAATGGGATACGGAGAAAACAATAATGTTTATTGAGGAATATCATAGACATGATTGTCTTTGGGAACCAAAAAACAATCTTTACAAAAATCGACTAACTTGTATACCACTAAAATCTTGTATGCAAGCTGCAAGTTGAACAAAATCGTGTTTCCAATTCAAATCACTTGCACACAAGTCTGACGTCATACATGTATGCAAACACTTGCATAATGGAAACGCGCCTTTAGATTATATTAGTAATTTATCAAAACGAAACGTTGGACAGTTTCTAGGCACTTGTTGGCCGCACGATGTCTGATGGTCAAGAGGGCTGCTCCACGCTGCTGTAGCGCCCTCGTCGAGTCGCACGAACGTCAGGCTAGACTCTGTCTAAGCGCGCCAACTGCACACTTGCGTTTCGTTGTCAATTGATACTCCGTACTAATGACCAGTGCTGCCAATAAAAAAATCTTGATTCCCCGCGTCAGTGTTGTCAATTCCCCGAAATTCTCCGCTTCTTTTTTATTCATTTCCCACAAAGTCCCAAAATTATATTTTTGGAACAAAAACGCTGTTTTATACAAAATTTGTTTAGTAAACTACTAACATTTTTGTAAAATCTATACCTTATAATCTTATTTCCTGCGGAACAAGGGCGGCTCTCAAGGAAACCGTATTGCACACCTCGACAAACTCAAAAAGGGTTCCGGTTAACTTATGCTGAACGTGCAACTTACCTGTTTTTTAACAGTAGCTGCACTTTTTAACCACTTTTCCATAATGTTATTGAAAATTTCAATCCTTCGCACCAATTTAAAAAATCGACAACCATGAACAATTAGTTAATGATGTAGAAATGGATGCGTTCAGAAATACAAAATCGTGGTCAACAGTTGAGCAGGCATTTGAGTGGTGTTGCCATTTTAAATTATGTTTGTAATGTCGAGCTGTTTCTGCTAAGTCCAAACGTGATTTTTTAGGTGTAAGCAATACAGGAAATAAAACAGTTTTACACCCACCGAAAAAATTGGCCTGATTCCCCGTAATTCCCCGATTTTTGTCATTCCCCATGCTCTCCCCGCGCTAACCCTTAATTCCCCGCAAATCGGGGATTTTCCCCGCTATTGGCAGCTCTGCTAATGACCCTTCCGATATATACGTCAAGTTCATATTCGTCATAAGGCATTTTCAGTATTGTCAAAGGAAAATTCTCCAAGCTTAAAAGTAAATATTATTTTTTTACGAATGTGTTCAATGTTTGACCACCATATAACTTTTATTTACCAGACACAGAAAAAATTATAATCAAATTAAATTAACTGTCTAGCCAACAATGTTTCAATTCTATTGTTTTAAACAAAACAAGCATTTTTCCGAACTAAAATTAGTGTGTTGTAGTTTTTTTTGTTGGTCAATTCGGTAACGGTAGCCCAAAAGTTATTTAACTGGGGTAAACTAAATTTGGTAATGAAGCTTAAATAATAAAAAAGGCTCGAATTTCACCTAAACGAGATGTCCATTTTTCTAATGGAGGTAGGTAAGACTTAGATAATTTATGAAGGTAGCTAAATTCTATACTGACCCACGTGGGAAGATATCTCCATCATCATCTTTCTGCAAAAAGACGTCCAACGCTGAATACAGACCTTTCCCTAGGCACCACCACGTCGACCTGTCTTCAACATTTCTTACATCCAGGACTCCCGCGACACAAGCCTGACCGCCGACTTAGACTGACAGCCCGAAAAACTTTATTTATTTCATAGTAATTTTATTATTTTATATGTATGTTCAGGCAAATAAAAAAAAATATATATGTATATATATATTACACGTGTTTGTCGGGCCATGAATGGATGTTCAATGTGATCATGCATTAAGTACACACCGATACCCTCCGCACCTCGGACTGCAGGTAAAGCAGCAGGTCCTGTCTGCCATTCTTTGATGTTATTAGTCATAAGCCCGAAATTATACTGTGTTACAGAAGTTCCGGAAGACGCTGCGTTGGAAGGCCTCCCACTAGGTTGACCGATGACCTGGTGAAGGTTGCAGGGATCCGCTGGATGCG
Organism: Noctua janthe; assembly: GCA_910589295.1. Classification (NCBI taxonomy): domain Eukaryota; kingdom Metazoa; phylum Arthropoda; class Insecta; order Lepidoptera; family Noctuidae; genus Noctua; species Noctua janthe. The sequence continues at coordinate 13,471,180 of OU342559.1, read as the reverse complement.
AGTCGCACGGGACCGGTCAATGTGGCGACACTTGGGGGAGGCCTATGTCCAGCAGTGGACGTCTTTCGGCTGAAATGATGAGGATGATGATTACAAAAGTTCTGTGTTTGAAGTCAGAGAGGCAGTCACTTTATACAAAACATTGGTATTCAGGTGCACCCGGTGAGACTGAGAGACGACCCGGGAAAAATCAGGATACAAAATTTACAGCATGATACGAAAGAAAGAAAAATCAGGTTTGTCCGAAATTTTCTCCGGAATACTTTTTTATAGATCTAGGAACCCTAATCGTGAATTAAATAAAAAAATCACCACCGTGCTTAGCTGGAAATTCGACCCGGCTTGTCGACGTTCATACATACCTCGATGGAACATGGCAACCTTTTGTGGTGATTTTCGCCCGAACAATGCATGCCCGATTGCTCAACACATCACACATCAGCACACACAATCAATAGATTCTAACATGAACTAAACTGAAAATACGAACTTGTATGAACATTATTAAAAAAATGCCAGGCCTGTTGCCTGTTGTCTCCAGGAGGTGTCCTGGCAACAATACATGCACTGCGCACAGGTGCCCCATTAGGTGGCCTTCAGTCTTGATAGAAACCATGCTCAGGAAACTATTGTCGGATCTTTTACAAGATCGCAAAGAAGTCATCTGTACGTTTTATGCATTTGAAAATGCTCCACATTTTTAAATAAAAACACACAAAAAACCTTCACAAAATCTTCTATAATTTCAGTCCATGAAAAGCAAAGTCACTTCGAAGCAATCAATCAATATGGCCACGTCAATTTTCAATTAAGCAAAAACAAAAAGTAAGGTGGGGACCGTCTTTACTTAAAAGAAATTGAAGGAACATTATAGCCACTGAAGACCCTCGTTTATAAGGTCCGAGAATAATAGTCATAATTTAATGTCACGTTGATATGAAAAGATGTAATGGGCTGTCTGACCGAGGCGTTAGTCATTGTACTAGCGGCGAAAGCGATTTGTGTATGGGTTAATAAAAACGTAAGGTGACGACCTCTATTTACGATACCGGGTAAAACTAGGTGAAGAGAGACGCAGGGGAGAATCGAGACAAAACTTTTAGGAGGAAAGGGATTTTAACGTTGAATTAATATGGTATGTTACCATTTTCTAGACTTTGTTGGTAACATACCATCATACATAATTTGACGGCACGGTTGGCGCGGTGGCTGAGCGATTGATTGCTGTGCTGCGTTTGGCGGGTTCGATTCCCGCACGGAACAAATATTTGTATGGCCTACAGGTAGTTGTTCCGGGTCTGGCTGTTAGTGTATGTGAGTTTAAATACAGGAGAAATTCCTAGTGTGGGGCAACGTTTTTAAAAATAAAAAAAAAGGAAAAAAAGAATTCATGGTTGCGGAAATTCTTCAGAAAAGTCAGGTGCGTGTACTACGCACAGACCTACGAATTTCACCAATAAAGTATGTCTAGGTTGTCTGAACTCTTAAAAATTTTATCGTGTGTACCGAAAGGTACCGTTTTTCACCTATGATGTAATAGGTGAAAAACGTGCTGGTATCTAGAATTAATGTGGGTAGCGTAGACTATGACTTAGCAATAATATGTCCTTTACACTGAACATATTATTATTATGAGATAGTGGTAGATAAAGTACGTAGTCGGTATTTATGAATTCTTGTGCTTAGGGTATTTAGATTGTTTTATTATGATCAAAATTGTAAATGTCCTGATGGCTCAGTAGTTAAGCCCTCGTCTCTCATGCGCATACCTTGTGGTTCCAAACCGAGTAAGTACCAATTCTTTATTCAATTCAGAATAAAGTACTTTCTTAGTTTAACTGTTCATCACAGACATTGGTGAGGGAAACATCATGAGGAGATCAATATATCTGAAAAGAGAGCTTTGCCCCGAAGTGGGACAGTTAGAATCTGGTATTTTTTTAAAATGTTTGAAGTACCTGCCTTTTAAGAAGAGTAATACCGCTCAAAATATATTGCTAAGATACTTATATTACCACTGTTCAAAGAAACATTGAATTAGGTAACCTTCATTTTGTTTCTTCTTCTTAGCGTTTCGATGGCAAAAATTTTAAATATGTTTACCCCAAAACTCAGCTACGCGTACCCCGCTCACTGATGCAGTAAATAAATCAGCAAGAGTGCAGGAGATAGGGCATGCCGGACAATATGGAAGGTGGGCCATTGTTTGTGGGGAGACGCCGCATAGGCACTTGAGATCTGAGCCGTCCATGAACCCCCATCTGCAGAGATTGTCTTTACTCCGGCAGACTTCGGTTCGAAGTCTGTTTAGAGATTTCCAAGTCGACCACAGCAACTCGTGTCCAGGTGGAAGGTTTTCTGATGGATCGTTGAAGTTGTCAGCGGGTTTAAACCGCTCCCGCCAGAGATTGCATCTTGCTGTGGAGGCGTTGAAATTGACTGGGCTAGCTGGGCCCATACACCCAAGAAAACTTTTATGACTTTTAATTTTGCTGACTAGTAACCGAAACAAAAATGGTACTATGATACCCAAAAATCCAAACAAATTGAACACAACGGGACACTTCTTTAAGTACAGGTACTTTCTTAATCAACAGTAACACCAATCATATTAGAGCCTTATCACACGGTTCAATAGAACAATTGAGATCTGAAGCTACTTCCAAAAGTTCCAAACTCAAAAGTAATAGGAGTGCGTGATGGAAACGGTTCCACGTTGATTATACGAGAGACATTGGACTTGTAACTTTTCCACTTACCATACTGTAGTCATTGATAAGGTGAAACGTGGGCTGAGGGCTTAACTTAAATCAGATTATAAGGGATGGTTTTAGTGGCAGGTTTAAGTTTAAGGAGATCTTGTGTAAGGTATAGCTTAATCAGCTTATGAGGAGCTCGTGGCTAAATAATTACAGCCGCTCGGGTCTATCTTTAGGTTAAACCGCGCTTGCCTAGGTTGGTCCGTGGACGGATGACCCCACATTATCGAGTTTCCTCCGTATCTCGGAATGCACGTTAAGCAGTTGGTTCCGGCTGTTATTTATAGATCATGGACAGTCGTTGCAGGTAGTCAGTGGCTCGAAAGTCTGACAACCAGTCTTAAAAAGGGGTATCGTATTACCCAGTACGAACTGGGTTGTGGAGGTCAAATTGGCAATCGCGTTGTTTGTAAGGAGAGAATACATCCACCTTTCATGAAATTCACAACTTAAGTTTCATTATTCCTATTATTTCTTCCTTTATTTATTTATATACAAATCAATTATATTTTTAAATATTCCTTAAAAAAAACATAAAAAAAAAACATTTAGAAATATAAAAAAAATTGTAGCCCACCGGTATCGGGAACAGGGTCCAAGCTACCGGCGGTCAGGGCTTATTCCTATATTTGTTCAGAAAATTATTGTGAAAAAAGCTGGATTATGGACTCGTGCCTTATTTGAATAAGGAGAGACCTTTGCCCCACAGTAAGAAAGCTAAAGGCTGGTAATATTATATTACTTACATGAAAATCTTTTTCATCCAAATAGCTTCTCAATTCATGTTCGAAAACTAAAAAACTTTTTTATGTCTCATCATAAAACTGAGATGAGAATATGATCAGTAATCGCTATTTTATACACCTCTACTTTGATTTTACTATCAAAAATTCCCGTGTAGAGTTGCCAAGGCCAAAAAACAAACGAGGGGGCTCCCGTAGCAATAAAATTATACTAACATCATCAAAACTTCGACAGTTGACAGTTAGACATTATGAGAGAAAAGTTGGAGTTTCAAAATAATGACTCATAACGATTTGACGATCTCGCTGGGAAATGCTTAAAGTGTTTATATGTATTTTGTAAACGTAGGTAGTTTAGTGCAGAGCAAAAAAACTTTTTGCAAAAGTGGAAGTCGGTAATTTTGTTTTTATTTATCAAAAAAAAAAAAAAGCATTTTTAGTTGACTAGACGAGCTTCCTCTTCTAAATAAAAAACCGGCCAAGTGCGAGTCGGACTCGCGTATGAAGGGTGCCATATCATTGTAATAGGGGAGTCCCCTTTAATTAATTTTTATTATACACATTCTGTGAAAATTTTAACTCTCTACCTATTACGGATCGTGAGATACAGCCCGCTGACAGACAAACGGACGGACGGACAGCGGAGGCTTAGTAACAGGGTCACATTGGTTATCCTTCGGGTACGGGACCCTAAAAAGAATCTCGTAAATCGAACCAGTAATCACGGAGTTATGACAAATAATTATAAAAAGAAAAAAAAATACATCCGAATTGAGCACCTAAAATACTTTTTAGAAGTCGGTTAATAAAAAGATGTGACAGAGGTATTATAATATTGTTGTATCTTCTAAAAAAATTAAATGAATTTTTAAACGCCTAATACTGTGATTACATAGATGCATAAATTCACTTTTTATTCAATGGCGATCGGCAAAACTAAAAAACGCAGATTTAAGCATCATCATCTGCCTAGCCTTTTCACAACTGTGTTGGGGTCGGCTTCCAGTCTAACCAGATGCAGCTGTATATCAGTATTTTACATGGAGCGATTGCCTATCTGACCTCCACAACCCAGTTAGCACGGGGTACAATACCCCTTAGTAAGACTGAACGTCAGACTTTCGGGCTACTGCAACGACCGTCCTAAAATGACAGCCGGGACCAACGGTTTAACGTGCTTTCGGAGGGACGGTGAAAACTCGGTATGTAGTGGGTGGTCACCCATCCACAGGCTAACCTACGCAAGCACGGCTTAGCCTGAACATCGACCCCAGTGGCTGTTATTATTTAGCCACGAGCTCCACTCAAACGTCAGATCTAAACATTTAGTTTTATACTAGCTTGTACCCGCGGTTTCACCTACGTGAAGTTCAGTAACTGTCCCACGAGATCATCTACCGGGATAAAAATTCTTCAGCAACTTCAACTCGTTTCTTATGTGTTATTAACTGTCTAAGTGCCATATTTCAGCCAAATCCGTTCAGCAGTTTTTGCGTGAAAGAGTAATAAACATCCATCCATCCATCCTAACAAACTTTCGCAATTTATAATATTAGTAAAAGTAATAAAAAAGTAAAGTAACAAGTAACATGTCACTGATAAAATAAATAAACTCTTGAGAATAAATAATTCTTTAAAAAAAAACTATCTGTCAAAACCTCGTATTCAAGAAAATGCTGAAATTCTGAAGTGCTGACAATCATTATTTACTAGGAGAGACTTAGGACACAATTTTAGTTTATCTAATTTCCCCCGGGGATCTTTACTTTCTTCAGGTAAAATGAAAATGTGCTGTATTTCAACCTAGACATGAAAATCTCGTTATAAGACACGTTTTTATTCGGTAGCAGCTTTTGAAATAGATTTTGTTATATATTTCAAAATTTAACTCAGCATAGCTTAAAAACTGTGTTCAGGGGGCCTGGGATGGCCGCTTTAGATGGATCATAATAGAATAATAACATGAATGACGTTACAATTCGTAAAACGGTCACAAAGTGACAATTCATAATATTAACTGCGTCTGCGACCATTTTACGAAATGTAACGTGATTTATATTGTTATCCTCGAGGCCTCCCACTAGGTGGACCGATGACCTGGTAAAGGTTGCGGGGATCCGCTGGATGCGAGACGCACGGGATCGGTCAATGTGGCGACAGTTGGGGGAGGCCTATGTCCAGCAGTGGACGTCTTTCGGCTGAAATGATGATGATGATGATGATATTATTATCCTGTTATGATTCTCCTAAAGCCGCCGTTTTAGGCCCTGATCTAATACAACGAATTTCTATGAAATTTTATTATCAAAAATATGCTACGATTATGTTACCTAGATCGATTCTCATTATATTCACTTTATTTCATGTCTGTCAAAATAACAGTCAGCTTTGTTACCGTTAAAATAGGATTGCGATTTGGGTGCTGTCCCCAACATGACGCTCAAAATCAGTGATCTTTATTGTCGGTACAATAAGGCTGCGTTTCTACCAGAGATGTGCGGGGATGTGCAGCGAGAGATGTGCATAAAAATAAGTTGAGTTGTTGGTTTGCTCTTGTCACTGGTTAAATAACTGTTACTTAAAAGAGTATATACTCCGGCTAGACGTACAGATGAAGTTACCTTCCATGTTTAAAAATAAACGGCTACTATTTCTGCCCTATTAGCTAGTATAAAATTAAACGTATTAAAATAGTACTAGGCCATTGTTAACACGCTCCTAAAAATAAAATACACGCTTTAAACACAAGCTTCGCATAAAATTGTAAAGACCATTACAATGGCGGCCATCATAAAATAATATTCAATTCCATTTTAATATACCATAACGTTATAAACCTTCAATAACTTTTAACGTATATAATATTCAGAAATTTTCATACAACAAGTTATCATAATGTGCGCCGAAGGCCAAAAGGATCGCAATAATTTCAGTAATTAAGTATTTCACAGTAGTAATCTTGTGAAATGGTCCAATAACACTTATGTAGGTACTGTGTACTTGTGTAGATGGCTATCGGGCGAAATAAATTCCGCAGTGCTATCTATGTAATTAACAGGCCTAGGTCCCTTAATATAGCTCGACCTTTCTGTCTTTTAAGTGCGTTACCCTACACCCAACGATAGTACACTTACGGCCAGATATATGGGTACAATAAAAAACTTATTTGAAATAAAAGAATATAGAGGTAATAAGCACGTATGCGTAAAAATAAAATCTAGTTAGGACGCTTGTCGTAAACATCAATTTTTTTTTGAGGTTTTCCTTGACATATCTTATATATTATGTACCGAATATTCTTCTTCTAGATATTTCAGAGTCAAGTATTTGAAGCTTGAAGTGTCCGATTACAGCGAAATAATAAGCCACTTACTAATAACCCATGTGTCCCTCACGATTCAGATTCCTATCCTTTATCCCTATTAACCTACTTTCGTGGCAAATTATTTGGGATGACATGCAACATTTTTTACAGGTCAGTGTATTTTTAAACAACGTTGGCTGGCATGGAAATATGTTCCATTTACATGGCCTAAGAAGCATAGAAATCTATTGGGTTAGTAAATGAACAATCTCAGCCTCTATCACGGTAAAATAACCGTCTCTTCAAAAATCTGCATGGTTTCACAATTTTAAAAGATTTGATCAATAAGACTGGGAATATGTTCCTTATTCTCCATTTCATTTAAGCACGAATTTCATGAGAGGGAGAGGGCTATGCTCGGAGTTTCCATGCGTGATCAAATGAAAAATGAGGACATCCGCAAGAGAACCAAGGTTACCGACGTGGTCCGAAGAATAGCCAAACTTAAGTAAGTGGGCAGGGCACATTGCTCGCAGAACGGATGGCCATCCGATGGGGCCGAAAAGTTCTGGAGTAGCGACCGCGAACCGGAAGACGTAGCGTTGGAAGTCCTCCCACTAGGTGGACCGATGACCTGGTAAAGGTTGCAGGGATCCACTGGATGCGAGACGCACGGGATCGGTCAATGTGGCGACACTTGGACGAAAGACGTCCACTGCTGGACATAGACCTCCCGCCTATGTCCAGCAGTGGACGTCTTTCGGCTGAAATGATGATGATGATCACGAATTTCATGTCCACCTGTTTATTTTGATGTGAACGCTTTCATATAAAATTACAAGTCTAGGTAGACTTGTAATTTTCATCTCCATTGATGTAGTTTAAAGGAATAGTTAAGAAATGCTAACAAAAAAACTAAACCACTAAAAAGGTGGCAATATTTCTCGGCCGCAAGTGTATATCTTAAAATAATAGCCGGCCAAAATTAAATACCCAGTATAGGCATTCAATGGCGTGAAGATTCGTGTTAATACTAGATTTTAATAAAGTACCGCATAGTTTTATTACCATGTGCAATAAATGTCAGCAAAATTGAAAATTTTATCAAAAGTAATGGCGTGACGTGAAATACGGGTATGTCTGGGTTTTCTTTGTTTAAAAGCCAGCCCTGAGGAATGGTGTTTGAAAGGCTTTTAGATGATACATAAATCTGTTGATTTAGGCTGTTTTGAGTGCCTAATATAATTATTTTTTGGATAAACTATGATACATAGGTACCTTTACAAAGAGCAAGTAAATGGATTATCTGAAACTGGAATATAACTTCAGGTATAAAACCTGAAACCCCAGATTTCAGGTTTGAAGTTGAGTTATTAAAATAGATTAAAACTGCTGAGTGCTAACAAGAATTTCACATGTACGCACAAAAAGTTTCGAAAACAAATTCTCAATGCTTCAGGAGTAGAAGATCCCCGCGGAAATTCAGGTTATCCGCAAGTACTTGAGAGTACTCACGTCCCGAATGGGTAAATTACTACTAGGCCTTGTAAATGAAACCGTTAGAAAAAGGCCGCGTCCAAAAAATCACGTTTTTATTTCTTTGACATTAGATAGTCCTGCTCATCCATATTGATAATCAGAGCTATTATTCTATGAGGCATGTGTGAGTTCACTCAGATAGGCAGTCGCTCCATGTAAAATACTGGTATGTAGCTGCATCCGGTTAGACTGGAAGCCGGCCACCGAAAAGGCTAAGCAGATGGTGATGATGTGTGAGTTCACTCTTTTCAGTACGCATTTTTTTGCGCGTTTAAAGTACTGTGATATCTAGTTTTATTCTTTGTCCTAACCAAATGTTCGCCATCAAAAACAAAGATCGCATCAACGCTTACCATCGGATGAGTTAACTAAAAAATTTCCAAACTTACGAGTACTGAATTTTACGAGGCAGTTACTGCTCATCATCACCAGCCTATAGCAGTCCTCTTTCTCGGCAACCTCTTTTGTTTTTACAAGTCACCTTGCAAAGATTGGCACCTCTCCGGCGGATCCGTTGAACCTGGTAGAAGTGCGGTCAAGGTCGTTTCTTGTGCAAAGTAGGAGTGCTTTTACTTAGTAGAAGAAGTAACTAGTGAACAACTTATGATTTTTTCCCTTAGATTAATCTTTCACACAAAAGTTGATTTTAGTTATCTTCATCATCATCTGCCTAGCTTTTTCCCATCTTCAACATTATTTTTATTATATGCCAAACCTGAATATAGTTTGTTCAGAATAAGTGACTGAATCGATTGCAATAATTTTTAAACCACGTTATATTTTGTCCCAAAAAATTTTAAAAAGGCTACAAGTTGGACACCGAGTGACACTAAGTATCCATTATTATCAATGAGCTGGAGGTGCGTGCGCGGGCGCGCCGCGTGGTGACCACGTTATTTTGCGGACAACCAGTTAACAGAACAAGCTTATAACTTTGTGATATTTCATGATAAAGTTTTGAAATTTTGTACATAGATTCTTTGCATAAAACTAGACACGTATTTCCGCTTTCGCATATACTAAAACTAATGTAGTATATTGGGGTCGGCTTCCAGTATGACCGGTTGCAGCTGAACACCAGCATTATACCTTACCCTACCTTATAATAATGATACTCATTATCCTGGCTAAATCCTTTTCTCATACATAAAAAGCATGAACATTGTCAACCACGTTTTCTCCAGACAGTGAGGACGCACTTTTGGCCATTCCTCCTCTTACGAGGTCGTTACACAATAATTACAACATCGATAAACTTAAGTCACATCCTCGGAAGCCTTATCTTGCCTTAATAATTTGATAGTGAGGGTCAGCTCCGGCAGGAGACCCTTATATGATCATGATATATTTTAGCTACGGAACGACCGAAGGACATCTTAATTAAATGCATAGGGGCGGAGGCTTTTATATTATGAGAAGATGGTTTGGAAAGCTACTTTTTGTCACTAGGGGGCGTTAAAAATCTCGGAGACTACCTATGGATAAACTAACCTTCTAATTGCTCTACTATTTTTGATACCATCATCATCTACCTAGCCTTTTCCCAACTATGTTGGGGTCGGCTTCCAGTCTAACTGGATGCAGCTGAATACCAGTGTTTTACATGGAGCGACTACCTATCTGACCTTCACAACCCAGTTAGTACTGGGTAATACGATACCACTTTCTAAAACTGGTTGTCAGACTTTTTGGGCCACTGACTACCTAACGACTGTCAAAGATCTACAAATGATACCCGCGACCAACGGCTTAACGTGCTTTCCGTGGCACCGAGGAAACTCGGTATGTATTGGGTGGTCACCCGTCCACAGACCAACTTAGGCAAGCACGGCTTAACCTAAAGATTGACCCGAGCGGCTGTTATTATTTAGCCACGAGCTCCTCCACCATATTTGATAACAATTTCTAGTAAATTAAAAAACGAAGGCTGAAACTGTCTAGCTGCCACGTTTAGACAAATAGACCTGCTTAAACCGAGTAACACAGAGCATCATATATAACAGAGTGATTTTCTATCAGTGTGAACGAATTGATATAAGTCACCGACAACCTCATTTCGGTTAAAAACGATTTTCGGTTGATTTTCAATGTTGTTGTAGGTATAGTATGATCACTTTAAGTGTGCAGTTAAGAAATTTCTCTCAGGCATGCTGGTTTCCTTCACCGAAGCAAGTGATAATTATACAATACGCACATGTATCCAAAAAAACAGAGGTACGTGCCTTGGATTCGAACTCGAGACCTGTGATTTGACATTCCGACGGTCACACCACCTAGGCTATCACTACATTATAAACACAAAAAACTGAGAAACTATCGATGTCCAATTATAATACTTCAAACTAACACAAAAAATAACGTTATTCAGCAAAACGAAGAGCATACGATAGGAAATCTTTTTGTCGTCATCTACTTTAAGAGGAAAATTGGCAGGTATTGAATTTTCGTGCACGTGCTCGTACTATATAGGTCGTTTTTGTATATTATATGAGCTGGTATTATTGAATATTACCTACTTAAGTATGAACTTTGATATCATAATTTTTATCAGAGAGGGTATCTTTTCTGTAGTACTTTATGGTTTCTACGTTTCTATGAGAACGCGTCCTTAAATGGCGATATGGTGGCCTGTCACTATTTTCATAGGGTTTATTAAGAAACCAGTCTTGTCGTGCGATCTGTCATTGTGATTGAGTATCGTTGCCGCTGCGATTGGTAGTTTCATCGCCTTCGAAAAAATACCTTGACATACATAAATTAATATATGTAGGAAGAATGACACGGTTTTTACAAATTTCGTATACCACTACGATACTTTTTGTTTGTTTATTCTCGTCTGATATTTCTATGGTTAACTCTCACGCTGTTTATGCTGATATGATAATTTTATACAAACGTTCAAATCAATGGAAACTTGTTATACTTAATTGCCCTTTTATATGTAGACATATTACAACAGATTACTCGAATGTATTGGCTGTGAGTTTTCTTAACCTTTAGTTACTGATGTGGGTTTACTTTGACGTCAACGCTGACGTGGGGGCCTCATAGATATTTGTATTATATTATACATATACATATATGTATTATGTATTTATATATAAAATTCTCTAGGTTTTTTAGGGTTTAATAAATTAGCTTAAATTAATTATTTAAATTAATAAAATATAACTAAATTATTATTTAATTATATATTTATTTAAAAAAATATATAATTAAATTATAATATAGTTAATTTTAATTAAATTAGCTTAAATTAATTATTTAAATTAGTAAAAATAACTATATTATTATTTAATTATATATTTATTTTTAATTAATTATATTTAATTAATTAATTTTTATTTTTTATTAATTCTGGCTCTTCTACGCGGGCCCGGTGTGTGTAAGATTTCACATGTAATATTTGGTTCTACGACACGCTGGGTTGGCAATGGTCTGGTATTATAACTAAATAATCTCTAGCCAGACTCTTGTAAAACAATCTCAGTTATGTTCACAATCGCCGAACGATAACTGTTGGTTAAACTTTTGAGTGCGCAATCAGCGAAGTTGCTCCATTGTTGGAACTCAGCGATACGTTGTAGTAACGTTACACCTGGCTAACTAGTTCTAGCTAGTTTCTTATTAACTATACTATACTCGTAAGCGTGTAATTATGAATGTTTTGTTGTAATACAAGTTTTAGGGTCATCGAGCTTACAACTTACGACCTTCTTTTGTTTGACTCTTGAAGATAATGTACAGACGCCAGCATATCAAGCTATTACAATCCGTCAATTTTCTTTAATAGATTTCCAACTTTATCGCTAAAGTGTTAGGTTCAAAGTTGATTGGGAAAATTTGACAGTTTCGGGTAGCTTGATGTAGTGGCGTCTGTACGTGAAGTGACAAACGAAAAAGCGTTTATAAATAACAATCTCACATTTACAAGTATCCAGAACTTGGAAAACTATTAAAGAAAGTCATTGAACTATTAATAAACTATTGAACTATTAATAAAACAAAAACTGTTAATAAACTATTTGAACTATTAATTTATCCATACTGTCCAGTATGGATAAATTACTAACAGCTTTGCTACTCTTGGCGAGTAACGCGTCATTATCATAACTCTCCCGCTTTTATTCCAATTTTTTTTGAGGTTAGCGCAGCATGTTCTTCTTCCATAAAACATCGCACCTCTCGTTAAGCCATATCCTCTTCCACTGAATCTACCCATAATTTTTTTGGACTTAATCTTGTTTTATAACCGACCGTGTCAAAAATTATTAACAAAACTTAAGAAATTCCTATTCCCAAGTTAGATATCAAAATACCCAAAATGTTTTGCCCAAACAGCTCAACAACAAAACCTAATTGCGAGTAACCAGATTAAAGGTTTTGTTCGGTGGTTGTGCTAACCACGTGAGCAATTTACGGTCTAATTATCCTGTGTATCTCTCTCTTACTCGCTTGTTTTATGGATACCCCGCGGCAATACGTACTATTTTAGACTACCCGCACCAAGTATTTGCGGTAACACTCTTGGTAATTTAGTTACGAATATTGTTTAGTGGTTATAGAATTTACGAATTTTAGATTGGAAGTAAATATTTATTAAAGTAGAGTACACTAACTATACAACATTAGTTTTAGTATTTGCGAAACCTGAAACACGGGTCTAGTATTTTTATGTAAAGAACAAAATTTCAAAACTGTGTCATGAAAAATCACAAAGTTATATGCTTGTTCAGTTAACTAGTTGTCCCCACAAAAACGTGGTCACCACGCGGCGCGGCCGCGCGCACTCCTCCATCGTCGTCTTGAGCTCATTGATAATGAGAATTTGGGCGTAGGTACCTAAATGATTACGATAGATAATTATTGTCGCTCGGTGTCCAACTTGTAGCCTTTTTTCAATATTTTTGGGACAAAATATAACATGGGTAAAAATTATTGGAATCGATTCAGTTACTTATTCTGAACAAACCATATTCAGGTTTCACATATACTGAAAATAATTTATACATTATTATTTAAAAACTATTAAATAAACTAACAACAAACTATAAAAAGGGTATCGAAAAACTCCTCCTCAACGCTGTCAGCTGGTAATGTGCCCAAAAGATTGCAATTTTAGAATTGAAACGAAAACTGAAATGAAAGTTGTCAGAAAACTTTAGCTGAGACCAGATTCAACTAGCTTCCAGACGAAACATACCGCAGACACCTAGACAATCCTACGAAAGCTTATTTATTATCCATCACACTTCATATTTTAGGTACGTGTGAAAGTGACTTTGTCTATCTGTAACGTTTTCTCGCCTTAACGACAGGACGAATTTCTATGTTTGACGTGACCTGGGTTTGTGGTTTATTTCGTAATTACCTGTGACCCCGTGGTAATAAATCTGGCTACCACGCGGTTGACGCCGCATGCAATATCTAAATACTTATAAGCGTTGTGGGTTGACACCACCTTCTTTGTTATGTATTTAGGTTACTTATTTGGGGGTATGGAGAACAGGGTGTAAAGTTCTTCATCTCCCATAGAAAAAGGATGATCCTCCGACCAGACGGGTGTTATGTCTGGTGGGCTACTGCTCGACTGTTGTTGACGGGTTCTTCTGTATAGTCTAAGTCGCGAATAACTTTACTTGCGCGAGGTAGGATTTAGGCGTATTTCGCAGTTTAGTTCATCGTCTGTGTTATAGATGGCGCTGTAGTACTTTTTGTTCTATGTTGAAAGAAAGAAAGAAAGAAAGAAAGAAGAAAACGTATTTATTTGGCCCATGCCACAAGTGCACACAACAAGCCCAAAACAAAAATTAAAAATCTTAAATTTATACAATATTATTATAACTAGAAGACGGGATATTTACCATGTTTATTGTTTTCTTTGAGTTCCCGATATTTCGGCGCTGTTGCAAGCACCATGATCATATCCCGTCTTCTAGTTATAATAATTTTAGTGACCATGAAAGTTTAAAATCTTATACAATATAATGTTAAAACAAAACAACAAAAAAAAAAAGGTGATAATATTGTGTGTCTCACGGCTGCGCCAAATAGGCCCAGTTCAGCAAACTGCCGAGCAGATAGTGCCCGACGCTGGTTTTCAACTGGACCTGAGATGGTGATGTGACAGACATAAAACAGTTGCTTACTACTTTTTGTAGTGCCGCTTCACTGATTTTAGAAACAAAAATTTAATCTTTTCAGCGAAACTGTAGTGTAGCGTTGAGTAAAATATTAACACGGTAAGGTGAGTTGCTGTAAAATCTCACATACCTACATTCTTTTTTACGCCAACAGTACAGTTTATGTTTCCGGAAACTTCTCACAATATCTGAGTTTAGTACCCTGACAAAGTCTTCAAGTTCTTCTAACCAAGTACAGACGCCACCACATCAAGCTACTAAAAATAAAAATAAAATAAAAACTCGCCTTTATATAACTCTGGCCTTATAATACATAAACAAGTACAAGTACTTCTTAATACATTAACTTAAAACTAATGAACCAGGTCAGGCTGTCTTGTGACATAGGCTTCCTCTATTTCCCTCCACTTGTCCCTGTCCAGAGCAGTTCTTCGCCAACCATCATCCTCCCACCTTTTCACCTGTCTTCCTCTACGTCTTTTTCCATTTCTTGGGTACCATTCTGTGACTTTTTTAGTCCATTTTTCCGTCTTGGCTCTCATCATATGACCGGTCCATTTAGATTTGAGTGTTCTGGTTTTTACTCTAACGTCTGCCAGTTTAGGGATGTTCCTTATTTTCGTAGCTTTCCATTTATCTTGCAGTCTTAGATTCATCATGCTCCTACAATCTGCCAAATTTCTTTAATAGATTTTCAACTTTATCGCTAAACCACTAGGTTCAAGGTTAATTGGGAAAATTTGACAGTTCCGGGTAGCTTGATGTTCTGGCGTCTGTACATACCTACGTTACATGAAAACTACCAAAGTCCGTTTAGTTACTACGTCCAACGAAACTGTCTACAAAGTAAAGTAGGATTACATTGTAAATAAATACTTAGTTTGATGCCGTATAATCCTCAGAGGGAAATTAAAAACTTTTACCGCAGAGCTGAGTTTTAAAACTATAAAATTATTTGGTTTTGAAACGAGCATCTGGAGCAGTGTTGCTGGTTCGTCACTTTAATCTCTTAACATTGTTAAAGTACGTGTTTCTGGACGTCATTTGGTGGGGTATGTAATATATGGCATTAACACAGATAGTACAGTGAGTGATAGCAATTAGCTGACCCACCTTTGCATAAATCGTTGAGATTAAAAGATATATAAAATTCTATCGATACGTTTTCTAAAAAATCTCAACCATTTATGCCAGGGTGGTGCCAGCTAACTGCTATCACTCACTGTACCTATAATATCACTTAAAATAACGTTCACATGATATAATTTTAAAATGATATAACAACAAATAACCTAATTTCATGTGATCGAATGTTATATTTCTTAAAAAAAAAAAAATGTAACCTTCTTTTGCTCTAATAACATTGAGTATAACGTTCATTTCATATAATTTTTAATTTGTATAATACTCTTTTACATAGTTCAGTTGACCTAGTTTTCATATTTACTAATTATCAGCTAACATTCTGTAATGAACAAGTGAATATCAGGAAACATCACATTGTAATAACCTCATCTAACCCAAATGATTAACCAAAAATAGAGGGGACCTGGCGCTCGGTGGCCATTGCCGCGGCACGCGTAGCTGCAGCGCCAGAGTAACCCTTGAAATTTGAATTTTCTTAACTTTTTTCAATTTGCAAAAGCAACATAAAGCCTGATACTGATGTCAGGCTGTATGTTGAACAAAATATGATTCACCACCGAGTAACACGTATGTATTTACAATGAAACTTAAACGTACAACAACGAAAGTAAACATCAATAAAATAATGTTACTAAATATTGTAAATGAAAAATGAACTGTCAAAGAAAAAACCGGTATAAAATAGGTGCTTTACTAAAAATGTTCACTAATAATTTCCACGAAAAAATAAAAGACAAAAAACTCGGAATGCTCTATGGTTAATTCATCGATACGTTTTTAAATTCGCTCTCGTAGAGGAAAACAACGATTTTATGGCCCGTTTACCGATACTACCTATACAGTGAGGTGTTTTAGAGGTGCACACCGCTTGGTAATCCAATCTTTTATTTATTTATAACTTACGGGGAGCAGACAGTCGATGCCACCTAGACGACGACGAGCCGACTGTTACACCGAAGTTTCACGAATATTTGTAATGGTAAGCTTTACATTTTTTTGAAGTGCTTCAATGTAGCTCAAATGCGTCTTAGGTACTCGTATGTATACCTACATACTGTTAACAAAGCCAAAAGATCAGCATTCTCTTTTCCTTATTCCATTTATTTGAGGTCAACTTGCATGTTTACTTCTTCCAAAGACATAAAAAAAAAAAAAAATAGCCTTTATTTCTTACTACTATTCAAACTTAACATAAAAATAATCTAGTTTATAGTATTCTAGGTGCTTACGGTTACTTTATGTATAGATAAAATTAACTTATAATAGTAGTAGTCGCCTTTGCGGCGTAGGCCTCTCCTCTCGCATCCATTAGGGACCACATATTTTGTTAAAGATGTGTCTCCACGTTTTTGCGGACAACCAGGTAACAGAACAAGCTTATAACTTTGTGATTTTTTATGGTACAGTTTTGAAATTTAGTACATTGATCCTTTACATAAAAATACTAGACACGTGTTTCAGGTTTCGCATATACTAAAACTAGTGTAGTAAATACCGTAATTATTTATTATTCGAGATGAGTGTCATCCCACGATCATGGCGCTTGCAACAGCGTCGAAATATCGGGAGCTTACAATAATGGATAATCACGAAATCCCGTAAGTGACAGTATAAGTTTAGTCACTTAATTATTTTGAGCTTCCTTTATTCTTATAGCCATCCAGCAAAAAGATGATAATAACATTGTAAATATTATCAAGATGGCCGTCCGACTTCGGTGTCACAGTTACCCTCATATAAGTGAAGTACAATAACCAACGTTCCTTCCAATTGGAATCTGATGTAAAATGCATCGCCAATAGGTACCCGTTACCAACACGGCTTCGGAAAATGCTTTTGGATGGTTTCTTACGAGTTTGAGGGTATTAAATGTTAATAAGTTAATGTATTAAGTTAATAGAAACATACACGGTATAAAAATGTAAAAAATATTTGGGACCTCATTTTTTTATAGATGACGAATCTAGACCAGTCCAGTCGTCCAGTGTATAGATTTGAAGATTTTATCATCATCATCTTAGTATTAGGTCCTAGGCCCTTGTCTGATGTTATTTGGGGTCGACGCAACACTTTACACTGATCTTCCTCGTGTCTTTCTATTAGAAGTTTACGATGACATCGAAACTACGGCTTACCAACCTAATTAGCTGTACACTAGATCGTATAAGTGTAAGTGGTGTCCGCGTAGTATATTGAGCTGTCGGTCCGAGCAGCCCCGATAATAGCAGTGCTCGTTAACTCGCAGCCCTGTGTGTCTACATCATTTTTAACCGTCTTCACTCGGATCTAGTCTTTAGCAACGTGGAACCTACATGTTAAGGTGGAAGAACCAGAGTAGCCCGCGAAATTCAAATTTTCTTACGTTTCTGCAATTTGCAGGGTAGTGTCTGTTGAATAAGATATGATTCACGACCGTAACAAATATGGCTTTACAGAATTATAGTCATTAAACTCATCAATACAACTCTCTAAGTTCAAATAATCCCATTCAATGACTATTTGATGAAAAAGTCATTCAATGGGATTATTTGAACTTAGAGGGTTGTATTGATAAGTTTAATGATTATAATTCTGTAACAACATACGTGTGCTTCCACCTTAAGGCAAGCCCAAAGGGAATATATAGTTACTAGCGCTATACTGCGCTATAGGAGCCCACCATACAATGATGGAACACTCTTCTTGATCTTCACTTTTCAAGGAACTTTCCTACGGACCCTGTTCCTCACACCTCTTTAGGTTCCTCAATATCTTTCTAGAAGAGCATTTTACATCCTTATGTAACATATCCAGCTGCCAAAATAGCCAAAAACATAGATAAACAATTCAACAAAGTAAACATCCTACATGCGGTGACCAATACTCAAACACAAAATATTAACTTTGGCTAAAACGAGACAAATATTTGACCGGGCAACCAACAATTTTGACAAATGTTGAAAACAATATATAATATTAAATAACCCTTGTACAATACAATAAATATACTGTAGTTTGTGTTGGATCGGGTCGATCTTTAGGTTAAGCCGTGCTTGCCTAGGTTGGTCTGTGGATGGGTGACCACCGACTACATACCGAGTTTCCTCCGTGCCTCGGAAAGCACGTATAGCCGTTGGTCCCGGGTTTCATTTGTAGAACTTTGACAGTCGTTAAGTAGTCAGTGGCCCAAAAAGTCTAACAACCAGTCTTACCAAGGGGTATCGTATTACCCGGTACTAACTGGGTAATGGAGGTCAGGTAGGCAGTCGCTCCTTGTAAAATACTGGTATTCAGCTGCATCCGGTTAGATTGGAGGCCGACCCCAACTATGTTGGGAAAAGGCTATGCAGATGATGACTGCAGTTTCTGTTAGTTTTAGTGTACAGTCAGTACAATCTAAATACCAGTCGTTCCAAGGGTACCGTGGATTGTGGCCAGAAGCTGTTGTTCGAAGAAAAATACTGGTAACCAGTTGCTTTCGGTTCGACTGAAATCCAACCCCAACATTGATGAGAAAAGGCCATACGGATGATGTTTGTCGCCAAGTAATATTTGCCACGCGATTACATTAACCCTATCATTATTTATTTTTTTCGGATGGTAAATCATCAATTGACCCCCCTTCCCGCTCTGGGCCTAGCGGAAGGGAGTGTCAGATTTCTACTGACTTAAACCAACCCATGTTCCTTCTTTGCCCTTTGTGTTCCTGGGCCACGGTATCTCTTTCGAACAGTCCCGCAGCCTTGGCAGACATCGGCCCATGCGGACCCCTACTTGGTTGCTGACATCTCTTAGAGGCGCGCGTGGAACACGAACGCGCCGTCGACACGGCCTGTCGTCATAAGACGGCCGGACGGCGAGCTAGCCCATAACTGGCCGTCCACAGGCCTGATACTTGATTTATTGATTGATTGATAACTTTAGCGGCCATTGCTGTAACCTTTTACTATCCATAGTTGCCCATTAGCACTTGCAAACGTTTCATTAGTCAATCAAATTTTAATGTAAAGTAATAAAACCGAAGTAAAAATAGGGGCAGTAGAACTTCTTGTAGGTATACGATTTCTTATTTATTTTACTATTTATGTACACACAGGAAAATAACATTATAATATATGAGTACATAGATACTGCTTATTTCTTAAGAAATTTCTGCCAGCAGACCTGCAAAAGGAGAAATGAAAAAAAAAAAATTAGATAATAGTGTGTGATGAAAGGAAGAGATTAATGAATATATTATTATGTGCCTTACCTAACTTAACCTATAATACTAAATATAAACACATATATAAGGAAATATTAAAATATACTTATGTAAATACATTTTCTTTCAGAAAATTACTACAAACATTCCTATAATAAGTAGTTAACTAATTAGAGTCAAACAACAAATCAATATTATTTTTATACTCTTTCTTAATTCTACCTCCAACCGCCCACCATAACAAGATGAGATATAATATCCTCATTGGTTTCCTGCCGGAACTGCGGACAGATGGACCTCAGCCTCCCTTATTAATATTAACGGTGCTGTCCTATATACCGCGTTATGGTATGTACGGAACGTTGCGTCACAAATAATGGGACCCTATTAGTGTGGTCTTTCTCTTCGCAAATTAGTCCGCATGTACCTACGTGGAAAAGAAAATGTAATTTTGACTGTAATTTCGTTTAATTATTTATTTAAGGGATTTTAGAATATAATTATAGCACTCATCATCATCATTTCAGCCGAAAGACGTCCACTGCTGAACATAGGCCTCCCGTGCGTCTCGCATCCAGCGGATCCCTGCAACCTTTACCAGGTCATCGGTCCACCTAGTGGGAGGCCTTCCAACGTAACGTTTTCCAGTTCGCGGTCGCCACTCCAGAACTTTCCGGCCCCATCGGCTATCCGTTCTGCGAGCAATATGCCCTGCCCACTGCCACTTAAGCTTGGCTATTCTTCGGGCTACGTCGGTAACCTTGGTTCTCTAATTATAGCACTGTTACATCTTAATACAGGCTATTTCATAGTCTATCATGGAGAATAGCCCGTCACCCACCTGATTGCCAGAAATTTAAAATTACCTACTTTGTGAAATCTGTTACATATACTGCAATCTGTTTGTATTTAAATAAAGATTATATTATATTAAATATTACTTTTTGTATTTTATTTTGTTTTCAATTGGAGTGGATTCACCTAACTCAAGCATTTCCTTGCTTAAAAGGTAATCTTCAAATCATGTCTGTTAGGCTTTATATAATTGTAACAAACATTTTTTAAATTAAATATAAAAATTAACTGTATATTTTTCAATTTATATTTTTTAGTAAATTATAATCCTATTGAAATTGTTTTCATCATTATCTGCCTATCCTTTTCAAAAGTATGTTGGGGTCGGCTTCCAGTCTAACTAGATGCAGCTGATTACCAGTATTTTAGATGGAACGACTGCCTATCTGACCTCTACATCCTAGTTAGTACTGGGTAATATACGATACTCCTAGAAAGACTGGTTTTCAGACTCTCGGGCCACTGACTATCAAAGATCTACAAATGACAGCCGGGACCAACAGCTTAACGTGCTTTGTAATGGGTGGTCATCCATCCACGGACCAACCTAGGCAAATGCGGCTTAACGTGAAGGTCGACCCGAGCGGCTGTTATTATTTAGCCACAAGGTCCTCTGTTAACGGTATGATACTCCTGTGAAAATGATAAGAACACTGCCCAGGGAATCACACAATTGGCCTATTGCCAGCAACTGGGCAAAAATTCAGGCTCCGTGACTGCTACTGATAAATTCCTGATGGAAAAACGCAGTAACACTTCGCTCGACCCGGGAATCGAACCCAGGTCAGATTTAGCAATTGAGCTTGCGAGTTTGCGACGACTAGTATAATGAGGCAGTCACTGAAACATTTTCGATAAAACCATGATCAAAATTAATAAATTGTTTCTGGTCCCAAAATGCCCGCCCGCAGACATTCTAAGGTCGATAATAATAATTCTGAAAACGAACACGGCTCTACAGACACGTGTAGCCATTTCTTAAAATAGCAATCAAATTAAATACCGTTTAATAAAATAACGTACCAGAATGCTTAAAACAAAGAGTAACATTTAATACAGAACGCACAGTTGTATGGGTTAAAGTAATTACACAAGTTACCATACAAATGTCGAGTAAAATGATACTTTTACTTTACCTCACGTGCTTGTGTCCCCAGTCGCAACTCGAACTTTCAGTCGCCATTTTCATCCAGCTGCGGCAAAGCCTAAGAGTTATGTCATGACTAGCTTATACCCGCGGTTTCGCCCTTGTTGGGTTCGGTAATTGTCCCACGGGATCGTAGTCCCGTATAAAAAGGTGTTAATCCAGGTTATAAACTATCTGTATGCCAAATTTCATCTAGATCCTTTCCGTGTTTGTAGTTTTTGCGTAAAAGAGTAACAAACATCCATCCATACATTAATCCATCCTCACAAATTTCCGCATTTTAATAGTAGTAAGATTTTATTATATAACCGCCTTTTTGTGATTTTTTTGTTCGTACAGCTGAAGGCCCAAATTTTCTCGTGATTTTTAGTTATGTGAGAGCAGAATTTTAGAAATAAATGATTGAAAAGTTTTCCTTGGATTTGGAACTTGACTGTAGAATCTTACACAACACACAATATCACCCCTGTTTTACAGAGGGTAGGTAGTGCTGTACGCAGCTACAGCCACATTTCGCCAGTTATGTTGAAATATCTTCTACCAGTATCCCGTCTACACAACACCAATTGTTCATCAATCCAGGTTATAAAGTATCTCCTTGCCTAATTTCATGGAAATTTACTTAGCCGTTTTTACGTGATTTAGTTATAAACATCCGAACATACAACTTTCACTGTTATGTGCTCGGGTCCATCTTTTGGTTAAGCCGTGCTTGTCTAGGTTGGTCTGTGGATAGGTGACCACCCATTACATACCGAGTTTCCTCCTTGCCTCGGAAAGCACGTTAAGCCGTTGGTCCCGGGTGTCATTTGTAGATCTTTGACAGTCGTTAGGTAGTCAGTGGCCCAAAAAGTCTGACAACCAGTCTTACCAAGGGGTATCGTAACCCAGTACTAACTGGGTTGTGGAGGTCAGATAGGCAGTCGCATCTGGTTAGACTGGAAGCCGACCCCAACATAGTTGGGAAAAGGCTGGGCAGATGAGTTGACGATTTTTTACAACCTTATTACATGACAATTAACGACTATGGAACGTGTACGGATCTTTAAGAGCTCCATAATGTAATCATACCTAATCACCTATTACAACGTTCACAAGGTGGAACGAAGAGCCTTCTTGTGTTCAATCAAACATTTCTAAAGCCCTTTGTTTTGTCTTAACGTTGTAATATTTGCTTCCTTCCTTAATATGGTATGTTTTTCATGGAAAGCTCATTATTTGGTTGAACAAAGAATTCGACACAGTTGCAAATAAAATACGTCTTGTTTAAGATGGCTTGTAGCGATAAGGATTACTGGTGAAGTGTCCACTTCTCTTACTGTACCTACTATTATTGTGAAACTTCAAAATGTCTGATTGTAATTTATGCTTGTAGTGAACCACGTATAACATAACATTACGCCTAATGTAATCCCCGAAGGCTTAGGCAGAGGTGTACCTAACAGTACATCTACGTATCGCCAGCTATGTTTAAGTCCCATGTAATAGAGGCTTAGCCTATTGCCATCAAGCGGATCCAAATCTGGACTCTGTGACTGCTACTGGAATTCCTGATGGAAAAGCCAATAATACTTTGCCAGACCTGGGAATCGAACTCAGGACCTCATGCTTAGTAGTCACGCTTGTGACCGCTCAACCAATGAGGCAGTCAACTTCGTATAAAGAGTACTTATTCTATTCTGTCTGTCTGTTTGTCTGTTTTTTACCTTTCTACTCCTTTACTGGCTGCACGACTAGTATGTAGGTAGACTTGGTTTAGGAAATAGGATATTTTTCATCCCAGCTGTGGTATATTTTCGAATAACATGCAGGCGCGTCCGTAAGCAAAAGCAATGTTACCATAAAATCCATCTTAACTTCCAACCTTGTCTCTATAGCAGAAACTTGAAACACAAATGTATTTGTGCACTGTCTAAGATTTATGTTCCTCTTTGCACTGAGTGAACTCAGAGGGAAGCAGGGAGGGGGATGGAGCAGACTGGCACTTACTCGCTCAATTCAAAAATGAGGATGGAAACACTCGAGTTGTTATTACGCAAATGGCGACTGTAATCGGTATGAGACATTTTGTGTGTGTGGAAAGCTTTTTAAAACTGAGCATATGGAAAAATAGTAGGCATTTTTGGTGGTTGAAAACCGTGCCCTTGGGATTCTTCAAGTGCAAGAGTGAGGTAGACAGACGAATCATCATCATCTGCCCAGCCTTTTTCAACTATGTCGGGGTCGGCTTCCAGTCTAACCGGATGCACCTGAATACTATTTTACATGGAGCGACTGCCTGTCTAACCTCCACAACAATAAAAAACTTTCTGCGAAAAAAAACCGACTTCTAAACAAACACTAAAAAAGTCTAAAATAGCTTTACTTTCGGAAGTCGGTGACTTTGTTTGTTTCATTGACTTTTGACGAAATCATGGCGTTATGAAATAACAAACATAAAAAAAAAGAAAAAAAAATACAACCGGATTGAAAACCTAATATTTGAAGAAAATTGGTAAAAAAAAACAGTTATATAGGTAGGGACACAAGTGAAACTACTGACAGCTTAAAACACACTGTTTAATTCTTAGGGTAGAATAGGGTAGGAACGCAGCCCACGCACACATATACAATGTTCGCACACACGTCACATAAAGGGTGTAACAAGACCCTTAACGAAGGTGAAAGGTACTTGTTCTCCCTGTCATAGCGATGATATTTTTGTTTAAGACCATACCTGGGAACCGTCTACTTACGGATATATTGGGGGTTGACCCCCAATATATCTGTAATATATCCTAATATATCCGTGGTTCCCAGGTTTTTTAAATACATGTTTTTAATGTACTTTAAACACCTCCACGAACCCCGTACTATTTAATCCATCCATCAGCACAATGTTTTGAGTGCATTACATTGAGTCCTACCGTAAACAGTGATTTATAACCCCAAAAAAAAGTTCGTTTCCCAGCAATAATTTTTGCGTAAAGTTATTTAGTTTGATGTACAGACCGCTTGGTTGATGGCTTCGTGATGGGTCCGTTTACACCTTGCGTAACAAAAATAAAAAACAAAAATGAAGCCCTATCACAACATGGTGCTGTAACATTTAAAGATGTCATAGTGCTGATTTTCTTACAGGGCCCACCATTGGGCTATTACGCATCAAAAGCAGTTGGATACGTAGTAAACAGCGTGTAGTGATTGCACTAATATCTCCGAGAACCGTGTTGGCATCCATTATGCTATGCCTTAGAAATTAGATTTGATTGATCGAGCGTTTAATATAACGGTAGATGTTACAGCCACTGGACGCTTACAATTCATTGATATTGATTACAGTGACACAATGTTCCTTTGACATACCAAGTCTAGCCTATCCTGCTCTTGACTAAGAGCTGCACACAGAATGCGAATTGATCTGTAGGCTAATTCATGTGAAGGAACAATGCAGGATTCCTTGAGAATAGAGTTCATCATCTGCCTAGCCTTTGCCCAACTATATAGGGTTCGGCTTCCAGTCTAACCGGATGCAGCTGAATACCAGTATTTTACACATGGAGCGACAGCCTATCTGACCTCCACAACCCAGTTAGTACTGGGTAATACGAAACTCCTTGGTAAGACTGGTTGTCAGACTTTTTGGGCACTGACTGCCTAAGATCTACAAATGATAGCCGAGACTAACGGCTTAACTTGCTTTCCGAGGCACGGAGGAAACTCGGTATGTAATGGGCGGTCACTCATCCACAGACCAACCTAGGCAAGCACGGCTTAACCTAAAGATCGACCCGAGTGGCTGTTATTATTTAGCCACGAGCTCTAACTAAATCTATGTAAATTAAAATCTTTAAAATTGATAACACAAATTATTTGTGACTGTTATTTAATTTAAAATCTGTCAAATCAATCAATCCTAAAATAGATAAATCATATCTATATATAGATCCTTGAGAATAGAGTTAATCAAATCAAATATAAAAAAAGACAATTTTGTCGTATTTATTTATTTAACACTTCATCAAGCACAAAAGTACAGAGGACTTAATGCCATATGCATTTTCTACCTGTCAACCTTTGAATGATGCAGAGACAAGCAGTGGTAGGTGTATATCTGAAAATAATGAAATTTATTTATTAAAAAATTACAATTAACAACAACAACAACATTTTTTTTTTTTTTTTTTTTAATATTTTTTGAATGATGAATAAAATACATAACTCGACTATATTCGACTTGACTCGACGGTAGTGTTACAGATAACTTCCACTAGATTCCGTATGTTAAACATTTGTTTGTATTCGAGTTCACCTAAGGGGTCTAAAATAAATGGCCGGCCTAACTTCAGGCATTTTTTTTTTTTTAAGTTGCGGCCACGCATATAACCTATACTAATTGATAGTTTTGTATGATACAAAACGTTCTAAAGCGTCACGTTTCTGAGATATGAGCTATCAAAGTTAAAGTCCATTCACTGACATCTTCAGCACAACTTTGATTTGATTAGGCATGCATAAAACCTATATGAATCGATACAAACAAGTTTTAGTTTTAATGTGTATGAGACAAAATGTTCTAAAGTGTCACGTTTCCGAGGTATCGGTAGGTTTTATGAGTGGCCGCTATTTTGAAAATAAAATAAAATGGCGGCCAGCTGTGCCGTAGTGATGGGACAATGACATTAAAAATAGGATCTAATGTCAATATTTTTTTCAAACAGAATGACAAATTATGTTCACTTTTTTATTCATTTTCAATATGTACGTAGATTACCGAATATTCCGAATGTATAAAGTTTTAACCTTACATTTTTTACATGCCATTGGTATAATTGACGGTAGAATTCACACAAATCCTCATTCTTTCTATAACGGAGGTTACCAGGGTGTATGTTAGGCTAACACATGCGACAAAAAGAGTTCAAAGGATCTAGCTCTAAAGCGCAATGTAAACGTAACTTAAATTGAAAATCGTAATATTTTTATATTTTTAGTTTTAACAAAATTAATAAGTACAATTATAATAGGTCTCTCCTACAGATATAATTTAATGAACAAAGTCTGAAAACTAAGTAGGTAATTTATACGTGCGATTTTATTTTATTTTAAATCATTATCATATCGAAATAAAACCAGTCAGATACCTAAAAACAATTAAAACAAACATTAAATTATCGTAATTGTAAACAACAACATTCGAATTTTCTACTGAAACCTTTTCATCAATCACCCATGTTCCGACAGTTTTAATTATACCCAACAAATTGTAAATAATGATAAAAATTAACATGGACAAGAATATTTTAACAAACACACATAATTTATCATGAAGGCAGGCAGACACTACATAACACTACATGCTATAAGTTTTCACCAAG
Organism: Noctua janthe; assembly: GCA_910589295.1. NCBI lineage: Eukaryota > Metazoa > Arthropoda > Insecta > Lepidoptera > Noctuidae > Noctua > Noctua janthe. Next base: position 13,444,004 of record OU342559.1, on the reverse strand, counting down.
CGGAAAAATCCTTGCGCACTTTTTTGGTGTCACTGAATAAGGGACTTTAAAAAGAATACTTTTTATACATAAAATTGAAATTTTGTGTCACTTGTTTAATTTAGTATTTTACAATATTTTATTACCTTTGTATAGATTCTTTTTTACCGATTGTTTGTGAATGTGCGAACGGTTTTGTAGATTCCCAGGTGCTTGTTAACTTTTTATCTTGTTTTACATCTTTTGTGTAGTAAGCAACGAGTTATTGTCGGGCTTACGCTGTCCCCCATACTTAATTATAGATGCTGTAACCATGATAATATTGTAATTCCAAATAATTTGAAAAGAGTAACCATGGAGTTTCTTGCCGGTTCTTAGGAAACGACCAATCTGAACCGTGCACCTTTTTGTCGACGTTTCATAAGTGCCTACCTAGGCCTATGTTAAATAAAATATTTTGATTTTCTTTTTGGACACTCGTGCATCCTCGAGCACGCGCGATGAGACGCTACGTCCGTGATGAATTTTATACTTAAAAGGAATACGGATACAGTCGTTTATTCAGTGACATCAACCCTATGAAAACATTTTAGTAGATCACCGCCTATTCGCGTTTTCATGGAATTACATAAAAACCTGTAGTGTCGCTGTGGTCTGTCGTTGCGGCTAGGTTGTTTTGATTTGCGGTTTGCGGTTGCAGTTTCGGTTGCTTTCGGAATTATACAATGCCTTGCCAAATACTTGCTTATATTTCGTGGTTTTCTTTCGTACACAAACAAGCGACGCGCTTGTAAATAAGCTAGAAATGATCAGTCACTGTTCTAGAACGTTCTCTTTCGGTGTTTCCACTAACATTCGTCTTTTAAAACAACATTGAAATTGACTGCTTTTTCAGTCTACTTTAGATAGTGTGTCCAATGTCAAGTTTGAGGTCCTTGGTTCTATTCCCAAGCCGATCAAGGTAATAAAAACTCAATAACGAGTTTTTTGAACTTTTAAAAACAACTTGGATGTATTGTGATAGTCTCTGGCCTGGTTTTTTTTTTCAGATGGGAAATCATTAAATGACCCCCTCCCACACGCCTAACTAAAACCCATCCATGTTCCTTCTTTGCCTTTTGTGTTCCAGGACCACGGTATCTCTTTCGAACAGTCCTGCAGTCCTGGCAGGGTCTCAGCCCTAGCAGGCTCTGGCCTGGTTACATGACACTTGAGAAATTGCTGACAAAAACTAGATGCCCCACACACACTACCTGCCAACTCCTTTAAGGAAACAAGCGTGATGTAAAGTTACATAATAACATAACCAACATTATGTAACCAAAATGAACTTAAAGTTTGCCAACGTTGGTAGTACTTAATCAGTAGAACTGTCAAGCCATACGTGAAATACTCGCACGACTGAAATTCAGAATCTTCGTTCTCAATTTGACGGCAGACTTGTTTTGATAGATGAATGTGTTCCTGTGTGTTGTTTGGTGGTTTATTCAGTTTGACATGTTATGTAAAAGGCGGTTTGGTAATTTATTTATTTATGAACACATGAAATACAGTGTCTCAAGACGAAAGTCTATGACCAGTGTGTGTTGCCAGTGATTACATACGGAACCGAAACGTGGTCGCTCACAATGGGCCTCATCAGAAGGCTAAAAGTCACCCAAATAGCAATGGAGAGGGCTGTGCTCGGAGTTTCCTTGCGTGATCAAATCACAAATAAGGACATCCGCAAGAAAACCAAGGTGACCGACGTAGCCCGAATAATAGCCAAACTTAAGTGGCAGTGGGCAGGGCACATTGCTCGCAAAACGGATGGCTGATGGGGCTAAAAAGTTCTAAAGTAGCGACCGCGAACCGGAAGACGTAGCGTTGGAAGGCCTCCCACTAGGTAGACCGATGACCTGGTGAAGGTTGCAGGGATCCGCTGGATGCGAGTCGCACAAGACCGGTCAATGTGACGACACTTGGGGGAGGCCTATGTCCAGCAGTAGACGTCTTTCGGCTGAAATGATGATGATGATGACATAAAATACTTAGCAGGACCTTTGCATAGATAACATCTGCCCTGTAATACCCAAAGAGCTAGGTAGAGGTGTACCTGTAGTGACCCCACATTTAGTCAGATATATTTAGGTCCCATATAAAAGGGGCGAGCCTATTCTAGTCTTCAACCAAAATTCCTGGTGGGAAAATCCAATAATGCTTTTCTTGACATTACCTGTTGCGCTTGCGATCACTACCTATGTATTTATACCTAGTCATACACCTAATTCTATCTGTCTGTCTGTCGAGGCCATTTCAACGAATAATTTAAAATTACCGTATATGTGCTACGTTACATAACTACTTCAGATTAAGATTTTAAACTTTCATGGTCTCTCATTATCATTAACACAAGAAACAGAATATTTCCCATGTTAAAATCAGATTGTCGTGTTGTTGTTGTTTGTCGTTGTTGTTGGTTTTGATTGTGTTGTTGTTGTGGTTGTTGTTGGTTGATTGTGTTGTTTTGTTGATTGTCTTCAGATTGTTTTCAATCCAACACACGCCTACCACAAGTCGTTGCAGACCACTCAAATATATAAGGACATTGGCCCAAAGTCCCAACAATAAGCATAAGAAGTCCTAAAAATATCCTGAACTCGACGCAAACGAATAAAAATAATATTAATAAAATCGGTTTCCTTTGTCCTCGTTTAATGACCTGTACACAATTTAATCAGACCTTTCATCCTGACTAAGTACTAGATACAAACATACTGGCTTCTTTACTATTTTGAGTGGGAGTGATCTGCGAAAATCAGGGTTAGCATTAAGGGTTCCTATTTAATGTACGATCATGGAATGAAAATGCGCCAGGGTACCCCGCGCGATTCAAATTTTTCTTAAGTTTTTTTAGTTTTGCAATTTGCATGGCAGTGTCAGACTGTATCATCATCATCATCATCTGCCTAGCCTTTTCCCAACTATGTTGGGGTCGGCTTCCAATGTAACCGGATGCAGCTGAATACCAGTATTTTACATGGAGCGACTGCCTATCTGACCTCCACAACCTAGTTAGTACTGGGTAATACGGTACCCCTTGGTAAGACTGGTTGTCAGACTTTTTGGGCCACTGACTGCCTAACGACTGTCAAAGATCTAAAAATGACAGCCGGGACCAACGGCTTAAGGTGCTTTCCGAGGCACGGAGGAAACTCGGTATGTAATGGGCGTTAACCCATCCACAGACCAACCTAGTCAAGCACGGCCTGTCCTAAGCATCGACCCGAGCGGCTGTTTTTATTTAGCCACGAGCTCCTCAGTGTCAGACTGTATATTGAACAAAATATGATTCTCGACCCCCAGTCAAGCAGATGCCACACCGCTAGCTAGCGAGCGAGCGAGTCGGGCGAGCATCTTTTAATCCTTCGTTTCGGCATTTTCGGTAGTTCACGGTGTGAAATAAAGTACGAAAAAAGGTGAAACGATGCTTCGCTCGCTAGCTGGCGGTGTGGTCTACGCTTTAATCCCTAGTTAATCCCATTCAATGACTATTTCATGAAAAAGTCATTCAATGAGATTAAATGAACTTAGAGGATTGTATTGATGACTTAATGATTATAGCTCTGTAAAGCCATGTTTGTTACGGTCGCGAATCAAATTTTTATCAACATAAAACCTGACACTACCCTGCAAATTGAAGAAACGTAAGAAAATTTGAATTTCGCGGGCTACCCGGTGCTTCCACTTTAAGCGCCTTCTGGTAATTGTTATTTACACTTTGTTATTTTTCCAACTATGTTAATGACAGTTTCAAAATGTGACATGCACTCGTTATTTGGAAAAACAACCCATGAAAACCTCCTAACATGTTTGCTTCTTGATCGCACTTATCCGCGTGTAATTATTATAAAAATATTACTATTTAAATCGGATTTTATTAATAATTTCAACGGTTTTCATTTTTTTCACGGAACCCCTAATCTATTTTCTAAAATAAAAGCCTAGTTATTCTTTACAACATCAGCCAGCACCAGTAAAAGTCCCGTCAAAATCTATCCCGCCGTTTCAGATATTAGCCGGTACAAACAGACAGACAGACAGAAAGACAAAAAATAAAAAAATGTTTTTTATAAGTATCGTATATACCATCATATTATGTATTCAGTAAAAAGCTTTTATTTTTGACAGATACTTAAATTTTATTTGTCTAGATTTGAAGGAATACAGAACATTAAAAATTAACCTTCCACATCATGCCTAAAATAAAGATAAGGATAAAACACCTAGAAGTCTTACAAGCTATTCAAAATCAGAACTTCGGTCGAGTTATACTGACGCGAGTGCTCCCTCTAGGAGCGATATAAGGACTTCCTACTCTGGGGCGTAGTTTTATCGTAAGCTACCAACTTCGATTTTGTCGAGTGTTCCTAAGCGGCGCGGTGGATATGGAGTATTTGACAAAATTGCCTCCAGCGTTGTGTGGGCAAAATAAAATGGTTAATCTGTAATTTTTTTAAGTATTTTATTGATGCAAGCTTGAAATGATGAAGCTTGCAAGGAGCTCGTGGCTAAATAATAACAGCTGCTCGGATCGATCTTTAGGTTAAGCCGTGCTTACCTAGACCTTTGACAGTCGTTACAGGTAGTCAGTGGCCCAAAAAGTCTGACAACCAGTCTTACCAAGGGGTATCGTGTAACCTAGTACTAACTGGGTTGTGTAGGTCAGATAGGCAGTCGCTCCATGTAAAATACTGGTATTCAGCTGCGTCCGGTTAGACTGGAAGCCGACCCTAACATAGTTGGGAAAAGGCTAGGATGATGATGATTAATGCAAGCTTGAGAGTTCTGTGTAACATAGATTAATATGTCAAATTCTGTTATTTTGCGTTTTTGTAACCCTTATAAATATTTTGGCTGGCTGTACACTATTAAATACTCCCTTTATTTCGACGTCAGAATGGCTTATAACATTCGAATTCCGGGTGAGTATCTAAGTTTTGGCAAACGTTGTTACAGACAGATGATAGAAAAAAAAACTATTTAGAGATTTACAACTGAATGAAACAAAAAAAAAAAAACTGATCAAAATATCCATAAACAACGTTGGTTTTATTCCACCGCCACCATTATATTGGCGCCCAACGTGGGACTCGAACCCACGACCCTTAGATTAAGAGTCTAATGTTCTACCGACTGAGCTAGTATTTTGATCACTTAATTTTTTCGCAAGACATTACATTTTGAATCGATTTAAAAAGAATTTAATAATTAAAAACATTCAAAAATTCGATACGAAAGCCTTTTTTAAAACTAGATTAAAAAAGACGAAAACCAATTAATGTCACACGATCTGCCTTTAAAATAACTCCAAAAACATGAAATAAGGTGACGATAACAAAAGAAAATTGTTCCTTTCCTGAAAATAGGATACTTTCATGAAACTTTCTTAAATAAAGTAGATTAGAAACGATATTGCCTAGACGGCGTAAGTAGGTTCATGTTTTAAGGGATATTGTGTAAGTAATGTAGTCTTGGACATAGGTAGGTATTGCTGAATAGTAACAATAGTTATCATTCATCATCATCATCATTTCAGCCGAAAGACGTCCACTGCTGGACATAGGCCTCCCCCAAGTGTCGCCACATTGACCGATCCCGTGCGTCTCGCATCCAGCGGAACCCCGCAACCTTTACCAGGTCATCGGTCCACCTAGTGGGAGGCCTTCCAACGCGACGCGACAATAGTTATAATGATGTCCATTTAAGCAACGAATTCTGATCATATTTTTAATATTTTATACGCAAACCCTGCGTAGGGAACATAGCTGTTTTTGACATGGAAAGAAAAATTCCAGTGCGAGCAGGGTTTGAACCTGCGACCTTCCGATTCAGTACACCGGATGTCTTAACCAACTAGACCATCGCACCCCGCTCACAGTTCTCGAAATTTTCGTTCCATTAATAACGTCTTACGGTGACGTTAGCGCCATCTATTTAAGAAAGTATCGAACTAACTTAAACCAACACGTTGACATTGCAGTCAAATCAATGTTGTATAGAAGTCGCAATACCAAACTAATTTTTAATATTTTATACGCAAACCCTGCGTAGGGAACATAGCTGTTTTTGACATGGAAAGAAAAAAAAAAATTTCGAGAACTGTGAGCGGGGTGCGATGGTCTAGTTGGTTAAGACATCCGGTGTACTGAATCGGAAGGTCGCAGGTTCAAACCCTGCTCGCACTGGAATTTTTCTGATCATATTGTCTGCGATTTCTTGATATTAAGGACTAGTATTTTGTTTATGAAACTATTCATACTTAATTAAAGGGCTTTGAATTATTTAGCATGCCAATTATGGAGCGCAGAGGTGGCCCAGTGGTGGCGGCTCCGATTTACGAATCGCGGTTCGCGAAGTCGCGGCATTACTTTGTGTAATTTATTACATCACCACTGCTCTCAAAACGGTGAAGGAAAACATCGTGAGGAAACCGGCATGTCCTAGAACCAAAAATTCGAAGACATGTGACATCTACCAACCCGCACTGGGCCCGCGTGGTGGATTATAGCCCAATCCCTCTCATAGAGAGGAGGCTTGCGTCCCAGCAGTGGGAACATTATAGGCTGATTGATTATGCTATACAATTACGTAAAATACAATACATTCCCAATCAACAACTTTTAAACTGATCGATTTATTTTATAAATAAAAGGAAAGTAATAAAGACAACAAAATCGGGTCGAAACGATGCCATTTTTATCTTACAGAAATTGAGGTCAGAGGAGAATTTCCTATTTAAAAGTAGCTTAAAAATCAACACGGAAGCTGCTTCCCGACTTTTGTCACCAATAAAAAAGTTGACATATCGACGAGGTGAAAAATTAATGCTGTGCTGATTGGCAGCTTTATTCAGTACAGTTAAGGGTGATATTACAATGATAAATTACGCTCGGTTTGGTTTGCTGGTAGTAAAACAATAAGTCACATAGCAGTGAAAAATAGGAGTCTTAAGTCCGTACAAGTTTATTAAAGTAAAATTAAAGTTCAATAAAAACAGGATAAGTTTTGTCGTCACCTTTTGAACTGCTACATTAACTCAGATGTTGGCAGTTAGTATTTAAAAACCTAATAATTATCAGAATAATTGTACTGGGATCGGTCTATTATTACTGACAGGACTATTGTCGCCAATAAACCTGACATAGTAGTGATAGACCGATCAGCGCGCCGCGTAATGATAGTCGATGTTACCATCCCGCATGACGAGAACCTCGTGAAAGCTGAGAAAGAGAAACAAATAAAATATCTCGACTTGGCACACGAGGTTGTCGACATGTGGAATGTGAACACGGCTATCATTGTGCCGATCGTCGTGACGGCCAATGACCTTATAGCCAAGAGCCTCGACGACTATCTTTCGAGGCTCTCGTTAGGCGGTTGGATCAAGGGCCTGATTCAGAAGGCAGTACTCCTCGATATGGCTCGCATTGTGAGGAGGTTCCTGTCTCTGGAACCCTAACCACCGGTAGCTTGGACCCTGCTCCCGATACCGGCGGACCACCATTTTTTTATATTGTTTTATATTAGAATATTTAAAAATGTATTTAATATGTATAAAAATAAATAAAGGAAATCAGAATAATAATAGTGTCTGGCGAGATGACGAGTAATAGAGAAGTATGGAAGAAGAAGACATGCTGCGCCGCCCCAAAAGAATTGGCATAAGGGCAAGAGTTTGATGGTGATAGTGGTGGTGGATCGATCAGAGCGGCGCGCAATGATTGTTGACATAACGGTCCCGCATGATGAGAACCTCGTGAAAACCGAGAATGATAGGCAAATCAAGTATCTTGACTTGCCTCGCGAGGTTGTCGACATGTGGGATGTGGACTCAGCGATCATTTTGCCGATAGTTGCATCACCCCATGGTGTAATTGCCAAGAGCCTCGATCAATACCTGAGGAGGCTCTCGTTAGGCAGCTGGATCAAGGGCTTGATTCAAAAAGTGGTACTCCTGGCACGGCTCGTATTGTTAGGAGCTAGGTTCCTCTCTCTTGAGCCCTTACCGTAGCTTGGACCCTGTTCCCGATACCGGTAAGCTACAATTTTTATAAAATTTTATATGTTTTAATACATTTTTTAATTAATATTTAAAAATGTAATTGAATTTATAAAAAATATAAATAAAGGAAATAATAATATTAAAATAAGGATTTTTATATTCTAATTATGTATATGATGTACTTCTTGCACACCCACATTTCGCCTGTTATTTTTAAGTTCCATGTAATAGGGGCGGGCCTATTGCCACCAACCGGGTACAAATCCAGATTGCGGGTTGCTACTTAAACCAATTAGCAACATGGGAATCTAACCCAAGATATCATGCTCAGCAGTACACTTTGCGACCATCGAGACGTCCTCCAAGTCTGTTTTGAAAATAACTTGCGTAATACATAAGTTTAATTACTTATTAGACTAGAATTTCGTAGAACTTCCATTCCCAGATAGATCGTCTAGATCTCTGTCTGGAATTGTTGAAACAATGGTTATAATAGACAAGTAAAGTAATAAAACAGATTAATTGCTTTTAGGTTTGAATGTGGAACACTTGTGTGAACAAAGGCCGTTTATATTTGACCTTTCGGACATAGCATAGCATAATCAGCCTATTAATGTTCCCACTGCTGGGACGCAGGCCTCCTCTCTATGAGAGGGAATGGGCTATAATCCACCACGCGGGCCCAGTGCGGGTTGGTAGATGTCACATGTCTTAGAATTTTTGGTTCTAGGACATGCCGGTTTCCTCACGATGTTTTCCTTCACCGTTTTGAGAGCAGTGGTGATGAAATAACTTACACAAAGTAATGCGCCTGGCTGGGTTCGAACCCACGACTTACTGCTCGTAAGTCGGGGTCTCCACCACTGGGCCACCGCTGCTCTCACCTTTCGGACATTACATAATAATTATATGTGCGACTGTCGCACTGCAGGGCAAAGGCCTCCCCTAGTTCTTTCCGAGAGCTCCAGTCCCGCACCAACTCGTATTAGCCCGCGCGGTATACATCCGGGTCGTCTCGTCAACTCGTTCTGGTCACGTCAGCTGCTTGCACGATGACCGTTGGGCAAAAATCTCCACACAATGGATGCCCGAAGACGGACGGCGCCGCCGCTGAGGCAGGCCCAGAAATAAAACTAATTAAAAATGTATTAAAATATAACAAAACTATTTTTATATTAATAATATTAAAAATCCTGTTGGTATACTGCACATGCTTGCACTACGACCATGTGCAGTCGGACTCAATATTAAAATGCGAGAGATACAAAAAAGCATTCGGCAAGCAATGGCAGGGCGATGAAATGTGAATTTTTGCTTTGTCCGCGCACCTTTCTGACCGGACCGCTACTATTTGTTTCATCACAATAAGACAATTGAAAACGTAATAATATTCAATGTTTTGGAGAATGCTACATTGGGTTTTCCACCAGTGATTCAGAACTTTTATCAACGTAAAAATGGTGTTTTTTATATTTTTATGAACCTAATCTAACTTTTGACCAGAATTGGAATTAATAACTACCGCAGGAGTTTCTCTTGCATCATGGTCGTGCATTTCCTGCCATGTATCTTAGGATTCTTAGGTGCTCAATTGAACTAGCTATCCGATTCCTCATCAATTGCATGAGCCGAGCCGTAAGGTCCTACAAAAAGTCTGTACAAGGACGTTTTATCGCGTGGCGAAAACCAGAACTACCGCCGCCATCTTGTTTTTCATTACGGTTCATGAATCACAAACCTGTGAACGTCATTCGACCTCCAAAAGATCTTTTCAGCACTGTATCTAACTGTACCACGATATGACGATATAGCAATCCAAATAACACAATTCTAACGTCAATCGCGATGATGGTAGTAACGACGTTAACGCTATCGCTTCCCCACCGCATCCCTATTTGAATTCTGATGCACCTACACGAAATGATAATTACCATTACAGTATTTTAATATTGTCTGTTTGTGTTAATATTGATAGGGGTTTTAAAGCGAAGTGCCGTTTTGTTTCTCTCATATGTCAGGTATAATGTATTTTAAGAAAACTGACTTTCTGTAACGGTCTTGGTAGTAGGTACTCACAGAGAAGGTGAGTATGTGGGGGCGATTGCTTGAACATTCGGACAGTTGGTTTTTCATGTGTTTCGGATGACCAGAGGGATAAACCAGATGTTTTTCTGTCTCCATGACAATTGAGACGATTTGCATAAAATGTTTACTAAGAGTGCTTCTCTAGCTGACAACTTCACCCTTGAAGCGGTCATTAGTGTCCACAGGGGTGTCCACTGCAACCAACACTCCATTATTATACAGTACTTCAAGTCAAAATTAAATTATAGTCCCATCTATTGTCCACGTTAATCAGGCACATAATTTATTTATTCCTTTTAACGAGTGCAGGCGGTAAACTCTTGTTTCTTCTTTACGAATGAATCACCAAGGAGTAAATTCTATTAAACTTTAGCCGTTTAAGTGGTGTAGACAGACAGACGGCAGAAAGCGACGCCTTACATTTAGTTTCATCCGTTTTATATCATTTTAATACCAACTTTTTCTCTCGTAATGATTAAATTAATTATTTAATTAATAAAATTAATTAAACCAACACTACAGCGGCGAAAATAATGATGGGACACACAGTTGGCGTGAATCGATTATCACGAAATCGAATGCGAAGTCGTCGTGACTTTGATCGAGAATTTTCGATTCGAAACTTGAGTAACAGTACCGTGTCTAGATTAAATGTACTTAGCTCGAAATGGTTCTTGGAAATAGGGAAACGGATCTTTAAAACTGTTACTGTGTCTGGTTACGTTGTGAGAGTTTTCGAATTAAAGTTCGCTTTTAACAATGTTTTAGTTGTTCTTGTTTTGTGTCTACATTGAGCTACGTAAGAATGAATTTCTTATGGGGTGCAAGGTTGGTAAGTTCTTAGAGAATGACTGTTAGGGATGTGCTCACGGATACTATTGCATTCCGTAATGCTTTATCTATTTGGTTTGATGTAACTGTTTTCACAAGTGTTTAAGAAACCCTCGTTCAGTTATTTTTTTGTGGTCCGTGGAGAACTAGCCTGTAATTGAACAATCTTATAAAAATTAGGTGAATTTGTGGCAGATGTTTGTGTATTATTAAATTTTAAACTTATTATACCTACTCGTTTACAAGTATTTATTATTAAAACCTACGTATAATGAATTGTCTAGGGCGACTGCGGTTAGGTCTTAAATATTATTTTAATTAAATAACCAATACTAAAATATTGGAGGCCCGCCAACATATTGCGTTAAAATATTAATTTGAAGTTATAAATTGATTAAGATTGCGTTTTGATTTCAACTGAAACCAATTTGGTATTCAAATATTGAAAATGAAAAATGATATGATTTTTGTGACTATATTTTATCATTTTACACCTTTTGTAGAGGTGGAAATATTAATACTAGTAGTGCGGTAAGGTCGGCTATGATGTATACGGAGCGGAATGTTGGCCAATGAAAAAGACGCATGTACGAAACCTTCACACTGATGAATGTGCTGGGGTCTGGGGGCGTGACGAGACTGGAACAAGTACGAAACGAGCATATCCGTGGTAGTTTCAAAGTCACCTCAGAGAAACTATCCAAAAGCCGTCTCAGATGGTATGGTCACGTGTTACGAAGAGACGAGGAACATTAGTGAAGAAAGCTTTGCAACTACTTGAATATAAGAAAGTTAGAGGACGGCCCCGGCTACGTGGTGGACTAGCATGACGGAGCTCCTATTGGAGGAAGAACTGCACGACTGTACAACCCAGTTCAGACTGTTTTGGCGCCAGAAAATTAGGAGAGCCCTGCTAAAGTTGGATAACGCTAAGAAGAAGAAGACAAAAAATATTTATTTAAAACTTCTGTTCTTCCGTGGGGTGGGGATCTGGTGATTTGTAATTTTATGCCTAACTCAAACACCAGTTCCTCACATTGCTAAAAAAAAACAAATAATATGTGAAACCTAGAGCTATAATAAGCTTGTCATTCTGAGGAGAAATAAAGAACTTATTATATGCTCAAGTAGGTAAAAACCATGCAAGGAAGGACGCCAATAAAATAATTGATGGCATATACAATTCCTTATTTCGAGTAATTTATCGATACCTACTAACTTTTAAATTTTGCCCATCACTAGAAACAAATAGAACCACACAAATATAATGTTGCTTTTTGTAAATGTCACCTGTGAGAGCCCACAACATATTATTTATTTAAATATTATTATTTCGCATATTTTATGATGAAAAGGAATGTTAAGTGATACTCAGTTGGTTCTGTGTAAAATATGAGATCTAACTTGGGAATAAAGTGAGTGTTTGAGCTAGGTAAGTATTTAACACTCCACACTGGATAAGGGACTGAAAAAATAGCAGAATATAACTGCATGTATATTTTACATTGTGCCTCGTTAGTACAGTGGTCGAAAACGCGACTGCGGTCAAAATGTCATTGTGTTTTTCCCTCAGGAATTTTTCAGTGTCCTCCAGAGAGTCTGGATTTACGTCCGGTTGATATCAATGGGCTCGCTAACTCTTACACGGGACTTAAACATAACTGGTGAAATGTAACACTGTTTTAAGCTTTCACGGTTTACAGCTAAACTTATACTGTCACATACGGGATATCTTTAGTGATTGTTCAATATTTTGAGCTCCCGATATTTCGACGCTGTTGCAAGCGCCATGATCGCGGGTTAAAGAAAAGAGAAAAAGAGGAAGAAAGAGGGTAGACAGATTTGTCTGCTCTCATCATCATCATCATCATCATTTCAGCCGAAAGACATCCACTGCTGGACATAGGCCTCCCCCAAGTATCGCCACATTGACCGGTCCCGTGCGACTCGCATCCAGCAGATCCCTGCAACCTTTACCAGGTCATCGGTCCACCTAGTGGGAGACCTTCCAACGCAACGTCTTTCGGTTCGCGGTGTCTGCTCTATACAATTTATTTTCCATACACCCGCATTCTCCAGTCAACCCGTGATCATGGCGTTTGCAACAGCATATAAGTTTGGTGAAATGTACTTAATGTACACCTCTGCTTAACTCTTAGAGGATTACAGGCGCCATGTTATGTCACATTCATTTTCAGCGGTACGTAATGGTGTACGCTGTACCCGGGGTGCCACCATACTAACTTCTGTCATGGAACGGCATTATTGTGTTCCATGGGTGCAATATTAAAGGCACATGACTTTTCAACTTTGTCTATGGGTGACAGATATACTGAAATGTTCAAAACTGCGTGCGTCACTTCCGCTTAATCGTGCGTGACAAGTGAGTTAAGTTATTTTATGTGTTTAGCAGATTTTGTTGTAAGACTGGCGATATTACCAACTAGTTTCGACAGATACCGTACATCTTAATTTTAATAACCTTTTTATACCGAGACATAAAGTATATTGTATTCCATTTTTTCTTCTCCTTTTACACACTATGTCTACATCTCTTTTTTTGGTACACCTTTTCGCGGGTATGTTGGAAGAGATTTCTTTAGAAATAAGCATCACCTTTAAACCAATTTTTCTGTGCCTTTCTTCTGTTCTATATTTTGTGTGTACATCACTACATAGTATAAAACAAAATCGCTTCCCGCTCTCTGTCTGTCCCTATGTATGCTTAGATCTTTAAAACTACGCAACGGATTTTGATGCGATTTTCAATAATAGATAGTGATTCAAGAGGAAGGGTTATATATAAATTGCACACGTGCGAAGTCGGTTGGGTCGCTAGTATATAAATATAATCATCACTAGGTAGACAATCTAATTAAACCTACCAGTAATTTTATCCTCATTTGTAAATGAAATAGTCAGAAAATCAGACTACCTTCACAAAGTAAATACAGCAAAGGAAAGTACTTCAAGCATTTTATTTATATGAAACAGCAAAAGGTAATATTTCAAACAACTAAAGCCAGCACAAACGAAAATTCGGTTAACACACAATTTATTTCAAGAGTCGTTTTACGACACAACAGGAAACGTTCGAATATGAAATTATTTTGGAGTTATTTTATTGAAATATGTGTTTTATTACTGACAGGTGAAGCTAACATTCTAAATTGAAATGAAAGAATGTGGTGTGTGTGATCATAATGTTATTAGTATGATCCCATTATTGGGTAATAAAAAGAAACCAGGTCCCGACTGTCATTTGTCGATCTTTGACAGTCGTTACGGATCGTCTCAAGCCAAAAGACTGACAACCAGGCTTACCACGGGGTATCGTATCGGGGTACCCACTAACTTGGTTGTGGAGGTCTATTAAGCAGTCGCTCCATGTAATACTGGTATTCAGCTGCAGCCAGCTGATTAGACTGGAAACCTACCCAAACATAACTATCCATCATCGGAAGAGCAGAGATACGGCGAAGCGTCACCGTTCATCATCATTTCAGCCGAAAGACGTCCACTGCTGGACATAGGCCTCCCCCAAGTGTCGCCACATTGACCGGTCCCGTGCGTCTCACATCCAGCGGATCCCTGTAACCTTTACCAGGTCATCGGTCCACCTAGTGGGACGCCTTTCAACGCAACGTCTTCCAGCCACCGTTATATGGTTGAAATCCCACGGACCCAAACAAAGCGCTTGCTTCCACATTTATTGCGTGAACCGCCATCTGTGGAGTTCACTGCCGGCTTGTCTGTTCCCTGCTCACAATAATCTGGATCTACTTAAAGTTCTAGTGAATCGGTTTCTTCTGGGCAAGCGTGTTCCTCCCTAGGCCTCACTATCGCTTCACATCAAGTTTGAACTGCGGTCCAACGCAAGCCTATTTAGCATAAAAAAAACAAATCGGGAAAAAGCTGACCAGATTATGAAATTAATAATAAAAAGAAATGTCGGTAATAGTCACCTTGACCTTGAGTTGCTTTCGATTTTTCTTCTCAGTGGTAATCGTGCAGGAAACAGCAATAACGCTATATAAAACGCTATTTACATTTATAGCATAAACAAAATATGTTTGTATGTTTATTGCGTGCCTTTTTCAAAAATATAAAAGTGTATGTTTATTTTTAAAATTGTATAAATACCTACTTCTTCAATTTTAAAAAGACTGCTCAATATTTTCCCTGAATAAAATACAAGTGAGTACATTTCGTATTTCTCTTATTCCTAGATCACTGCATTTTAATAACTTAGTTGGAACTTGTTACGCGGAAGTGAGTTAAACTAACTTACGAACTTCTCCACTGGAAAGACCATTAAAGTTTACAAGTGTATACAAATGTTGCTGCTCAAGTCGAACTTTAGTTCCGAAGATATATTTTACTTGAGTAAAGTGATCAATCAAGAAAATTAATAATTTATCAGTCTTTGTCCACCTGCCTAGTTAGAGCGGTTGCAGACTAGCGTATTTTGTAGCTCGTACCGGCTACGCGCGTACACGCGCTCTAAATTACGCGTTTGAAAGTCGAACGCGCGGTTTTGCCGCTGCGCTGCGAGTCGCGGGTTCGCTTCCAGAACGGAACAAATATTTGTATAGCCTACAGATAGTTGTTCCGGGTCTGGCTACTTGTGTATGTGAGTTCAAATGTTTGTAAACGCGATGTACGAGAAATTCCTAGTGTGGGGAAATGTCCCAGCTATCACCTACCTTGCTCCCCGCATCCTGTCCTTTTTGATTAATAATTGACATGGCACTACTAAGCACTCTGCTATCTGCAATCCCTGCCAAGTTTAAGAGGTGTCTTGAAAGGCACTTGAATTTAAAAGAGCACTCACAGGTCTTATGCTAAATTCTTCCTTATTTTAAAAGGTACACAAGACAGTCGTGCTTCGTTCCATACATTAATATTATAAATGTGAAAGTAATTCAGTCTGTCTGGCACTTTTTCACACAGATTTCGATGAAATTTGGTAATTTTTATATCGGTAGATAGTACGACCTTTCGACCTGTTCGGGGGAAACCGCGTGCACACGTAGTGCAGCTAATGATATACCCTTCATATATATATTTTTTTAAACAAGCTTTTATTATAATGAAAAGCAGAACATAAGTTTTATGTATCAACATTGAACGCGTGTACAAAGTTTTCTGTCCATGTTATTAACCTTTGAGCAGTTCTCTCGCGAGGAGCCGATCCTGGCTGCAGGATCAAGTCATGTCTGTCATAAAAATGTATTATCACCAGACCAAAGGTAAGTGCAAAATTTCAACTCAATCGATTGGGGGAGAACTGGTTTGAAAGATTTGACCAAGACTTACTAACAAAAGCATTTAAAAATAAAGATCGTTCTAAAGTCAAAGCGTGCCAGCCAATCACATTTTATCGAAAATTGAACCAAGTTGAGTTATAACCAAGCTTTCACCTCTAACCCCAATCAGCCTTTGCCGGATAGATCGAAGGACCTGTCGACTTCAAAAGCTTGCCGCGTCAACAACAACGAAGCGAGAGACGAAAACTTTATTTTTTCGCTTTCAAAGAATATTTTGCACTTCAAGAAGTTTGCCGCAGTCTCAGTAACCGTGGTCCTTACACGGAGGAGGTTTTAATTAATATTTCCCGCCTCTGTTTTTCTTTGAGAATAACTTAATGAGTTCCCCCTTTCAGGTTTTATGCTACCTGTTTGTTTGTCCTTATATTTTTGTCTAGGATTGCCGTAAAAAGAGAATTTTTATGCTGATTTTGTGGGTTATTTTATTAAGTTCGACATTTACCTTTGGAATATTTTTATGATATATTTTTATTTATTAAAGTAAGAACTATTTTCAAACATTTTACAATAAGTTAATGCGATAAACAGTTTCATAAAGAATGATTAATTATCAACACGACTCACAATAAATAATGACAATTCATTTACTCCATAACCGGTGAGTTACACCACTAAGATTAAAACTAAACGTAATTAATCGTTAAACTTTCGTTAACAAAGATAAACGTACTTCGGTTAGGTGGGTTCGTGTTTTATGTACTTTATTGTAATGAGCGCTGCAAACTCCGAATTTAGTAACTGCAATAAATTTGAGGTACAACTGACTTTGGCCGGTAAAAAACAGGTGGTGCTTTGAGCACAGGCCTGTAATTAATAGACGTGACGTTTCATTTGCATGCCCTAAACAGATATAGCTATTGCTATATTTATAGTATTTTATATAGCCTTGTAGTTAATCTTATTATTATTTAAAATTATTTTCAGATTTACACCTACCACTGCTTGTCTTTGCATCACCCAAAGGTTGACTGGTAGAAAATGCCTATGGCATTAAGTCCGCCTCTGTACTTATGTGCTTGAAGTGTTAAATAAATAAATAAATAAATAAACTAAGATTGATTAATCATGCAAAATTTGTATTGGACCAGATAGCCTCAAGTCTCAATCGCTTTCAGAGCGTTTCGTGTTTCTACAATGAATTTCAAAGCTGTTGACATAAGCTTTTCTGTAGCTTAGGCCAGTCCATCATCATCTGCCTAGCCTTTTACTAACTATGTTGGGGTCGGCTTCCAGTCTAACCGGATGCAGCTGAATACCAGTATTTTACATGGAGCGACTACCTTTCTCACCTCCACAACGCAGTTAGTACTGGGTAATACGATACCCCTTGGTAAGACTGGTTGTCAGACTTTTTTGGGCTATTGACTAGCTGTTACGACTGTCAAAGATCTACAAATGACAGCCGGGACCAACGGCTTAACTTGCTTTCCGTGGCACGGAGGACACTCGGTATGTAATGAGTGGTCACCCATCCACAGACCAACCTAGGCATGCACGGTTTAACCTAAAGATCGACCCGAGCGGCTGTTATTATTTAGCCAAGAGTTCCTCCTCCTTCTCTTCCGAGCTTATGCCAGTCCAATGTTTCTATATATAACATCACGCCTGCAATCTCCGAAGTGTTAGGCAGAGGTGTACCTAATAGTACACATACACATTTCGCCAGTTAAGTTAAAGTCCTATCTAATAGGGGGCGAGCACAACAGTTATGAGGAGCGAGGACAACTTGGACAACAGCTATGTTAAATGTCGCGTTTTAATTTTTCTTGTTTGGGCTGTTTTTTCTGTAGAAAAATAGCTGTTCTTTTTCTCCATATTATTATTCTTTACCATACCGCAACAAAGAGAATTATGAAGGGGAGGTTACATTTTAATTTAACAGAGTCAACGCGGGCTTATCTACCTTCTTTGGTAGAAATTCGCAAAAGATACAGGGGTGCTGGTCCTCGTAATAATTCAAGCGGTTACTGAGGTCATTAGAGATGTCGCTGTCATAATTACTACAGGTGGGGTGTATTTTAGAGATGAGGGATAAAGGAAAAAGTGGTTTTAAACAAGGGTTGGGGTGTAAGAGGGGATTATTCAAAACTCTCGTTTGGAAAAGTCAACGTCACCTGTGCAACCTGCCGCTGAGGAACGATGTTTTGAGTTGATAAATTATGTATGATGTGTTTTGTTCCTTTACATTTTTAACTGGCTGGGAAAAAATGTGCTTTTGAACACTTAATAAAAAAAAAGAAAATAAAATTATGTATATCAAAAAGAACGAACCAAAAAAAAAACTACTAAATATTAATTAATAACTACTGGATACAAAATTATTCTCCAGCATGCACACACTACTATACCTAAATTCGAAAAAAAAAACAACTAAAAACTACTACTTTTGGCAACCCTAATTCCGTTCTGTCAGCAGCACAATTTTTCACTTCGCCAATTTGTCGCAACACTACAAAATTGTCGGTGTTCCCCTACTCCATATATCTAGCAGTCTTGTTACCGAACAAAAGTGTTCCTAACACTTTTTTCTGCCGTTTGTACCAAAAACGTTTGGTCGTTAAGGTAAGGTAGTTTTGGACAAATTGCCGGCAGGTACGTAGTAAAATATGTGGGACGGAGTTTTTGTATATAAGGGATAAACAGGGAAATTGTTATAGTTAGGCCTGTTTATTTTGATATAGTTCATATGAAATGGCACACACAAAAATAACAAGTTAAAATAGTTCTATTTCTCGGAAAGCACGTTAGGCAGTTGGTCCCGGCTGTCATTTGTAGATCTTTGACATTCGTTACAGGTAGTGGCCCAAAAAGTCTGACAACCAGTCTTATCAAGGGGATCGTATTACCCAGTACTAACTGGGTTGTGTGTAAGATCACACGTCACTCCATGTAAAATACTGGTATTCAGCTGCATTAGGTTAGACTGGAAGCCGACCCCAACATAGTTGGGAAAAGGCTAGGCAGATGATGATAGTTCTATTTGAATGTACTGTCTCTCTGAACTCTGTCTGTATGTCCACGCTTCATAAGCTAAATGGATTCCAAGAAATTTGGTACACAGGTTGATCATAACTTGAATTACGATAAAGGATACTCTTTGTCACATTGCTCGCAGAACGGAATGCCGATGGGGCCGGAAAGTTCTGGAGTGGTGTTGTAGGGAAAAGGCTAGGCAGATGATGAAGTTTAAGTCCCATGTAACACGGGGCGAGTCTATTGCCATCAATAATAATAATCTTCCACCTGGACATGAATTGCTATGGCTGACCTGGAAGTCTTTAAATAGACTCCAGACCCAGGTTGTTCGCAGCAAGGAAAACCTGCTCAGGTGGAGATTCATTAATGACTCTGCCCTGCAGTGTAAATGTGGTGCTGTTCCACAAACGATGGGGCACTTAATATCGTGTCCTGCGTGTCCTGTTGTGTGTTCACTTCAGGAACTGATGGATGCTAGCGAAAGCGCCAAACTAGTAGCTCAGTTCTGGGCTGACACAATTTAGATTGCCATCGACACGCTAAGAAGAAGAACCGAGTATAAATCCTGACTCAATAAATCAAATAACCTGCTTTTCAATTTACGTTATTCCTCTGGAGGCAAAGCACATGCAAAAGCATTCCGCTTGTGGCCTATCAATCATAACAAAACAAATAGGGTAATATAGACTTTGCTGTAGGTAATTTGAAGGTCTTTTTCAGTAGTTCTATAACTATTAAGTGCATGATCATTCTATGTCTAGACAGACATTATATTATGTAATACTTATCAGAAACTTAGTACCTAAGTAGTTTGTTGCTTAATAGTTTGGAATTACAGATTTAAGCAAAGTTAGACCTTATTGTTATCTCATCATGACTGGCTTAGCATTTTCCCAACTATGTTACACCCAAAAAGAGCTGGTGGCTAGATAATTAAAGCCGCTCGGGTCGATCACCAGGTTAAGCCTGGTATACCTAGGTTGGTCCGTTGATGGTGGACCCATTACATACCGAGTTTCCTCCATGCCTCGGAAAGATCGTTAAGGTTTTAGTTCCAGCTGCCAATTGTAGATGTTTTGCAGTCGTTGCAGATACTCAGAGGCCCGAAAGTCTGACAACCAGTCTTACCTAAGGTTATCGTATTACGTCGTCGGTCGTTTAAGTCAGACAGGCCGTATAAGATCGTATAGGTCCATGAAAAAAATACTGGTATTTAGCTGCTTTTCCAATTAGACTAGAAGCCGATCCCAACATATACAATATTAGTTTTAGTATATGCGACCTGATACACGTGTCTAGTATTTTTATGTAAAGAATCTATGTAGATTCTTTACATAAAAATACTAGACACGTCGTGTGTAAAAAATCACAAAGTTATAAGCTTGTTGTGTTACCTGGTTGTCCGCACAAAAACGTGGTCACCAAAAAGCGCGCCCGCCCGCGCGCCTCCAGCGTCGTCTTGAGTTCATTGATAATAATAATTTGGCAGTAGGTACCTAAATGATTGCGATAGGTACTTAATGTCACTCGGTGTCCAACAGTGTGTAACTTTTTAAAATATGTTTGGGACAAAATATAACATGGAATATAAATTATTGGAATCGATTTAGTTACTTATTCTGAACAAACTAAATTCAGGTTTCGCATATACTAAAATAATGTACAGTTGAGAAAAGGCTAGGCAGATGGTGACGATAATCACAAGTCCATTACGGCACACAACCTCAACACTAAGTATGATTTATGAATAGAACTTGAACATAATTATTGTAGACGAGTAAATAACAGCGACTTTTATCAAACAACAGAAAGTACTTGTGTTGTGAAGTATCCTTGACCGAGTTTGTGGATCAGGCTCATAAACAAAACATCGAGCAAAAGATTTGAGAGCCTCCAAAGTTTTGTTACGACATAAACCTTATTCTAACTCATACATATGATAGTTTGTCTGTCTGTGAAGTAGTGTCAATTGTTAGATTCGTCGAATGCTATTTCAGGTAAAATGTGTTTTGTTTCAACAAAGAAAATTATATGTTTTTAGTAATAATGTTTGTACGAATAGTGATAAATATAAATGCTGATGGATGGGGAGGGAGAGGAACTCCAAGGAAACGCTGGATGGATTTTGTGAGGAATGATGTGAAGGAAAAAGGAGTAAATGATAACTTGACGGTTGACAAGGGAGAATGTAAGAAAAAAACGTATTGCGCCGACCCCAAGTAACATGGAACAATGGCTTAAATAAATGACGCTGATGATGCTTATACGCGTAATTTTTTTAATTAAGTAAGTGTTTCCTATCTGACTAATTACTCTGACAGAGTCTCAGAGGTCAAAAAAGGTCTATTCAAAAGTTTGATACTTTTGATCATATTTGAGGACCATATCCTATGAGGTGGTCTCTTGCGGAAAGCACATGTGTTATGGTGCGTTTGTATGACCTGGTTAGACAGGCCACGCATATGTCAGTTATCGTATAGCTTTGCTCAAAGGAGCTTATCGATCTGACGATTAAAACCGTTTGGGTAGGCCGCAAGACGTACTCAAACCCCTAGACTATCATGAAATTTTTTCATTTATGCAGGCATGTTGAAGAATATTGTGTACTTAAAATAATTATTTTTATGCGTCCAGATCATGGATCATGAATCATGAGGTGGCGCAGGACAAGAGTACCTGGAAGGATATGGGGGAGGCCCATTCCCAGCACTGGGACATACAAGGCTATTGAAAAAAAAACGGTTTATGTGTAATTGCAAGTGTTTCTAATATTTTATTTATAAGAAAAAAAAGCTAGCTTGTGCTTGTTGTGTAATTGGTCGGTTTTCTCATTTATTATCAAGTACTTACTTGAATCTTTCTTATCCGTCACTGGAGAATCCAGATAAGTATTCTTCACGGACAAACCCATTGACATAAGCTAGCAAGTCAAACTCATAACCTAATGGTTACGGTTCACCTGTAACTTAGTATTTTATAGCGCGCTCAACATTTTTGATACGCTGAAAGTATCAAATATGTTGCCGGGCACTATAAACCGCTAATCGGCACTTAGTTCTCCATTTGTAAGATTGACCCTCTATGTCAGAATTGTTATTGTTGTTTTATCTCTGTTTGGACTACTTATTGTTAGTTTGTTGGGATGTGTGTTTGTTTGTCGAGACAAAATGTACATAGTGTGATTTGATTGTGTGAGTTTTGCAGTTAGGTCAGTAAGTTTTGGTTACAATTTGAAGTTTCATTAACACTAAAAACGAAATATTTACCATGGTAGTCAGTTTCAAAAGTTATAATTTGAAGTTTCTCTCGAGGTTTGGGAAACTTCTCACACTCTTCTCTTTCTACGGAGTCGGTTAACAGTTTCTTGACCCACCCAATCAGGTTACTATTAATTAATTATCTAGTAGTTGGATTGTTGAAGTCAGATAGGCAGTCGCACCATGTAAAATACTGGTGTTAAGTTACATCTGGTTAGACTGGAAGACGATCCCAACATACTAGAGAAAAGGCTAGGAACTTAGATGACGATTTGGTTACTAAGTTATTTATATGGATTTGCCCTAGATTAGGGAACACTACCCGTGTTTTGCACTAATCTACTGATATGCTAGCCGCTAATGTTTTACACTATAAGCTATCTGGTATTTTATGTCATACTTGCACATGCAGGTGCGAACATAACCCCAGGCTAAACCATGTTCATTTTTATAAGGCGTTATAGTTACGAGAAAATAAAAATTATTTGCGAAATGTCACGCTTTATACGCCATCTGTTTCCCTGTTACGACTTAAGAGATCAATTTTCTAACTATTGTCGAAATATTACAGTAGGTTGTCGTGAGAAAGTCGTCAAAAGCTAGTTATATCTCGAAAACTACTTTTAGGACATTTCATATTTAATGCTTTTTGGTATTATATACTTGAGGTTCCAGGGAACAATATTTTTGTATTATTTTCTTTGGTTTAATACATAATGCAATATTGAGTGATATGGTGTAATATTTATGATACGAACGTTACAACTACGACATTTTTTATGTCTATTTTATGACACTTTTGTCAGAATTTACTGTCTTGAGCTCTATTTATGTCTGAAAATATTTTACTAGTCTTTGTATATTTTTTTCACATTGATTTTCTCACGTTTTTACGACTTAGCCAAACATTAAGATTTCTTATCTTTATAGCGCGTGTCGATGACAATTTAAATCGAGTCAGCCCGTAATTTGGCGACGAATTTGGCACTTTCAATACCGTTCATCAGCTCCTGTGATGTGCAAACAACAGGACAGACAGGACACGATATCAAGTGTCCCATCGTTTGTGGGGCAACACCACATTTACACTCCAGGGCAGAGTCATCTATGAATCTCAACCTGAACAGGTTCGATGAGGTTTCAGAGAGATCTCTGATGAGACTTTGATATTAATGTATTATTTTAAATATTATGTACCCAACTCTAATTTATTTCAAAGAATCATCATCTGCCTAGCCTTTTCCCAACTATGTTAGGGTCGGCTTACAGTCTAACCGGATGCAGCTGAATACCAGTATTTTACATGGAGCGATTGCCTATCTGACCACAACCCATTTAGTACTGGGTAATAAATGGTTAGACTGGCTGTCAGACTTTTTGGGCCACTGACTACCTAACGACTGTCAAAGATCTACAAATGACACCCGGGACCAACGGGTTAACGTATTTTCCGAGGCATGGAGGAAACTCGGTATGTAATGGGTGGTCACCCATCCACAGACCAACCTAGGCAAGCACGGCTTAACCTAAAGATCGATCCGAGCGGCTGTTATTATTTAGCCACGAGCTCTTCCAATTAATAATTTATTTCAAAGAATATTTACATTATTTACTAACTACAAAATATCTATAACAGTAATACAAATATTTATAACTATCAAAAGGGTTACAAGGCGTAAAAAATTCGCCCACAATATTATGTGGAGTTGTAATTTATAACACATCCAGAAACTGTCGCTGCAAACCCTGCAGAAGATGGCGGGTCGAGCTGGACAAACCCAATGGTCAGTAGTCCTCGTTGCCCGTGAATCAAATAAACACAGTCACACAGACAGACACAAATCGCGGCTTTAATTTATTACAATGATCATAAAGGGTGTAAATAGACCCTTAACGAATCCGAAAGGAACGCAGTTCTCCCCGTCTTTGTGATCATTTTTTTGTTCTAGACCATACCTGGGAAAATTCTAGTTACGGAGATATTGAGGGTCAAAGTTTCAACTTTTTCACAAGTTTTTAATATAAAATTTTTACTTGAAACACCTCCACGACCCCTGTACTATTCAATCCATCTATCAGCACAATGCTTTGTGTGCGTTCCATCGAGTCCTAACGTAGAACGTGATTTTTCACCCCAAAAAAAAATGTCGATTCCCAGCAATAATTTTTGCGTAAAGTTACTTAGTTTGATGTACAGAATGCTTGGTTGACGGCTATGTGAAGGGTCTGTTTACACCCTGTATATACAGGGAATCGACTTTTTTTTGGGTGAAATATCATGTTTACGGTAGGACTCGATGGAAAGCACTCAAAACATTGTGCTGATGGATGGATTGAATAGTACGGGGGTCGTGGAGGTGGGTAAAGTAAAAATATTACAATAAAAACATGTATTTAAAAAAAAAAAACTTGTGGAAAAGTTGGAACTTTGACCCCCAATATCTCCGTAACTAGGAGGTTCCCAGGTATGGTCTAGAACAAAAAAATGATCTCTAAGACGGGGAGAACAAGTGCCTTTCGGATACGTTACACCCTTTATGTATTTAAATAAACATCTAGCTTTCTACCACAAAATGTATACCAGTTCAAACCGGAATCTCTCAATATATTTATGTACATGGACTTTATACGAAGCTGTTTACCGACTCCGATTCACTTTCGCGCTCAATTCCTCTCGTGTGTAGAGCTCACAGGTATCCTACCTTTGTTTCCGACTTACTGAAGTCCTCGGCTTTGTGGAACTGAAACCTTGCGTTTCAGCTTTCATTGATTGGGGCTCGCCTTTTGTTATGCATCGCTTGTTTGTGAAAGTCAAACAGTCTGTCTGTGGTTTGATTTGTTTTTACAAATTGAGCACTGAAGTGTATTTATAATACATTTTGCAATCTCATAAAGTGTGGTACAGTAAGATGATGATACACATACATAACATCACGTCTGTAATCCCTGAAAGGTTAGGCAGAGGTGTACCTAATTGAAACCCCCACATTTCGCCAGTTATGCTCGCCCCCTATTACTCGGAACTTATTCCGAGTAATAGGGGGCGAGCCCAATACCATCAACCGGGCCCAAATCCAAACTTCGTGACTGCAACGGATAAAATACTGATGGAAAAGCCCAATAAAACTTTGCCTCATGCAAGAAGAAAAGAACCTCATGAAAGATGATGATATTTTAAACATTTTTTCTGAAAGATAGAAATAATAGGGGAATGCCAGTAAGTCAGTCTATATTAAATTTCTGCACATGAAGTTTAGTAAAGTTAAAAAAAGTGTTTTTTACGTTCTATTTGTAAAACGTAAAAAGAACTAAAAAAAAATTATTCTGGATAAAATTTGGCAAATCATATTTTTTAGAGAATATTCTTTTTTTTTTCCTTTTCTTACTTTAGAAATTAGAGGACACCCCCACACAGTTATATACGTAGATTTTTTTTTTTCAACTTTCAGTTATGTACATGCATGGATTTCGATAAAATACAGAAAGAAAAACAACACGTTCAATTTGCCAAAGCTCTGGTCTCCGGCGACTTTGATACTTGTCCCAATAGTATAGATTGAAAAACTCATTATGAGCTTTGATTTGTGGTATCGTATTTCAATTCTGTTGTACTTACGCCCATTTTGGCCTAGACCCTTTATGAACATCTTAAGGAAACCATCATGCCTGAGAGATATTTCTCGACCACATATCAAGCCAAGTCAGAGGCCTATGAGCGGCATAAAAATTCTGACATCAGGTTAGGCACTAACCACACGAAAAAGAAGACAAGAAGTTTATGTAAAAAAAAGGCTTATTGCGATAAATGTATTTACTGAATTATCCATATTTTATTACTGGTTCTCACATTTTTTCATCACTAAACTTTATTTCTTTAACGCGTTTAACGTATATTATTTTGAGCGAGGTACTACATACAACTCATTCGTTTCCAGACGACTCTCGTAAAACCAAAAACGCTAACACAAACAAAAAACTAAAACCACACAAAAAGAAAAGAACAAACATCACAACAACAAATGTGTTTTCCTACAACAATATTACTCATATAAATTACCCTGGCACATAACATTACCCTGGAACATAAAATTACCTAAACAACAAAAATTACCTGTGTCCGACTTAGTATTCAATAGCCCTCGCTCGTACCGATGAAGAATGGTTGCAGAACAAATAAAAGAAACGTTTCCAGTGATTTAGGGCCTCTATCTGGGTACTAGATCGTGGGTCAGTCAGACCTCAAGATAAATAAATGTTGGTTTTTTTACCAGGGGGATGTAATGGTTATGTTAGGTTGGGTTTTTTCGTGAATTTTATTGTTTATTGCTCTGGGTCTAGTATGGTATTTGAATTGTAATAATAATGATATCTTAATTTAGTCATCGTGGGAGGTCGTGGTTGGAGGATGTAATATTTAAAAAAAAATAACGTCATAATTATTTTCCTGCCTTTATACCAATTTATTTGGGGTCGTTGCAGCATGTTTTCTTCTTCCACACTTTGTTTTTTTTTTTAATATATCTTTTTATTATTGGTCTTATAAGTTTCGAAAAGAATGATGTTTTATAGCGGCTTCAAGTATTATTCATGCTATTTGTTTAATTTCAGTACTTTTTCTTGGCTTTCAGTATTTCTCTGAACTTTCTAAAAAAATAGTCCAAGTGCGAGTTGGACTAGGACCGTCGTAGTAGGCGTTTTTTTTTTATGAGATTTTGAGATGGTCACAATAAGCCCTTTCATTTGATATGTAACAATATAATTTTCAAAACTTTTTTTTAATTTTGTAATTTACCCAAAAGTTAATGCCATGTTAAAAATTAATTAATTTACGTTACACGTCCGTCTTTGGGTCACCGACTTACATATGTGTAACAAATTTCAACTCAATCGGTCTAGTAGTTTCGGAGTAAATTGACTGTGACGGACGAACAGACAGACAGACACGCGAGTGATCCTAGAAGGGTTTAGTTTTTTTGTTTTTGACGCACGGAACCCTAAAAAACAAACATTATAACCCACATTACATAATAACTCTAGTATCATTTTCCGTTTTAGTCCGGAACAGGCCCACGTAGAATACGCCAGGTGTCGCAGAAATGGATGAAAAATAAAACTCTACCCTAACTAAGCAGCGTATTATAAAGTCATTTAGAAGGGTAAAGTATGATGATGTTCTTGGGAAAGTGTGTCCCCTGGTCTGTGCATCCAGAGGAAAATACGGACTAGTATTCATGGCAGTATTTAAGTCTCGTATTAATATTTTTAATGTTCCATTCAGATTCAATTATGAGAATAAAATAACAAATTGCAATGCTTTTCATGGCAGTATTCCAGTGCGTCCATGACTATCCGTTTGGACAGTCCACTAGAAAGCCCCATTAAGCCAGAAGGGGACATTTACGCAGATAGATGGGCCGATTTAAATGAATGAATGAATGAAAAAGACACAATACAATGCGTTCAGATTTTCAACTAACGACCAAAATAGGGTCGAATATGGAAAATTCTCTGTTAAAATATCAATATTTACGAAAATGGTCCTTTTAGAAACTGTTAAAGGTATCGTTTTGGCAAACGACGCGACGTGGTTTCGACGGCGAACGGAACTTTACGAAACGTGTTTTCGGTGGCGCGGTGCTTTAGCGTAGACAAGTGCTACGAACGCTACGCTCGTAGCGTTTGCGTAGCGGCCTACGAACACTTCATATTTTTTGTTCACTTTAGTTTTCCGTCACTGAGTGTATTCTATTTTGTATAAAAACCACTTAGAAACAGTTTTTTGTGAGAAATAAGACAAACTCATCAGAAAAAGTTTTCAGCCCACAGTCCGTACTAGAATAATTGGCCAATTGCGGTCCAAATAACGTCGATAAACTTTTCATTAAAAATGTCTATCACGTACAGAGAATATTTGTTTCTGTCTGAAGAATCTGATTGGCTGATAGCTTTCAATTTGTCTGTGTTAAGACGTTTAATTAATTCTGATAATTAGAGATTCGACATACGTAGCCTAGATCAAAATAACACAACACCAGGTTAATATAAGTTAATTTAAATTTAATTAACCTACTTTAACTTAATTAAAGTAACCTCTGTATGTAGCAATACCTACATGTACCACAGGCACATACTAGAAAGGCGCACAGATAGGCCCGTTGTTCATAAAAGAATATGATAGAAAGCCTAAATTATCGTCGAATACATCATTTAAGCCTTAGATGAGAAAGTGGTAGAAGATTTTCATAAAAACACCAAGAAAACAACAAAGAAGAAGAAGTATACTTGTACTTATATTATACTTATAATAATACATAAGACAGAGAAGTTTGGAAGGAGAAAGGGGAGGCTTTTGCCCAGCAGTGGGACACTCAAACAGGCTAACAAAAAAAAAATACACAATAAAATTACAGCACAAGAAGTGTGTCGATAGATGTACGTAATAGTACGTACATCCCTCCTTTTGGGCTACGCCGCAGTCGGGTAAAAACGAAAACACTGTTTATTTTTTGTCTAAATAATGTAAGAGTCAACTTTCAGAGATAAAATGGAAACAAAAATAGAAACCGAAATCATAATTCATAACTAAACCAACTTTGAAAATCTTATCTTAAAACAAAACGGGAAGGGTTGAAAATGGAAGTTCGTTTACAGAAAAAATCTAACAATATACACGTATTTGGAGTACTGCCATGTATAGCAGGAACTGCACATGACGTTACTTACCTCACGGCACCTTTAGTTAGTGGATCAGTAGGTCAACTTCGTAAAAATAAAATAATGGGTAAAATATGATGTTGGCAAACGAAGTGTTTTTAACAAAAAGGTAGGTAGACTAGAAGAGCTTTAAAGTTTGATACAGTGATGGAAAATAAAGTAAGTTATTGCATTGTGAACAAGGTTTTCAGAATTTAAGATAGATTTAAAAGAATAATAGACCGAAGATGGACTGCGGAAATAACTTATAAAATACAGGGCGTTAACGGACCCTTCACGAAGCCGTCAACCAAGCATTCTGTACATCAAACTAAGTAACTCTACACACAACAGAAACAACTCAACAAAAATCAACTCTAAAAAATATTGCTGGGAAACGACTTTTTTTCGGGGTGAAATATCACGTTTTACGGTAGGACTCAATGTAACGCACTCAAAACATTGTGCTGATGGATGCATTGAATAGTACGGGAGTCGTGAAGTAAGTTATAACATTAAAAACTTGTATTATAAAAAAAAAACTTGTGAACAAGTTGGAGCTGTGACCCCCAATATCTCCGTAACTGGACGGTTGCCAGGTATGGTCTAGAACAAAAAAATGATCCCAATGACAGGGAGAAAAAGTGCCTTTCGGCTTGGTTAAGAGTACTTTTACACCCATTATTTATAATGGGTGTAATGTGGCGATACTTCGGGGAGGCTTATGTCCAGCAGTGGACGTCTTTCGGCTGAAATGATGATGATGATGATGATGATGATTTATTTAAATCTAATAACTATAATCTGAGTTGTGCAGTATGTATTCAACTGCATCCGGTTAGACTCTACCCCCTAATATAGTTGGGAAAAAGCTAGACAGGTGATGACGATAATTAATGGATGACCAAATAAGGTTATCAAAATGTAGACGTATTAAGCAGAACAAAATATTTTCTGTAAAAAAACACCCAAAACCTCGGCTAAATGAACAATTCCAAAAGCTACCAACGGGAACCCTTCACGAAAGAAGATAGCAAGGCGTCTTTGACGAACCCCAGCACAGTTCTTCTGCCATCCGCCTGCCATGCACCACTATTCAAGCACCCATTAACCAGTGTCGGACCACGGCCGAAGCATTCGATATTAACGGCCTTAAATCCTCCCAATTATCCATGACATGACACCAGTCAGGCCATTTGACCTCCGAATTAATGCTTGAACGTCATAGAACCTCCCAATGGGTCGTGGATACAGTGATGTATTAGTAGACAGTTCGACGATTTATGTCTAGAAGCTGGTGTATAGATGATAATTGCTGAATCAATATTTTTGCGCGATTATGCATCGAAAGAATTGACTCGAAAAGTAATCAGATTATTCCGTTTGTCGGTTGACAGAGTAACTGAGAAATTAGTTGATTAAGCTTACTTTAGAAAAAATAATAACAATTTTATTAAAATTTTTAAAGGAAAGCTTGATCAATTATTTTACAGAATCGTGAAAATTGCCCTGCTACTGCAGTAAATAACTTGAATACCTTGGGTAATTTAGACGATTTTAAAAAATAGGAGTGAAATGTATATGCATCAGTTTTGGCAGTGTCGTCGTTAGGTATGAAGATAATAATGTGTTATCCCGTTTACAAAACTTGTGTAAATGTTCCATATAATAAAAATGAACCTACATTATAATAAAAATGAATTGCATGTATAGTTTGTTCACTTGACAATACTTCAGAATCGATGACGAATCGATACTATGAAAACAAAAAAAAAAATTAAACAGTTGTGAATCGTGATCTTTTGTTTTTCGATGACGCGTTGGAACAGGGCCGAGTCGGGCATAAACCCTTTCAAACACTAAATTCAAGCCACTTCATTTTTAATAAATTTCTAATCATAGAAAGTCATCTAAAGTTGCGACGATTTCTAAAGTAAAATCTATTCAGTACACAGTATTTATTTATTTATTTAACACTTCAGGCACAAAGTACAGAGGCGGACTTAATGCCATAGGCATTTTCTACCAGTCAACCTTTGGGTGATGCAGAGACAAACAGTGGTAGGTTTATCTATCTGCAAAAAAATTGATTTATTACAAAGATAAACTACAAGGATATATAAAATTCTATAAAAATATATCAAAATACTAAATATACTACTACTACTGATATATATTACTAAATATATATCAGTACTAAGGTCCCTTTAATTTCAGTCGTACATTGTCTAGACCCGTTTAAATAAATAAAGTCTCCAATAGACTCGCTCTCGTACTGATTGGTCCAACGAAATGGAATTTGGTATGCAGCATACGTGATGAATGTGGTTTGAGCTCAAGTAGGGCAGATACGTTATGTTAGGGTTCATTAAACTAAACCTATCTGTTGATGAGCAACAAAAACATAATTAACAATTTTTAGAGAAAAACAACACCGGTTTGACCACTAAATACTATAATCGGTTGATGGATTCGACTACCGGACAAAAAGGTATAGTATAAGATATAACTAATAAAGGGTGTAAAAATACCCTTAATAAAGCCGAAAGGTACTTGTTTTCCCCATCATTGCGATATTTTTTTTGTTCTAGATCATACCTGGGAACCTTCTAGTTACGGAGATATTGAGGGTCAAAGTTCCAACTTTTTCACAATTTTTTTTTTAATACATGTTTTTAATGTAATATTTTTACTTTAAACACCTCCACGAACCCCGCATTATTCAATCGATCCATCAGCACAAAGTTTTGAGTGCGTTACATTGAGTCCTACCATAAAACATGATTTTTCACCCCAAAAAAAAAAGTCGTTTTCCAGCAATACTTTTATGCGTAAAGTTACATAGTTTGATGTACAGAACGCTTGGTTGACGGCTTCGTGAAGGGTCCGTTTACAGTATGTGTATTTGATATAACTAATTTGGGTATTTATTATTGGATAATTTAATAATCTGTTGTTTTCTGATATGGGCTATGTGGTATCTGAAATAAATGATTTGAATAAGTAAATTATATGTCCTAACACAGGTCACCTTTGCAAAATGGCGAAACCTAACTAACAAACAGAGTAACTCGTTCATTTATAGAACTAGTTTATGAATTTACGTCTATATGAATTTATACCCATTATGTTTCGTAGCACTTCACATAAATGGAATAGGAGATGTTGATTTAGATACAGATCTATCATAACTTAGAAATATATTCTATCTTAGGTAACCTTACCTAGGTATAGTAAGACTTAGCTACCTTTTTTTCTCGGATTGGAAATCATCGAATGCAGGGGGCATTCGATGATTTCCAATCCGAGAAATCCCTCTCTGAGCGGAGCGGAAGGGTGTGTCAGACTTGTATAGACTAAAACCCATCCATGTTCTTCCTTTGCCCTTTGTGTTCCAAGGCCGCGGTATCTCTTTCGAACAGTCCCACAGCCCAAGACTTAGCTACCTTACAACGAGTTCAGTCAATATTGTTTCTTGTGAGCACAGGTTACGGTTACTGACGGAGCAGCAAAATACTCAAGTTCGTCAACGTTTTAAAATTTTTGGAAAAAAAATGCTCAAACAGTTTGCTCTTTGACTAAGCTCAAACCTTTGTTTTCAGTCCTAAATTGGGATCAACAGTAAAATGTATACTGATTCTTTTGAAACTCACATAAGTAACCTCTTTCTTTTTGTGGTTAAAACACCATTACTGCTAAAAACCCCTCACACTAAGCACGGTTGTAGTAGTCTCGAAAAAAGGGTCCTTAAGAGTGCAAAACTCTAACAATTGAAAGAAAAGTGTGAACTATGCATATGTGTAGTTTAGTTATGGATATCGGCTCGCCATATTACATGAGACTGGAAAATAACCGGCGAAATTTGGATGTACACCCCAGCTTTACTCTTTAGGGGATGGCCGGCGTGATGTCCTGCTAAACCTAAAAATAAATATATTACGATTCAATTCACAAATAGATAAAGGGGTTTGAATTTAATGGCCGGCCTAACTTCCGCCAATCAATCGATAGCTGGCATGTCATCATCATCTGCCTAGCCTTTTCCCTACTATGTTGGGGTCGGCTTCCAGTCTAACCGGATGCAGCTGAATACCAGTATTTTACATGGGGCGACTGCATATCTGACCTCCACAACAGAGTTAGTACTGGGTAATACTACATCCCTTGGTAAGACTGGTTGTCAGACTTTTTGGGCCACTGACTACCTGTAACGACTGTCAAAGATCTACAAATGACAGCCGGGACCAACGGCTTAACGTGCTTTCCGAGGCACGGAGGAAACTCGGTATTTAATGGATGGTCACCCATCCACAGACCACCCTAGGCAAGCACGGCTTAACCTAGAGATCGATCCGAGCGGCTGTTATTATTTAGCCACGAGCTGGCACGATAGCTGGCATGTATGAATGGAAAATACCCATAGATGACTTTGTCGGCATAGGAAGCGAGCACAGCTGCGGATATTGAGATCTGCGCTCGATTTCCAGGCAGGATACAAAACCTGTGGCTTTGATTTTTCATTTTCGATCGTTTGTTTTGTGTTAAATAGAAAAATGGACAGTATTTTTAACCGACTTTCAAAAGTAGCTTTTATTTTGTGTGTATTTTCAGCGGTTACTTCGCCAATTGTGAACCGATTTTGATGATTCTTCTTTTGTTTGGACGAATATTATTCCGCGTTGGTCCCGTTTAAGTCGGTGACTTTTGTTTGTTTGATTCAGTTTTTTTGTCACCGACTTCAGAAGCTAAAGTTATTTTTCACTTTTTTGTGTTTTTGAAGTTTATTTTTTGCTAAAATGTTTTTTATATGATACAAAGAAAGTTAAATGTGCTGGAAGGAAAGGACACCGACGCACAAACGGCTACCACATATTCAGTACATCATCCCGCAAGCGACAAAAAACAGCTCTTCTTCTTTCATCATCATCTGCCTAGCCTTTTCCCAACTATGTTGGGGTCGGCTTCCAGTCTAACCAGATGCAGCTGAATATCCGTATTTTATATGGAGCGACTGCCTATCTGACCTCCACAACCCAGTTAGTACTAGGTAATACGATACCCCTTGGTAAGACTGGTTGTCAGACTTTTTGAGCCACTGACTACCTTTAACGACTGTCAAAGATCTACATATGACAGCCGGGACCAACGGCTTAACGTGCTTTCCGAGGCACGGATGAAACTCGGTATGTAATGGGTGGTCACCCATCCACAGACCAACCTAAGCAAGCACGGCTTAACCTAAAGATCGATCCGAGCGGCTGTTATTATTTAGCCCCGAGCTCTTCTTCTTTATAGAAATTAAAATATACAGCTAGAGCTAAAAGAAACCTATGCTATGCCTTAAAAATATGAAACTCTAACAATAACTCCATGAAAAAACTTATCAACAGAAAAGATGTGTATCCATCAACATAAAAAATGCCTATGTGTTTCTAAGTATCTATAAAACAACGCACACAAAAACATTTTCATACACAGCGTTCGAAATGACACACCCAACCTACCCAACTCAATATTAGGAATACTGGAAACCTATCACAAGAAATAGCGCAATAAAATCCAAGTGAACAGTAAAATTAATCAAGAAATCACAGTAAAATAAAAGAATAAATCAGCTGAAACTGGCAAACAAGAAAAAAAACATAAAAACATGGAGAAAAAACGAGGTAATAACATGAATTCTTTCGATTTTCGTTTACATGTATTGAGAAGCTGGTATTTACATGACCGTCTATTTTATGTGCCTAGTAAAGACATGTTATAGAAAAATTAAGAAGTACCTCATCTCCACTACGTAGACACACACACATGGTGCAAACAACACACACTTGGTGGTGGCGGTCTACATGGTTGATGTTGTTTTTCGAAATACATATAAAGTATATCTGCCTAGCCTTTTCCCAACTATGTTAGGGTCGGCTTCCAGTCTAACCGGATCCAGCTGAAAACCAGTATTTTACATGGAGCGACTGCCTATCTGACCTCCACAACCCAGTTAGTACTAGGTAATACGATACCCCTTGGTAAGACTGGTTGTCAGACTTTTTGAAAATAAGTTCATAAAACGTATATATGCTCGTATTTAAAATGTATATTGGTAAACGCCGAACTTATTTTGTTGTACTACTGTGTGTACACAGTTTCCTAAATTTAAAAACAGTTTTCGCGAGAAATAAAGATTGTAACTTAGTGATCAAAATATGAGTTCCAGAATACTATGTTCGTAACAACATGAAATTTTAATACCTATCTATCCTGTGCGATATCTGGTCATGTTAGCCTCGCAAAAATGATAAGATCCTTCACCATCACGCCACCTTCGCCGTAGTCAACCTCGAGGGCGTCCTTCCTGTGCATCCTTGCTATGTGGCCTGCCCACTCCCACTTCAGCCTGGCTGTTTTTTCTCCAACATCAGCTGCTTGATGTATGGAACGCAGGGTGGTGTTACTTTATTTTTTTAAATCTGTCGTAGATTGTTTATCACAAAATGACCCTTCTTAACACATCTTCCTATTGACAAAGTCGTAAATGTCTAAACTAGAACGTGTGTAGAACTACGTCACGTTATCCGCGAGCACAATAACTTATCTGATAGACATTTTTATGTAAGGACCGAAAACAATGGCGGTATAGCCTCATATAACTGGGCCAATGCAGCTATGAAACGTGCGGGGGAAATATGTATTGTATTCTAGTGCCCTGGTAGGACACCCTTTAGATATATAAGTAGGTATTTACTATGTATGGTGTATAGATATCTTTTAAAAAGTCTGTAGTTATCTTAGATCAAAAGCTTATTTATTTTTTATTCGCATGGGAAATCATCAAATGACCTCCCCGCTCTGGGCGGAGCGGAAGGGAGCGTCAGACTTGTACTGACTAAAACCCATCCATGTTCCTTCTTTGCCCTTTGTGTTCCAGGGCCACGGTATCTCTTTCGAACAGTCCCGCAGCCCTGGTAGGCATCGGCCCTTGCGGACCCCTACTTATTTGCTGACATCTCTTTGAGATGCACGTAGAACACGAACGCGCCGTCAACACGGCCTGTCGTCATAAGACGACAGGCCGTGTTCAGCGGCCGTGGACAGCGAGCTGGCCCATAACTCGCCGTTGGATCAAAAGCTTTGTTTATTTTTAGTGGGTTTTAGTAATCACATTTTTGGATGCTGTAGCTTCGTACTAAAGTAGCTTAGAGTAACTAACTTGATTTGTAAAGAGAGTCCCTGGAGTTTCTTGCCCATTTTTCTCCAGGGCTATTTAGACAGCCTTGGAGCCACAGGCATGATAACTTTGAATGGACTATAGGTGGCTTATTTTTGACTATGCAAAGGTGCCTGTCGGTCTATTTGAGATAAATGCTTTTGAGTTTGAGTTTGAAAGTGCCAGACACTCAAAAGAGAAAAAGAAACTGTCCTTTGTGTGAATATTTTAACAGAGCTTCCTTAAATTGAATACAAACAGTTTCGTTATAGACATGCTTAGTCAAAACAAGCTAAAATAAACCTGTGCCTTTAAACATCTAATTTCTGTCAATTCGTGTAACTAGTTAACAAAAACGTAAATTAAAATCTTTAGATATCATACCCATAATACATATATGATCATAACTTTAAGAAACATAGTTTTAAGAAAATTTTATATTGTTTTCAAATTGTATTATTTTATTATTAAGAATTGAGAACTTTATGTTGTTGTCTTATGGTGAATGCTGCGTATATCTATAATAGGCGTTCATACCAGCACTGTTTTGTTATTTTTATCGTTTTACATTAATACATAGTACGTACTGCTGTTCGTGTACCAAATAAATAAATAAAATATGATTGTAAAAGTCTAAAATCCCGACTTTATCTCCAAAATGTTTATGAGCCTTCCGCATGAAAAGACTAAAAATTTTAATTAAAAAAAAAAGATTTTAATTTACGTTTTTGTTAACTAGTCGTGTAACTAGTTAACAAAAACGTAAATTAAAATCTTTAGATATCATACCCATAATACATATATGATCATAACTTTAAGAAACATAGTTTTAAGAAAATTTTATATTGTTTTCAAATTGTATTATTTTATTATTAAGAATTGAGAACTTTATGTTGTTGTCTTATGGTGAATGCTGCGTATATCTATAATAGGCGTTCATACCAGCACTGTTTTGTTATTTTTATCGTTTTACATTAATACATAGTACGTACTGCTGTTCGTGTACCAAATAAATAAATAAAATATGATTGTAAAAGTCTAAAATCCCGACTGTATCTCCAAAATGTTTATGAGCCTTCCGCATGAAAAGACTAAAAATTTTACGCCAAAATTATATTCGAACTATTTAAATTATCCTGTCTTACATTTCATCCTAACATCTCCCTTCTCATCTCGTGACGAAATATCATTATTTAGCTGCCTATGAATACATAATGGGGACTATTATACCCAAGGGCGTCTGAAGGTCTTCTAATATATACTTTCATAAGTACAAATATATGAAAACGGCAATCAATCATGCTATTATTCTTCCATCCATCAAAACATATGAAATGTTTCGAATTAAAAACAAAACAATTCGTATTGGACTCTTTTTTGTTTAAGTGATTTTTTTTTAAGTGCTTATATGGTTTATCTATTTTAGGATTGATCGATTTGACAGATTGTAAATTAAATAACGGTCACTAATAATTTTTGTTATCAATTGTTAAAATTTTAATTTACATAGATTTAGTTAGAGCTCGTGGCTAAATAATAACAGCCGCTTGGGTCGATCTTTAGGTTAAGCCGTGCTTGCTTAGGTTGGTCTGTGGATGGGTGACCAGTGACCACCCATTACAGACCGAGTTTCCTTCGTGCCTCGGAAAGCACGTTAAGCCGTGAGCCCCGAGTGTCATTTGTAGATCTTTGACAGTCGTTAGGTAGTCAGTGACCTAAAAAGTCTGACAACCTGTCTTACCAAGGGGTATCGTATTACCCAGTACTAACTGGGTTGTGAAAGTCTGATAGGCATCAGTCGTTCCACGTTAAATACTGGTATTCAGCTGCATCCGGTTAGACTGGAAGCCGACCCCAACATAGTTGGGAAAAAAAAACCTGAATGATATAACAATCTTCAGCCTATGATGATTGTTATATCATTCAGGTCTTGAGCACTCGAGTCTTGATCAATGCTCATGCCTTCTCTGTATGAGAAGAGGCCTTTGCCCAGCAGTGGGAAATTGTGCTGGTTGGTATTATTATTAAGGTATATCAATCAAGCAATCCAGAGAAGGATTCCTGAACACATGGCTGGATGGCTTAAAACAAAACATACGAGCAAAAGAACTTCTGAAAAGCAAATAACACCAATTTATTTTGTCAGTATAATTATTATCTAGTAACATGACAATACACGTAATACATATATATCTTTGGTCCTAACTGTCAGATGAGCCATCAACTATTTACGATACAAGCCACCGCATTGATTAACCGGCTCCCCCCTCCTCCCCTCCCGAATCAGGACATGTTGCCTTTAATTACAAACATTACCAATTAACGCTGGTACAAACACAAGACAAGGATATTATTGGGAATCGTGATACGGCCATCTTCGGCAAACATCGGCATGATATAACTCTAAAAGGGATATGGAGGCCTAGTGTGAGCACTGAGCAGTGCAGGCCCAGTGATAATAACCTCGCCACGATTTACGTGTCGAAAGTCTTGGGTTCGAACCCAGGTGACCCACTTTATGTTGTCTAGTTTCTTTCATCGCTACTGCTCTGAAAACGGTGAAGGAAAACTTTTTTAGGAAACTGGTATGTCTTAGATCCGTTTCACAGTAGTCTGAACATTGTAGGCATTTTTTTTTCTTTTGTAAACGTTAACTCGCACTAGGAATTTCTCATGTATGGTATGCTTTTACAAATATACTTATATACACAAACAGCCATAGAAAAATTATGCTTATGTTACGCCACGAAAACGACCACAAACTTTACAGAAAAAAGGAATATTATAGGGTTCCAAACACTATGTTTGGAACCTCCAAAGTTACAAATGGCAGGAACAACATAAATTAATTTCGCTTTCATCACGCAAATAATTTGAACATACAATAAATAAACTGCTTTCAAATGTAGATGAACAAATTAAACGTTCAGAATCAGAATCAGAATCAGAATCAGAAATCATTTATTTGCTAATAATGTAGGTATACAGATATGATGGTAATTACGTTAAACAAATTATTAATTTAAAAACTACAAAATTATTCAAATTGAAATACGGATTATTACAAATCATACAATAATTAGTTTCGTAATAACACCAATTTTTTTAAATACACATTGAACCGCAAAATGACGTAATTATAGAGATCATAGTTATTAACATAAATGTGGTAATTAAGCTGTTTAATTGGAGTCAAGTTTAATTTAAATTCACGTCAGTAAAATAATGCCCTGTTCCCAATTAATTGAATACATCCAACTTCCATCCATCCAACGTCCATCCATCCCATTCATTTCAACTTCCTCCAACTTTTAGATCTCATAGTTGGAGGCAGTTAATATAATCAGCATTATGGTGAGATGATTTAAATCATTAGATTGAGCATTACATTAATAAAAATAACTGTCCACACTAAGGAGACTGATTTTAAATAATATAAATTGTAATTTATTGTTTCGTTTTGCACGAAAAAATAGGAGTATAAGGGCGATAGACAAAATATTCAAATGCCATCATCAATGCTGTTTCATTTAATACTTGGACAACAGCCAGCAGGACGTGACCATACTTTGACCCTTTCGGGCGTATCTAACGCTTTAAATCGTTGAAGAAAAATAATTACAACCATTTTAGCACCTAATCAGTGTTTCTGCAATTTTTTTTTTTTTTTTTTTAATTCACAGGAACACAATAGGATTCTATGTGACACGATCAACTTGACGAACAGTCCGGGTATTATTATACATAGAAAGTGTAAACGGACCCTTCACGAAGCCGTCAACCAAGCATTCTGTACATCAAACTAAGTAATACTGCGCAAAAATGATTGCTGGGAAACGACTTTTTGTTTTGGGGTGAAAAATC
The DNA here is from genome assembly GCA_910589295.1 of Noctua janthe. Taxonomy (NCBI): domain Eukaryota; kingdom Metazoa; phylum Arthropoda; class Insecta; order Lepidoptera; family Noctuidae; genus Noctua; species Noctua janthe. The sequence continues at coordinate 13,403,744 of OU342559.1, read as the reverse complement.
ACATTTTATGGTAATACTAAATGTAACGCACTCAAAACATTGTGCTGATGGATGCATTGTATATAACGCGCGAAGCTTTGTGGACGTATTTAAAAGTAAAGTTACATTAAAAAAACTTGTAATTATAAAAAAAACTTGTGAAAAAGTTGGAACTTTGTCGTAACTAGAAGGCTCCCAGGTATGGTCTAGAACAAAAAAATGAAGGCAAAGACGGGGAGAATAAGTGCCTTTCGGCTTGCTAGGGGTCAATTTACGGGCTTATGCCCGACTCGTCACTGTTCCGATTCGCCACCAATTTTTTTTCCTTACAAGAAGTCCCGATTCGTCATCATAAGAAAACAAATTAATTTTTATTTAATTTTGATATTCACTATTCGTCATCAGTGTAAGTTTGCGTGTCAAAAAGTACAGTTAGTAAGAATAATATAGATAAAAAATATATATATATATGTATATAGGGTCTAACTATTCCTACACAAAATATTTTCAGGGGATCATCTAACGGCTATAAAAAATCCAAGGGATTTTTTTTTATCTAAGTATATTCTTTTATAAAAAAATAATAATTTAAAATTACTTGACCCACAAAATAAATACTGACTCCTTATTTTTAAGCATCCATTACGGTAGTTTACTACACCGTATTTACATACTGTCATTGTTAAAATATGGGAGTAAAGGTTTTATGCAAAAAGTCTCAAAAAAATTTTGAATTATAATAATTTTGTAAAAAAAAAAATCACTCGGTTAATTTTTTTTTTCGTTGCTATGGCGACTTTACGACTTGGTTTCGTGTATGAAAAGATATAGCTTATACTTTATACTTACTTTATACTTTTAAATCATTTTATTTACAACAACCTTAAACTTGTACTCTTAAAAACTCTGACAGGCACTAACCACACCATAAAGAAGAAGTAGTGCAATCTTGTAAACCTTTTTAGTTTTCCACTGAATCGCTGTTCCATCCAAGTTTTGGTTGTGAAATAAACAACTTGATGCAGGTACATATATCAGAATATCCAGAATCTGACAAACGCTACGATGCATAAAAGTAAGTTTATTCGTTTACATGGAAAAAAAAAACTATGACAAAACATATATGTTATGTAGGCATAGACAGATTAATACATAATATAGGTATGTATATCATGCTTTTATCACGCGTTTGACAAAAGCCTATCGAAAATGTGACAAAGGATTTTGTTTTGTTTTTAGAAACGAAGGTTTATAAACCATCCAATTTTGATAAAAAATATTTTTATCGTTTTTATACAATATACATAGTGTCTCATATGTTAGATATCTAGTTTACTATACTGTGACAAAAACTAGATGATATGCGTTTTCGAACTCATGCTATAAAACTGTAATTAGGAATGCTTCGAAGCATTTTGTTTACCATTTTTTCGTTAGGCTTCTCAGCTTTAGGCAGCCTTTTTGCAAAATTACGAGAGTCGGCCTCAGTATTCACCTGAGCTTAGAGAAAAAGAGAAAAAAAATAAAGAGAAAGAGTCAAACAAAATAAAGAAAAAAAGAGTGAGAGAGAAAGAGTGAGTGAGTGAGTGAGGTGCGTGAGTGTGTGTTTTTCTGAGAAAAAGTGTGTGAAATTTGCGACTGCCTATCTGACCAAAGCCTAATGTAAAATAAAGACACTGAAGAAATTATCACGACAACAGAAAATGTTCCAACAAAAATAAGCTAATTATATTGCCCAACTAATAAAATTATTGCAAAACATCATAAATTATCGCAGCACAGCAAAACAATAGCAAATCATATTCTACACAGGGAACCAACAAATCATTCACTAAATATCATAACGGAGAAAACTTTTATATAAATAATAAGTTGCTATACTACAGTTTTATTTCTTTTACTCGTGAACTTGTGTTACCACTAACTGAATATAAAATATTTGTTAAGTTTCGCCAAACAATTGAGGAAGTTGTAAGAAGTTTCTCCAATCACACTCCGGCTTTTTATTTACGGCCTGTTATATTCAAATGTTTGGATAAACATAAACAAGAGGTTGATGACATTCTGATGGCTTTTCGAACGTTAACACGATCTCCTTTTATGTTGTTTTACGGGTTGAGGAATCTTTCCTTCTATCGTTCTGATATAAATCTATACAAATAAATAAAATTGAAGTCTCTGTTTGTAATTTCAAAATAATAGGTTTTTATTGAATGCATATTATAAAAGTATATACGGTACTTATACAAAAATTTCTGTTTGTCTATTTGTTCCGGTTAATCTCCGAAACGGCTGGACCGATTTTGACGGGACTTTAACTGGCCGATAGCTGATGTTATAAGGAGTAACTTAGGCTTTATTAAAAAAAAAGAATTAGGGTTTGGTGCAAAAAAAAAATTATACCCTTGAAATTGGTATCAAAATCTAATCAAAATAGGGAAATAATATTTTTATAATAATTTAATTGGAGACGAAGATCGCGGGAATACATAAATATAAGATTTTAAACTATCTGGTCACTAACATTATCATAAAAAAACTACTTAACTACAACTACTTTTTTATTGTAAAATACTGGTATTCAGCTGCATCCGGTTAGACTGGAAGCCGACCCCAATATAGCTGGGAAAAGGCTAGGCAGATGATGATGATGGTCACTAACCTTATTATTAACACTAGAAACGGCTTATTTACCATGTACAACAGTACCCGCTATAACTTCAGTTTATCCGTGATAATGGTGCTTGCAACAGCGCCGAAATATCGGGAACTGATTTAAGTTCCGATCAGTAAACATGGTAAATATCCCGTTTCTAGTGTTAATTTTACATACATATGTTTGTTAGTTGTAAGTAATAAACATCCATGTCAAGGGTGTTAGCACACTGCCACATTGAGGTGTTATGACGCCTGTACGGCTATATCTGACATTGTGTCACTGAACGGAGAGCCCAGATAAAGTGACATTTTATCAGTGGAAATGTAAAAATGAAATGAAAAATTGTGTTCGTTTGACATAAGCTACCGAAAAGATGATGACAATCCTGTTGAATGTGATAGAAAAACGAAAAGCTTTGAAAGCAATAAGCCACCTGTCTAAGCCGTCCATGTTAAATTAAAGTGAGAAGGCGAATCGTTGTAGTCTATTTTAAAACAAAGGCTAAGTTGCTATTGTTTAAACCGCAGTTTTTTAATGATGTAATATGTATTTCGTCAGTGACGAAAATTTGAAAATAATTTTCAAAATAATTTGAAAATAATTTTGAAATTTATTAAATTGTTTTCAAAATTATTTGGGAGCCCTTTGGACTCGAATGCGTCAAAGTCCATAAAGAGGATTATGAAATAACGATTAGAGCTTTCTGGACAGTTTATATTGAAGAGCATGAGAAGCTAGCTCGAGCTTTTTGGGCTGCGAAAAGTAAAATTTTCATTAATTACCCATTATGAGCCTCTTATGAATAAGAATTTGAAGTTATAGGAAAATTTTGTGGCTATTTTCCTCTACACGTCAGGGGCCCGTAACACTTGGGGGCCCCGTATTTTAGAAACAGCGGTGTTACATCCCTGTATTTCGTTTTAAAGTAGATAAACCACATATTGCCCATTACTCACAGAAAAGCTCCCTGTTAATCACTCAAAAGCACAAAGCTCATAAACAAATGAATAACAATAGCCAACTAGATTTAGCTCAGTCGGTTCAGTCTAATTGGTTTACTCAGCTTTACTGACCAAAGTGAATAAAGAAGTGATATAGCTATCCTAGTGTTTTATCATACATACCATTCTAATTACGTTAATACCAGTGATTATATTGACAAACGTGAGCTTACAAGGATTAGCAGTGAGTCACGTACTCAACGCCTAGACACGCTTTGTGCATACAATAACTAAGACAAAGACATCATACATACTATATGAGTCTATGCGTTGATGACCGAAGGACCATAATCGGGGGTTTCTATGTGTCACTTCCCGCAGAACAGTAATTGGACTGTTGCTAGCGAGAATGCGAATAAGTTTTTTTTAATTTCGAATTTTTCAATTTACATAATATCTATACAGGGTGTAACAGAAAGGGTATAGCCATATGAAAGAATACGCTGCAGACCATCTATTGAACAACTTCCTCCATGGGTCCAATATCGTAAATGCGAATAAATTATCAGCTGTCCCATACATTTGGGACGAGTAGGTATTGAAATTTAGTACACACCCTTTCCGTTACTCTCTGTATAACCAAACTTAAAATAATGATAAAAATATGTACATATAGAAAGACAGCAAAGCATTAAAGGGCGTCAAAAAGTTCGTACGACCACACAGGCAGCATTACCACGTTGGATGGCAACGTTGCGCTGATTCTATGACCAAAAAATAGACCAGTCCTCTGGTCATGAGGAGTCCACCAATCGCTTGGCAATGTCCTGAAAGACTAGGTAGGCTGACCCCATGGCCCTAGTGTTTCAATCCCAAACAGCGCAAAAACATAGTTATCAATGAGGTTATCGTATTTGCGCCGTTTGAGGATTTAAAAATTCAAAAAATATTTGCAAGACTCCAGAATGTATTTTGACTTACTGGCTAATATAAACAGAGGTTGAAACAAGGGATTACTAGTTCGAGTGTAAGAAGGTTTTTAAAAGTCCAGACCAAGATTATTCTATTTAAAATATGTTCTGACTATTTGGTTCATGTTTGGTCAGTTTGCCCGACAAAGCTCATCGCTTTCCCTAAGGCGGAGTGTATTCATAATATAAGGTAATTTAGAAGCGGACAAACATTTAGAATATAGAAGTCTACCTCATTACTTACCTTCAAATACGTACAAAAAATAAATCCAACGATACTGCCAGACGGAAAGCATTACCTTTCTAAACGGGCCTTTTAATATGACATTGGTCCCTCTTATCCACAATAGGCCAACTTAAATACGTCGAGGCTAATGACTAGAAAGTTTTTTTGGTAGAAAAAAAGGGCGAACTGGGAACAGGCGGGGCTCATTCCGAGTAATTCGGTGAAAGGAATAGATACAGGCAAAAAGTTCGGGGACTTGAACTGATCTGAATAATAATAGTGTGGTGCTCTTTTGAGTGAATTTTCTAAGGTTTCTGAAAGATTTTTGGTCGAGCGAGTTTTTATATTTGGAAAAGTATAGGGAAATCTTAATTTAAGAGAAGGTACGTTCGACGCGAAAACGTTTTAAAAAGTCTTCAGGTCATTGAAGAAAAAGAAGATATTTATGATTAAAGTTTGTAGCAAGCGTAAATTCTCCCTGATCTTGGATAGATTATGAATATGAATAACATTTTCATAATTTAATCCACTATCTAAAATATAAAAAACGGTTTCTAGTAAAAAATATGGTTTACAATAAAAATAGGCCCCCAGGTAAGTATGGTTTATGATTTATTTAACTGTAATCATCTTAACTTTTTTTTATTTTGTAGTTGGTAGCCAAACCACTAGTTTGGCTGAATGAATTATCTAGAAAGGTCATGGGGACCCGACACTGTCAACACGTTTTCTCTCAGAATTCACTCGCAAAGAACCTTCGCCACTGGTAGGCCAGTGGCGAAGGTTCCATAGAACTCGATTCCTACCGGCTTTCCTTTGAAAAATGACACGGTCAGTATACTCTATAGACAAATAATATAATCACATTAAAGAAAGAAAAGAAAAAAGAACAAAACCACCAAACGACTAAAGAACCGAACTATTAAAGATATGTACTCCGGCTTACCCCTTACAAAAATTGACCCTTCGCTACTGATAGCTACACTATCACAATAATATTCCCTATACACCTTCAAAGTTGTTCTACAACAGGTCACACATACCGGGTCAACGCTGCTGAAGGCAGAACAATCTCTTACTCCCTAACATCCCGGAGGAATCGCGGAGTCCGTGACAAGATCCCGGATTAACCGCCCTGACCAACCTGTTGTGACCGGCCAGTGTTAACATTACCCGTTTACAGTATTACACGGTTAGGAAATGTTGGAAAGTTTTTTAGAGACTGATACGGATGTGAGGAGCAAGTTATGTGATTTGTTGGTCTTTGCATAAAAGACCTTTTATGTACTTAAACATTTCATCATGGTAGGTGTTCTAGTGTGAACGCCACGTGTTGGCTCCCGGCCACCGACGGCGAGTTATGGGCTAGCTTGCCGTCTGGCCGTCTTATAACGACAGGCCGTGTCGACGGCGCGTTCGTGTTCCACGTGCGCCTCAAAGAGATGTCAGCAACCATGTAGGGGTCCGCATGGGTCGATGCCTGCCAGGGCTGCGGGACTGTTCGAAAGAGATACCGTGGCCCTGGAATACAAAGGGCAAAGAAAGAACATGGATGGGTTTTAGTCAGTACAAGTGTGACACTCCTTTCGCTCCGCCCAGAGCGGGGAGGCGGGGGGAGGTCATTTGACGAATTCCCATACGAAAAAAAAAAACGTGTACTATAGAGTACATAAACTTCTATACTATATGTTACTTACGGGATGTCTTCTGTGATTGTTCATTATTTTGAGCTCCCGATATTTCGACGCTGCGCTGTTGCAAGCGCCTTAATCGCGGGTTGACAACGCGCCACGGTGGCGGGTAGATATCCCGTAAGTGACAGTATAAGTTTAGTTATAAACCGTGAAAGATTAAAACAGTGTTCATAGAGTACATGTCTGCTTTACCCTTCGTGGTTATAGGCGTGATGTTTATAAAAAATACTCGATATTTAAATGTATGGTTTGGTTTTGTGAGTGGATGTTTGAAATGAAATTATGGATAATTGGCTGAATGGATTTAATTAAGCACACATAAGTGAAATAATATTATGATTTAAAATGCACATTACGTTTAAAATGTTTTGTGTTAATAATAATAGGCAATATTTAATAAATTCCCGACGAAAATTACATTATATTAACACAAATTCATATCCGCCGAATGATTTGAAGAGTAGACAAGACAGATAATTTTAGACGACAAGGATAAAAATATTACTTAGTGTTTCCTAACTCAATCCACGAGAGAATAAAACGCTGAAAACCTTAAACAGATCCAACATCAATGAAACTAAGCAAATAGCTCAGTCGTTCTCGAGTCAACTCGAGAAAAAGCTTTATTACAAGTTTTTCTGAGCTGCCAGTGTTTTACTATTTAAACTAGATAGTTCCTTCATTCCAAGAACCAGTCGAGGTTGTGAAAAAAGTATAAAATCAGGAAGAAAGCCACAAAACATCGGAAGGAGTGAAAACCTCGCACTTGAAACAGTTTCTTAATTAAATTTACTTTAGCAGAGAACTGTGCAACTGGAGTGCGGCCAAAGAATAAGCGGATGATCGTAATTATTAAAAATAGGTTGTTCTATTTTCAAGCTTAAAAACTGTGGTTTAAAACTTATTTTGGCGGACGTCCGAGTGGATAAAAAACAGCTAAAAGTTTTGTTACGCATGGAATATAGACTGTCCTACTGCAGGCAGATTTATATTTTTACGTATTATTTTACTGCGTCGTTTCTAATGTGAGTTAGTTCTATATTTGATACAGATAGAAACACTGGTTATGAAGGCATATACAAATGTCAAGAGCTTTAAAAGTGTTTTGTATTACTACAACGACTTTCAATAGAATTAACATAGCTAGTGACGTTGATTTTTTCCATTGTTCGCTGAGTGTGTTCACAAAAATTGCATTGTTAGTTACAAAACCTGATATTGTTTTTGTGTACACTATCGCATTAGGCTGTAATGTAATTCGTAAGGTGGATAAAAATAAATAAAAATATAATCTTTTCAGTATTCAATGTCAATCGAATACATTTAGACTTTTACGTCATTGTTATAATTAAAATTAAAATTCTTTATTAGGAACTAAGTGTACAGATTTAGAAGATGTTAATAATATGTAGATTCTTAGAACTTAGTTGTCTGTTAAGGCATTGCAATTTAAATGGTTTAAAAAAATATACATACTTAATTTTATAGTTATACAGTTTCGTTTTTAGAATACACTTTGTTTAGGACTTCAGGTACTTTAAAATAGTTCCTAAGTACCGTTCATCCAGCCAACCTTCTTCTATTGGCATAACTTGCTAGTGGTATTGGATGGTTAAGGTAACTGTGGCCAAAAGTTCCTTTGGAACTTTATCGCTAATTTAAAAGCCCCAAAATGTGTCGGCTCAATGTGAAGGACGAGCAATTACTCCAGACACTTCAGTCACCGTTGAAATATAATGCAATTTCGAAATTGAAGAAAACAATTAATATTGTGTCTGGAAGAAAACTTCATGTACACGTGTTTCCTTGATTTGAGAAAGAATGAAATAACATTAAAAGTTACACAGTAAAAGCACATCAATATACCCGAAACTGTCAAATTTTCCGAATCAACATTGAACCTAATGCTTAAGAGTGAAGGCACACTGCTTCGTTGCGTTACGTTGCGACGTCGCACAGTGGTCTGGAAATCGAGCTCCATACTCTTAGAAACTCAAAGTCAGGAATTAAAAAAAAAATGCAATGGCTCTGGTATAGGTCCCTTGACGTCATATGATAATCTTGCACTGTGCGTCGCGGAGCAAGATTTTCGTTCGACAACGCAACGGAGAAGTGTGGCATTTAAAAATTATATGTAATATGACGCAGGCGTCAACGCTGCGACGACGCAAAACAGAGCAACGGAGTTGTGTGGCTTCGATCTTAGCGTTAAAGTTGAAAATCTATTCAAGAAATTTGACAGATTGTTGTAGCTTGATGTGCTGGCGTCTGTACATCTAACTCATAGTCATCATTATCAACTGTTGCCTTTCCAAACTATATTGTGGTCGGCTTCACATCTAATCGGAATTAGCTAAATACCAGTATTTTACATGGAGCCTACCTGACTGGGTAGCTAACTAAAAGTAAACCTAATTGGATTGTTCGACATTGCTGGAGACAAAGTTCAAATTGTGTTTGTGAAATTAAAACTAGAACACATATGAAACACAAATTTTGGGTCGACCGGCGACCTGGAATACAATACTTTCTCTTCATTCTCAATGAACCAGTCATTGAAGAAAGTAAAACATATTCTTATAAAATAAATTCGTTACTGTTATGCCAAAATTAAGTTGTCTAATATTCTTACAGTGTAGTTAACTCACAACATTCGCTTGATAGTGTTGTGTCGAGTACAGTCGCCAGTGAAGCCAGTATCTACAAACTGTCAATTTTTCTCATTCGATTTTGACCTTAACCATCAACATTTTTATAGTTTAAAATCATTTGGATAAATTTGACAGTTAGTGGTAACTTGATTTGCTGGCGTTATACGTTTAAATGAAGTCAATAAAATACATTGTAAAAGTTCAGATTGGCATAGATAGGAGATTACCAACAATTACGCCTTGCATTTTTTCAATGACTTTCAGTAGTAAACCCACAAAAAACTCGAATGACGCCTCTTAATCAGAAGATTACCAAAGATTACAGAATACGGCGTCAATGATCGACTATTCTGGCATAACTTCATTAGTAGACATAGGTCCCGCTTTTGTAAATGGTTTTACTATGTACCTTCGTCTTATACTTTCGTCTTAGTAAGACTTAAAAAATATTTGATCCTAGGTTTATGAATACATATTTAATTAATAAAGTTTCTGTTATACCACTTTTAATAAAATAACATTCAAAGAAACACTCGGCAAAACTAATAAGAAACTTAAAGCTATTTTGAAACTAAATAATTAACTATGCAAAGTTGTGCGTAGCTAAAATAGTTACTTATTTTGTTTTCAAGAATTAGATGAGAAATAGTGAATGGTGTGGGCGGTTTTTATTGGCCACTGTTGATAATACACTGTTACAGTTGCCTGATGGCTTTCTTTATCGTGTGGTTAGTGCCTAACCTGCACGCGTAGCATGGCCATCGTAGAAAGGGGTTTTGTCGACGGAAGAATCGACAAAATAACAGATCAACAACAGAAATCTGTCATTTTCTACGCGTGCTGCCCCCGTAGGCAAAAAAATCTGTCATTGTGTCGACACAATCTGTCATTTTGTCGATTCTTCCGTCAAAGAAATCCTTGTCTGCGGCGGTCACGCTACGGGGGCTGGTGTCAGTTTTTATCCCGCCCATGGGTCTTTGACTTGGGTTTACAGTCCGTGGAGAAATATATTGGCATACTAATTTGTTTTCCTCGCGATGTTTTCTTTCACCGTATCATGTTATAAATATACAATACGCACATGGATCCGAAAAATCAGAGGTTCGAACTTGACTTGGCAGTCCGATGGTCACACCATTAGACCATAACGGGTTGGGTTTAGAATTGAGTCCCCTGAATTTAAGGATTCTGTCACTTTGGGGGGTCAAGTGGGTTTATCTGAAGCGCCCCCTTGCGATTTTACCTGCCGGAGCAGCGTCGAAGTATTTAAAATTATTTTCTAAAAATATTGGTAAATCTCTAACTAAACGTGAAACAAAACGTACATTTAACTAAATTCTAAAGTTTTTGACGTTTGCATCCGTAAAATTCATATCAAAATGCGTAAAATTAATCGCTAGGCCGGCCATTTTGTTGACTGTGACAGATATACTTTACGTCATTCTGTTGCTTCCGAGTTTACGTGAATGTACTCCATCACGTTTTTTTTTAGTCAATATTTGTGTGTGTGTAAAATTAATTAATAAAATAGTAATTAAGTGTATAAAGTTAATATGTGAGTGTTTTATTATCACACCAACTCGTACAGGTTAGAAGGGGATGCGGGGTCGAGTCAGCGAGCGAAGCGATCGAATAGACCCCGCCATCCCCTTCGTGGTTATTTTTTCTTAAACCATACAGAAGCAGGAGCCCAGCGAAGCGGGGCTCCATTGGCCGGGCTTTCCTCAACGGCGCCACGTTCCAAATCAGGTTTATAATGTCAAAAACATTACGAAAACATAACCTCAAAATGAGAATTTACGTAACTGTACAACCGCTTTCCCCTCCCGCCCTACCACCACCCCCCAATTCAAGGGACTCGATTCTAAACCTTACCCCGGCCCGGATCAACCTCCGTTGAAGGAACCTCTGAACGAATGAGTGCTATAACCGAGGGCCATTGTTTATAATTATATCCTAATCTCGCGAATAGCTCTGTTTGTGTGATGAAGAATTTGTGATGTGAATATCGTATGTGGCGTGACGTTACCACACTGGTAAGTGTCAACGATCTCTTCTGGCAACCTCATTGAATAATAAATCCCTGACCTTACATGAATAGGTAAAACTGGAAATCTCTAAAGAAAATACCTACTTTTAAATCCCGTAAAAGTGAGTGTGCCACATAATAACTTCCACAAAAATAATTATTTGAACAAGGCATAAAAAAACTTTTTTAATCTCATTTATATTCATAGAATTGTACCTACATGCGCGCTCATTCATGAGAAGTACCTAATTCATATGTGACCTGACGAAATTGTCGCGATTTATGTCAAAAAGTTCTCTAGTGACGAAAATGCTAGTTGTAATCTGGGCTTGTTAAATAACTTTGAATTTTGATGAGCTGTCCCTTGTTAACTCCCGAATGAGTTGATATAATAGCCTAGCTCTTTAGTCAACTGATCCCACACAGGCGGAACCCGCGGATTCACTTGACCTAATTCAAGTTTGAATTATTTTCAAGAAAAGTTTTAGAAAATATTTCTTGATATAGTAGCCAATTATATTGTGTCCCGTAGGCACTCGAAAGCCCGTTTGGCTTTGTCTTGTTCAGTCACTATCTGTATCCGTCTATTACAAGTCGTCACCACCGGCTTTTTCACCACTAGCAACACTTGGGAAAAAATCCCGATTGTAGCCACTGGCGACAAATGGAAAAAAAATCACGTTTGTACCCATTTTTCTACAAGCTTGTATGTACTCACATTTGAAATTCGATGACATTTTTTTTTTAACTTTCACACAAAGTCCAATCGACAAAAGAAAGTAAAATAAAAATAATAATTTAGTAAACTCATCCCGCGGGTCCCAAATGAGTGGACATCAGTTGACTAAAGAGACATATTCCTGACCTTGTGCCAATTTATTTAGGGTCGACAATATCTTCCATACTTTTCTATTGGTTGTCATTTCAATAGTCACCCTCTTGGTAGCCGTATCACCTTTCACACAGCCTATCCATCGTTTGTTTGGACTTCAAGGCGATGTTTGGTGATTATCATCATCATCATCATTTCAGCCGAAAGACGTCCACTGCTGGGCATAGGCCTCCCTCAAGTGTCGCCACCTTGACCGGTGGATTGTTTGGTGATACTCATGATTAGTTATATTGTTAGAACTGTAGCATTATCCACCATCGTTATTATAACGATCGGCCCCGCGCTTCCCGCATTGAATTCAACGGGCTCCATTTTCGCGACTTTGACTAATTCATGGAGAGCAGCGGTGGCCCAGTGGTGGGGACCCCAATTTACGAGCCGTAAGTCGTGGGTTCGAACCCAGCCAGGCGCATTACTTTGTGTAAGTTATTTCATCACCACTGCTCTCAAAACGGTGAAGGAAAACATCGTGAGGAAACCGGCATGTCCTAGAATCAAAAATTCGAAGACATGTGACATCTACCAACCCGCACTGGGCCAATCCCTCTCATAGAGAGGAGGCCTGCGTCCCAGCAGTGGGAACATTAATAGGCTGATTATGACCAATTCATCGTCTCATCGGTCCTCGGTGTGGTAGGCCTATAATACCTGCGCTTATCCTACACGGCCATCGGAAAAAGGTCTGCAAGGTAGTATAAACTAACTTGAAGATATTAAACTATTATGGTCACTAACATTACCATTTACACTAAAAAAGGGATATTCACCTTGTTTACTGATTTCTTCTTTTTTTGATATGGAAAGAAAAACTCGAGTGCGAGCAGGGTTTGAACCTGCGACCTTCCTATTTTGTACACCGGATGTCTTAACCAATTAGACCATCGTACCCTGCTCACAGCTCTCGAAAAATAGAACAGCAATACAAAAACAAAGCAAGCAGTAGTTCTAGAATGTTAAAAATTTCTTCTATTTTTATTTTTGGTAAATATCCCGTTTCTAATTTACCTTGTAATTACTTGAAGATTACTTCCATTTTTCGTGAAGATCCAATAGAGATCCTATTATCTTGAAGTCAGACCGTTACTGCTAAGAAACATGTTGCTTTATTCTCCACCAATTTCTCCGTGATCTATGACATTCATCTATAGATAACCATATCACAATTAAGGACGTAGACATCGTTAAGGTGAGACCACGACCTTCGGCTAACAAGCTTGACAAACCACACCTAAACCCTTTATCCGATATCTTGTTACGAACAGATAAACCCTAGTTAGCAAAATATAGTACCTTCATCTTAATATTGTCACTGTACCTATATCTTCTTCAGTAGAGGCATCCGACGGTACCAATTTATAATGAACATTTTAAACACTGCCTTAAGTACATACATAGATCGTCTCTAGTCTATCTTTTCTTAACACACAACCGAAAAAGACTGGTGTTATAAGTTAAACGTATGTTTGTCTGTCTGTGGCATCATAGCTCCCAAACGGATGAACCGATTTTGAAATTATTTTTTTGTCACAAATTAGTGAAGGTACCTTGAAATAAACAGTTTATTTAATTAAACAGAAAACTAATTATTCGTAACATCACGCCTGTAATCCCCGAAGGGTAAGGCAGAGGTGTACGTTATAGTACTGCTCTCAATGATCTGCTCTCTAATATGACGATAATGATGATGAATTGAAAAAGTCAATTAAAAACTCATAATTCCGGCCCTCACTAACTTACCAACTTAATATTATTATTCCAAGTCAATCTCATTACCAAGACGCTTTGTAATTAAGGCTATGAATCAATTCCTTTTATAATTCAAATTAATTGAATTCAATGAATATTCTGCGAAAGTAATTTAGAAAATTATAGATACGTAATTTATGTTACGGAATATTGTAAAGGAGGTCAAAGAAAAATAATTCGTTTTTCTTTTACTATAGGGACAAGACGTGATGTCTGATCCGATTAGGTGACTAAATCTTTTACGATGACAAAAATGTTGCCTATTAAAATTGAGTAGGTATCAAGTTTTAGAACACTTTCCTAGATTAGTTCTTTAAAAGATCTATTTTGTGAGAGGGCTTCCAACACTGCATCCTTAGTGGTCACCACTTCAGAATCTTTCAGTTCCATCAGCCATCCGATCTGCGAGCAATGTGGCCTGCCCACTGTCTCTAAGTTCGGCAGTTCTTGGAGCTATGTCGATTACCTCTGGATCTCTTCAATTCTTTGATCGCACAGAGACACTCCCAGCACACTCTATTTTTATTGGATCAGTCACATTTTATTTATTTAATGCGACGATAGCCGACGGAACCTTTGACCGTAAACGTACTAACACGAAGGGGATGGCGGGGTCTTTGCGTTCGCTCGCATGCCCCGTAGTACTACGTCCAGGTACAAGAACATTATTTTTGAGTAGGTGAAGCCACATGCAAGAACTAGTGCTAAATAATTCACGCAAACAGCGCAGTAATAAAAAAACAATTTCTAGAAGAAAAAACCTTAGATATTAAAGTAAAAGTGTTTTTTCTCTTCTAATCAAAAACGAAGGAATCAATAAGCAGTATTTTGCATAACCTTTTGATCGGGTAGGCGCCGTGACAAGCTTCATTATTTTTTTCATATAAATTTTTCTTTTTAGACGCTTTTATTAAAAAATATTTTAGATTTAGATTTGAAATGTAAATCATAAAAATATGTAGAAGGTTGATACTTTTGGTGTAATGAATAGAATTATTAAAGATGGGTTTCTTTATTCTTATAATGATAGTGTTCTGTTGTAGTTAAAACGATTCCAAGGGATATTTTCTATTACGTAATTCTAAGAAAGCAGAGAGCTATCTGGAGTTCTACCCCATCAAGTTTCTAAAGTATTTTGTCTTTTGGACGTGTAAAATTGTTTGTAAATACCAATTTAAAAAATAAACATCGTACTACTATCATAAATGTGAGAGCTTGTGAGGATGGATGGATGGATGTTTGTTACTCTTTCACATAAAAAAGATAGGATTTTTGGCACACAGATTGTTTATAACCTGGATTAACACATTCCTAGTGTTTTTTTATGATCCTGGTATTACGATCCCATGGGACAATTAATAAACAATACCCAGGTGAAGCCGCAGGCTAAGCTAGTAAATAATAAACATAATTTCTCATTAATAATAAGGAGAACGGTTTATCGGCAATACAACGGACATACAATTGAACATTGGCATCGATAGAATTTTCCCATAACAGAAGAATTTTCCGCGGTGATATAATTGCAATTATTAAAAGTATGTACCCAAAAAAGGTAGTACCTACCAGTGGCGAAGGTTCCATACATATCCATTCTCTTTGAAAATTGGCACAGTCAGTTTTCCATAGACAAATAATATAATCACATTAAAGATATGTACTCCGGCTTACCTCTCACAAAAATTGACTCTTCGCTACTGGCAGGTACGTACAAGAAAGCGGAACTAGATTAAGCCGAAATCGGAAAATAGAACAAGAACACTTCCATTCTTAGAAAAACACTAACAACAATCATCCTAAGAACTTTCGTGTTCAGCCACTTGGGACTGAACCATCGGAGGAAACTTTTCACTCCTCGCATTAGGGAGTGACCATACTTATCGACATGGAACAGGCTTGAATTGGTCAGAAAGAGCTTTGCAAGTATGTGAACACGGCGACACATAAAGCTATACATATCCAATTGTTTTTTTTTTCGGTTGGGAAATCATCAAATGGCTCTCCCGCTCTGGGTGGTGCGGAAGGGAGTGTCAAACTTCTACTGACAAAAACCCATCCATGTTCCTTCTTTGCCCTTTGCGTTTCAGGGCCGCTGTATCTCTTTCGAACAGTCCCGCAGCCCTGTTTTGCATAGCTTGATTGTTCGTCGTGTGTGCATGCAATAAGTGCGACGCAGTGTTGAGTTAATTCACGCCTTTTACCCATGGGGGGTAGGTAGAAACGACATAACACCACTTGCTGCGACCTTTTCGACGTCTCTTTCACTTTTAGTAACATAACAGTATTCCTTGGAATCCCAGAAGGGGTAAGCAGAAGTGTAGGTACCTAACAGTACACCCACATTTCGCAGGTTTTGTCAAAGTCCTAGGAACAAACCTATTCCCATCAACCGGGCAAAATCCAGACTCCATGGCTGCTACTGAGAAATTTCTGATTGACAATCTCAATAACACTTTGCCCGACCCGGGAATCGGACTCAGACCAACTGACTCGCTAGACCAAAGGCATTTAGTGTTAAGACATAAAGCTGTTTCTGACCGGCCCAAGCCGATTCCGTAGTGTGTCCACTCTTTTAATGTACTTCAATCGAGCTGGATAGGCACCAATTCTACTTCCACCTTAGTTTGTTGCTAGGGGGTCTTTTGATAATGAATGATTTAGAAGTTAAGAAATCTGACAACTGCACCGTACCATACCATGACAGTGCCATACCATGAACGTATCAGACACGGAAAGAAACATGACGCGAATTTCTATGCGGACTAGAATGTATAATCAACAGCGTATCATACCCGATTGCTACGGGTTTATAACGGTGTTCAAACGCGGTTATACCCTTTATTCTTTATATTGAAAAGTATAAGTTAATGTCCACATGACCGTACCGTCACCGTTGCGTGCCGTACAAGGAGCGTCAGCGATTGTTGGCGAGATTCTTTTGCCGTTGCTGATGTGCTACGTGCATGACACGCGACGGTGTTGGTCGGTGCCGATACGATCTAGTGGGCTTTTTCGATATAAAAAATTTCTTTTTTTTCTGATACGTTATTAGCACGGTCATGGTCATATTATACGGTGTAGTGGGCACTTGATTTAAGGAAGAAACTGATAAATTCATTAATTTACTTCTTACGTTCCTCATCATGCGAGTCTAGAGAAAGTGACATTCTGCTATCGATATCACCAATGGCAAAATCAAAATCATGTGGGTGTGGCACACGAAGCTGTACATTTCCAGTATAACTTGGCCTCGCTTTGTATAGATTTCTTATACAATGAGAGATCCGCATAAACTGGTTGCGTGCGTACTAACATAAGATACAGAAAAGTTTATGTAAATACTGTCGTAAGTCATTAAACAGAAATAGGAAACGCATTTAGCGGAGCCTTTTCCCAAATATGGGGTCGGTTTCCAGTCTAACTGGATGCAGGCCAATACCATTATTTAACATAGAGCGACTGCCTATCTGACCTCCACAACCCAGTTAGTACTGGATAAAACGATACCCCTTGGTAAGTCTGGTAAGCAGACCTCCGGGCCACTGACTACCTGTAACGACTAACAAAGATCTACAAATGACGGTCAGAAGGAAACTCTTGGAACACCAAGACCCCTTCAGGATGCCCTGGAAGACTGGGAAGATTAAACTGCTTCTGGAGGGACGTGGGCTGGTGGAATAACGGGTGCCATGGCTCACATACAATGGTCTACTTTAAGAACTAAGTGCGGAAACCAAAACCCTAACATAAAACATATATGACGGCTGGGGCCAACTGATTAACGTGCTTTGCGATGCCCGGAGGAAACTCGGTATGTGATAGGTGGTCTCCCATCTACGGATCAATCTAGGCAAGCGCAGTTCAACCTAAAGATCTACCCGAGCGGCTGTTATTATTTAACCACAAGCTCCTCTCAATTAAAACAAACGATATCCAAATAAATTATAATGAGAAAACTCCGTGTGTACGTGGGCAGCCTATTCAAACTTACCCAGAAAACCCAATAAACGTTTTTTTTCCGAACTTGTACGAGTATAAGGTACGAATAGAAATTAAATTTTCATCAAGCTAGTCCAGTGCCCGTTTACTCTTAAACTGTATTTTTAGACCTTCGAAAATCTGAACGTAAAAATTTTCGCTGCGATTATATTCGGTTGTAAAAAAGGAAATCGTCCAATGAGTTTTTTCTCTGGTTCCTTTAGCCATCTGCCAAAAATGTTTACTATAGCGTTTATGAGAGATGAGAAAATATTCCGCCCTGAGCCTCCGCTAAGCCCTCGGACCCCAATTCGCATGAATCCGACTATCGTTCAAATCTTCAGTATTGCGTATTCAGATGGCTGGTTCTGTCAACACAAGCTTATTGTTTCTGTAGTACTCTCAGATAATTTGTTTTTTTATGAGGTACCTATTTATTTGATGAGATCTAAAGTTTCATCGGTCTAGAAATGAGAAATTGGTTTTTCCGCTGTCAATTGCCATGAAAAATAATATGATTACATACACGTGGAACATATTTTTTCTTAAGAAGTTTATTAGTGATGGTTGGGTAGAAACCGTGCTTGCTGAAAAATCCAGTAGGGTTATTTGGGCAGTGGCGTAAAGGCTTCCCCTTTATCCTGGATCATCATCATCTGCCTAGCCTTTTCCCAACTATATTGGGGTCGGCTTCCAGTCTAACCGGATGCAGCTGAATACCAGTATTTTACATGGAGCGACTGCCTATCTGACCTCCACAACCCAGTTAGTACTGGGTAATACGATACCCCTTGGTAAGACTGGTTGTCAGACTTTTTGGGCCACTGACTACCTGTAACGACTGTCAAAGATCTACAGATGACAGCCGGGACCAACGGCTTAACGTGCTTTCCGAGGCACGGAGGAAACTCGGTATGTAATGGGCGGTCACCCATCCACAGACCAACCTAGGCAAGCACGGCTTAACCTAAAGATCGACCCGAGCGGCTGTTATTATTTAGCCACGAGCTCCTCCTTTATCCTGGATCATATGACCCAAAATCGTTTTAGTCATTAACGCGTGTCGTTCAGGCGACAACCAAAACAGAACTGTCCTATGACATTCCAAGTCAGCCAAAATGCTACATATATTCACAGAATTCCTCAAACAGGAAAAGGACAGAATACATAGAATCGCACGCACTCTTATCCTTGTTTCTCAGAAATGTGGGGACATGTCTTTGCGTAGGGTAACAAAGCTATACAAAATAAGCCAACCCATCCTTTTTACCTCGGAGAGCGGGAACGTAATAAGCCCGAAGGCATCCCCTGGGAGGGTAAGCATCCTCGGCACGCAATAATATGCAATGCATGTGGGGGTGTGATGCAAGGTTAGATCAATATAAACAACAGCTTTTCCGTACATTGTGAACGTGTCCACTTTCCACGTGTACCAATCTTTTACGGAAATATGGGTGATGTGTCCGTGTGAGCAGAAAGCGGCGATTTTACCTTGAATTTAGAGTAGTCGTATTCCTGTTTTTGATTCAGTTATAGTTTTCAGTGCAATTTTAGGTGTGACACCTAACTGAATGCCCGTTTTCACCAACACTAAGCGACATTTAACTGATGACTAATGCCCTTTTTCACCGTGACGTACTTACCCCTAATAAATTATTCGGAATGATGTCCGTTTGTGCGTCGATGTTCCTTCCACTCTTTATGTAACAGGCAGATATTTTCGACCTTAGTGAAGTTTTGCACTATTGGGCTTTTGACAACAATGTCAAAAGTTAGTTTGGCTATTACAAGGTCGATAATCCAATCACGAAATCAATTCTGTCTGTTTTTTTTGTATAGGTACTACCGCGTACACTGACGGTTGACCACTCTTCAACCTTATTACTCCGTCAGTGAGTGTGGTAGTACCTACTAATGTAAAAAAAACTGGCCAAGTGCGGGTCGTACTCACACGCTCACAGGGTTCCGTAGCACCAAACATTATAATAAAAATATTTTGTAGACTCATTCATATGTTGCATTGTATTACATTCAATAGTACATTCATAGTATTTATGTTAATGAAGAACAAAGTTACTGGTGCAGTTTGATGAAAAAGTCCTGTATCTCAAAAACTAAACAGCAAATCTTATTCAACCAATTTTTGGTGAAAGTTTTTTTTACGTTCTACAATCCTACATTTTTTCAGAATTTTCCTCCTCGTTCACAGAATATATCTACCAACCAAGTTTCAACGGTGTAGTTGTAATAGTTTCGGAATAAAGTGGCTGTGACATACGGACAGGTAGCCAGACATGAAAAATCTATAAGGGTTCCGGTTTTTGACATTCGGCTACGGAACCCTAAAAACGTATTCGTCTAGAATTCTAGATCGATCTGACGCATTTTTCTCAGGTTCGTTTAGATCAGGTAAGTAGCATACACACATTTTTCCGTAAAATAAATTGTGAAACCTTTTCATCTCCAACTTATAATCGACTTTGATGTTTACATAAAAAGTCTCGAAGATTATTGAAACCGACTATTGCCATTCCTTCCCATTTCCATTTTCACTTCAATGAGATTCATTTCCAAGATCTCTCCTCTAGGGAGTTCCCGTAAATCCGTCTTGACAGGCGACCAGCAAGTGCTACTTGCTAAATATTATTATGACAAGGCGAGGTATGTACAGGACAGTTCTATACAAAAACTTTATCAAGTCAGGCATCCTTCACACCAGTTTTAGTCGGTATGATCCGGAAAAGCAAGCGACAAAACAGATTATAATTTTTCAACGGTAAGAAGATTGCAATCGGCGGGAGCTGAATGAAAGCCGAGTATGTGCTGTGATTGCTTTAGGTTTTATTATTTAACGAACGCATCCGAACCCAAGTGCGAAGGACCCCCTAACTGAGCCTTAATTTAGGAGTAACGATAACAAACTCATGAACTTTTTTATATGGAAACATTATGGTTATCATCACCTTAATTCCAGAAGATAGTCATACACCGCAGGACACAGTACAATAAACCGGCGACTCCTAACCTCCATCAAAATGGTAGGGATATGGGCCACCCGTATTCTCTTGAAACAGTGTTACGTTGGTCCCATATTTCTCAGCGTGGCGCGTAACACTGCGTGAATGTGTATTCGCCCCAAGGCGTATTTCGTCTAGACAATGGAAGTATAATATATAGATATTTTCTTCCGTCATGACCTTGGTTTGTAAATAGAGATATATTATAGCTCTTATGTACTATAGTTATGTCAAGGGCACACTGATGTTTATATTTTGGCAAGGGACATGTTTTATTCTTTTGGTACGCTCATAATGCATTTTATTATGATTTCTTGTATACGATCCAATGACTTAGAACAGAGTTGAAGGACACATACACATATTGGTAATCAAATAAAAAAAAATTGTCGAGGGTAAGAAAGCTGCAGTAGCAATGAGTCCACCATGCTTGTCGAAACACCGATAGATAGTGGAATAAACGAGTCCCGGAGTCTCCACTCTTGGATTCTTCCAATTACCTACCGCTTTTACTCTACCGACTATCTATCGCGTATCGGCAATCGTAGTGCTGAACGCCTAACAGGTAGATGGATCGACGATCTTAGAAAATTGGCTGAAACAGTCTGGATGCGAAGAGTGGACAACAAAGTGCTGTGGCGTACCTTGGGAGAGACCTATGACCAGCTGTGGGCTACGATGGGGCGAGTTCATATCAGGGGCTGTACAAGGTGACTAGAAAGGAAAGCAGTATAATAGTATCTATTATACACACGAGCATAATTGTAGATTGATAACACGACTGCGATTGATAAGACCTCCAACAGACGATAGGTCATTTCACAACATTCTTTTTGAATATACTAATGGATGTTACCAAGAAGGTGGCCTCAAGATGTACAAATTCTACCCAAACAACGTTTCAGAGCAATCTCCATTCCAATCATCCTACTAACATGGTTAATTGTAAATCAAGTGCAAATTGCATCCACAGAGCAATCTGTGACGTAACAGGTGTCGCAAATATTCAACGTTTGTTCACGAACAAGTTCCCGTAATTGTCGACGGATTTGATTATGACCTCTCTGTCCCTCTTGTGGTTTAGACAGGGTTGGGGATATTTACGGGCAGGAGGATCTTGTTGGTTATGACGAGCTAACGTCGTTGAACAGTAGGTAATGGTAGAAATCTTAAAAATATTCGCTTAACAAAGTTAGGTTATAATATTTGGGTACTTTTTATGAACGATCAAATGCTCAACAGATCTGTTAGTAACATGTAATAAAAACTGTTTATTGGACTCACACAGGATATTAGTCAGTATGATAATACTAATTATATTCAAAATTAAATTATATAAATGACAGAATGAAAATAATTTAATGTTTGTCAACTAAAATTTGTTAATTCGTGCTTTAATTTTAAGCAAAACATTTATGATCTCATATGCTATAATAACACCTCTATATACCATGTTTTACGTAAATATATTATCTTATCATAATACAATAAAACAAAATTAAATAAAAAGAGAACACCAAAAAAATACTCGTATATCTATTCGTTGAGCTTCTAAAATAGGACTGAGCTACACGATGGCTGAAACATGCTTGCCGTCTGCGAAGACAGAACTCAGACCTGCATTGACTCTTTCTTCAAAAGGACCTTCTAGACATGACCCCAAACTCGCTGACAACTATGCGCAGCGCGGCGGTACAGCAAAGATTTTGATATGATCGATTGAAAAGAAACTAGAAACTTTCCTTATTTGGAGAGGAGCTCGTGGCTAAATAATAACATCCACTCGGAACAATCTTCAGATTAAGCCGCGCTTGCCTAGGTTGGTCTGAGGATGGGTTGTCCACCCAACACATACCGAGTTGGGTGGACAACCCATCCTCGGATGCGAAGAGTGGAGAACAAAGTGCTGTGGCGTACCTTGGGAGAGACCTATGACCAGCTGTGGGCTACGATGGGGCGAGTTCATATCAGGGGCTGTACGTGGCTGCTCGTGGCTAAATAATAACATCCACTCGGAACAATCTTCAGATTAAGCCGCGCTTGCCTAGGTTGGTCTGAGGATGGGTTGTCCACCCAACACATACCGAGTTTCCTCCGTGCCTCGAAAAGCACGTTAAGCCGTTGGTCCCGGTTTATTTGTAGATCTTTGACAATCGATACAGGTAGTCAGTGGCCCGAAAGTCTGACAACCAGTCTTACCAAGGGGTATCGTATTACCCGGTAATAACTAGGTTGGGTCAGGTAGGCAGTCGCTCCATGTAAAATACTGGTATTCAGCTGCATCCGGTTAGACTGGAAGCCGACCCCAACATAGTTGGGAAAAGGCTAGGCAGGTGATGACATAATTATATTGTTCTAATATAGGAAAAGTTTTCGACCTTCCTACGCAAGACATACAAAGAAAAGAAGCATCCAATTACTTGGTAAACATAGCATTACCTGAACATATGTCGGTTTATTTTCTCAAGGACGTTCAGCGTTCAGAATTCATTATCAAATTATCACAATCAACACGGTGAGGTGACGCCCGCTTTCACAAACAAACTTTCATTCATCAGGATTCGTACATAATTAAATTGGTACTGATTGAGTTTTTAGTTCAAGCGAATTACGAAATGGTTGTGCGACGGTAATTGGGTAGGTCGAAGTAGGTAGGTACGTAAACTCACGTCTCTTTCCCATGAGGTAGGCAGTAACCACAGAACCCTACCTGCTACGATCCTTACATACTCCTTTTGCCTCGTTCACGTTCATACGTATGGTCATACACGCACGCCGGTTGCGAGTACTACGCACCTGAGTTTTCTGAAGAACTTCACCAATAAGGTCAGTGAATGTAGGGCGGTATTGCCACTCACATCTGCTTTGTAAATACCTTTTGTTAGTCGCCTTTCACTCATCCTCTCCACATGACCAAAGCATCTAGAAAACAGAAAGAAAGAAAGAAAACATATTTATCTAAATAAATCTAAGCCCTTTTTTAATTTTTGCCTCTACATCTTCTTTTAAACTGCAACGTTCTAGGCAAATATACCTACAAAATATTAGTAGATTAGTTGATTGTTAGTGGATTGGTACCACATTTGAGGGGGCGATATTGCTGCGGGACTGTACGAAAGAGATACCGCGGCCCTGGAACACAAAGAAGGAACATGGATGGGTTTTAGTCAGTACAAGACTGACACTCCCTTCTGCTCCGCCCAGAGTGGGGGGGGGGGGGGGGCGATATTCATCAACATCATCATCTGCTCAGCCGCTTAATGCCCTGATTGGCCGACACCTACGATTTTTATGCACTGAAGGCTGCGTTGATTGGCTAACAGTCTCACTAAAGGCATGTTCTGACCAACCATTTGGGTCCAAAGGCCAATAAACATTAAATTTCCATCCTAAATAGATTTTTTTCTGCAAATATTACATTTGCTTGTTAGTGCGAAAATCTTGATTATTTTCGACATTCGGGGTCTTGGCAAAAAAATAGAATTTTAAAAATTGAAAATTGAAAAAAACCTTTTTCCAATTATCATGTGACACATAGAATAACAGCATCGGCGCGTTTCAATAAAATCTTTAATAATCTTTCATCGTGCTCAAACATTATTTGTATAATTTCTGCAACGTTTCTATCTTCAGTTCAATTAAATAACAAATTTAATCAATCCCGACATACAGACTATACAGGGTGGAAGAGACACCGACGCGAAAACGGTTACCACGTATTCAGTACATCAAATTTTTCATCGATTTATAAAAAAAAAAACAGCTGTTCCATACATTTTGACCGTGTACCTACACTTTTGTAGGATAAAGCAGATTTTTTTAAAATTACCCATGAAAAATTTCTAGGTGGTCTCAGAATGATGTATTAAATACATGGTAACCGTTTTCGCGTCGGTGTCCCTTCCACCCCGTAGAGTATCTATTTGTATATTTTTGTTTTGTTTATGTGTTTTTTTTTGTTTGTGTTTTTTTTATCTGTTTGTATTTGTTTGTTGTATGTGTGTTTTGTGTTTTTATTTGTATTTGTGTGTATCTGTGTGTTTTGTTTGTTTGTTTTCAGCCCCACGACAGCAAATGTGGCCTGTGACCACAGACCAGGTTAAAGGTCCATAAGATAAAGATTCACACAATTTTAATTAGTTTAATCTTTTAGACACAAGACCTACCTACCTATCTACTCGTATATCAAGCCTTTTGTTAATTCTATTGAAACATCCTTTTTTGAAAACATCTTTAAGGGCGAAATTCACAAAAGAAACTGGACTCGATCAGAATATCTTAACCACTTTTGACTGAGCTGTTAGTGTGCAGTATTTTAAGCAATGGCTGTTGAACGCAGTTTAGTTGTGCTGAGCGTGCTCAGTTCTACTGGTGAAATAAGAAGAAATGGACAAGAACTCTAGATTTTTTTTTTACCTATTTGTTGACGCTAGTAAGTAAAGTATAAGATTTCGTCTACAATTGGGATTTCGGTTAAACAAAGTCCTCGTGTGAGAACAAACATCTTTGTTATTAAATTACATAACAAAGACAACCACTGCATTGTGTACTTATTTTGGAATCTTTGTGATCTAATTTCCAGTGAGTCTTCGCAAAATCAAATTACCGATATGCCTTGTGTTTTTCAAATAATGTGGAAGTCGGCTTCCAGTCTTCCCGGATGGAACTAACTGGTCTTTCACAAGTAGATACTGGCTATCTGACCTCCACTACGCAGTCACTGGGCTTCTGACCACACCTTAAGACTGCCATTACAAATGATAGCCCAGATGTGATGATGGCTTATCCTGCTTTCTGAAGCACGCAGGGGTCTCCCTAAACTTTTTTTTTAGTAATTATTTTCGAATCTTCACAACGCATTTCAATAAAAAGCTATTATATAAACTTTTCAAATAAAATTTTAGATAAATACAAAGAACATAATTAAATTAAGAATACTAATATAATCTGAGTTCACTGATTTAATTCTGTCTGACCAACCTTTTGACACCTTAACGGCAGAACAAATTTAGACGTTTGGAGAGGAGTTGTCTTCTATGAACCGCTACGCAAAAGTGATATTATCAAATTATCAAATAAATAAAAATAGGGGTGGCTCTCCATACATGTAACTGAGGGATGATAACTATATTTTAAGGTATGAAACTGTGTGAGAACACCACTGCCTACATATAAGCAGTGATAGCCTAGTGGTTCACACCGTCGTACGGCCATGTCATAGGTCTCATGTTCGACCCCAAGACAAGCATCTCTGAATTTTTTAGATTCATGTGCGTTGTGCGTGTTGGATAAATTATCAATTGCTTCGGTGAATGAAAACATCGTGAGAAAACCAGCATGCCTGAGAGAAATTTCTCAACGGCATGTAAAGCCAAGTCAGAGGCCCATGGGTGGCATAAAAACTCTGAGACAAGGTCACTAACCACACGATAAAAAAAAAACTACTGCTTTGCAATATATCAATTCACTATTAATAAATCCGATAAGTCTCACACGCAGCTGCACATTTGAACAACTATATATTCTCTGTTATCCTATTTGAGTTCTAGAAACGGAGCGGAGACATTTGCATTTCAATTTGAACCATTAAAAAGAGCCGTGAGACTATCGGAGTAAAATCGTCCATTACGGACGTTGGCTATGAATTTATGAATAGGAAATGCTGGAGCACGAAATGAAAGAATATTATGTAATTTGTCCTCGTTCGCCAATAAAATAAGTCACAGCATTTATTTCAGTTAGACCATAATAGGCACTTTTTAATGTCAGAAAAACAAAGAAGTCGAGGCTACAGTCATAGACTAAAGGCATGAGGCTGTCTGAAACATTTTTTTCAACCTAGGCAGGCAATTTATGTAATACCGGGTGTAAACAGACCCTTCACATATCCGTCAACCAAGCATTCTGTACATTAAACTAAATAACTTTACGCAAAAATTATTGCTGGGAATTGACTTTTTTTTTTGGGGTGAAATATCACGTTTTACGGTAGGACTCGATGGAAGCAAAATGCTATGAGTCCTACTCATAGCATTTTGCTTATGAATGGATTGAATAGTGCGGGGGTCGTGGAGGTGTCTTAAGTAAAAATCTTACATTAAAAATATGTATTTAAAAAAAAAAACTTGTGAAAAAGTTGAAACTTTGACCCCCAATATCTCCGTAACTAGAAGGTTCCCAGGAATGTTCTAGAACAAAAAAAAGATCGCAGTGATAGGGACAACAAGTGTCTTTCGTTTATGTTATGGGTCTATTTACACCCTTTATATTAGGACCACTACGCTTAAAAAGGTGAAAGAAACCATCGTATATCCAACACTGACCCGGAGGCCTGTGGTTGCTTATGCTATGCATTGTTATATTTTGTTCAGCGTTTTACCAGCATTGGTTGTTGTTTTTAAATTTCTCACTGAATATTATGATATTCAGTGAGAATTTATCACTGAAACAAGTGCATTTTAAAGGTGTTTCTTCTGATGCAAAATAGGGTAGACTGGATGCTCATACACCTATACCATACACCTAGTTGGGAAAAGGATAGGCAGGTCACACGTGATTTTTTCTGTTGTTTCATCACTACGAAGCGACTTTGTTTTATAAATATTAATAAAACAAAGTCGCTTCCCGCTGTCTGTCCCTATGTACTCGTATGCTTAGATCTTTAAAACTACGCAATAGATTTTGATGCGGTTTTATTTTAATAGATAGAGTGATTCAAGAGGCAGGTTTATATTTATATAATTGCACCCGAGCGAAGCCGAAGCGGTCTCTAGTTTTACGTAAATTAAAAATAATCTTAATATTTTCGGCACGTTTGGATGGTGCGATTAAAATCAATGAAAAAGGAAAATATTAGGTGCACGTTGTATATAGCGAAAATTTAATTAGAACGAAACTACGTCACTAATTTTTCTGTCAGAACAATATATAGAAGGAAAAATGTTCATTTTAAAACTAATAAGAAATCAGACGCCACCTGCTACTGACTACGACCTGGATTTTGTAGGAGCTTAGACTTTACGGCTTCGTAGAAAGCGATGATTGGTCCTAAGCCAGGGTGTAAATTTGGACCAGAACTAATAAAGGCCAAATTGATCGCAATAGGCTCTGTTTACAAAGCGTGGTTTTAGTGACGTGACGACAGCTTTCGAGGTCTACGCATCCTGGACAGTAATCCTTGTCACCAATGTTGCTGATTGGCATTTATTTTTGACCTCTGCATCATCGGATTTTTTTTTAATATGTACGGCGGAAGGTAGGTATACACGGCGGCACGTGAAGCTTTACATTTCCAGTATAAATTGCCCTCGCTTTGTATAGATTTCCTATACAATGAGAGATCCCCATAAACTGGTTTTATATAGCATGATTGGCCGTCGTGCGTACTAGGTAAAGTGATAGTCGGTCCATAGCTGAAATATACAAAATTATGATTGTTTTATTACTTTTTTAAATATACAAATATGGTAAGAGTTATTTATTGGACTGCGGGACTGTTCGAAAGAGATACCGTGGCCCTGAAACACAAAGGGCAAAGAAGGAACATGGATGGGTTTTAGTCAGTACAAGTCTGACACTCCCTTCCGCTCCGCCCAGAGTGGGGGCAAAAAAAAAAAAGTTTTTTTATTTATTGGACACACATTTGGAACCGCGACCCTGGCTTATACTCAAGGCACCTACAGGATAGTCGACTTAAGCAGACAAAAACCTCCTCGATTGACCTGCGAGAAGCCATTCACAAAAAAAAAATATTGGAAAAATATTGCCGCGTATTTCTTAGCCAGAGTCTAACAAAGTTACAATATGAAGTGAGATTGAACGATCAGTATAATAAGTTGGTTTGGGCCATTCAGATAGCGGTGATGTATTCAGCCGACCCTCTAATGGATGGTCATTATTATACCGTAGCTAAACAGGTTAAAAGGTCACGCGATGATTTTATTTTCGAAGAATTTCTTTCTAACGAAAAACGTGGTGTTGAATTTTAATGCCATTTTTTGAGATTCATTTTTGTTTTTGTAGAGAGCTGGAAAGTAGACCGTACTGATCTATTTATTTCTTAGGTTAGGTGCCTAAGCAGTATTTCTAGAATACCATCTAGATTCTAAAGTTGCCTTTCCCAATCATAGCCTTTTACCAACTATGTTGGGGTCGGCTTCCAGTCTAACCGAATGCAGCTGAATACCAGTATTTTACATGGAGCAACTGCCTATTTGTCCTCTACGGCCCAGTTAGCACTGGGTAATGCGATACCAATTGGTACGACTAGTTGTCACTTTCGGGCCACTAACTTCCTGTAACGACTGTGAAAGATCTATAAATAACAGCCGGGACCAACGGCTTAACGTGATTTCCGAGACACGGAGGAAACTCGGTATTAATGGGTGGTCACCCATCCACGGACCAACCTAGGCAAGCGCGACTTAACCTGAGCGGCTGTTATTATTAAGCCACGAGCACGAAATTACCAACTCGATATTGGAATATTGTTGAATACATAAAGTTATTCTGTCCTGTCGTTCGCTCCCTTTGACAAGATCCAATTCGAGATGCCATTAGGGTGAGCCTATTGCCATCAACCTGCCACAAATCCAGACTCCGTGGCAGCTAACGAGAAATTTCTGATGGAAAAACGAAATAACAATTTGCCCGACCCGGGAATCGACCCAATCGGGAACCCAAGACCTCATGCTCAGCAGTAGCGATTACGACTGCTAGACTATTGCCCTTGCTTGCAGTATTAAATAGTGTAAAAACATTTAAAAAATTTAGATCTCTCTATCATGATATCTTAGCGTGCTCACATGCCACGAAAACTAGTATCTAAAATGTGTTCTTTTATAAATGTTATTTGTAACCCGGCCGACGCCCGATGCAAGCTGTGGGAAAATAGCTGTCCCTATCCCACTCACTACTTACCACCAAGTGAGCATCTTCCTGCGGGGTCTAACCTTCCGTGGTAAACCTGGAAGTCCCTGAACCGTGTCCGGACTCAAGTAGGAAGATGTAACTCCAACCTCTTTATGTGGGGTTACCTCAACGAAACAGCAGCGGGGTGTAGTTGTGGAGCTGTGTCGCAAACTATGCTCCACCTCCGATCCTGCCCTTTTAGCCCAAAAACATGCAGCCGAAGTGACCTTTGCGCTGCCACTGACGACGCGGTGGAAGTGGCAAAGTTTTGGGCTAGCAAAATATAAAATTTGTTGTGCCAGCGATACGAAGAAGAAGAAGAATGTTATTTGTATGGTGTTCATAATAAACAATATTCTATTATATTCTAAAAAATAAAATACAAAGAAAAACCAAACGCCATTTCCTAAATCAATCCATACAAGCAATAAATAAATCACGCCAGTAAACAGGAAAACACATAAGCATTGTAGGAACTCCACAACTCTTTTCGGCGAAATTACCGTTAAATAAACAAATAATAACAGTCATCCATCATGTTTTTCGCAGCCAACAAACTTTATGTGATTCCAACTTTAACACAGTGCGAAATAAAAATGGAGGCACATAAATAAATATATCGTTCGGTAAAGGTAACACAAATTTATACCTCAATAAAGCAATTGCTTACACGTAACATCACGGCACTCGAAAACAGTGTAAATAAATACTATCGGTAGCTAGATAGCTACTTTTTTTTTTTTTTTTTTTGGATGGGAAATCATCAAATGACCCCCCCCACTCTGGGCGGAGCGGAAGGGAGTGTCAGACTTGTACTGACTAAAACCCATCCATGTTCCTTCTTTGCCCTTTGTGTTCCAGGGCCACGGTGTCTCTTTCGAACAGTCCCGCAGCTCTGGCAGGCATCGGCCCATGCGGACCCCTACTCGGTTGCTGACATCTCTTTGAGGCGCGCGTGGAACACGAACGCGCCGTCGACACGGCCTGTCGTCATAAGACGGCCGGACGGGGAGCTAGCCCATAACTCGCCGTCCACAGGCCCGCGCCTACGGTGGCCGGGAGCCACCACGTGACCCCCGACGCCCAGGGCGTCTCCCGCGGCGGCTGGGACGTGAGGTTCTTTCCCTCTCACGTCCCGCCACCTCCTTCACTAGCATGACTGCTTCACAGAAGGTGGTGACGGCTTCCCATTCCCTCTCGCTCCGGACCATGGCTTGAACCAGGGTCGGACGCGAGAGATCGCCGCCGCCAATCGCCGCTACAAGGACACGGCGGTGCTCCGCCCAAGCGGGGCAGACCGCTACGGTGTGCTCCACCGTGTCCTCCGGACGATCCTCGCAGTGGAAACACCCGGGCGTTTCCTCCCGCCCGATTCGGTGCAGGAACCTCCCGAAACAACCGTGTCCGGTGAGGATCTGCGTCAGGCGGTAGGTGAGGGCGCCGTGGCGCCTCTCTAACCACTCCTCAAAGAGGGGACTTATCGCCACAATGGTAGCGTGCCCTGCACGGGGTTGCATTAGTCGCTCTCTCCATGTCGCCATGAGATCACGCCGGAGGTCTGTCCGCTGAGCGGCAATTTGCCGCTGCAGCGGAGTCTCCCCCCGACGTAGTGCCTCCGCGCGCCATTCATGCAGGCGCGCGAGGACTATCGCCTCCAGATCCCATGGCGGCAATCCGGCAAGTAGGCTAGCCGCCTCGCCGGAGATCGTGCGGTACCCCCGGATTAGCCTTATGGCTATCACCTTTTGGGGCGCGTTCAGGTAGTGGGCGGCTTGCCGCCTCAAAGAACGCGCCCACACCGGGGCCCCGTAAAGGGCCATGGACCGCACGACCCCCGCGTATAGCCTCCGGCAGGAGGCGTTTGGACCCCTCAGGTTGGGCAAGAGCCGCTTGAAGGCAGCCCCTGTCCGTTCCAGTTTGGGAGCCAAACGTCGGAAGTGCTCCACGAATTTCCACCGGCTGTCGAGGACGAGTCCTAGGTACTTCAACGTCGACCCGACGCCGATGGAAACCCCTCCTGCCGTCAGTAGGGATCCCGACGGTGGTGCATTCCGAGGCCCATGAAAACACATGGCCTCGGACTTGTGCAATGCCACCTCGAGACCCAATTGCCGGATCCTATCCACGACTATCGCAACCCCGCGTGTCATGTTTTCGGCCGCCGCCTCGCTAGATAGCTACTTAGATGCACGAAGAAAGGGAAAGAAAATTAAATGTCGTCTACGGAATTTGTGTTGTTAGAGAGAGATAAAAATATTTCTTTAATAAAGTTGTCATTCTGTGGTGCTGTCTGGCTTCTGTACGTTTTTTCACGGTTGACCACTGAAAACCAGCACTGTGCTGTGGTCCCCCATAGCACAGCATCATACTGAGTGGTAACCTGCTTGTCGCAGTCACGACGTGCAAGCTGTTAACTTGTATTTTTTATTTTATTTATAATATTAGTTTTGCGTTGTATGATTATTGTTAAGTTATTTTGTTTCTATGCACGTCATGTCCCTGCGACAAATAAATATTATTACTTTCTTCTTTCTAATACCCATATTTTACATGGAACGACTGCCTATCTGACCTCCACTACCCAGTTATTACTAGGTAATACGATACCCCTTGGTAAGACTGGTTATCACATGGTATAATAATATACTTCGCCTGGTATTCTCTTCCCAGGATGGCCCAAGACTACGTCTCGATAATTGTTACCATTGATTGTCGTTGTGTTGTAGTGGAATGAAAATAAAATAAATTACTAACTAGCTTAACTATTTACTAACTCGTGTGATTCATCTATTTAGTTTTAAATTAGTTTAAATATTGAATTATTAGTTCATAATTGCTTTGTTAAGTTAAAAAATGCATTTTGCTCGGGTAATTCAATCACACACCATGGCAACACATTGACAGCATCGCAACTGATGACGTATTCTTGGGCCAATAACGTGACCCAGCTGTCACGGGAAGAGAATACCAGGCGAAGTATATTATTATACCATGGGTTATCAGACCTTTTGAGCCAGTGACTACCTGTAACGACTGTCAAAGATCTACAAAAATGACAGCCGAGACCAACGCCTTAACGTCCTTCCTCGAAAACAAGCTTGCGTCAACAAACTACTGGATGACCTACGAGGACACGCCGCAGATCGACGAGCGTGTAAGTCATCTCACTAAATCAATGCTAGACAGCTACCATTCATCCTGCCCGGAATCCACTCCGCCCACAACACCGGGTAAGCAACCATGGTGGGGAGCGGATCTGGAACGTAAGCGCGGGAAGGTTAGGGCAGCCCTAATAATAATAATAATAATAATGATTTATTTGCCAGATCAGTACAATCCATATGGTTAGTAAGAACATAAACACTTACAGTCTATTGTTAGTACATAATTTCACACATTTACAAATTTCAATACACATGTCAAAAAACAATAATGATAATAAATAATAAATGTCAGAATAAAAATAATAATAATAACACACAGCAGCAACTAAACGACACACATTATTTCTGGGCACGGTTTGTAGGCAACACTTGGGTCCTCGTCCAGTGTTTTAATATGAGGCCATCAGTCCTATCCGCCACAGTCATCAAGAGACTGTTGGCGCTGCCCCGCACCCGCCACATCAGGGAAGCGACACGCTTTCGTATGATAGCATAGAAGTCATCTATACGTGCCTCAGCGAACATCCCTGATGCACTGCAGTGTCGAGGCAGCCTCAACAGTGCCCTGTATGCGTTATTGTACTGAAACCTAAACAGAGCCATGAATACCTGTGCTGATAAGGATTGGGATGCGTACTACGCGGCCAAATCTAGCTACAAAAAATGCATCAGATTCAGGAGCTCAACCGGATGGCGGAAATACTGCGGCAACATCGAATCCTGCCAGCAAGCAAACAGGGTAAGGAAAATACTGGCACAGCAGAGCCCGTCTGGGCCCACAGTTCTCCGGAAACCCGACAACACACTTACCACCTCACCAGAAGAGGCGATGCGCGTCCTTATCGAAACTCACTTCCCAGGTTGCGCTTTCGCTCAGACCATTGACTGGACAGAGGTAACCCAAACGCCCACAGAAAACGACTGGCGCTACGCACACAAAGTGATATCACTGGAGAAACTCCAGTGGGCGATCAGGTGCTTCCATCCCTTCAAGGCGGCTGGTCCGGACGGAGTCTTTCCCGCCTTACTGCATTGGGGAGGATCCTCTGTCGCCAGTAGACTGGTACCCATAATGAGAGCGTGCCTGGCCTTCAGATACGTTCCAAAGGGATGGAGGGAAGTGAAGGTTATATTCATTCCTAAGCCAGGTAAGAGTGACTATACCAACGCCAAATCCCACCGACCGGTCAGCCTGACCTCCTTCCTCCTTAAAACCATGGAGAGAATTTGCGAGAGAGAGCTGAGGGATGGCGTGTTAAAAACTATCCCATTACATGCTAATCAGCATGCATACAGCTCGGGTAAGTCCACTGAATCCGCTCTCCATCTAGTGGTCGGCCGGATAGAAGAAGCGATACATCAGAAGGGCACCTGTCTGGGTACTTTCATAGACATCGAAGGAGCCTTCGATAAAACAAACTTCTCCAGCATTAGCACCGCCCTCTCTCGACACGGAGTAGAACAGGTACTGACTGACTGGATCACTAACATGTTAAGTAAACGAGTGGTTCGTCTTGCAGAGGAACAGCAGATGGCCATGATAGCCAGAGGCTGTCCCCAAGGAGGCGTACTATCCCCCCTCCTCTGGAATCTGGTGATAAATGATCTTATCACTAAACTCAACGCGAACCATTTCTACACAATAGGGTACGCTGACGACCTCGCCATCCTCATCTCGGGGAAAGTGACGGGCACAATCTGCAATCTCACTCAACAGGCGCTACGCATCGTTGAACGGTGGTGCAGAGATTTCGACCTATCAGTAAACCCCACGAAAACGGTACTAGTCATGTTTACCCTAAAACGAACACTAGGCCTCTATCGCCTACCCAAACTTTTCGATACAGAACTCCAGTTAGCCGACGAGGTCAAGTACCTGGGAGTCATCCTGGATAGTAAGTTAAACTGGAGTAGTCATCTAGACAACAAACTAAACAGGGCCTGCATCACCTTTTGGCAATGCAGAAAGATGATAGGTAAGAAGTGGGGCCTATCCCCTAAAATTATACTTTGGTTATATTGCGCGGTGATCCGACCCATGATCACCTACGGGGCAGTAGTCTGGTGGCCCCGCACCAGACTAGCCACGGCCTCCATTAAACTGCAACGCATGCAAAGGCTTGCCTGCATGGCGATTACAGGTTGCATGAGGACTACTCCAACCGCAGCTCTCGAAGCCATGTTGGGCCTCCCACCGCTCCATCTGTTTATACAGCAGGAGGCGACGATGACGGCAGTACGCCTTAATACACTTAAACTTTGGGGTAAGAAAGAAACACAGCACACTGCCGTACTGGAGGGATTCTATATTGAGTTCCCCCTGGCAAAAGCAACAAACGATCGGATACCCAAACAGTTCGTATTCGACAAAAAATACAAAATCCAACTCCATGAGGACCACCGCTGCGAGGGATTGAGCCCTGCGGAACTACGGATCTTCACAGATGGATCTAAAACAGGTACTGGCACTGGAGCTGGAGTCTTCTCGGAAGATCTCAACATCCATATTGCCACACCACTGGGGGTCCACAACACGGTTTTTCAGGCAGAATGCATGGGCATTTCCCTGGCGGCATCAGCCATCTTAGCCAGGGGGGTTGTGGACCACTCTATTCGTATACTGTCAGACAGCATGGCTGTTCTGTTAGCACTAAACAACCATATAGTCAACTCTGGGTTAATACACGAGTGTCACCAACGCCTGAACCAGGTTGGTAATCACAATAATACAACCATCCAATGGATCAAAGGACACAGCGATTCCCGAGGCAATGATGCAGCGGACGAACTCGCTAGAAGGGGATCGAGCATGGCAGCGGTGGGTCCCGAACCCATTGTGCCACTCCCCTTCGGGTACCTACGCACACAGGCAAGGAAACGAACCAGCGAACAACACCACAAGCTGTGGCTGGACCATGGCGAGTGCAGGCAGGCCAAGGAAGCACTTCCTACTATCGATGGCCGCCTCACCAAACGAGCGCTTAGGCTGTCCAAACTACAGCTGCGCACACTCACAGCCGCCATCACTGGACACGGCTCTTTTAATAAACACCTCTTTGTCATAGGAGTCACAGACAGCCCCCTGTGCCGAGCCTGCATGGAGGAAGACGAACCAGCAGCCCACGTGCTTCAACATTGCCCAGTGGTTGCAACATACAGGGCAAAGTACTTCGGTACCCCAGGTACTCTCCGCGAGATTGTCAGCAACACCAAGGCGCTGCTGGCCTTTTTCGGGGAGTTAGGGTGGATCGAATAGATTTCCCACCCGCACGCAAAATACGCGCTTTGACGTGGAGTTGCGGACACCAGCCCGTTATACAATACAATAATACAATACAACGCCTTAACGTGCTTTCCGAGGCACGGTGGAAACTCGGTATGTAATGGGTGGTTCATCCGCAGACCAACCTAGGCAAGCACTGCTTAACCTAAAGATCGATCCGAGCGACTGTTATTTAGCCACGAGCTTCTTAGATAATACATAAAATATTCAAGGCATAGAGCGCGGTGCGCAATTATGCAGACATGTTTATTATTGTTCGGTGATTGACCCGAACAGTTAGTTTTGAATAAAAACGAAAAAACATACAAGCAGTGAAAACAAGATCCCTATAAAGCTACGGGTTACATACTTTTTTTGGCTTTTACCAACGACTTAGTCTGCGTGGAAAAGTTAATCCTGGCCAGATCGCGAGTTCGTGCGACCCATAGCCAATTAGGGCGCGGCCATAAGTCTGCCAGTGTTCCGAACATCCAAATCCTTTTAGCCGTTGAAAGCGTGATTGAGTAACATACTTCAAAACATTTGAACCTTTAAATTTATAAAAAATACTAGCTGTGTGTTCGGAACACTTCGGAACACTTCGGAACACATGTTCGGAACACTGGCAGACTTTGATTAACACGTTTAAGTCATCTTTCTGTAGTGCTCACTTTGTTTAAAAAAAACCGGCAAAGTGCGAGTCGGACTCGCGCATGAAGGATGCCCTACAATCGTAGTAGGCAGCGGAAATACAAATTCTGTGAAAATTTGAACTGTGTACCATGAGATACAGCCCGCTGACAGACAGACGGACGGACAGCGGAGGCTTGGTCATACGGTCCCGTTGGTTACCCTTCGAGTACGGAACCCTGAAAAGGAACTCTTGTTCCAAATTTGAGTCGCGGTTCAGGCTGTGCGTTGTCTATAAGGGAGTGAATTTAAGATTTTTACAAATACAAATAAAAATGCAAGCGCGACTGATGAGGTCTTGGGTTCGATTCCCGAGTCGGGCAAAGTATTATTGGGTTTTTGTATCAGGAATTCCTAGCAGCCATGGAGTCTGGATTTTTGCCCGGATTTTTAATGGCAATAGGCGCGCCACCATGGTGTTACATGGGTCCTAAACATAACTAACGACATTTGGGTGCACTATTTAGGTATACCTCTGCCTAACCCCTTCGGGGATTACAGGCGTGATGTTATGTTATGTAATAATGTATATATTCCTGTAAACGAAAACGAACTTTAATCTTTACAAATAATGTTGATAGTCATATGAAACACCTACTTTACTAAGCAAAGTAAAGAGCATGTGAATTTTACCTAAAGGACTTATGAAAAAAATACCACAATTTTATTAAATGATATGAAAAAAAAACAACGGTAAATGACGATGTCAGGTTGATTGATTTCTAATAGGACATTTTTTCATGTAAAACAGTTCCAGGAAATTAATTAATTACTGGTTATCTGCAATTTAAAAAATAGATTACAGAAATAAGAATTTAATTACAAATTTATTTACATGAACCAGAAGTTAATAGCGAATATTTGTAAATCTAAACGCCACTTAAAATAAAAATATTCTTAAAGGCGTCATTTTGATGTAAAACTTGTTTGATTTCTAAATAATGTTGCCATATTTATTTAGTGTCAAAGCCTCGTTCCTAAGTATTTATTTGTGTTAGTCCTTCAGTACGAAAATAAATTCAAACAGCCTGTTTTGACAGTTGAAAGCTGTCGGTCAATGTTTTGGGGACGCCATAGTGCTTACACTAGACTCTTGTGTGTGTTTAGGTCTTTTCAGTTTTAAAGTAAATGTAGGTAACTCGTTAGGATGAGTACTAGGTAGACCTTCTACAGGTTACTGCTCAGCCACAAGTCACATTCTCAAGCCACAAGCGTGTTGCGACTACGTAGAAAAAAAAAATATGAATAATAATACAAAATCATTTTTGTTTTTATATTATTTTAGAAAGAAATAGTTATAAATAATAAATGTGTAAAATAATAAAAAATAAAGGGATAATAATAATTATTATTTTCTCATTACAAACGTAACAGTGTACAGAAATTATTAAATCTATAAAAAAAGAAATGGAGAAAATTCCATGTTTTTTTGGAGTTTAAATAAGAAAAAACAAAAATATGAAAAAATCATTTAAATGTCTCTAGAAATGAAAAAGTTATGAGACATTAAGGTTGCGCTAGCAATGAGCTACAGTGACGTCACTACGTTATTTATTCTTGATGTGTGGCCAAAAGAAACAAACCCAAGAAAAGGTAGATAAGTAGGTCCTTATTTGGAAAGTTAAACTCCTTTTATTTCGGCATCAACAAGGGCCCAATTTTAAGAAAAAACGTCTAACACTGTGTCCATGTTATTTTTTTTATTTTATTGATTTAGTTCAACTTAAATAATTCTATTTCTGTCATTTATTGATGACCTTTTTTTTCAGCGAATTTCTAGTTTTGATCTACATTTTGATGCCATTTCGTTAAATATAGTGTTATCAACAACATGACACTTCTCCATTGCATAGGGCATGTCACAAGTTAATGTGGAGCGATTTGCGACGAGGTAATACTCAAGCGAAAGACACAAGTCACACATGCGCTTGTCGGTGAACGTAAGGAGGGTAGCAAGACGCATCGCTTGATGTCTCGATCGGGGTGGAAGAGTTTACTACACTTATAGATTGTGAAGGTGTGATATGCTAATTGAATTAGGTACATGTCATTTTGGTTAGTCTGGATGGGCTAGTAGGCGAGACTGCAGAGCTTCTTGGGTTAATTCCT
Organism: Noctua janthe; assembly: GCA_910589295.1. Classification (NCBI taxonomy): domain Eukaryota; kingdom Metazoa; phylum Arthropoda; class Insecta; order Lepidoptera; family Noctuidae; genus Noctua; species Noctua janthe. The sequence continues at coordinate 13,364,826 of OU342559.1, read as the reverse complement.
GGCCGATGTTAATGGTGTTAGAGATTATACTCCAATTATATTATACTTTTTTAAATAGCATGTAAATTATGAGCTAACAGTTAAAGCCTATACCCGTTTTCTAACTCTCGACATAGCAAAACGACTGACGACTATAGACATATTAAGGGTTGAACTAAAATCAAATTCCAGCATCGCGCTAAAGAGTTTTCCTCAAGATGAGAACCTATGGAAAAACCCTACAACAACTTTCGGGCCCATAAGACACCACACCCGTTTGGTCGGAAGATCCTCCTTTTTCAATGGGGTATGAGGAACTTCACACTCTGGTCCAAAATTGATCGAAAAGCTCTAACAATTTCCATGGAAGTTTTAATTATTGCGGTACAGGGGGCTAATCGACCTAGCTAGGGCTCGTACCTAGGAAATTTCGTTTTTTTTTTGCTTTCACCCCAGTTGAGCTTGCGCGCAGGTACTGTAAGTGAAAACGGCAATTATGTTTCTAAATAACTCTTGACCAAACATAAACCTTACGTCTGCTTTATTTCTTGGACACAAGCATATTAAACTAGAATAGCCAATTTTTAATATTTTTATACGCAAACCCTGCGTAGGGAACTACAGCTAGACGTTGCGTTGGAAGGCCTCCCACTAGGTGGACTGATGACCTGGTAAAGGTTGCAGGGACCCGCTGGATGCGAGTCGCCCGGGACCGGTCAAGGTGGCGACACTTGGGGGAGGCCTATGTCCAGCAGTGGACGTCTTTCGGCTGAAATGAAGCATATTAAAACTATGCATTTATAAAACGAATTTTAAAATAAAACTAGTTAATTCGTTGTCGACAAGTTTACTTTCCTCCATTTAACTGTAATAAGATGAACTTCTTATTTAAACTCGCGGATAAAGTACTTAAACTGTGCACTTTTTTAACTTCAAGAATACAAAGCGTAGTTTTTAGTACTTAGCTGTTATGTACTTAATTTAAATATAAGTTAAGAGACAGAAAACCGGACTTTGAGTTTGTTTTTATTTATTTACGTGAAGTAAATAAATACTTAAACTTATTATTCTTAGGATGCGAGACGCACGGGACCGGTCAATGTGGCGATACTTGGGGGAGGACTTTTTTTACCCACGGTGTCTCTTTCGAACATTCCCGCAGGGGGGAGGCCTATGTCCAGTAGTGGATGTCTCTCGGCGAATTGATGATGATTATTTTTATGGCTTATCTACTATTGAACTTCGTGTAATTATAACTGACGGCACTTTGAATCCTGCATGGCGCAAGCAGGGTTATCCGCGCACACCATACGGAAACCCGAAAGCAACCTGGGGGGTTATTGTGACGTCTTATAGCAGGAGTAATACCAGTGTGGGAAAGAGACAGACCTATACAGGTCGCCTAGCGCCATCTCTTTCCGATACTGGAATTACTCCTGCTTTAAGACGTCATGGTAGGCCACCAGCAGTTCCACTGAACACCCGTTTGGTCGGAAAAATATGTATTTTTGGTAACATGGAGAATGCTGATCCTCTTCCTCCGAATTCTAATAAAGAAACATGAATCAAGTGTGCTCCTCATTCCCTAAATTATAAGAAAAGAAATATAAAACAAAAACACCTATGAAGATTTTTCGTTTTTTTTTTTTGATATTGGTATTGGTTTAGATTTTGATGTGAGATAATAATTATGTTGCAAATTTTTTATTGTGTTACTTTAATTACGAATGTTTTTTTTTTGTTACTTTTATACTATGATTTTTGTTATTTCAAACACAATGTAAATTGTTTGTGAATAAAATTGAATTGAATTGAATTGAATTTAGTCTACACTTTTCATACACGTTAGTAAATATTATTAATTTTATGAAAATAGTGGCTGTATTCAGTGTAATCGTATTATAGCCCAGTCACCGAGTAATAATGTTGCCCGACAAACTGGCAAAGGACATAAGCCAGGGGAGCCTTTCAGATGTTAAATGGCAATATTTTTAAACCGCTTTGCGATCATTTTATTTATTGAAAAGAAAACTATTTTATATAGACCTTTTTTTTTTTTTTTTTTTTTTCCGGATGTGAAATCATCAAATGACCCCCCCCCCCCCCCACTCTGGGCGGAGCGGAGGGGAGTGTCAGACTTGTACTGACTAAAACCCATCCATGTTCCTTCTTTGCCCGTTATGTTCCAGGGCCACGGTATCTCTTTCGAACAGTCCCGCAATTTTATATAGACCTTATTTTCAAATAATAGGCAAATGATATTTCTATAAGTAAGTTTATTCAAACGCACGTCAAAAAACTTCTATAGAACTAATATCATCATCTGCCTAGCCTTTTCCCAACTATGTTGGGGTCGGCTTTCAGTCTTACCGGATGCAGCTGAATACCAGTATTTTACATCTCGCGACTGACTATCTGACCTCCACAACCCAGTTAGTACTAGGTAATATTTAGACTACCTGTAACGACTGTCACGGATCTACAAATGACAGCCGGGACCAACGGCTTAACGTGCTTTCCGAGACAGGGATTAAGCTCGGAATGTATTGGGTAACCCATCCACAAACCAACCTAGGACTCGACTCGAGCGGCTGTTATTATTTAGCCACGAGCTCCTCTATAGAACTGTAGAACGTATAAATAACTATCTAGCGAAAAGTCTAAAGCAGCCCGAAGTTAGGATTTGGAATACCAGTATTTTACATGACGCGACTGACTATCTGACCTCCACAACCCAGTTAGTACTAGGTAATATTTAGACTACCTGTAACGACTGTCACGGATCTACAAATAACAGCCGGGACCAACGGCTTAACGTGCTTTCCGAGACAGGGAGAAAGCTCGGAATGTATTGGGTAACCCATCCACAAACCAATCTAGGCAAGCACGGCCTAACCTGAAGATCGATTCGAGCGGCTGTTATTATTTAGCCCCGAGCTCCGCTATAGAACTGTAGAACGTATAAATAACTATCTAGCGAAAAGTCTAAAGCAGCCCGAAGTTAGGATTTGTGCTCGGTTGATTGTACTTGATAGGATCGCGCCCTATTACATGAGACTTAAACATAACAGGCGCTATGTGGGCAGACTATTGTTACACCTCTGCTTAACCTTTTGGAGATTACAGGCGTGTTATTACGTCTATAAATACTCTAAACACACTAAAATAGAAACAAACAAACGCCCAAACCTATATACTATGCTGAGGATCCGAGGATCAATATTTACTTTTCTAAATAAAAACAAATGACGAAGCCGTTTCTGGGATTTCTTACGGTTTCATAGTTAGGAGCTTAACTAAAATTTTGATTTAGTTGTCTGTTTGTCCATCACAAAACAATATTCTTAAAGTAAATTTAAAAAAAAATGGGCATAAGCTATTGCAAGAATTCTCAATCAAAATGTTTTTCTAATCTTACAGGTGAAATTCTCGACGGTTGAAGTTATATTTAATTAAGTACTGCAGAAAGTCTCTGAGCGATTAATGCGTAATGATAATAATATAATAATAAGTTTATTAGCACATAAAAAAAACAACAGCACAGTACATAGCATTTGGAAACAGTGGGTTACACTACCAAGTTTAAAGTTATTGTCACTATTCCGGGCTCCTAAACTAGGTACGCACCTGTATCTTAGGAGTCGGAGATTTTTGCGGCTTCAATTTATATAATACAACCTATTTTACCTCATTCAAGTCCTTAGAAAAATGAATTGCGATTATACGAGTCTGTAGCTGACATGGTCAGCCCAAAAGGTGCTGAGTTCAACACTATTCAAACGACGGAACCAAAGCGCAGTTTCAACTCAAACTTGACTGGATTTTGACAGCTACAGGGATGCTGAGGTCAGCATCTTGCAAGTAATTAAACAAGGTGACAAGCAGACGATGACTGGTGTTTTTAGGACGCTTGTGGTAAATGGGACCTTTGGAGATAAGGCGAACGTTGCAAAATGGATTATTAAGGGCGGATCCGGTGGGATTTAGTGGGGTTAAAGATTTGTTTTAAGCTTTCATGGTTTACAACTAAACTTATACTGTCACTTACGGGATATTTTCCGTGATTGTTCATTATTTTGAGCTCCTGATATACCATCACCCCGCATTCTCCAGTCAACCCGCGATCATGGCGCTTGCAACAGCGCCGAAATATCGGGAGCTCAAAATAATGAACTATCACGGAAGATATCCCGTAACTGACAGTATAAGTTTTGATTGTAAGGAGTCATGTATAGTGAAATACAAGACGACTTTAAATGTAGTTTTTAACAAAAGTCGGTTTCTTAGTGGAGGTGAAATATCAGCCAGTATCTAGGCCTGGACTCAGTTGCAATTGTGTTCTACTATCAGTAAACTCACATGGCTGAGATGGATTACGGGCGTGATATAATTGATGAGATACGATGGATGAGACAGGCGTGATGTAATATTTTATGAAATGTTAATCAAGAATAGTGTTATAATGCGTTTCAAATAAGAATAGGAACGTCAATAACCACTATCTCTCAACTGACACTTGAAAAGCACGGATTAAGACATAAGAAACTATACATTGATAAGATAAAAAAAATATTAACGATCATAAATATTATTAAAACTTTATTGCAAACCGTGCTTTTCAAGTGCCAGTTGACAGATAGAGGTCACTGACGTTTCTATAGTTAATTGAAATGCATTACACACGGGTTGATTTGTGTTACTTTTTATCAGGTTCTTGTAATGGTTCGTTAAGGATCATCACGAGCATGATTAATATTATCGAGCAGATGGCTTAGTATTTTGGACAAAGCAACATTCTATCAATGATATATTTATAAACATTGGCAAACACTAGAAATTTCTCCTGCATCGTTCGATCTTTACACACATTAAACTCACATGCACAGACAGCCAGACGCTAAACAACTTGTAGGCCGTAAAAAAATTTGTTCCGTGCAGGAATCGAACCCGCGACTCGCAGTGCAGCGGTCAATCGCTCAGCCACTAAAAGTGTCGTCAACAGTTCTTTAATCCACTTACTTACTAACTTACTTTTATCGTCATTTAGCTGAAGTGTTACAGGACACTTAATTGATATTAATTTTAAATTATTCAAAACTGGGCAAAACCAGGTTACAAATTTAAAATCTCTTATCTGAGTTACAAGGAACGATGCGTTAGATTCCACTTACTTCCAATTGTAACTCGACGTAATATATCTGGCATACGGTTCCTAGTGAAAATAGCGCAATCAAAGATTGATTGTCCTGACCTTCTTTCTATGCTGTCCTTGAATGTTCCACCTCGGCATTCTCGCTTGAGAAATCTTCTTCGTGCTCCTTACGCTCGCACAATTTACCGTAGCAATTCTTTTTTGCATCGCTCAATCAAAGCATTTAACCTAGTTGTAATGAACGAACACCCATCAATCGATTTGTTTGCAAGCAGCTTAGCTACAATTAGTACTGCCTTGTCTAAAAGCTGTGCTGTTAATGACGAATTTTAATAGTAGTTACGCCTGCGTGCCTGCTTGTGTAGGTATTTAACTTAATTTTAAGTTTCTATTCTTTGTTACTTGGTGCCTTGTGCTTAGTTACTGATATTTTGCTTTATTATTACTTTGTGCAACAATAGTTTATTGCTAACTGTGGAGGCTTGTAAATGGCTTGCCGTTGTTTGCTTCGCTATTAATTTTTGTATTGCTAGCTGTAAGCCACCCAAACGCAATAAAATAAAATAAAATAAAAAAATAAAACCTAAATTACAATTATTTAGAGTTACGAAACTGAATTTAAAGTTTATGAGACAATAGTCTAAAGGGGTAGGTAGGGGAGGAGACTTAATAATAAACTTCTAAAGCTCAATTATTTTAGTGTCAAAGAAAAGATAAGTATAATAATAAATAATTTTTTTCGTGTATAATAGAATCCATATACTTCACCAGAATATCAATGGTTTATTACGCAAAGCTGATGAATTTACTGTAAATCTAAATAATATTATAAATAACCATATTGATGTGCTATGTGTTACCGAGCATAATATGATAGCAGACGATTTAAAACATCTCCATATTCCAAATTATTCTATAGCGGCAAACTACACAAGGACAAATAGAAATGGTGGGTCATGTATCCTAGTACGAAATAATCATAAATTTAAGACTATACAAGAAGCAAAACTTGTAAGCATACCCAACCTTTTAGAGTGTTCGGCTATTGAATTGTTAGAGCATGGATTGATTATCGTATGTATATATAGACCTCCAAAGACAAAAAAAGATTGTATACAATTATTTTTCGACCGTTTAGCGGCTTTACTAGCAAAATTATGTAGTAAATTTAAGAAAATTGTTATTTGTGGCGATTATAATATTGATCGACTGAAAGACATTCCTGTTTCAAGAGAGTTTGAAAACTTGTTACAGAGCTTTAACCTAAAACTTGCAATAAATGAGCCAACCCGCTTGCAAAGTAAAACGTGCATTGATAACATTGCACACAATATTAGAGGCTGTTAACAAAGCGTTATTGAACTAGCTCTGTCTGATCATACAGCACAAATTCTCTCATGTCCAGTTAGAAAAACTTACTCAATAACCCATTGGTATAAATTCAGAAGAGACTTTAGCACCGAAAATGTTGAGAAATTTATTGAATGTCTAAAAGCCCTAAATTTTACTGAATGCTATGAGAAAAGTGACGCAAATGCTTCTTTTGAAGAATTCCATAAGGTATTTAAACTTTTTTATGACCTCTGCTTTCCAAACATCAAAATTAAAGTTCCAATTATTCGCAAAACCAAATGGCTTAGTAAAGGATTAAAAATATGTTCTCTTCGTAAAAGAATGCTTCTTAAAATATATCGACTCTCAGGTAAAAAGTCAGATAAGGGTAACTTTAATAACTATGCAAAAAAGTTTAAAAGACATGTAAAACTTACTCAAAAGTCGCAAAATAATTATTATATACAAACAGCCACAAACAAACCTAAAGCAATATGGCAAATAATAAATAAAAATAAAAACAATAATCCCCCTGAAAAAATTGATAGATTAAGATATAATAATCAAGTTATAACGGCCCCTGATACTATAGCACAAACATTTAACACTTTCTTTATTGATGACATCTCGAAACTGACAAATAATAAAATAAATTACGCAAAGATTCTAACTTATAATAAACCAAACTCCTGTTTCTTAACCCCAGTTACCCTAAACGATGTTGTGAAATTAATCATGGCATTAAAAAACACCAAAAGTACGGGCTAAGATGGAATTTCAACGCAAATAATAAAACGTGTAGTGTACATAATTGCCCCAATCATAACTCATATTATAAATCAGTGTCTTGAGGAAGGCATTTTCCCAACATATTTAAAAACTACGGTGGTTACACCACTATTTAAAAAAGGAAACCCAGAAGATGTACGATGTTACAGGCCGATTGCTCTCATTCCAATATTCGCCAAAATATTTGAAAAAGTACTAAATAATAAACTTACTGAATATTTCGAGAAAAATAAAATAATAATTGATAATCAAGTAGGATTCAGAAAAGGGAAATCGGTAAATTCAGCAATTCATGAGTTTTTAGAAAAAATACTTACAGAACTAGATAAAAAAAACCAAGTTACAGCTCTATACATGGACATGACAAAAGCGTTTGATTATGTTGATCATGAACTTCTTTTTCAAAAACTGGAAATATACGGAGTTCGGGGTAAAGCACTACAAATAATCAAATCATACCTTTGTAACCGAATACAGTTCACTGAAATAACACAGTTATGTCCATTTACAAAGAGTGAGATTAATTATACATCGAGTCCTAGATTTATAAAATATGGTGTACCTCAAGGGTCAATACTGGGACCACTACTGTTTCTCATCTACATAAACGATTTACCTAATGCTATTCAGCAACCTATTTATATATATCATATGTCATCTGCAAATAATATTTATTATATATTATTTGCAGATGACAGTACGGTTCTTTTCACAAATAATAAAAACAAAAATCATGAACAAGAAATAAATGATTCCTTATCTAAATTAATAAATTGGCTTCAAATAAATAATTTACAAATTAATCTCACAAAAACACATTACATGAACTTTAAAAATAAAAACGCGACATCTATTCCTTTAAGTATTGCATACAATAATGAAACAGTAGCTGAAGTAGCAAATACAAAATTTTTAGGAATCCATTTAGATTCGAATATGTCATGGAAAACACATGTAAATAGTGTATGTACCAAATTGAATCAATTTTCTTACGCTCTATACATGCTTAAAAAAGTATCCAACCAGACCGCGCTTCTTACTGCTTACCATGCGTATGTGGGATCCACTCTGTCGTATGGGTTAATATATTGGGGAAACTCGACTAATAAAGAAATTGCGTTCAAAGCCCAAAAAAAGTGTATTAAGTCTATATGTGGGTTACGCCAAACGGATTCATGTAAACCACATTTCGTAAATCTCAAGATTTTAACACTCCCTGCTCTATTTATCTACCTGGCTTCAATTTTAGTTAAATCAAACATTACAAGCTATGATACGTTAAAAAGCAGAAGACTTAAACATACCTTAAGAGATAAAACGTCCCACACTAGAGCGTACAGTAATAGTGTTTTCTGTATGAGCACAAAGATTTATAACAAGCTACCTATGGACATTAAGATTATAAATTCAATTATTATTTTTAAAAGAATGCTAAAAATTTTCTTAATTAAAAAGGCCTATTACTCAATAGCAGAATTTCTTGAGGAAAAATAATTTTGTTCAATAAAGTACCTATCACTAAAGTGAATATAATTCAGTAAAATATTTTAAAAGGATTATGATAATTAATATTAAATGATTACAATACTGTGACATAATTGAATTAATGAATAATGATAATTTTTAAATCAGGTAACTCATGACATGTGTATTTTTATTTAGGTATGACTATAATAATTTATAATTAATATGATGTAAATGATAAAATTATATAATGTAATTAACGATGTCCTATATAAAATTAAATATTTATAACTTTTTTCTTTTTAATTAATGAATGTAAATAATGCATGTTCAACTGTTACTGTTACAATTATAAGCATATATGCATGATGAAATTGCAATGCCCTAACAGGGCCACTATGTTCTAAGAACTGATATCCTCTGTTAAGAACTTTATTTATGTACACATAGTTAGCAATAAAGAATTTGAATTTGAATTTGAATTTGAATAATTATTAATTCTGTCTAATAAATCTGTCTCCCACTGTGCTCAGCCTACACACTGTTGCACGGTACGATAGTAATGAGTGAGAACGGCGTCACGCGGCTAACAGCTGATAGGTCACAGGCGCGCGCGCGTGAATTTCATACAGCTGTCGTGTTGTTGGGATAAAAGTGAACAAGTATGAATAAAAAAAATGTTGGGAAAGTTGTTTGTTATCATGAGTATAATCACGTGTTTAAGTATCGGTCACTAATTACCAGTCACCCTGTATATTTAGTTTATTAAATAAAGGAATAATTACACAACGACCAAAGTTATAAGGACACACCAAAAATAGTGTAAGTACCTACTTTTCCCCTAACAACGTCTAGGCGGACTAGGTTATATACTCGTAATAACTACTCTATATTATTTTCATACAATCTCACAATATATAACTGACGACAAAGTTGTTCATAGTTGGAACAGGAATCCTAATTGAACAAGTTAGGCTCTGTGGGTAATTCTGTTAGGGGAAGCGGGTGGAAGGGGGTAACAATTTTCTCCACGATGTCTATAGAGACTTTAATAACATTTAAATATCAATAGGTAGAGTTGAACTTTGTTTGGGGAAAAGTTGGGAAGCTATATAAAGTGCTGCCAGTCTTACCAAGGGCTATCGTGTTAAACTGGTGGGTTGTGGAGGTAAGATTAGTTATGGCCCCATTTGTAGTACTGGTATTCAGCTGCATCCTGTTAGATTGGAAGCCGACCCCAATATTGTAAGGAAAATCCTAGGCAAAGGAGGTGTTTAATGAAGAACTTTCTGACTGCTTATCAATTAATCTTTCGTTATAATAATAATAATAATAAAATTTATTTATACTCAAAACAAGGCATAGTTACACGTTAAAAATACAGTTTTACAAAAAAAAATATACTATATTTAATATACAAACGTGTGGGTGAGCACTGCTCTCCTAGCTAGGTTATGAAAACCTGTGTTAAGGAGAAGCAGTCCGGTCCCCTAAGATTTATTGATGTAGGTAAAGGTTACATAGTGCTTCTGATGTTACTGTTACTGTTACTGTTGTGTGTTATGTCTGGTTTAGTGTTAGTGAATGAATAATCTATCGAAACAGTCATCCGTATTGTTTAATCATCATCATCATCATCATCATCTGCCTAGCCTTTTCCCAAATATATTGGGGTCGGCTTCCAGTCTAACCGGATGCAGCTGAATACCAGTATTTTACATGGAGCGACTGCCTATCTGACCTCCACAACCCAGTTAGTACTGGGTAATACGATACCCCTTGGTAAGACTGGTTGTCAGACTTTTTGGGTCACTGACTGCCTAACGACTGTCAAAGATCTACAAATGACATCATCATCATCCGTATTTTTTAATGTTTATGTTAAAAAACAAAGCGGAATTACACTAGTCTTTGTGATAAAAATAGTTTTACAACTTCATTATTTCATTTAATAAACAGACTACTAAATAAATTCAACGGGCATAACCAGAAATCGTGAACCATAAACAAAAAACTAATCCTCTAGAAATACCATAAACAAGAGGTTATAAAAAGGAAAAGGAATAACAATAACCCTTATTTTCTAGGTCTATGTAAAAACATAATAATGTCAATTATTAGTGCTACAAAACTTTATTTACTTCAATAATATCAGGTGGCCTACCATGACGGCTTAAAACAAGAGTAAATCCAGTGTGGGAAAGAGATGGCGCTAGACATAGTACAGCTTTGTCTCTTTCCCACACTGGAAATACTGCTGCTTTAAGATGTCATAGTAATCCCCCAGGATTGACATCTTTAGTGAAGGCATAGACAGAAGTACTCTCAAAATCAATCAAAATCAATCATCATCGTAGTGATGTCTATCCTAGGGCTACTTCCACCTGCTGAAAATCTTCCACCTGGTGGTGAGTTGCCTCAGCTAACTTGGAAGCCTTTAGACAGACTCCGAACCAATTGAGGCAAAGACAACCTGCTTAGGGAGATACATAGGATGTACTCGTCGTGTATGTCGATGGAATTCTAATTAGAATCTGTAAGAATCTACGACTTTGGCAACTCCAGTAGTTCCTGTAACGTACAGACAAGAGGGCATGCAGGGCACGATGTAAAGACTCCCATTGTTTGTAGCAAAACACGAAATTTACACACCAATTTACTTTGCTGAACAAGTGCTCCAAAATGCTTTATAATATACCGGTAGCTGCGGACAAAAAATAAATTGTACAACAATCGATCAAACTTTCCTGGTCCCCGAATAAAATTCAACACTAATAGAAAAAGTTCTTTCCATAATCGCTCCAACAATGTGGAAATATTTGCTTCAGTGAAAAACATCTTATTTCTGACAGCGACGAGAAGTGACCCTGAAAACTCAAGATTCAATGATTCAGTGGTTTTGGCTGGCATTGATGAATTACTTAAAGCATTCATAGTATTTGAAGAGATTATTATGCTTTAGGTACAGACCTACTTCTCAAGTGTAATATTTAGGCTATCTGTTTCGTGGTGAAAGCATTTTAGTGCTGCTTAGTCATTTATGAGGAGCTCATGGCTAAATAATCACAGCCACTTGGGTCGATCTTCAGTTTAAGCCGCGCTTACCTAGGTTGGTCCGTGGGTGGGTGACCACCTATTACTTACCGAGTTTCCGCCGTGCCTCGGAAAGCACGTTAAGCCGTTGGTCCCGGCTGTTATTTGTAGATCTTTGACAGTTTTACCAAGAAGTTTCGTATTACCCAGTACTAAACCAACCAGTACCAAATACAGGGTGTAAGGGGCAGCCCTCCACAAACTGACAGGGTGCATTCAGCTCCTTATTATAACATATTCCACCGGATTTTTTCTCCGGAAAAGAATATATTTATTAATATTTTTTTCAGTTACAATTCCTTTATTTCAATGTAAAATTACATTCCCTGTAAGCAGCACTTCATTCAATATCAAAAATGCAACAATGGATGTTGAAATACTCTAAAGAACGACGCGTGAAATCAGCTGTTCACTTCCTGCCTAGCTACAGAGTTCATCGAACTCGTCGTCGCGCTTGCCGTTCGCTATGTGCGTTTTGCACTTTTGAAATAAAACAAATCAAAATTGGATTCCAGTGACATTCCTGAAATAATTTCTTGTACCAGTCATCTTAGTATGATATACTGGATTCAACCCATCAGTTTGTAGAGAGCTGTCCCTTACACCCTGTATTATTCCTGTTTGTATTTTCGCCAAAAAAAGATGTCCTAGCTGCTAAGACATCTTTTTTTACTCGTGTTTATTATGGTGTTAAATTATTATTGTAAGATATACCGCTAAGACCTAGCGGTATATCTTTACTGTAGAGGTTTGCATTACCTACATCTTGATAAAAATAAATTAGATAAAAATTATGCAAAAAACAAGTAAAAACGCGACGAGAAACATTTTTTTACAGCCAACTAAAGGCAACGATTTCGTCCCAGATGAATTGTTTAGAGCCTCAGTTCCTGGTAGAAAGAGGAGTAGGTAAACCTTTTTTGGTTCAAAAAACGTAAGGAAACAGAATATTGGCAACCCTGCCACTTCACACCTAAAAGCTACGAAAAGTCACTGAAAAATAATTTAAAATTAATTCAACTGATTTCCATTCCATATTTAAACTTTTCATATAACTGGCTACGCACACAGCCCTATCATTGGCTTGTTTGTATAAAGCAGCCATTTGGACTTTTACGACGTACATACGTAGGGTTGCCAAATGGGCTCATGAAAAAGAGATCCTGCCTCGATACGGGGAATATGTAAATGTTTTTTTTTTATATTTGAATATGTCTGAGGAACCAACTGCCGATGATTAGATTTCAAGACAGGTTGGTTCACAAAGGAAGCTTTGTTTCAACCCCATTGTTTTGTGGTAAAATTCAGGTATTGTGTTACTTTTAGGCTGTCATGTCGACGTTGAAGATTGAAAGTAAGATGAACCAATTTTGATTGAATGGAAAACAAATAGGACTAATTTGATAAAATGTTTCTGTGGAAAATTGTAGTATTTTTTAGCGTTTCTCCTTCAATGAAATTCTGAATGTTGGACTTACCAAAATTGATGTAACAAGGTCTGAAATTCTGATTACATCAAAGAACGATTCTTTTTTATCTATGGAATTGTACATCACCGAATAAGTTATATGATTACGACGACGGCCACTTATTCTATAAGTTTGTTTATGCAATTTTTCCTCGAAACTGGTCACATTAGGGATCAAAAAGGAAGGTCTTCGGACTTATGAAATTGCTTATAAAAGGGTTCCGTTATACGCTAGACGTATTCATTGAATTATGCAAACATTCGCCACGGGTACACCTAACATTTTACGGCTTGTAACATAATTAAATTCCAAAAGCGTATGTATGTATATTTTGTGCCGTCGATGTTTGAAAGAAAGCTCGTCATGCTGTAAAAATATTTGATGTCGCCCCAACATTTAAATTAACGACAGAAACTTGGAACCGCCGAACTTTGTCAATATGGCTGAACAATTTTAATAATCCACGAATGACGCCACGAATGGACGCGTTTGCAATTTTTTCATAGCTTTGTCGAACGTTTAACGCGTTAAACTTGGCGATGACTCGCATTTTTGGTTGAATACATGCCTATTATTATTATTTTTCGTTAGAAAATTTATTAAGCGAAATTCCTTTGGCTTTATTTTTATTGAATTTATTTTATATTTCGGTAAAGAATGTGTGTCAAAGCCAAGTTGTTTTGAGTACTTTCTTACATACCCGCATAGGTCACCATGACCGAAAGTGGAACAAAGAGGACATAAGTTTAAAAAAAAACAGGATGTATACGAACGGATACAAAAATGTTTTTTATTTCTTAAGAAGAAGAGAGATGTTATGCTGTACGAATTTATAGAACATTGTGCCCATGAATCATGTTTTTCACTGGTTTATGTTTTTCTACGGAGAAAGGAAAATGTTGCCTCCATTTTATAACCGTAAGGCGCTTGTTTGTATTACATTGACTTCCGCGATTTCAATTTGGTAAACATTGTAGGAAGATGAAAACACGACGACTATATTTACGGAGTTTCGAAGAATCTTATCACGAGATTTCTGTTTTGGTTGACAGAGACTTCGGTGTAAGTTAAATCATTTACTTGACGAAATCAATCAACAGATTATTTGGGTGACTTGACTTATTTACTTCTTCTTGTGTATCGTGTAGTTATAGTGCCTAACCTGGTGCCAGAGTTTTTATGCCTCAGGGCCTCATGGACCTCTGACTTGACTTGACATGCCGTGGAGAAATATCAAGCTGGTTATCCAAAAAATCAGAGGTGCGTGTCTTGGGTAAACTTATTAACTATTAATCTGCCTGGCTATTTCCCGACTACCTGTATTGAGGTCGGTTTCCAGTCTAACCGGATGCAGCTGAATACCAATATTTTACACGGAGTGACTGCCTAGCCTATCTAGTTTCCTATACCATCTATGATACCCCTTGGTAAGACTGGTTTTTAAGACTTTCGGGTTTATACCTTTAACGACTGCCAAAGATCTTGACTTAATTCATTTACTGACTATCAGAATCTAGCTGTTTCGATGTTGAAGACCTCAACACACAGAAAAAGGACGTTTTAAAGATTAATGAAAATCTCAAATAAATAAAAAATTCGATAAAGTATGATCTAATATTGTTAAATTTGAATCGGTAGGAATGAATTTCGGTAGACTTCCACCGTAAGGATCAAAGGTATCATTGATTAATTGAAAACAGCTGATTCGACTGCAATGTGAAATCTTCAATCCGTTTGTCATCGTTCGTTTGTCGTGTTCATAATTTATTGATGACAAGAAATAATATTGATTTCTGTAAAATTAAGTGCCATGTTCATGCTTAAAAAAATCTGTGATGCAGAGATTATTACCTTGCTTTTAAAACATAAATTGTTTTCTATGCGTAAGTTAAATAATAATGAGTGTTTAATATTTTTTTAGACGTAGCGAAGGCACTGCCGTGACCCAGATAGTTATAGATACTATAACTTTAGATAATACAAAAAAAACATACTTGCAAAAAGAAAATAACATTTTCATATAAGTACGGAAGAACCTAGGGGAGGCCTAGGTCCAGCAGTGGACGTCTTTCGGCTGAACTGATGATGATGATGACGGAAGAACCGATCTATTTTTAAAGCAAGGACATGGCTGTGCCGTTTCTACCTTATCCGGCAAAGGCAGTAAGTTCTGCTCTCCTTTGATTTCCAACGCTTGATTCAACTACAGTCCTTTCGAACTGTAGTTGAGTCAGCAACCTTGTTGCAACGAGAATAAACATGCTTTTGGTTTAAACAGTTACCGCCAATAATGTGAAAGTACGTAATTGGTAAGGTAAATAGTTTTTACATTGATAACAAGCAGGCTAACGAACTGTCAGTTTATTCTCCGCCTTTTTGTAAGTTGCTACACACATATTCGCGTCGGCCTGATTCGGTACGATTATAGCCAATGGCAAAATATACATTCTATAATTAAAACTCTAAAAGCAGGTATCCACTAAGAAAGAGCGAATCGGCAAGCGTAATATGAGACGCTGTCAGATTAGATGGAGCGGCTATCTTCGCAGGGTGACCGATACCAGCTGGATGAGAAACGAGTTGAAAGGCGTGCAAATGGAGAGGCTTCTGTTCACCAGAGGGCTGCTGAATGCAGTTCATCATGATGATGATGATGGTGATTCATAGCATAGCATAGCAGCAGCCTATAATGTTCCCACTGCTGGGACACAGGCCTCCTCTCTATGAGAGGAATGGTCATGGGTATGAGAGGGTGATGATTCACTAGGAGATATTTAAGGAAAAAAATAGACGAATATTTTTCTCATATTGACTCAAAGCTCTATAATTATATTTTCAATGCTAATGAAAAGTTTAACTTACGACACAAGTGCCGAAAATTGATATCTTAAAAGATACTTCGGTAAACTCGTTCCGTTATCAATTACAGGATCCTTTTAACTTCTGAAATATAATTAACACAGATACCTACTTAATTTTGCGAAGATTTACGAAGTTTTATTTTTAGATTGAATTTGTAATTACTTCTTGTTAAATAATTTGAACACCGTTTAATCGGCAATCTTAAAATTTTCCAAGTGTTTGAGGTTTTCCGACTCTTTTGGAGACTATTTTTCATCATCATCATCATCATCATTTCAGCCGAAAGACGTCCACTGCTGGACATAGGCCTCCCACAAGTGTCGCCACGTTGACCGGTCCCGTGCGACTTGTATCCAGCGGATCCCTGCAACCTCCGTCAGGTCATCGGTCCACCTAGTGGGAGGCCTTCCAACGAAATGTCTTCCGGTTCGCGGTCGCCACTCCAGAACTAATCTACTAGACTATTTTTAAAGTAGTTATTTAGTTAGTTTTTTTTTTGTTTAATGTTGCGTGCACAAAGACGGAAAATAGGTTTATTTGGTACATGCTGTGCTGAGAGCAGCGGTGGCCCAGTGGTGGAGATCCCGACTTACGAGCAGTAAGTCGTGGGTTCGAACCCAGCCAGGCGTATTACTTTGTGTAAGTTATTTCATCACCACTGCTCTCAAAACGGTGAAGGAAAACATCGTGAGGAAACCGGCATATCCTAGAACCAAAAATTCGAAGACATGTGACATCTACCAACCCGCACTGGACCCGCGTGGTCGATTATAGCCCATTCCCTCTCATAGAGAGGAGGCCTGCGTCCCAGCAGTGGGAACATTAAGCTGATTATGCTGTGCTGTATTCTTTCTTTCTTCTTCTTTCTCTTACACAGTTATCATACAGCTTAAATTCATAGTTACTTTGGTCTTCCCCTAATCTTATGCTTTCTCCATACTCTTAGTATCAAAACCTTGCAGTGTACATACACTTCTGCTATCAAGTCTAGAGTTAGAACAGGTAAAAGCCAACGAAAAAAATGTACTGAGCAAAATGTGCCTTTATAATATATTTTTCGGCGGCCCCTAACGTTGACAGCTGCCGAAAAAATAATAAAAACTTGGCACCAATTTTGGTCATTGTCTTATCAGTCAGTCAGTTTTACGTCTATTTGGGTTAGTGGAGGATATTATCACCATCATGCGCAGCCCGACTACACCCACTGCTGGGTATAGACCTCTCTTTGCTTGTGGCAAGCTCCACGTTCTTGTACCAGCCTCATCCAGAATATATCCACGAGGGCAACAATGTTATCTGCCCATCTCGCAGCTGGACGACCATCACTTCTCTCTCCAGTCTTTGAATGCGACTCGGCCACAGTTTTACTTCACCTGCCATCACCGCGCCTTTGCTAGATGTCCTGCCCAACTGGTTTTGAGTTCTATACCGCGGTTTCAAAAACGAGGACATCATAATCATCATTTATTTGTATCTACATCCACACACACGTGTGGTAAAATATCTGCCTCTAAAATACATTTTCCTCCTAAAATACACCAACAATCCAACATTCTTCCTTTGTCTTGCAAATTCCGTTTACACCACTAACGCCTCTTACTCTTTGTGGCAAATCTTGTAATTAACTAAAAATAAGAAATGTGGAAAGTGTTCGCATACTAAATCGCCGCGCGAGAACTTAATTTAATCCAAGACGTATTTAGCTCAAGCTGAGTGCACATTCTCGGACATAATACAGTTTATGAGTCATATTAAGTGAGTAATTTTATTTTGCTTTTTGCTATTGTGATGTATGACATTTTGAATGGATGTGTATTTATTTTGAATGTAGTTCGCTGTCTGGAACATTCCTCACGAAAACGTTTGGTTGATGATGATTTTGGATGGCTGGCTGGTCCTACTCTTGTGGGTCAGGCAAAAAATCGATGGCGCAAAACTATGGCGTAGCCGCGGTTATAAGCTAGTAGATAAATAAAATAGCACAACATAAGCATAGCCTATAATAATTATCTGCCTGCTGCAATCTATCACGTGAACAAAGCGCGGTTTGGTAGATGTCACAAGTCTTCAAATTTCCGGTACAGGAGATACTGGTTTCCTGACGATGTTTTTCTTGACCGTTTTGTTAGCAGTGTTGATGAAATAAATTTCACAAAGTGACGTATCTGCTTGGTTAGGAACCCATGATCAACAATTTTATTCTTAACTCGTCGCAACTCGGTCAACACAGCTCACTAGAATTGAATAAAATCGGCAAATAAATCAGTTCCACACATGGGTACCACTGCTAACAGTTAATATTCGCACAGCTAGTGACCAGCTGTGACTGCGACGAAAATAAACTTGTGCTCAGTAAGCATTGCATTTGTGCTAGTCAAATGCATACTTTGGTTTAACAGACCTTGTCCACTGGACACATTATAGTTTTACGTAATATCGAAAATATTTTTGTCATAAGCTTTAGTTACAGTATTACTAATCCTTTTGACAGTTTTGCTTTTGATATGAAATATTGAATAGTTTTAAATTGCCTCGTGCAATTTGTGCATTCTGCCGCCTAATCTCATTGATTGAACAATATTCGTACGTTTTCATAGTTCATCCTACACGGTCTCGACATCGAAGTAATCTTATCCAACATGTATTATGTAAAACGATCTTATGACGCGCAGTCGGAAGCAACGTCGCCATCTTGGTTTTTACTAAGTTTAGGATTACCCAAATCACCCCCTTTCAACCGCAAAATTGTCCCTGTAGCACTGGATCATTTGTGATGTGATAATTACACAGTGCGATTTGTCACATTACAACTTACTTTGTAAATAAATAAGTAGGGTATCTACCAAGCAATATACTTTAAATTTAACGGCTACCGCGCCAGTTCAATATAATTTTATGAGCTATATAAAATTTCACCAACCTACATTTATTTTAATTAGGTATGATACTTGCTCTGTGACCACGGGTTCACAACATAGTGAAAACTGTGAATAAAAACGACAGACGCCCTCTTAAAAAAATTCGTCACGAGTCACGAACTGACGACACAGTGCGACCGTTGCCTAAACGTCAATGTCGTCCGTGGTTACAACCGGCTACATGACCAAAGCAATCCGTTCACTGTTAATCCAATGTCAGAACTTCGGAGTTGTTCCCGTATCAATCGTTGACATTCGTCATCCATTTAACCGACAACTTACAGAGTTATCGAACAAACCGCAGTGCAATTCGGTACAATCTGTTACCTATACGATACCTATTTTACGTGGTTGTGGATATTTTGCACGACCCTACTATACATTCTGTTAACAGTGCGATATGGAAAAAATAGTGACTCTAAACTTATGAAAATAATGATTCATGTCTTTAAACATGTAATTTTCTTCAAAAAAACGTAACCTGTCGCTCAAGCAACAGGCGTATTGAAAAAGCTGCTTTGATTCACAAATCAAGAATATTCACGTGACGGAAATAGCAGACGCTCGAGCGTGTCGCTTGACGCAAGAAGCTTAAGTAGGTAAGCTTTCCTACATACAACAATAATTTTAAATGTCCTGGAACCTATTCGTGTTTCGTATAGTGTACACGAAACTCAAATCGAGTATTCCAAACACTCCCCATGAACGTTGCGTCCAGTTTTGTTTCATTATTTTCCCGTTTCTAAATCTGCGGAATTTCAAGTGTCTCTATGTTAAACCTTGTTGCTGGGCAATTCGACCTATCTTACGTAGCGAGGTATACGTCTGCTGTTTTTACTTATACATCATTATTTTTAGTATAAGCGAAACCTGAATATAGTTTGTTCAGAATAAGTAACTGAAGCGATTCCAATAATGTTTAAACCATTTTATATTTTGTCCCAAAAATATTTTAAAAAGGTTACAAGTTGGACACCGAGCGACACTAAGTACATATCGCAATTATTTAGGAACCTACTGTTAAATTATTATTACAATGAGCTCAAGATGACGCAGGAGACGCTGCCGCGCCGCGTGCCAATCAAGTTTTTGCGCGGACAACCAGGAAACAGGACAAGCTTATAACTTCGTGATTTTTCATTAAACAGTTTTGAAATTTTGTTCAAAAATTTTTTTACATAGAAATAGACACGTGTTTCAGGTTTCGCATATACAAAAACTAATGTTGTATACAAATACCTACGTACGTACGTTGTCTAGACAAGGTGAATTCGGTTTCGCTTGAGTAATTTTGGGTAGTTAACATGACAACGAATTTAGATAACGTGTGACGAGTATTGCTAGGCATTTCTGTATAGTTATCGTTTAATATAAAGGGTGTAACAAGACCCTTAACGAAGCCGAAAGGCACTCGTTCTCCCCGTCATTGCGATATCTGTTTTGTTCTAGACCATACCTGGAAACCTAGTAGTTACGGAGATATTGGGAGTCAAAGTTCCAACTATTATTATAAAATGAAATGAATGAATGAATATTTCTTTTTAAATACTTGTTTTTAAAGTAAGATTTTTACTTTAAACACTTCCACGACCATCGTACTATTCAATCCATCCATCATCACAATGTTTAGAGTGCGTTACACCGTAAAACGTGATTTTTCACTCCAAAAAAAAGTCGTTTCCCAGCAATAATTTGTGCGTAAAGTTACTTAGTTTGATGTACAGAATGCTTGGTTGACGGCTTCGTTAAGGGTCTTGTTACACCCTGTATGTTCATATGTATTAAATAATATAAGGGTTTTTTTTTTTTTTTTTTTCGGATGGGAAATCATCAAATGACCCCCCCACTCTGGGCGGAGCGGAAGGGAGTGTCAGACTTGTACTGACTAAAACCCATCCATGTTCCTTCTTTGCCCTTTGTGTTCCAGGGCCACGGTATCTCTTTCGAACAGTCCCGCAGCCCTGGCAGGCATCGGCCCTTGTGGACCCCTACTTATTTGCTGACATCTCTTTGAGGCGCACGTGGAACACGAACGCGCCGTCGACACGGCCTGTCGTCATAAGACGGCCGGACGGCGAGCTGGCCCATAACTCGCCGTCCACATGCCCGCGCCTACGGTGGCCGGGAGCCACCACGTGACCCCCGACGCCCAGGGCGTCTCCCGCGGCGACTGGGACGTGAGGTTCTTTCCCTCTCACGTCCCGCCACCTCCTTCACTAGCATGACTGCTTCGCAGAAGGAGGTGACGGCTTCCCATTCCCTCTCGCTCCGGACCATGGCTTGAACCAGGGCCGGACGCGAGAGATCGCCGCCGCCAATCGCCGCTACGAGGACACGGCAGTGCTCCGCCCAAGCGGGGCAGACCTCCAAGGTGTGCTCCACCGTGTCCTCCGGACGATCCTCGCAGTGGAAACACCCGGGCGTTTCCTCCCGCCCGATTCGGTGCAAGAACCTCCCGAAACAACCGTGTCCGGTGAGGACCTGCGTCAGGCGGTAGGTGAGGGCGCCGTGGCGCCTCTCCAGCCACTCCTCAAAGAGTGGACTTATCGCCACTATGGTGGCGTGCCCTGCACGGGGTTGCGACAGTCGCTCTCTCCATGTCGCCATGAGATCAAGCCGGAGGTCTGTCCGCTGAGCGGCAATTTGCCGCGGCAGCGGAGTTTCCCCCCAACGTAGTGCCTCCGCGCGCCATTCGTGCAGGCGTGCGAGGACTATCGCCTCCAGATCCCATGGGGGGTTTTTTTTTGGCAGGACTTTAACTGGCACATAGCTAATGTCGGAATAACTTAGGCTACTTTTATTTTAGAAAAAAGATTACAGATTCACGCAAAAAAATAAAACCCTTGAAATTGTTAAAAAAATCCGATTCAAATAGGGAAGTTATATTTTTATAATAATTTTACGTGGACGAAGGTCACGGGACAAGCTAGTTCAAACATAACTTGAATCGAATCTAAGACTTTTTAAGTTCTTTCTTTGGATTCCGTCCAAGCAACAACGTTTGGAAATAAATAAGTTTTGAATCCTATTTATTCTGGTACATTCGAACGCTGGTCACAACTCAAGTTTGGATTCAGGACAGTTCGCATATAGTAAGGCAATTTATCGTGTTGTTTTAAGTTAAACTTTAACATAACATCACGCCTGTAATCTCCGAAGAGTTAGGCAGAGGTGTTTCTAATAGTACACCCACATTTCACCAGTTATGTTTAAGTCCCCGAGACTAATAGAGAAGTATGAAAGAAGAAGACATGCGGCGCCGACCCCAAATGAATTGGGATAAGGGCAAGAGAATGATGATGATGATGTTAAGTCCCTTGTAATAAGGGCCAAACCTATTGCCATTAATCGGGCGCAAATCCAGAATCCGTGGATGCTACTGAGAAATTCCTAATGGAAAAATCCAATAACACTTCGCCCGACCCGGGAATTGAACCCAGGACCTCATGCTCAGCAGTCGTGCTTGTTGTCGCCCTTTGTTCACGGCAAGAGTTGAGCAACTGCTGTATATCCTGAAATAATCGCTGAGATTTTTTGCTAACTTGTTCAAATAGTGTGGCTTGTAAAACAAAAGTAGCAGGCGCAGTGGTCGCTGCAGTTTGGACAGAGCTGTATACTCCTTTTATATTTTTCTGAGTAGACAAATAATGTGATGGAGTGAAGACCACGGGCAGATCGGAGGAATGTGGAAAGACAACTGACTAGGTGGAAAGATGATCTTCTCAAAAAGGTCGTAAGAAACTGTATAGCCATAACACAAAACCGCCAAAAGTTGTGTGATCTCAAGAGACTTACACTCAGCGTAGGGTGGCCGAAGGTTGAAGAAGAAGAAGAAATAATGTGATAGTTTCAAGCCATTTTCCATTGTTCATTTGATTTATTTAATTTTTAAAGCCCATGTTAGGTGGTCCCGTTTAGCCGGGTCTGAATCCCTCGTTGTTATTCAATCAGCACTAGCCGGGGACACGTGTAGGGCATTAAAGGTAATCTTCAACAGATAGGTATAATATACTAGTCGCTAAAATCAATGACCACACTGATTGTCATTATATTGATGAGTGAAAGGATTAAGAAGATTAATGAAAGGTGGATATGAGGAACAGAGGGTGGAATTAAAAAAATAGTTTTTTTTTATTTACCTGTTTTTTATAAGTGAGGAGCTCGTGGCTAAATAATAACAGCCGCTCGGGTCGATATTCAGGTTAAGCCGTGCTTGCCTAGGTTGGTCTGTGGATGGGTGACCACCCATTACTTACCGAGTTTCCTCCGTGCCTCGGAAAGCACGTTAAGCCGTTGGTCCCGGGTGTCATTTGTAGATCTTTGACAGTCGTTAGGTAGTCAGTGGCCCGAAAAGTCTGACAACCAGTCTTTCCAAGGGGTACCGTATTACCCAGTATTAACTGGGTTGTGGAGGTCAGATAGGCAGTCGCTCCATGTAAAGTACTGGTATTCAGCTGCATTCGGTTCGACTGGAAGCCGACCCCAACATAGTTGGGAAAAGGCTAGGCAGATGATGACCTGTTTTTTATAAGTCCTTTATTCATTTTTCATACATATTTTCACATATTTCTTAAAATACGACTATCGGCACAATGATCGCTGAGTCCACATCCCACATGTCGACAACCTCGCGATAATACTTATACTTATTCTTGTGATAAAAGTAACTTATAAAATTATAAATGTGAAAGTTGTTGTTTGTTAATCTTTCACGTAAAAATACCGAACGGATTTGGATGTGACTCACAGTCACAGATAGTTTATAACCTGATTCAACACTTAGGACTTTTTATCTTGATACTAGAAGTGAAAACTGAATGTTGGGTTGTGAGGAAGCAAACGTTCGTTCGTACGTACGTTCGTTCGTTCGTTCGTGTAGTTGTCGACTACCTCAGTAACTCATAGGAAAAAACACGTTAGTTTAGTATTGTCATTTGTTAGTGTGTTAGATACACACTAACAAATGATGAAAATCGATTCATTATTTCGCACATCCTATAAAAAACTGTCATAACACAAAAAATGCAGTTTTGAGATATACGTATTTAAAGTTTTTTGTGTTCTTAGCGATGCTTTGCGTAAAAATCTTACGATTGTGCCATTCCGCGACTTATTTTTGTAAAATTATGGCGGTTTTTTTTTCAATTATAGAACAAGGAAAATTGAAGTCGAGTGGGGTATTATCTAAAAACCTACATATTTTGTGTTATGACAGTTTTTTAGAGGACGTGCGATTTGTTTTTGAACAAACTAGTGACAGTGTTGAGTTATATACAACGTTGTTCGTTGTTGTTGTGTTGTGTCGTGTGTTGCGTTGTTTCCAACGTTACAGGCTGTGTTTGATATTTATAACATTATTCCAACCAATGTACAACATGTTTGTAATAAACTGATTTGATTTTAATGTCGTATAGAGGAGCTCGTGGCTAAATAATAACAGACGCTCGGTTCGATCTTCAGGTTAAGCCGTGCTTGCCTAGGTTGATCTGTGGATGGGTGCCCACCCATTACATACCAAGTTTCCTTCGTGCCTCGGAAAGCACGTTAAGCCGTTGGTCCCGGCTGTCATTTGTAGATCTTTGACAGTCGTTAGGTAGTCAGTCTCCAAAAAGTCTGACAACCAGTCTTACCAAGGGGTGTCGTATTACCCAGTACTAACTAGTTTGTGGAGGTCTGATAGGCAGTCGCTCCATGTAAAATACTGGTATTCAGCTGCATCCGGTTAAACTGGAAGCTGACCCCAACATAGTTGGGAAAAGGCTGGGCAAATGATGGTTTGATTTTCGTATAATGTATTCACATAGTGACATTAATGTGTACCAAATAAATGTCATTAAGTTCTTTAGTCACTTTAAATCAAAAATAAACATTTAATCACGAATTTCCCTGATATTTACCATTAATTTAATACTCTCAAATATTTTGAGTTTGCGGTGAAATCAACCACTATCAAAAACATTAATTAAATATATTAAATAACGCAATGTCATGTTTTCAGTGCACCCCGGTAGCTGAAGTAAATGTTAAAATAGTGGGAAACCGAAACGATATTATTTTAGGGAGGGAATATGAATACGGCTTTTGTTGTTTTTGGACTCAATGTTTGTTGGGGATGCTTCACACCGCGTTGGGGTCGGTAGAATTTGCTGTGATAATAGCCGGTCTGAACGAATTAAGCTATACACAACCAGTTTATGCGGATCTCTCATTGTATAGGAAATTCATACAAAGCGAGGTCATGTTATACTGGATATGTATAGCTTGATGTGTCGCCGTGTGTACAAATAATCGGCTTTTATTCTAAATCATGTTTGGTTTGGCTTGGTACACTTCTGATCAAGCCGAGCGACTTTTTCTCGAATGTACGATACAGGGTGTAACAGTACTGGAGAAAATTTTTTCCAACCCATTTTCTTAAGAGAAAGTTGTCCAGTTAGATTCTGTTAGATAGTCTGAATCACCACCTAAGCGGTACTGCGCTTATTCTGTTACAGCCAGTATTCGACTTTGCCACGAGGTTGTACATCAGGCTGATCCGAAAACGTGTGAGCAACACACATGTTCACTACTGTTGTACTCTAAAATGTTGATCACTAGCTTATGTCCGATTATGTATCGGTAATTGTCCCACGGGATCAAAAGTACCCAGGTTATAAACTATCTGTGTGCCAAATTTCAACAAAATCCGTTCTGTAGTTTTGGTATGAAAGAGTAACAAACATCCATCCTCACAAACTTTTGCATTTATAATAGTAGGTAAGTAGTAAGATAATATGGTAATTGTACCTAACTAAAACTGAACATAGGCTAAGTAACTAGATGTAAAATTTTACCTAACCCGTTTTTAGATCAAAATGATCAA
Organism: Noctua janthe; assembly: GCA_910589295.1. Taxonomy (NCBI): domain Eukaryota; kingdom Metazoa; phylum Arthropoda; class Insecta; order Lepidoptera; family Noctuidae; genus Noctua; species Noctua janthe. The sequence continues at coordinate 13,338,906 of OU342559.1, read as the reverse complement.
GACTTTCAAACATTACTGACGTGTATTTTAAATATTTTACACACAAACCCTGCGTGCGGTGTCACCGTAAGATGTTATTAATGGAACGAAAATTTCGAAAGCTGTGAGCAGGGTGCCATGGTCTAATTGGTAAGACGTCCGGTGTACACAATCGGAAGGTCTCAAGTTCAAACCCTGTTCGCACTCGATTTTTTCTTTACATATCATACAATTACTGACGTGGTTTTTCTAAGAAGGTGGGGGGGTATAGGTATTCTAAGAATTCTATCAGCAGTAAAATATTGCCAAAGCCTCATTCCCAAATTGCCAAAGGGATGGTCTAATCTGGACCAGAAACCACAGCCTAATTAATTAGAACAGAAACCCTTATCAGTACCAATTTTAATTATATTCTTAAAACGATCTCTCCGTATTACAGAAGTAAACTCGTGGGTTGTAAAAAAGTTATAGGCATTGACGCTTTGTGGTGACGTTTACAAATCGACGCCATTTTTCTAACGCATCTGATTCAAGTTTCGCAAGATGCGATAAGATTGGATAAGAAATGACGGAAAGTTCTTAACTTTTGAAAAGAACGATGTCTGTGTTAGAGGCTGTTGTTTCAGATAAATTCTTTTCGGTTCTTATCCAGTTCCTTGAGGTATTGTTGTTGCTTGTAAAACAAAAATGTCAGGTAACAAGTTGCTTTTATTTTCAAACTTTTCTTGATTCCACCAATGCTCAATAATTATACTTATTTCATCTCTGTATGAGAAGAGAGCTTCGTTCTGGAGTTGGAAACTGGGATGTAATTGGCTAGTATTATTAATAACTGTTCCCGATGAATTTTTTTGGACAGGAGCTCGTGGCTAAATTATAACAGCCACTCGGGTCGATCTTAAGGTTAAGCCGCGCTTGTCTAGATTGGTTCATGGACGAGTCACCTGCACCCATTACATACCGAGTTTCCTCCGTGTCTCGTAAGTCACGTTAAGCCGTTGGTCCCAGCTGTCATTTGTAGATCTTTGACAGTCGTTACAGGTAGTAGCCCGAACGTCCGACAACCACTACCAAGGGGTATCGTATTAACCAGTACTTGGGGTTGTGGAGGTCAGATAGGCAGTCGCATGTAAAATACTGGTATTCAGCTGCATCCAGTTAGACTGGAAGCCGACCTCAACAAAGTTGGGGAAAGGGCACCTGATGATGTTCCCGATTTTAAGTGTCTGGACAGACTTAATGAGTCATCCGAGGAAGATCTTCTCTAAATAAACACTTTATAAGGCCTGAAAGCCCAGTAAGTTTTCAATTAGGTCTAAAATTAAATTATAAACTTTGCGTCATTGAGTTGATAAATAGTGACGTCATCGGTGGCTATTGCCATACACAATCAATGGGTGAATCGTATTTTTACAGCACATAAATATTATGTAACTTTATTGGTATGAAGGATGATATGGCAAGAAAGGAGGTGTCTGATGAGATGACAAGTATTAGGGAAGTATGGAAGAAGAAGACATCCTACGCCGACCCCAAATAAATTGGGATAAGGGCAAGAGAATGATGATGATGGTCAATGGTCATGATAAGTGTGTCCACTACCCTATTACAGTGAATAAGAATATAGGTACTAGGACATCATAATACTATTGTTACCATCTACATTCACCTTAAAATAAGTAATGTAATGATAGCGGCTTTTACAGAACAACAATTTTCCTGTCCGAAGTTGAGAGGTTGACCACAAAACATTGACAAAATACGTGCCGACCCACATTACAAACCCACATCCAACGTACCCTTTACCTTAAGATAATCCCCTTTCATCTCAATAGATACGACAGTACCGTAATATGTGATAAAAGATCTAAATCAGGGTTGGTCAAGACATCAAACACCCGTTTTTTGCTTCAACGTTCGATTCCTGTTCCCCGTATCACAGAGCCCAATTCATTCTATCCTTTCATGTAAACTATTCAATGATTTTCGTGCCAGTGTAAGTAAGGTGGCCTTTCACAACTTCTCATGTGAAAATACAGGTGCCTTTGTTAGAAATAATTTCTAAGGAAAATGATAGGATTTTGGGGGCAAATAGACATGGCATCGCACGCGAGTATTGTGCTATCCGTTTCATGTTTGAGCAGATATTATGCGAGGCTGGCTTTCCCTATGGTTTTTACTTCGATATTTGTACGAATAAACTAATAAATAACTATGTCCGTGTTTAGGTACGCCTGTAGAATTTTAAAAGAATGCCGTGTTGGAGTTTTTCCGCAAATAGCATTAATTCATGTCTTTTATGAAAACCACGCAACTATACAGGGCTTGTAAGTATTGAATATGGCACAAGAACCCGAGCAATCAGTTTGATTGTTAACAAAAGACTACAAAACCATTAAAAATAAGCTGCATAAGTAAGTATTCAAGTTAAAGCAAATGCTCCATCTATAAAACTCAACAGCCCAGAAAAGCGACCCAAAACATGTTATTTGGGACGAACACCACAAAATCGCACTAAGTACGTATCTATTTTCACGAAATCATCGTACAAATTGACCTGTTTTGCAGAACCGGAGAATGTCACGGTTGACCTGAAAACGTTTGAGCGTTTCCTTTATAATGGCCGATAAAAATAAACAAGTATTAGGGACGTCATTTAACCAGCGAGAATAGTGCGTTACGATTTGTTTTTTCCTCAAAATGTACCTCAGATTTTTAGGGAAAAACGCAACGATACGCTTCGCATTTTTCTTTTGCAATACGTACTGACGGGAATCGTGGAGCTTTTCAAGGATTTCTCTCGGGAACTATGCGAGTGGAGAGATCGGGAAAATCGAGTCGAAGAAAGGATATAGGAGAATAGGATGAAACTGCAGTAAAGTTCATAAAATCGGCTTGAAGAGGTACAGTTTCAACCGATTTTCGAAATGTTTTTTTTTACGTTTCAAATCATTTATTTACAACTAGCGACCCGCCCTTGCTTTGCACAACACCACCTATCGGGTCTAAAACTATATCTAATGTAGCCTATATTTTTAGTTAAGCATCTAGTAGTGAAGCGATGAAAACTGCGTTCAAATCCATGCAGTACTCGTAGTTTTGGCATGATGCGTGTACAAACATACAGATCTTCAATGTACAGATATCGGCCTGTTACAATTTTATTATATGTATAGATAGATGTAATAACAAGGTAGAAAACCGACACTGATAACTTTAGCAGTTCGTTATAACACAGGATAAGGTAATAAAGTTGCATCATGTCTTATACAAATAAAAAAAGTACTTATTTAGTAGGTATGTGCCCGACCCAGTTCTCGAAAATGGCAGTATCACATTGTACTGGGATCGATCCATTATCACTGACAGGACTCATCATCATCATCTGCCTAGCCTTTTCAAAACTATATTGGGGTCGGCTTCCAGTCTAACCGGATGCAGCTGAATACCAGTGTTTTACATGGAGCGACTCTGACCTCCACAACCCAGTTAGTACTATGTTATACGATACCCCTTGGTAAGACTGGTTGTCAGACTTTTTGGGCCACTGACTACCTAACGAGTGTCAAAGATCTACAAATGACATCCGGGACCAACGGCTTAACTTGCTTTCCGAGGCACGGAGGAAACTCGGTATGTAATGGGACACACACTGACGGGACTATTGTAGCCAATAAGCCTGATATAATGGTGGTGGATCGATCAGAGCGGCGCGCAATGTTTGTTGACATAACGGTCCCGCATGATGAGAACCTCGTGAACGCCGAGAAAGATAAGCAAATCAAGTATCTTGACTTGGCTCGCGAGGTTGTCGAAATGTGGGATGTGGACTTAGCGATCATTGTACCGATAGTTGTATCAGCCCATGGCTTAATTGCCAAGAGCCTCGACGAATACCTGAGGAGGCTCTCGTTAGGCAGCTGGATCAAAGACTTGATTTAGAAATCGGTACTCCTGGACACGGCTCGTATTGTTAGGAGGTTCCTCTCTCTGGAGCCCTGACTGCCGGTAGCTTGGACCCTGTTCCCGATATCGGTGGGCTACAATTTTTTATATTTTTAAATGTTTTTATATTTTTTTTTAGGAATATTTAAAAATGTAAATGATTTGTAAAAATATAAATAAAGGAAATAATAATAAGTACTTATTTAAAATTATAGTATCTTCGTTCTCGTCCGTCATTCATAACCGTGAACGTGACATTTTTAACGAGGACCAGGTTTTTTCTCCTATGATATTGTGTGAATGTTCGATCCCGGATATTGAATGCCGAAAGACGATATCTGAATAAGAAGCTGCCCTTAACACAGATGAGAAAATGCTACGCGAATGATAAAGCAAAAACCTATTAAGGGGTATACATATAGGTCAGATACAGCAATACACGCAAACAATAAGACAGAAACCCATTTTCCCCATCAAACTGACTACCCGAAGTAAGTGCTCGATACATTTATTTCCTTTTACGGATTCAGCGTCCATATCGGAACATGTTTATGCATGTGATGTATTGATATTCTCGGCCCACAGAAGACAATAGGGCCCATTTTCGCTTATGGTAAAGTAAATAGTTTACTCTGGACCGCAATCATGAAAAAAGCCTCCCATTTTCAATGTCAATAAAGGGTCAAGAGATAGTTTTGTGTAGAGGGGTCCCGAAATAAATGGTATAAATGAGGGTAGTGGTATAGTCTGGGGGAAATATTGCATGTTTTGTAAATAGGCACAGTTTGAGCAAAATGCTAGACAGAGGGATAAGCTTCTGTTTTGTTTATTACGTCGTATGCCGCAGTTTGCATGTATGGCTTTAGATAAAATTAGCATTGTGGAATAGTTTTTGTTGTTATAGCAACAATAGCGTAATAAAAGACAAAAAGGTTTTGTAACGGCGACCACTAACTGAAACATTGAAGAAACGACCAGCCTTGACAAAATGGTATTCTTTCAGCGATAACCATGATATAAAAATAATAAACATTATGGGATCGGCCTCCTGTTCCAAGTTGTATGAACACGTTACACCTTATTAGGGGGTGACCTTCTGTTTTCGCCCTTAGATGAATTGATTCATACAGGGTGTAGATGGACCCTTCACGAAGCCGACAACCAGGCATTCTGAACATCAAACTAAGTAACCCTACGCAAAAATTAATGTTGGCAAACAACTTTTTTTTTTTGAGGTTAAAGCAAAACATTTTGCTGATGGATGGATTGAATAATACGGAGGTCGTGAAGGTGTTTAAAGTGCGAGTTTCTTACATTAAAAATATGTTTAAAAAAACTTATGTAAAACTTGGTACTTTGACCCCCCATAATATCTTCGTAACGTAAAGGTTCCCAGGTTGTCTCTTTTTTTTTCGGATGGGAAATCATTTAATGACCCCTCCCGCTCTGGGCGGACTGGAAGGGAGTGTCAGACTTCTTCTGACTAAAACCCATCTATGTTCCTTCTTTGTCTTTTGTGTTCCAGGGCCGCGGTATCTCTTTCGAACAGTCCCGCAGCTCCGTCAAGCATCGGCTCTTGCGAAACCCTTCCTACACAGAAAAAAAAAATATCGCAATGACGGGGAGAACAAGTGCCTTTCGGCTTCGTTAAGGGACTTGTTACACCCTTTAGATAGCTTTTCGATACCCAATACTGATTGCTGTTGGAGTTGTTGAAGTATTACAAAAGATGGTCAATTTATGTTCCATAAACATGCCTTAATATATCGAAAAAAGGCTTGTCCGGTCCATAACTAGTTAGAAATAAAATTATTGTTAAAAAAAATTCCTTTCATCATTTCACATTAAACATTTTAAGTTGATTACTCACTCAATGTATTTAGGTATAAAAAAAAATGACAATGTTTTTTTTAAAGTTACTTAAATAATCCTTTTGAGTGATGGTCTATATTATTTTTGGACATTAATTGAATGACAGCTGGGCATTGAATAAACGATGCTCTATTCATGCATTTAAGTGCGTACGATCATTTGAGACGTTTTAGAGTAAAAATACTTATATAATGGTTTGTTTCAAATAGTACATTATTTAAATAAACGATTGGCCATTTATCTAAGAGATATATGGTTTCTTTAAATTCATATTTTACATATATATCAGATGGATGATTGATATAAACTATAACGAGTTGCAATCTTAAACATACAAAATAGAGTAGTCGAAGAATACCGTTTGTTTTTAGTCAGTAAGAGTCTGATAGACCTCTTTGCCCACCTAAGAAGGGCGAAGGACATCCATGAGGATTCCCAAACGCGAAAAAAGGAATTACCCTGCACCATACCACTTCTGGGCATACGTATGAATCTGTTTCTAGTTACGACTAGCTACGTATTAATTTGCGTTGGGTAAAGATAAAATGCCATGCCGTCCCGTCCCCGGTGTGCGATAGCCTTAACACATGGCAACTGACACTCATCTCCTGCAAAACCTGTACCCAACTCTGTTGCGATCGGTTTCCAGTCTAACCGGATGCAGCTGTACGTGGAACGACTGCCTATCTGACCTCCACACCGCGACCCAGTTACTGGGTAATACGATACCAAACTGGTTTTCAGACGTTACTACTTCTGACTATCATACCGACTACGAATGATCTACTAATGATACGGTAGCTAACACTCATGACCTGCAAAGTTCCCTGACCTTAGTCTATTGTAGCCCTAATAAGCTTGCTTCAGTAAGTAGTATTTCATAGATTCCACACTATTCTACTAATAATTCCTCGGGCTATTGTGAGACGGACGACGTAGATAGTTCAGATTATCGGAAATACATTTATCGAGATTTGGCAGTACTAAAGATCTAGTTGGCGCCGCTGTACCCCTAAAATTGCCGTTGATGTAAAGATTATTTAGAAGAATGGTCGTTTAAAAGAGTATTTTAGTAGTTTTATTTAGAACACATTTAATTTTTGTTAGAGGATGCCTGTCTAGAGCGCCGAGGCAATGAGACATTCAACTACCGGTGACAAGTATCATACATTTTGTTATCGCCATCTTGTAATTTTCATAATGTAAATAAAAGCGTGTTGAAAATTTTGAAAGCGATTGCGACTTCTACATTCTTTCTTCATTTGATATCGAGTATCCACTTAGACTTGAGTAGGACCTAATTTGCCCAAAAGACAATCATCATCATCTGCCTAGCCTTTTCCCAACTATGTTGGGTCGGCTTCCAGTCTAACCGGATGCAGCTGAATGCCAGTATTTTACATGGAGCGACTGCCTATCTGACCTCCATAACCCAGTTAGTACTGGATAATACGATACCCTTTGGTAAGACTGGGTGTCAGACTTTGACTTTGACTTTTGCCCAAAAGACAAAATAAAGAAAGACAACAATATCAGCATAAAATATCTTACCGATACTTCAGAAATCTAAACCATTGCTAAACAGTGAATTTTGAAAATATCTTTAACATTAAAGCTTGTCATTTTGGCAAACAAAATACAGTAATTATGCTAATAAGTAAAGAATACATAATTTAATTTACATGAAAAAGATCAACATGTAATCAACATCAGCATGTACGAGTATCTAATGTTTGATCAGGTGATTCTTTTTAATGACTAGTTTTTGCCCGTGGTTTTGGCTGCATGGAAGACCATAATAAAATTATTCCACGGTAACGTATTACCGGGGTAAAATCTATCCTTTGTCATAACTCAGGTCATGGGCTACCTGTTTCTTCGAAATCCCTCCATCCGTTAAGGTGTGAAGAGGTAACAGAATTAATTGAGTTACTTTCGAATTTATAATAAAAATTTTCTCCGTATTTTGTATACAAATTCAACACATTTTTTTTTCAAAGTTTAGGGTCCCGTACCTCATAAGGAAAAATGGACCCCTAGTAGGATCACTCGCGTGTCTGTCTGTCACAGCCAATTTACTCCGAAACTACTGGACCGATTGAGTTGAAATTTGGTACACTTACGTAAGTCAGTGACCCAAAGGCGGACGTGTAATGTAATTTTTAAACATGGGGGACACTTATTATTAAAGGTGACTCGCCTACTACGGTGGAAAGGAACCCTTCATGCGCGAGTCCGACTCACACTTGGCCGGTTTTTTGTAATAAAACTTCAGAATGTAGCGAATTTTTTCGTTAAATACACTCATTTTGACGGGTAGAAAAACAATTGAAAAATGGCGGGAAAGTGTTTTTTACTTTTCTTTTTTTGAATGTCCTATTAAAACCAGCTAGATACGAACAGTACAACCAAAGAGATTTTTATTCAATTCTATCCATACAAAATACGAACGACTTTTTCCCCGACCTATTATTAAGTATGGATTTATCTTATAAATTACATCCATTACTAATTCAGAACGAGTAAAAACTTTCTTTTCGTTGTCGAGAAAACGTGAATACAGGAGATCAAAGAAGATCAAACAAGGCTGGAAGTGATTAAATATACAATAGTCCCCAAATTTTCATAACAGCACAAATATTGATACATCACCATTCAATCGATGAACTCCACTGATTACTTTCCTCTCCAAAGACGTAGCTTCCATGTTAACCACAGATATGAATAGAAACACCTTACAAAAGGTGTTTTCTACTAACCTACATCGATTCTTTCACTTGTTTGCGCCCGTTTTAGGGTTATCGCATACGTATATGCACGGCATAGGATCGACACCACCTCACCTCATTGGCTGGTCGTCAATACAACTGCATGTAACTGGATTGGGTCGGCACTTTCAAGATGTCACTGGTGCTAGTAATAAGTCTCGGTTACGGCTATATGGGTATAGGTAAGTCCCCAGGTAGGGCGCTGGCATGCTGTAAGTGGGACGACGGGAACTGGTCTCCGTAAACAGTGCGTCAACTCAACCTACGCGGCAACGCCGCGACGTTAGCTTATTCCAATTTGGAGTGACGCTGTTACTATGCTATAAGTATGCGTTGCTGTATAGAGTTCCGTAGACATAAACAATCCTTTTTTTTTTCTGATGGGAAATCATCACATGACCCCCCCACTCTGGGCGGAGCGGAAGGGAGTGTCAGACTTGTAATGCCTAAAACCCATCCATGTTCCTTCTTTGTCCTTTGTGTTCCAGGGCCGCGGTATCTCTTTCGAACAGTCCCGCAGCCCTAGCACGCATCAGCCCATGCGGACCCCTACTCGGTTGCTGACATCTCTTTGAGGCGCGCGTGGAACACGAACGCGCCGTCGACACGGCCTGTCGTCATAAGACGGCCGGACGGCGAGCTAGCCCGTAACTCGCCGTCCAATTTTAGGTTTACTTAATAATTGATACAGTTCCAACATAAACAATCCTGAACTGCTCAAGTTGAGGCGATGCTCATAGGTGTGTGTCGACCTTAGATGAAAAGGAAGTGCACTACCGCCCGTCTTTTGTTTTCAGCAGACAATGTCGTTTTCTGCGGGGCGTTCGAGAAAAAAAGTGGTCGTCACTATTTCGCAAATACATTGACGATTTAAATGCGTACACAGAAAGTCACTCGGCGGAATTCTACGGTCTCTGTGTGAATTTAAGAAGTTATTTGCTCTGGTGTATTGTAATGGATTGAGGAGCTTGTGTATTTGCTTTTTTTTAGAATTCCGTTTTTTGGTTGTCTACCCTTATGTTCCTTGTGTTGTTTTTTTTTTGTATGTATGGTGTCGGACGTAAAGAATAGTACCATCCCATATCTTCCCGTGGGTGTCGTAAGAGGCGACTAAGGGACTTACAAGAGAATGGGCAGCAGCGTTCTCTGTATTTTTTTTAAAACTGTACTGCGATCGCCAACCCGCCTGCCAAGCGTGGCGATTATGGCAAACCCCCCCTTTGGGGGAGGCGTATGTCCAGCAGTGGATGTCTTTCGGCTGAAATGATGATGATGATGATGTTGTTTTCTTTTTTGTATCGTGTGTCTGATAAACTAATGCTGATCAGGTATCAGAAAGATGTTGTCATATTTAAGGGTATGATTCAGACACAGAGATAAGTTGGAAGTCATGAGGAGAGGCATACAGCCAAGCAAAAAAAAAAAAAAAAAAGCATAAAGGTCTGTCAGACTCTTACTGACTAAAACCAAACGGTGTTCTTCGGCCTCAGATCTGGTGCTGTAGCACTATCGTAGATCGTCACGGTCTTTGGCCAGAATATATAGGCACGCAGAAATAATGAGGGCCCCGTCACATTAAGTTACTTGTATTTTGTACAGAATAAAGAATATTATATTCTATATTACTTTACTACCGAAGTGTGTATCTTTAAGATTGCTACTTGTTTTAGTTTCTATCAATCATGAACTGATATTAATGTGAAATATGAATTTAAACTCTGAGATAAATGGCCAATCTTTTTAAATAGTGTACTACTTTATTTGAAACAAACCATTATATAAGTATATTTACTCTAAAACGTCTCAAATGATCGTACACACTTTAGTACATGAAAAGAGCATCATTTATAGAATGCCCATCTGTCATCAAAATGTCCAAAAATATTTCATATTATCACTCATTCGATTTATTTATGCCTAAATAAAAAAACGTTGTCACTTTCATGCATCTCTGCAAAATGATTGAAATTTCGTGATAGGTAGGTACCATTAACCGAGTCATCATCTGCCTAGCCTTTTCCCAACTATATTGGGGTTGGCTTCCAGTCTAACCGGATGCAGCTGTACCATTAACCGAGTAATCAATTTAAAATGGTTTTGTAAAATGATGAAAGGAGTTTTTTTATTGTGTAGTGTATCATACAAGCCTGTTACTACGAGCTGTTTTCCCTTTACAGGTGGCCTACCATGAATTTCAGTGTGGGAAAGAGATGGCGCTAGACGACCTGTATTGCTCTGTCTCTTTCCCACATTAGAATTACTCCTGCTTTAAGACATCATAGTACATTTTTTGTGTTGTTGTCCATCACCTTTTAGATTGCCACAGCAATCGATCCTGGTTATCTAAAGGCTACCTGTAATAAATTCAGGCCATCTATCCACATACACACATAATGTTATACATGTTTCACTCATAAAAAACCGGCCAAGTGCGAGTAGGACTCGCGCATGAAGGGTTCCGTTCCGTCGTAGTAGGGGAGCTCCCTTTTATATTGTTTTTTTATTATTTGCTGTTATAGCTGCAACAGAAATACACATTCTGTGAAAATTTCAACTGTCTACGTATTACGAGAACGATACAGCCCGCTGCCAGACAGACGGAAGGACAAACGGACCAGCGGAGTGACTACTACTAGTGACGTTTTTAGAGATTCGTACCCGAAGGGTAACCTTTGGGTAGGGCTGCGGGACTGTTAGGGCTGCGGGACTGTTCGAAAGAGATACCGTGGCCCTGGAACATAAAGGGCAATGAAGGAACATGGATGGGTTTTAGTCAGTACAAGTCTGACACTCCCCTCCGCTCCGCCCCGAGTGGGGAGGGTCATTTGATGATTTCCCATCCGGAAAAAAAAAAAAAAAAAAGGGTAACCTTTGGGTACGAATCCCTAAAAACGTCACTCGGCACACATTTAGCCTCAGTAAACGTCTCTTCAATGTTTCAGTCATTAGTCGCCATTACGGAACCTTTTTGTATTTTATTACGCTGTAATTGTAACCTAAACTATTCCACAATGCTAATTTTATCTAAAGCCATATGTCATGCAAACTGTGGCACTCGACATAGTAAACCGCCATCTCCGGTATACGGAGCACATAGTGGTAATTTCTCTCAACGTGTACAAATACTATTTACTCTAGTAACGGCGACATATCAAGCTATACAATTCCAGTATAACATGGCCTCGCTTTGTTAAGATTTCCCGGACAATGTGAAATCCGCTTAAACTGGTTATTCAAAGCTTGATTGTGTCGTTGTGCGTACCTGATGTGTTTGCGGTTTTGGAAAGAGGAAAAATTCTTGTTTAACAATATATTGTTTTAACAAGTGTAGTTCATTACATCAACCTGGATTTTTTTAAATAAGTGGCTAAAATAACAGCTGCCCAAATACATATTTCCTTAAACAGCGAAAAATTGAGGTAGATGCCGCAGAATATTCAAACATTTAATTAATATGTTATTAGTTTAAAACTTAATTAATATTCCAAATCATCATACATGGTCATTAAATAACACGATGTTTTATATTATGGTTATTTAACAGTGAATTTTGTTCATAAAAGTAACAATCATAAAGATTTAAGTTAAATAGTAGAGGTAAAGATATGTAGATGAACATCATCTAACATCTGCTTGATTCAAACTGTCATCTTAAAATATTTGCAAAAAAAAAACCGAAGTGTGCTATCAAATAGGTCTTTCTAGAAATATCCTTTCAGAATAAATACGAAATATCCATTTAAGATCATTAGTATGTGCAATACCACTGGTAAGAGTCACACGGAGCTTGTAAACTCTATAGACTTTCAACTGAGAACTCACTACTGAAGCTTTGGTTCCGAAACCCAACTGACACGTTTTAATTGTCCTTCCGTTCGCTGTAGATTAAAAAACTGAGAAATGTAATACCAAATAGTTAATAGATTTTATGTAAAATATCTAACCAAATAAGACACGTGTAACCCCCCTGCAGTACGCCATCGCCCGCATGAGTCATGTGACTGTCAACAAAAGTAAAGTTGGCATATGGATACACCAAGCAGTTCCAGCACCAACCCAGTATACCTTTATACAGAAAAAAAGCATTTGATTCAAACGGTTATTGTTTCTTACTTTTAACACCAAAATTTTGGTATCCCTCCATACAGAAGGACGGATATCAAAATGCGATGACAACGCGCAAATTGTACAGCCGCTAAGAACTATTAATCTGCTACGAAAATTTGAAGAACTGATGCCGTCGTTGAAACCAGACAAGCCGCATCCTTGCATAGCAACCTAACAAATTACAAGAATAAATATAGTACAAGGTAGTAACCGAAAACTACAAATGTATAAAAATAAATACACTATTTCAACAAACCAGTAATAAAGTAATTTGACTAATGTAGACACTGTGTTTTAAAAGGCTGTAAAAGTATTGTGGTCGTAAAGATAACGGAGACTAGACTAGAGATAGAAAACTAGATGATTCAAGACTCTTTATTTGCATGATGATGATAGTTTTATAGATTATAAAGGGTGTAAATAGACCCTTAACGAAGCCGAAATGAACTTGTTCTCTGTCTTTGCGATAATTTTTTTGTTCTAGACCAAACTTATTCACAAGTTTTTTTTTAATACGTGGTTTTAATGTAAGATTTTTACTTTAACCACGACCCCGTACTATTCAATCCATCCATCAGCACGTTTCACACTTTTGCCGCATTGACAACAGTGTAAAACGTGTTGATGTACAGAATGCTTGTTTGAGGGCTGCTTACAAGCTGTACATGTATAAAAATATATAGCAAAGTGAAGCAACGATAAGGAAACCATGCCTAGTCACTGCAATATGGGATTAACTGTCGTTAGGAAGATACAGCTGTAGATTAATGTACTCCATAACATAATATAATGACATCATGCCTGTTATCACCGAAGAGTTAACTAGAGGTGTACAGTCACGAGCACCAATATGTAAATTCAAAAGCAATATCGCGAGAAATAACGATTCTAACTTGAATATAGGATCTTTTTCGTAATATTATGAGTTCCTAAATACTATGTTCGTAACAACATGAAATTTTAATCAGAACAGTAGGAGAAAAACACTTTTAGAAATTGCCAAGTTTATATATTGGTGCTCGTGACTGTACCTAATAGGACTGTGGCTGCTACCGCGAAATTCCTAATATAAAAAATCTATCTTGATTTTTTATATTAGGAATTTTTTGCCCGAAAAAATTCAAGAGAACTGCCATATCTCAATTCGGTCGTGCGGTGCAACGCACTAATTTAAGATTTTTCCATCTTAGAAGACTTATACGAGAGTTATAAAATCAGAATATTCCGAGACATTAATTTTATCTTAGGTTTAAAGATATTTATTCTCAAAAAAGATAAAGTCACTTACATGAGAACGAGAACAATGCTTAAAATAAATTATATTTAAAGTTCGTCACACACGATTTTGGGACCCAAGTAGTGACGTAAGCATTGTTTGTATGATCCAAGTGAACAGTCCACGATACTATCTATTTTCGAATTAAGAGAGACCTAAGCCCTCCTAGACCTACACCTATAATCCTACCGGTCAACTCTACTGCTTTAGTTGTCACCGGGTATTTAAAAGCAAATTTGGTCTGGCCAGTCATATAAGGGCACACGCAAGCAAATGGGGTCGCCGTTACCGAAATCGGTTAGGAGGACTATATAAATATATTATCGAATATCTTTGAGTTGGTAACATAAAAAAAATGAAACTGAAATGATTTTATTTTAATAAGACATTTGAAAGAGAAATAAGAAGAAGAGTTTAGATTTTTTCATTTCCTTATTCACAATTTGTTGTAGTACTGTAACACGAATTCTGCTCCTCTTTCGGCAACTATTCCTGTTGGTCCATTAGTGTTACCACTAGTTAGTGTGGGCATAATACTAGCATCTATCACGCGGAGACCGGCAACTCCATGGACTTTCAACCATGGACTCACTACTGAGGTCTTCGGGTCTGGTCCCATCTTACATGTTCCCACAGGATGGTATATCGTAAGTACCATCTCTATACAAACACATTTCCAGTAATCTGTACTATCTAGTTCATAACGGTCACATTCTGGCCACTCCATTCTTCCTAAAGATGCGTTGATTGATCTGAAGAATGTCGAGTTTACTACTTTGGTAAGCATTTTGATACCACGTGCTGCTTTGTCCAAATCTCTGGTATCACTGAAATAGTTTGCGTTGATAACAGGATAATCCTTAGGGTTGTTCGAATTCAGAGAAATGTTTCCCGTTGAATGCGGATGTAAAAGATTAAATGCATGCAAGTAAATTGTACTGTTTTTGTTCTGTTCGATTATTGGATTGGCTACGTGATCTTTAAACCTAATACGTTGTTTCCAGAATGGTGCAACTGTGGAACTGTTTTTCCACATTATAACAAGATGAGTTTGAAACTCGGGGTAAGTAGCGTTGGGGTTATCATTAAAAAATGCCAGAATGTCAGCGGCAGAATTTTGTGCCAAATACCCAGAACGATCGTAAAGGTAACGAATGGCATCAAACTGTCGTTCAGCTTGGTTCTGTTCACCAGGTTCGTCACCATAAATTACTATGGGTATAATACAATGATCTTGTAGATTTTGTCCAACCCATGGCGAATCAACTATAACTGAAATATTTTTTGAACTCAGATGTTGTTTAGGACCGACTCCAGACAACATTAAAAGCTGCGGAGAGTTTACTGCACCTGCGCTTAAAATGACCTCATTATTCGCAAAAAACGTTATTTTCGTTGAGTTCCGTTCAACTTCTACCCCATAAGCAATTTTGGATTTAGGATCAATTAACACCTTTGTCACCAAACTATTCTTAGTAATCCTTAAGTTTTTTCTGTGAAGCACTGGGTGCAAATAAGCTTTACTATGACTTTGTCTCTCTCCACCAGAAGCTGTGGCTCTCATAATTCCTGAACCTAACGAGTTTGCGACATTTAAATCTGGAACATTCTTAAAACCGATTTCATCCCAAGCAGATAGAATATTTTTGGTTAAAGGTCTGTAAGTGCTATTGTAAGAGTTTATGACCAATGGACCATCCAGGCCGTAATGATTCCTGATTTCCGGATTTTCCAACAATTTCATATCTTGTAAACTTTCTGCTTTCTTATAGCATCGACGGACTTCTTCTGGACTCCATCCAGGATTACCGAGATCGACCCATTTTTGAAAGTCGTGATCATTTCCTTGCACATAAATCATAGCATTGATATTGCTGCATCCGCCAATCATTTTTCCTCGAGGCCAAATAATTGACTCGTTTATTTGAGCTCCATTTGTTCTTCCATTGCTAGCAGTCAGATAATTCCAATCGAATTTAGATCCAAACAAGGCTTTGTCCAGGTCTGGAATCTAAAATTTTACACTTTAAAGAAACAAATTTTAAAATCTTCATAAAGTAATGTCGACTACTCTGCGTCTGTATGTGTACTTACATTAGCTTCCATTGGTGCATCATCGCCTGCTTCAATGAGTAGTACATTCCATTCTGGTACCGCGCTCAATCGATTTGCTAGAACAGAACCGGCTGTTCCTGCTCCCACTATTATGAAGTCAAATTTGTCCAAGTCTGCAAAATAAAAATGCAACGTACACTAATAAATTACAAAGAAGTAAAGTTTGTTAGATTTGATTTAATCTTCGGAGTACTAATCTGAATACGAAAATTCTTTCACTAAAAGTAATCTACACTATCCCTAATTGTCATAAGCAATTTTTTCTTAACAAGACGTTCTCTTGTGATAATTTCAACCATAACGCGAAAGAAGCTGCAGGCAAAACCCAGTTCAATTTAAAGGGAAAAACGCCGAGAATACTTCGAAAAAAGTGATTGTTTAAAAATAGTACTTAGAGTTACCTTTAACATCAGCATCTGGTATCAATCCTCCAGAAAAGAGACATTGTGTTGCTGCGAAGTACTGTACAGCTGCTGCAAAGGTTTGAGGAGCAGCTCCTGTCGTTGGAGTTAAACATGATACACCGTAGCTGTTGACAGAAAAAAAATCAATATTATATTATAGGGGATAACATTAACGATGAATGAAAAACTGGAAGAAGAAAGCGCACATTCACGAAATATTGAATAAGTAGTGTAAAGGTAAAATTATATTAGTTAAAAATAAAATGTAGTAGTGTGTAGCATTATAACAAAAATGATTACAAATACAATTCTTGATTTTTTATAATAACAGTTTGTAAGTCGGCAGCATTTGTCATAGATATAAAAACGAATAAAATAATAAAAATAAAATAAATTAACAAATTGTTTTTTTTTTTGTAAAATACCTAATTGATAGGACTTACCACTCCATTTCATAATCGTAAGTGCCAGCCAAGATGCTGTTATCACTCGGTTTTAAAGTAACTTGATTGGTTTGCACAGATGTTAACTAAAAACTAATAAAAATGTTTCAGTAAAAAGATAATACAGGGTGTTTGGTGCATCGTTTGCCAAATTGAATTGACTGAATGAAGAGGTCATTTGCTATGTCTTCAGGCCCATGAACTCACTCTTGAAAAAAATAATCTTAAAACTCAACTTTAAATTGCTATAAAAAAAAAACTAAAAGTGTTATCTTACTCTTACGCAGTCTCTTATCTCTTTCTTACATAGGGTTCTAACTTTCCTCGAACTTGAAATGAAAGAGAAAATTAAAAATAAAAATTTATTTAATAAATACCTAATTAATAATTAGGAATTTATTGAATAAATTATGTATTTTTATATCTGTTATCCTATTTAATAATTACAAATCTTGTTTAAATTGTCCGCCACTATTGCGCATGCACGTGAGATATATTCGTCTTATCTCGACTGTTATGGTGCCATTTCTGCTTTGATGGTCATGAAGGCCGCCTCAATGCGTTGGACTAAATCATCCCTAGTTTTAACTTCCGTGGCGCAGACAAGTTCCTTGGCCCGTCCCTAGATGTAAAAATCTAACGGAAAGGAATAGGGACATCCCTCCCATGGGTCTGGGAATGCATCATTCAAGTACTCCCTGACGGTTAATCTCCAGTGACCTTACATGCCAATCTCAATGGGCATAATTACCAGTGGTTAATCTCCAGTGAGCAGGGCAACCGACTTGTTGAAAAACAAAACGACCTGTCTTCATTGAAAATTGGCAGCTCAGCTAAGGCAAGTCTTGGTTAAAAATCTATGTAATTATCCCCGTTAAGATTGTCAGGTAAGGAACTTGTCTACGCTACGGAAGTTGAAACTAGGGATGATTTAGTCCAACGCATTGAGGCGGCCTTCATGACCATCAAAGCAGAATAGGGTTTACGCACCGCTACAGTCGAGATAAGACGAATATGTCGCACGTGCATACGCAATAGTGGCGGACAATTTGAACAAGATTTGTAATTATTAAATAGGATAACAGATATAAAAATACATAATTTATTCAATAAATTCCTAATTATTAATTAGGTATTTATTAAATAAATTTTTATTTTTAATTTTCTCTTTCATTTCAAGTTCGAGGAAAGTTAGAACCCTATGTAAGAAAGAGATAAGAGACTGCGTAAGAGTGAGATAACAGTATCTACCTACTTACAGCATATTATTTACGCGAAAACTAGTGTTTTATCCTGAATATGGAGCAGCTTGATGGTGAGTCGAAATACAAAAATTTAACGAATTAGCAATGTTATTACAAGATTTTTTAGCATATAGCATACCGTTGGAAAGAAGATAGACTAGAGAACTATTTAAAAGAATTCGAAGATCTCGATCGCCTTTAGTTTTTATTTTTATAGCAAGTTAAAGCTTTGTGAGTTATTAAAAAAAAGTAGATGTTACTAGCGACTAGTTTTGATAGAACCATACAACAGTACGTATAAAAATTAAAATGTAATTTAAGGACTATACTTATACCTTTGTTTTAATTTAAGCTTAAATGCTAAGTTTTGAAATTTTCAAAATAAAAATTAGAAAAACCGAATAAAAATTCGGTGTGGCCAAGAGTGAGTTCATGGGCCTGAAGAGATAGCAAATGACCTCTTCATTCGGCCAATTCAATTTGGCAAACGATGCACCAAACACCCTGTATTATATTTAAAGATAGATATCGTCCTAAAGACGTATTTTTTTTTCTTTCTATGATTATTTCGTCTTTTTACCCGACTACAAAGTTTTATTTTTATTTTTCCGTTTTTAGTTGTAAAATCCTACATACATTTTTCCTGTGCATTAAATTTTAAATTTTTAAAAATACACGTCATAGTAATAGGCTTATCCCCACTAAAATATAACTTAAGCATAACTGGCGAAATTTGCGTACTTTGTTCTCCTTCAAATCCTACAGGCGTAATTTTATGTCGTGTAATGTGTAAACAATATATATCGAAGCGATCACAGTAATAACGATATAATATCTCCGAAGATCAGCATCAAATCTTCACGGAATTTAAACGGGGCCACCCCAAAGTAATATTGTTACAAACAAAAAAGAATCCCCAATTGGCGAAGTCCCCAATTGGCGGAGAAATCGGTGGACATACATACACGAAAAAATATATATACAGTTGAACATGGAATTTCTTCCTTTTGGAAGTCGGTTACAAACCCAAAATCACTTTGCCCGACCTGGGGATTGAATCCAGGACATCATACTCAGAATTAGGACTTGAAACCACTTGGCCAACAAAGCAGTACTCTAGCAAATCATTAATTAATCAGCTTTTGCCTGCGACCTTCGAAATTATTATAAAATTATAATTTTCCCCGTTTTTGAAAAATTTTTCATTGATGCTCCGCTCCTAATGGTCGTATCCTTAGCCTTCCTCGATAAATGGGTTATCCAACACAAAGAGATTTTTTCAATTCGAACCAGTAGTTCCCGAGATTAGCGCATTCGACCAAACAGACTCTTCAGCTTTATAATATTAGTAGTAGATTTAAACAATTTAATAAACAGATCATGAAAGCAACTTAACAGTTGAATTACTCTTTGAAAAGAAAAATTTTGTAGTGTAGTCTTATGGCTCTGCTAGTGCTTACGGCTGTCTGTGTTACGAAGAAATTTGTGATCTGATGATTGAGAATAAGCAGCATGGAGCTCCCTAAAAATATCTTTAGCGCCAGTAAAGATCCAAGGGAATTGCCATATCTCAATTCGGTCGTACGGTTGTTTTTATATCTTCGAAGATTTATCGTACTAGAGTTAGAAAATCAAAACATTTGTGGACATTAATTTTTGTCTTTGGGTTAATAAGATCATCATCTTCCTGCCCTTGTCCCATGTGACTTGGGGTCTGCGCAACACGTTTTTTAATTCCATTCTCCCCTGTCACACAATCATTTACACCTTTTTGCTTCACATCATTCCTCACACAATCCATCCATCGCTTCCCTGGTTTTCCTCTACGTCTTCAATTCTCCATCCAGCAACATATCGCACCTTCGGTGCAACAAAGTCACAACAGCTCTTGTTTAAATTTTCCAGGAGTGGACTTTTAAGATTTTTTTCGCATTTATTGACTCATTATAACCATTTATAGTAGGTTTTTTAATATTTATAAAATTTATTTTTTTATTTTGTTTGACATATTTTTACGTAAAAACTTATATTGAATTAAAAAAAAAATCCTAATAAAAGACATGACAAAAAAAGTGTCCAGAATTGTGACTTTGTTGGAATTATTTAGCTTTATGTCTTAAAAATAGATACGTTTTTGTAGCTCCAATAAGTGAGAATAAAAATGGCCTTAAATATATTTTGTGTGGCTGTAGCTCCAACGCACGTCAAACTCTCGTGGGCACGGGGGCACTATTATCCAATGTAACTTAGTCGGCCCAAAACGCGGAGAAAAACCGCCAATAACCACAAAGGCTCCTGCATCATCTAGTAGAATTTTGAGATACTTTCGGGGATGTCTTTGTTGCCCCAAGTGTAGGCATGGTTCAGAGACAATTTGGCATACATAACTCGATTTTGCAGTTTTGGCTATTTGTGACTTCGTTGCACCGAATGTGCGATTATTTATATTCATTACTCTTTTAGTCACAAGCGATTCGTCCCTCCTCATCACATACTAAGACAGTCAATTCCCTTTCAACATTTCAGTAACTGTAAACCAGCGCAACTTTCAAACTTTCTGTAATATACTCATTCCTTATTTTATCCATTCTTGTCACACCACACATCCACCTCAATATTCTCATCTCCGCTACATGTAATCTTTTTTCATCCATCTTTTTCACAGCTTAGTATTCCGATCCATACAGTACGACAGGAGTAATCACGAACTTGTACGAGTATATTTCCATTTTAACTAAAGGGCCATCAAATAAGTATGGCGCCCTTACCAGATGACATACTAGTATAATACTAATCAGCGATCAAATGGTTTAGGTAAGTACCAACCATGACCAACCATGTGTGAGTTGAGATGGTTGCAGTAACTAAGCTACGACACTCAGACGAAATGGGTAAAGTTCGCCAATTTAACATTACGAGTTGATAAATCTGTAGGCTACACACCTAGGTAAGGTTACCTTACCTTTGATAAAAAAAAAAAAAAATAATTTCTTAGAACTAACCGTAGTTCGAGCTTACAGTAACACAGTTTTGAAACTAAATACATTAAAATTGTTATTGTTTTAACTAGTTTTAACAGATGTTAATACGAAGGAGTGGCATTACTTGCAAATTAAAAAGTCAATAAAAGACATGTCCGTGACACTGTCAATGTGAGTTTTTGGTTAATAACGGGAGCAGGGTCCAAGCTATCGGTGTTTAGGGCTCCAGAGACAGCAACCCCCTCACAATGCGGGCCGTATCGAGGAGTACTGCCTTCTGAATCAGGTCCTCGATCCAACTGCCTAGCGAGAGCTTCGACAAATATTCGTCGAGGCTCATGGTCATCAGACCATCGGCCTTAACGACACGGGCAGTTGGGCACAATGATAGCCGAGTTCGTATTCCACATATGGACGACCACGCGTGCTTATTATTTATTACTAGCTGTTGCCTGCGGCTTAGCTCGCCCAGAAATTTTGATGTATAAGTGTGAGAAAAAGAATCCTATATGCTTTTCCAGACTATAATCTATCTCAGTGACAAATATCATCCAGATCCTTTGACCCGTTCTTGCGTGATTGGGTAACAAACATTCATCCAGTTCAGTTTATTCGTGATCATGGTGCTTGCAACAGCGCCGAAATATCGGGAACTCAAAACAATCAGTAAACATGGTAAATACCCCGTTTCTAGTGTTAATGATAACATGGTGTAATTACAAGCAAAGATTTTTCTTAATCCACCTAATCTTTATTTCCCGACTGTAAGTACCATATGAAAGATAAAGACAGTAACCCTTATCAGTGTCCCTCACCTTGCCTCATTGTGTTTCACACTATAATCTTATCTTTTACGTTTATTTGCATCATAACGTTTTGTGTTTCATAATTAACTTTTTACATGTGTTTGTCAATTGTCTATGTCGACGTCCTTTACTGAATTATCTATGTGGATGTTATGACCTTTTAACAACGGAGTTTGAATTATTTGGTTGGCTTACTTCCGCCATTTTAATTTATTTTAAAAATAGCAGCATATTTATAATGCCGGATATTGAGCCTGTCCATCAAAACAGGCAAGCAGACCTGATTCAACATAAAACCAAAAATGGTAATACCGAGCATACTTACAAAAAAAGTCTTAGAAAACGTATGCGTGAAAACTTTATTCATTAACTGTTTTTTTTTACTACAATCCTTTTAAAGTCATTTTATCTTTGACAGCTGTCTAAGTCAGCAATCCAATAGTAACCTTAGGATTATGACTTCAAAGATGACTGTGATTTAGACAATGATGAAAAATCAGACAAAAATTGGTATGAAAGGCCAGGTAAGTATACTGTCAAAACAGAAGTTAACGCATGCCTTACCTGTTAAAACCGAACAGCAAGAAATATAATGCAAATCCTATTTATGATATACAAGCGACCAGCCCCGGCTTCGCACGGATGCAATATATACATATAAACCTTCCTCTTGAATCTCTCTATCTATTTAAAAAACCGCATCAAAATCCGTTGCGTAGTTTTAAAGGTCTTTTTTTTTTTTTTTTTTTGGATGGGAAATCATCAAATGACCCCCCCCACTCTGGGCGGAGCGGAAGGGAGTGTCAGACTTGTACTGACTAAAACCCATCCATGTTCCTTCTTTGCCCTTTGTGTTCCAGGGCCACGGTGTCTCTTTCGAACAATCCCGCAGCTCTGGCAGGCATCGGCCCATGCGGACCCCTACTCGGTTGCTGACATCTCTTTGAGGCGCGCGTGGAACACGAACGCGCCGTCGACACGGCCTGTCGTCATAAGACGGCCGGACGGCGAGCTAGCCCATAACTCGCCGTCCACAGGCCCGCGCCTACGGTGGCCGGGAGCCACCACGTGACCCCCGACGCCCAGGGCGTCTCCCGCGGCGGCTGGGACGTGAGGTTCTTTCCCTCTCACGTCCCGCCACCTCCTTCACTAGCATGACTGCTTCACAGAAGGAGGTGACGGCTTCCCATTCCCTCTCGCTCCGGACCATGGCTTGAACCAGGGCCGGACGCGAGAGATCGCCGCCGCCAATCGCCGCTACAAGGACACGGCGGTGCTCCGCCCAAGCGGGGCAGACCTCTACGGTGTGCTCCACCGTGTCCTCCGGGCGATCCTCGCAGTGGAAACACCCGGGCGTTTCCTCCCGCCCGATTCGGTGCAAGAACCTCCCGAAACAACCGTGTCCGGTGAGGATCTGCGTCAGGCGGTAGGTGAGGGCGCCGTGGCGCCTCTCTAGCCACTCCTCAAAGAGGGGACTTATCGCCACTATGGTAGCGTGCCCTGCACGGGGTTGCAACAGTCGCTCTCTCCATGTCGCCATGATATCACGCCGGAGGTCTGTCCGCTGAGCGGCAATTTGCCGCGGCAGCGGAGTTTCCCCCCGACGTAGTGCCTCCGCGCGCCATTCATGCAGGCGCGCGAGGACTATCGCCTCCAGATCCCATGGCGGCAATCCGGCAAGGAGGCTAGCCGCCTCGCCGGAGATCGTGCGGTACCCCCGGATTAGCCTTATGGCTATCACCTTTTGGGGCGCGTTCAGGTAGTGGGCGGCTTGCCGCCTTAAAGAACGCGCCCACACCGGGGCCCCGTAAAGAGCCATGGACCGCACGACCCCCGCGTATAGCCTCCGGCAGGAGGCGTTTGGACCCCTCAGGTTGGGCAAGAGCCGCTTGAAGGCAGCCCCTGTCCGTTCCAGTTTGGGAGCCAAACGTCGGAAGTGCTCCACGAAGTTCCACCGGCTGTCGAGGACGAGTCCTAGGTACTTCAACGTCGACCCGACGCCGATGGAAACCCCTCCCGCCGTCAGTAGGGATCCCGACGGTGGCGCATTCCGAGGCCCATGAAAACACATGGCCTCGGACTTGTGCAATGCCACCTCGAGACCCAATTGCCGGATCCTATCCACGACTATCGCAACCCCGCGTGTCATGTTTTCGGCCGCCGCCTCGTGCGACCTCCCTTGTGCCAGTACCAGCGTGTCGTCAGCGTAGCAAACTACGCTGACGCCGGTAGGGAGGTCGGCGCGCAGCACCCAGTCGTAACCGATGTTCCACAGGGCCGGTCCTAGAACCGATCCCTGTGGAACACCGCACGACATCTCTCGCCGGTTCCATTCTCCGCTCTGACCAGGGTAGATCACGGCCCTATCCGTCAAGTAGTCCCCGACCACACGACGAAGGTAGGTTGGCACCCGGTGATACCGGAGTGCCTCCCCAATGCAGCTCCAGGGCATGGAGTTGAAGGCGTTGGCGATGTCAAGAGACACCGCCAAGATGACCCCGCCCCGGGACACCGAGTCCCCCGTCGTGAGGGCTCTCACGCGCATGATGGCGTCCACCGTGGAGCGCCCCTTGCGGAAACCAAACTGGTGTTCCGCAAGATCCGGCCCCATCCCCGCAAGGTGCCCGGCAAGGCGGTTGGCAATGACTCTTTCGAAGAGCTTGCCCACCTCGTCGAGCAACACGATGGGCCGGTATGCGGACGGAGAGTCCGCAGGGCGCCCTGGTTTCCGGATGAGGACCAGCTTCCCCGTCTTCCAACGAAGCGGAAACTGGCCTCTCTCCAAGCATGCGCTTAGGAGCCCTTCCAGTCGGGGCCCGAGAGCCTCAGAGGCCAGGACCCAGGCTTTGCCAGGCAAGCCATCGGGTCCCGGGGCGGTGTTTCTGGCTTTCAGCCTGCGTACCGCCACTCTCAGGTCTACCCCAGTCACCTCCGGAACGTCGTCATCGTCATCGGTGTGGTCCGCTTCCGGCACCGCACGCGGCGGCGGAGCCATAGGCGGGGGAGGATGCTCCCCTCGCGAAGGGAACAGAGCGCTCACCACATCCTCCACGAGCTCAGGCCGGAGACTCTGCGTTAGCGGGGGGGCCCGGGTGCGGAGTTTGTCCCGCACCATCTTGTAAGGGCGCCCCCACGGATCTCCGTTCAGAGACTCCAGCATCTCCTCGCGGGCCAAATTCTTGGCCCGCCGGACAGCCTCTTGGAGGGCGGTCTTCGCCGCTCTGTACCCCTCGTACAGCTCCGCCTCAATGGCTGCCGCATCCGGAGGGCGGATGCGGAGCCTGCGATGCCTGGCGTACAGGCGCCGCGCGGCAACGCACGCCTTGCGCAGAGACGTCAGCTCTCGCGACCACCAGTACACCTGACGCCGGGCGCTTCCTGGCCGAACTCGGGGCATTGCCACGTCGCAAATCTCGGACATGGCCTCCTGGAACCAACCCGCCTCGTTGTTGATGTCAGCAGGCCTGACTGGTGATGACACCCAGGCCTGCACGATCGAGGCTTCCAGGAGGAGCTCCCGGTCCAGCTGCTTCGGCGCCCATCGCGGACCACTCGGGGCCTGTAGGACCGGCACGCTTGAGGACTGGGTGGAGACGTCGAACCGGATATACCGGTGGTCGGAATAGGTCTCCACCCCCTCCATGACGCGCCAGTCAACGACACGCGGCGACAGAGCGGGGCTGGCGAACGAGATGTCCACCACCGACTCGCCCCGCATCCGCACGCACGTGGGGACAGAACCCCGATTTAGCACGACCAGGCCTGTCTCCAGAGCCCAGTCCTCCACCATTCTACCCCGCACGTCCGTGTAACGAGAACCCCAAGCCAAGTTCTTGGCATTGAAGTCCCCGAGCACAAGCACGGGGAGGGAATGACTTCCGATGACGACACTCAACTCCGTGAGGGAGTTGTGGAACTCGGCGAGAGTTCGGCTCGGGGAGAAGTAGACTCCCACTACAACGATCTCCCCGAACCGTGCTGCTACGCACCCCTGACCCTTCCTGACACTCTCAAGGGTCGGGGTACCGGCGGCGACCGACGCAATTAAGGTCACTGAGCCGCTAAGGTCCTCCACCCAGTCATCCCTGGGCGGGACAAAGTACGGCTCAGCGACCACGGCGATGTTAATCGACCACTGCGCCATGCTCTGGAGCAACAGATCCTGAGCGCAGGCGCAGTGGTTGATGTTCGCTTGGAGAAGGCGTAATGAGGCCGTTACTGGCACTCCATTTCAGCCCCCTCCCGGGCCCCCTGCGAGGGCTCCGCTGCGGAAGTTGCAGCAGTAGCGGCAGCGGCGGCGACAGTGGCGGCGGCTGCGGTGGTGGCGACGGTGGGGGTTTTGGCGGTGGTGGCGGAGGGCCTTCCCTTGCCCCTGGCCTTGGCGGGAGTACCGCAGGACTTGCTCCCTGCCCGGTGATCAGCCGGCTTGCCAGCTGCCGCACATGCGGCGCAGCGCGGCGCGGCGGAGCAAGCCGCGGCCATGTGACCAGGCTGGCCGCAGCGGAAGCACAGGCCGCTGCGGTCCACCTCCGAGGTGCACCGGACCGACACGTGGTGCCCCACATGGCAGCGGAAGCACCTCAGAGGTCTGGGTTCCAGCAGCTTTACCTGCGCCGAAACCCAGCCCACCAAGAGCCTTCGGCCCTCCACAATGACTTTTGCCGCCGTCACAGGGCAGCTTACCGTTACGGTTCGCATGCCCGACAGGTCCGGACGTAAGGTGCCTGCCTTGACCTGCTCGACAGGGCACCCACCGGTCCTGGTGACGGCGGCCACCACCTCCTCCTCGGTCACCGAGTCGTCCAGACCCAGAATGCGCAGGTCTGCGCATTTGACGGGCCTGGACACTCGGGCCTCGTCCGCATTTAGGGACGCTCTAAGCTTTTCAGCCAGAGCGTCAGCGGACGAGCCACGGGTTTCGCCGGGGATTTCCAGCACTCGAGCCCCTGTTGCGGTGACTCTAAGCCGGAGGCCCCCGGCGATCCCGAGCTCCCCGAGATCCACCATCGTCTTCGCCTTAGTGAGCACGTCGCGATAGGTCACGCCCCTCTTTTCCGCCTCCGGCTGTAGTGTTATCACTACAGCTGCGGTCTTCGGGGCGCTGAGCCTAGCAGCGCCATTCCGCTTCTTTTCTTGGCGCTTCCGCTCCCGCTTCCTGGCCTTTTTGGCCGCCCTTCGCTCCCTCGCTCTCTCTCCGGCCACCTGCCACCCGGTCTCGGCCACGGATGGCTTAGAGGGCGGGGGGGGCGGCAGTGGCGGCTGTCTCGCGGCTAGCGCTGGCACATTCGCCGCCTTGCCCTTCTTGTGGGCCGCCGCCTTGCCCTGCCTCAAGGCCGCCGCCCCCCCAACCGGGGCCGATTTAGCCGGAGCCAGCTTTCCAGGAGCCGACGTAACCCTGCCGGAGGGCTGGCTGGACGGCCCCGGTGCGGAAGCTGCAGCAGCCGCATATGTGGCCGCCCTCGGGCCCGACTGCGCCTTGTTTGCCGCCAAGGGGGGGCGCAGAACAATGCCCTCCAGGACGGAGAACCGAGCCTGAAAGGCAGCCAGCTCCTGCCGAACCAGGTTCAGGACCTGGTTCTCCACCGGCACGGCCTGGCGTGGTCGCTGCTGGCCATTTTGGGGCGCCTCGCGAGAGCCGGACTCACGCAGACTGGCCAAGTCTGCTCGGAGCCTCCTGTTCTCCTCTTGGAGAAGCTCCGTGGCGGCCGTCAGTCGAGCGACCTCCGCCCGCAGTTTGACCATGCCTTCTGGCGGGGGCGCCGCATATCTGGCTTCCGCTGCCGCCATGATAGAGGCGACCGCTGAGGGTATAGCCCTTTGCCTGGTGGAGGGCTTTTGCTTGTAGGAGACAGCCCTCAGCGCCGCCTCCACCTCCTTCGCAAGCCCGGCCTTACGCTCCGCTTCGGAGCCGCCGTCTGCACCCGCCTCGTTACCAGAAGAGCCCGAACGGGCCACTCCGTGACCAGCAGCCACCCCCGGGTGGCGCGCCTCCGCGGCAAGCCGTGCCGACCTCTCGGTGGCAGAGAGGCCTCTCCCCTTGCCGCGGATCCCGCCACGCTTGCTGGTGGGGATCTTGCGAGCCGAAGCCAGCTCCCCCTCTGACGACGACTCTCGGTCGCCTACCGGCCTGGACCGCTTGCGAAGGAACTCCCTGTTCCCCGCAGCTGCCCCGGGCCTTCCGCGCCGGGAGCTCTCTGAGCCTCCCGCGCTCACATCGTTGGATGCGGCGCCGGACTCCGACCCCGCATCCCTCTCCTCCCTTCCTTCGCCGTTATCGGCCGTTTTCTGGGTTAAAATATGTTCCATTTTGTTCCCACGAGTATGGGGGAAATAAAAAGTCCATCTGGGCAGTGCCCCCTGTACCCAGATAAGCCATAGCCAGGCCCGGCAGTGGTTCGCACTAGCGACTGATTTTCCAAAGGAACCCGTCAGCCATACATCTCCTCGCGGTGCGCCGCCGCTTGAGATTCGGGGTAACTTTTTATAGAGGTTTTCTACCTCGTGGTCCGGGCGGTTAAGCCAAGACCCTCGGTCCCAATCGAAGCCGCGAGACGTGTTCCACGACACTTCGACGGTGGGATTACGATATCGACGGGGACAGTGAAGGACTGCATCCTTCACTGTCTGCTCGGAGGCAGGGTAAGTGCACACCGAGCCCGCCCTAGCTCCTCCGCTGTGCCCTCTGCTTTTCAGAGGGTCACACGGAGCAACGCCCCCTAAGTCCAAGATGGACCCCTCCCATGTCAGAATATTAGCCATGGACAGTAACATTCCCCGAGGAATAAGAATCTTTTCCCATTCCTCGGGGAAGGATACTGCCCACGCCCAGGGTGCACCGGCCCAGCAGCTGCTATTCCCTCCAGACGTATCGAGAGGGACCGGCAGCCATCAAGCACACGAGGAGGAATTCTGACAACGCACCCCAGTTTTAAAGGTCTAAGCATACATAGTGACAGACAGCGGGAAGCGACTTTGTTTTATACTATGTAGTGATTTAATTTTTATGAATATCATTATAGGTTTTGTCTTTGTGCTCTTCTATCTTAAAGTTATGTCTTGTTGAGTATTTTGTGTGTACATAAATAAAATAAATAAATATAGGTATCAAAACTGTGACCGAGTGGCGTCCAAGGGCTGAAAAGAGAAATGTTGATCGTCCGGCGGCGAGATGGGCAGACGACATTGTTGCCATCGTGCGGGTATCCTGGACGAGGCTGGCACAAGAACGTGGAGCTTGGCACAAGCAAAGAGAGGTCTGTATCCAGCAGTGGGTGAAGTCGGGCTGTGGATGACGATGATGATGATCAATAAATTAGCATCTCTTCAAAGTATTCCTCAGTCAGGTTCCTGACTGCTAAGTTTCAGGTAGTGTAATGACCTAACACTTGTGCGAACTCTTGATCGGCTTAATATCTTGATCGGTAGCGCTTTACTTTCTGAGCTTAGTTTATTTTTTATTTTTGTTAGCCACGGTTGGGCAAAGACCTCCTCTTTCTCCTTCCAAACCTCTCTGTCCTGTGCGATCTCTGGCCATGTTCGCCCCGCAAACAGAGCTTAGAATTGTTGTCATTAAAATATTATATAATAAAGGTATACCTAGCCGTTGCCCGTGACCTTGTTTTTGCTTATTTTTGTATGAAATATTTTTATTACTCCAGCGTCGTAAAACATCGATCTTTTGAAAGGTTTTGAATATAAAAAGTGTGTTGAAAAGATGTCAATATGTAGCAACTAGCATTTGGATCTTTACATAAAAATAAATCGCTGTAACATGTTCATATTAATGCACTAAAACACCCTTTTTTAATTTGACATTTCTTTTTGCAGTTACTGATGTACCCAAGATTATATCTTCAGGTATATCTTCCAAGAAGAAAAACCCGATGGTTAT
Source organism: Noctua janthe (assembly GCA_910589295.1). NCBI lineage: Eukaryota > Metazoa > Arthropoda > Insecta > Lepidoptera > Noctuidae > Noctua > Noctua janthe. Next base: position 13,309,075 of record OU342559.1, on the reverse strand, counting down.
AAAATATGTCCGTGTGTATGTGTATGAGGTGTAAATATGTATGTATGTGTATGAGTAGTGGATAAATTCAGGGAACAGGAGTATGAGAAAAAATCAAAGGAAGGTTATAATAATATTTAAACAATATTTTTCTTTTCTTTAATAAAATTATGACTACAAAACTTAACATTTCTGATTTTCATAATTTTTTATTTGATAGCGAGTTTTCGTTAGATTACCGTTTAATAAGTTATTTCTGTTAGACTACGAGAAAATGTTTGCATTCTCTTAGATAAGGCTGGCCAAAATATGGTTAATTGCGTTGGAGTTGATCCAATACTACGACGATGATGTCATCACTTCCTTTTTACCGTTTCATGTAATCCTGCAACACAAACTCTGCTCCTCTTTCAGCAACCATTCCAGTTGGTGCGTTAGTGTTACCACTAGTAAGTGTAGGCATAACACTAGCATCTATCACGCGGAGACTCTTAACTCCATGGACTTTCAACTGAGAACTCACGACTGAGGTCTTCGGTTTCGGCCCCATCTGACATGTTCCTACGGGGTGGTATACTGTCAGTGTCATCTCAACACAAACACATTTCCAGTAATCTCTGCTATTTAATTGATAACGATTACAAGGAGTCCACACCATTCTTCCTAAAGTTCCGTTGATCTCCCTGAAGGCTGTCGTGTTAACTACTTTTGTTAGCATTGTAAGACCTGTGGCGGCTAACTCTAAATCTCTGGGATCCTTGAAATAGTTCATGTTTATAATTGGGTCATCTTTTGGGTTGTTCGATTTTAAAGAAATGCTTCCTCTGGAAGATGGATGCAGAAGATTGAATAGTAGCATATATACGGCATGCTTTTTATTGTGTTCTATTATTGGATTAGCTACCTCATCTTTGTACCTAAATCTTTGTGTCAGGGCTTGTTTGATATTAGAACTGTTTCTATATAGCAGTGAAAAATGTGTTTGAAACTCGGGGTAAATAGCGTTAGGGTTATCGGAATAAAATGCAACTACGTCAGAAAAACTATTTTGTGCCAAAATACCGGTACGATTGTAAAGATACTGTATGACACTAAATTGTTGATCAGCTTGATTCTGTTCGCCAGGTTCATCGCCGTAAATTATTACGGGAATTGTACAATGGTCTTGTAGATTTTGTCCTACCAGAGGAGAATCAACTATTACAGGAATTTTCATTGAACGAAGATGCTCTTTAGGGCCGACTCCAGAAAGCATTAAAAGCTGTGGAGAGTTAATAGCTCCTGCGCTTATAATGACTTCCTTAGTTGCCCTAAATGTGAATTTCTTCGAGTCACGTTCTACTTCTACTCCATAAGCTTTTTTAAATAAACGTCCAATTAATATTTTTGTCACCAGACTATTCTTAATTATTTTTAAGTTCTTCCTGTGCAGTACTGGATTCAAATAAGCTTTATTATGGCTTTGTCTTTCTCCACTAGCAGCCGTGGCTGTCAAAATGCCTGAACCTAGCATGTTTGCGACATTTATATCTGGCACATTCTTTATACCGATCTCATTCCAAGCAGACAAAAGCCTCTCAGTGATAGGTCTATAAGTGCTGTTGAATGTGTTCAAAGCTAATGGACCATGAAGTCCGTAATGATTTCTGATTTCTGGATTTTTCAACAAATCCAGGTTTTGATAATTTTCTGCCTTCTTGAAGCAACGACGTACTTCGTCTACTGCCCATTCAGTATTACCAAGGTCAACCCAGTTTTGAAAATCCTTATTATTCCCTTGCATGTAAATCATAGCGTTGAGGTTGCTACTTCCACCCACCATTTTACCTCGTGGCCAATTAATACTTCCGTTTATATTGGCTCCGTTACTTACTCCGTTATTATTTGTCATGTAGCCCCAATCATACCTGGTTTTAAACATGCCTTTGTCTGACCCTGGAATCTAAAAGTATTTACATTAGCACAAAAAAGCTTGAAATATTCATTCATATTAGTATTTTCTCCTTTATATATACTCACATTAGCTTCCATAGGTGCATCACCACCAGCTTCAAGAAGTAATATTTTAAATTTTGATACTTCACTCAGCCGGTTTGCCAAAACGCAACCAGCGGTTCCAGCTCCGACTATTATGAAGTCGAATGTTTCAAAATCTGCAATGAAATAAGCAAAGGGAACACTATAAAACATAATTTGAAACAAGGAAATAATAATCTTAACTTAAGAATAACTAAAGAACAAAACGGAGGAAATGAAAGATTCATTGCACAATGCACATGTTCTCGTGAAGAGTCTTTGTGGACACATTACGAGAACACAAAGTGAATATGACTGTGTTGGGGAAAATGGAAGAAGAAAACATGTTGTGCCAACCACATGTAACAACACAACACATTAGGTCAAAACCACACCAAAAGTGAAAATATAAGACAGAAGTAGGTTCATATAAAAGGTGTAAATAGAACCTTAACCCTTCGCACTTGTTCTCCCCGTCACTGCAATAATTTTTTTGTTCTAGACCATACCCGGGAACCTTCTAGTTACGGAGATATTCGGGGTCAAAGTTCCAACTTTTTCTCAAGTTTTTTTTTTGAATACATGTTTTTAATGTAAGATTTTTACTGTACACACCTCCATGAGCCTCGTACTATTCAATCCATTCATCAGCACAATGCTATGAGTGCTTTCCATCGAGTCCTACCGTAAAACGTGATTATTTCACCCCAAAAAAAAAAGTCGATTCCCAGCAATAATTTTTGCGTAAAGTTACTTGGTTTGATGTACAGAATGCTTGGTTGACGGATATGTGAAGGGTCTGTTTACACCCGGTATTATGAAGTAAGTAAAGTATTGAGATCAGCGGTGGCCCTGACTTACGAGCAGTAAGTCGTTGGTTCGAACCCAGGCAGGCGCATTACTTTGTATAATTTATTTCATGTCCACTGCCCTCAAAACGGTGAAGGAAAACGACATGTCTTAGAACCAAAAATTCGAAGACTTGGGACATCAACCAACCCGCACTGGCCCCGTGTGGTGGATTAAAGCCCATTCCCTCTCATAGAGAGGAGGCCTGTGTCCCAGCAGTGGGAACATTATAGGCTGATTTTGCTAAGTAAAGTATTGATGAAAATACTTACTTGTAACATTAGCATCTGGTATCAATCCTTCTCCTATGGCGCATTGTGCTGCTACCATGAACTGGAGAGCTGCTGCGAAGGTTTGAGGAGCTGCCCCCGTCTTTGGAGTCAGACATGATGCGTTGTAACTATAACGGTTAACATTGTTAATTATCATTTCACCAATATTACACCTAAAAAAAAAAAGCACTGTAGAGAGACGTAAGAGACTCGGCATGACATAATTATCATGTATTTTCAGTTCTGAAGAAAAAAAGAAACATAACAACATCATTACTACCTTTTTTGTTAAAAAAGTATAAAAAAATGCGTAAATTATTTAATATAGACACTAACCACTCCATTACTTTGTCGAAATTGATGAAGAGTGTTAGGACAAACTGTTATTTAAAGCAAGTAAAGTTTACAAAAGGAATAACCCTGCGATAGTAATGAGTATGTAACAATACGTCTCAGAGACGTATAGTGCGATTTAAAATAACTTTATTTTAATTTTTCTTACACGACATGTTAGTTTTTTGGATGAACGAAATATTAAAATTTTTTGATCAACAGTCTCGACTTGTTGTCCAATAGTGTTTTGGGCAGCAAGTTTTATGTTATTTCCTGGTTTTTTTTAATGTTATCGTCTCTGCCCCGCATATTTGGTATCCAATCTACGCACACGTTAACTGAAGTTAAAGTTGGCAAACACGAAAAAAAAAAAAGGTGAAAAATACGTGTTTATTCTAGTACACTGATTGTAGTAAAAAATACCTACCAACATGTTTACGAATTATATTTAAAAAAAAATACCATACGTCTCACAGACCTGTGTGTCCTGTATGTGCCAGCGATACGAAGAAAACCTACGTGTAAAACATTTCACTTGAAACGTAATTTATTGTTTTCACATTAATGTTAGTACCAGAAAAGTAATAATTTTACAGTATTACGGAGTAGAGGTAATAAGGCTGCTGAGAGGTTAAAAAATAATACTTATTTACTTAATAAATTTTTGTTTAAACAGATTTTTGTCTCAGACATGGCGTCATTTGCGAATTAATTACATTCCTCACTACAAGTTTAAATTTTACATGAATATCTCACTGCTGTTGTCCCATGTTACTTGGGGTCGGCGCAACACGTTCTTTTCTTTCTTTCTCCCCTGTTACGTCACTCTATCATTTGCAGTGTCACCATAGTATTTTTCCCATCATCATCATCATCAACGTCATCATCATCATCATTTCAGCCGAAAGACGTCCTGCTGGACATAGGCCTCCCCCAAGTGTCGAAACATTGACCGGCCCCATTACGATCGATTAACTATGGCTAACATAGTCCACTGCTGGCCATAAACCTCTTCCAGACTACGTCACAATATGCTGCCCTTCGCTTGCCTAATCCAGTCTGTCCCAGTAATTTTTTTGAGGTCCTCAGTCCACATTACGGTTGCCGATACGCATATACATATTATTTTCAGATATACACCTACCACTGCTTGTCTCTGCATCACCCAAACGTTGACTGGTAGAAAATGCCTATGGCATTAAGTCCGCCTCTGTACTTCTGTGCTTGAAGTGTTAAATAAATAAATAAATATACCATCTCGATCATCAAAAAATATTTGTTTCGAAAATGTTTATTTTCATATTATTCATTTAAAATATGAATTTTAAGTTTAAACTGAACCCTAATGTCGTGAATATGATATAAACGTAGCAAGGTTTTTATTTATTGCAGTATATAATAAAATATAATTACACGTTGATAATAATTCTATTTTTGTTGGCGTCAAAGTATAATAATTGTTCGAAACAACTCGTTTCTTCCGGTTCACAGGGAACAGGTTGCTTAACAACCGGAAGAAACGAGAGGCTGTGATTCTCCATACAAAATTTTGACGAAATCGACTTTTTTTTATTACAAAGTAGAGGTCAAGAAAAATCGACGTTTTGTATTTCCTATTTTTCTTCCTGAAAATAAAATCAAGCTCTACTGTAGACACGTCCCTGTCATTTCCTTTTTTTCAGCAACTGATATGCAAAGAAAATATGACCCTCCAAAATTGACAAAAAAGTGCCCCATTTTTACGGCTATGATTAGAGGATTACCAGACAAATTCGAAAAGTTTTTAACATAAAAGAAATTGATAGGTACCTAGACATACTCATTCTTAAAATTTTAATGTCAATAATAAATGAATCGACTCAGTTTTAGAGGAGAAAAAAGGGGAATACGAAACTTCGATCTCTTCAATTTTTTTGTGATATAATCGGTGTGAGCTGCAGCTGTCCCTATCGCACTCTACGGGGGCAGGCTTGACGCAGCGCGACGACGGTTTGAAGTTGAATGAAATCATCATCTGCCTAGCCTTTTCCCAACTATGTTGGGGTCGGCTTCCAGTCGAACGGGATGCAGCTGAATACCAGTACTTTACATGGAGCGACTGCCTATCTGACCTCCACAACCCAGTTAATACTGGGTAATACGGTACCCCTTGGAAAGACTGGCTGTCAGACTTTTCGGGCCACTGACTACCTAACGACTGTCAAAGATCTACAAATGACACCCGGGACCAACGGCTTAACGTGCTTTCCGAGGCACGGAGGAAACTCGATAAGTAATGGGTGGTCACCCATCCACAGACCAACCTAGGCAAGCACGGCTTAACCTGAAGAACGACCCGAGCGGTTGTTATTATTTAGCCACGAGCTCCTCAGCTTGAAGTTGAATGAAATGTTTCTTCAAATACCTATCTTTCAAATTCTTCGCAGGCCTTGTCTTCCTCTTAAAGTTTTATACAGTAATTAAACTTGCCACTAACGTAATATGCTACCTGTTTAGCTGCTATGTGTTTAGATGTTATTCTGTATGTTTTATAAAAAAGAGAATAAAAATGAAACTATTGAGTATGTGATGGTAAACTAAATAATCTATCAAATATGTAATAAGTACAATTGAGGAGCTAGTGCCTAAGTTTATAACAGCCGCTCGGATCGATCTTTAGGTTAAGCCGTGGTTGCCTAGGTTAGTCTGTGGATGGGTGACCACCCATTACATACCGAGTTTACTCCGTGCCTCGGAAAGCACGTTAAGCCGTTGGTCCCGGCTGTCATTTGTAAATCTTTGACAGTCGTTACAGGTAGTCAGTGGCCCAAAAAGTCTGATAACGAGTCTTACCAAGTGGTATCGTATTACCCAGTACTAACTGGGTGGTGGAGGTCAGATAGGCAGTCGCTCCGTGTAAAATACTGGTATTCAGCTGCATTCGTTAGACTGGAAGCCGACCCTATCATAGTTGGGAAAAGGCTAGGCAGATGATGATATGTCATAACTACGCTTGTATGTCCAAAAAATACTGAACTTTATGTTCAGTCAAAATACCGTTAGCAACATCAACGAAAGGATTATACAAACAAAGATTATATAAAATGGCCGACTACGCTGTGTCGTCCATTCTACAAATGTGTACTGAACCTTTTTTATTAGCTTTGTCAACACTTTTAAACAACCCTCGTTTCAGTATAACGAGGAGCGATTTTGTTTAAAACGCTTTTTGTCCGCTTAACCCCAAATTATTTATGACTCTATTTCCTTCATCATCATCATCATCATTTCAGCCGAAAGACGTCCACTGCTGGACATAGGCCTCCCTCAAGTGTCCCCACATTGACCGGTCCCGTGCGTCTCGTCATTCAGGTCATTGGTCCACCTAGTGGGAGGCCTTCCAACGCAACGTCTTCCGGTCGCCTCTCCAAAACTTTTCGCCCCATCGGCCATCCGTATTTCCTTCCGCTGTACCTAAATAGTTTGTTATCAGTTTAATTTATTGAGTTCGTTGATTTAAAGTATAATAATAATATGTTCGTTTTTAGTTTGGTTTGGTTTTGTCATCAACCGTAACCTAAAAAGACTCTTTTACTTTTTATAAATACAATTTGCACCGGTAGGATAAATAATTGCAGAGACAAAAAAATACACGTTACAAGTTCGGTATAAAAACACTATAAAATATATGAATACAAAGTACGTAGGTACTGATTACTGCCGCGCTCCATTGTTACAATTTATTCAAAACAAAACAATAAAATGTGCTTTGAATAAATTGCTGAGTAACAAATAGGATCTTCAGTAAACAAGCAGTCGGATATAAATAACGAATGCAGCTCAAACGTACTGAAATAATGGGATTCTCAGATTTTTCCAGCATCATAGTTGTGACAAGAATTATCATAATGGAGGAACTGTGGCACATAATACTACCTACAGAAGGCAGATTCGGAACTAAGTGCAGAAAAAGGTGCTCGCATACAATCTTTTGAACTCCATTGTCACTTATACGTGACAAGCAAGCGCATGCCCTGTACGAAAACGACACAAATATGTGACAAAATTGTGTGGTGCTATAACACGAAATAACAATTGAATAGTTTTGGAATCCCTATTCTTTTTGTAGGTATTGGCGGTGAAATTGTGGCTTGGCGTGGAGGGCACGCGCGTGTGTTTATACTCTGGCGTTCAAAAGGTTAAGCAAACAGAGCGTATCTGCGGAAAAAATGTAAAGATAAAAAAGCATATCTATTAAGGCTCATTTTTGCTCACTTCCGCAGATGCGTTCTTTTTACGTACGGCGGTAGTTGAACAGCCGCGAAAGCGCTTGCACTCGCTTTACGTAAAGCGCATTTATACACAAGTGCAAGCGCATTTGTATGCGTGCGTTTTTACCCACTATCATATGAAGAAGACCTTCTGTGACTATATTTTTTGAGACTCGAATGTGACGAGGGACGGACTGAGATGTCCTTTTGTCGTGTGAACATAAACTTCGTAATGTACTACTATATGAGGTAAATGAGAATACATTTTGTGGTTCCGAATATAATAAACTAGTCAAAAAGCAAATTATAGAAGGGTTTTTGTTATCATGGACTGAAATTGTGTTTAATGTGTCGAATTAACACTTTAAATGATGTCAATTTTAGATTGATGGAATGGAGTACCTCAAATAAATGAGCCTGTATTGTATAACGGACTGGTGTCCGCAACACCACGTCCAAAGCGCGTATTTTGAGACCAATTAAAAAATAATAAAATATTCACTGGTTACTTTGATAATATTACAAACTTTGCATCTAGTTTACTTCCAGCAGGTCATGAAATCCGGTCCGCCTTTGTGTATTGGTGATTTATCCATAAAAAATATCCTAAAATAAAACCACTTGCAGTATGAAACCCAGCAATATCAGAATATCTTCAAAACTAATGCAGCATAAAACTCCAGTACAACTTTTCCCGACCATCACAACCACTTTGGTAGCGGTTACAGTACAACTCCATACTTACCTCAACGCTAATGAGGTGCTACGTCTTTAGGACTCACCTTATACGGTAAACGATCACATTTGCCTCCCACAAATGGCTATAAGAAGCTACGCTCCACCGCTTTCCTTGTTAGGCTGCGGGTACGTTGGAAAGGCGGAACGCTGCAGTGTTCCACAAAGTTTAAACTCGCTTCCGCTTCTGTAAAAAGAAACAGTGTAGTAGTATGTTTTAATACATTGCAATAGAGGAGCTCGTGGCTAAATAATAATAGCCGCTCGAGTCGATCTTTAGGTTAAATCGCGCTTGCCTAGGCTGGTCCGTGAGTATATGACCACTGATCTCATACCGAGTTTCCCCCGTGCTTCGGAAAGCACGTTTAGCCGTTAGTCCCGGCTGTCATTTGTAGATCTTTGGCAGTCGTTACAAGTTGTGGCCCGAAAGTCTGACAATCAGTCTTACCACATTACCCAGTACTAACTGGGTTGTGGACGTCATATCAGTCGCTCCATGTAAAATAATGGTATTCAGCTGAATCAGGTTAGACTGGAAGCCGACCCCAATATAGTTGGGAAAAGGCTAGGCTGATGATGACATTGCAATAGCACAATTTATGCAGAATTATTTCGCGGTAATAGCCAGAGGAGCGATGAAACGTGACAAATTAAACGTCATATCTGTTCTTCGTGACGTGTAGCCTACACTAGTCACTGTATGTACCACTCCTGTTCTTGTAGCTCAACAATGATTTTCGTCAAGCTTTTCAGTGGCTTTTGCGAGTATGACAATCCAATTAATTTTTACAGCTGGTCTGCACCATTTCATCGCTCCGTTCCGCTTTGTCGCTCCGAACTACTAGACTGGTAGCCTGAAAAGGGAAGGCGCACTAATTTGTAACAAGTTGGCATTTTTAAAATGGCGCCGACAGCTGGGTAGCGGTACTGAATACTAAAGTGAACTGAGACAATAATATGGTGTGTTTTTATTTCGTTTATTTCTCCCAGTTTATTAAGTGAGGACGTTGTGTTGTTGTTTTCGCGTCTGCTTGTAAAGGGTACTGTACTGTGGAGACATTTCACATCAAGTTCATTCCAGTTACGTAAATAAGCATCATCTGTCCATAATGTAGCTACTTCTGGCGCAAAGGTCTCGTTTCTGTGAGAGCTTATATCTCCATATCCCAGTAAACTTAACAATTTTGACCTTCAAAGGGAAATGCCTATTTTAGGCCCAAGAATGCCCAAGAAATTTGTTTTATTAAAAAAATCTTATGTAATTAACTTTGCTACACGACTTGACTTCTAGTTGGAAACATATTTGACGCGCAACTTCTAGTTGAACACATATTTGAAAAAATAATAAATATTAAACAATAACGAAATTATGTGTCTGTGGCTGTACTGAATAAAGTGGAATTATGATTTTTTGTGCAAATAGAAAATCTCAGTTTCATTTAAATAGAATCCTAAACCTTAATAGAGAAAAACTAACGATTTGTTGCAAAAAAATAACTTAAGCGTTTACACATATTTGTACTTTACTTTTTTGTCCTTTCATGTAAAGAAATTTCAATGCATTTTATGTATTAAATATACATTTATAAAACATAATATATATAAGAAATTCAATGATATATAATGGTATCGAAAAAAAAATATTTAAAAAAATTAATACCAATTTGGAAACTGAGTTTTTTCAATAATTTTCTTTTATCATTAAATTATTTGTGGTGTATACTAATATTAGCATTTGGTCTTACATTTGGGCATTCAAGGCCTAAATCACTATGGCGGCCTGGCATTCCTCTTTCTGGTTTATAAAATCTTGGATTCCTCGCGATGCTTTATTATTCGATTTATAGAGGAGTGATGAAATAAAAAACAAAAAATAACGTGAGTAACTGGGTTTAAACCCACGGACCTAAACACGTAAGTCGGGGCCAGTGACGGACGGACACTTACGTAACATAGCGATTTGGTATTAATTTATTTACCTACGGCTTTGATTTAATTAAGAGCCTCTGGATAATATTAGGCATGATCTATTGTTCATCATACCAATTGTCATAGCTAAGGCAACCGTGAGAGAGCACCCTTCCTATCGATTTTCTATCTCAATAAACTGGTAGCGCTGAAAATCCACCACAAACTACAGCTTACACACAAACGTCGGTTTTCTCCAGAAATGCAGTGAAATTCGTGAAAGTTATTATGTATACGATAGTGAGCATGGGCCAAGCCTGTTACCGTCAACTAGTCGCAATTCTAAACTTCAGGCTGCTATTAGGACATTTAGAATAGTGAACCTCAATAACATTTTGCTCGACCTGGGGATCGAACTCAGAAGGCCTAGATATTTTATAAATGACTAGCTGTTGCCCGCGACCTTCGTCCACGTGAAATTATTAAAAAAAGATTAGTTCACTATCTATTTGGATTGAATTTCAAAGGTTATATTTATTTTGCACGGAACACTAATCCTATATATATAATAATAATAAAAGTAGTCTCCTTATAACATCAGCTATCTGCGTTCAGCTCCTTATTTTAAATCATATTCCACCGTAATTTTTCTCCGTATATTTTTTTTTTTTTCAGTTACTATTCCTTTATTTCAATGTAAAATTACATTCCCTCTACGCAGCACTTCGTTTATATAAACAATACGGTTAAAATCAAGAATCTAACAATGGATGTTGAAATACTCTAACAAACGACGCGTGAAATCAGCTGTTCACTTCCTGCCTAGCCTACATGCGTTTTGCCACGGTAACGATACATTGCGTGTGAGGAAATAAAACAAATCAAATTCATTGGATTCTCATAACATTCCTGAAATTATTTTCTTGAACCGGTCAACTTAGTATGATATACTGAATTCACCCCACCAGTTTATGGAGGGCTGTCCCTTACACCCTGTATACTTTCATATGCATTCAGTAAAAAGCTGGTATTTTGAAATAACAAACAGACACTTCAATTCGATTTATTTGTATGGAAAATAATCATGGAAAAGTCAATGTTTCAAGTAAATGTTTGGGAGTGACATAAGCTACCTAAACAATCACGTCAATCCCGATGGAAATCATTGAAGAAAAACTAAACGCTTTGAAAACGTTTGCCGTTTGTTACTTCCAAGAATGGAGTCCTGAGAGAATAGTTTCTGTAGCTCGCCGTCCAGCCGTCTTGTGACGACAGGCTGTGTCGACGGCGCGTTCCACGCGCGCCTCAAACACATGTCAGCAACAAGGAAGGAGTCCGCAAGGGCCAATGTCTGCCAGGGCTGCGGGACTGTTAGAAAGAGATACCGCGGCCCTGAAACACAAAGGGCAAAGAAGGAACATGGATTAGTCAGTACAAGTCTGACACTCCCCATCCGCTCCGCCCAGAGCAAGGGGGGTCATTTGATGATATATCATCCGAAAAAAAAGAAAGGACCCCATTCTCGGAAATAACGCCACACCACCACCAATAAGGCGGCGGTGGTCCTTTCCAAACAAATTGTTATTACAGCACTCTAAAGTTTTCAACGGGTACCTTTGATCAAATATGTACCTACAAACCGAATGTTTCGAAACTGATCAACGGTACCACATACAAGCGAGAGTAATTTTAAATTAGTTTGAATATTAATTTTCATGTTTGGATACCAAAATGTAAGAGTTCCAGAACCTAAATTGGTTTCAGTTATAAATAATTTTACATCTGAGAATACCTTTAACCTTTTTGATTAATTTTTAGTGTACAACGAATAGGCCATTCATTGGCCTCTTGTAAGTTCATTGCCGTCTGCTTCCCTATTTATGTACGCCTAATACCTGGTATAAGTTAAAGAGCTTTCTCATGGATTAATTGAGTAATTTAAAACAAAAATGAACCTACTTTTTGTAAATTATATTAGGGACCCCGCCCCTACTCCACACGGTGACGCATACCGGGTCCAAAACTGTTATATTTTTCAAGCTGGAACCAACCAATATTCACAAAATGCATGGAAATCGGTTGAGTGGTTTAGGAGTTTACATTTACAAACATAGTGACACGTGGTTTTTTATATTGAGATTAAATCTGATTGTTAATGCAAAGCCAACGTACGTAGAGTTAAATCTTTTGATTGAAAAGATTGTCCATGGAGTTTCTTACCCATTCTTCTTCATAGAGATCTACGCTTTGGAATGGGCAACTACAGTAGTTTCACATGTTATTAAGCCTTATGTCTGGGACTGTAGCTTCGCCTTCTTTGTTTTCCTGACATTCAAAAGTGTGGTCTAATTGACATAAATGCTCATCGTCAAACTCAAACTCAAAGTTTGAGTTTGACGTCCTAAACTTATAGAAAAGATAGCAGAATTATTAGGTTTCGCTGCTGACCTTGTAATCGAAGTATCAAAGGCATTCTATAGATTAAAATGTCAAGTTGCCAGACCCATCAATTTGCCAGATACAGAATATTAAAAAACCGCAAATCATGAAGTCTATCCACAATCAAAACCAATCCACCTTACCCACCTATTCACCGTTACCCTTGACCGCATCCTTTCATACAACATATTAAGGAGAAATTATTTATTCCCTCCTATCCTTATAAAGGCATCAGCGATGCGAAACCCCATGATGATTAATAAGGGCTTTCCCTATAGTTTATTACTCCTGCAAAGATATTGTGTTTCTACCCAAAGGTTTAGTGCCCCGAAATTGTCAATCGACGGGATTGATTTTGGGTAATTATCCGTCGAATACTGGTTTATATGGTGTGTTGGGTTATTTGCGATATGTGTTGTCATTAGTCATTGCTTCGGTTATGGATTAATTGGCATCGTTTGACGGATTAACTGGATTTTGTTACAGAGATTATCGAAGATTTGTGGATGTGCTGTAAAAGAGGACTGATTTAGAGTTTCAAGTAACTTTTATGAAACCCCATTTTTCTTTTTATCTTAAATGAGGTATTGCAGACCAACAGCTGTAGATTTCACGCACGTTGCATGAAACTTTGTAACTAAAATCTTACTTACAAAAAAAACGTTCATAGTTTTCTTCAACTCCAAAGATATTAGACAGTAGCAAGCAATTAAAATAATCTGTCTATTCCGAGCCTTATATTAATACTATTTTCTTACAAGTCTCCATCGAAGAAGCAAAGTTCTCAACAGAACATTTTAGAGAAACTACTAAAATTTATCAACATCTATTATTTGTAGCCACAGTGGCTACATAAGATATTATCTCAGCTAAAATATCCGTTCACAATGAAAATATGGTTAATACCGTACCGAAGTAGGTACCCAGAATAAATTAGGGTAAGGGGCCTTAACGTCGACCTTCCATTTAAGGGATGGCGCATATTCATATAATCACTGAGATTAAATTCGACGGAATGTTCCGAGGATTAACGAACATGTCCCGAAGGTGTATTTTTATTATTATTAATATCATCCGGGAAATATTGTATAAGGATATGCAAAATCCGGTAAAGTTTTTGTGTTCGTTTTTCGAACGCAGTGCAGCGTTGATTTCCCAGCTAGATGGATGTAGCTAGGTTCGACTAGATAAAAGGCAGAGGACCGGTTGTTGGGACACTACGGCGGAGAGGCTCATGTCCAGCAGTGTACTGATAGGCAGAGCTGATTGAGAGTTAGATTTTCCGATTTTCCGGTTGGTTATAATTTCATTGATTGAAGCCTAATTGATTTATTTGCTGATTGCTTTTACAATTATAAAGGTCCATCATCAAGGTAGCAACAACATTTGCAGTAATAGGATTGTGAAGGATTAATCCGTTGTCATTTTAGGACCAAATACGCCTGATATTTGTTCGGTTGATGGCAATAGGCTCGCCCCTTATAACATAGGTTTTAAACTTAGTCCCTTACTATAGGTACACCGCTGCCTAACCCTTCTGAAGAAAAAACATACGTGAAGCTGGTAATAACATTTATTGCCTAAATATTATTACGAAATGTTATTACTCAGATAACAATTTCTCAGATCCCTATCTCTGCCGCCACGTGTGGTGGTTGCCATGGCAACGAACTCTGAATTAATCGTCCGTATGTATAGTCACGTGGATGAATTTCAATCCACTTACTGTCGGTACTTATACGACTCTTTTCAAGAGACTATAATTGAGGATGAGGATAGATAAGAGGACAATAACTCTCGGAGTGAACGTAAATACTGACACTGACTTTTCTTAGTCTTTTGCTTAGAAACTTGAGTGACAAGCAAGGTGAAACACAGGTTGAGTTTTTTAGTTTGTTTCATGGTAAAGTTAATATTGGCGGTATTTTTTTTTTTCCGGATGGGAAATAATCAAATGACCCCCCACACTCTGGGCGGAGTGGAAGGGAGTGTCAGACTTGTACTGACTAAACCCCATTCATGTTCCTTCTTTGCCCTTTGTGTTCCAGGACCACGGTATCTCTTTCGAACAGTCCCGCTGCCCTGGCAGGCATCGGCCCATGCGGACCCCTACTCGGTTGCTGACATCTCTTTGAGGCGCGCGTGGAACAAGAACGCGCCGTCGGCACGGCCTGTCGTCATAAGACGGCCGGACGGCAAGCTAGCCCATAACTCGCCGTCCACAGGTCCGCGCCTACGGTGGCCGGGAGCCACCACGTGATTTCCGACGCCTCCCGCGGCGGCTGGGACGTGAGGTTCTTTCCCTCTCACGTCCCGTCACCTCCTTCACTAGCAAAAAAAAGTGATATTTCCATACTAACATTTTTTTTTTTTCTTAGAAACGTCTGAACCGGTTATGATGCAATTGCAAACTATAGTTACAGTGAAAAAAGCTGCGCTGCACTGCGTATCTTAAATTCTCAAAACACAGTGTATGACAAAAATACACCTGCTTGAAGTGTTTTGATACACTACTCTATGGAGTAATATGCAACTACTAGTAAAAATCATTGAATGAAACAATTCTTAAGGAGTAAAAGTACCTACACTTAGTTCAATCAAGTAATCATTTATTTATTTGTTAACATAGGTACACAATAAGTTCGCAATAAATGTTTTGACTTTGTCTTTGAAAAAAAAACTCCAACAATGTAATATTTGACAAAACGAAGGCTTAGGTCCAATTGTTTTTCAAATTAAAACGTTCTATTAGGACCATATTCCCGAAGTCAGTGACCGACTAAGCTCCATTAAAACTTGATGGAAAACTGAGCATTTGAAGATCAGCCTGTGTTTATTTGCAGAGTACAATTGCTGTTAAGTGCCTCATTTTAATATGAAAATGTACAGTCAACAACAAAGTTTATGAGTTTGTTTTAGGAGAAACTTATAAAACAGATTTATAACTCACTAATTAATGTAAATTCCTGAACATATTTTGATCCTTTCGAGGAAAACAAAAATCAAATTTAAAAAAATCAATGTGTTAATTAGTGAAACTAACACGTTATCTTTAGATAACTAACTAGTTTGTAGTTTGTTTAGCAACATCTGCTATATAAAGCTTAAGATATCGATACAAGAAACCGATTATTGAAACTGATATTTCAAGCAACTTGCGGTCGTTCACCCTAAAAACTTATCAAATCATTTATTTTATCAGATACGCATCCGTTTACGGAGTTTTGCTAGCTAATCCAAATTGACCTTGGGTCCCACTGCCCTTGAGTGAATCAAGAACCCCTGATTTATTGAAGGGCAGATCTCGTTTTTCCTCTCTGATTACTGTTGAGACTGTGCGTTCACTAATACCGTAGTTTTCTTTTAATCTGAACTCAAAACTGTTTCTTTTATACGGAAACCACATAGATTTTTTTAATCTACATCAGAACTGAAATTACCAATTATCTCTAACGTCAACGATGGCAATAAATTACCATAATAATATGGCTTAAAACGTAAGAAGCGCGAGTTAGCGAGAATTCTGTTAGTGTTGCTACTTTAAGTGCTTATCTAACAACTGAAGCAGCTTTTCGAGTAGATTGAAATTGCCTGAAATTAAGTTAAAATGTTTGACGTAGATAGCATTTGCGAGATGGAGTCCGAGCTGCCTTTGCGTACATGTATACGTTCAGGAAAATATGACGTACGCCTGTAATCCCCGAAGGGTTAGGCAGAGGTGTACGTAATAGTACACCCACATTTCGCCAGTTATGTTTTCCCATGTAATAGAGGGCGAGCCTATTGCCATGGCCATCAACCGGGCACAAATCCAGACTCCGTGGCTGCTGAGAATTCCCTGACGGAAAAACCCAGTAACATTTTGCCCGATCCGGAAATCGAACCCAGGGCCTCATGCTCAGCAGTCGCGCTCGCGACCATTAAGCTGCAAATCAGTACTTGGACTTCAATAATTTCATAAGACAGACCGGGCTAGTGTTTCAGATGGAGATAAGCGGTGAAACAAACTGCCAAGCAATCAGTCACAGCTCCTATGGCGTCCTGAGAACCTAGTGCTAAATTTATACCTATTCAATCGCGCTAAAATTCACTCACATCAATTTATAATTATGGCATAATTTGTGTTTACCCATGATTATCACGATAAATACTCAGCGCAGAGTATTTATAATTTAAATTGACGTGCTTCCACTGTTCTCTTTTTGATAAAGCTACGTATTTATAAATTCGTCCTCTCCAACACTTGATAGGTCACGGCTGATTCCACCTAGCTCCTTCACACCTCTTACCATAGTCTGGGCTCACAGTTCTACATAACACCATCGCACTTACACTCCACCATGTAAAATCTTCAAAAGTGACCGAAGTATTTTACGTCAGCACTTACAGCACACAGTAAGAACTTGTCTCTATTCCTTGACTTTATTACGGTCCTTATTCGTCCATTACTAAACACATTCTAGCGTTTGTTCCTCGTCTGACCTCTTGTCCAGGGAATCCTAATAAATGTAAATGTGATGCAAGGGTATTCAATTACGACCACTACTTGACACCTAAAGTTTTTCACGTGGTTTTTTTCGTCTATTTTGTGGTTTTGAAAATGTTTTGGGAGGACTTTAAACTTTAGTTTTATATATAATATATCTGTGGGTGTTTTTAGTGTGATCGTTGTTTTAAATGGAATGGTTATCGGGAGTTTTGAGAAAAGTTTTTAAAATAGTAACAAGAAATACTAGGAGGTCAGACATTTCAAAGGCTGTACTTACGAAAATGTGACGCACATTGAGCAGTCAGTTGCATTATCAACCACGTAGACACTACCTGAGATAGCTGATATACCAAGGAAGTCTAACGCACATGCATTTATGCACTGCAATCTGCATTGTTTGGTGAAACTTCACGCTGCCACGCAAACTGGTGAACACCTGGTTTCAGATCTAATTTGGCTAGATGGGGTATAATCGTCCCATCTCGTACACAATGCGAGTGTGGAGCCCCAACACAGGATATGTGGAGCCCCACACCTTCTCCCCTGCCCATCGTACACAACTAATCGCACCGTCCAGGAATTGAATGAGGCAAACGACAGAGCTGTCCAGGTTGCTACGAACTGGTTGAACAAAATCTGAGTCATCGATTCGAGAAGAAGAAGAATTACAGGCGTGATGTTACGCTATGTATGTCGGATCCGATCATTGGTATGAACCTAAAATGAATAGCAAGTGCGCCGGTGGCACACCACAGCGTGCTTCTACAGAGCCCTGATGTTTCCAGCTCGAGGTGAGGTTGATTTTCAGCGTCTGATCGCAGTGGAGTTGAGACGTCCTGGAACTGTACCCGATTCATTGTGCCCCGTGTTATTGTGTTAAGTTGTAATTTCAAGTAATTTGTTAGTTTAATAGAAACAGTGTATCGCACCCAGTGTATTTTCATTGCACAAAACCCATCGTCTGCCCACATGATGTACGAGCCTAACGGAATAAATCCTGAAATATCCGAGATGAAGAAAAATAAAGATAATTTATAATTTCTCCCCAAACAAAAGTTCATCCGTGCTTCCTATTAAAATCCCCTTCGTGGTTAAACTCGTACCACTCAAGAATTCCATGTCACTGTAATTTGAACACAATGAAACTCCGCTTTCGACTTTACCAGCATCCTTAGGTAATAAATTAAAGGTCTAATCTCAAGCTTGTCTCACTGGGCCGTCTTCATGAATCACACGTATTTTGTGAAGAAATGGGGATTCACTAAGAAAAGCTCTTCTTATTTAATAGAAAATCATGAAGTACACTGGCCTTATTAGTGATGTTTTTCAGAAAGGTCAGGTGCGTATAGCACTCGCAACCGGTGTGCGTATTCCAACAGTGGGCTTAAGATGGCCGCTTTTGCAGAATAATAATATGTATCACGTTAGAATTCTTGAAATGGTCACAGACGCAATATTATAAACTGTCACTTTGTCACCATTTTACAAATTGTAACGTGTACATAAGCATAATCATCCTATTAATGTTCCCACTGCTGGACGAAGGCCTACTCTCTATGAGAGGGAATGGGCTATAATCCACCACGCGGGCCCAGTGCGGGTTGGTAGATGTCACATGTCTTCGAACTTTTTTGGTTCTAGGACATGCCGGTTTCTTCACGATGTTTTCCTTCATCGCTTTGAGAGCAGTGGTAATGAAATAACTTACACAAAGTAATGCGCCTGGCTGGGTTCGAACCCACGACTTACTGCTCGTAAGTCGGGGCCGCCACCACGGGGCCACCGCTGCTCTCGTTGTTGAAATTGAAACGTAATTTATATTATTATCCTTTTTTTTTCCCCTACTCTGGGCGGAGCGGAAGGGAGTGTCAGACTTGTACTGACTAAAACCCATCCATGTTCCTTCTTTGCCCTTTGTGTTCCAGGGCCACGGTATCTCTTTCGAACAGTCCCGCAGCCCTGGCAGGCATCGGCCCATGCGGACCCCTACTTGGTTGCTGACATCTCTTTGAGGCGCGCGTGGAACACGAACACGCCGTCGACACGGCTCTGCCTACCCCCTTGGAACCAGAAACCTTAGGGGTGTTTGATTGGAATTTAATAATGTCGGCTATTTTCTCAGCATCTCTTTCGGCATGGCGAACGCAGAAAGGGATAGACGATGTTCAAGATAAACCTTCTAAAGTAAGACACCGTTAAAAGGTGGTGTCGGTGGTAATTGTCCTAGGATCCGAGTGAAACCACACGCTAAGGCTAGTTTCTACATGAAGAACTCAGTACAATTCAATCAAAATGGCTTTAAGATTATTTGCACAGATAGACTGCTTTGAGGATCTCGGATTCAGAGATAGAATTTGTTAGTCAATCGTCTTTAGATTTCTTGACCTCCGTCTATCGAATAATCGGAGCGATAGATTTTAATTGAATTGCTAGGAAATCAGATGAAATGATTCAATTTCTAGGAAAATTTGTCTTCTGTTTAGTTTTTTCATCGTAATTTGAATCTACATTCAGGCTTAGTTTGAAGTTTCTTTGACTTAGAATTTATTTGACAATTATTCATTAATTTGTGCTCTAGGCTGGCCTTGAACATGGTTTGATCCTACGCCCTTTTAGTTTTCATTAAAAATGTAGGTTCTACAGTAATTGCTTTAGACACCTTTTTGTTTTAAGTATCTTTGGTGTCAAGTTTCCAGTTCTACTTTTTAATTTTGTTTCTTTTTAGTAAATAGAATACTTTACATCATTATAACATAACGCTTGTTATCCCCGAACGGGTATTCAGAGGTACCTAATAGTACACCCACATTTCACCAGTTATGTTTAAGTCCTATGTAATAGGGGGCGAGCCTATTACCATCAACCGGGCGCAAATCCAGACTCCGTGGCTGCTACTGAAAAATTCCTGATGGAACAACCCAATAATATTTTGCCCGACCTGGGAATCGAACCCAGGACCTCATGCTCAGCAGTTGCGCATACGTTCACTAGACCAACTGGCAGTAATTAGGATGCTTATTTTGATCTTTACTGAATGTTAATACTAAAATATTCTTAACACCTCTGCCGTGCCCTTCGAGAAATACAATCGAGGTCATGTTTGTATTCAAGTATTCAAAGAATCAAGGGTGTACTAGATTTTATTGATAGAAGGAGGTATAGAATTTTACAATACCTAAAAAAACATACTAACTGAAATTTAATCGAATGATTCGGAAATTATTATTGAGACAATTTAAAAAGACTTTTATTTTTTTAATTGGGACATGCCCGGTACACTATTCCCAAACCACGGCAACTCCTGAGAGCCCGAATCAACAGTGGCGACCACCAAAAAACCGCCGAGACAATGAAGCTCTGTCTTCGATCCCGCAACGAAATTAATCAGAAAAGTATAGTGGATGAGTAGAAAAACTATAATTTAAACTTTTTAGTTTAAATTATAGTTTTATAATTAATTGATAAATAATTAATAAATAACTAATTAATTAATTGGTTAATTAGTTTTATAGTTTTTATATAAAGCACATCGTTTATCAATGTTAAAACAGTACATAGTTAATGACACTTTAAATGGGTTTCCCACATAATTAAAAAACAATTGAATAATAATTTTGATACATCCGTTGGTGAATTATTTCTTCGCGAAAGGTTTTCATGGAAATCTGCTACTGTCCTTTCATTAATATTTTACATCTGATTTTGCAGCTCAGTGACTTTTATTCTCCTTGTCCTAAGGTTTACATTAGAGGTGAAATAAAAAGTGAGAGGATTGTAATAGTCCACTGACAGACTGATAGACAGTAAACTGTCAATCTTTTTTAAGTCACGTGTTATATACAGGGCGTAAATGGAGACGGTTCACGAAGCCGTCAACCAAGCCAACAACTAAGTAACTTTATGCAAAAATTATTGCTGGGTAGCGACTTTTTTTTTTGGGATGAAATATCACGTTTTACGGTAGGAATCGATGGAAAGCACTCAAAGCATTGTGCTGATGAATGGATTGAATAGTACGGGGGTCGTGGAGGTGTGTAAAGTAAAAATCATACATTAAAAACCTGTAAGTATTTAAAAAAAAACTTGTGAAAAAGTTGGAACTTTGACTCCCAATATCTCCGTAACTAGAAGGTTCCCAGGTATGATCTTAAACAAAAAATAATCGCAATGATGGGGAAAACAAGTGTCTTTCTAATGTTGTTATAAATAATCCCATTGGAAATTCTTCACTAAGATTTTTCCTCAGAGAATATTTTTTTCTCTCTGGGCTATAAGTGTAGCTAAGTGTTTTTTTTACTGACAGAAGGAATCTAGGTTATTGGCTTGTAGCAAAGTTAGTATCGTACTTTATGTATTTTCATTGAAGTAGTAAGAAATTCTTTAGATATTCTTCAATAAAAAAAAAACAATATACAATCTACTTCGCGATGACTTTCTGCTTATGTTTACGTACTACAAATATTTTTATTAAATCATATTGCGAGAATTCTCTCTCAGCCCGTGTCCTCATCTAAGCGAGCATCGTACGAATACGGAATCACCTTGCGAATACGCTCTCAGCACGTTCATTTTGTTTGAAAAATCCAAACGCGTTGGCACTTTCCGATTTCGACACAATATTTTCAATCTCGACGACCGCAAATTCGCGTAGCTTTCGCTTTGATTAGAACACGGCCTCAGATATTTCAGTAAAATACATACTGTTTTTTTACTGTTTTACGTCTTACAGATTTATACTAAGGTACGTAAGCGTCTCAATCTTATATCTTGTATGCTATGGCCTATGAATATTAAACTGTTCGTTGACTTGGCTTATCGATCACTCACATCCTAAACCTTTGAAGATAGAAACAGGAATTTTGGCAGATGTGTGTCTTTAGGGAGTGAAGTTGTGTAATAGAAAAGACTTTCCTTGACTCTATACAAGGTTGAGGGTTGAACTGTGGTTCAAAGTTTGTATATCAAAACCTACTAAAATTGTTATAGGGTTTTTCCATCAGGAATTTCTCAGTAGCAGCCACGGAGTCTGGATTCGTGCCCGGTTGATGGCAATAGGCTCGCCCCCTATAACATGGGACTTAAACATAACTAGCGAAATGTGGGTGTACAGTAGAGACCATAAGTGCAGTAGCAGTTTCACAAAACGATCGCATCAAAACAAGTCGCACTTACGACCTTTTACCATAACAAACATTTTGCACACATACACGATCTCGTATATCGCACTCTTTCATAATTATCTAGTCAGAAAGAGTGCGATATAATGATCATTTGCCTTAGTGACAAGCCTGTCATGTCGCGACGGAGTATTAAGTTAGTGATATTTAATTTCAAACTAACAATTACGTGTCTATCTGGCTTAGCGGTTAACGCTATAGATAAAATAGTGTAGCCTGCGTTCGAACCCAAGTGACATTACACTTTTTGTGTTTTAATTATAAATGATACGTTAGACCCGATGAGATATGTTTTTCTAAATATTAGTTGGAACTTATTATTAACAAAAAAGATGAGGGTGAATGGGAAACAAAATAAACTTCTGGATTGAACAAAGTAGTTAGTTATGACGTTGTTAGTTGGTGAACTTTGTCACGAGCGTTTGTGTTATTATTACGATTAGCGTATTGTTTGATTGTCTTTATTCAAGATGCAAGCTAATATTAGTATTGATGACAGGGCAAATATTGTCACTTTGCGTAAAAATGGGCTTACTATTTCTCAAATTTCAACTGAAACTGGCTTAAAATGTGTAAGTTATTTTTAAAAATTATAATTATTATGATGATAGTTATGGTGTGTGATTTTCTTATTATTAAATAAATTGCTAGTTGCAAGTGTGTAATCAAATTTTGTTTTTTTTTTAGAAATTCTGTTAACCGTTGGGTAAAGAGGTTTGAGGAAGAAGGTAGTCTGAAGAGTCGTCTAAGAAGTAAAAGGCCGCCGCTTATTAACCCGACTCAACGACGTTTTATGGTGGAAGAATATGAAACAAATGGTTTCATTCCAACTATAATGTTTGCAGAGCAATTGGATACTTCATTACAGACTGTTCGCCATGCAGTCCATGCTGAAGGTTTACATCATCGGAAGCCAGCTAAAAACCATTTTTGACACAAAAACACAGGGAGGAAAGACTACGTTTTGCTCGAGATTATTTAGATTTTAACTGGGAGGTGACTGTATTTTCTGACGAGAAGACTTTCAAGTCTTGCCAAAAGGAAGACTTAATTTATGGCGAAAAAATAATAATACTTAATTTAATAAGTAGACCGGGTAACTAAATATTTAGTAATATTAACATAACCGTAAATAAAAAAATAAAAAATTAAGAAATAAATTTTAAATTTAATGATCTTAAATTGGGGTTTAGTTTCAATATTCTTTTCGTCAAGAAAATGAACACTTAAGCTATAACCTCAATACATTCAATGTGACGTTACATAAAAAAAACACGTTCATAAAGTCTAACTCATATATTAGTATTCAATGAACTCTGCTGAATACTGATACCTATAATAAGCGGGTATCAACAATTATTTTTGTGTTATTAGAATATCCTTTCCGTGTTATGTTATTCTTATTATGAATTGACTAAGTGGGTATACAACAAAAGATCTTATGAACGGTGATAAGAGAACTTGTTTTTGCCTAGATAGGAATGTGACGTCACAATTCTCATAAAAGTTTGTTAATTTTATAAATAAATAAAACGAATAAACATTTTTGTTATCATTCAGCATGATTTTTTTATTTCCACCTTACAACACCGAAAACAAAATAAAAATCAATTAATGAGGTTAAATAATAATACAATAACTATCTAATATTTAACTTCTTATAAAAAATAAATAATAACCATGACTACGTTATAAATAAACATAAATACCTAACGACTTTCTGCTTAAAATACAAATATTATTAAGGTTTCAAAGAAACAAAAAACAGCCACACATTGTAATAACATGGATTCAAACTTGGACTTCATTGATCGTGAACCCATGCTCAGCCCAAACAGCTACCAACCCATGTTAAAACTACGCGAATTTTAACAATGCAATGGTAAGAACAGGTCATCACTATGATGTGTATTCTAAATGCAACAGAAATATAATGCTATTTCGCGTAGTGTGACGACAGTTTATTAGTGTGTGTTATGTGTGGAATGTTGAGACATCACTCATACACGCACACGCACACACACTGCTGTATCGCGCTCGCACAGTTCATAGCAATATAATCTTTAGCATGGTAGTGCACTTTTGAGCGTCTACTGTACTATTAGGTTCACCACTGCCCAACCCTTCGGGGATTACATGTTACGTTATGTCATACCAAAAGAAGTCTCTATTTAGTGAATAATTCAGGACAAAGTCATCCTTTTCCCTTTTGCATACACTGCTGTTGACAGTTCATAAAGCAGGTCGTATTAGTACGAATCGAGTTCGTCCTGTCATCTTCGCTTTGGTCGTCCGTACACTGTCTTGACTGTCGCATAGCATAGTAGCTTAGTTAATAGGCGATTAGGTGTAATATTCCCACTGCTGGGACACAGGCCTTCTCAGGAGTGGGCCCTAATTCACGATACGGACTAAATTTTGGGCAGGTTGCTAGATGTTAGTTGACATAATTTTTTTTTTTTCTAGGACATGCCAACTTCCTCAAGATGTTTCTTTTATCATTTTGAGAGCAGTGGTAATGGTAATCTATACAAAGTAAAGTTTTGCGTTTGAAGGCGACATCGATATGATACGCTCAACCCCACATAAAGCTTAAAAAATAGCCATGATCATAATCATGTATGTGTGTTTATATGTGTGTGATGTGTGTGTGTGTATGTGTGATTTTGATGTGTTGTCATTTGGAAAATAATTACTTTGTCTACCTATTTTAAACCGAAACATATCACACAACACACCAAAAACAATGACGTTTGATTAAAATCCCTTATTTACCTCACAAGGGACTTACCTACCACAAGACACCGCCCAATCAAGTTCAGTAATTTCCCAGAACCCGTACGATAGCGAAGCTTTCTGACAAAACCAAATTAATGAAACAAACCGTGGTTTTACCAAAACTTCATTGTTCTGCACTAGCATAGACGTATGATTAATATCTTGGATTAACCACAGGGAGCTTTATAAGTAAATAGATGTTGCTAGCTGGGGGAAATATCATGAAATCATTCTAAGTGCTTGGTGATATTCAAAATATACAACGTGTAACAGAAAGGGTATAGTTATATGAAAGGATATGCTGCAGACCATCAAACTGAACAACTTCCTCCATGGGTCTATACCTATCTCATCATATCAGCAGACTATACCCTTTCTGTTCCACGTATATTTACGAGTAAGTTGCCGATTTTTATCGCAATTCTTGCCTAGGTTCGCAAAATCGAGGGCCCAGGGGTAATAATAGAGCTATACAGGACGATTAGCTCCAGCTGTTGGCCACTCTGGATATAGATTAAAACACACTTAACTTACTCACTTCACAGACACACAACAAATTCACTTCAAAGACTTCACTTTAAGGCGGATGCGCTACGGCAATCCGCGAAATTAATTTTCTTACCTTTTTTACAATTTGCCGGTCATTGTCAGGATGAATGTTGAACAAAATATAATTCGTAACTCGTATATATTTACAGAATTATAATAATTAAAATGATCAATACAAAACTCGAAGTTAATTTTATCCCATTGAATAATTTATGAAAAATTCATTTAATGGCAAACAACAATAAGAAAATTTAAATTGCGCGGGCTACCCTGTCAGTTCTACCTTAAAACGTCATGGTACAGTATGACCACTTTAAGTCTGCGATTCAAGGTGGCGCTGTTCGTCAAGCACAAATACATCGATATGTTAAACTTGGTACATTTCCCGCCTGCACAAAATAATGGATCTGGGACATTTGCGCGAAAGACATATGCGCGAAGGACACTTCCGCGAATCCACTTGCGCGAAAAGACATGCATACTCTACAGCTAACCTATCCTAACCATTCACGCATAAGTCCTTTCGCGCATGTGTCTTTGTGCGTAAATGTCCGTTCGCGCATAAGTCCATTCGCTCAAGTGTCTATGCGCGCAACTGTCTATGCGCCCAAAGGTCCATTCGCGCAAAAGTCTAATCGCCCAAAAGTCCATGCGCACATATGTCTTTTCGCGCATGTGGATTCGCGCAAGTGTCCTTCGCGCAAATGTCTTTCGCGCTAGTGTCCTGATACCCAAAATAATCAGTAAAACACTTACAAGAAGAAAAAAAATGTAAAGGGGCGATGCTAAACAGTTGATAAGGGACACTTTCTGTAATTGTTAATGAAATACCGGGCTGATGGTTTTGAAATCATTTATTAAAAGAAAAAGAAAACGTTCATACATAATTTCACTATACTAATAATAATACAAATTCTGACGATGAAGTACATTATATAGCTAAAGGTAAAATAAAAAGCAAAAATCTGTTTCCGCCCGTTATCGAACCGGGGGCCTTCTGCGTGTTAGGCAGATGTGATAACCGCTACACCACGGAAACTATACATGAACTAATAAAATTATATATTGCTATGTAACTTACCTCAATTTTCCACAACTTACCTCCTTTCTGTGATAGGGTGTGCGCCATAACCCACGATGCAAACCCAGTGCGGGTCGATAAATAAAACATCTCTTCGATTGTTGGTTCTAGGACAAGCCCGTTTCTTTAGAATTAATTCCTTCACCGTTTTTCAGAGCAGGGATGATGAAATGAGCAGGGGTGGCCCAGTGGTGGAAACCCCGACTTACGAGCCGTAAGTCGTGGGTTCGAACCCAGCCAGGCGCATTACTTTGTGTAAGTTATTTCATCACCACTGCTCTCAAAACGGTGAAGGAAAACATCGTGAGGTAACTAACCGGCATGTCTTAGAACCAAAAATTCGAAAACATGTGACATCTACCAACCCGCACTGGGCTCGCATGGCGGATTATAGCCCAATCCCTCTCATAGAGAGGAGGCCTGCGTCCCAGCAGTGGGAACATTAATAAGCTGATTATGCTATAGCATAATCAGCCTATAATGCTCCAGTGTATCAGCAGTGGGATACAGGTTTCTTACTATCCACAACGCGGGCCCAGCGATGGATGTTGCGATATTCGAATTTTGGATTCCAGGCGGCATATTCTCCTTTTTACCCGACTACGGCGAAACAAAAAGGAGGGATATACATAAATTCATAGTGATGTTCCGAGGATAGCCGTGGTCGTATACCACCTACCCTAAAAAAACAGTACATTCTTACAGTAGTAGTCGATCTTAAACTTTAAGGCAAAGTGGTATATACCACTTTGCCGTGGTTATATAACCAAGGCCTGAATATCACTATGAATATGGTAAAAAATATACATAGTTGTTATTTAATATACGATAAATATTGGACAATTTGTATGTGCAATTTGTAAGATGAGAATATTTTCGTTTCATAATTTTTCAGTACTTAATCAAATTTTAGTTTTTGAACTTAATTTTTGAGAGCATTGGTGATGGAATTAACTACACAAAGAGTAAGATCACTAGTATAAAACAAAGTCGCTTCCCGCTGTCTGTCCCTATGTATGCATAGATCTTTAAAACTACGCAACGGATTTTGATGCGGTTTTCAGTAATAGATAGAGTGACTCAAGAAGAAGGTTTATATTTATATATTTTGCACCCGTGCAAAAGCCGGGGCGGGTTGCTAGTTATGTATAACTTCTACAATAATTATCTTACTAACAATTTACTTAGCATTGAATTATTCATCGTTAGCAGTACAATATCCACAAGACCCCTTCAATACCACTTCAATTCCATTATTTAGATTCCTGTGGACTAAACAGACGAACACCCTTGCGTAACCGGTGCGGCGCGGCGGGCGGCAGCAAACCCCTTTGTTATATTGGACCGGCACGCTTTGATAAGATGCTCGGCATTACATGGATTAGTTCCAAGGCCCTATTGATTGAGGGAGTCATTAGCGTCGTAATTGGAATTACTTGTGTCAGAGAACATATCGAAGCGAATATAAGGGATGATTGTTTTATGATTTTTTCTGTGAATCGTCTTGTTGATGAGGTGTGGGTCTTGTTATTGTGGAAACTGATTTGTTTTCCTGTTACTTTTGTGAACAAGTTCATCCAAGTTCGGGAAGTAGTATCTACATTGATGTGATGTATAGACGAGTACCAGACATTTAAAATGTCATTATTCTGTTTTAATTAAATAAAGGATTGTAAATTATTATTTGTTAAATGCACTTCTTTGTTTTTTGAATAAATAATCTACCTATATTACAATAATTCCAACATTGCTTCGTCTAAAACATGAATAGGTTTTGATTCGTAGTCGCATATCAAATTGTTTTCATCTTGTTAATCTCTCTCTCTCTGGGGTCGGTCCCTCATGACTGAGGATCGTGGTCAGCATCAGAGTTGCATCTGAAGCGGATGAGCTGCCTCCACTGGTTTCTGTCCAGCGCGTCTCTGCAACCGTGTAAAAGTTGGTTGAGTCTTTAATTTGGTCGGTCCATCTTGTTGGTGAACGACCACGCGATCTTTTGCCTTTGGTGTTCCCAACCACAATCAGTTTTAATATTTTATACGCAAACCCTGCGTAGGGAACTACAGCTGTTTTGACATGGAAAGAAAAATTCTAGTGCGAGCAGGGTTTGAACCTGCGACTTCCCGATTCAGTACACCGGAAGTCTTAACCAATTAGACCATCGCACCCTGCTCACAGTTCACGAAATTTTCGTTCCATTAATAACGTCTTACGGTGACTTTAGCGCCATCTATTTAAGAAAGTATCGAACTAACTTAAACCAACACGTTGACATTACAGTCAAATCAATGTTGTATAGAAGTCGCCATACCAAACTAATTTCGAGAACTGTGAGCAGGGTGCGATGGTCTAATTGGTTAAGACGTCCGGTGTACTGAATCGGGAGGTCGCAGGTTCAAACCCTGCTCGCACTAGAATTTTTCTTTCCATGTCAAAACAGCCACAATCAGTTTTTCCAAACTTTCGTCGCCTCTGCGCACTGTGTGACCGAAGTTCGAAAGAATACGTTGTCGGCATAAGGTGGACAAGCGAGTTTTAATTCGGAGCTGGGTCAGGATCGATGCATTGGTGCGTTTCGCCGCCCAAGGTATTCTCAGCATTTGTCTAAAACACCACATTTCGAATGAATCAACCCTTTGCCTTTCTCGGGTCAGGATTGTCCACGTTTCTACTGCATACAAGAAGATGGGGAAATTCAGAGCTCGTATCAATCTGATCTTAGTTTTGATACCAATTCCTCTTTCATCCAGATGTTACTTAGTCGGGTCATAGCATCTTTTGCCATCCCGATTCTCCTTTTTATCACGGAGACACAGCTGCCGTTCTTATTGTTTGTTATCTTGTTAACGCTTATCTCCAAAATAACAAACAATTTTAATGTAATTTGATAGCCACTGACATCGATGCCTATTGTTTTTTTTAAGTTTACACCAATTCGAGAAAACATCCATTTCCGAATTATTGAACGCATTATAAAACCTTCACTAAACAAACATACAAACCAATAATATCCACATTTCTAATAATGTATGTTTCGAAGCGAGAAAAGAACTAAATAAAATTCAATTTATCCACGGAACTACTATATCCGTGGAAGCTTTGTTGGGCTATTGGACTAAGGCTAAGGTCTTGCGTAGATAAAGGCTTCACTGTGTAGGTACACTCGGAGACATATCAAGCTATACATTTCCAGTAAAACATGGCCTCACTTTGAATAGATTTCCCGTACAATGACAGATCCGCTTTTACTTTTTCTTTTTTTTTAAAAAAAACGTTGCCTCACACAAGGAATTACTCCTGTATCGTGGGTGCGTTTACAAATATTTAAATTCACAGACACAAACAGCTAGACCCAGAACAACTACCTGTGTGCCATACAAATATTTGTTCCGTGCGGGAATCGAACCCGCGACACGAAGCGCAGTCAATCGCTCAGCCACTGCGCCAACCGTGCCGTCAAGCTTTTACTGGTTTTGCATAGCTTGATTGATTGCTGTACATACGTACTGTGTAGCATTGGCTTCACAAAATCTAAATCTAGAATAGGAGACTTGCTTTCCCGTCCAGTGTTTTGTTTGGTTATCTAGATAAATACTTAACGTGAATTTTTGAATATTTAGTATTGTGCAAATCTAATCATGTTATTTTTCTTTGTTGTCTACTGTGCTTACATAAATAATAATAATAAAAAAATCTAGTATTCATTATTAATTCAAACAATAATTATACTAAATCATACCCAGTCCATTAATAGGGTTCATTACAGACCGATTAAAAGAACATTGAACTGATTTGATCGATTTATGATACCAACTATCCTTAACCAGATTTTTTATTTAAAATGAAGCCCCTCTGGGAGTACTTAACGTCAATAATAAAAATACTACTAGTGTTCTTTACCGCAAACTCACCTCAAAATACACCCAAAAGAATCTCTATATACATCAATCAACATTAAAAAACCAAATGAAACCAAAGAAATGAAAGCGTAGCGAATAGAGAAAATGGAGTAAGACAAAAAAAAACATTTGAGCTTCGGCTAAGGTAAAAGCCAAGATCAAATGAATCGTGAATGGGGCATGAGTCCAAAGATTTAAATCTGCAGATCTACCCGAACGTGTCAGAAGATGCTCATGTTTGACAGTGACATTTTTAAATAGTATCGTCTCGGTTACATGTAGTAAAAATCGTATCCATCAGTGAGCAGCACCCGTATCGTAATGAGCTCACACATCCTGCATGGTTTTTTCTCTTTCATTTGTTTTAGGGTTTTTGTCTAAACAGATATGTCAACCCCATCGTGCCATTTACCATTGTTACATTAAACCTTATTATTAACGCTTAAAAAGTAAAACCAGTTAAACAATTATATAAAACTCTTGAGGTAAAGATAGAAATCATCGATGAAGGACTGTTATTAAATGACTTAACTTTTCGGTACCTTGTGAAGTTGGTGGGATAAAATTGATTGTATTAGTCCTATGTTAAGCCTATTTAAATCTAATTCTTTCAAAATTTAATCCCTCTCGTAAATAATTTATTTCTCTTCATAAACCATGACATTATAATATTAAGCGAAACATCTAAAGAACTTAATTGGAATACTGGTTTCTGTACATAGGATGAATATGTGAGCTCAGTCTTTTTAGTATGGACCTTAGAACGATGAAGGGCATATCTGACAATGTAAATCTTTGATAAGACTAGGATAAACATTGAACTGGGGTAACTGTATACAGGTGGAGGTCATTGAATTTAAATAGATAGCACTGAACTCTGATTAACTGGACTTCTTGATTTGCATTTAGAGAAATAAATAGATTGAATGTCCCCAATAGTGTAACCTAGCAGACAGATGTGTTGAAAGAAAGAAAGAAGAAAGAAAAAATATTTATTTGTCGCAGGGACATGACGTGCATCATACAAAATTATAAAAAAATAAACAATAAACTATAAATTCAACAGGACGGAACAAAAAAAGAAAAAAGTTAACAGCTTGCACGTCGTGACTGCGACAAGCAGGTTACCACTCAGCATGATGCTGTGCTATGGGGGCCCACAATACAGCGCTGGTTTTCAGTGGTCACCCGTGAAAAAACGCTGCTGTTGCTGGGAGTTTGTTCCGCTACTTCGTTTTCCAAGTTAAAAACACTAGGAAGTGGCGAAGGGCGTTTTGTGGAACTGGTTTTGTAAACATTGACGCACTTTTTTTTTTGGGCTTATTGTTAGCCTAATTTAAATAAATTCCTTTTTTATTTTGATTGTTGTAGGCAGAAGTGTGTGAACTAAATAGAAGGTAGGTATGTACAGACGCTAGCACATCAACCTACCCGAAACTGTCAAATTTTCCCAATTAACCTTGAACGTTATTCTTTAGCGATAAAGTCAAAAATTTATTAAAAAAATTTGACAGATTGCAGTAGCTTGATGTGCTGTTGTCTGTACGTACATAAACACACAGTCATGTTGCCGTTATATTCAAGTCGCATAGAAAAGAGCCGAAAGCTTAGAGCCATCACTCAGGACAGAATTATGGTTTTATTTGCGTAAAAAGGGGTTATTATGTTTTAAATTATAGTACTGTATAAATGCAAACCACACAAGTTTTAATATTCAGTTTACACACAGTCATGTTGCCGTTATATTCAAGTCCCATATAAAAGAGAAGAAAGCTTATAGCCAGAATTATGGCCAGAATTAAGGTTTTATTTGCTTAAAAAGGGGTTATTATATTTTACATTACGGTACTGTGTCAATGAAAACCACACTTCAGTTTTAATTATTCTGTTTAATCTGTTATTATTCTGTTTTAATTACAATCACTAAGTAGGTGCTTTAGTAAACATCAACTTTTCAATATTGAGTAACCACTCGTGCCATTAAAATTAAATGTGAACTAATATTACATTAATTAATTATTTTATTTTATTTTATTTTATTGTGTTTGGGTGGCTTACAGCTAGCAATACAAAAATTAATAGCGAAGCAAACAACGGCAAGCCATTTACAAGCCTCCACAGTTAGCAATAAACTATTGTTGCACAAAGTAATAATAAAGCAAAATATCAGTAACTAAGCACAAGGCACCAAGTAACAAAGAATAGAAACTTAAAATTAAGTTAAATACCTACACAAGCAGGCACGCAGGCGTAACTACTATTAAAATTCGTCATTACCAGCACAGCTTTTAGACAAGGCAGTACTAATTGTAGTTAAGCTGCTTGCAAACAAATCGATTGATGGGTGTTCGTTCATTACAACTAGGTTAAATGCTTTGATTGAGCGATGCAAAAAAGAATTGCTACGGTAAATTGTGCGAGCGTAAGGAGCACGAAGAAGATTTCTCAAGCGAGAATGCCGAGGTGGAACATTCAAGGACAGCATAGAAAGAAGGTCAGGACAATCAATCTTTGATTGCGCTATTTTCACTAGGAACCGTATGTCAGATATATTACGTCGAGTTACAAGTGGAAGTAAGTGGAATCTAACGCATCGTTCCAAGTAAAGTAGCAATTATTGCAGTGATCCATTGTACCTTAATCTGTTTTATTTGATAGTGTGCTTTTATGTTTTTAAAACATCATCATTTGGAAAAGCAGCGGAGAGCAGCGGTGGCCCAGTGGTGGCGGCCCCGCCTTACGAGCAGTAAGTCGTGGGTTCGAACCCAGTCAGGCGCATTACTTTGTGTAATTTATTTCATCTCCACTGCTCTCAAAACGGTGAAGGAAAACATCGTGAGGAAACCGGCATGTCCTAGAACCAAAAATTCGAAGACATGTGACATCTACCAACCCGCACTGGGCCATTCCTTCTAAATGTGGATGTACTATTAGGTACACCTCTACCTAACCCTTCGGGGATAACAGGCGTGATGTTAAGTTATGTTACACATAAATGTCCTTTTATTACAAAACAAGCGAAAATAAGGCAAACATGCGTGTTGTAATGAGTCTAAACACGTTTATCCAATGAAATGACAATATTCAAAACTGTTGTCAATTTGTGACTTCACAACAGATATTTGAATAACGAATATTCCAGTTCATTGACAGTTAAGTGATATCTAACTCAATTTTTTTGTTTGAAATCGAGATGATAATAATATGAAGGCACATTGAGCCTTTCAATGTTGGTTACCTAAGTTGTTGTCAAATTATCACAAATTGTCAATGTCAGCTCTGTTTAACATCTAAGATCCTTGTAGCACTTTAAGGAGATAGACGTATGTACACTAAATCGACAATGTAGTTAAGGGGAAAGCCCGCGAAATTCAAATGTTCTTACTTTTTTGCAATTTGCTGGTCAGTGTCATGTTGTAGTTGATTAAAATATGATCCGTGACCAGAACAAGTATGGTTTAACAGAGTTATAATCATGTAAATTACCAACACAACCCTCCAAGTTCATTTAATTCCATATATTTATTTTTTTATTTATTTAACACTTCAAGCATAGAAGTACAGAGGCGGACTTAATGCCATAGGCATTTTCTACCAGTCAACCTTAATGACACATATAATGACTATTTCTTATAAAAGTAATTCAATGGGATTATAATGAAATTAGAGGGTTGTATTGATAATTTTAGTGATTATAACTCTGTAGCTACATAACTGTTACAGCCGTAAATCATATCTTAATCAACATACAACCTGACACTGACCAGCAAACTGCAAAAAACGTAAGAAAATTTAAATTTCGCGGGCTACCCTGACGTTTCCACCTTAAGTTGAACTTTCCGCATTCAGTCGTCGAATAGATGATTTAAATATCAATCGAAACTTAAGAAGACTACCGTGAAAGCCACTACAAACCAAGTTGGGAAAAGTTTTCGCAGACAGAAACGGTTTAGAGAGTATCTATTAACCAATTCCGGTTCAGCTCACAGTCGCAACAAGTACGAGGGAAGGCAATTAACACTAGAATTTGAACCGAAACCGCATCCTGTAACTACACATTGGAGTTCGCAGAAACATCCTTGTTTAGGGCTTCGGCGAAACATTACAATTGCTGTTCGCTTTTGTTCTGTGGTAACAGAGCTTTAGATAAAGGAAACCTATTCCATAGACTGGGCATGACACAACATTATTCAAGGATTGAAAGTCTGACAACTAGTCTTAGCAAGGAGTATCGTATTACCCAGTACTAACTGGGTTGTGGAGGTCAGATAGGCAGTCGCTCCATTTAAAATACTGGTATTCAGCACGGCTTGACTGGAAGCCGACCCCAATATACGTGGAAAAGGCTAGGCAGATAATAATGCAAGTATCTTGATCGATGTTTATCCATTTTTAGTACAAGGAGGAGCTCTGTGTTCTGTAAAAGGAAAACGAATTTTGATGTTTTTTGTCAATTATTTGACTGCGTCATTGGTCTAACGGTCGCAATCGCGACTGCTGAGCATGAGGTCCCGGGTTCGATTCCTGGGTCGAGCAATTTTTCAGTAGCAGCCACGGTGTCTGGATTAGTGCCTGATTGATGGTAATAGGCTCGCCCTCTATTACATGGGACTTAAACATAACTGGCAAAATGCAGGTGTACTAATAGCTACAGCTATTATTATTACCCTTCGGGGATCACAGGCGTGCTGTTATATTATTTGAATAAAAAATAGTCATGAAATTTTCCTATATCCATCTTTTCTTAGGTGTTCCTCTCCCCCTTCATCCATCAACATTTATATTCATCACTCTTTTCGTCACACGCGATTCGTCGCTCCTCATCACATGCTGCGTACCACTAAAGACGATTTCCTTCCAACTTTTCCGTAACTGGCGCAACTTTCAAACTTCCTCTAATACAATTTATTTATTATTAATTTTTTTTACAAAAAAAAAAAAATATACCTAGAAACTAACCAAGAAATAAGAAATATTATTAAAAAATAATGTACGGTAGATAACTGCTATCAACTTAAAAAAAAAAAAAAACTATTAATTTTGTTTTAATATGAGTACGCCGTTGACGGTAAAACATCGCGATCTCTTTAGATTTACATGTTTAACAAATAAAAACATTGACTTTGAATAATATACTCATTCCTTACTTTATCCATTCTAGTCACACCACATTTCAAGTTACAGCGGATCAATTAATTTTAATGTACACTCTATTTAGTCGATGTTCCTAATGACCTTGATTATGAGTGACATAATTAATTAATTAACATGTTACATGGATCATATTGATAACTAAATTGTATAATATTGACCGTTAGTACTAAAGATGTATCCGACAGATGTAACTTGAGTGTAGAAGAAAATAAAAATTTAAAAGCAATTTTCGCGAGAAATAACGATTGTAACTTGAAGATAGCTTTTTCATAAAATATGACTTCCAGAATACTATGTTCGTAACAACATGAAATTTTAATCAGAACAGTGGGAGAAAAATACTTTTAAAAGTTGTTAAGTGCTTACATATCGGTGCTCGTGACTGTACCATTAAAGTTTAACCTGTTAATTTTATTTTACAGTGACGGACGTAATGCCAAAATGTTTCTCTACCAGTCAACCTTTGGGTGATGCAGACTCACTGTGGTAGGCGTGTCATTGAGTTCCCGCCTACACAATCAGTTGGTAAATCAGTGAATGTTGCTCTAGTTTGAACTACATGATAGTTGATTATATCACACAATAGTAAGTTTCCGTAGTGTAGTGGTTATCACGTGTGCTTCACACGCACAAGGTCCCCGGTTCGATCCCGGGCGGAAACAGTATTTTTTTATGTGTGTGTGTTTTTTTGTACATGCAATAGAGGTGTACGAGTTCATCGCAGTACGCGAACAGGTCGTATGTAGCTGTCATTGCCTCTGAGAACATCGCGGTAGGCAAAAAACAGGTTTTCGCTTTATCAGTAGCACGTCATTGATAAAACATGTAGGTATATTTTTGCATTAATTCCTATGTGAAAAAAAATAGTTTCATTTTGACCGTAATAGTCTTAACAATTTGTACTGGGAGATTTTGGAACGAGGTCTCTAACTAACTTATAAGTTATCAAAAGTATTCGGGTAATTTCGAAGGGTAATGCTCGTTATTTATATTTTATTGTTTATTTTTTTGTTGTTTTGTATGATGTACGTCATGTTCTGCGACATATAAATATTTTTCTTTCTTTCTTTATTAAATCCACCGTGACCAAATAAACTACGCTCACATGTGAGTAATTAAAGCGCAGTTTAATGTAGAACATACCTCAAATCAAGTACACAACTATTTGTATACGAGTGTTCATTACAAAAAGTTGCTAGCTATATGAACACATCTTTATACCAATTTCCTAAACTTACCCCTCCGATCTTCATTTGTTTCGAAACGTAGTTTTCAGAGCATAAAGTAATCTTCAATTTTTAAGAAGTGCTTACAGGTAAAATTGTCCTCAGAACTTTACTCTCAAGTACCGACTTACCAGTTAGGCTTCTCAAAAAGTTATGACTGGTACGCGAAAGTTTTTAGTCCTTATAAAACAGTAATAGGCAAGTTGGTACTTAAAGTTACTAAAAGGGTGTTTATCTTAATCTTGATCTTATAATTTATTGGATAATTAGAGGAGCAAGTAACTGTAAAATAAAAATAAAAGTTTTAAAATAAAGGCTACGGAAGTTCGAATTTGTCAAAGTTAACACTAATATGACGAGCTACTTACTCGAATATCACACAAAATAGCCTCGGTTGTGGTGTAAAAAGTAATTGTTTCCGCCTGGGATCGAACCGGGTACCTTGTGCGTGTGAAGCACACGTGATAACCACTACACTACGGAAACATGACGATTAGATTCATAATTATCAATTACTTTGAACCAATGCAGAACAACTTTCACAACACATTCACATGCCTTACGGCTACTATTGGAGTGGGTGGCATTGGTGCCAGTATTGGGCCCACAGACAATTATCTGTGGGCCTCCACAAAAAATAAGTTAAATGTGATCCACCATCAATCTTGCACCGCATGCGCTGTCGCCTGCGCGCTCGATGACCTTTTGACTGCATCAGCGAGTGGAGTTCGCGTAGTGGAAGTTTGGCTCAAATATATTTTTAACCGACTTCAAAAAGGAGAGATTCTCAATTCGTCAGAATCTTTTTTTTTTATGTATGTTCACCGATTACTCGAAGACGCCTGAACCGATTTGAAAATTTTTTTTTTTTTTTGAAAATGTATACTCCCAAAAAAGTGAAAAAAACAATAGTGAAAAATAACTTATGTTTCAGAAGTTGGTGACAAAAAACTAAATCAAACAAACAAAAGTCACCAAATTCAGAAGCTAAAGTTATTTTTCACTTTTTTGTGATTTTGAAGTCGGTTTTATTTTTTGCAAAAAAGTTTTTTTTAAATGTTGAAATCGAAATACTAAGAAGAAGAAATACTCGTGCAGGTTACATACCCGGTTAGAATGAGTGGGCAGCATCCACGAGCAAAATCTGAGGCTTCTGACAACATGCAAAGATCATTCTAGAATAGCTTTGCCTTACTTGTGATCTTACTAAGTTATTTCTGTGTTAGGGAAAATTGTCAACTCCAAAAATATAAACCGTGTCATAAAAACCACCGTATGTCCTTCGGTAATTTTGAAAAACGCATTTTCCAATAGTTCAAACTGAAGATATAAAGGTGTATATTGCTATAGTAGTTGTGTTTTAGTATGGCAATAGCGGTCATTGATCCACACATTTATTGAATCTCTTTTTTAAAAACCGCATACAAACCTGTTAATAGCCCCTGAATTGACATTGATTGAGATACTGAACATTAACAGAAGAAACGATAAGTACACGGTTTATGGTTTCAGTTCGAGTAAAGAGATATCAGGGAAAGGGCAATGACCGCTATTGCCACGCTAAAACACAACTACTATAGTAGGTATTATCAGGTTGAAACTGTCAGCAATAGAACATAAACCCTTGAGGTTTTTTAATGGGTTGTCTTTCGGGAGCTGTTAAAAATGCTATTTTTGATTTTATCGAGGTTCCTTAGGTTTTTTGGTTGCTGAGATATTTGCTTCTAAAGCCGCAAAAAAATGTGTCCGGGGGGGACACAATTTTTAAAGTGAAAGGAGGTAAAATTCTGAGAAAATGTGGGTCTGTAGATCGTAAAAAGAACTTTCAACTAAAATTGGTTTGATTAAGATTTGTTATTTAACTTTTCGAGATTGTTTTTCGTTAACATTTACTATAAAAAAAGAATCTAGTTTGGCTAAATATAAGCGTTAAAAATATTGTTATTATATTGTTTGGTGATTTATAGAACTCTTTGTGAGCGAGTCCGATTCGCACTTGGCCGGTTTTTTTACGAACCAAGTCACGTTCTGTAGCTGGTTAACAAATAATATTCTGCAACCAATATCAATTGTCAATAATTATAATTTACAGCCGAACATAAATAACAACGTCATTTAATCAATGAATTATCTTTATGAATATCGATATACTGCCATTAATAATTCATGTGATTACATGCAGGGTCTGCTACAAAATTAATGATATTTTATATTGTTTATGAGACAGGGGTGGCACCAGTTTCTGTTATAAATCGAAGGGCTGAGTTTATTTATTTAATCTCTCTTTTATTTAACCTCAACGTATTTAAAGGGTTAATGTTATTTTATTTATGATGGAAAGGTTCGCCTTTGAAGTCGTATCTTTTTCATCTTATAATTATGTAAAGTGGTAAAGCAGCAGAATATTACTTACATTATGACTCAATGTCTAGACCTTAGGTGACTTCTACAGTTATATTCCATTTAGGCAGCTTTTGCCTTCGTAATCTTTAACCATGCTTGCACCGTTCCAGTTTTAAAAATTATGTCCGTCAGTGGAATTACTGGCAAACTCAGGATTATTTATTACAATTTAACTTTACTACGCGTGTGATTCGAGGAGCTCGTGGTTAATTAATAACAGCAGCTCAGATCAATCGTTAGGTTAAGACGCGCTTGCCTAGGTTGGTCTGTGGATGGATGGCCACCCATTACATACAGAGTTTCCTGCGTGCCTCGGAAAGCACGTTAAGCCGTTGGTATCGGCTGTCACCTGTAGATCTTTGACTGTTGTTACAGCCAGCCAGTGGCCTGATAATCTGACAACCTGTCTAACCAAGGGGAATCGTATTGCTCAGT
This sequence comes from Noctua janthe, assembly GCA_910589295.1. NCBI lineage: Eukaryota > Metazoa > Arthropoda > Insecta > Lepidoptera > Noctuidae > Noctua > Noctua janthe. The sequence continues at coordinate 13,269,103 of OU342559.1, read as the reverse complement.
ACTAACTACTAACTGGGTTGTGGAGGTCAAATAGGCAGTAGTTCCATATAAAATACAGGTTCAGCTGCATCCAGTTAGACTGGAAGCCGTCCCCAACATAGTTAAGGCTAGGCAAATGACCAGGCGTGTGTTGTGGCTTAGGAGTTCATGTCTGTCTCAAGTTTTAGACTGACGCTTGTAAGGCAGGGGCAGGAATAATTCTTGGCCAAACTTTAAGCGTACCGTGTCTGGGAGCCTCATCTGAGCAATTCATCTATCAATGCAACTATGCATAAGCGGCGATGGCCACTTACGAAGTTATCACGCTCAATTTCCACTTTTCTCACCGTTTTTTTTTAAAGAATAAAAAGAGGCAAGGGAGCAGCGGTGGCCCAGTGGTAGCGGCCCCGACTTACGAACAGTAAGTCGTGGGTTCGAACCCAGGCAGGCGCATTACTTTGTGTAATTTATTTCATCACCACTGCTCTCAAAACGGTGAAGGAAAACATCGTGAGGAAACCGGCACGTCCTAGAACCTAACATTCGAAGACATGTGACATCTACCAGCCCGCACTGGGCCCGTGTGGTGGATTATAGCCCATTCCCTCTCATAGAGAAGAGGCCTGTGTCCCAGCAGTGGGAACATTATAGGCTGATTATGCTTATGCTTATGCTATGCTAAAAAGAGGCCACCGTGGTTGCATGTTTTGCGGCTCAGACTGCAGATTAAGAAGTAAGGAATAACATGAAAATAGTATAATTAGTCCTAGTAATCATTAGAAGCAGATTTCACCATAAAAATGAAATCAATCAGTACATATAAACGACGTTCAAGACCTATCAGTGTCAATATAAAATAACAAATATTATTTCGAACGCGGTTAAGGTGTTTTTCATTGGTAAAATTCACCTAAAGTCCATTACATCTAAACTCGCTTTCAGTAGCTCACGGTACGACATATTTATTTCGTCATGTCACACTTGACAAATGATGCAGCCGACAGCACCGGCACGGGTCACTCTTGTTAGAAGCAATTTCGTGTCACGACGATTTTTTTTATTGCCCCGAGCAAGTTGCCTGGACAACTCCATATTAATTTTATGCTAGTTTTATTGTGTTTCGAAATTCAAATTGAGTGTGAATAATTGATAATTTGGGAGCAATGCTGAATGCCCTCGCTTTGGATCGTCTACCTATAGAAGTCGGGACGTAATCATGAAACAGTTGGCGTATTTTTTTTAATAATGCTAATTTGATTTTCAGTAATTTTGATACAGATTTTTATTTTTCTTTTACATTTAAATGATTAATAAACAATAGGTTAAAAAATAAAGAAAACACAGGTTAAAATATAAAGAAAGCTTTGCTTTCAATTATAAAGCAACCACACAAAACGCCTAGTAAGTTTTTTTCTCACTTTTATATCACTATATTTATATTTATAAGAAGAAAAAAGATTTTCAACAATAACGACAAAAAGCAGAAAAATAAGACTTCAGAATGATCAATTATTATTTAGCACAGAATTTAGCGTCCGAACATCCAAAATAATCTCGAAATCTGTAATAAATCATTCGTGACGACAACAACCTTGAAAAAGTTAAAAAAGTTTGATAAATTAAGTGTAGGATAAGATTAAGGCTGTGCTTAAAAATAAATGAGCCGGGTTTTGTACTTAGAGATAGAAATTATTGTTTCGATTTAGTTATAAGCTCGGCCCAAAAAAATATTTATATATACAGGGTGTAACAGAAAGGGTATAGTCATATGAAACACCATCAAACTGAACAACTTCCTCCATGGGTCCAATATCGTAAATGCGAAAAAATTATCAGCTGTCCCATACAAAATTTCAATACCTACTCGACCCAAATGTAATATCGAAGCAGTCTTGACAGGTTTTCTCATCAATACCTATCAACTATAACTGCTCCCAATTCAAGGAATTGAAAAATAAACCTTTGTGCGTTTTTGGCAAAAATTACATTAAAATAAAATGAAAATGACATTGTGCAACGAATATTGCAATCAAAAGAATGGCGATACCGCATTCAGAATGCGTCGGCGTCGGTCACAATAATGGACAACATCCGATTATGGACCCTTTGCTTCTGAATTATTTTTAAACCTTGTTATTTTTTTCCCAAAAATATTTAAAAAAGTTACAAGTTGGACACCGAGTGACAATAAGTACCTATCGAAATAATTTAGGTAACTACTGCCAAATTATTATTATCAATGAGCTCAAGACGACGCTGGAGGCGCTCGCTGCGTGGTGACCACGTTTTAGTGCGGACAACTAGGTAATAGAACAAGCTTATAACTTTGTGTGTCATGATACAGTTTTCAAATTTTGTACATAGATTCAGTTTTCGCATATACTAAAACTAATGTTGTATAATAATCCGAGTACTGATTATTTTAATTTCTTATTTATATAATCAAATATTTATGCCGTCTTGGCGCCCATGAGCGGCATAAAAACTCTGACACCAGGTTAGACACTAACCACACGACAAAAAAAGAATTTACCCTTTTTTTTTCACTTTGTATAAAAATACTTGCTGTTGTTACTCATGAATATGTATGTGTGTATAAAGTATAGCAATTTAAACAATTACAAGATGTATGCATAGCACGAAATAGATAAATATTTGTTTTATAATTATGTATTTAATATAGAACCTAGAGTATTTTCCCTCTAAACCTATCATAAACTTTTAATCTCATTTAAGTTACGAGCGCTTCTAGTTAGGAATCAGGATTTAAATTTATAATGTTGTGTAAAGTGCCGTCACAGACGATACTGTGACTTTATTCAGAAATACTGAAATGAAGTTAAGTGCTTAAAATAAATTTTATTATCTGATAGGTAAGTAAAGTGATTTAAAGACTGTTGAGTTGGTCTTTAAAGGTCGCATTGCCTGCCCACGCCCAGGGTGCACCAGCCCAGCAGCTGCTATTCCCTCCAGACGTATCGAGAGGGACCGGTAACCATCAGGCACATGAGGAGGTATTCCGAAGCAGTCATGCTAGTGAAGGAGGTGGCAGGACGTGAGAGGGAAAAAACCTGACGTCCCAGCCGCCGCGGGAGACGCCCTGGGCGTCGGGGGTCACGTGGTGGCTTCCGGCCACGGTAGGCGCGGGCCTGTGGACAGCGAGTTATGGGCTAGCTCGCTGTCCGGCCGTCTTATGTCTACAGGCCGTGTCGACGACGCGTTCGTGTTCCACGCGCGCCTCAAAGATATGTTAGCAACCAAGTAGGGGTCCGCATTGGCCGATGCCTGCCAGTGCTACGGGACTGTTCGAAAGAGACACCGTGGCCCTGGAACACAAATGGCAAAGAAGGAACATAGATGGGTTTTAGTCAGTACAAGTCTGACACTCCCTTCCGCTCCGCCCAGAGTGGAGGGGGTGGGTCATTTGATGATTTCCCATCCGAAAAAAAAATAATGTCGCAATGCCTGTTAAGTTAATAAATAAACTAAATTAATGCCGCTGTATGAAAAATATTTTATAATTATTATTTTCTTGACTTATTGTTCTTAAATATTATTTTGAATTTTTATGAACATAAAAAAATAATAGGCCATGATGAGGAACAAGGGCCAGGCTGCCGTTGGTCAGAGCTCCAGAGAGAAGAACCTTCTCACTATGCTTACCGTGTCCAGGAGTACTGCTTTCTGTACTCCCCCTTGACCCAGTCGCGCATTGAGAGCCTCCCGAGATGTTGGTCGAGGCTCTTTGCTATTAGTCAACTGACAGTGACAACTATCGGTACAATGACTGCAGAGTCCAGGCCCACATTCGACAACCTCGTGTGCTACATTAAGATACTATTTTATCTCACTCATTCTCAGCTTTTACGAGATTCTTTTCATGATCCCACAGTGATGCACACTGATTTGGCGATAAAAAAAAACGAAATATTTTATTTCCCATAGGCTTACATGAGCACTTATAAAACGCCGAGAAAAGGGGAACGTTTCGGTCTATTAGCACATTATAAGGCTTATTTGCTACAATAGTCAAAATAATAACATTTTTATTTGACAGAAGGGAAGTTGACAGACAAATATAGTCGTTCTAAACATCCCAGAAGCTTTTACTGGCAAATGTATGCTAGAAGCACATACATCATGTTTGATAAATGTGACTGTGCGCATTTAGAGGAAATTTCGAACTGGCAAACTTGGGAAACTGTTCACTTGCGTAAAGTTTGATGGATGCCGAATGAGGATTGAAATATTAATAAAAGGAATACTTAATAATTTGTATGGTTACGTGGCGGCAAATGAATCACTTGCAGATTTACAATATCTATTGGCATCAATATTGAAATAAAAAAAACATGCACAAAAAGTGATTGACTGTTTCCGCCCGGGATCGAACCGGGGACCTTGTGCGTGTGAAGCACACGTGATAACCGCTACACTACGGAAACTTGATACAAGCAACTTTAATTTACTAGTACCTTTTTATTTTAACATTCACTTACAATGTTACTACAGTACAGAGCTATACAGGTCGTCTAGCGCCATCTCTTTCCCACACTGGAATTACGCCTGTTTTAAGAAGTTATGGTAGGCCACCAGGCCATTACGTCAGTAGTAACTAAAGCAGTCTAGCTTCTTAGGACCGGGCTACACCGAAGCGGAGTCGAGACGAGAAGAGAAATGTTTTTTAAACCACCAGTAAAATTTCGTTATTTACACTTCTCGTCTCCACTTAGCTTTAGTGGAATCGGTTGAGCAGAGTGGAGAAGAGACGTGAACGGCGAGCGGTGAGCGGTGTGCTGTGTGCGGCGTGCGAAGTCCTGTGTGCGGCGCCGCGTGCGGTAAGCGGTATGCTGTTTACGGCACGGCGTGTGATGAGCAGTGTTCTTTGAGCAGCGGCAGCGTTGCACATCTCCCCTTCTGTCCGCTTTGCACAGCTTCGGTGGATACACCCTATCTTTGATGCATCTTCTCTCTTCTCCGCACATCTCCGCTCGTCTACGCTTTGGTGGAGTCCGGGCTTTATTGTTTTGAAACTCTGTACTACGCTACGCCAGCTCAAAGTGTTACCATACTAAGGTCGACTGTACTATGTGAAAAAAGGAGGAAAAAAGTCTTTTAGCAAGAGATCGATTCCAGGGTCGGGCAAAGTGTTAGGTTTTTTATCAGGAATTTTTCAGTAGCAGTCATGGAGTTTGGATTTGTGCCCGTTGATGGAAATAGGCTCGCACCCTATTACATGGAACTATTATAAACATTACTGGTGAAATATGAGTATACTATTAGGTACACCTCTGCCTAACCCTTCGGGGATTACAGGCGTGATGTTATGATATATTAAAATGCCGTTCAATTTTTATACATTTAAAACGCACCTCCAAAATTATTAATATCTTCACATTCCAATTTTCTTACATCGATAAGACATTTTCGAAGGACCTTCGTTATGATAAGTAGGTTCGTAATAATGCTTTAAGACATATAATGGCTTGAGACGTCTCAGAGTGCCATTATAATTTAAAATTCGTTATATATCAATTACACGGCGAACGTCTGCAGTCGTGATCATTACTGCTAGAGGTGGGACTTTAGTATTATTTTTAGTCGATTGTGAATGAAGGTAAATCGACTAATTGCAATAAATTAATGAGTCTACATGCAGAATAAATACATTCAAGGTAAATATCTTAAAAGTGATGTGATTTTATTAAGAGTTTCAAATTCTAACTCACCGTCAGTTAGTTAGAAAGTTGAACCTATTTGGCAGTAGTTAGTGAGTTGCCAGTAGGTTTTATGCAAAAAAAGACGACTACACTAGGCGAATGGAAACGGAAGTTTCAATTAACAAAATAGTTAACAAACACAATCGCTCCGGCTCTTTTTGTTAGAGCGGAGGGAAGGTTACTGCCCTACATACACTCGTAATATTCAGCGCTAAAAAGATAGAAAATTAAGCTTCCATTTTGAAGGTATTTGCCGGCTTCAAAATCGATTAGTCGGTTTACTCGACTAGCCGCCGCGCGGCACATCACTAATTATCATTATCTCGCTCCAGCAGATTTTAATGACCCCTCGTTCACTGTACAGAAAATGCAACGCATTATGAAATCCTGCCGTCTGGAATGCTATGAAATGCTGTAAAAAAATAGAGAATGATTTTAAAAGGGATTTTCTATTTTGGAGAAAAAAAAAAATTTTAAGTAGAGGAAAATTTTGCTAGCTGTATTTAAAAGCAGCCATTTATCGGTAGTATTAATATCTAACTTGTTTTTTTTATTTTTTTATATCGTTTCCCCACACCAGGAATTTCTCCTGTATCGGGGGTGCGTTTACAAACATTTAAACTCACATACACAAACAGTCAGACCCGGAACAACTACCTGTAGATCATACAAATACCTGTTCCGTGCGGGGATCGAACCCGCAACACGCAGCGCAGCAGCCAATCGTTCAGCCACTGCGCCAACCGTGCCGTCAAATTGTCTTCTGCATTTTTTTCTTTTAATCGATACTTGACTTTTTTTACTACGGAAAATATACCAGATTATTAATCAGTAGCTTTTGCCCGTGGCTTCACTCGCGTTAATTTAGAATTTGACAATCAATGCGAGTTGTACTCTGCTTGTAATAATATAATTCAATCATGATTCGAAAGACACGTGGTGGTGTCTATTATCATAAGAACGTTATTGATGTTTTCCTCGGGAACAGTACTTTTTTTGGGATAAGAGGTACCCTTTGTCCGTTTCTGTACACCTGACAACGTATATGCAAAATTTCAGGATGATCGGTTCAGTGGTTTAGGCGTGAAAAGGTGACAAACAAACAAACAAACTTACTTTCGCATTTATAATATTAGCGGTTATCAAGGTAGGATAGAATCTCCTTGTGCTTACTTAACATAACATCCCGCCTGTAATCCCCGAAGGGTAAGGTAGAGGTGTAATACTCAGATCACCAGTTATTTTTTTAAGACCCACGTAATATTGGGCGAGCCTATTGCCATCAACCGGGCACAAGTCCAGACTCCGTGGCTGCTACTGAGAAATTCCTGATGGAAAAACCCAACAACACTTTGCATAAGCATAAGCATAATCAGCCTATTAATGTTCCCACTGCTGGGACGCAGGCCTCCTCTCTTTGAGAAGGAATGGGCTATAATCCACCACGCGGGCCCAGTGCGGGTTGGTAATTGTCACATGTCTTCGAATTTTTGGTTCTAGGACATGCCGGTTTCATCACGATGTTTTCCTTCACCGTTTTGAGAGCAGTGGTGATGAAATAACTTACACAAAGAAATGCGCCTGGCTGGGTTCGAACCCACGACTTACTACTCCTAAGTCGGGGTCTCCACCACTGGGCCACCGCTGCTCTCGGACACTTTGCACTACATGGAAATCGAACCCAGGACCTCATGCTCAGCAGCCGCGCTTGCGATCACTAGATCAACAAGGCATTCCTTGTGCTCGTTTATCGAAAAACAAATGCCGAATTCCACTAACACTACATTTTATGTACGATACGTTTTTCTTTAGGTATTAATTTAGATGTCACCACATCTACATAAATGCCTTTAAGGCGAGGTTACCCCGAGCGCGCTACGCATTAATCGCTTACCCCAGCCCCCGCACGGAGAGGCGATACGTAACAAATTACGCGACAAACAAACAATTTTTTTTTTTTTTTTGGCGCGAAGCCAATCGTTGAAAATCCATCATGGCGCATTAGAATCAAGATTCCGCTACCCAATTCCGGCATTACACTATCACATATCACACCTAATAGGTACGTACCATAGCACTAGTTCACCCTCGTTTTCAAACAAGATGCACCAATCCGTCGGATCAAACTCCCAAGTAGCACAAAAGTGCTTTATAACAGCATTTTCATAGTGCACCGTCAAAACTTTGGCTGCATAAACTTGCTGTATAACAGCGTAGGCAGCGCATCCTCTGCTGATATAATTCTAATTTGGGCACAAATAATTCAGCACATAGCTGTAAAAGAATTCCCATTATCAAATAATTGAATTATATCAACATCATATTAGCATTTATGTGTGTAACAAACGCCTCAAGAGCTGAAAATTGTCTGATTAACAAAGCACGTGTTACCTATAGTACAGCACGAAAGACGAATGTGTACATTTTATATGCTTTTACACAGTTGAAAGTACAGTCTGAGCAAAATTGTGGAATGCAATAACATTATTATTTATTTTTCTTTAATATGAACCGTCAATCTGTTAAACATGAAGTGTAAGTGTTGTGTGCAAGATCTCAAGTGCCATTTGTGAATATAATTTAAGGTAAGTACATAAAACTTCGATTTCTTCCTATTATGTTTGAAATCTTATTGGGGAAATAATTTTACTGTGAAATACCATGCATATTTAGTTCAAAATTTTCACGCGCTCTCATAATACCACTAAATACTAAAAAAAACTTAACTTAAATGGTCAGTAAACGAAATAAATGTTAGCGTTTTTTACAAAGAAATTGATAAAAAGTTGGTTACGTGTAAATAATTTGTAAACCAAATCAAATCCAATCGATATCTTCTAAAATAAACCAAAATAAGAAGATACAATTTTACAATAATTCACAGTCACGCAGTGAAAATGGTGGATGGCAAGTGAACAGTTCTAATCTTAATTTAATGCTAAGGTATGTACGGGTGTTCTCATGTGGTCTATAATTCAGCAAATAGTAAAATAGTTAATCACTTGTGAGAAACAAATCAGCCATGGATCGATATGACGAGTAGTAATGGTTCACATTTCGCGCCAGTTAACCAGATAAACTTTACGGATCCAAGCTTTTAGGGTCCCGCTGTGGTTCTGCTAAAACCATTTTATTCCTTATTTTAGTATTAACTCGACAACAAGTACTTAATTAAAATTGTAATTTAAATAGCTATTATTATTATTTAATTAAATTGATAATACATGAACTATTTAATTACCTATTCAATTCGCGACCAAATCAGTTTTTTTTATATTTCTATGGACTACTAATATCGACGCTGACATCTAAATTGAACTATTGAATACTTGCGACTGTAGAATATATTTTAGTTATAGTTTACTTATAAGTACTTATAATTAGTATGAGAAATAATACTACTGCGCTTAAATGTACACTTTTTGTAATACTTTTTAAATAAATTATTCTTATTCTTATTCTTAATATCTGACATGCGACATACACAGAACACCAGCCCTGCCGCCACCCAAGCCCAGGGGGGCGCGGGTGGCGTCGGGGCGTGTGATCACTATGTTTGTTTTCATAGATCATCAGTTTATCGCCAAATTGCAACTGGGCCGGTCGTTACAAGTCAAAGCGTTTTGGCTTTCTATGATAGATTAAGTTACTTTAGAGTAGCGAATTAAAGTGTTAAAAGTTTATAATTATAGTGCTATTTCGTAGGTAGTACCTCTGTGTTTGTGTCTATAGGTTTTTGTTTTTAAATAATTATGTTACGTTAAGTTTAGGTATTAATATGTTATAATTTTTTGTGGCATCATTTTTCACAAAAACTCGATAGGAAGTTTGAATAATAATAATAATTTTAAGATCCTACTACTTTTATTTTTCGTTTCTTGAATAATACCTAAGTATGATTTTGTTGTTTTTTTTTACAGAACATGCCTTACAAAATCGTTCAGACTATAGAGGGAGGTGTTGCCACTCTGTCAGTCGTTCCTGCACAGTGGGAAACTAAGGGACTTCTACGGTGGCCACCGAGAAGAACTAAATACCCCATGAAATTATTAAAAGATGAGAATTCAAGACCTGGACCAGGGTGGGATACCCTAAAATGTACTTTAAAAAAACAACATTCGGACCTATGAAGATGCCAACAGCGAACTAACTTTTATGGAACAAAACACGGATACTGATAATCAAAAAAAAGAAAAAATGAGCTTTCCGGTAGCATCTAAAACCTGCCAAACAAAGGGAAACGAGGTTAACTTATAAGGTAATAAAGACGGTGATGGTAACCAGCTTGAAGCTAATAATACGGAAGATACAAGAACTTGATTTTGTTAAACTGCGTATATGTTTTTTATTATTTTTGATTGAAGCTTTCCTGCTAATTTATTTTATAGAAGAACTGTTATGTTTATATCAATGTACAACTGTACTGAAATAATGTGGTATTTTTTTTTTAATTAGTCTGATATAGGAAATTCGTGTACTTATACCTAATAATAATTATAAAAATTCACATTTGTTACTTATCAAATTATTTACGAGACCGTACTATTTTGCAAGCTCTATTGAGGCGTTACCTACACGAATTTATCTATGACAGGTATTTCCAGTATTTGCGGCAGATTTTTTAAATTTATTTAATATGATTATGCGTCAGGAATGATTAAACTCTGCAATGTGCAAAATATTTTTTTGAATGAGGAAAGAAAATAAAAATTAAAACAGTTAGCATGCAATGTTGTATATTATTTTCAAACAGTATGTCCTAGCGGTATGAAATAGTGGTATTCTTTATGAGGAATACACACAAATTTACATTTTATATCTTTAGGATTTAAAACAACCACACTAGTATCGCAATATTTTAGGCTATTAGATTTATATATTCCAAATCGGGATGATTCTATTGGATAGGCAAACACTTCTTCTTTGTTGTTCAACTGGAAACTTTTTATGGACACAATATTATTAACTTCTTCAATTGAATCAATTTCAAGTATATCATTTTGAACCGTTAATAAATACCTGTCTTTTGTTTTAGAAGACAATATAAAATCCCGAATAATTAGAGTGCATATATTTTTCTTACTCTTGGATATGTATGGAGTTTTTTTTTTATTTTCTAGGTGAATATTCATTCCATTGTTATCCTCGTCTTCAGTTAGTCTTTTGGCCACTTGTGACAGTGGATTTTTACCGTCTCTCAACATTCTTTTGATCATGTACAATTTGTTCTCAAACGGATATGCGCTAAAGGTATCAAGAGTTCCATACATTTCAACTTCAGCAGTAACATGTAGTAAATTGTGGACATTATTTGTTACATATGCTGCTCCATAAAAATCTTTATAATGTTCAACAAAATACCTCAGAAGTTGTTCTGCCAGTGGTAACAAATGTTGATAAGCTTTATTGGAACAAATTGTTATTCCACAGTAGAGTGTCAAAAAGTGTGAAAAAGCATTAGGAGTCAGAACATTAGGTAGAATGACAATGCTAAGATAATAAAAAAAATATCTAAATTCTGACGCTTTCCAGTATGCTAAAGAATCAAGCCCTCGCACGGAACGATGTATCTCAGAGGGTAATTTACATTGGTTTAAAAAAAATGTAACGGACTCAGTATCACTCGCACGCCATTTCATGATGTACTTCCCAAAGTTTCCGTCACGCCAACAAATCAGTAATCTTTTCATTATTCCTAAATCAATGAGATGGAGGGAATCGCCTACTGGGAAATTGGTAACCATGTCAATTGGTAGACTAATTAATGGTGAGTCACTTTTATGGTGTGCACCATATAATTTATTACGGAACCCTTCATTAGTCCTTTCGGGACATCTCGTGTCAGGGAATACAACAGTATGGGAAGTGTGCGAGTACTCTCCAACTGTCACACATTGTAAGCAGCCATGTTTGCCATTGAAATTACAAACACCTGAAAAAATAAGATTGTTTTGGTAATAATTATGAATCCAAAGCGGTTTTATCATATAAATAATCAGAGATTCTGTAATATCCTTTTTTACTAAGTTTACTTTTAACACGATTTTTGAATTGTTTAATTATAGAACTTAGAATTCGATATTCGAAACTTACCCAAAGTTTCGAATATCAACAGGAAGTAGTATAACATAACGAAATGACAATCAAGTTAAAGAAATAGGCATAGGGACGTGTTTAACTAAAAAAAAAAAAATATTTTGCGCCGACCATTATTAGTCCTGAAAATGTGTATGTAAATAAATGCCAATCACAAAAGGCCTGATGCACGGATTTTCGAAAATGTTGCACAGTATGGGCCAAAATTCATTCTTGGAACTTTTAAAAATTGGCAAACCGTCGAAGTTTATGTTTAATGTAATATTTTCTAGAGCTTCATCCCAATGAACTAAAATTTTTTTTAAAGGAGTCAATATTCCATTGTGCCAGTATTCACCGCCATTAATTTTTTTTAAAGCGGTGATTCTGGGTGTCCCTAAAATGGTTCTGGCGTAATTGGGTAATGTATTTGGAACAAAATCATTTATTATTTTTGCTAGGTCGTTCAAGGCTGTTTGTGCAATATTTTTTGATATGGCCCATTTTTTTTATTTTTTATTGTAATTCCTGTCTTTTATCATGTATATCACAATCACTCGTGTCTGAACTGTCTGAATCGTTGGGACAATCCCGTTCGTCATCATAAATATTGCATACGGAACCCGTTTCGTCCAATATTCGATGCGCACTTGCTGACTCTTGGCCATAACTAATATTAGATTCGGATGAAAAACCCGCTGTTCCATCTAAATCTAGATGCGCTCTTGCTAACCCGTGGCCGTAATTTAATTCATGTCTTTCCACACTACCATTACTTCTGAATACGGAGCCTGAATTTTCTAAAACTTGCTTCACGGTTATGTTTTGACAAAGGCTCATTAAACTTGTAGGTTGGTTGTTTTGTCCCGCATTAGCTGTATTTCCATTTATAATTTTTAAGTATTCTGCATTAATTTTACGGCGTACTCCACCAGTTCTTTTTTTGGCTTTCCACATTTTGTAAAATAACTAAATACGTCAAGAAACTGTCAAAATGGCTTGGTGTAGAAATATTCATGTCATGGTTACATATAATTCAATCAGCAAATTAAATGCCTACGAAAGTTAAATTATTCAGCCCAAGACAGAATGGCTGACAGGTTTGCTGCTATGAAACTGCATAAAAGTCCACTTTAAGTTCTGTCTTGGCCTAAATAAATGCTGTTTTTCGAATGTATAGTAACACCTGGCTAATTGGGTAAAAGTTACCTGTAAGCAGCATAAAGCATTAAATCTTTGTTAAATAACTTCACAAATTAACTACGTACGTTATAGTAGTTCAAATGTTCTCTCATAAAATGCAACGGTTTTATAGTACACGCTTGGGTTTTTATTCAGAAAACTGCATTATTTGTGTTCACAACCAAGCGCTCTTGCAGCTGATAGGGTACTGCACTACTAAACACTGAATAACAGTGACATCTGTGGCGTGTTTGTGGCGCTTAATAGATTTACAGTACAGAAGAAAGCTTTATAGTGAGTCTCGCTTTTTTCTAAACAGCTGTTGCTGCTTGGGTGAACCCAAATAAGTCGGTATAAATGCTTAGATTAACGCTGTGGGCCTTGTGTGAAAATTTATAATGCAGTTCTGTGCTACTTGGGCTGTCATCACGTTTTAGGGTGAAGCTCAATTCCAGCGGATTTAGTTTTCTTTGCACAGCTCATTTCAGATGCTTTTTGTTCGTTTCTCGCTTGAAAACGAGTAAGGAGTTACAATATGAAATTCCTTCTGTGTTATGTAAATATTAATGTTACAGAGATGTTATCCTACCAATCGGTTTGGGGTTAAGTTGAAATTTGAATTTGACGGTTATGGTACCATTGATATAGTGGATATCCAATAGAATCCTGTTGAAAATAAGGTTCGTTAGATTTTATCAATATTTAAAAACGTAGTTATTCTTTTAGAAATAATAATAAATTGTTCCTACGTAGTGCAAATCAATAGTTTTATTTGGGATAAAGTTGGATTGTCTGTGAGGAGGGACACGATCGCTGTTCTAAGCTTGCACAAACTATGGCAAAACGACGCGACGAGTCACTTCATAATTGTTCTTTGGCATTTCATAAAACAGCGTATCTTTGCAAACTGCCCGCTACCATTTGTATAAAAAGCCAACGTCACTCAGTGCTCCCAGGCAGTCACCCACCTAAGTACTGACCGAGCCCGATGTAGCTTAACTTCGGTGATAAGAGGAGAACCGGTGTATTCAACCGACGAATCCAACATAATTATACCCTCATTACTTCTAAAAAGGTTCAATTAGGTTCCCAAATGGGACTAAGTAAAGTTTAATTATGTCGTATTGTTTGCACACCTCAAGTTACAATTTCGCTGTCTGACAGTTTCGCCCCTAATCACGAGAGAACTAATACTGTCATCCGTAAACAGGTTTTGTCGCAGAATAATGCTCATCCCTAACTTTTCGGGTACACCTTTTAGTAGGTGTCACAGTAATGTAATTTGTCTGATTAGATTCCACATGCTACCTGCAAATGGGTAAGTTGATCAGGTTGTAAACAAGGTGAAGACGACAAAACGACAATACATTAATCTTTGTTTTGATATGGAAAGAAAAATTCGAGGAAGGAAGGAAGGTCGCAGGTTCAAACCCTGCTCGCACTCGAATTTTTCTTTCCATATCAAAACAGCTGTAGTTTCCTACGCAGGGTTTGCGTATAAAAATATTAAAAATATTAATCTTTGTACTCCACATGACGTTCCCAGTCTAGGTACAAATACTCAATCATAAATATCCAGTCTTTTAGTCACAGGACTTTTTTTTTCATTTTTAGTATTATCAATATCATGTATCGGTTAATAGGACAGATACTGTGACAGGTTAACGACCCCTGCATCGGTGTAAACATTAAAAAACTCCGCCAAATTCGTTCTTAAAATTTATTTCCTTATGCGAATTAGTGCAAATTATATTTTTGCAACCTGGTGAAGATTGCGGGGATCCGCTGGATGCGAGTCACACGGGACCGGTCAACGTGGCCACACTTGGGGGAGGCCTATGTCCAGCAGTGAACGTCTTTTGGCTAAAATGATGATGATGATGATACTTTCTGCCTAGAATCAATATTTTATAAATGGAGTTCTATTTCGTTTAAAGTTTTGTGCTATTTAGTTTGTTTGAAAAAATATTATTTTTAAACATATTCCTATGAACTAGTATTGCCAGTGTTTTCATTTATTGCCGTCTCCACCTTGCATAAAGTATGTGGACAAAGAGTACTAGCTTAATGAGACCATAATGTACGAGCTGTGTAACGTATGAGCATGAAATACAGCAGAATCAATGGCAAAAAGTTGTCGACATGCTGAAGTGGTAATGGGTCGGCAATATTAGTCGTAGAACCGATAGCCGGTAGGATAGACTAGTTTTTGAGTGGAGATGTTACGTAGGAACTCATGCTAGGTGGAGCGAGGATCGTTGCAGGATGACTGGCAGTAGATGGATTATGGAGATATACAGGAAAAAGGTAAAAAAATGGGCAAGAAACTCCATGGACACTCCATGGAGTTTCCATCCTTCTCCATAGAGATCTACGCTTTGGAATGTGCAACTACAGTACTTTCTCAAGTTATTATGTGTATTCTTGTGACTGTGACTGTAGCTTCGCTTCCTTTTGTTTTTTTTTGACATTCAAAAGTGCTTGTGGGTGTAATTGAAATAAATGCTTTGACTTTTTTTTTTTGACAGGGTGTAAACGGACCCTTCACGAAGTCGTCAACCAAGCATTCTGTACGTGTACATCAAACTAAGTAAATCTACGCAAAAATTATTGCTGGAAAATTACTTTTTTCGGGGTGAAAAATCAAGTTTTACAGTAAAACTCAAAGTAACGCACTCAAAACATTGGCCTCATGGATGTTTTGAATAGTAAACAGAATATAACAGTAGTCTTTACAAAAAAACTTGTGAAAAAATTGGAACTTTGACCTCAAATGTCTCCGTAACTAGAAGGGGGAGGTATGGTCTAGAACAAAGAAATAATCGCAATGACGGGAAGAACAAGTGCCTTTCGGCTTCTTTAAGGGTCTTTTTACACCCTTTATGAGTCTCAGAGTGTCGAGTTGAATGGCATGTGAATGGAGAGTCCTATGCCCAGCTGTGGGCTAATGTAGGTTTATGATGACAGTGGAAAAATTGTCTAATCAGCGAAGTAACGGTAACAACTGCTTAAGATTCGCTGGAAGTAAATTTATCGCGAAGACCAATGCTTCCTTTTCGCAACTATTCTACGGGATGCATCTAAAGACCAATATTTACAAGGTTAGGTAACCTTACAACTTCCCTAAATAAGTCTACGAATCTTTCAAAGTCTCATGGATTATAAGATTTTTGTTCCTTTGTATTTCGTTCATATACGAGTATCATTAACACTAGAAACGGGATATTTACCATGTTTACTGATTTGTTTGAGAGAGTAGATCGATTTGTCTGCTCATAAACACCCACCCGCAATAACTTCAGTGTATCCGTGATCATGGTGCTTGCAACAGCGCCGAAATATCGGGAACTCTAACAAATCAGTAAACATGGTAAATATCCTGTTTCTTGTGTTAATAATAACGTTAGTAACCATGATAGTTTAAAATCTCATATAAGCATAAGCATAAGCATAATCAGGCGATAATGTTCCCACTGCTGGGACACAGGCCTCCTCTCTATGAGAGGGAATGAGCTATAATCCACCACGTGGGCCCAGTGCGGGTAGGTAGATGTCACATGTCTTTGAATTTTTTTGGTTCTACGACATGCCGGTTTCCTCACGTTTTCTTTCACCGTTTTGAGAGCAGTGGTGATGAAATGAATTACTCAAAGTAATGCGCCTGCCTGGGTTCGAACCCACGACTTACTGTTCGTAAGTCGGGGCGTCCACTGGTCCACCGCTGCTCAAATCTCATACACGAGTAAGTTATAGCGATTTTTAATAAAAAGAAACACGTACGTAGGCACGACTTCAAGAATAATAACTCCTTTTTACTACCAATAAACTCTAAAAAAATCTTACAAGCAATATAGTTTTCAAAGAAAATAAAACGTTGCTACATAAAATGTTAATAATATAAAAGAAGAAAGAATTCTACAAACGTTTTCTTAGTATTGTGAGCAAAAAATGAAGATCAAAATATTACGTATTGCACACTTGAATTTGTACTTGTTTATTAGATCTGTACCTAATTTTGTGTCCTTAGTAGCTTTTTTTATTCTGAACTCGTTTTTGAATAGTACAAAATAATCTATACAAATAAATATAATCAAAAGTGTCTGTTTGTAATTTCAAAATAACAGCTTTTTACTGAAAGTATATACGGTGCTTGAAATATTTTTTGTTTTTAATTTTTGTCTGTCTGTCTGTCTGTTTGTTCCGGCTAATCTCCGAAACTGCTGGACTGATTTTAACAGCACATTTACTGGCGGATAGCTGGTATTATAAGGAGTAACTTATACTAGTATGTTTATTTAAGAAAAAGAATTAAGGTTCCGTGTAAGGAAATTAAAACCCTGGAATTTTTTTAATAAAATCAGATTCAAATAGGGAAGTAATATTTTTATAATAATTGTACTCGGACGAAGTTCGCGGGTAACATCTAGTAATATATACATAAAGAAAGGCACCAATGCTTGTAGGTAAACAAACCGCTTGAATTGAGGAGGTACACTAGACCGTATGTCACTGGTAACGAAACCAGTATAAGTTGCTCTCACATTCTATTGAAACTCTGTACTACGCTGTAACAGCTCAAGAACAAGTTACCACAGACGATGTGCGGTCTATTGTACCTAAAGCACTGGCTACAGTATAAAGAGCCGCCGCGTATTATTTCGACAATTTCTTTAAAATACAAGCTAAAACAATCTTCACAAACGATAGCTTGCTCTTCTTAGGCATGATTATACCATTCTCTGCCAAGCTTTCAAGGAGCTACCTATACTGATTGCATTAAATATGTAAACTCTTAAACGGGTTTTTCGTACATACCTACTGTATTTTTCTGCGATATCACGAAACTCGCCGTGTACGTACTGTACGTAGGAACCAACGAACTACTTCGTTTCTTAGTACTACAGTTACTGCCGAGCTCACTGACGGTCTGCCACTTTTCACCCTTATGCTCTAAGTGATAAGGTTTAAAAGTGGTCGACCGTCTGTGAACTCGTAGTACATATTATGTACATAGGATGCAATGAAAGCGTAGCCCACTCTCTTTCAGATAATAAGAGATTTTTCGAAACTTGTTAAAACGTATATTATTCTTAAAATATTCTCAGTATACATTAGTTTTAGTATACGCGAACATGAAACACGTGTCAAGTATTTTTATGTAAAGAATCTATGTACAAAATTTCAAAACTGTATGATGAAAAATCACAAAATTATAAGCTTGTTCTGTTACCAGGTTGTCCGCACAAAAACGTGGCCACCGCGCGCGCCCCCCGCGTCGTCTTGAGCTCATTGATAATAATTTTGCATAACCTAAATGATTGCGATAGGTACTTAGTGTTGCTCGGTGTACCAACCAACAAACTTGTAACCTTTTTAATATATTTTTGGGACAAAATATAACTTGGTTTAAAAATTATTGGAATCGAATCAGTTCCTTATTCTGAACAAACTATATTCAGGTTTCGCATATACTAAAAATAATGTGGTATTGTATTTTTTTCCCACTAACATCAATTTATCATCACTGGCAACCTTGTTCCATCTATTGCTGCATATAGGCTCCCTCCTTTATGCCATGCTTGCCTCCTAGTCGGCCGAGCCTACATCTTAACGCTGTTGTATTTTGATGTTGATGTTGTTCTAGATTTCATACTTATTTATTTATTTTTATATTTTATTTATATATTTTTATATTTATTTTATTGGAAAGACTCAGTTTACAATAACTCAGTGTTCGATAACAACTGCATTAGTATTAAACTGTGTCGCAGTCATTAACGCCCAACGACCAAAAACTAAATATTAATAAGAGTATGTTACTTTCAGATTGGTATGCAGACTTCTAATGTGGAAGCAAGAAACGGGTCACTGAAGTTCTTTGATGAAATGGATACCGTGATGCTAAGGTACGAGGAATGAAAACGTTATCAAAAGGCTAGGTAGATTAGGTAGCTTTATGCCAATTTTAACTTTCCCCGTTGATGATCATGTAGTATTTTATGCGACCACAAGAAGCCATAAGAGTAGAAAAAGACCAAAAAAACAATGAATGAACTGTGTAAAGGATGATATGGCAAGAAATGAGGAGTCTGATGCGATGATGAGTAATAGAGAAGTGTGGAAGAAAAAGACATGTTGCGCTGACCCCAAATATATTGGGGTAAGGGCAGGAGAATGATGACGACGTCCAGTGGACCACAATTCGGAGGTAACAGCTTGAGCTGGCCTTTCTTAATGCGAGGCTAGCTTTGTTATCACGGTCGGGCATCTGACAGTACAATCAAAAATAATTTTAAAACGCAAATGACAGAAAAGGTGATATTAGGGTGAGCCAAAGAAAGCTCCTTGTAAAATTAATATCTAGAGTGCCATCATACCAACGTATTGCTTACAACAAAACAACATTGCAGAGTTTTTGTCTAAAGTTCGGTTAATTGCAGATACACGAGACAGACCATGTCAGTGTCGAATTAAATATGCATTAATTCCCCACAATATGCATGAACACCCACGTTTGTGTGTTAAGTGCCAAGCGTTTAACATAGCGCGCACCGGATTGGCAATTTAAACTTTTTAATATTTGCAATTTTTTTTAACGTCCCCAAAGCAAACTACCGCTCAACTTTTAATTTAATCCTGCTGAGCACATTTTGTGATAAAAATAATATGTCATGTGTGAAAAATGTACCAACATGTTCTCACTAATGTATTTCATAATAAGTTACTGGCTAAACACTGTTTAAAAAATGACGGACTGCAAATTTTCAATGTTATTTTGGAAAATTCAAAGAAATATGGTCAGCTTGTCCAGTCTTTTCACAGTTATTATTCATAAGTAACAAATTCACAGTGATTTTTTATCTAGTGACAATACACACGTATAGACTCCAAGCCGCTAGACACTTGGAATCTACCCACTACACCGTTCCATACCACGACCGTACTATGAACGTATCAGGCACGGAAAGAAACACTTCACGGACTGCTATGCTCACTATACTGTACCAAAGTGTATCATAACCAATTTGTAACAAAGTTTAGGACAGTCATCATACGCGGTTAAGCACTATATTATTTGTATTAAAAATTATGAGACTGTGCTCACTATACCGTTCCGTCATCGTCGCGTGCCATGCACGGAGCGTAAACGATTGCGCCGAGAATATTTTGCCGGTGCCGATACAGTACGTGCATGGCACGCAACGGTGTTGGGTATTTTTTTGCCCGATACGTTTATAGCACGATCATGGTATGGTACGGTGTGGTGGGCAGATAACCGGCAAAAATTACTAGGTTTTTGGGCACAGAAAACCATCAATGAGGTCCAAAAAACTTGTTTAGCCATTTCTTATTATTGTATCACTGCTGTAGACTTTACTTTAAAAAAATTCCCTATGGATATGCAAAAATTAACACATTTTGTCCGAATAGCTGAACCACAGTAGGTACATACGTATTTTTAAAGCTCAGTGTTTAATACGGTTCAAATTCTCCAATTAAGTCGCGTAGAAAAAAGGAAAATCAAGTTAATTCGCCAATTTTACTCAGTAAATGCGGATTCAAGTCAAACGTACCATGTCATTCGTGATTTCGTTACTCCCAAAGGAATCCGCGAAATCCCTGATTTATTCGATCCCCGTATCTTATGCATTTCGGTTTATATTTTTGAGGCATCGTGATTCGATTATAAATGTAAGTAAATGTTGGTTAATGAGAAACATATTGAATAGCGAAAGATTTCTTTAAAGGCTGCGTTCAGAATGACTGCATAATCAAGCAAACATTAATGTATATTTCTGCACCCTTCAGGGTTTTTGAAGGTCATCATTATCTGTCTAGCCTTTTCCAATCTACGTTGGGGTTAGCTTCCAGTCTAACCGGATGCAGCTGAATACCAGTATTTTACATGGAGCGACTGCCTATCTGACCTCCACAACCCAGTTAGTACTGGGTAATACGATACCTTGGATCACGCCCGGTCTCGTTCGTTGTATAAGACACAGAGACAAACTTCACCTAAAATCCAAACTTGCACCGGATGACGTAATAATTTCTATTACCTATAAAAGATATCGAAATTTCTGTAATAATCTTTTGAAAAAACTAAAAAACCAGTACGATAAACATGAACTACAGAAGGCGGGAAAAAATAGTAAACTTGTGTGGAAATTTATAAAAACCAATACATTGAGGTCGAAAAATTCCGAACCTCCGCTTGATTTACTATCAATAGATATAAACCCATCGGAAGCAACGAATAGGGTAAACCACTATTTTGTCAACGTTGGTAAAAACTTGGCTGAAAAATCCTCAAGTATTAGTCGTCCACCCACTCAAAACCCAACTAGGACATCTTCCGCATTAAATTCTTTTGTTTTACTAGATACTGACGTCAACGAAGTAATTAGAATAATAAACGGGTTAAAGGATGTCTGCGCAACTGGGTGGGATGATATACCCAATAATATACTTAAAAGATTTAAATACCTTCTGGCCCCTCCGCTGACCCACATTTTTCAGCTATGTTTATCTAAAGGGATATTTCCAAAATTGCTAAAAAAGTCTGTCGTCACACCAATTTTCAAGTCTGGAGACAAAATGAGTGTGAATAACTACAGATCCATTTCAGTGCTAACGGGCCTTTCAAAAATTTTAGAAAAAATCATTAACAGTAGATTGATAAAATATCTGGAAGATAATAAACTACTTTCTGACAATCAGTTTGGGTTTAGGCCTAAAAAATCAACAAGCCAAGCAGTAAACAAATTGACCAACTACATTGCTACAAATCTGGATAGTGGAATGCATACAGTTGGGATCTTTCTAGACCTTGCCAAGGCCTTCGACACTATTTCTTGCACTACTCTTTTGCAAAAGCTTGAAACACTTGGAGTAAGAGGAGCACAGCTTCTACTATTGTCAGATTATCTAAGGGATCGACAGCAAACTGTAAAAATTGGCTCGCATACAAGTTCTGACCTTTCTAATACTTGTTTCGGAATTCCACAAGGCAGTATTCTAGGCCCTACATTATTTTTGATCTATATTAATGACCTTTGCTGCCTGCCACTCCAAAATGGTGTTATTATGTCTTATGCAGATGATACTGCTTTGTTGTTTGCAGCTAAAACTAGAGCTGAGGCCTATGAACATGTCCTCGTAGCGGCGATTGGCGGCGGCGATCTCTCGCGTCCGGCCTTGGTTCAAGCCATGGTCCGGAGCGAGAGAAAATGGGAAGCCGTCACCTCCTTCTGCGAAGCAGTCATGCTAGTGAAGGAGGTGGCGGGACGTGAGAGGGAAAGAACCTCACGTCCTAGTCGCCGCGGGAGACGCCCTGGGCGTCGGGGGTCACGTGGTGGCTTCCGGCCACCGTAGGCGCGGGCCTGTGGACGGCGAGTTATGGGCCAGCTCGCCGTCCGGCCGTCTTATGACGACAGGCCGTGTCGACGGCGCGTTCGTGTTCCACGTGCGCCTCAAAGAGATGTCAGCAAATAAGTAGGGGTCCGCAAGGACCGATGCCTGCCAGGGCTGCGGGACTGTTCGAAAGAGATACCGTGGCCCTGGAACACAAAGGGCAAAGAAGGAACATGGATGGCCCTTCCGCTCCGCCCAGAGTGGGGGGGGTCATTTGATGATTTCCCATCCGGAAAAAAAAAAAAAAAAAAAAAGCCTATAAACATGCTCAAAATGGCTTCAACTTTGTGTCTAATTGGCTCCAGAATAATCTACTTACATTAAATGCTGAAAAAACAAAATACATTTTATTTACAATGAGAAATACTAACACACCGCTAACTAATCTAAACATTTACGCGCATAACTGTAGCACGTTCGCTGACACTGTATGTTCTTGCCCTACTTTAGATAAAGCTGACCACTTGAAATATCTAGGTGTTACTATTGACTCCAATCTAAATTTCCGTAAACATATCGAGTTACTGTGTACTAGAGTGCGAAAATTAATATATGTTTTTAAGAATTTACGTAATGTAGCTAACTATAATTTGATAAAACAGATTTACGAGTATTTAGCGTTGTGTCAATCTATTCTGACATATTGTATAATATCCTGGGGTGGCGCGGGAAATTCAATTCTTCTCCCTCTAGAACGTGCCCAAAGAGCAATTCTAAAAGTTGCTACCTTCCGTCCTTTTAGATTCCCTACACACCAGCTCTACAAAACATGTAATGTACTTACAGTACGGCAATTATTTATTCTTCACATAATACTGCACCAGCACTCTACACTTCCCTATCACCCAGTTCCTTCCGATAGGAGAAGGAAGGACCTAGTTTGCACAAAACTTCAAACTAGACATGCGTTTGCGAATCGATTTTATGTGTTTTTAGGACCTTTTCTTTACAATAGACTCAACAAGATACTAAACTTCTACAGTTTAAGTTATAAAAAATGTAGTTTGGTAATGTCAGATTATTTAGCGGTACTTAATTACACAGACACAGAAAAACTTCTAGAAGTTGTGGTTTGATTATGTTATCGTATCTATTTGTACATATTTACTTAAGCTAGTTTTAGTAGTAGTCTTTTATACCAACTTGATGCATAGTTATAATTGTTAATAGATTAATTTAATTTTATAATTTTATTGTCCTTATTGAATTGTGCTAGGTAAAGTGATGGCCTGAAACACAGGTTTAAATAAACCTAGATCGGGCAGGTCGCTGACATCTAAATTGAACTATTGAATACTTGCGACTGTAGAATATATTTTAGTTATAGTTTACTTATAAGTACTTATAATTAGTATGAGAAATAATACTACTGCGCTTAAATGTACACTTTTTGTAATACTTTTTAAATAAATTATTCTTATTCTATTCTTATACCCCTTGGTAAGACTGGATGTCAGACTTTTTGGGCCACTGACTACCTAACGACTGTCAAATGTAATACAATACCCCTTGGTAAGACAGTTTGTCTGAATTTCGGGCCATTGACTACGTGTAACCACTGTAAAAAATCTACAAATGTCAGCTGGGACCAACTGTCAGTTTGTAATTGATGGTCACCCATCCAAAGACCGACCTTGGCAAGCGCGGTTTAACCTTGAAGATCGACCCATGCGGCTGTTCTTATTTAGCCATGAGCTCCTTCATGTTTCTGAAATTAAGGACATTATTACAAAGAAGTGCCTCTTTAAGTTTCAGATGCTTTTTGGAACACCAGTAATACCCCAGCCGAGATCTATAAAGCCTCCTTAACACGTACTTAACTTTAGCAAAGCGTTATTCCTGTTACTGTCTCACAAATGTCAAGCTACAAATGCAAGATAGAGAGAGGAACATATCTTAGTCAAAACACGTGCCATGTAACGTTTATAGTCGACCTCAGGCGTTAAGTAGCTAATTAGAGGACATTTCAAACTTTTCATTTGTTTTGCCCATCAGACCTTTATTGGACTTAGTTGTGCCATAATGAGTCAACCCACAGTTTATTTTTTAATAATTAATTAATATAAGAGAGCAGCGGTGGCCCAGTGGTGGAGACCCCGACTTATGAGCCGTAAGTCGTGGGTTCGAACCCAGCCCGGCGCATTACTTTGTGTAAGTTATTTTATTACCACTACTCTCAAAACGGTGAAGGAAAACATCGTGAGGAAACCGGCATGTCCTAGAACCAAAAATTCGAAGACATGTGACATCTATCAACCCGCACTGGGCCCGCGTGGTGGATTATAGCCCAATTCCTCTCAAAGAGAGGAGGCCTGCGTCCCAGCAGTGGGAACATTAATAGGCTGATTATGCTATGCTATGCTAAATAATATAATTACTAAAAAATGAACTGTGTGTTAATAATAATTAATTCAGTTAAATAGCTCGATGTATTTTACTTATGTTATGTTAAATATGTCAAACTAAACCAAAATTCTAAAAAAACATCACATAACGTCACGCCTGTAATCCCCAAAGGGTTAGGCAGAGGTGTACTTAATAATCACATTCCCACATTTCGCCAGTTACGTTTTAAGTCCCATGTAATAAGGGCCAAACCTATTGCCCTCACCCGGGCATAGATCCAGACTCCGTGGCTGCTACTGAGAAATTCTTGAGGGAAACACCCAATAACACTTTACCTGACCCGGGAATCAAACCCAGGACCTCATGCTCAGCAGTCGCACTGGCGACCACTCGACCAACGACGCAATCCAACATTCTAAATATATCATACTAGCTGTTGCCCGCGACCTTCGTCCGCGTGAAATTTTATAGCTTATAACCTTCCTCGATAAATGGACTATCCAACACAAAAGAATTTTTCAAATCGAACCAGTAGTTCCCGAGCTTAACGCGTTGAACCAAACAAACAAACTCTTCAGCTTTATAATATTAGTATAGATTTAGAATGGTGTAATTACTATTCAGTAAAATCAGTCCCAGATAATGAACATACAAAACATAATAATATGCTTATAAACAAAGAAAAACATTTTTTTTTTAATTTTTGCAGTTACTTAGGAAAATGGATTTTTATTTGATGTGATTTAGTAATTTTTTTCAGAACTGCAGTCAAATCACAAATATTAATTTAACAAAAAGTAGTGTTAGTCTTCTGATTCAAATATACAATAAAATATAAATTTTTAATGTTACAGTTCCAAAACAGCAGAGCTGGTGGTCGTCCTGGAAAGCTTCGTGTTGCGGATGACAAAAGGCGACAGACTTGTCAGAAGATACTTTGACTCCTACTCTACGCCCTTCCATTCAATCGAGAAGCTGGTTTTCAATAAATCACGACCAAGATCTAGACCAGTTATGAGAACCTATTGAGTTTTTCGTAGCATTAAAACTTGATTTTATTATTTTCTCTTCTTTGATTCCTAGTAATTGAAAGTTATAAATAAATAATTAAAGCCTTTATTTTCCAAAATAACAAAAACAAAATTTCAGAACATTTTTTTATGCAAATTACAGTACCAATGCATTGCCATCAATCGGGCACTAATTCAGACTCCGTGGCTGCTACTGATATATTCCTAATGTCAAAACCGAATTTCACTTTGCCCGACCTGGGAATCGAACCCAAGACTTCATGCTCAGCAATCGCGCTTGCGACCACTAGATAAACCAACGGGGCAGTCTCAGTAATTAAATTTAACCTTATCTTTGTTTCAACCCCTCTTAAGCTTAGTATTTTATGTGAAACATTTATACCAATTTTCCATTTAATTAAGTAAATAATTTTCTTCTACATCTACAAAAAGTTACAGTCTGTTAGGTCTAGACCATATCAATATACCGTCTACTGAAGGTGCAGTAGTCTTTAGCAGAAACTTATGACCGCGTGACTAGATCCTATAAAACCTATTTAATTCTAAAACAACGTTGGTTTGCCAGGCACACCGGGTGAATCAAGGTAGGACTATCAAAAACATGGATGGTTAAATAAATCGTGTAGGACTGTGGAAATAAAGATAATTATGGTGTTTACTAGCAACACTATTGTTTAGAATAAAACTACCAAATTATCAATAAGTTGTTGAACTACTTTACGGGTACGTGCGCTCGCTGCCCGGGATAAGTGAGGACTAGTCAACACGGAACTTTAAAACTCACGCTACGTTTCACTACATACTCGCAGTATAAAACAAAGTCGCTTCCCGTTGTCTGTCCCTATGTATGCTTAGATCTTTAAAATTACGCAACGGATTTTGATGCGGTTTTCAGTAATAGATAGAGTGATTCAAGAGGAAGGTTTATATATATATATATATAGCACCCGTGCAAAGCTGGGGCGGGTCGCTAGTATTAGATACAGAGCAAAGAACTATAACTACTTATTAGTAGATTTAACCTATTAAGTTTTAGCTATTCCCCCGGCTTCGGCATTCAATATTTAAAAAAAAAAGTCATTCAATGAGGTTAAGTGAACTTAGAAGGTTGTATTGATGATTTTAATGATTATAATTCTGTCACTACAGACGTATTACTTGCGCGAATCATATTTTCATCAAGATACAACCTGACACTGACCTGCGAATTGCAAAAAACGTAAGAAAATTTAAATTTCGCGCTTTTACTTTAATGTCGTAAATTATTCCACGGGAATATTATAAATAAAGTCTATGACACTCAGGAATATTGAAGCTTCCCATTAGTGAGAGAATTTTCGGAGTCGCATCAGAAGTTCCGAAGATTAGCCTCTACATCCACACATACAAACCTACAAATTTTACTCCTTTGTAATATTGTTATGTCACAGTCAAAACAGTTAATCAGTCAAAACTACTTTTGACAGATGCAAATTCATGAAAAAAAACTATTTTTAAAATGTTTAAATATGGTGTTTAATCATTTTAACAAGTTCTGTTTTCCTTTTGTGCACAATTCATACTGCATGGTTTATTGATCAATATCTAAAAGCTTTCAGCCATTTATCAATTTACGTTTATTTGTTTGTATTACCTTCGGTGTAGAGGTAAAATACAGAGAACTGGAGAAAAGAAATAATCATCTGGTATCCAAGGGACAGTAAATGCAGCAAGGGGAAACAGAATAGAAGATGGGAAGATGAGCATGAACAAATAGCTGGCTCCAATTGGAGGAGAGTGGCTCGTGACAGAAATCTGAGGAAAGAGCTAGAGGTCTTTGCCAAAAGGCACACTGAATTGAGGGAAATATTATAACAACTGATGGAGAAAAAGAAACAATTCAGAATAAAGGGCAATTGATTAAATAAAGTTAAAATGATTAGCTTATTAGCAGTCAGTTAGTAGGCTGATAAAGTGCTTATCTGCAGCCGAAAAAGGAATCAAGAGAAAATGAGAGACAGCGTGCCTTGAGAAACCATACAAAAGCACGCAGTATGCTATTAAAGTTGAGGAAGTACCATATCACATCACATCTGCATTTATTGATAGAATGGAAACTAGCTTTCTTTGCGGCTTTACCCGCGTATGTATGTGATATTAAGTAGGGTTCAATGAGAGGAGCTCGTGGCTAAATAACAACAGCATTCGGGTCGATTTTCAGGTTAAGCCACGCTTGCCTGGGTTGGTCCGTGGATGGCTGACCACCCATTACACAACGAGTTTCCTCTGTTCTTCGAAAAACACGTTTGCGTTGATCCCGGCTGTCATTTGTAGATCTTGGACGGTCGTTACAAGTCATTGACCCGAAAGTCTGTCAACCAGTCGTACCAAGGTGTATTGATTTTCCTAGTACTAACTGGGTTGTGGAGGTCAGATAAGCAGTCGCTTCATGTAAAATGCAGGAATCCATGAAATCCCTTGACATTTGATACCCACGTCTTAAGAAAGAGCACGACCTTGTAGTCCAAAATACACGGCACGTGGCACAGCTAAGTATAACAAAAGAACTAAGCATACAAAATGAGATTATACTACATTTTCAGCGAGGTACGAGTAATTTTGTTCAGTGATCCTTTTATTCTAATTTTATTTCACGTACTTACCTCTCATAGAAATAATGGGATCTATACAGCGCCGGAAGAAAAGCGAAGTCATTATATTTTGTAAAGAGGGTAACTTCCTCTTTCACAGAATAACATAAATATAACATCACGCCTGTAATGCGCCGGCTAGGCAGAGGTGTACCTAATAGGACACCCACCACGTTTCACCATTATATTAAAGTCCCATGTCTTAGGGGGTGAACGTATTGAAATCCAGACTCCATGGCTGCTACCTTCGGCTGATGATTCCTGAAGAAAAAACCCAATAACACTTTGACGGACTTTGGAATCGAACTCAGGACTTCGTGTTCAGCAGTAGCGCTTCCAACCACTAGCCAACAAACATAAAATTTTTGGTCTGAATAAAACAAATATCTGTCTAGAAAACATTCTTGGCTGCGGCTAGTTTGTTGGAATGTCCGGTAAACGTGGCACTTCTGGACTATGTTTCATAATTAAGACGAATTCATGTCGAAATATATTACCCATAGCATCATTCAAAGAATTTAATTTTGTTCTAAACCACTTTTTTGTTCCAAATCTGCAAACAACACCACTCCGATACACCTATCAAAAACCGACCAGACAATTTCCTCCTTCGAGACACGAAGCCTCACAACATTACTTCCCCTGTATTACCTCATCAAACTGAATGGCTACCTCTCAATTGAGGATAATCAGAACTCACACAAAAAAATATCAAAATGGCGCATCAAATATCAATATAACGTCATATCCGGATTCGATATGGCAGTTTTCAATTTAGAAAATCCGTATACATATACTTTTGTTGTTATGTATTCCACGGATTATGAGGCTGTGTCCACTAGCGATTTGCGTTGACAGATTTTAGAATTGAATAATATTTGATAAGCTTGTATTTTTATTTCAAACTATATACATTTTAGGTTTTGTATTTAGCTGAATAATTGTTGTATATCATCATTCTCTTGCCCTTATCCCAATTCATTTGGGGTCGGCGCAGCATGTCTTCTTCTTCCATACTTCTCTATTACTCGTCATCTCATCAGACACCTCCCTTCTTGCCATATCATTCTCTACACAGTCCATCCATCGTTTCTTTGGTCTTCCTCTACTCATATACCTATCCACATTCATACTCAAAACTTTCCTCACGACATTTTCCTCATTCCTCCGCATCACATGCCCATACCACGACAACCGATTACCCCACAACTTTTCAGTCACCGGCGCCACTTTCAGACTTCCTCTTATATACTCATTTCTTATTTTATTAATTGTAGTATCTACCTAAACAGTAATATGTATAACTTTAGTAAGATGCCATCATCATTCTCCTGTTCTTATCCTCATTTATTTGGGGTTGGCGCAGCATGATTGTTTTCTTTTTCCATACTTCTCTATTACTCGTCATCTCAGCAGTCACCAGTCACCTCCTTTCTAGCCATATCATCCTTCACACAGTCCATCCATTGTTTTTTAGTAAGTTTTTTTGTATCTTTAAAAGTATTAAAACATTGTTGGTGTTTGATATGGAAAGAAAAATTCGAGCACAGCACAGCAGTAACACAGCTGTAATTCCCTACGCAGGGTTTGCGTGTAAAATATTTAAAAAAATATTTAAACATTGTCTCAGAAACAAGTAGTGTGGTTGCTCTCAGATGTCACTAATGTCAATTATATTATCAGTCACCACGCCTAATTCAGTTCTGTCTCTCTGTTTGATATATAAGTGGAAATTATGTTTATTCCAAGTCCTTCGCAATTTTTTTCTGATTAATTTCGTTGCAGGATCCGAGACAGTTGAATATTTTTTTTTGGAACTCGTCGAGGTTGATTGTCTCGGCTCTTTTATGGTGGACTGTTGATTCTATCGGTGGTGGCGACGGGCTTGTCAGTCACCACATAGGGCCAAAAGTTTGGTGTAAAGTGTGATTGATATATCAGCATAATCAAGATTAATACGGGATCAACAGAATTCTATAAGTAAGTTTTGAAGAACATTAGAATTTTCATCTTGATAATCCATACCGTATAATTGCGGATCACGAAACAATACACAATTCCGCAGTCTTTTGACGAAAGCTCTGTAATATTTACTAGAAAAACAGTTTTTTTTAAATTGTTTCTTATTACCTTGATACTAAAATCCTTTTGGCGATATCCTGATTAAGATTATATTTGCTCATTTTATGGTCACAGCATGTCCAAGCTTTACCGATCACGGTCCGTGCACCGAGCATATGGATAGACCAGGGATTACCGATATGAAACTTGACTGAATGAAATCGAAACATGTATTCGATACCCGTTTTGCAGGATTACAAGAGAAGTACGAACAAGTTAACAGAAAAATCCAGAAAATTATATCTAAAGTATTTTTACCGTAGATCTTTTTATGATTGTATACACCGTGACTTTTTAGTCGTCTTACAACGGCAGCCCACTTCAAGTATCCAATGACTACTAAACATTCATAAATAAAGGTATTTATGATATTTTATTTATTTAAAATAAAAATATGTTTCAGTATTATGACGCATGACGTTGTTAAAACAGGGTTGTTGCGAGCGTTTATCTACTCGACTCGAGCGCTGGGTAGGTATGTTCTCCCGCTTGACACGTAAACATCATTATCAGAATGTTTTGATAATTTTATTCTAATGTATAATTTATTTTTCTTTGTACCTATTATGGTAGGTAAAAAATAAAAATTGCGCCTAGAGCTATTTTATATCGGGTACATTGAGTGGACCACCTTTGTAAGACGACTAAAAAGTCACAGTGTAGAATAGAACTCTTGTCCTACTATCTTCATTAAACACGTAAAAAAACTCCCGATATTCAATATAAGTAATTTCGTTAAATAAAGATTACCGAATTGCCACACTTGTGCAGTTAAGTACAACTACTTACCTAACGCTGCTAGTTACCAAGCACAATGATGATTTTTGATCTTCGGTCACACCAGCCCAGTCCAACTGTTTAATTCAAAATTGGGTGTGAGTGTGGAATATTCAGCCTTCATCTTACTGGAGAACCCACCGTGGTTTTTACAGCTTTGCCAATGATATCAGCTGTCAACTATGTATACATCGTGACTTTTTAGTCGTATTACAAAGGTGGTTCACTCAATGTACCCGATATAAAATAGCTCTAGGAGCGATTTTTTTTTGTCTTCCGTAATAGGTGCAAAGAAAAATACTAATAAAAAATTTGAATAA
This sequence comes from Noctua janthe, assembly GCA_910589295.1. Lineage (NCBI taxonomy): Eukaryota > Metazoa > Arthropoda > Insecta > Lepidoptera > Noctuidae > Noctua > Noctua janthe. Next base: position 13,237,508 of record OU342559.1, on the reverse strand, counting down.
CATTATGAAACATCCTGTTAATGATGTTTACGTGTCAAACGGGAGAACATTACCTACCCAGCACTCGAGTCCAGTAGATCATTGCTCGCAACAGGGTGTTTTAACTACGTCATGCGTCATAATACTGCATTATATTTTTATTTTTAAATTATTAAAATCTCATAAATACCTTTTTTTTTTATGAAAGTTTAGTATTCATTGGATACATGAAGTGGGCTGGGGTTGTAAGACGACTAAAAAGTCACGGTGTATAGCCACTGAAAAAGCACATAAATTATTTTATACAAGTTATTGGATGTTTATAAACTTAAAATTGACTCTAAGAACAAAAAAAATGCTAAGCTACGATAATTGCATAAAAATGTATTTGCTTACAGGGTGTGGGACTATGGATCAGCTACAGTAAATACAATAAATAAATCGTTAATTGAAAGCTGCAATCAATGCAATGAACAATTTACTTAACAAACCAATGAAAACATTGATTTAATTATTCATGTGAACTCCAATTTGTATTTCATTACATAATTATTATTTGAAATGTAACAAAATATGAAAATGCGGTAACGGGTAAGTACTGAAATTTTTGCAAATGTAATAAATAAATTTAGTAGGTTCGATTCCCAGGTCGGGCATATTGTTATTGGGTTTTCACTTCAGTAATTTCTCAGTGGCACCCGGAGTGCGGATTTGTGCCCGGTTGATGGCAACAGGCTCGCTCGGGTGCCCTATTTAGATTCACAACTGCCTAACTCTTCAGGGATTACAGGCGTCGAGTGTGTTATGATAAATCTCACAGGCACAGAAACTTGGCCACTCGTGATTTTGCTGATAATTTGCATTTTTGTCAATAAATTAAGGGTTCTTCAAATTAATGGTTCAATAAGTGTCTCTTATGCGTTAAGAACTTGGAAATGAAAAAATTACCTCATTAACTAATCAGTTTTTAAAATCACGCACTTTCACTGAAACAAATAATTTTTCACTCTCAATTTAAAAACACTACAAAATTAAAAGAAGGTTTTTTTCTTTATTGTCTATACGTTTTAATATCGGGTGTTTTCTCCTCTAGCCCTAATCCGTCTGACCGTCTGCATTCGTTCTGGCATACTGAATACAGCATCAAATCATTTTCGACAAACTGACAACGGCTTTCAGATCTTCTAAACAGCATGTCCCGCAAACCGACAGAGCCAGTGAACCGCTGACCATACCTTCAATCAATCAATCCAGCCAGCCAACCGCAGTCAACTCTTGAACATACTGTGTCACTTTCCTTTTAGTAATTCGACGAGATTTATGCAATATTTATTTAATACTTTAAGTTGAAGAGCCGACTATTTTATGAAAAAGTCATTCAATATAATTAAATGAACTTAGCGGGTTGTATTGATGATTTTTATGATTATAAAACTGTAAAACCACATTTTGTTTAACATATAACCTGACACTAACCTGCAAACTGCAAAAATCAAAATCAAAATATTTATTATAATTGTCGAAACAAAGACAACAATGAAATATAGCTACAGTCCCAGTCACAAGGCACAAAAACTGTGAAAGTACTGTAGTTGCCCATTCCCTAACGTAGATCTCTATGGAGAAGAAGAACGGGCAAGAAACTCCATAGACACTCTTTTAAATCAGAATACTTTAACAAAACCTTGGTTACATAATTCATGTTGAGATGTTACATTATGTGAGAACGATGCAGCAAGATGTGTACGTTAAAAGTGTCCATAGTAAAAACAATTCAAAAATAAAATAATTATTTCAAATAAGCCGTCGCAAATAAGAGATGACCAGTCACAACTGACCGTCCGTTTACGAACATGACGCATGTATCAGCACCATTCAACTCAACCATTTTGAAGGGAACTAAATGATCCGATACACGTGCCACCATCAGCGAGACATTTGAGTGAGCATGACATACTCCTAACTGCCAGGGCACATTCAAGTCAAGAAACATAAGAAAATATGTATTTCGATGACTATGGCGCTTCCCACTTAAGCACAAATACAAGTAATGTAGAGTGGCGGATTTAATGGCAATGGCATTCTCTACCGGTCAAGCTTTGGGTGATGCAGAGACAAACTGTGGTAGGTGCAATTGAGAAAATTGTGGACTTAATTTTTATTAATTAATTTGATATTTTTGAGCTGTGGAGACAGAAAATGACAACACCTTATATTTTTTCAGTTTTTCTTTCATGTAAATTGACGTCAAATCCCAGGAGTGGAGGTTCTCGATTCGTCGAAATCTTTTATTTAATGTGCCCTTGGCTTTTTTTGGGATAAATCCACCACACTATTCCCAAACCACTGCAGCTCCTGAAAGCCAGAATCAACAGTGGCGATCAACAGAAAAGCACCGAGATAATGAAGCTTGACGAAGTCCCAGAGAAACAATTTAATTGGCTTGGATGTCGATGAAATTAATCAGAAAAGAATAGCGGAGGAGTAGGAAAAACATAATGGAATAGAATAGATTTTTTTTTATTTCAGACCGGAGTCCATAGGGTTAGTAACAATTTTACTTAACAAACAAAAAATAAATATATGGGAAATAATAATAAAAAACACAAACAACAATAAAAAACACAAAAAAAATAAAAAAAAAATAAAAAAAAAATACACAAAAAAAATAAAAAAAAAACAAAAAAAAAATACACAAAAATAAAAAACAACAATAATAACACAATAAAATAATAATAATTACACAAAAAAAAACAAAAAAAAATAATAAAAATAAATAATTTACACAAATAATAAAAAATAATATAAAATGTGTGTGTGTATGTGTGTGTGTATGTTATTTTTATATATGCATACTTTACACTATCCGCCATATCAGCAGGAGGCAGAACAAAACAAGACCAAACCCTTGTCTGCTGTTTAGCTGAAACACATTTCAAACAAAGAACGATGCACATTTTTGAACCACAGTTATCAACGTGAATACCTGTACCCAGACCCAAGTATTGCTATTAAGATAACAGCAGACTATCCCGCAAACAATACACGTGTAACTAAGTGATTGAGGATACCGGTGCGTGTAGGTAGTGGGTCGCGGGACTGTTCCGGGAACGTAACAGAATCGGAGCGAACGGAAGGGGAGATGCGGTTCCGTATTTAAAATAATTCGCGAGAGGTAGGGGCTTTTAGATAGCACGATTTCTTTTTTGACTATTGAACATGAAATTGAAATGAAATGACATTATATTTTCTGTAAATAGTAATGGAATTATTTTTACATGTCACAGAGCTCAAATAATGTGTGTTTTTTTTTGTCAATAATGTCATGAATTCATGTTTAAGAATGCTCTAGAAGGTAAAAATATACCTACTTATTCCACAAATTAAATTCGAAGTCCTAACTCTGCAATTTTTTACAATAATATAATCTTTTGAAGATGCCGTTCAAGATTATTAAGTAGGTACAGCAAATTTGTTTTACCACTTAACTATAAAACTAACGTCTTAAGACCTAGCAAATATTAATTAACAAATTGGAAATATTACAAACTCGTCGGCAAGCTGTCTATTAATTAAAATAGACACTAACCAAAATGTTGGTAAAAGTTACTTATTCATTTATCAGTTTTATTTTATCGTCAATATCAGGGTCATGGTTTCATTGACCTCTTTAGTCTATGATACTATTGGTACTAGCTATAGCTTACCATACGGTGTCTTCGAAAAAACTAAGTTTATTCATGTGACTGACATAAATATTGCCCTCACTTACCTACACGCACCACTTTTTTGCAGCTGACCACTTTTTTGACTTGAAAGTAATCCCAAAAATCATCCCATAAGGTTTCGGCGTGGTATGAAATTGTTTTTTTTTTTAATAAGGTTTTTTTTTCAATTTTGATATAATTTGCAGCCGGTATTAACTTTTTCATACTAACGTCACCTCCCGTGGTTAATGTCGAATCGTATCGGATCATTTAAACAATCCCCAATTACACGGTGTATTATTTTCATAAACACTGATATGGTACGAAATTTTCCTTTTTACGCTGGCTTAAAATTATTAAGCTTTCCGCAATTAACTTTCAACAAAACTGTATTCATAAAACATTTTAGAACAAAGTTTACCGATAAGGGGATTGTCCCGTAACATGAAAACATTCAAACGATGTAAGTATCCTGGTTTCTTGGGACAAAAAATAACTAAAAGTGATCTCAATTAATCCAAAAATCTAATAAAATATTGCGTAAACAAGAACCAACGCAAATTAAATGCAATACTATAATTTCTGCCTACTCTTAAGGGAGACAGCCTTGTTTAACATATCTAGAGACAGACATAAGTCCTTTAATATAAAAAAACCGGTTAAGTGCGAGTCGGACTCGCGCATGAAGGGTTCCGTACCTTCGTAGTAGGCGAGCTTCCTTTTATTTTTTGTTGTTATAGCTTTCTTATGGGTTTTCCTGTAATCTATAGGCAAAAACTATGTATTGTATTTTTTTTTAAATTGTCGGTCCCGTAGTTTCGGAGTTAAAGGGGAGAATGGTCAATTTTCGCCTATTTTCTTAAATAACTTTAAAACCTTTTATCTCAAAATTATAAAAAAATATATATATTTGAGATGCGCACAATGAGCCTTTTTATTTGATATGTAACACGATAGTGTTTGCAAAACTTTTTTTTTCATTTTCTAATTTACCCCCCAAAAGTGGCCCCCATGTTTAAAATTCATTAACACACATCCGTCTTTGGATCACCAACTTACATATCGCACATCCTCTAAAAAACTGTCATAACTCAAAAATAGCAGTTTTGAGATAGACGCATTTAAAGGTTTTTGTGTTCTTAACGATGCTTTGCGCCAAAAACTTTCGCTTGTGCCATTTGGCGACTTATTTTGGTATACTTATGGCGGTTTTTTTTTTAATTGTCGAGCAAGGAATTGAAGTCGAGTAGGGTATTATCTAAAAAATCTACATATTTTGTGTTATGTACAATATTTCAACTCAATCAGTCTAGTAGATTGGGAGTAAATTGGCTGTGACAGACGGACAGACAGACAGACCCGCGAGTGATCCTATAAGGGTTCCGTTTTTTCCTTTTGAGGTACGGAGCCCTAAAAACCAAAAGGGAACTGCCCTTTTATTGTTATTTTGCAGCACCTTTATTTTCGTTGACATAAGGTTTATATTCGAGATAAAATAACTGTACTTCACTTTTTCAAATAGCAGTAAGAATGTCTAATGATAATTCAGTCTATACGTTACCGTTATCTCAATAAATGCAGTTCCTCTTTTACTGACTGTCCTCCTCTGATTTACAGCATCCTTGAGACATAGATGGATTTATGTGTCGTAAGAAAATTGTGGCACACTAATTGAATGAGAATTTGAGAGAATTTTGTATGAAGTGTCTATGTGGAGTATATTTTCCTTAGGTTAATCATTACAAGACTTAATAAATGCCACAGACGCTGCGATCAATGTGGCCACAACTGGACCCAAGTTTAATAAGTCGTATCATCGAAACGAAAGAAGAAGATGAAGAATCTGCTGAGCATAATTAAAACCTTTAATTTGTTTCTGTCTAGGGTTACTGTACAGGTTATTTTTAAGGTGGGTATAAATCACACACTTCTATCAATCTGTTAGTTGACAATATTAGGTATGCCTAATAAATAATACAGAGCGCCCATCACCCCTATTTTTTTGTCCCACTGCTGGGCAAAGTCCTCCCCCTTTCTCTTTTCCGTCCAAACCCACCTAACCCTATAAGTGACAATATTCATTTATGAGCCAAACTTTCTGATTATCTTTTCTGATATCATGAGCTTCCTCAAATTGAACGTTATGACAGAAAATATATGTTAAACACGCAAGATTCTAGATCAGTCAACCAGCTAGATCTATGAACAAAACAGTTAAATAAAGCAAAAGTCTCATCCGAACACAAAATTTAATTAAACAACTTACTTTAACACAACAATACCGAGACACAGAATTATACCGAAAACAACGGCACAGTTGTATTCACAGACAAAAACAAATGAACGAACTAAATACGAACGAACAGGAACATTTCTCCAAAAAGCGCTTTATAATTTTAATTAAAGAATGCTACAGCGATGCAGCGCAGCTTTTGCATGTAAGCTACACCGAGTACCGAGCTAGCGGTTGCACCGAACTTTTGTAATGGGTAACAATACGCGAATTTATACGTATGGACTGGTTTTTGCGTGTCTGTTTTATCATGGTTTTTGACGTTCTTATGTGCTTGCATTATGAATTTATGGCACAGTATGTGGTAGTAGGATATTGTGGATACTTAATGGGTCAGAAAAAGAGGGGTTTTATACTTTGACCTAATTATCCATTTACATGTGCTATTTATATTTATAATAGGGCAAAAGGCAACTGCTGGGATGATTGTGGAGAATGTAATTGTGTCCCGGCACCTCAGCCAGAAGTGACGAGGAGGAACATCGTGTGGTTTTAGTCAGTAGGAGTCCGACAGTCCCCTCCACCAGCCCCACGTCGGAGGACATCTATAGAGAATTGCCACTGTTGGACAAAGCCGTATCCCAAATAGTGACCCAACCTCATGTTCAAGGTTGTCTGTCTATTTAGCTGGAGAGCTTCCAACACTGTGCTTGCCAATACGCGGTCTCCAGTGCAGGACTTGTTTACTACATCGTCCGTTCGTCCTTCGACAGACATCATCATCATCATAGCCTGGAATCACCCACTGCTGGGTAGAGCCCTCCTCTTTCTTCTGCCAGCATTCCTGGTTCTGGGCGTCCCTCATCTTTAGGTGTTTTCCGCGATTTTCAACCCAACAAGCTTTAGCTTTTAGGCACTGTTTTCTTTGACCACACCTTGGTCAGTTTAATAACAGTTTAGCTTGCTTAACCTGTAAGCTATGTCGTTCCAGTTCTTTTCCGGTAAACTTAATTTTTTTAGGCTATTTGAGACCAGTCTTTGCATCAAATCGTCAACATCTTCAACACCTTTCCTCCTTTTGTCCCATGTTACTTGGGGTCGGCGCAACACGTCTTTTTGATCCATTCTCCCATGTCATTCTTTACTTCAAATATCATCATCTGCCTAGATTTTGCCCAACTATGTTGGAGTCGGCATCCAGTCCTACCGGATGCATCTGTATACCAGTATTTTACATGAAGCGACCTCCTATCTGACCTCCACAACCCAGTTATTTCCGGGTAATACGATACCCCTTGGTAAGAGTGTAAGATACTTTCTGGTCACTGACTACCTCTGTCGACTGTCAAAAAGCTGCCAAGACCAGCGGTTTAACGTACTTTCCGAGGCACGAAGGAAACTTGGTACTTATTAAGTGGTCACCCATCCACAGGATAACCTAGGCAAGCGCGGCTTAACCTGAAGATTGATCCAAAGCGGCTGTTATTATTTAGCCGCGAGCTAACGCTACTTTTCTTACAAATTCCGTTATTTGGGGTGTTATTGCAGCTGCCGTGGTGTTTTTAAATTTTTTACTTTACATCAAATATATTCGACAAAATCGTAGTAAGAACGGTTAGTGATTAAGGAAAAACCCATTTCCTAAAGAACTCCACGATCAAAGTAATACACACAGTGGATTTCCTAGGCCGCCTCTGACATTGATAAAGTAAGAAATAGTCGCACCGCAATACTTACGGGACAAAATTAAAGAAAATGCCCAATATGGAGACGAATGGGAGCGATCCGTCTTAGACCTTAGTTCTAGGGAACTAATAAAAGGACTGTGAAGTTACATAAGTGTCGTACTGGTTCTTTTAATGAATTAGAGTATTTGGGGAAGGATATTTTGTGGGAGATAGTATTAGTACAGTTTTCATAAATACCTTTAGCTGTATCTAACTTTTTTTTAAATAGCATATATTTTGGCATGGCATTATTAATCCCATAACTTTCCACTGCTGGGACACAGGCACGCACGCACACATACAGACCTTTCGATATAAATTCTTAAAAGTAATGTTGGAAACGGCATCAAAATCCGTTTTGTAATTTAGAAGATAGCTGCGGTCATACAGAGAGGCACAAAAATCAACATTGTTATACAACTGATATAAAATTTTGAGAATTCGGAACAAAAAAGGAGATAGCAATAGAAAAGGCACAACTTATCAAAATCAAAACCTACAATTTGGCACAATTTCATTGTAGTTTTTCATTTGTCGCTGCAGTGGAGTGCAAATTAAAGAAACGCCCGATGTAGAGACGAATGGGAGCAATCCATCTAGCCTCGCTGTTTCCACGGCAAGAACTAATGAAAAACCTAGCAAAGTTTCATAAGTGTGAAGAATAAAAACGGGCTCTGTACAAAATGTTTGCAAAACTTTTCAACGTGCCAACGTGACAGGGAAAGATTACTCACTTATACAATATCTATGAACGTAATAGTTTCTATTAAAACAACGAAAGGAAGGCAATTTTTGGTCAGTGAATAGTTTTTTTTTTCTATTTTTCAAAAAGAGTGCCTACCATGTCAATACTGAGGTCCAACCATTTATTTTTAATATTTTATACTATTTTATTTATTTGTGTAGATTATTGCACGAAACTTCTTATAAAAAAAGATACATTCGGTGCAAATAAATTAGGACAGTCCAATAGCCTACAAATAGTCGCGAATCGGAAATCAAGCTCCGTCTCTTGCGATGGAACACGGACACTCCAAAGCCATTTAGGTCATCAAAACAAAAACATTTGCTTACGAGAACAGCTGACACGAATCCCCTTTACGCTAACATTCTATTCAAAATATAAAAGGAGGCCGATGGCAAAGAAAAAAGATAGAAGCGTCTAGGCTGTCATTTGTACATCTTTGATAGTAGTTACAGGTCTTCAGAATCCTGAAAATCTGCTCAGACAGGCTGTGGCTCCATGTAAAATCATCATCATCATCATTTCAGCCGAAAGACGTCCACTGCTGGACATAGGCCTCCCTGAAGTGTCGCCAGATTGACCAGTCCCGTGCGACTCGTATCCAGCGGATCCCTGCAAAATACTTGTATAAAACGTGTACTTGTATAAAATACTTGTATTCAACTACATCAGGTTAGACTGGAAGCCATAGTTACTCTTACTCGTAGTGCCTACAGTTTGACGATAGTAGGTTCGGGTAACGCAATCAGGATTGTAAAGCTCTGGTGAAACTACAGCAAATCTCGCGTAAGATTCAGTATGAAACTGACGAGGTGTTCAAAGTGGTGTGACTTTCAAATATTATTATTTTTTCACCTCTGCATGGCCAGATCTTAACATCCAGTAGGCGCAGATACCTGGTAGATGCACCTCTTGATCATCGGCAATATCCACCAGCAAACCGCGCTTTCGAAGTCAAACTGGATTTGTCACCGGTGTAACCATAGAGAAATAACCGCTCATATTGTTCCAAAAGAGACGCTGTCAAAGTCAAATCCTTATGATCAGGTCAGATTTGCGGATAACTGTACTTTTATTGTGTTTTACTCAGATTTTGCAATACATTGACTTTTATCCCCGTTGTCGTAAGGGTTATGCCAGACGAAAATAACTGTAAACGGACTGTAAATGAAATACTGTTTTAATCTTTCACGGTTTACAACTAAACTTATAATGTCACTACTGCCGCTTCTGTCACTGCTACTGTCAATATCGGGAGCTCAAAATAATGAACAAGCACGGAAGATGTCCCGTAAGTGACAGTATAAGTTTGTACTGTAAGTTTCGATTCTATACAATTTTATTACTCTGTGCCGATCGCAATAAATAAGGGTGTATATCAAACCAGATCTCAGGAGCATCGTTAAAGCTATGCCGTAATCACGTTAGCTCGTAAACCGCTTTACCGGCCCACCGCAAACAAATTAAACGTTTTTACTGCTAATAAATGGGTACGATAAACGTTATAACTAAAATAGAAAGCGTGTCAATACACATTGTAATAGGAAATGTTCCGGATTCCAGATGGCGAAGTGTGGACTACAGGTGTTCACAGATTTGCTTGATTTTTTATGATCTTTATTGTGATGTGTCTAGGCGATTAATAAGATGTCAGATTCTTAGAGATATGCTCGAAAAACACATCACTTTTTGATCTATTCTTCTTTCGTTATCGTGTGGTTCGTGCATGAAACCTGGTGTCAGAGTTTTTATGCCCATGGGCCTCTGACTTGGCTTTACATGCCGTCGAGAAATATCTCTCAGGCATGGTTTCCTCACGATGTTTTCCTTCATCGAAATAAGTCATAATTATACAATACGCAGATGAATCCAAAAAATCAGAGGCGTCTTGGGTTCGAATTTGGCAGTCCGACGGTCACACCACTCGTCACGTCGTTTTTTATATCTATTCGTTCTATGATTTTACATATTTATCTATTGATCAACAAAAAATTCAATTTTGATTATTTGTTGTTAACACGTTTACTCGACTTTGTTTTGGGCCTAGACTAACGACAAATAAGCTTTCAAAGCGTTTAACATTTCTACAAAGATATTCGGTAGCTTGCATAATCAGCTTATGATATTCCTACTGCGGGGACATAGGACTCCTCTCAATGAGAGGGAATGGGCCATAATCGACTACGCGAGCCCAGTGCGGGTTGGTAGCGTAAATCATTTAATTTTCAATGAATTTTTACTTTTCCATCATCGTTCTTTCATTTTTTTAATACGTTTTTCCACACTTGAAATTTCTCCTGTATCGTCGTCTGTATTTTGTTACAAACATTTAATTTCACAAACACAAATAGGTTTCACGTAAATGCTATTGTTTATTCTATGGCCATAATTTTTTTGCAATCCCTATTATAATACTGGCCAGTACAGTCACTAATTCTGAAGACACTAGTCTGGCTGGTTAAACAAATGAGCATCTAAAATTCAATTTTATTAAATCGAACGCTAATGCTCAATTTCACCGTGAGTGGCTTCAAATAAGGCGTCACTCGTTTTCTAAACCAATTTATATTCTTAGTTAAACACCAAATTAATCTCTATTTTGATGGTTTAAGTGTTTGTTCAAGATAACTTTGAAACTGGTAGAATTACTACCAAAGTCGTCCTGTTTCGGATCATAACATAATATTACGCGTGATCGTGATCCCAACCGGGTTAGGTATCTGCCTAACCTTATGGCGATTATGTGTACCTAATAGTATCTACACCCATATTTTACCAGTTATGTGCCATGGCAAAAGGGGCTAGCCAGTTGCCATCAACCAGCCACAATACAAACTACGTGGCTACTGCCGAGAAATTCCTGATGATAAAACCTAATAAATAACACTTTGGCGGAACTTGGAATCGAACCCAGGACCTACGTGCTCAGCAGTCGCGCTTGCGATCACTAGAGCAACGAGACAGTTTTTCATATCAGTTTCATTATTTACAGCATAAACAGCTGGCAATCTGCTAATTGACGTTGCAATGTCATTATGTTAATTCTACTCGAACATTCAGTTTCTGCGAACTGTAATGAAGGTATCATCCAAATTTTATGTTTATTTAATTATGGATGTCGATATTTTTTTTAATCTGTTAATGGAGTCGAAATAATTAATTCCTGTGGGAATTTTGGGATTCGTGAGACTATGTGAGAATGTATTTAAATGCATTTTAATGTCAATCAATTTAATGTGATGTTCATCAGAATGGTCAGTCGGTAGTACACACGGCGACACATCAACCTATACATTTCCAGTACAACATGGCCTCGATTTGTAAAGATTTTCCGTACAATAAGAGATCCGCATGATTCGCTGGATTTGTTTAGCTTGACTGGACGTCATGCGTACTCGCAACCGGCGTGCATGCATGCATGGCTGTGGACGAAGCAAAAGAAGTATACAAGATGACATGGCCTCGATTTGTAAAGATTTTCCGTACAATAAGAGATCCGCATGATTCGCTGGATTTGTTTAGCTTGACTGGACGTCATGCGTACTCGCAACCGGCGTGCATGCATGCATGGCTGTGGACGAAGCAAAAGAAGTATACAAGATGTAAACAGACCCTTCACGAAGACGTCAACCAAGCATTATGTACAGCAAATTAAGTAACTCTACGCAAAAATTATTACTGGGAAAAAACTTTTTTCTAAGGATGACAAAACCACGTTCTACGGCAGCACTCATAGTAACAAAACTCTGCTGATGGATGCACTGAATAGTACAGAGATTGTGGAGGTATTTAAAATGAACTTATAATATTAAAAACTCGTATTTAAAAGAAGCCTATGGAAAAGTGGGAACTCTGACCCCCTAATATATCCGTAACTAGAAGGTTCACAGGTATGGTCTAGAACAAAAAAATATGGCAATGACCGGGAGAACAGTACCTTTCAGCTTCGTTAAGGCTATTTTTACACGCATTACTTTCTGCTTACCCTATGGGAAAAAGACGTAGGTTTTTGTAATATTAATTTGAAATCAGAATTAAATCGTATCTCTTGACTTATATTTATTTTATTTATCTTATACAACATTGTTATGCGCGTCCAAATCATCTCGCCACCGTTTTCTGGGCCGGCCTCGGCGGCGCTGTCCATCTTCAGGCTGGTTCGAAGTGGCGCAGGAGAAGAGTACCTGGAAGGATATGGCGGAGGCCTTTGCCCAGCAGTGGGAAATACCAGGCAAATAAAAAAAATACAACATTATTTTTAGTTCATGCGAAACCTGAATATAGTTTGTTCAGAATAAGTAACTGAATCGATTCCAATCATTTTTAAACCATGTTATAATTTCTCGCAAAAATATTAAAAAAAAGTTACAAGTTGGACACCGAGTGACCTAAGCATAAGCCTAACATAATCAGCCTATTAATGTTCCCACTGCTGGGACGCAGGCCTCCTCTCTATGAGAGGGAATGGGCTATAATCCACCACGCGGGCCCAGTGCGGGTTGGTAGATGTCACATGTCTTCGAATTTTTGGTTCTAGGACATGCTGGTTTCCTCACGATGTTTTTCTTCACCGTTTTGAGAGCTGTGGTGATGAAATAACTTACACACAATAATGCGCCTGGCTGGGTTCGAACCCACGACTAACTGCTCGTAAGTCGGGGTCTCCTCCACCACTGGGCCACCGCTGCTCTCTATTTAGGTACCTACTGCCAAATTATTATTATTATCGATGAGCTCAAGACGACGCGGGAGGAGCGCGCGCGGGCGCGCTGCGTGGTGACCACGTTTTTGTGCGGACAACGAGGTAACAGAACAAGCTTATAACTTTGTGATTTTTCATGATACAGTTTTAAAATTTTGTACATAGATTCTTTACATAAAAATACTAGACACGTGTTTCAGGTTTCGCATATACTATAAAACTAATTGGCTGATATTGTTTTTGTTGTGTTCGTTTGTTTAAAATAAATTAGAGAGTAGATTTATTTTTGCTAACCTCACAGCTAATTTTTTACCCGACTGAGGAGGATAGTGTTTGCATTAGTAAATTGGACCTCTTGCGAAGCCGGGACTGGTAGTAGAGTAGGTAATAATATTAATGTTCAGTACATCTCATGATTAATCTTCCTTCCTTCTGTCCTGTGTATTCCAAGCTGCATACACAACGCAGCCGTTGACAAATAAACCGTACCTACATGAACAGACAATACAAGACGCGTACAGAAACCACAGCAAATTAGCCATAGACATAAGTAAACTCTACAGTATTTGTCCACTAACAACACCGTGGACAATGTGCCATATTTGTCCACACGGCTGATGCAAACACAATGTCCACCAGCGCACAGCGGGACAAACTCAGCAAAGGAACATTTTTCTCGAAAAACTTGCGTAAAAATTACATTATCGCACACCGGAGCGAGCCTCGACCTAAATTTTGTATAATAATTGTATGAATATAATGTGTTTATGTATCCTTGGATACTATGGTGAACAGTAAAACTCTAACTTAAATTGAGTTGCTCTGAAAAGAGAACATTTTATTTAGTGACAAAAACTAGTTTTAACACTAATACATTCTTTAACCTTAATTAATAACAAACTCACCTGAAAAGAGAAACAACATTTAAAGCCATTTGTTTTACCAGTTCTTAATCAGTATTATTTAAATATTCATATTTCAATCTAATTTTCATAACCTAATTCGCATGCGGTATTCAATACGTCAATCTGACAGACAGCTCAGAAACGACCAAGTTCACTCACAGATAACTTATACATCAAAGTTATTACGCGGCAAATTCAAACATACTTAAATGAAGTGTCAAGCAGTTTGTTTACATGAACAATATTAAAATGTAGCCATTCGTGCTTCAGTTACAATATGTAAAATTTATAAGCTTCTGGATTGTGGTGTATTTCATAGCAAATATACTGGGTAGTGATTTTCCACGCCATACTAAAAAAGTTTCGCCATCAATCATATCCGATTCGAGCAAATTAAATTATTACAATAGTGACAGATTATTGCGACGCCTGAGTACATCATTATTTGTGTCGAAAGTAGTTATGTTCAGAACTAGACAATTTCAGTGTTCCTTGTTCGTAAAATATCTAAATAAAAATATATCAAAATTTACCAATATATAAATAATCTACTTAAATTAATACATTATTAAACAGCCAATGTATTAGCTGTTTTTTGAATAATTCATTATTCAATAAGAGCTCTCTCGATTTTTTTTAGGTATTTTGTTGTAGACTTTGACAGACAACGAGAAAAGAACTACACAGACTCAAACCTGTTTTAGATCTGTACAGTCTGAGCTTGCTTTATAAAAAAGAAAGTTCAAACAAACATAAAACATACTCAAAACATTTAAGAGAAGACACCAACATTACAACCATACCCGAAAAGTCACACATGAAAAATTATCTAGGCGTACAGAATACTTAACTTAATACGCCACACATTCATCAACAAATGAATTAAATTCTGGGAACGAGGAATTTATCTTGCCACTTAGAACTGGATAAAATTGTCAAGCAAAATTGGTCCTTATATTATATTACAATATCGTTCTGTATGCTTGTACTGATTTTGATTTATGTTCGGGAGTTCAAGGAGATTTTTCTGGGAGAAATATTGTTAAGAACGGTTTATGCGACTTCAATGGTATTATGAACTCATTAAGCAAATTGAAGAATATTTTGTTGGCTTTATTTTTCGTTGAAAAGTTCTCAATTCCATATATTTTTTTTGGTTTTTTCCATACACGAGAAATCGCCAACATTTGAATGTTATTTTTTTTTTTAAACAGTCTGATTTGCGGTTTACTTTTTTAAGAAAAAAACATTTAATAACACTAAGCGGTTATTCTATGGCTGCATCAAACCTGCCATGTAAAAGATAATAGTAAAATAGTAGTCTGGTAATATAGTGATGTTCGTTCTCAACAAGATCTACGTTATCAACTTAGGCTGTATTTCTTATAATCACAATAATTAATTTATGGATGACAGTTAGTTTGTTCGAGTGTTCAGACACTATTGAACAATACTTATACTGTTAGCCTGCGTCATCCCACTGCTGGACAAAGGCCTCTCCTCATGACTTCCAGTGCCTACAATCCAGGGCTAATGTGGGCACTGTTCGTTTGTTATGTCCAGCTCGGCCCGTCATCTTTTACGAGTACTGCCGCGACGCCTTCTTGCTGTGTCAGGGCTCCAGAAAGAGGTTATTTTGGCCTACAGCTCATTGGGCATGCAGCAGACGTGGCTAGTTCAGTTCCACTTCAGCTTAGCGTCTTTTTGAGCAACGTCAGTAATTTGTGTTTTGGAGCGGAGTGTGGTGTATTGAAGAAATTGAATTTAATTCATAAACCACAAGTTTCATCTAACCTTTTACAATGTGACACGGTTTCAACGGGCTTGTCCTAGAACCAAAAATTCTAAGCCATGTTGGGTTTTTTTTTTTTTTCATTTGTCAAGGTCTTTATTAGTCCATGTGGTTTACAATACAGTTTACAAACGATCTTATTCTATTTGTATACAAATCACGATTTATGTCGTTACACAGGCAGCCATCGCCTTTACAAACATTAAAACATGTTGTTACTTAGTATTATTTTACAATGATTTAACTTGTTACTAAATTTAAATGTTGGGATTGTGACATCTAAAGCTACAAACCACACTGAACCCGTGTGCTGGATAGAAGCATCTTTTATACAACGATCTCTTGACTTGTGTCCCAGCAGTGGGAACACTATAGGCTGATTATGCAACGATTTTAAAAGTCGATTAATAAGAAAACATTCCATTCAATTAAAAAACCGACAAAATACGAACTCGACCTTTGTGCCTATTGGCCTAGTTTTGTTCAGTCTCCTGATAGAGGAAGTGGAAATTATGGTTTTTCCTACTCCTCCGCTATTCAAGACAGTTAAATTGTTTCTCTGGGACTTCATCGAGCTTCATTGTCTCGGCGGTTTTCTGGTGGTCGTCAGTTTTGATTCTGGGTTTCAGGAGTTGTAGTTGTTTGGGAACAATATGGCGGGCATGCTGTCATAAAAAAAAAAATACTGAACAGAATTCGCTTCGAAGAACACCACATTTTTGAAATTCACGCAAGGTCCGGGGAATAACCTGGTCCATTCTAAATTGGTACATTTTTAAAGCCGGCTGCATGTGACATGGTAATAATTTAGCGAATTCTGTACAGGACCGAGTTAATACCATTCGACATGGGTACTGGATGGTACCGGCCATCACTTATTCAAAAGGATTCCAGTAATCTCTATTCAGTATTTATGTACTTTTATTCACAAAAAACTAACAATGCGGATTTGGGTGAAAAAATAATCGATGAAAAATATTACTAACACTGTTGAGATTACAATGAATGACTTGTTAAAATAACATAGCCTGGTGAGTATATCCACGACATGACCTATGTCTCGGTCAGTCCATCCAATAAAACCGGCCAAGTGCGAGTTGGACCTTTTTTATTTTTTATTGATATGGCGGTAACAGAAATCCACATTCAGTGAAAATTTCAACTGTCTACCTGATCATGAAATACAGCCCACTGATAGACAGACAGACGGACGGACAGCGGATGCTTAGTAATAGGGCCTCGTTGGTGACCCTTTTTTTTTCGGATGGGAAGTCATCAAATATCCCACTCTGGGCGGAGCGGAAGGGAGTGTCAGACTTGTACTGACTAAAACCTGTTCCTTCTTTGTCCTTTGTGTTCCAGGGCCACGGTATCTCTTTCGAACAGTCCCGCAGCCCTGGCAGGCATCGGCCCATGCGGACCCCTACATTGTTGCTGACATCTCCTTGAGGCGCGCGTGTAATACGAACGCGCCGTCGACACGGCCTGTCGTCATAAGACGGCCGGATGGCGAACTAGCCCATAACTCGCCGTCCACTGGACCGCGCCTACTGTGGCCGGGAGCCAACACGTGACCCCCGACACCCAGGGCGTCTCCCGCGGCGGCTAGGACGTGAGGTTCTTTCCCTCTCACGTCCCGCCACCTCCTTCACTAGCATGACTGCTTCGCAGAAGGAGATGACGGCGGTTGGTTACCCTTCGGGTACGGACACCCTAAAAAAAAAAATATGAAGAAAAAAAATACTGACGAAAAAGTTTCAATACTGGTGTAGAATTATGTACTGTTTTTTTAAGTATCAGTTTGCGCGACGATATATCTTAAGGTGCTCTCTCACGGGGAGTATTCGCATGTAATGTAACAATCCAAGATTCGATTTCGTACAGAAACAAGAGAATCTGAACTATTATATTACAGGTGAATGCTTCCGGTGAGGCAGCGCCTTTACAACCTGTAAAAGCTACTGCAAATAGCACATATATTAAAAAAATTGACATTGATATTTCTATTTTCTTTTTTAGTAAGTAACATAGTAAGCTAAACTACTACTACTAACAGCTAGAAGGGGTCGCAGTAGACCGAAGAGAAGATGGCGGGATGTCTTGGATGGCTTCCTCGCGAATTGGCGAGAAGAAGCACACCATCGTGGGAAGTGGAAGGAATGGGGGGAGGCCTTGGCTCAGGAGTGGGACAACACGGGCTAATTAAAAAAAAAACAAAACATAGTAAGCTCTACTGTAACTCGTGTATACATTGATACACCGGAAATTTTGAGAAATATGGGCACAGTCAATATTTGCTTCAACCTAAAAGTTACCCGGCGAAGTAACTCGAAAAGTGCCCCAATTGCGTAACGCACTTGTTATCATAATCCGAAGAAAATTCATAATCCACTGCTTCATATTATTTGAAATGATCGTGTACTGTACTTGACAGCCTAAATAATGCAATGAATAAATAGTGATGAACTAACTTTTGCCAGAGAACTTTTGTCGAGGTCGGAAATAATCTCGCGAGAACTACGGGGAAAAAGCATTTTATATCCTAAACCAGATTATGGTCTACCTGTGTGCAAAAATTGAAAGCTGTTTAACGTGGAAAGGTAAATCATAAATTATATTTATTTCTGTAAATTGTTTTACATGTCAACATGTTATGTTTTAAAACTAGATGGGGCCGGTGTTTCGTACCTGATTACTCTGAGAAGAAACATCCGAAACAAACTCAGAGGTCACCGTCTCTTTTAAAGTCCAGACATTGCTCAAATCATATGAGGACCATGTAGAATAATGTCTGAGATGGTCTTTTGAAGAAATAACCACACAGATTTGAGTGTACCTGTCCAGACAGTGCAAGCATTTGTCAGTGATCGTGTAGCTCGACTCATAATCCAAGGAGCTCAACGACACGACGAACAATACCAAAGAAAGGACATTTGGGTAGGCCGCATATAGTACTCAAACTGCCAGACAATCGTGAAACTAACTAAACTAAAAAATAATAATAATAGTATGACGAAGTCCTCATATTCACAGTAATAAACAAAATAATTATAAAACAAATAGACAGAGATAGTTTCGCATTGCCAATATTAATTTAAAAAAATCACATGTCACTATGTTCGTACACGCTAATCTCCGAAACCACCTAACAAATTTTGTGAATGTGTATGGCTGGTTCTAGCTTGAAAGACAGTAGGTTTGAACACGATAGGTGGCACTGTTAGTAAATTGCACTCGTGCGAAGCCGGGGGGCGTCGCTGGTGACGGAACGGTTGACGCAGTGGCTGAGCGATTGGCTGCTGCGCTGCGTGTCGCGGGTTCGATCCCCGCACGAAACAAATATTTGTATGATCTACAGGTAGTTGTTCCGGGTCTGGCTGTTTATGTATGTGAGTTTAAATGTTTGTAAACGCACCCACGAGACAGGATAAATTCCATGTCATTCAAAAAAAATAATATATATTATAAAGAACAACGACAACATCCATTTATTTTCAGGCTAGTTTGGCCCGTAGATATGTACCTTACAGACTATATACCGACCGATTTAATGAGTCCTCCACCTTGCCCCATCAAAGGCACATTAAGCGTCCACAAACTACTAACAATATCCCACAGGTTATTTGCTTTAAAATAACCATAATCCACGTAGGTATTACGATACTAATTAAACCAATAGGTGATCAAACTTCAGAATATTCCATTTAAATTGTTACCTTCGCAGCGACTCATTAAAGCGGTCGGTCTATGAAATACATGTGGTAAAATACTAATTGTGTAAACGGGAAAGTAACTCTATACTATATTATAGAGAATGTTACGGTATTAGGCCGCAATTCAGTGCTGTTTACCGTTAGACCAAAACATCATCTGCCTAGCCGTTTCTCAACTATATTGGGGTCGGCTTCCAGTCTAACCGGATGCAGCTGAATACCAGTATTTTACATGGAGAAACTGCCTACCTGACCTCCGCAACCCAGTTAGTACTGGATAATACGATACCCCTTGGTAAGGCTGGTTGTCAGACTTTTTGGGCAACTGACTGCCTAACGACTGTCAAAGATCTACAAACCGGGGCCGGGACCAA
This sequence comes from Noctua janthe, assembly GCA_910589295.1. Classification (NCBI taxonomy): domain Eukaryota; kingdom Metazoa; phylum Arthropoda; class Insecta; order Lepidoptera; family Noctuidae; genus Noctua; species Noctua janthe. The sequence goes on along the minus strand of OU342559.1, from coordinate 13,217,631 downwards.
CGGCTTAACGTGCTTTCCGAAGCGCGGAGGAAACTCGGTATGAAATCAGCGGTCACCCATCCACAGACTAACCTAGGCAAGCACGGCTTAACCTAAAGATCAACCCAAGCGGCTGTTATTATCAGCCACGAGCTCCTCTACCGTTAGACCAAACATGTATCTATTATGTATAACGTTAACTTTTTGTGAATCACCGACTCGGTTGCGTTTGATAAATAAAATCGCGAATATACGGCATAAATACGATTTTCCGCTGAATAGAAATACGTTATGAATGTGAGTTTTATTTATGTTCTGATTTTGTTGGTAGGTACACTGTTATAAATACATTTAGGTACCTAAAGTTGAACTATAGATTAGAGATTATTTATTTGCATAAGATATAGTACATAATGGTCTTACAAATAAAAAGGTTTCACATATCTCGCTTACTTCCTTCAGCATGTAAACTTAAAATTAAATAAAAAAATATCTACCTAACACAATGTACTCGTAGTTTAAGTACCTTATTACAACTTTAACAAAACCATTAAGAAACATAAAACATTATCTTTGACATTAATTTTCTGAGAATTTAAAACTTCATCAACACACGATCGAGTACGATTGTGTGTAGGATAAAGTAATAATATTAGAAAGAATAATTATGTTGACATTACATTAATAAAGTCAGAAGATATTTCGCAATTAATAATAAATGTGAATTCATAGGTACACACGGCGACACATCAAGCCATACCATTTCCAGTATAACATGACTTCGCCTTGTATCGATTTCCAGGACAATGAGAGATCTGCTTATACTGGTTATGTATAGGTTGATTGGTTGTCGTGCGTACAGAATCAAGAAACCAAACGTTGGGTAGTAGTCCAGCCGACACGATACCCTTTTGGGTGGAGGATCCTCTTTTTTAGTTGCAAGATGAGAAACTTGACACCCTGTTCTTCATTCTTCTAGACTTTAACCACTTTTGATTTAAGATCATTATTAAGAAAACCTGAAGATGCGCCAGACCATCAGATCAACGGTTTTCTACGTATTGACTTGAACATCTTACAATGTGAAATCGGTAGTACTTAGGTACTTAAATCGTTTGTAAATAAAAAGGTCTAAAATATAACAGAGAGGCTAGAGGGAGTCTATTTAAATCGCAAGTCATTAGGATTCTTTTGGGTTAGTTAGTTCCATCGTCGACCTCAATTCTGTCTTCGGGACAAGATTGAGGTCAGAAGTAGGCCCATTTAATATTATAAAAAACTGTGATTGGGATCACAGTTTTTCTGAGACACAGATTACAGTGTTTGAGGCCGTAGGTACAGTAAATGATATAATAACTTTTTGCTTTCACCAACACCAACCAATAGGTTTTTGCAAGCAGAATACGATGCTGTTCGCTTTGTTCCGTCTATCGCATGTATTTTTAAATGTCTTTGGTTGAATCATGAACCCTCATATCAAGAATGTCATAAATATAAAAGTGACTTTTAGTTATCCAACATTGTGTTTTTACACACAACTGTGGCAATGTGCCAGTTTTATTTACAAAAATATGTAACATTTACAAATATCAGATTGCTTTTTTTTATATTTCGTTCAAAATACTATTAAATTCTGAAATGGCACGCGCTTTATCAAAGTAATATTTTTTCATGGATTGCCTGAGTTTTACATTCAGAATTGGAAATAAATAAAATGTGGGATATCTAGGCTAGCTCATATATTTTTAAAAAGGTTATTTCCATGCGTATTTTTAAGCTAATGCTAAGCCGAAGTAATCTCGTTCTTATTCATAGGAATTGACTATAAAAATTCCGAACCCAAATATTTTTCCATTCTATCGGTTTCAGCTGAAAACGAAAAATATTTAAAAAAAAAAGACTTCACAATTCAGGTGGAACGGTTTGTTTTTTTTTTCGTATATTGTGTTGGGTGTCTTATAACAACCTACGCAAGTATTTATTTAATAAAATCAACAACGACTAAAAAAAGCAAGAGTGAATGAATGAAAATTCATAAAAACCGTTTGAATAACTTTTTGAAGTTATTTTTAAAATTCAAAAAGCATTTGTGTTAAATATTAAGTAGGTACGTTTTAATTAGTTTTCTTAGAAAGTCATTGCTGGCCACTTATAATATGATTAAATTCTTTTTTCAAATTTTAAAACAGAGGAGGCATAAACACATACAAACATTGCAGAAATGAGACTTGGGCAATTGTAAAAACGTTGTCATTCTTTATGTTAATCCCATAATGAAATGTCATGCCGTATAATTTTATTTACTGTAATGAATAAAAAATGAGCTCACGATAGAGATGGGAAAAGAACCGTGATTTAAATCGCTATCCGGTTTCATGATTGCATTAAGAATAAAAATCTGAGAAGCTGTGGTGTGGTGTTGTGATGCAGGCTGATTGTGATTTTTATTTATTTATTTGCATTATTGCGTATCAAAGATGAGATTTCATTCTCACAGTGATTTATTGGTTTAATTGATTATATTTACATGGAGACTGTTAATCGTGTCGTATGGAACTATGGGAGTTCTTGTTCACAATATTATTTCACCTCCCCGTTGCCTCCAACAAAGAGGATCACCTCAAGCAGTCACACCATTCAAAGAAAGACCTTTTATCGTCTTTAAAATTACCTTCGATGGCAAACATGTACTTGATGTAAGTACTATGAAAAAAAAAAAAATTGGCCAGTAATCAAATTGTAATTTTTCCCTGCACTACTGCTACACTCAATAAATTAACGACGGGAAAGTAACCACTTTATATTCTAGATCTATTTAATTACTTACATTATTTTTAAGTGTACCTACTAATAACATTATAATTAATTGAGTTAAATTATATCGACACACGGTGACCGGTTAACCTGAACTAAATTAAAATGTATGGAGTTTGTCATAACGCACAGTCATGTCACGAAAGTGACTGAACTCAAAATTACAGTGAATTGAGTTGAATACCTTAAACTACTCCTAATACCATAGGCTATCGTCTAGTGAATGAAAAAGTGGCGATATCGTGCTAGAAAAGGACAAACAAAAACATTTCGTTCATTCATTCCCGCGAACACGAGCTAAAACACGAACACAATTTTGTTATTTCCAACAAAACACAAATTTCGTGTTAGGTCATTTTTGTTCTCAGGCTGTGTTAGTCAGCTGAATCAAATGTAAAGCACACTGACTTTCAAATTAAACTGGGTGCGTAGTAACTAACTTTGTTGGTACCTTTAGCATTCCATTCACTGATTGCCTAATGTTGAAGGAATTTGTTTGGTTTCTTATAAACAAAACAAGTTGATTGATCGTTTGTAGAATTTTGCATATAAACTGATATGTTGTATTTTCATGTAATTTTAAATTCGGCATTAATTAAACTTACGTTTATTTAGGGAGGCACGAGTGTCCCTTATTAATATATTAATAAGTATAGCGAGCCTTTGTTGATGGACGGAGAGGGAGACGAAGGCCAAAGAAAACATACTCAGATGAATTGTGTGATAGTTATATGAAAGATTAGCTGTTGCCAGCGACTTTTGTTCACGTGAAATGATTATAAAAAATATTACTTCCCTTTTTGAATCGAATTTCGTTACCAACTTCAAGGGTTTAGTTTTTTGCACGGAACCCTAATCCTTTTTTTTTAAATAAAGCTTAAGTTACTTATTAAAACATCAGCTATCTGCCTGTAAAAGTCCCGTCAAAATCAGTCCATCCGTTTCGGAGATTAGCCGAAACAATCAGTCAGACAGACCAAATTAAAAAAAAAAATGTGTTTTTGTTATAAGGACCGTATTAATTATGCATTCAGTAAAAAGCTGTTATTTTGATATTACAAACAGACACTTAAATTTTATTTATTTGTATAGAAAGGGGAATGAGTCGTACAGACTGCAGGACAGCAGATAAAATGAAGGTCGTGCTGACAGAAAGTAAAATGGGACGAGTTCAGGGAGGTGATGTTGATGCGACCTTTCGTTATTTCTATGATCGACACGTGAATATTAATACTAGACATACATCACGCCTGTAATCCCCGAAGGGTTAGGCAGAGGTCTAGCTCGCCGTCCGGCCGTCTTATGACGACAGGCCGTGTCGACGGCGCGTTCGTGTTCTACGCGCGTCTCAAAGGAATATCAGTAAACAGGAAGGGGTCCGCAAGGGCCGATGCCTGCCAGGGCTGCAGGTCTGTTTGAAAGAGATACCGCGGTCCTGGAACACAAAGGGCAAAGAAGGAACATGGATGGGTCAGTACAATTCTGACACTCCCTACCGCTCCGCCCAGAGCGTCAGCGTCATTTGTTGATGTACCATCCTAAAAAAAAAAGTGTAAGGTTGAGGTGTACCTAATAGTACACCCATTGCACCATTCACCAGTTATGTTTTAAGTCCCATGTAATAAATAGGGCGCGAGCCTATTGCCAACAACCGGGACTCACAGACTCCGGGGCTGCAACTGAGAAATTCATGATGGAAAATCCCAATAACACTTTGCCCGACCCAGGAATCGAACCCAGGACCTATACTAATAGTACTTTCATATACTACAAATATTTCTTCCATGTGCTGAGGAGTATTACCAAATCTATTGTGGCTTCAAAAGTAAGTAAAGTGTGATTTTTTAGAGGTGGAGAACTTTAAATTGAAATAAGACACAGAAAAGTGTGTTTATCTGTATAATTTTGAATATTTTTTTTATAAACTTTTAATTTTATTAATAATTTTTTATATTGACAACCAAGGTTATCAACATAACCCGGAGAATTGCCAAACTTAAGTGGCAGTAGGCACATTGCTCTCAGAACGGATGTCCGATGGGGCCGAAAAGTTCTGAAGTGGCGACTGCGAACCGGAAGAAGTTGCGTTGGAAGGCTTTCCACTAGGTGAACCGATGACCTGGTAAAGGATACGGGGATTCGCTGGATGCGAGATGCACGGAACCGGTCAATGTGGTGACACTTGGGGGAGGCCTATGTCCAGGAGTGGACGTCTTTCGGCTGAAATGATGATGACGACGATGAACTTCATCCCATTTGTGCTTGAATATGATTTCGAAAAACCAGCCAGGTTTGTAAAGCAATATGCATCGACAATTGTGCTACACTAAAACCACTTAGGTGTATGATTTTGTGCTCGTTTAGGTATAAAAGACCGCTAATACTATAAATAATAACTTTTCTCCTTCCTGTTCGATTAAGAGAAATACTTAGGAACTCTATAACAACTCCGGTACAAAACCTCGTTTGAGGCTGTCTGAAATTATTTTCTGAAAAATAAAAAGCATGAAATACGGAAAAAGAATAAAAATTATATCGTTTTATGAAGCCAGCTTTGAAATTGAACCTACAATCCACGCAATCACAGTGAGATTGGAACAGGCACCTTGTATTGTGAACAACGTTGTACTATTTTTAGGCCGAAGCCACACAATTTCGCTCGATAGTTACTTACAGTAAATCTGAAATCAGATACTTCCTGTTCATTGTTGACTTTCGTTTGGTCATCTTTCGCTAGACATAATCTGTAAGAAGTGAATGAAATGAATCAAAAGTGAACATGAAATGACACAAAAAAAACATTAATTCGAGTGGAGTATTCACTCGAGTTAAACGTGGCATAAATAAACATACATGACATATTTCTTTGTCTCTGTGTGAGGGGTGGGCGATAAGTCACCACACTGACCCAGCGTGGGCTAGTAGATGTCACATTGTCACAAGACTAAATTTTTGGTTCTAAGGCCTGCCTGTTTCCCCAAAAGTATTTTCTTGAAATATTTAAAAGCTCAGTGACATGCTCGCTAGCGCAACAATAGACTGTGTTACTAATTGAACTCTTGCATGTACAGACGACTTCAAAAAGCTTGCTGGACCAGGCTTGATTCGGATGGAGGAGCGACGGTTGTTGTATCGCCGTTTGGGGAATGCCTATGTTCAGCAGTGTACGCCGATAGTGTGCGGAATTGATTAGTTGATTGAATGACATCGACGCAACATGACTTATTTATAGTCACTTAGTAAGCCTCCTAGTGTACAGTTGAATCATCGGGGTATGTTAAGAGGATGTGGGTAGCTTTTCATATAATACACTATTCAATACTGGCACCTAATATCTAGCTTAACAAACCACTCGGCAGGTACTATACTCGCCTAATGTATAGCTGTGTGGCTTCGCCTTTACTTTCCTCCTGTTCCAATTGTATTGGATCCTTTTTCTTAGGACTTTGATATCTTTAGTAGTGTTTCCCGTGGTTCCTACTTCGTATGGTATTTTATTTTTCTTCCATTAAAAGCTCGGTGGCTGGCCAGTAAGAGGGAAAAACAAATCATTAGGGTTGCATCGTTTGTGACAGAAAAGGGTTAAAATGTGCGTTTTTTTTCCATTCGACATTTCCCAAACTCGTTCAAACTTACAAGTGAACTGTCCGGACTTTAAAACAGGCTTTGACCTCTGAGTTGGTTTCACCATTTCTTCCCGGATTTCTTTTCTTCTTTTCAGATAGGAAATGACGACTCTTTTCAGTTAATTCCTGAAATATGACGTCTAAAAGTGATTCCGATATCCAGTTTATAGAATAAATACTTTCTTTTTATACTTTTACCAACTGTATGTCTTGAAAATGATCCAACAAAGCTGAAATAAAAAGTACCAACGAAACTATGATTGAACCATGCAACAATATTATCAGAACAAAATAATGCAGGATTATTTTATCCTCTAAAATCTCAAAAAAAAGCCAGAGAGTAATCCGCCATTAGTTACTTCCATAAAAATTGCACATAACACGAACATTCCGGAGTAAAAATGCGGAATAAATTCGATACAGATTCGTCCTAAAGTCCACTTTATGTATTCCACATAATTTAATTTCAGCTTATAATTTTTCCACTGCTGGGACACTGACCTTCTCTCTTAGAGAGGGTATGGGCAGGGTTTTAGGCCCAGTGCGGGTTGGTAGATGTCACTGTCTGATGTGACGTCTTAGTTTATTTTGGTTTTAGGACATGTCGGTTTCCTTAGAAGGTTTTCCTTCGCTGTTTCGAGAGTAGTTGTGATGAATTCAATTACACAAGGCAATGCGTTCACCTTGGTTCGAACCCTCGACTTACCACACGTAAGTCGGGGTCACTACCACTGGGCTACCATATATAAATGCGAAAGTTTGAAAATGGATAAATGGATGGATGTTTGTTACTCTTTCACGAAAAAAGTACTGTCCGGATTTGGAAGAAATTTGGCATACACATAGTTTATAACCTGGATCAACACGTAGGATACTTTTTATCCCGGTAGTACCCATGGGCCAATAACGATATTCTACGCGGACGAAACCGCGGGCCAAATTAAACTTGCGAACTTTAACCAGGCTGGCTGGACTAACTGCGTCGAAAGACAGAATTGTAAAACTAATTTCTTTAAACATCTCTATCATGCGGTCGTCACTCCAGCCCATTGAGAACGGAGAAGCTTCGGTTGCTGCTACAGGCGGCACTGGCAACTTTTTTTTACCGTTTTGCTCGTACTTCGACTCAAAAGATGTATGAATGCTAACGTCTTTTAATGGCAGAGATGACAAAAGTTTTGCACCGTAAATTTTGTTAGTGCTGCCTTATGTTGACATTGCTAATGCGGCGATACCGTAGCCTCGGCTATGGCGGTAGGCCCCATCATCGACATGCGGCTTGTAATTCAAAGAATTTTTAACAAATATGACAAAATCTGACCGCTTGGGTCGTGCCCAAGCGGTCAGGTCAGCTCAGGCGACACGCATTGTTTGACAGCGACTGCGGAAAAAAGTTAAAGAAATTGCTTAGTGTATGTTACAGCATGATGATATAATAAAATACCTCCTTATATATACAACCTTAGTTTTAGTATATGCGAAACCTAATGTACAGAATTTAAAAACTGTATCATGAAAAATCACAAAGTTATAAGCTTGTTCTGTTACCTGGTTGTCCCCGCAAAAACGTGGTTACCACGTAGCGGGCCCGCGCGTTCCCCTCCAGCGTCGTCTTGAGCTCATTGATAATAATAACTTGTAACTTTTTTAAATATTTTTGGGACAAAATATAACAAACTATAAGTTGGGGGATTACATTGATGATAAAAATGCTTGGCTCAATGCTGGTTTGATTTAAAAGAATTGTCTATGATGTTTCTTGCCCATTCTTCTCCATAGAAATTTACGCTTTGAAATGGGCAACTACAGTACTTTCACAAGTTATCAGTCTTTGTGACTGGGACTGTAACTTCAACTTTTCCTTTTTGACATTGAAAAGTGCCTGAAATGGTTGAATTGAAATAAATGCTAGTCGTGTCTCAAGTCGCATCACCTGAGGTCGTGAAAGGGGTGTAAAAGCAAATCTGATCATAGAATGGCACCAAGTCTTAACAAATAATGCAACACGGGATTGAGTTGCAACTTTCATTAGTGAAGATAAAGTCGGAACACGATCACTGTTTGTGAGTTAAATAGAAGTTTTCAAGTTTTAACGATAAACAATTTAAGCGGCGTCATTAAATGCTAAGTTTGCTTAATGAGGTGAAGTGAGCGTTTGAATTGTGGTATTAAGTTTTTGATATTTTAATTCGTTATGGAGAATTCTTTAGGGATTAACGGCCTAAACAAATGTTAATCGCTATCAGAGCGTTTCGTATTTCTAAAATGACTTTTAACAGGAGTGTGTAGCATATTAACTTGTATGTTTGTAGTATACTAATAATAATAACCCCACCGCCGTAACTCTACGTTGACGTCGTGGTGGGGCTTGCGTGCTCCGATGAGCTCTAGGTTTGTGCCGGTAGGGTTTACTTTGCCGAGATAGGTCTAGAGTGAGGGGCCAGACTAAGAGAGATACAATCCAAGCCAAGGTCGCACATGCCGAGGGCTGCATGGCTAGGGGAGAGGTTAGTCGCTAGTGTGCCAACTCTGGATAATAGGGGACCTCCAGTTTTATTTTCCCTTGCCGCAGTGAACGCAGGGCTCTGCTGTAGTCGACTTTTTAAGTCCCTAGCTACTCGTGGGATACACATGAATACTAGATCAAAAACAAAAAAACAACACCAGGCAAAGCTGCCTCAAATAGATGACGAAACTTCACAATCATCTTCATCATCTCCTTCATCAGTTTTCCCATCAATTCCATCATCATCACAATCTTTCCGCGTCACTCCGACGCCTTTATCCTCGTCAATCAGCATACAGTCAGTGGATGTTGTACAGGAGACAAATTTTGTCGACGATACTGTAACCGCCGCTAGAACTGCAACAAGCCGTAGGAAATGGAGCATTGATATGAATAAATTCATCCTACGCACATATCTTCACCTCACTCATATGGAAACCGATAAAAATGCATACCTACCGTCGCTTCACACTAAATTTATGGAAAAATACCCAGATATGCAAGTAGGCCGACAAAGAATAGGTGACCAACGAAGAGCCATCGTTCAAAAGAAATTATTATCACAAGAAACAATAGATCAGATTTATGAAGAAGTCAGAGCTGAATTACAAATAGTCCATACTCAAATACAGCAACACTCCACACAACTAAAGGCACCAATTAACACCCAACCCGGTCAGCGTATGAAATGGACGAATGAATATAATGAAACAATAATTAGAATATATTATACTACTACACAACTAGAAACAAATAAAACAGCATATAGAAAACATTTACATGAGGGATTTATTAATATATATCCAGAACTAGCACATTTAACTGAGCAAAGATTATCAGATCAAGTAAGAGCAATCATAAATAACAAATATATACACACTAACAGACTAGAAGAAATAAAAAACCAAGTAGCTACAGAATTAAGAAATAACAACACCAACACACAAAATGTACAACACATAAATAACGACTCACAACAACCTGATGAGAACATTCACTCACTAAGTACCCAATACACAAATATTCACATCACTGGCACAACTACCAACACCCCACAACAAATAGTGTTATACTCCTAAATAATAGCTCCGAAACTAAAATAGCTTCTCAAATATTCATAAATACAGACGAAGAAAATTTCTTAAACCACTTAGATATAGGTCCACATGAGCCTACGCAAAGTAACTTTGATGCTTCTTCTGAAAAGAACCAAGAAATCGAAACCACATTCCAACAAGCTCAACAACTTTTTTCTGATACACAACCTACTAATAGACCATACATTCCCTAGCAAAGAACATCTAAAAAGTTCTCTGCCATAGTTACATACATAAATTCTGTCATTCTCACAAATTGCGTAAATGTCGACACAGACTTCATCAAATTGCAGAATGTAATTTACTGTGCAGCATGGACGGCAGCAACATGTAATAGAGCTAAAATATCAGGCACACAAAATGAAAGTCGAACATATATAAAAAGAAAACCAAAGTGGCAAATCAGGTTAGAAAAGAAATTTCAAAATTTAAGAGCAAGCTTAGGTAGGCTAACACACTTTAATAATGGCAGCAGAAGCCCAAAACTAATAGCAGCAGTAAAAGAAATAAAGGAAAAATATCAGCTACACGCACAATACGAAGACCCCAATACACAAACAACACACTTTCTAGACACCTTAAAACAAAAATTAAACGCAGCATCCAGTAGACTTAAAAGATATCTAACATGCACAAACCGTAAAATACAAAACTCAAAATTTAGCAACAATGAAAAAGTATTTTATAGGAACCTTGCAACAAATAACTCAGACACCACCACCCAAAGACTAGATACACCTGCACCCGAAATTTTACGAGATTTTTGGGCAGACATTTGGGAAAATCCAGTATGTCATAATCATCAAGCAGACTGGGTCAATTGGTATAAAAAATTCACCAGCATACATCCTTTCTTACATAACCATTTAAACACATTCATCCAATCACCAAATTTACTTCCACCATACTTAACACACGGAGTTACTTATATGATACCTAAAGATATCAGTGATACTTTAAACCCAGCAAAATACCGACCAATTACTTGTTTACAAACTTTATACAAAATTTTAACTGCCTGTGTAAGCGAGGTACTATATGAACATTTAACCAAAAATAACATCCTAGCAGAACAACAAAAGGGATGTCGTAAAAATAGCCAAAGCTGCAAAGAACAACTTACAATTGACGCGATCACTATGAACAGCGCTATTAAAAGCAAGACAGATATCCACACAATGTTTATTGATTACCGAAAGGCTTTCGACTCAGTACCGCACAGCTGGTTATTACACGTTTTAAATCTGTACAAAATTCACACAACATTGAAACACTTCTTAGAAACCTCCATGCAGAATTGGCAAACGGTCCTAAAAATTAATTCCTCTTCTTCGAGTGTAGCTACTGAACCAATCCGTATCAAATGTGGAATTTTTCAAGGAGACGCTCTAAGTCCGCTGTGGTTTTGCATGGCACTCAATCCACTCTCACACCTATTAGATAAAACAGTCGGAGGATTCACACTAGCAACCAATGACACACATTATACACTAACACACCTTTTGTATATGGATGACATAAAATTGTACTCAGCTAACAAAAACGCACTTTTTCAACTAGCTGACACAACTCAGCAATTTTCTAATGATATATGCATGTCATTTGTAGTATTTATAGTATTTTATATATCCTTGTAGTTAATCTTATTATTATTTAAAATTATTTTCAGATTTACACCTACCACTGCTTGTCTTTGCATCACCCAAAGGTTGACTGGTAGAAAATGCCTATGGCATTAAGTCCGTCTCTGTACTTCTGTGCTTGAAGTGTTAAATAAATAAATAAATAAATAAATTTGGAGTAGATAAGTGCAAAATTTTGTCAGTTGTAAAAGGAAAAGTCCAAAATAACAGTTACATACTTGGGTCAGGTGAATCGATAGAGCCAATGGATGAACAAAGTACTTATAAATACCTAGGGTTTAACCAGTCCAGACAGATACAACATAAAATGATAAAACAAGACCTGCTCAAAAAGTTCTCACACCGCCTTAACCTCATTTTGAAAACCAATCTTAACTCTAAAAACACCGTCAAAGCCATCAACACATTTGCAATACCTATACTCACATACTCTTTTGGAATAATACGCTGGTCAAAAACGGATATCAGAAAATTACAACGTACTATAAATACAACGCTAACAAAACACAGAAAACATCACCCAAAATCAAGCATACAGCGACTCACCCTACCACGTCAAAAAGGTGGAAGAGGATTGATAGATATACACAATCTACACAACAAACAGATACTTTCACTCAGAGCATACTTCCATAACAAATCAGAAAATTCATCACTACACAAACATGTAACGGAACAGGATACAAAACTTACGCCACTCAACCTACACAATAGGAACACTCAAACTAATGAACAACTCATAAGCACACAAGATAAGATTGCCGCATGGTCTGTAAAGGCCCTTCACGGAAGACACCGAGCCTACTTGAGCCAGCCACACGTCGACAAAGCTAAGTCGAACGAATGGCTCAAACGAGGCGAGCTGTTTCCCGAAACGGAAGGATTTATGCTGGCGATCCAAGACCAAATAATAGCGACTCGTAATTACAGGAAATATATTATTAAAGACCCTCACCAACCAACTGACTTATGCAGACATTGCAATACAGCCTCTGAGACCATCCAACACATTACAGGAGCTTGTAAATCACTTGCACAAACTGACTATAAGCACCGACATGACCAAGTTGCCGCTATTATACACCAACAATTAGCATTCAAATACAAACTAATAAGTGAGATGAAACCATATTATAAATATAAACCAGAAGTAATACTAGACAATAACAATCAGAAAATCTATTGGGATCGGACGATAATAACAGGCAAAACTATACATTTTAATAGACCAGATATAACTCTTCACGACAAAGCCAGTGAAACAGTTTACCTAATAGATATAGCTATCCCAAACTCACACAACATTCAAGCTACAATATCAGAAAAGCTAAGTAAATAGACCTCGCCATAGAAATAAAAACCCAGTGGGAAGCACAAACCGTCCACATTGTCCCGATAGTGCTTTCTTCCACCGGTATAGTACCAAAATCTCTTATGCAAAGCCTTAATACTTTACACATGCCTCCCCACACATTTCAGCTGCTCCAAAAAGCAACAATTTATAACACCTGTTGCATCACCGGAAATTCCTTACTTCTTCTACACTATCATCCACATTCTCCATTTAAACTCCCCCTACAAACTTGGCTCCGGCCCGTGGGTAGGGTTTTTGTACTCTCTTACGAGAGAAGAAAATTAAAGAACTCGAAATAATAATAATATACTTTATTGATACAATTCCTTACAATATGCTTATTATCTAGGTAAATTTCACAATATTTAAAGACGCACAGAAGTTGAAACCCTGACTCCTAAACTAGGAATACCTGTGAGTCAGTGTTCTACTGCCACTTGGACACTATAAACCCTTATGAAAATTAAGAGCTGGTAAGGTGATGTTATACAAAAAGAATATATTATTATGTAGTGATTTAAAGAAAAGAATGAAAAACAAATAAAAGTAAAAATAAATTAAAATTAAAAAGTAAAATGACTGTGTGTTTGATTTTTTATGTGTGAGTGGGAGTCGTGTGTATTGTTTGCCAGGTGTAATTGTGTGTGTTTGTGTGTGTAACTAAGAAATGCGTGTATTTTGTGTTGTGTGAGTGTAATATCAGGAGCCTAAGTTTGTGAATGTAGTGGTGTCGAGTGTAAGACTGTGCTCGAGTTATTACGAGCTTGGTGTCTACTTTTATTTTAAAGATGTGGGTGACTGCATTACGTGTTTTGCATGGAATGTTGTGAGTTATATCAGAGTGGTGAGTAGTTCCTCAGTTTGAGCATAGTCTAGGAGGTACAGCATGTTCTTCAGCTTAGCTTTTGCATCTTGTTTGCTTAGCCTTGCTATTTGTGTGGTCTTATTAATATTTTTGTAAACAAGAGGGCTCAACACATACAGCTGTCTTCTGGCGAAGGAAGTTCTGTGATTTGGGGTTGGGCATACTATTCTTTGACCACGTTTATTTGAGTCTGGGGGTGGTACTTGTTTATGTTTCCAGAGAGTGGTTCTTAGCACAAATAGCTGTCTCACTTGTATGACTTGTCAGTCCGACGGTCATACCACTGGACTATCACAATTAGTCGATTTCCTAAAAATTACTAATTCTCGTCTTTGGCAAAACCGCTGTCTCCTCACGACACTGCCAAATTATAGTTATATAAATGACTGCCTCGGCATAATCATTCCTTTGTCTGCTCCAATCACCTCCTGCCTGGCTGGGAAACGCTGCATGCATCGCATGTGGATTACAGAAATGTTACCTGACACTCACGGGCACTCTTTGCGCTTATTTCAGGGCTCCAAGCTACCGCTAGCCTTGACAACATAATATTTCGATTGCATTTAATATCAATTCAGTATATTATTCAGTTTTCAGAATGTCAAGTTGTCTCAGCCTTTAATAGAAATTCACATCCCTAGTTTATCTATGATAGGACTCAATGTAACACACTCAAAATATTGTGCTGATGGATGAATTGGATAGTACGGGGGTCGTGGAGGTGTTTAAAGTAAAAATCTTACATTAAAAAGTGAATAAAAAAAAAAACTTGTGAAATAATTGGAACTTTGACCTCCAATATCTCCGTAACTAGAAGGTTCCCAGGTATGGTTTAGAACAAAAAATGATCGCAATGACGGGGAGAACAAGTGCCTTTCGGCTTCGTTAAGGGTCTTGTTACACCCTTTATAGCTTAATCGATAATGCAAAAGATGAGACCTAATTCAAGATCTCTCGATCAACAAAATTATTTCAAATTTAAATCGAAGGAATCAAGCCTTAACTAATATAACTTGTAATAATATTTACACTGTACGAAATCTCTTAGGTTGATCGACTCACATTAAACACACCTATACATACAAACAGACCCGACAACGAGCCATTTCAATAGGCTTTTGTAATGCAAATGTAGCTAAAATATTTTGTGTGAAAAGGAAACCTGGTAGGGGTCTATTAAATTTTATTTGTCGCGGGGCGGGCCCTGGTCCCTTTTAAGAGAACTTGAGAAATCGCTCAGCTAGCTACTTATGTCAATATATTTCGTGGGTAGGTCAATATACCCGTGGATACAGGTTGCCATGCAAATAAGTAGAATTTTGTAGGTTGTAGCTAGTCGTGATCACCGTCAAATCAATCAGTTTATAGGTATACCTTTAAAATATCTATTATTTGTTACTAGCTTATGAGCGCGGCTTCGCCCGCACCGAGTTCGGTAGGTTACCCACGTGAATCTACTACCGGGGCAAAAAGTATGCTAAATGTTAATCCAGGTTATAAAGTATCTGTGTGCCAAATTTCACCAATAACCGTTTTTACGTGAAAAAGGAACAAACATCCGTAAACCTTCACAAACTTTCGCATTTAAAAAGTAAGTGAGATTATGTCATAATGCTTTTTATAATACAAAACGCCACCTGCTACGATCCTTATATGCTCCTTTTGCATCGTTCATGTTCATACACATCTGGTGGCTCACCCTGACGTCTTAAAGCAGGATTAATTCCAGTGTGGGAAAGAGATGGCGCTAGACGAACTGTATAGCTCTGTCACATTCCCACACTGGAATACTCTCTCTGAGGCCCTAGCATGAGCACGAGCGCGGTGTAAATGTAATATAAATACGTCGATTTTAAAATTAAAAATACTCGTTTCACATTTAAAATTTTCATAATTTTAGGAATCTATTCATATTTATGGATGACATTGACCTGTGCTTGTTACAAACAATTTAACTAAAAATGCTGTAGAATAATTGTATTTTGGATTAAAAAATCGACGTATTTATGTTAAGTTTACCACCAAAACTGGTGCTAAGGCCTCTGGTCCTACACGAACACTGGTTACAAATATCTCACATTTCTGAAGAATAAAAAACTTAAGTGGCAGTGGGCAGGGCACATTGCTCGCAGAACGGATGGCCGATGGGGCCGGAAAGTTCTGGAGTGGCGACCGCGAACTGGAAGACGTTGCGTTGAAAGGCCTTCCACTAGGTGAACCGATGACCTGGTAAAGGTTGCAGGGATCCGCTGGATGCGAAACGCACGGGAGCGGTCAAAGTGGCGACACTTGGGGGAGGCCTATGTCCCGCAGTGGACGTCTTTCGGCTGAAATGATGGTGATGATGATGAATTATCATCAGTAAGGTCCGAGCCAAGAGCGTGCGTACCCGGTGTTACGACTGCATCTGTCCTTTGAAACACATTATCGTTAAAAACAGATTTCACACATTAACTGCATTCATCGTTGAAAATAATTGTGCACTATTGCAGTTAGTGAAATGTAAAAGAATTTTTTAAACGAAAAATTCAATGGTTCAATTATGAATTCAGGAAAGTATTGACCAGGTATTGTGTTGTGCGGTGAGATAGGGGGTCTTATCGTGTAAAATCCTGCATACGACTGCGTTTCTTCTGACCTAACCGACAAATGTGTTGCTATGGAGTTTGTGCCGCCATTTTTTCTTTCCAGCTAAAACACTAGAAGGCATCTGTCTCCTGTGAACTTTGACGTTCAAAAACTGCTGATTATCAGCCTAATTTGAATGAAAGACCACAAAAGGGATGAATGAAAAGCATTTGCAAGTGGCTGAGATGAGAATGCTAAGGGGATGTGCGGTGTAACGTGAATGGATAAAATAAGGAATGAGTAGGTAGAGGGACATAAGAGGAAGTTTGAAAGTGGTGACGGTGAATGAAAAGTTGTGCGAATGAAAAGTTGTGCGGTAATCGGTTATCGTTGTATGGACATGTGATGCGGAGAAATGAGGAAAATGTAGTGAGGAAAATGTTGAGTATGAATGTAGATCGCTGTAAGAGTAGAATAAGACCAAAGAAACGATGTATAGACTGTATGAAGGATGATATGGCTAGAAAGGAGGTGACTGCTGAGATGACGAGTAATAGAGAAGTATGGAAGAAGAAGACATGCGCCGACCCCAAATAAATTGGTATAAAGGCAGGAGAATGATGAGTGTGGTTAATCAGATCGGTCCTCAGATGATGATTATAAACTCAATAAATGCCAACTATATTACATCCACGAATACTAACTAACCCACTACAGCAAACTAGCCAAGATCATCCAATATTAATCAGTCACAATGTCCCGTTTCCTAATTTACATAACATAAGACTTAATACCAACAATCCCATCAACGGAGAAGCTGACACAAACACAATATCGAAGTAATCAACATGTTGGGATGCAGTAACCAGCACTAATACAACTCTAAGTGGACTCGACTGCTCTGACCAACCTGTTAGGACAATTAGTTGGTAATTGGTATACGTCTATTGAGTAGTATATGTTCTGTTCGCAATAAATAGGGTGGATATGAAATAAGTTTTAAGTGTTTCATGAGTTTTTGAGGAGCTCGTGGCTAAATAATAACAGCCGCTCGGGTCGATCTTTAGGTTAAGCCGTGCTTGCCTAGGTTGGTCTGTGGATGAGTGACCATCTATTACATACCGAGTTTCCTCCGTGCCTCGGAAAGCACTTTAAGCCGTTGGTCTCAGGTTTCATTTGTAGATCTTTGACTGTCGTTAGGTAGTCAGTGGCCCAAAAAGTCTGACAACCATTCTTACCAAGGGGTATCGTATTACCCAGTACTAACTTGGTTGTGGAGGTTAAATAGGCAGTAGCTCCATGTAAAATACGGATATTCAGCTGCATCCGTTCCGGTTAGACTAGAAGCCGATCCCAACAGATGTAGTTGGGAAAAGGCTAGGCAGATGATGATGTGTTGTATGAGTTCTTGCACGAACGTTTGAGTCCTTTAGTTTTATAGAATAGAACTTGAATAGGCGTATCTTAATACACGGGTCCTGTATTATGATACGCCTGAGATATGATATTTAGCGACAGTTAGTATGGGTAGCGTTAAAAATCTTTTAACAATTGCGAGTTTTTGGTACAAGTTCACATTCAATTATTTTGCCCGCTTGAAACGATTCTACAATAGTTGTATCAGAGCTGAATAGAAAAAGTTACACTATTTATGTTTCGTCTACGCAATCCGCGTACTTGAACCGTGATTGCCCGTATCGATTTACTGAAACATTTTTATTCTAAAACTACCCAGTTGCCCGCAACCTTTGTCCACGTGAAATTATTATAAAAATATTACTTCCCTATTTGAATCGGATTTGGTTAACAATTTCAAGTTTTTTTTTGTAGGCAACGTTTATCCTTTTATTGAAATAATAGGAAGTTAATTTACTCCCGATAACATCAGCTATCTACCAGTAAAAGTCCTGTCAACATCGGTCTTGCCGTTTTGAAGAATAGCCGGAACAAACAGACAAGCAGACAGACAAACAAAAATTAAAAAAGAAATGATTTTGTTTGAATTACCGTACAAACTTTCGCATGCATTCAGTAAAAAGCTGTTATTTTGAAGTTGCAAACAAACACTTCAATTTTATTTATTTCTTTAGATTTTAATGCCACTAACTTTATAGATTAAGGATACACTTCAAAAGCTTGTATTCACGCCCAAATCCTTGCTTTCTACCATACTTACCCAACCTACAGTTACAAAGAAAATCACAGCAAACTCAACCTTATTGCCAACCGTTAATTGATACCGTAGTGTCACCAGCACGCCATTAAAACTAATCGCGTACCATTTCCACCGAAGAAAATGGCGGACGCCTTTGTAAAATTAAAAAATGTTAGTTGTTACACCGCCTGTAATGGATGCATTAGATTTTATTGGTACTTTCTCGGAATGTTGGCTGGGTTAAGCGGGATAGATTGTTTACAGATTCAGGTTAAAATGTTCCACAAGATGAACAAACAAAGGTGTCCCATATGCCACCACTATGGGGGTAACTGCGGTTGTTTTTTTCATTTAGTTCCCTTCAAAATGGGTGAGTTGAATGATGCTGACACATGCTTCATGTTCGTGAACGGGCGCAGTCAGTTGTGACTGGTCATCTCTTGGTTGCTACGGTTTATTTGAATTAATTATTTTATTTTTGAATTGTTTTTTTTTTTAATTTTTGCTATGGGCACTTTTAACATACACATCTTGCTACATCGTTTTCACATAATTGTACCATCTCAACATGAATGATGTCCATAGAGTTTCTTGACCGTTCTTCTCCATAGAGATCTACGGTAGGGAACGGGCAACTACAGTTAAGTACTTTCGCACTTTTTATGCCTGTCTGTGACAGGTTTTGTAGCTACATTTCGTTGTTGTCTTTGTTTCGACAATCCAAAAGTGCCTGTAACTGGCCGAATTGAAATAAATGCTTTGATTTGATTGTTTTGATTTTTTGCAAACCCAAATTGTTCCACTCGTGGATAAAAGGCCTTCCCTATCCTTCCTTCTCTCGATGATGTGCTTCTTCTCCTCAATTCACAAGGAAGCTCTCGAAGCTATTCTAAATTACTCACCGATTTTGTGATGCACATTTTCAAAATGGAACCAAAAAAAAAATTATGAGGATTTTGACACGGTTGGTTGAAACGGGAATCAATGTATGAAGATTAAAATAGTTGCGAAACGGGAAAGTTACGTGACGGGACTTACCCGATGAATGTAGTATTTTCACCAGAACATTATCTATTGAGTCGATGTGATATGAAATGTTTATTGTATTATGCAAGTCCACTTCTTTCTTTCTTGTTGGATTTTTCTGTAGACTGTTTTTAAGTCTACAACAAGTCCCTAAACTTCGACTACAACAACAAGATTTTATTCCAACATTATGGAATTTATTTATTTATTTCAGTACACGGAGGACTTACAGGAATGCCGACACGTTCTTCATTTCTCCAATACTTTAGTTTGAAATACCTGAAGTCCGTTACTACTGTACTCCGACAAAACGTTTCTTCGACATGACTTAACTAGCAAACGATGCGGGTTAGACGATAATATACTTCTTGGACAACAATACTACTCATATTGTACCTATAATTATCACTAGCTTCGGTGAAGGAGAAAATCGTGAGGGCAAAACATGCCTGAGAGGTATTTCTCGACAGCATGTAAAGCCAAGTTAGAGGCCTAAAAGCGGCATAAAAACTCTGATACCAGGTTAGGCACTAACCACACGAAAAAGAACAAAAAAGCTACTCCGATATGAGTCAATTTCGACATATGCTGTACTTCGACAATATCTTAAATCGATATTCGAAACGAAGCTTAACTTTCAAGTGGAGGCTGTAACAAGGATCGTGTAAGGCACGCGGTCAGTTGGACACACCCACACAGCCGATTTCTAAACTGTGAAATCACTTGTCAACTTAATGTGCATCCTTATTAGCCCCATTTCATCTAATTTCTAATCAATCGGCCATTAATTACGCGGCTACAGGCCCACAGCTTAACTGAAACGGACTCTGATGTAGATCCGCGATACGGAAGGAATTAAAATTGTTCTAAGCTGAATTTAATTAATTTTTTCGATATTTCTTCTCATAGTAGTCAGATAAAAAACTTCGATCTCATCTAGTTTGAAAAAAAAGTGAAAGTAAATATCACTTAATTTCACCATGGTGGCGTGTCGTGAGAGTTCAATCATTCGTCCGCTCTGACAAACGGCAGCAGCGTCCTGGACCAAGCAGCAACCTCAGGGTCTATCTCGGTTGAACCTCTTTAGTATTACAACAAGTTACTAAGCTGAGAAGGTTTATTGGTCTTAATAGTGACGAGTAACAACATAATTCCAACAGGGTGACAATATTGCTATCAACCGGCTATCTAGCGATCTAGACTTCGTGGCTGCTACTGAGAAATTCCTGGTGGAAAACGGAAAACCCAATAACACTTTGGCCGATCTGGGAATCGAACCCAAAGACCTCATGCTCAGCAGTCGGGGTCATAACCACTAGAACAACGAGGTAGTCATCATTTTGTTAATGCTAACGAGCTCTGAGTGCAAAAACATAATATTAGATACTTATTACAAATCTGAAAAAGATAAAAGTACTTTTTGTAACTAAAACCTAGTTATTTCATACATAAACACAGCAGCACAAAAGCTATCTAGAAGACTAATCAGACGATCCTATTTGTGCTGGCGAGCTAAGCGTACATGAATAGTGTGATAAAGAGCTGGTCATGTCAGTGAACACAATAGGAAGGCAATCATCTCCCACAACGTTATACAGGCTGCGTTATTGAACTACAGTGTGCGAGCTAGTGGCAGTAAGACCAGTTAGTTTGGTATAGATTTTGAATTAGGTATTCCCCAAAAAAACATGTTTTCTAGACTGTATTTGTTCCTTCCTGTTGTATTCATAAATATTTGTTACGCATTGTATGTTTCTTATTATTTTGTATGCACGTCAAGTCCCTTGCGATAAATAAATATTTTTTCTTTCTTTCTCAGTCAGCGCTGCATAATAATTGTACAAGGATATTTTGCCACGTTGCCAAAATTGGAACTAACGTGTCCATTTTTATTTTTTAATGCAATTTAACGAGTGAAAAAAAGCCTTGTAGCTGTGTTAACTGACGATATGTTCAGGTTGAGCCGGTAATAATTATTATCAACATATGAAATGGTTGGTATTCATCGTCATTCTGATGTTTCGGCCCCGTAAGGGCGGTAATTTCGTAACGTATACCCTATAAACAGACAAGTAAATTTTTGGTGGCGCAACAGCTTAGTACAGTAACAGAAGAGTTTTTTCCCATTTGGTACAAAAAATTGCTGTCTGCTGACTGTTTTGTGTGCTGGTGTGTACGTGGTAGCCTTTGTATACAAGTTGATGTAAATTTTAAATATGGTTTTTACGCAAACCCTGCGTAGGGAATTACAGCTGTTTTTGATATGGAAAGAAAAAATCGAGTGCGAGCATGATTTGAACCTGCGACCTTCCGATTCTGTACACCGGACGTCTTAACCAATTAGACCATCACACCCTGCTCACAGCTCTCGAAATTTTCGTTCCATTACTAACGTCTTACGGTGACGTTGGCGCCATCTATTTAAGAAAATATCAAACTAACTTAAAAAGGTTCAAACCCTGCTCGCACTCGAATTTTTCTTTCCATATCAAAAAAGTTGATGTAAACCCTAGATACCATAAAAAAAGTGGTAAATGCTTTCGACTGTCTAACATAAGCGTGTCGTTTCAATTCTTTTTTTACTTTTACACCCTCGTTAAAACTGACAGAACGTCATTATGTCTAGACTACTGTCATGGTATTATATTAAAAGTACGAAGGTATTTTATAATTAGGTAATATAATACCATGACACTTTATGGAAATAAATATCAAGCTGTGAAACTACTGTTACAAAACTTTGGACAAATAAAAATTATCTTATCTTATATATAAAATTCTCGTGTCACAATGTTCGTTCCCGTAATCCTCCGAAACGGCTTGACCGATTCTCATGAAATTTTGTGAGCATATTGAGTAGGTCTGAGAATCGGCCAACATCTATTTTTCATACTATTTATATGGCAAAACAACGTTTGCCGGGTCAGCTAGTCTTATTGTAAAAATAACTTTTTGTGGAAACGTTTTATTTTGAATCAACTTCGTACTTCGGTCGCATACTTACAAAACAGTGTGGAAGAGACATCGACGCAAAAACGGTTACCACGTAATCAGTACATCACTCTGAACCCTCCACACAGGAATTTTATATCGGTGATAAAAAAAAACTTCGAAACAGCTGTTTTTTTTTAATTACCGATGAAAAAAAATCTTGATTACTACTAGTAGTTTCACGGCTTGGTGTTTACTATTTTATGGCTTTAATGTTAAAAGTATTTTCCTAGCCTAGCCTTTGACGATGTACCTTCCACCCTGTGTAAAGGTTTTCTAAAACTACTGTTATATTATACTCTTTCATTAAGGCCTAGCTACGAGACTAATTAGACCTAGTCTTGACAAAAAGTTGCCGTTCCTTGCTAAGCCCATAATTATTTTCTACTAATGAAGTCCTAGGAAAATAGTAATGTTCTTAGGAGACAGGGATTTGTTTTAATTATAAGAGTGGATACTAAGACTACTTTTAAGGCTGTTGGTTTAGTGTAAAAAAAAATAATAACAGGGATTTGTCGTAGTAGCACTTTTTTTTTTGTTTAGCCTATTTTGTCCCGCTGCTGGGCAAAAGCATCCTCCATTATTTTCCAACTCTTTCGGTGTATTTTCTGGCCAATCGTAGTAGCAATTAAACGTTTGAAAATTCTCTATTTAACAACAGACTAAGGTCTAAAAACTCTTGAAATCAAAATCAAAATCAAAATCAAAGCATTTATTTCAAGTAGGCCAGTTACAGGCACTTTTGAATTGTCGAAACAAAGGCAACAGTAAAATAAAGCTACAGTCCCAGTCACAAGGCACAAAAACTGTGAAAGTACTGTAGTTGCCCATTCCCTAACGTAGATCTCTATGGAGAAGAACGGGCAAGAAACTCCATGGACACTCTTTTAAATCAGAATACTTTAACAAAACCTTGGTTACATCATTCATTTTGAGATGGTACATTATGTGAGAACGATGCAGCAAGATGTGTACGTTAAAAGTGTCCATAGTAAAAACAATTCAAAAATAAAATAATTAATTCAAATAAGCCGTGGCAAATAAGAGATGACCAGTCACAACTGACAGCGCCCGTTCACGAACATGACGCATGTATCAGCACCATTCAACACCATTTTGAAGGGAACTAAATGATCCGACACACGTGCCACCATCAGCGAGACATTTGAGTGAGCATGACATACTCCTAACCGCCAGGGCACATTCAAGTCAAGAAAAGACGCAGGTTTCCAGCGAATGACAGCTTTCTAGTACATAGTACTCACACAATATGGGCTAGGCGGCTATATAATACAAAAGAGATTGAATCTATACAATGCAAAGATAGTTATACAATCTTCAGCAGCTCCAACAATACTATTTAATGCTATCAATTTAGGCGCCCCTGTTCTTGTGGAGCAGGACCGGCATTGAGCCAAGCATTTTTATCAGTGATATAATCGTCCAACTTGTAATATGCTTTCTTACATAGTGTGCGTTTAATGCATGTTTTAAATTTCGTTTAATTCAGTTCAAGAATACTTTGTGGAATTTTATTATAGCATCTCAAACAGTACCCCATGAAAGATGAGTCTACTTTAGCGAGTCTGAAGCCTGGCTGAACTAATTGGTCTCTATTTCTAGTACTGTAATTGTGTCTGTCACCTCTTTTATTAAAAAGATGTAGATTTTTTCTAAATGTATTATTTATGATTTTTTTCTCAAATAAGTAAACTTTTTCAATAATAAACGACATTATCAACTATCAGTATATATATTTCAAGCGAATAAAAAATCAATCCACTAGCTAACCACTAAATCGCTGAAATTCTGAATAAAACTGAAGAGCGCTCAACTGCACCAATTAATACTTTCAGACTTATCGTTGAGAATGACCACGCTCAGCGGTTGGATGGAAACTCGTGCAAAATTGTTCAACAGATAAATTTTCTAAACAATGTCGTTCTAAATAAATTCCTGGGAAACTGTGAGGCACGGCTTTGAGGATTATTGGGAGTATGTAGCAAATTGTATACCCATCCATATATTTTACTAGGACGAGGAGCTCGTGGCTTAATAATAACAGCCGCTCGGATCGATATTTAGTTTAAGCCGTGCTTGCCTAGGTTGGTCTGTGGATCGGTGAACACCCATTACATACCGAGTTACTTCCGTGCCTCGGAAAGCACGTTAAGCCGTTGGTTCCGGCTGTCATTTGTAGAGCTTTGACAGTCGTTACAGGTAGTCAGTGGCCCAAAAGGTCTGACAACCAGTCTTACAAAAGGGTATCGAATTACCTAGTACTAACTGGGTTGTGGAGGTCAGATAGGCAGTCGCTCCATGTAAAATACTGGTATTCAGATGCATCCGGTTGGACTGGAAGTCGACCCTAACATAATTGGGAAAAGGCTAGGCAGGTGATGATATTTGGGTAGTATTTAAACGAGCGAACATAAATTCAAATTAAAGGTGTCAAAAATATTGAAAATGGGCTACTGAAATACTAAGTGAGCGAAAAACAGTGGGCTAATACTAATGTTTAAAACAGCGACTTGAAAATAGAAATTTGAGTTACTAGTTGTTCAGTACGATTATGTGATAATTCAAGGACTCCTGTAAAAAACTTAAAACAAGGTTATTAATCACTAGATTGTAGATAAGGCGTAGTCGACGAACCCCCGCTGAGCGGGGCTCCTATTTCTGTTTACAGAGTTTAAAGTAACCTAACACGAAGGGGATGGCGGGGTCTTAGTTCGCTCACTTCGCTCGCTCACTAGACCCCGCCATCCCCTTCGAACATAACCTGTCCGAGTCGGGGTGCCACAAGTCTCTCTCAGCATTCGCTCGCTCTTGCTTCCTTAATTCTCCTTGCCGCAATGACCAGATAAATAGTTACTTACTTTGGTACAATAGTCGCCCATTTAGTATATTGGTCGCCAATTAAATTTTTATTCGCCCGATTAATAATTTCCCATGATATTTTACTAGGACAGATGTCTAATAGATAAAATAATGAGCACCTAAAAGTAAAAAACTTACCAAACGTAAAGATTTGAAGTCAGAGAAGAGGGATTACAAGTGACAATTGATTTCATAACGTTTCGTATTTCCACAATAACTTTTTTTACAAAAGAATTGACTTATGTTTTTGACAGCAGCGAGACTTAGCTTTTGTTTTGCTTGGTTGGTCCAAGCGTGTCTTCATAACTGCACTAGTGACATTAATAAAAAAAGACATAATTATAATTGTCACAATCAAATAAATTAACTTTTTTTATTCTACAAACAAACTTTTTTAAAATGAGACATAAAAATCAGCAGATCCTGGCTTCAAGATGTTTGCTATCATAAAAATGTATTGTCACCAGAACCAAAAGGGTGTACAAAATTTCAGCCCAATCGGTTAGAGGGAACTGGTTCGAAATTCAGTTGACCAATACATAGTAACTAAGTAACAAGGCACGTTTTATAAAAGCTTGCAAAATTTAACAAAATTGGTGATACCGACGCCAGCACATCAAGCTACCTGAAACTGTTAAATTTTCTAAATCCACCTTGAACCTAAAGCAATAAACTTGAAAATCTATTAAAGAATTTTGACAGATTGTAGTAGCTTGATATGCTGGCGTCTGTACATTAAAAAGCGTTAACATTTTGATGAACGTTATCGAATACTTTTTGAGGAGCTCGTGGCTAAATAATAACAGCCGCTCAGATCGATCTTTAGGTTAAGCCGTGCTTGCCTAGGTTGGTCTGTGGATGGGTGACCACCCATTACATACCGAGTTTCCTCCGTGCCTCGGAAATCACGTTAAGCCGTTGGTTCCGGGTGTCTTTTATAGATCTTTGACTAGTCGTTAGGTAGTCAGTGGCCCAAAAAGTCTGACAACCAGTCTTACCAAGGGGTATCGTATTACCCAGTACTAACTGGGTTGTGGAGGTCAGATAGGCAGTCGCTCCATGTAAAGTACTGGTATTCAGCTGCATCCGGTTAGACTGGAAGCCGACCCCAAGATAGTTGGGAAAAGTCTAGGCAGATGATGGCAGATGATGTTATAGAATACTTTTTTGTTACTATTATATGACTATCAATCTTTAGTTTTCTTAGGTTGAACGAGAAATTGATATTTATTGCGGTCACACATTGATTGTGTAGTGTTTTACTTACATAAATACATAGCATAAATACTTGCTAATAAAATATATTAAGTCCAGAAATATTTTCGTAGCGACCGTTTTCGTCTTATTTTTCTTGACTACCCACACATCGAGTTCCTCATAGTAAACAATCTGGGATGACACGTTATTCTTAACTTGATAAACACGTCAAGGTCGTATCGTATTAGATTACTAACAAAATGATCCGTTGTATCTACGTCATCTTCATAAACATACCTAACTGTTAGGCGGTTATGACAAGATAATCAATCGTCACATAACGCCTACATACAGGGTGTAAGGGAAAGCCCTCCGCAAACTTATGGGGTGAATTTAGTATGTCATACTAAGATGACCGGTACATGAAATTATTTCAGGAATATTATGGGAATCAAAAAAAAATGATTTGTTTTATTTCCTCATATGCAATGTATCGTTACCGTGTCAAAACACACGTCGCGAACGGCAAGCGCGACGACGAGTTCGATGAACTCTGTAGCTAGGCAGGAAGTGAACAGCTGATTTCACGCGTCGTTTGTTAGATTATTTCAACATCCATTGTTGGATTTTTGATTTTAGCCGTATTATTTACATAAATGGAGTGCTGCGTACAGGGAATGTAACTTTAAATTGAAATAAAGGAATAGAAACTGAAAAAAAAAACCGGAGAAAAATTCCGGTGGAATATGATTCAAAATAAGGAGATGAATGCACCCTGTCAGTTTGTGGACGGCTGTCCCTTACACCCTGCATAATTACTGAAAGGTTAGGGAGAGGTGTACTTTTGGTACTCCCACATTTCGCTATTTTTTAGTCCCATGCAATTGGGAGCGAGCCTATTGCCTTAACAGACTACAATGACTCCGGGCAAGAGAAGTGAAACTGAATAAAATCTTTTAAGTAGTATCTAATCAAAGCCCATAATTATTTTTTGGATCTAATCCCAGACGTGTTCGTCTGGGATAATAAGAAATTTACCTAGCATAACATAAGCATAGCATAATCAGCCTATTAATATTCCCACTGCTGGGACGCAGGCCTCCTCTCTATGAGAGGAAATGGGCTACAATCCACCACGCGGGCCCAGTGCGGGTTGGTAGATGTCACATGTCTTCGATTTTTTGGTTCTAGGACATGCCGGTTTCCTCACGATGTTTTCCTTCACCGTTTTGAGAGCAGTGATGATGAAATAACTTACACAAAGTAATGCGTCTGGCTGGGTTCGAACCCGGCTTACTGCTCGTAAGTCAGAGTCTCCACCACTATGCCACCGCTGCTCTCGCGCTGAAATTTACCTAATTCTCCTAAATTACGTAAATAAGAAAAGTAGATTACTTAAAATTTAAACTGACGGACAAACTTTTACAGAGAGTTCTATTTTTAAAACGTGTCAGAGCTTCGGAATAAAAGTCAATAACTTCTTGATAATTTATTCAGAAGTTAGACGAGTTCAATTTAAGTTAGAAATTATTCCGATCAAATAAGTTATGGTCGATCTGATCTAATCTTTGATGCTATGAAAAGGGTAACGAGGGTTTCGAGTTTTCGACTTAGTATTTGTATGTTTTGATAGCTGAAGACTGAGGAGCTCGTGGCTAAATAATAACAGCCGCTCAGGTCGATCTTTAGGTTAAGCCGTGCTTGCCTAGGTTGGTCTGTGGATGGGTGACCGCCCATTATATACCGAGTTTCCTCCGTGCCTTGGAAAGCACGTTAAGCCGTTGGTCCCGGATGTCATTTGTAGATCTTTGACAGTCGTTAGGCAGTCAGTGGCCCAAAAAGTCTGACAACCAGTCTTACCAAGGGGTATCGTATTACCCAGTACTAATTGGGTAGTGGAGGTCAGATAGGCAGTCGCTCCATGTAAAATATTGGTATTCAACTGCATCCGGTTAGACTGGAAGCCGACCCTAATATAGTTGGGAAAAGGCTAGGCAGATGATGGTAGCTGAATACTTGTTACCATCTTATCACGTTTTCATTAGCTTCACCAGTAACTATGTAAAAAATATTAGAAGCTAAATTTGAACCAGTTCCCGGTTTCCGATTGAGTTGAAATTTTGCACACATGTTTAGTTTGGATGACAATGCATGGTCAACTAAATGATGTCATTCTAAATCCAAAATGCAGACTCTCAATGATTGGCGGACTTGTTATTTTTTATCATCATCATCATCATTTCAGCCGAAAGACGTCCACTGCTGGACATAGGCCTCCCCCAAGTATCGGCACATTGACCGGTCCCGTGGGACTCGCATCCAGCGGATCCCTGCAACCTTCACCAGGTCATCGATCCACCTAGTGGCAGGCCTTCCAACGCAACGTCTTCCGGTTCGCGGTCGCAACCCCAGAACTTTCCAGCCTCATCGGCCAACCGTTCTGCAAGCAATGTGCCCTGCCCATTGCCACTTAAGTTTGGCTATTCTTCGGACTACGTCGATACTTTTTTTATGCATTTCCATAATATGGGCGTCAAATGATAGGGTTTGCTGAGAAGGATACGAGAATTAAAATGATGTCACTGTAAAGCGTGTTTTTTAGTTATTTTGAACTATAATACTTCATTACTGATATTTATGCCTTTAGGCTACGAGTTACATGCTCAAGCGACACGCCTGAGCGACAGGCCTATGACTATGAAACGCGAAGTAAGAAATGTTAGAAACAGTATCGCGTCGCAAGTCGCATTGGCCGTGACATTGAACAAGGTCTTATTAATGGATGAATCGTTGTCTTAACTTT
The DNA here is from genome assembly GCA_910589295.1 of Noctua janthe. Lineage (NCBI taxonomy): Eukaryota > Metazoa > Arthropoda > Insecta > Lepidoptera > Noctuidae > Noctua > Noctua janthe. The sequence continues at coordinate 13,188,127 of OU342559.1, read as the reverse complement.
AGTCTCGCAGAGTAGTTGCTGAAATATTTTTTGAATAAATCAACTTACAAAATTGAACAAAATCGAATCGGTTACCGGTGATAGATTGCCACTTTGATACTGACGGACACATGACACGTCTGGTGTCACATTCATGTACATTAAAATCGTTTTCATTTTGATTAACGTTATAGAATAGTTTTTTATTACTATAAAAATGTCTATCTATGGTTTTCTTAGCTTGAACGAGAAATTGATATACACATTGATTGACTATATAATACTTAGTGTTTTACTTAAATTACTGAAATATTTTTTGAGCTATGGTAGTTGCCTAAATCTAAAAACATTACATTGAAATGTCAGCTAGTGTAAGTAAAATAGTAATGTCTCTAAGCACACAGTAAAAAACACAACAATACATCAGAATAAAAAGTTTATTTATTTTGTTTAATACACACGTTAACAATGCATCATATTTTATTCACCAAATGCTTTTAGGCTATTAATAAACCAATAATTTGTAAATGGTCTGCGGGCAAGCGTTGAGTTCCGCGTTTGTTTGCGGTCTCCGGGGGCTTAATGCTACGCGAGCCACGGAGCACGTCGTAGCAATCCGTAGCATTTCGTAGCACACCATACTCGTAGCATCCCGTATGTAAGTTTTTCTATTGGGAAAAAAAATCGTCCAGGTGTGAGTCGGACTCGCGCATGAAGGGTTTCGTACCATCGTAGTAGGGGAGCCCCCTTTACACATTCTGTGAAAATTTTACAAGTGTCTGACCATTACGGATCATGAGATACAGCCCGCTGTCAGACATACGGACGGACGGACAGCGGAGGCTTAGTAATAGGGTCTCGTTGGTTACCCTTTTTTCTTTTTTTTTTTTTTTTTCCGGATGGGAAGTCATCAAATGACCCCCCCCCAACTCTGAGCGGAGCGGAAGGGAGTGTCAGACTTGTACTGACTAAGACCCATCCATGTTCCTTCTTTGCCCTTTGTGTTCCAGGGCCACGGTATCTCTTTCGAACAGTCCCGCAGCCCTGGCAGGCATCGGCCCTTGCGGACCCCTACTTATTTGCTGACATCTCTTTGAGGCGCACGTGGAACACGAACGCGCCGTTGACACGGCCTGTCGTCATAAGACGGCCGGACGGCGAGCTGGCCCATAACTCGCCGTCCACAGGCCAGCGCCTACGGTGGCCAGGAGCCACCACGTGACCCCCAACGCCCAGGGCGTCTCCCGCGGCGACTGGGACGTGAGGTTCTTTCCCTCTCACGTCCCGCCACCTCCTTCACTAGCATGACTGCTTCGCAGAAGGAGGTGACGGCTTCCCATTCCCTCTCGCTCCGGACCATGGCTTGAACCAAGGCCGGACGCGAGAGATCGCCGCCGCCAATCGCCGCTACGAGGACACGGCGGTGCTCCGCCCAAGCGGGGCAGACCTCCACGGTGTGCTCCACCGTGTCCTCCGGACGATCCTCGCAGTGGAAACACCCGGCCGTTTCCTCCCGCCCGATTCGGTGCAGGAACCTCCCGAAACAACCGCGTCCGGTGAGGACCTGCGTCTGGCGGTAGGTGAGGGCGCCGTGGCGCCTCTCTAGCCACTCCTCAAAGAGGGGACTTATCGCCACTATGGTGGCGTGCCCTGCACGGGGTTGCGACAGTCGCTCTCTCCATGTCGCCATGAGATCACGCCGGAGGTCTGTCCGCTGAGCGGCAATTTGCCGCGGCAGCGGAGTTTCCTCCCGACGTAGTGCCTCCGCGCGCCATTCGTTCAGGCGTGCGAGGACTATCGCCTCCAGATCCCATGGCGGCAATCCGGCAAGGAGGCTAGCCGCTTCGCCGGAGATCGTGCGGTACCCCCGGATTAGCCTTATGGCTATTACCTTTTGGGGCGCGTTCAGGTAGTGGGCGGCTTGCCGCCTCAAAGAACGCGCCCACACCGGGGCCCCGTAAAGGGCCATGGACCGCACGACCCCCGCGTATAGCCTCCGGCAGGAGGCGTTTGGACCCCTCAGGTTGGGCAAGAGCCGCTTGAAGGTAGCCCCTGTCCGTTCCAGTTTGGGAGCCAAACGTCGGAAGTGCTCCACGAAGTTCCACCGGCTGTCGAGGACGAGTCCTAGGTACTTCAACGTCGACCCGACGCCGATGGAAACCCCTCCTGTCGTTGGTTACCCTTCGGGTACGGAACGCTAAAAACTATACCTGAAGTCTATTCAAATTTTTGTTTCGAATTGATGTAAGTATTTTTTTCTAAAACGAGTATCACAACTAACTAACTCTGCGCTTGTGCAAAATGTAATTGTTTTGAGAATTACTAGCACTATTAAAAAGCCCACACAAGTGGTTGAAGTTGTAGGGTAAAGTTTACATTATTTGTGAATGGTTTTTCTAAAAATAGAAACGCAGTAAAAGTCATTGTTTACAATACAAAATATTTCTTGAAGACGACAAAACAACACAAACTTCTTTGACAAACAACTTCTCGCACTATTTAAAACTCACCTTTCTTTCTGTGCCAACAGAAAAAATATAAAGCCTTCCTTCTCCCAATGATTTATCTTTCCTTGTCTTTCTAGTCGTAGTTTGGTAAGCCGGTCCGGGGTGATTAAAACAATGCAAAACGGTTATAAGTTAGACAAGCCGCTCGTTAGTATTCCAGTGAAAAAAAATTGTTCTAGAACTCTTTTTTACGGTAAAACTTGACAAAAAGAAATAGTTCTTCGTCTCAAGGATAATGGTGTGCTGAGCTTCCGTTTTTGCGTTTTAATGTGGGTCGTATTATGTAATCTGTGTTTCTATTGTTCAGAATACGGAGTTTTTAATAATGGTTGTCTTGGAGAATAGTTGACGGATATTTTATTGTGTCTCTTATGAGTAGTGATGCAATTAGGTACTGTCAGCCGGTTACCACAGCGCTCATCGCCTCGTGCGGCGCACTGCCTATACATGTGTCGGGTCTCGGGTGAGAATCGCCTTACTTTTAGCCAGCGTCATCCCACTGGTGGGCACCCCTTGACTTCCAGGTGTTCCAAAGGCTTCGATTCGATATCGATTCGACAAGTCGTGTATCTATGTTTTTTTGGCATTACGAAAGCGAGCGAGATAGACATCATCATCATCATAATCATCATTTTAGCCGAAAGACGTCCACTGCTGGACATAGGCCTCCCCCAAGTGTCGCCACATTGACCGGTCCCGTGATAGACAATCGAAATCGAATCGAAGCCTTTGAGAATAGCTACGCAGTAGTTAACATTGACCCTGGATCCCTCTATCTTCTTCGTGTTAAAATTGAGTAATTTAAAATTACATAATTACATCAGTTGACGGAATCAATTTAGTTCAGGCCATTCCATCACAGCGATAGTCATAAATGAAGGAAATGTGTGTATACAAGTGTGTACGCAGACACGGGTGCACTAGTTTTTCCCTCACTTTCATACTCCGATGGAACTTCTCATAAGTAACCCGGAGTTTAAAAATTGGCGGTGTGGTGTGACACGGGAGTACCCAGGTCTCAAAAAGCACCGCAAGCCATCGGTCCTGACGTCCCGAGCCTGATCTCTCACCGTATCGAATTACTTTCAGAATAAAAAAGTAGGATACAAAATAATGATCCCAATCCATATGGATGTGCCTGCCCAAACACGCGCTGAATAGTAAATTTAATTATAACGACTGTTCCAAAAATACCATACATTACATTCAAAATAATAGTTTAAACTACCCGCTATACAACCCTTTATACTATTATTCATTAAGCGTTATCTACAAAGCGGGTAGGCAGATATCAAGGTGAGATTTGTAATGTGCGTGCAAACTATTGTTGTGTGACCTGAAATCCCGAAATCTGTGAGGCTTAACAGCGCCTCGGAGACATTTTGTTGGGCGACCAGTATTACAGTTAATGATAACGCGTTCAATGCCTATTTGTTTGGGATAACAAGGTGATAAGTGGAATGTCCTACTAATGTTGGCTGTTTTGTTAGTATACCTTTTATTTTTCCTGGGAGATTGGTTTTGGCACGTGGATTGACAGTGGTTTTAAGGATATTATGCTTCTACCAGCAGCGACCTAATGGTAACCTTATAGAAATGATGATAAAGTTGACTGTTATTTTATTAGTGGTAAAAAAACTGTTATTTTTTGTTGTTCTAAATGGGGGGTAACTCTGCCTCTGTTAATGCAAAATCGACTGAATGGACATTTGTATCCCGGGGGTATGTTGTCGTGGGATAATTTCTAACCTACGCAAGCGAAATTGCGGATAAAATTTGTAGGTACTATATGAATACCTACCTAAACGAAATCGGCAACCAATCAATATTTTGTCAATAGACAAAACGTATTTGAAACTGGTTTGTTTAGTTTCGTGCAAAGCCTAAATATAGACAAATCCACAAATTATTAACAATATTTCGCCGAACGTAAAGTGATGGATCATTCCAAAATTCTAATCAAGGCATATTTCCGATAATTTTAGCGTGAAATCATTATTCCATTTTGATCACCTAATTAACGTTTGCGACCGCCAACTATACACGCCGAGGCATTAATACCACAGAATGCTGGTAACTTTACCGACAGCAGCATTGTTCACGAGTTTTGGTATTATATTATTAACATCATGTACAGACGCCTGCATTTGCCTTTACTAGGAAGGTACTTCATGCTCACAAAGCCATAGAAATCCTTGTTTCTATGATTTTGAATACCAATGATTGCAAGCGACGTTAGGTACTTAGAAACGTGATGAATCAATGAAATGATTCGTAATGCGGATTTCAGTCACAATAAACTTGCAAAGAATCATAAACAGGGATAGCGTAGTGGTTTGACCGTCAGATTGTCAAGCGTTGATCTCGAGACACGTACCTCTGATTTTTCGGGTTCTTGTACGTACTGTATCACTTGGTTCGGTGAAGGATAACATCGTGAGGAAACCAAACCATGCTTAAGAGATATTTCTCGACGGCATTTAATGCCGTCCATAGGGACGACATAAAAAAACTCTGACACCTGGTTAGGTCTAACCACACGAAAAGAAAGAAATAATAACATGTTGTAAATTAGCCATCAGTTTAGGTGAAGCTACTTCGCAGGGTGGCTGGTAGCCGCTGGATGAGGGATACCAAATGGGTTGAATGACGTGCGACTAGGGAAGCCTATGTACAGCAGTGGACTTCTACAGACCGGCGATGATGCACTACCGCTTTCACTGACGGTCGACCACTTGTCATCCTTATGCCCTGTGAAATAAAGTTGAAAAGTGGTAGACCATCACCAGTGGTAATACGTCATTGACACAATGAACGAAAACACAATGGATAAGTGAGATAATGATGATTAGCGGCGATCTCTCGCGTCCGGCCCTGGTTCAAGCCATGGTCCGGAGCGAGAGGGAATGGGAAGCCGTCACCTCCTTCTGCGAAGCAGTCATGCGAGTGAAAGAGGTGGCGGGACGTGAGAGAGAAAGAGCCTCACATCCCAGCTGCCGCGGGAGACGCTCTGGGCGTCGGGGGTCACGCGCGCCTCAAAGAGATGTCTGCAACGACGTAGAGGTCCGCATGGGCCGATGCCTGGCAGGGCTGCGGGACTGTTCGAAAGAGATACCGTGGCCCTGGAACACAAAGGGCAAAGAAGGAACATGGATTGGTTTTAGTCAGTAGAAGTCTGACACTCCCTTCCGCTCCGCCCATAGTGGGGGGGGGGGGGTCATTTGATGATTTCCCAAACGAAAAAAAACAAACAAAAAAGGGTAATGATGTTGATGTCTGTATGAGAACTGGTATTTGCTCTACAGTGAAACTATTGCCAGTATTTTTTTTTATACTAAACTAGCGACCCGCCCCAGCTTCGCACGGGTGCAATATATATATAAATCTTCCTCTTGAATCACTTCTATATATTACTGAAATCTGCATCAAAATCTGTTGCGAAGTTTTAAAGATCTAAGCATACATAGGGACAGACAGACAGCGGGAAGCGACTTTGTTTTATACTATGTAGTCATAAGCTTGAGTTTTGCCGCATCTTGCCTGATTGTTAGTCATCATCATCAATGGCACGCCACTGAACTCGATCCTCGGCAAGCCTCGTCCAGGTGCTACCGGTCATCCTGAAAAAATTGTCGCTTCGCCACGCGAGGAGTGATTCTCGATTTGCGGTCTATATCCCAGATGACTCTAATCCAACGCGCATTGATTCTATGGCTCATAAGATACATAATGATTATGATTAGATGTAGGTAAGTGAATTACAATATTATTCAATACACTCTCTCTTTCTCTCTCTCTCTCTCTTCTTTTTTATTTTTATATCATTATATTTTTGCGTGAATAACATCCATAAAACCATTCAACACTTTCAAATAAAACATCATTACGTTACATGAGAATACAAAATGCTATTTTCTAAGCATCTGTTGCAATGCTCTGAATATAAATGTAAATTCGTTTTCGTTTTTTCACTGCGAATCTCAGTATGAGAGATGGTTGCATTAAATATAGTAGGAAAGTATTTTATCCTTCCTCTCAAGGGGAGTTTTAACGTTTTTATTTGAATAAAAGAATATTCTGAGTGAATTTTAATGTTTTGCTGTTTAAGAAATTTTAACCGTAAAAATATATTTAATTCTTTTATTTATCTTTACACAAATAAAAAAAAAGAATTAAATATATTTAATCATTATTAGCAAGATTTCATTGACAAAGATATTACCTGAATCTGACCTGAAGATGGAACACCTCATTTTTTATTCGTCCCTTATTCGTGCGGGTAAGATATACAGATGTAGCTAGATGTTTGTGTGCATTTTATGGTCTGCAGCATATCCTTTCATATGACTATACCCTTTTTAAACGTATACACTCACACTCACTTATATGATATCTTCCATGATTGTTAATTGTTTTGAGCTCTCGATACAAAAGATATTCCATAAGTGACAGTATAAGTTTAGTTGTAAATCGTGAAAGCTTAAAATAGTATACCCTTTCTGTTACACCCTGTATATTAATAGCTTGCACGCCGTGACTGCGACAAGCAGGTTACCACTCAGCATGATGCTGTGCTGTGGGGGGCCCGCAACACAGCGCTGGCTTTCAGTGGTCCCCCATGAAAAAACGTAGGGAAGCCAAGACAGCATAAACATTTGATTACATAAAATAAGAAAATAAAATAAACAGTAAGTACTTGGATTTTATAATAAAAAAAAGGGGACGTACCCAAAACAACTATAGGAAATATAATAAACACTTAAGAATATAAAAGTATGAGCGCGATAAACACAAAGTGAAAACATGGCTAATGGATCTTATCTGTATCTATAGAGTACCTAATGTAAATAATCTTAAGGCGAGGTTATCCAGATAAACGTCGTTTTGTATTGTGTTTTATTCCTATATAGCACGGATTTAAATTCTGAAAAAAACATATTACATATTTCACACTTCGATCTAGATATTCCGGCACAGCGATACACGATTACTTGCACTTTGTTGCATCCAATTAAATCGCAAAGACAAGTCTAAATGATGGTTTTTAATATTATATCATTTGAGTTATATTAGGTTTTTAACAATAAAACTTATACCATTATAAAGGTCGTAAAAAATGTGACAGTACACGGCAATCATAATTTGAAATATTTAAAAAAACCTAAACAACCATTTCCAATATTTGCTGTTTTCTTCATTTCTTACTCGCATCGCGTGCTTCAGTCCCGAGCGGAACGCGTTGGAGGTCGCACGTGTGCCAATTTTTCGAACCCGCCACCCCACCCCCGCCAAGTTCTGTTACGAGCTGAGCCAAAAATAGTTTGTAAAAAATAATACTTAGTAAACACCAAGCCTAGGTTTATTTGAAATGTCATTTGTTCACAAAAGTACAGTAGGTACCTAATAGGGAACGTAGTCAGAAGGTATAAGATAAGAGTTACGCATTAGAAAGAGAGGCAGCTTCTAGGAGAATATAACTGTAGATAATTAGCGCTGCGCGGCTTGAATTGAACTTTATTGTGTCTTTGCAAAAGTCGCTTGTTATGATTTCGCAATATTATTTATAAATTTCGGTAACTTTGGAATGGGCAACTACAGTGCTTTCACAGTTATTATGCCTTTTGAATGGGACTGCAGCATCATTTTATCATCTTTTTTTTGACAATTCAAAACTGCCTGTAACTTACCTACTAAAATCAAAACATTCCACAATTTTTTTTTTTGTAAGGAGTTCTAAAAAAGTTTTGTAGGGAGCCCGGTAAGCCGAAGATTATCGAGTTCGACATGGGCAGAAAAAAAAAAGTATGTAGGGGAGAACGAGATAGAATGAGTAATGGTCGTGGTCGATATCGTATTTTGTACGCACGACGGCCGATCAAGCTGTACAAAACCAGTTTATGCGGAACTCTCATTGTATAGGAAATCTATACAAAGCGAGGCCAATTTATACTGGAAATGACAGCTTCATGTGCCGCCGTGTGTACCTACTAGTTTTTTTTATTTAGTTGACTTATTTACATATTTAAGATAAAATCACTTTAATTTTTTTTATTTTACTTCCTCTGCATTTTATGCTTTACGTTTTTTCGGTTTTTTCGTCATGGGTGTCATTTTCATGGTTTTCGGGGTCACTGATAACGAAAATGAGGTCAAAATGTAAATCCAAGATGGCGCCGACAAAAATTTTTGGTTTTTTCATCATGGGTGTCATTTTCATGGTTTTCGGGGTCGCCGATATCGAAAATTAGGTCAAAATGAAAATCCAAGATTGCGCCGACAAAAATTTTTGGTTTTTTCGTCATGGGTGTCATTTTTATGGTTTTCGGGGTCGCTGATATCGAAAATTAGGTCAAAATGAAAATCCAAGATGGCGCTGACAAAAATTTTTGGTTTTTTCGTCATGGGTGTCATTTTCATGGTTTTCGGGGTCGCTGATATCGAAACTTAGGTCAAAATGAAAATCCAAGATGGCGCCGACGAAGATTTTTTGTTTTTTTGTCATGGGTGTCATTTTCGTGCTTTTCGGGGTCGCTAATAATAAAAATGAGGTCAAAATAAAAATCCAACATGGCGCCGACGAAAATTTTCGGTTTTTTTCGTCATGGGTGTCGGTTTCGTTGTTTTTAGGGTCGCTGATAACGAAAATGAGGTTAAAATGAAAATCCAAGATGGCGCCGACAAAAAATTTTTGGTTTTTTCGTCATGGGTGTCATTTTTATGGTTTTCGGGGTCGCTGATAATGAAATTGAGGTCAAAATTAAAATTCAAGATGGCGCCAATTAAAATTTTCAGCTTTGTCGTCATGGGTGTCATTTTCATGGTTTTCGGGGTCGTTAATAACGAAAATGAGGTCAAAATGAAAATCCAAGATGGCGCCGACAGAAATTTTTGGTTTTGTCGTCATGGGTGTAATTTTCGTGCTTTTCGGGGTCGTTAATAACGAAAATAAGGTTAAAATGAAAATCCAAGATGGCGCCGACCAAAATTTTCGGTTTTTTCGTCATGGGTGTCATTTTCATGGTTTTCGGGGTCGCTGATAACGAAAATTAGGTCAAAATTAAAATTCAAGATGACGCCAATTAAAATTTTCAGCTTTGTCGTCATGGGTGTCATTTTCATGGTTTTCGGGGTCGCTGATAACGAAAATGAGGTCAAAATGAAAATCCAAGATGGCACCGACGAAAATTTTCGGTTTTTTCGTCATGGGTGTCATTTTCATGGTTTTTGGGGTAGCTGAAAAAAAAAAAATTTTTGTTTCTATGTTTATTTTGAACTTATTTTCGTTATCAGTGACCCCGAAAGCCATGAAAATGATACCCATGACGCAAAAAACAAAAAAAAATTTTGGCGCTATCGAATTTTCATTTTGACCTAATTTTCGTTATCAGCGACCCCGAAAAGCACGAAAATGACACCCATGACGACAAAGCTAAAATTTTCATTGGCACCATCTTGAATTTTAATTTTGACCTTATTTTCGTTATCAGCGACCACGAAAACCATGAAAATGACACCCATGACGAAAATACCGAAAATTTTCGTCGGCGCCATCTTGGATTTTCATTGTGACCTAATTTTAGTTATCAGCGACCCCAAAAACCACGAAAATGACACTCATAAAGAAAAAATCGAAAATTTTACGTCGCCGCCATCTTGGGTTTTCATTTTGACCTAATTTTAGTTATCAGCGACCCCAAAAACCACGAAAACGAAACCCATGAAAAAAAATCGAAAATTTTACGTCGCCGCCATCTTGGATTTTCATTTTGACCTAATTTTAGTTATCAGCGACCCCAAAAACCACGAAAACGAAACCCATGACAACAAAACCGAAAAAAAAGTAAAGCAAATTTTTTTTTAAAACCGAATGGCGCGTGGCGTGTAGTTTTGAATTATACCCGTATTCATGATCTTAGTGTCAGTCAGATTTTAAATTCACCTTATTCACAAAAATAAATAGGTATACCTTCTTATTTTTAATTATATCTACTTATTTTAATTGTTAGTAATTAGGTTCACGTTCATAGAATACGTAGGTTCCTAATCTATCTATAACCAATACTTTCTAGAAAAATAAAACAAAGTGAACTTATACATATCAATTCAAGTTGTTTTACTACATCGCTCTACCCTGTAACGTAACTTAGTACCTATCCGAGTTCGTGAACTCATGACCAGTGCGGTAAGCGCGCGCGTTTTCGCGCCGCGTAATTTGTTACGTATCACCTCTCCGTGCGGGGGCTGGGGTAAGCGATTGATGCATACGGCGCTCGGGGTAACCTCGCCTTAACTACTGCTTAGACAAACTAGAAATTTTACTGCGAGGAATATCACGAGCACGTTATAGAAACATTGTTATTGCTGGAGATTTTAACATAGATATGCTTAAAAAAAATAATCACACAAATGCATTTGAATATTTATTAATGAGGTATAACTTGAAATTGGCATTAAGGCAACCTACTCGCATGGCAAGCATGACATGCATAGATAACTTTGCGCATAATTTTAGTAAATCTTGCAAAACTGACGTGCTAGAATTTGCGTTGTCCGATCATACGGCACAGCTCCTTCACTGTCCTGTTCAAACAAAATCTATCATAAACCATTGGTATGCGGCTAAAAGGGATTATAGTATGGAAAACATAGCTAAGTTATGGCCATATCAAAAATCTTACCTTTTCTGAGACTTATGACACGGATGACCCGAATATTGCTTATACTCATTTTATCGACTCTTTCAAGCTTTTGTACGATTTGTGTTTTCCAATGAAATTGATCAAAATTGATGTCATTAAAAAACCTAAGTGGCTTTCAAAAGGAATTAAATTGTGTAGCCAAAGTAAAAGAGAGCTTCTGTGGCAGATGAGATTAAACCGAAGTAGAGAAAGTAGAACTAAATTCACTAATTATTCAAAATTACACAAACAAATTATACACTTGACACAAAAGGCACAAAACAATCATAAAATTAAATTATCTAAAAATAAATCTAAAACTACGTGGCAAATTATTAATCGCGCAAACCATAATTTACCCAAACAAAACATTTATAAAATTAAGGTTGGAGACCGTATTCTTTCAAATCCCAAGTGCATAGCTGAAGCGTTTAATAACTACTTTGTCGATAGAATTCAGCCGAAACATAATGACACCGAGAACCCCAAACGCTGTAAAGTAAACACGAGCGCGAAATCAATGTTCATGTCACCTAGTGTACCTTTAGAAATACATAAAATAATAATGACATTGAATAATACAAGTAGCGTAGGGTATGATGGTATTAGTACAAAAACACTCAAGCACGTCTCAATGGAAATATGTGGTCACTTAAGTCATATAATTAACCTCACTATCAGCGCAGGCATCTTCCCCGATGCATTAAAAACTTCAATAATAAAACCAATCTTTAAGAAAAATAATAGAGAATTAATGGAATTTTACCGGCCAATCGCACTCATACCTGTGATCTCCAAAATTTTTGAGAAATTCATTTATAACGAACTGTATAAATTCATTGATAAAAATAACATTTTATGTGACGAACAGAAAGGATTTAGACAACATAGAACTATCAATATGGCCGTTTATGATTTTATTTATAATGTTATGCAGAATGTTGACAAACGAATACCCGTATGTGGCATATTTTGTGACATGACACAGGCCTTTGACCACGTGAATTATGACATTCTCTTAAGAAAACTTGAAGCTTACGGAATTAGAGGCAATTTACTTAGTCTTCTTGAGTCTTACCTTAGAGGTCGAAAACAAATAACTGAAATTTGTCAAATTAATCTAGTGAGCAAGCGCGAAGAGACATTTCGATCCTCAGACCGTGAAGTTATGTTTGGAGTACCGCAGGGTAGCGTATTGGGTCCTTTTGTATTCATACTGTACATAAACGATCTACCTGAATGCATTGAACAACCAATAACACTATTTGCGGACGATAGTACTGTGACAATACCATGTAAAACTGTGGAGACATATGAAAGCGACATTAATAGTTGTTTAAAAAATGTTGTAGAGGAAAAAAAAAGAAAAAAAAGGAAAGAAAGGAAAGGAAAGAAAAAAGAAAGAAAAAAAAAAAGAAAGAAGAAAGGAATGTTGTTGTTGTGGTTAGAGGCAAATAATTTAAAAATAAACATGGAAAAAACAAAAGTTGTACATTTTAGTCAACGTATTCTTAGAATTAGCCCTAATATACACTACAACAATGAAGTAGTAGAAGAAGTAGAAAATACAAAATTTTTGGGACTGGTAATAGATAAAAGCCTAAATTGGAAAGCACATACCGATACTTTATGTAAGAGAATTAGTAAGTCCGCATACGCTCTACATTCACTATCCCCAATAGTATATATGGACGCACTTCTCACTGCTTATTATGGCATAGTAGAATCCCACCTACGTTACGGTATAATGTTCTGGGGTAATTCAACCGAAAGAGAAACAGTTTTTAAAGCCCAGAAAAGATGTCTAAGGGCGATGTTTAAGCTTAAATCCACTGATAGTTGCATGCCATACTTTAAACAGCACAAAATATTAACACTACCTAGTTTGTACATAATGGAAGTAGCTGTGTTTGTGAAGACGAACCCAAATCGTTTTAAACGTCCACGTAATAGACGCGACAATAACCTAGTGTGTTCCCATCCGGCCAAAACGGCACTAATGCGCAAGAGCGTCTACTGCATGGCTTCGGTCATTTATAATAAATTACCTAAGAAATGGAAAGATTGCTGCTATCATTATTTAAAAGCAGGCTCAGAACTTTTTTAACGCATTAAGCGTACTATACTGTCGGTGAATTCCTTACCGAGAAAGAATTCTGAAGAAAAAAGATTTTTTGCCTTTCTATATAATTTGTATTGTGTTTTTAGATAAGTTGTGATTTAAAACTATTTATGCTGTTACTACTAATTGACATATTATTATTCTAGTTGGCATAATTTTATTCTGTTTGACATTATTGATAATATTTTTAAATTTATTTTATTGTTTTTACTTTGACCGTGCTGACATTTTTTATTTTATAATTTTTTTATTTTATGTAATTCCAATGACATGCCACTCATTTGTTTGACATCATTGATAATATTTTTTATTTTTTATTGTTTTGACCATGTTGACATTTTTAATTTTTATTTTTTTATTTTTTATATAATTCCAATGACATGCCGCTTATTTTAAATTTATAATATTTTGTAAACCAACTATTTGCATGCCCATGTGACGGCAAAATGTGGAGAACATTATTATAAAAAAAAAATAAACATCTATGTACCTATTACCCATGTTTGCAAAGAAATAAATGATTTGATTTGATTTGGAAAACATTAAATAGATAATGTACCTCACAGTTCTACTTCAAGTATTCCTCTTTTTGTGCACCTTTTTTTATATTTTTACTCCTTCGGTGTTTTAGTTGAGATCACTAGCACCGAATTCGAAAATCTTACCGCGAGTGCTAATACTATCTGTAAACCAAAACAGAAGTGGGTATTGACCCCGCGTCCCGCTTGTATAAACAATGAGACACCATTTATCAAAACTGATACCCACTCCTGATGCTGGCATTGTTTTTGATAGCTGTTTCGTTTGAATCACTTAGAAGAGGTTCTAACACCTTTTTAACGGCCTAGTGGTCGCAAGCAAGACTGCTGAGCACGTGTCCTAGGTTCGATTCCCAGGTCGGGCAAAGTGTTATTCTATCAGGAATTTATCAGAAGCAGCCACGGAAGCTGGATTCGTGCCCGGTTGATGGCGATAGGCTCGCGCCCTATTACATGGAACTTAAATATACCTGGCGACATGTGGGTAAACTATTAGTGCTTCTCTACCTAACCTATCGGGGATTACAGGCGTGATGTTATGTTATGATTATATTTTATTATATATTATAGGTTTATAATCAATTTGCTATATTTAATTATTTTTTCTTTATTTTAGAAGGACTATCTAAGTATGATATTCTTAATGACATGTACTCAGAAAAGTAAAAGAACACATCAAATAAATGTTACGTTCTATAACAAACACTACGAATGTAAAAGGGTTCTTTAATGGCGGTCGTACGCCTTATCTTCACGACCTTTTTCCTCTGGGGGATGGGCCAATTGAAAATTTTCAACGTTCCAGTAAAGTGCATCGGTCTCACTTAAGAGTTTAATATGATAATGTACGTTCTGTGGTAAAACATCATTATTCACTTTGAAAAGATAAATAATAGAGGCATTGTGTTTTTATACACGTTTTTAAAGTAGATTTTTTTGTTGTTAAAAATGTAAAAAGGACACTTTTAGTCTAACTACTCACTGGGGATGATTTATCATGACATTGTATTTTGTTTTTCTTTGTGAAATCTTTATTTTTGAAAGGTATCTTTAAATAAAATGTTCTATTTATTAAGTAGAGTAAACTAAATAAATTATTAATTAAAAACAATTAAATAACCTAAAATAAATAAACTATCAACAAACTATAAGAGGGCATCAAACAACTCCTCCTCAACGCTGTCAGCTGGTAATGTGCGCAAGAGACTGGCGGCGTTGCCACGTTGTATGGCAACACTTAGCCTCTGGCCAAAGTAAAAGCCAGCCCTTGGGTCATGGGAAGCGTCAACTAGGCGTTTCGAAATTTCCTTAAACAGGCTATGAGCATTCGGACCCCACTACCCCAGAGTTTCAACCCCAAACGGCTCGAAAATATAGTTACCACAAAGGTTTCTATATTTATACCGCTTGAGGTTCTCTGCAGCCGCAGCGGCAGCGCCAGCACAGCACGACGAGCTTGGAAGATGTGATGGCGCAAGAGTATCGACGCATGTTGCGTCCCACACTAAAGGCCTACCCATCTTCCAAGGAAACAAAGACATGCCGTCCGGTCTCTTGCCATCGTAGCGTGCCAATCCATGGGTTTTCTTTAGACTTTAATTCGACCGAGACCCATTTGATTGTCTTTATTTATTTTCTATTTTAATACAAACCCGTCAGACGTTTAATAGCCTATTGCGCTGCCGAAGTTTTTCGTTTACATGGGTTGCTACCAGTGGCGAAGGCTCCATACAACCTGATTCATACCGGATTCCCTTTAAAAATTGGCACATTCAGTATTCTATAGACAAATAATATAACCATATTAAAGTTATGTACGGAGTAAGTAAGTAAGTAAGAAAGTAAGCCGGAGGCTTACCTTTTACAAAAATTATTCGGTGTTCCCAAGTTCATATGCCCCCAATCTATTTAAGTCGCGAGTTAATAGGCTTCTTTTGGGTTAGCTCGTTCCATCGTCGACCTCATCTCTGTCCTCGGGACTAGATTGAGGTCAAGAGTAATCCCATTCAGCATTTTAAAAAAAATGACCTTTGCTACTGGTTGCTATATCGTGACATGCTAAAACAATAAGGGATTGAGTTGGATTTCTTCAATAAAGACTAGTCCCAAACCGCCCCTGATAGAGAGAAGGTAGGGTAATTATCCTGCATTGAGAAAACCCAGGCTTATAATTCCGCACATTACAAAATCAAATTATCTTCATAATTTTCAGCCGTTGTCCAAAGTGGACTCTATGAAACTAATTATTTAAACTAGATTTGCATAGAAAATTTCTTCTTCTGGTAATTGCTGCTGAATTAATGTCGTAGAGAATATGATTGGATAACACTGTATGGACTTTTAGAAACTTAACAACATTATTACGTTTTTTTTTTATCATTTTGGATTCTCTTGGTCAGTAATTATTTTTAATGGGTGTAATTTAACTTTTTTATATTTATTTTATTTTATGTGTTATAGCATCGTGTTGGACTTGGCAGTGTTGTTATAATTAGTGGTAAATATATAAATAAAATAAAGAAAAGCAGTCTCATTTGTCAAATAACTTAATAAAATTAAAACAACAATGATTAATTCTCAAACAGAAGACCTGAAAATTGTAATATTATATGTTAGGCATTACTATCTAAACCAAACCGTCATACCCACTCGCACATGATTGAAATTTACCGCAGGGATTAATTACCTACGCGTTGCAAATTATGTTAATTCATAATTATTTTGACAGCTCAGTCTGTTATTTTTTTATTGTTACCTGTGATGTCTTAGACCATTGTGAAATATACACCATGTGACAAAAAAAAACAGATATCTCAAATATTTTGGTCAGTGTACCCAACTGTCCTGTATGTTCTGTATGTCCATTTTTTATTATTTATGAATGTCGTGAATATTTTTAGAGGTTACGATATTGATCCCATAGAGAAAGTTGGTCAGTTTGATTGTTGTAAAATTGTTGAAAGGTTGTCGTAAAATTGAAAATGAATAAATCAATAAAGGATTCATAAAGGATTTAGTCATTTTATAATCTTCAATAATAATATTTGATATTACTTATCTCGGCAGTCGTTTAGGATTGCCAGAAGCTTAAAAGTCTGATGACCAATCTTACTGAGAGATATCGCGTTAAACAGTAACTCGTTGTTAAGGTCAGATGGGCAGTCACTTCATGTAAAACACTGGTACTTAGCAGGTCTTAGCTGCATCCAGTCAGACTGGAACTCGATCCCAATTCACTTGAGACAAAGCTAGACAGATGACTTTGACAAATTCAACAATATACCTGTCTGTTTCCTACCGGCTAACCAACATACTAACAAGTTTATCACTCCTGTCCTCCGTTCTATAATAGTAATAATCTCAATACAAGTAGTTATTAATTACAACCGAAGCGTACATCAAAGGAACCGAAGTGAGATATCTATTAATTGCCAATATATTTGGCGACAGACTCATAAATGTCTAGTGTTTCGTTGAAGGAGTATTGCTTGTTGAAATTTAGTTAGGTATTAGTTTATTACGATTGCTTTGGAGTATGATTGAGATGTGTCTTGAGTCGAACCTGTACACTGTATTGCAATGGTCTTCGTATTTATAACATAACATATCATTACGCTTGTAATCCCGGAAGGGTTAGGCAGAGGTGTACCTAATAGTAAAAGTTCATATTTTTTTAAATTAAATACCTATTTGTTTATTTATGGCAATTAGGCCCAATTGTTAGTAACATTGTTCTTAAAAACTATTGTTAGTAAACAAACACAAGCAAAAACAAAAAGAAAATTATAAGGTGTGGGGTCTTCTGACCAGCACCTCCACAGCTTGCGACAACCAAGGTGCGTCGTACTTCTCTATCAACATACTTAGGATGCTGTTAGAACTAGACCGCGCTCTTGACAAGATGGAATTCGTTTTGTTGCGCATTATGGCGTAAAAATCATCAGTATGCGCAAACGCGAACATATCGGATGCACTACAATAGCGCGGCAGTCCCTACAGTATCCTGAAGTAGTTATTATATTGAATACGCAGGGCGACCTCTTAGTTATTCCCACAGGCCACTCGTGTAGAATGATTGGAAATACGGTTTGAACAGCGTAACTTTAACCCCAATACCACAACGAGGGAACCTGTGTCAGCATGTTGGATCTGACCGCTAGCGCCCTGCGCTCTCGATCTATATCTTCATCGTCTTTGAGGTCTCCGGTTAAGAAGATTCCCAGGTATTTAAATTTGAACTATTTATACGAATAATTAACTCACGACTCTTGCACATAATATCGCGATTACACTCGGTTGTTACACCATATTATTTGAATGTTCGGATGACGCAAATCAAATTCGGGCACCCGATGCATTAATTACACTACCAGTAGTTTGAATGATGTCCAACCATGAAACCGGACAAGATTATCAATCAATAAATCAATCTTTATTCGTGAAACAGGTATTACAATAAAGGTCTTATGTATACATTTTGGTCGAACTCTATGTCCTACCAATGGAATTAGTTTACGTAAGTCTAAATCTATACAATACAAACATATCTGCCCAGCCTTATCCCAACTATGTTGAGGTCGGCTTCCAGTCTAACCGGATGCAGCTGAATACCAGTATTTTACATGGAGCGACTGCCTATCTGACCTCCACAACCCAGTTAGTACTGGGTAATACGATACCCTTTGGTAAGGCTGATTGTCAGACTTTTTGGACCACTGACTACCTAACGACTGTCAAAGATCTACAAATGACACCCGGGACCAACGGCTTAACGTGCTTTCCGAGGCACGGAGGAAACTCGGTATGTAATGAAAACAAATATTATCTATTAATTATTTATTATTAATAAATAATTAATCAATTATAATTTACTTTTACATGCATGTCAATGGTAAATTATATTTATGGGCTAGTAATAACATATTTTATCATATTGTAATTAATGTCAATTTAATGTATAATTGAATTTAAAAATTAAAAAATTCTTCGATAGAGTATTATGTCTTATCTATTAGAAACAAAAAAACAATTTACTTTTGAATTTGCGGACATTATCCGAATACGGACGTACTCAATCCCGTTCTTTTACACTTGGTCGTTTGCCCGAATTCGATTACCTCTGAAACTAATTTGTATTCTCTGAATCTAATCCAACTGTGCCATTATTACGTGCATCGACGCTGTTTTCACATTTTCAGCAAAAAAGTCAATAAGTCCACTAATCTATATTAATGTTACTAATCAGTTTTAGGTACTACATTCACAGAAAGCGATAGTATTAAACATATATCTATTTTCATCCGTTATCTAAGATATCTGTGAAAATTATTTGATCCCGAGTTTTCTCAACAATAGTGACTCACCTTTGAATGTACTTAAAAAATAGTTGCAGCAACAAAACGCGTTGAACTATATTTCGAAGGTACATTACAATTACCGAAACTTTAACTTATTACTTAAGCCAATTTGTAAGGCAACTTCAAGTTAAGTTTACAAGTAAAGTTACCGTAAATCATTTTGAACTAAACAGTTACTTGAAAGCGCTTGTATCTGCTGATTTATCGCTTTATTAAGTAGGTACGCGTTTTGTGTGCCCCGCTTACACAATTTCTGTAGGGACTGTTACCGCTACTACAAATGTATAGGAATCAACTACATGCCGTTTGCAGGGAGTAGTTACGTAACGTTATACTGGGTGATTCGGTAAACTTAGGCAATACTTTAGGGGTTTGTAGTATTCATGAAAATGAACAACTCTTACTGTAGAGCTCACGTAGGTGCGCTTGCACAGGTGCACTCTCTGTTCCCTCACCCTCATAGTCCGATGATGGGACGGCAATCCGACACAGCCGGAAACAGATCAGGCGCAGGACCAACGGCTTCACGTGCTCTCCGAGGCGCGGAGATATCATACCACCGACTTCCAAATTCCGGACTACTACTGATAAATTACCAATGGGAAAACCCAATATCACTTTTTGCCCAATTCAGGAATCGAACCTAGGACCCTACGCTCAGCAGTCGCGCTTGTGACCGCGAGACCAAGGGAGCAGTTAAAAAAAAATCCAACGGGGATATATTTTAGATAACCGTTGATTGATAGTCACTATTTTACTACATAGGTAGGATGTATGTTATTTCCACAGTATTAAGGTCAATAAACGAGATACAACGCGCAACGCAGCGGTTACACTTGTGGGTTACACAGACACCTCGCCACAACTATCTTGTCATCATGGTGTACCGAGGCAATGGCATTCAAACTCCGCATCGTGTGACGCACTTTTCGGTGTTGTGGTCTGTGGAACGGTAGGACTTCTTGGTGCAGTGCCGCACCAGCTTGTTGTGTTTTCAACCTTCTTCCTATCTTTGCTTAAAAACCGGTTTCGTGATTGTCAGACGACGCTCAGCTTAGTCCGCTCGAACATGATAAGAAGATATTACAAACATTTTCTTCGAATTTTGCTACAACCTTACTCGTCGAATATTTACTGTCTTTTAAAACCTAAAATATAGTCGTATCTAGAACGAGTATTTTCTCCTCAAAATTATGTACCTTGTTCAAAATTTAAGGCAATCTTACTTACGATAAGTATACAAACAACACGATAATCATTGATGTTATAATGTTAGGTGGAGACAGTAGGACATAATATAGGTACTAATCTTTTTGTGATATTCTTTTGAAAGGTCAGATGCGTAGTACTCACAACCGGAGTGCATATATGAAAGTGGATAAAACAAAATGAGTAGGTAAAGATGATGAAGAAGGTTCTGAAGTTTCTGCCCAAGCCCATGTGAAAAGAGTGTGAGTTGATAATATACATATAGCATTTTGATTTCACCACCCCGTCCACCTCCGGTCTAAGCTCCACATACTCAAATGTCACTTAGACTTCCATACTCAAATACTTCTGGGCAATATTATCTGAAGCCTGCGTACTTCATAAGTACGCTCTCGGGCTAGCAATATAGCTGAATATTAAATACTGGATATGAACCTCGCAGATTATTATTGCGTCTTGAGTAAAGAGCAAATATACGCAATATGTTGAGAGTTCAGTTATTTTCTTTGGCGACGGTTCAGATATTAAATGATGCAGTATCTTGCGGATTTTGCTTCCAGGTCAAACGATAACGGTGTTAAAAAGCGTATTTCTCATGAGCTGCATAAGTGAGTTTGGCAACGTGGAAAGAGGTTTTTGGTTGTAGCAAAAAATCAATATCCGAGTTAGTACGATTTGTATTTTACGAAACTTCCTGTTTTTTAGCAGCAGGTACTGTATCTTTTCTTCGCCATAACGATGCATTGTATGTACTGAAAAATACTTTTTTTTTCGGATGGGATATCATTAAATGACCCTCCCCCGCTCTGGGTGCAACGGAAGGGACTGTCACACTTCTACTGACTAAAACCCATCTATGTTCCTTCTTTGCCTTTTGTGTTCCAGGGCCACGGTATCTCTCGAACAGTCCCTCAGCCCTGGCAGGCATTGAAAAATACTTTCAGTTAACTATTTTGACCTATCAACGTTGCAGTACTAACCTATTCCGATACAGCGACCTTTTCGGTACGTTTCCGATTTTTTTCGACCTGTAACGTCGATGTTTTGCTGACCCAGCAAGTTTGTAAAAGCCAACTAAATATTTTAGGTAACTGCGAATCGAAAATGTTAGGACTGGTTAGTTTTTGAATTTTCATTTAACAGAGCGAGTTTCCAGGATTTTTTTGCCATTAAACGGGTTACTTACTGTTAGTAGTGGCTTAGTATTAGTAGTTTCCAGTTACGACGTTTTTCAATATACTTACGAGGAAATAAAAGGACGAAAAGTGTGTTTGTCATCAATCTTTGCTTTTATCCGCGCGGTTTGCATTCGCAGGTCGAATTAGAAGCAAAGGTATGAAGCCGCAAAACAGCCTGAGAAATTAAAAACTGTGACCTGAAAGACAAGCTCAGCCTTGCCCAAGCGCAGTTGCTCATATTTCTTATTTGTGCTTAATTTTAACTGCATTTAAACAATGTTCAACAAGTTAATATGTTTTTAAAGAGAAATAAATAAACTTATTAATTCATACAACATTTTCGCACAATTCGCACATCCTCTAAAAAGCTGTCACAACACAAAAATAGCAGTTTTGAGATAGACGCATTCCAAGTTTTTTGTGTTCTTATCGATGCTTTGCGCCAAAAACTTTCGCTTGAGCCATTTGGCGACTTATTTTGGTATACTTATGGCGGTTTTTTTTAATTATAGAGCAAGGACAATTGAAGTCGAGTAGGGTATTATCTAAAAATCTACATATTTTGTGTTATGACAGTTTTTTAGAGGACGTGCGAATTGCTCAGGTGTGGTGTGGTCGCACGTGCCTCATATGTGCCAGGCTTGAACATAGCTGAGTCTAGCTTAAATTTTAATCATCTCTAATGTTTCGTGAACACGTTAAGCCAGCAGACCAGGTTGAAATACGAATGTTATGAACGTTTTACTACATTATTGTGAGTCAAGTCCAATTTGACTGTAAGCCACCATTTTGCCTAAAGTTTCAGTTTTGATGCTAAGCAGAGTAATGGGTTCGATTTCCAGGACGGGCAAAGTGTTATTGGCTTTTTCCATCAGGAATTTCTCTCCACAGTCACGGAGTCTGGATTTGTTTTTTGGCCCGGTTGATGGCAATTGGCTCGCCCCGTATAAATCATCATCATCATAATTTCAGCCGAAAGACGTCTACTGCTTGACGTAGGCCTCTCCCAAGTATCGCCATATTGACCAGTCCCAAATCCAGCAGACACGTCACGTCAAGCCCCCGGGGTATTACATAGGACTTAAACATAACTGGCGAAATGTGGGTGTACTATTAGGTACATCTCTGCCTAACCCTTAGGGGATTACAGGCGTGATGTTATATTATGTTTTAGTTATGATCGAAATTCCATTAGGGCCATTTTTCTAACCACTAGGCCTTGATCTTCGTTATTGCGATTTCTACAATATTTAAAATTTAAATAACTATAATTGATTATTATTTTATTAAACAACATTTTCAGTCAATCACTTTACAAAATAAAGCAGCTACCTGAGTTTAATAACCCTGTTTTTAAATTCTTCTTTGTAAAATTAAATAGGCATCGGTGTTAATAGGTAATTAAACTTTTCAAACTTGCGAAGATTTTGTAAATTAACTCTTAATTTAAATTTAATAACTTTTAAGAAAAATGTTTATCATTAAAATACCCTAATAATAATTTAAAATGATTTGAAAGTCATAGGCTTGTGCTCCATTATTGACATGTAGTTCGGTTGTAACTGAATAAAATAATTCTACTAATTAACTGGATTTCATTAAACTAATCTCTACTTTTATAGTCAGGTTGTTTGCCAACCGGGGCTGCGGAACTGTTCGAAAGAGATACCGCGGCCCTGGAATACAAAGGGCTAAGAAGGAACATGGATGGGTTTTATTCGGTACAAGTCTGACACTCCCCTCCGCTCCGTCCAGAGCGGGACAGGTCATTTGATTATTTCCCATCAGAAAAAAAAGAGTGTGTTTGCCAAGTAGAATGGGGCAAGAGGAAGGATCATTTGCCGTCTCTTAAGCCCCAATAACTTACCCAGGTTTTTTTTTTAAATACATATTGATTTTGAATAATCACTAAATTCGACATTTAAAAAATCTATTCAAATTATTTACATTTTTAAAACAGAGAAACATACTTGTAAAGAAGAAAATAACAGAAAAATAGATGTCTAAAAATTAGATCGAAACCCAAATACATAATGGATGTAATTATTTTAATCTAACTGTTGAGTTTTGACGTTATTTACTTTGGAGAATGATAAGAAGTCGATTAATTACAATAATTTTTGTGCTAGTTGCTGTAATAGCCAGCTCATACAGGATGTTTTTTTAAGCAACAACGAACTTGTAGGAACAACGAACGAAGTCATATTTTCTTTAATACTGATCTCATGGTTCCTTCCAGCGTTTTTTAATGGATTTTTTATTATAAAAATCACATTCTATTATTTTTTCTAACCCTACTTTCCTCTCGCAGGTCTGCTGGAAGAGATTTCGCATGAAATAAGCAGTACCTTTGTGCTCTTCTATCTTAATGTTATGTCTTGTTGAGTATTTTGTGTGTACATAAATAAATAAATAAATAATAAATAAATTATATGACATTATTTTTAGTATATGCGAAACCTGAATATAGTTTGTTCAGAATAAGTAACTGAATCGATTCCAATAATTTTTAAATCATGTTATATTTTTTCCCAAAAATATTTAAGAAAGTTAAAAGTTAGACACCGAGCGACTTTAAGTACCTATCGCAATAATTTAGGTACCTACTGCCAAATTATTATTATCAATGAGCTCAAGATGACGCTGGAGGCGCGCGCTGCGTGGTGACCACATTTTTGTGCGGACAACCAGGTAACAGAACAAGCTTATAACTTTGCGATTTTTCATGATACAGTTTTGAAATTTTGTACATAAATTCTTTACATAAAAATACTAGACACGTGTTTCAGGTTTCGCATATACTAAAACTTATGTTGTATTAATAGTATTTATTAAAACAGAGGTTGAAGTTAATTTTATACATAGTAAAGTACATTTATTGGTCATTGTTTTGCATTGATGGTTGATAAATTAGTACATAAGTTTTATTATGTATGTAATTTTTATAACAAACTTTATTCATTATTAACATATTATCAGCATTTTTGAAAACCAAAGTAAGTAACTAAGTATTTAAAAAATATAAGCCCTATCGGTACCGGAGACAGGGTCCAGGCTAGCGGTGGTCACGGCTCTTGAGAGAGGAACCTCCTAACAAATACGCGCCGTGTTCAGAAGTACCTACTGCTCTCTGGATCAAGCCCCTGATTCAGCTGCCTAGCGAGAGCCTCTTCAGAAATTGGTCGAGGCTGTTGGTTTCATACTTATTTCGTTTATTAATTTTTACAAATATTTTTACTCATTTCTCAAAAAAAAAAAACTATTATTATGTTGCAGTAAATGCGATATTCTGAAGAAACTCAAATGAGCATAGAATTTTCTTTCGTGAGATAAATGGGACAATGAGTAACGAACACTAGTCAATATTTTGTTCAGTAAAACTTTGCCATTATCATTTAAGCGTGAAATTAAGTATTAATAAACAAGTTAAATTCATAATATGTGTAAATTTTTAATAAAAAGATAAATTAGAATCGCTAACATACTGGATACACAATACATTTCAGATTGTTTACTTGTTTTTTTGCCTATTTGTTATTTGTAAAATTTAACTATACCTATATTTTATTACCAACTAATAGCTATGGCGATGTGTTTTTGTAAACCACAAAACAAAAATTTAAACAGAAAGACCATGAGAGTCTTTATTGTAGCGACTTTGACACAGTATTTAGATAACCAGTAAACAATGATGAATACCCATGAAATTTAATACTCTTATTCAGGCTATTTAGTTCGAATCACATTGTATATAGCGTGTTGTTTGTACTTCAACAGTCATTCTCATTTCGACAGTTTATAGTAAATAACGTGTTTTTTTTTCTTCAACGAGTTGTATTTATTTTTCTTAGTGTTTAAAGTTCTAGTTAAGTTAGTGTGGTCGTGTATCTAAACTGACCATTCTTAATAAAACAAGGATTATATCTGAAAAATGATCAGGTTTGTGACATTTTATTTGTTTTTTTGCATTAAATTATTAACAACGTTTTTTTTTTCTTTATTTATTTATGGACATTTATAATCGCAATGCGTATGTTGGTCCCATCGTAGCCTAAATAGACGTTGCTCATATCTGGGCTATGAACCTAAATAGAATCTTCGCATCATTAACGGTGGTGAATAGGAAAGTAATCTCTCCCTAAATATATTTTTGATTGTTAAACGTAACGAACTTCTTACGAAGTGTTTTCGATAGAACATAAAACAACTTAAACGCTATGGTAATTAGAGATAAGAACTGAAATAATTAATGTAGACAAAAATTATGTCAATTGAGGAAAATAGTTGGTACCTTGAATTTTATTAATTATACTAATATGTTTGTCAGCAGTATTCTTAGGAGTATCCTTCCTAATCCTAACTAATATTATAAATGCGAAAGTAAGTTTGTTTGTTACCTTTTCACGCCTAAACTACTGAACCGATCATCCTGAAATTTTGCAAACACGTTGTCAGGTGTACACAAACGGACACAAGGTAACTTTCATTCCGAAAAAAAGTACTGTTCCCGAAGAAAACAACAAGAACGTTCTTATGATAATAGATGGCGCCACGTGTCTTTCGAATCATGATTGAATTATATTATTACAAGCAGAGTACAACGCGAATTGACTGTCAAATTCTAAATTAACTCAAGCGAAACCGCTGGTAAAAGCTAGTGGTAAATATTTGCATAAATCAAGGCATAACCCTAGCGGTTCATAATTTGCTTAAATTACCTAACATTTCCGGGGTTACAGGCGTGATGTTATGTTATTCAAATATTATTTTTCTTTTTCCCACAGCAACGAGTCTTGCATTTTCCCAACCACGGGTGCAGCCCCCAACACTTTCATGTCGGCTATCAACTTTTTCATGGCAGCACAATGCCTCGTACAGTCCAAGGATTGGCCACCCGAAGCTGAATTAAATGGTACGTATAACATTTCAGTTATTGAATTCGTGTATTTCTTCTTTAATGTCACATCAACATCATGATTGTCCTGCCCTTATCCCAACCTTTTTGGGGTCGGCGCAGCATGTCTTCTTCTTCCATACTTCTCTATTGGTTGTTATAAGTCACCCTCTTATTTGTATTTCATCTAAATCTATGGCGTCACACACGAACTTAAAATAACTTCATTCAAATATGGCATCGTAATCAAGCACAGTAATCTGCGTAGTCTGTACTAATAAATAAAATTGAAATGTTTGTTTGTAATTTCTAAATAACAGCTTTTTACTGAATTCATCTGAAAATATAATATACGGTAGGTACTTACAACAAAATTTATTTTTTTGTCTATTTTTCTGTCTGTTTGTTCCGGCTAATCTTCGAAACGGTTGGACCGATTTTGTCAGGGCTATTTTTGGTAGATAGCCGATGTCATAAGGATTACCTAACTGAGACTACTTTCATTTAAAAAAAAAGTAAAACTTTCGAAATTGTTAACAAAATTCGGTTCAAATAGGGAAGTAATCATTTCATAATAATTTTATGCGGACGAAGATCGCAGGCAACAGCAAGTTAACAAATATACCTACAGAAACCGGACAACAACCGTAGAGCAGTAGTCCGTTTGGTTAGTCTCCGATATTACAATATTGAAGAGTTCATCAGTTGACAAATGACAATCAAGTATTTCTGCGATTTTTGCTCTTATTGAGTTTTATTATTATTTTTATTGCGTTAATCATTTTGATTCTATACTGTAGGCAATTAAGTGACTATTAATTTTATTATTTTCTTCTTTTGAGATTTTTTTTGTTTTTTATAAAACGACTATTAATTTTATTATTGTAAAAAATGAGTTATTTTTTTTTCTTTATTTATTTTTTATACATATTAAATACATTTTTAAATATTCTAATATAAAACAATATAAATAACATATTAAAATATAAAAAATAGTGGTCCGCCGGTATCGGGAGTAGGGACCAAGCTACCGGTGGTTAGGGTTCCAGAGACAGAAACCTCCTCACAATGCGAGCCGTATATTTTTTTTTTAATTTTTTTATTATTACTGTCTAAACCTTATTAATCTAATTTTAAGTTATTTTCTACACAACGTATTTTATTAAGAAATAAATGACTTATGACTTATGACACCCCTCTTGGCGCAGAACCCTCCCTACCTAAGGAGGGAGTCTACATCCTGTTCACCATAACTCTACGTTAATAAACTACCTATGTAGTAGTATATGTCAAGTAGTATATGAAAATAATAGGCTCATCATTAACAATTTTCAAGGTAAGGCTCATGTGGTTACAAACATAATTATCAGTGAACACGGTTTTTGTGGGGCTTGCTTATCTAATGAGCAGCAAGCGTCGGGCATAAATTTAAATTTTGATAACTCCTAATATAGTTAATTTGTAGTTCTAAACGTATGTTTTGTGATTACAAACATATATTTGCAGTTGGAGAATTATTCGTGATCCTATATAAATGTATGGAGGAACATGATTTTACTAATACCTAACATTACAATAATAAATAATTTCAACATCCTTGTCTCAAAATCTTTGTATTAATTTGAAATGTTTGTGAGAAATATAAATACAATAGAAAAGTTTGATCAATCTTGGAATATTTTTGACCTGCCTAACTTCCGCTATTTTATTCATAAATTGCAGCCACACAAAAAAATCTGTATTAAACAATAGTTCATATCAAACCAAGTTTTTGTCTGAGATAAAATCTTCAAAAAGTCACTTTTCCAAGATATAAAGTGTCAACCAGACAAAAAATCTGGTTACTCCTTCGTATAAAGTTGTAAACATTTTGAACGTGTCCAAGCTATTCCAAAGACAAGTCAAGTGACGCTGTTACTGAAGTAATAAAAAATCTGTTTTTTTTCATTTAGCTTGGGAACCCTAAAACTTAGATTAGGATTAACCTTTACTATTTTGGGTTGAGTCACAAATATTATTGAACCTGACCTTGCTCTATATTGAAAGGCTGTTAATCGATTCGAAGGCAATCCTCTTTGTACTTTCGAGTGCAATTATATAGCCTATTAAGTCCAAAAACCAACATACCTACCAGCTGTTGACCTACTAGCTGTTGACCGCCACCTTAGTCCGCAGAAAAAAAGAAACCAATCTTACTTTCCAATTTAAATCGGAATTTGTTAACAATTTCAAGGGTTTCATTTTTTTTGCACGGAACCCTAATCTTTTTTAAAAGCGTAAGTGGAACGTAAACAATTACCGGCCAGAATATTTTGCCGGTGCCGATACGTTGCATGCATGGTACGTGACGGTGTTGGTCGGTGATGGTACGGACTAATGAGCCTATGCTCACTAAAAATGTTATATTAGTTTTGCCAGACACGTTCTTAGCACGGTCATAGTATGATACGGTGTAGAGATCATAGTATTAATTCTTGAATTTTTATTTTAAATCGCAGATTCAGAAGAATTCGACTTTATCATCGTGGGAGCTGGCACAGCTGGTAGTATACTGGCTAACAGACTGAGTGAAATTGAAGACTGGAGTGTACTTCTACTTGAAGCAGGTGGAAACCCTCCTATAGAAAGTGAAGTAAGTTGGTACTTACATACATACGTGCCATTGACCGATAGTCGATGACTAGATAACTGATATAAAAAAATTGTTCACATTTACAAATAATAATTACCTATTTGCATTTCGGAAGCAAGTTTCGGTATTATTTCGTGAATCAACATAATTTTAACATCATATATTATATCCTTTATTTAACTTTACACAAATCTTATATATTTTTAAATATTTCTTAAACTAAAAACAATATAAAAAAAACATTTAAAAATATAAAAAAAACATAAAACATCATATATTATTATTATAATATTATTCTTTTTCTTCCACAGATACCAAGACTGGGTACAAGTCTATTTGAGTCGAAGTTTGATTGGAAATATACAACGGTAAACAATGGATTTTCCAATCAGGCCCACAAAGATGGCAAAGTAAAATGGCCAAGAGGTAAAATGCTTGGAGGCAGCAGTAGTATAAACGTAATGGCATATGTACAAGGGCACCCCCTTGATTACTTGTCTTGGTATAACGAAGGAAATGTTGAATGGCATCCAGATATAGTTAAGCAATATTTCAAGAAAGCTGAGAGTTTGCGAGATCCCATTCGTTCAAAGATTCCGGCAGTTTACAATCATTATGGGCATAAGGGACCTATTAATCTTAGTACTTACAATCATACAGATATTAATATAGTAGAAAATATACTTTCTGCTTTGAACGAAATTGGGATAGCAAATGTTGATGATTTAAATACAGTTAATAATTTAGGGTCTAGCAGATTCATGTCGACAGTTAGTGAAGGCAAAAGGGTGAGCTCGGCAACAGCATACCTTAACCCTATAGCACGAAACAGGAAAAATTTAAAGATAGTTAAAAATGCGTTTGTAACTAAAGTTGTTATCGATGGGATCAACGCACGTGGTGTGGAATTAGATCACAATGGCTGCAGATTAAAAATAAAAGCAAAACTTGAAGTCATTCTCAGCGCAGGTTCTATAAACACTCCTCAGCTTCTTATGTTATCTGGTATAGGACCTACAGAACATCTTACTTCGAAAAATATAAAAACAGTGATCGATTCGCCTATGGTTGGACAGAATTTACACGATCATACCGTTGTTCCCATTTTTTTATTTGCTGATGAACCAGAGGTTGATGAACAAGCAACAAGAAACTTTGGAGTACTAAGATATATGTATGATCGCCAAGGACCCTTAGCATCTTACAATTACCAAGATGTGTCTGCATTTTATTCCGCAGACCCTTATGCTTCGTATCCAGATTTTCAGGCTGTCATTTCACTCTATAAGAAAAACGAAGAAACAATAAAATCATATGCTTCAAATTATGTTAAATCCGTAGAGGATTCAATATTGAAGCAAAGTGTAAACAAAGCAGTATTCCAATTTTACCAAATTTTATTGTCTCCTTATTCTAGAGGAAACATAACGTTGAATTCAAATGATCCTTATGAAGACCCTGTCATATACTATGATAACTATAGTGACTCTAGAGATTTAGATTTCACAGTTCTTGGAGTAAAAATACTGGCGGAAATCGTGAACACCTCTTACTTTAAGTCTATTGGTGCAGCTATGGGCAGAATCGAATTCGCAGCCTGTGATGGGTATGATCTTGGTAGTATTGACTATTGGAAATGTATTGCTGTTAATATGGCAACAACTATTTACCATCCAGTGTCTACTGCCAGAATGGGTCGCGATATAAGTGTTTCTGTCGTCGACAGTCGTTTGAGGGCTCATGGCGTACGGGGACTTCGAGTGGTAGACGCTAGTGTAATGCCCACCATCACTAGTGGTAATACCAATGCTCCCACAGTTATGATTGCTGAGAGAGCAGCTGATTTAATTAAGCAAGATTATGAAAGGGCAGCTCCCTCGGTTTCTCCGTTTTATAACATATTGTATTAATAAATTAAACTACGATTTAAGATTTCTGAAAAGAATATCTTTGTTATTAATCATTACACGACCTATAATAATTTTCTTTTTTTTTTAAATTTTAATGTCTATAGTCGATGCCATTTTAAGTTATTACAATTTATTTATTAAAACATTTATTTTTCAAATAAACTGGTTTTATTTTAACCTTACCAAATTTACTTTGAAAACAAAATGACATTATTGCAACGTTCTACTGTTTTGTACCTTGATTGTAATTTAAATAAATACCTACTGTTTACTGGTGTCAAATTAAAACATTTCCTTTCAAAATCCCAAGAGACCACCCAAATGGAGGCCAAAAATAAGTCGAACGACATAACTAAAAATAACTTTACCAATCCCTAATTACAAACAAATGCGGGAACTAAGAGTTCTAAAACAATTGTTTAGCGAAAAACAATACGGCTCACACGAAATTAAACAACACAGTTTTTCGAGGTCTCAATTTTAATTATTTCCGTAATTTTGTCACCGGATCCGAGGGTAGCGGGGCGACGCCGGCAAAATAAACAATGCCAGTACATTTGCTTCGTGTATACAGATGTTGTGGAGCAGGGCCGTATTTTAACCAGAGACTGGGACACTATCAAGGGAACAATTGTATTTCCTTGTACTTTTTTCTGTACTGCACAGTCTTGGTTAGGAATAAACACCGCGATAGGACCCCTTGGGTGTTGTAAGAGGAGAGTAAGGAATTAAATCATGAAGATGAGTAGCTACACTTTATACCGCAGGATTCATGAACGATAAAAATGGAGCGTTTTAAGATGTCAGTTGGCAAGCAACGGCAAAGAAGTGTAAGATTGATCGATGTCTATGGGGAGCCCCGTGTTCAGTAAGATAAATTGCAGGTTGATATGACGATTTTATCGAGGTTCTGGTTATCGATGTCGACATTTTTCAGGGTTCAAAGCTGTAGGTTATTCAACCGATCTAACTTTTTCGTTTAATTATTAACAAAATACTGGTATGCCCCAGTTAATATTTGCAGATTAGTTATGTTAATTCATTAAATGTAAATAATAAAATCTGTAATTATTAGTTCGTTTCGATGGTCTAGTAGCATCAAGTGCCAATGCTTAGCGTTAGGTCTTAGGTTCTATTCTCAGGTCTTGTAAAATGATATTAGATTTTTCCACCATGGATTTTTCAGCAGTAGGTCAAACTCGGGATTTGTGACAGGTTTAATAACTGGCGATTTGTTGATTTTTACATCTCTGCCTAACTCTTCGTGTATTACAGGCGTGATGTTATGTTCTTAGATAAAAAACCAAATATGATTATTATAATAAAACAGTTGCACAACGCGTATAGATGGCGTGGTTATACAAAGGAATTGTATTTTATTTACAAGACGACAACTATCAAGGGAGAGGTCGTGTTTTGTTTCTTGTGAGTATTTTTTTTCCTTGTGGAACAGAATTTTATTGTAAAATTGCAGAACAAACCTAGTTGTTGTTTTAAATAGATGCAGTGCATTTGAGATGTTTCCGACACTGTCCTGTTCTTCACAATTTTTTAATTTTTTTATGTCAGCCTGCTCTGTCCCACTGCTGGGCTAAGGCCTCTCGCATGGCTTTCCCATCCTGTTTACTTGCCCTCTCTGACCAATCCGTTAAGAATGAGTCCAGATCGTCACGCCAGCGTTTCTTTGGCCTGCCTCGGTTATGACGGCCGTCTTCAAGCTCCCACTGTGTGACTATCTTCGACCATCAGTCCGGGTACATCCTAAAAACGTGACCCGCCCAGTCCCATTTCAGCTTCGCAGATTTATCGCCAACATCGGCGATGCCTGTCTTAGACCGTATTAAGGTGTTGCGAATTCACTTCATTAATCAAATGTAATTTATTTTTATATATATACATACTTTCCGATCGTCACCTACTGGACGCCTGTCGGAGGAAATCGCCGTCGAGGTAGACCGCGGCGGAGGTGGTGAACATGGCCCGATATCGCACAGGTCAGAGGGGTTTGGAAGCAGAAAGAGGACGCCTTTGCCCAGCCGTGAGACACTTAAACAGGATAACAAAAAAAAAAAACAAATAATATACTTTAGCCAAGAATGAAACGCGTACCTTAAATTTTATTGATATACGAGTTGTTAACCTTGCGTAAGTAGTAAAGCAATACTACTTTTGAGCACAATTCCCAGAGCTAGATAGTTTTAACATATGTAGTCACATAAACAAATAAACCTTGTCGTTTTATGACTTGCAGTTGATATTTTTAACCTTCAAGTAGTAAAGTAAACTAAACATTTATGAGTACTGAAAGGATACAATTTATATGGTTATGAATGAGGCGAAGCGTGTGGAAAAAACCATATTAAATCATAGTTTCATAATGATTAATGACAAAAATACTTTCTGTTCTGTTATTTTATTTCTTTGAAAATATAATGAAAAACGTCGTTTGATTCACGTGAGTATTTGTCGTTGCAGTTCTTGGCGCCATAGCACCTTTTAGTTCCGCCACGGCTGCAATGACAAAGTTTACCCACTAGTATCAAAATGAACTATTATAGATCATAACGTTTGTTTAGGATATTATATTTATAAAAACATGAAATATTTAGGCCTTTAAAGGCATGCTGCTCTTTGCTGTGATTAAATAAAAAGCAATCATTGCTGACTATGTTTAAAGTTATCTGTGGAAATAAAACACTAGTAGAAATAAATTTTGAACCTTCGATAAGAACCAGTTTTCGAGGAACAGTATTGTAAAATTATAATAACAACATACACACAAACACAACAAAGGATAGATAACAGTAAACATTCAATTTGTAATTATGAAAGTAAACTTAACAACATTATTTAAGAAACACAAACAACGGTCACGCGAAACGTGAAACGTCTGGAAGTGGAACGAATTCGTCCACTCCAAGGTTCAAGGAAACGATAAATCCTTGCGTTGTGACAAACAGTACTGAATTCCGTACTTCTCTCAAGGTAGTATGCTGGCGACGTTATAATTCAAACACAAATTGGGTTGGAGTTTGGGTTAAATCTTTGAGATGTTAAACTTTTATTTATAATCAAAATCAAAATCAATGCATTTATTTCAAGTAGGCCAGTTACAGGCACTTTTGAATTGTCGAAACAAAGACAACAGTAAAATAGAGCTACAGTCCCAGTCACAAGGCACAAAAACTGTGAAAGTACTGTAGTTGCCCATTCCCTAACGCAGACCTCTATGGAGAAGAACGGGCAAGAAACTCCATGGACACTCTTTTAAATCAGAATACTTTAACAAAACCTTGGTTACATCATTCGTGTTGAGATGGTACATTATGTGAGAACGATGCAGCAAGATGTGTACGTTAAAAGTGCCCATAGTAAAAACAATTCAAAAATAAAATAATTAATTCAAATAAGCCGTGGCAAATAAGAGATGACCAGTCACAACTGACAGCGCCGGTTCACGAACATGACGCATGTATCAGCACCATTCAACTCAACCATTTTGAAGGGAACTAAATGATCCGATACACGTGCCACCATCAGCGAGATATTTGAGTGAGCATGACATACTCCTAACCGCCAGGGTACATTCAAGTCAAGAAAAGACGCAGGTTTCCAGCGAATGACAGCTTTCTAGTACATAGTACTCACACAATATGGGCTAGGCGGCTATATAATACTAAAGAGATTGAATTTATACAATGCAAAGATAGTTATACAATCTTTAGCAGCTCCAACAATATTAGTTAATATCATCATCTGCCTATCCTTTTCCCAACTTTAAATCCGGTAAGATTGGAAGCCGACATTACGTCGACGACAGCGTGGCCAACGGCTTAACGTGTTTTTGAGGCACGGATGAAACTCGGTATGTAATGATGGTCACTCATCTACAAACCGACCTTGGCAAGCGCGGCTTAACCTTGCAGATCGACCCGTGCGGCTGTTATTATTTAGCCACGAGCTCCTACCTAAACTTCCATTTAAGCTGATAAGCACTGTTTCAGCACCTCATTGTAACTAGCTGATCCCAATGCGAGGTGATGCCATTAAGGTACCTACTTCTAAGTGTGCGTTGTAGTACGGAGTTTCATAGATAAAATGGTGAACGGCACATGTTGTGACGATCCGGTACAGTATTTATAAGGGTGAGGTGAGCCTTAAACATTTTTTTTTTCGTTATGAAACCTACCTTAATTTTGTTAATGCTCGACCAATTGTCGCTCTGCTTTAGTGATGGGTAAATAGCGGCTATTCACAAAATAGCCACGGCTATGATATCCGTCAACACGATAGCTAGCTATTGGCTACTGGCTGGCTAGAATACGGCACAGCGGATAGTCGCCACAGAGTATAATATAACTACTACGTTTTGCAGCCGTCCCGGTATTCGGTAGCCGGTTAGCCGGAGTATCCGATAGCTGACTAGCTGTGTGCGCGCACTGCGCTGAATAGTGTGAGACGCGACTACGAACTTAATTCGCATCGCACATCTCTTTCAATAGTCACAAAATAGATTAGAGAAAGAGAGGGCATTATACTTAGTAATTTCGTTCGTTTAGTATACGATATTTAGAACCGATATTTTTATTTTTGTTCCCTCTCATAGAGAGGGAACAAAAATAAAAATATCGGTTCTGCGTCTCAGCAGTGGGAACATTAATAGGCTGATTATGCTTATGCTTTTTATGATATTTAGAAAGGTAAACATTTATTAACATCTTGTTGCAGCGGTGAGGATCGAACTCGAATCGCAGGGCAGTTGATCGTTATTCATTCAAGTCCTACCTACCTAGCCACGCTGCTAGCGAGCGCTAGTCGTTATTGTGCCAAGTAGCCAAAATAGCTGGCTATTCCACCATAATAGCCGGCTAGCTAAGCTATTGAAATTTCGGCTAGTTACCCATCTCTACTCTGGTTTACTGTACCTACCAACTTCAATGACATCAAAAAATTTTCTGCAGTTTACAGTCTTCGTGTTGTAATTTCTTGCCTTTGTTTCCGAGTCATTCAATCTTTGACTTCATTTTGATCACAATAATGCGCTTAATTCGAATAAAGACGACACGGTTGGTGCAGTGGCCGAGCAATTGGCTGCTGCGCTGCATGTCGCGGGTTCGATCCCCGCACGGAACAAATATTTGTGTGATCTACAGGTAGTTGTTCCGGGTGTGGCTATTTGTGTATGTGAGTTTAAATATTTGTAAACGCACCCACGATACAGGAGAAATTCCTAGTGTGAGGCAACGTTATTTTCTTTTTTTTTTTAATGAATGGCATTAAGAATTACTATCGGCCCAGATCTTAATATCCGAAATTATTCTTAATCTCACCCACGCCCTGTATAACCAAAATCGCGAATGCAATTACCAATACTATTCCTATACCGCAGCGACGACATTAGCGTGTACAATTTTGACAGGCGCTAACGAAATGTGCCGCCAGCCATGCATGCGACATCGCCAGGGGAAATATGCTTGTTGAATCGTACAAAGAGTTTCTACTCCATGATGTGCAGTCCGTATGCGATTCTAGTTTAACAGAACCACGTGAACGGCGCAACATTTAGCCAATTTTTGTATATTCTCATTTCAAAAAAGGCTTCATTTGACATTTTTTAAACCCTGGGAGGACACCCGGCAATTTCATATTTCACTTTTTTTGGGCAAAACTTATTTGGAGCCTAAAAATGCTTTTATTTTTAGCTGCCGCAGGTGTATTACGAGGAATACATAGTAGAGTGTAATTGGGTAACCGGTAAAGCCAAAATAACAGTATACAATATTCTGTCGTAGTTGCTTGTTGTCTTAATAATGTCAGTTCACACGAAAATAACACGAAACGAAAGCTCGATGGCTGTTTCTGGTTTATTTTATTTGCTTTTACATTAAGGCGTGTTGGTTTTGCCAGTAATTACTTAAAAACGTTGTTGTCTGCGACCGCTACCACGAAGTTCATCGAGGTTAAGTTTAACATCGAATTAGAACGGAATATTAACCGAACTTTTACGAAAAAAAATTCCTCGTGGTTTGCCAAAGTTTCATAAACAAAATATATAACATGTCCTGGCAGTTGTCGGTCATGGCGATCAATTTTAGCGGAGTCAGGCCATCAATGTAGGAGATGTTTTAGTGTACAAGTAAGTGTGTAAGCAAACATAAGTGCACTCTGTCTTCCTCCATTACACTGTCAAATGGGACATACACGTTGGGAGAGAGTATCACAAAATATCTTATTAAGAAAACACACAACAGCAATTTTGTGATTCCATGTAATTTTACTCTCTCAACTAAGAGAGAGAAAACTGAACTGAACAGAACTGGGTTGTGGAGGTCAGATAGGCAGTCGCTCCATGTAAAATACTGGTATTCAGCTGCATGCGGTTAGACTGGAAGCCGACCCCAACATAGTTGGGAAAAGGCTAAGCAGATGAACTAAGAGAGAGAAAAAAAAAAATTAAAAAAATTAAAAACTAAAGAATGTTTGTTCTTCTCTTCTATTCTTCTTTATTTCTTATTTATTTATTTATTTTACTGTTTATGTACACACAATGCAACACAGGAAAATTACATTTTAAAACTTGAGTACATAGGTACTGCTTATTTCCTAAGAAATTTCTGCCAGCAGACCTGCAAAAGGAGAAGTGAAAAAAAGAAATGTAGACAATAGTGTGTAGAAACGGAAGACGTCGTAGACGTCTTAATGACTAAATTTTCATAAAAATATTCAGAAGCCCAATTTAATGAACCGCTACAAAAAAAAAATAAAAAAAAACCTGACTGAAAAAACGAAAAAACAGGCGCTTTTTAAAGCAGGCGGATCCAATTCCATGTTTTGTTAATATTATATTGCAATGCGTCCCACCTGCTTTCAAATGCGCTTCTTTTTTGCTTTTCAGTCGGGTTTTTATTTACCGCAAATGCATCGTAACTTAGCTGATCTGAGAGCAAGTGGCAATCGCTTCTAAAGCGTATCTTGTTTCCGCAGGAGTTTTCAACGGGCAAAACATAAACATTTCGGTAGCTTATGTGTCAATCCCATACATTTTTGACATCACTATCGCTGACAGAATATCATTTTGTCTAGGCCGCTCTGGTAGATAATATTTCAAACAGTCTGTTTCACTTTTTAGCGTTTTTAGTAAGTAGATAGTGACTTGCGCCCGAGTTGAATACTGAATCAGGTAAATTTTATTTTGAGCACCTTTTTCGCTTTACGTTTTGTTAGCCTATGCCACAGCCACAAAAGGCCTTCTTTAATTTCTTCCACGAACCATTTTCTCACACCACCTCGAACCCCTTCATGGTACGCATCTTGTTCGTCTCACCAAAGCTTTTTCTCTTTAATGTTACAAAAACCGGCCAAGTGCGAGTTGGATTCCGAGGGTTCCGTATAAACTTGTAGGTATTTTGTTATTAAACTACATATTTATGGCTTTCAGATTTTTTTCCTTTACATGCGTTGTTAGAAACTGATTCTTGCCAAATTTCATGATTCTTGGTCGACGGGAAGTACCCTGTAAAATGTGAATCCATTGAGAGTGCCGAAATATACGTTTTTTTGCGGCATAAACAGCCGTATTTTTTTTTTACGTTAACCTAAAAGTTTGATTTTTTCACAGTTTGAATGGATTGTAAATTTGAGTATATGGTTTTAATTTCAACTCGATACCTAGACAGACGGACAGACAGACGGAGAACAAAGTGATCCTAAAAAGGTTCCGTTTTTTCCTTTTGAGGTACGGAACGCTAAAAATGAGTACCTAACAATGAACAAGAAAAGGGTAACATGATTCTTCGAATTAAAAACAAACGAATCCTAAAACTCGCAAAGAATTTAATCAAAAGAATATAAGAAAGGTCCGTAGTAGTGGCAAGTGTCGGTTTTCTCTTAATTATAAGGAAAAGAAGGGTCCGTGTCGCCATAAATCAGGTTTCGTGACGAAAAATCGGATTTCAATTTATATACTAAACTATTATAAATGTATAACGGATAATACAAACATTAGTGGATTAATTTACTGGCTTTATAATTAAGTAATTTAGAACAAATCAATTTAAGGCAAAAATCACGCTAATTAAAACAGCAAATATTTGTGTTTTAGTACTGGATTTGTTTTTTTCAAAACATTTTTTTTAATAAACAAATTATGTTCATATCATTCTATCTTATTAAAAAAAAAAACCGTTCATCATTTTAAGGTATCGTTATTGTTAAA
Source organism: Noctua janthe (assembly GCA_910589295.1). NCBI lineage: Eukaryota > Metazoa > Arthropoda > Insecta > Lepidoptera > Noctuidae > Noctua > Noctua janthe. Next base: position 13,148,907 of record OU342559.1, on the reverse strand, counting down.
CAGTGCACTAAAACTTAACGCCACCAAATTCAAACCATTTATTTATTGCATCCATCCTTGTTTCGGTTTCGTAACCGTTGAAAAATCAGGTTACACATAAAAAATGGGCCAGTCGCTAGTTGATAAATGACAAAAAAATCTTTTTCGCACCTCGTGCGCATATTGATAAATTACGTTGCGACGTCCCAGAAAATCTAGTGTGTCCCAAACAAACCGCTCTGGTGTGAATCCTGTGCAAGATTTATAGTCATTTTCTATACCTTCATAGTTAAAAATTAAAAAGAAGACACCTTCGGTAACTTTGAGGGAGGTATAACGAGTACTAGGCTATCAGAATACGTTGGTAGTAGATCCCAAATGCCGAACATTACCCGAATTCGAGACACTCGATAGATTTATGCTTCCCTGGTAGTTGTTCATGACAAATGGAGGTGCCCATCGCCGTGTCTGCTATTACGAACATTTAGAATTTATTGCAATAGATATACGAATGGAGATGATGGTGAATACAAATATTGTTTCTTCACAAGGAAGACTTATTCTGCGCGCCAAGCCATTCGTTTAATTTGCAAAGTATTATTTTGATGTCTTTATTTACCATAATATCAAGTTACAGCAAAATTAAAACAACAACATTTTGAATTCAAAAATCAAACAACAATAACAATTTACTGCTTGGTAAGCATAAAACTAACAAGTGCTGAACACAATAGCTCTTACAAAAACATTTTGCACGAACAAAGTCACGTAATAACGCAGAAGCTATGAGGCATGAACTATTGACATGAGAAAATGAACAACTCCGAACTGACTTCGGCACGATGCCAAATTTTAATGACGACCGACGCCTCCCGCGGTCGGAAATTATTTGCAAATAAATGTTAGCCTTGACTCTTTGCCGTACAAACTTAATTTAGCCTCCCAACTCTCAAACTGACAACCCTACGTCTCAAAAAGACCTTATCCTAAAAGAATAAGGCTCAAAATAAAACAGTTCTCACATCTCCTAGGGCTGTCAACGTAAATAAGTTCTTGTATCTCGGCTCCAATCTAAAAATCGATCAAATATTACGTTCAGATGATTGTACAGTACACCATTAAGTAAACGTAATAACAATTTTCATTATAGATGTACAGAACGAGCTCCGTTTGTCCTTAGAGACCTTTGGTGTTGGTAAATGTCTTGTATTTTAACGCAATGAGCTATAAAACCAATTTAATAACAAGTTTTCTCACAGATAAAAATAATGGAGTAATTTATCGTAAATTATGGGTTAACCACAGACTTTGTAAGCACAGACTCCTTTATAAAGCCAGCTAGCTTTGCAACCTTTAAAAGGGATTTTTGTTTTACTTGTCAAAGCTTTGTATTAGAAAATTCCAATAGCAAATAACTCCGAATCCAAAATCACGTTTCTTCCCACTTCTATATTTAGCTGGACTTTATTTTGGTACCTCAAAGAAACTGACCTACCACGACACAAAGCAATACAAAACAATAATCCTATTTTTAGTTTCCATTGCGTGCTTAGTACTGTTACTTCGAAACTTGGTACGAAAAAAAACCGCAGTGGTGGAAGATTTAGCGAGAAAGCCGTGCTTAGTTCAGTTCTAGTGGAATCAGTAAACGGATTCGGTGACTTGCGAAATAGGAACATACAATTTATTCGTTTACACTTACGTACGTGCAGCGATTTCATGATGGCGGCCCACCCGGTATTCCCACGTTATTAAAATTGATCGCTCAATGGAATTGTTAGAAGTCAATAAAGTAGAGTACATGAAGAAATACGGGAGAAAGTATTGTGGGAATTCCCCTTTGAAGTCGTTTTGGTAGTTGGACAAAATGTTTTTCTAACAAGCTGAGGATTTGTGAGAATACGCTGAATTTTTTGGGTAGGATGGAAATTTTCGACATACATAATTATATGCTTCTATTTTTATAGAGATTTGTCTTCAGCTTGAATATAAAAAGTAAGTACCTATTACAAAGGAAAGAAAATAATTATCCGAGTAAAGGTCATAGAGACATATCTTATTTGACCTTTATGAAATTGTGGAAAGTTTCTTAAGAAGTCAGTGACTTACAGGTAACGAAATATCTCGGGAAAAACCAAATTTAATTATTTGAGGCCAGTGATATATTTGATCTCTATCAATTTTTACTTGCTTTGCTGGTGATAAAAAGTTATGGTGTAATTTAAAGGGTAGTTGGTGATTTGATGGTAACTTTATGATATCTCATCCTAAAAAAAAATAAATTAGTAAACTTATATTGTCGTTTACGGAATATCTGTTGCGCACGACCTTCGTTCGCGTGAAATTATAAAAAATAATGACTTCGCTTTTTCAATCGAATTTTGTTACCAATTTCAAAGGCTTTATTTTTTTTGCACAAAACCCTAATTCTTATTCTAAAAATAAAAGTAGGCTTTGTTACTCCTTATGGCATCAGCTATCTGCCAAAAAAAAGTCCTGTCAAAATCGGTCCAGCAATTTCGGAGATTAGCCGGAACAAACAGACAGACAAAAATTAAAAAAAAATCGTTTTTGTAATAGGTGCCGTATATATTTTCATAGGCATTCAGTAAAAATCTGTTATTTTGATATTACAAACAGACATTTCAATTTTATTTATTTGTATTGATAGATGTATAGATGCCATGATCGCGGGATGACCGGAGAAAAATCAATAACAAAATAAATAAAAAATCACGGAATAAAACGAATAAACACGTCGTGAATAATTACGGAAGATATCCCGTAAGTGACGGCATAAGTTTAGTTTTAAACCGTGAAAGCTTCAGTGTCATTTTATTTCTTCCCTTTTTTTTTTTTTTTTTTCTGGATTGGAAATCATCAAATGACCCCCCCACTCTGGGCGGAGCGGAGGGGAGTGTGAGACTTGTACTGACTAAAACCCATCCATGTTCCTTCTTTGCCCTTTGTGTTCCAGGGCCACGGTATCTCTTTCGAACAGTCCCGCAGCGTTATTTCTTCCCTTGGTTTTTACCAAGAACAGTAATTTCATGCGAAATTGTATTCGGAGTAAATAACAGAATATTTAAGCGCCTTCTACTATTAAATCAGATAAAATAAGATACGTGTAGCGGCAAATTGGTATTCGCTTCCCCGGTTCCGCATAATTACCAGGAAACGCATTATATTTTATTTACCGTTGTATATTTACTGAGGGGTTTTACTACACTTATCTTAATACTGCTATTTACCAAGGTATTTTGATATAATGAATTTTGTAACAGCTATACTGCAAGAAAGAGGGTAGACCGATTTGTCTGCTCATAAACACCCACCCGAAATAACTTCAGTTTATCCGTTATCATAGTGCTTGCAACAGCGCCGAAATATCGGGAACTCAAAGAAAACAATAAACATGGTAAATATCCCGTCTTCTAGTTATAATAACAGCTATACTGTTGTAACTGACTCTTGGAAATGTGGGAATTTTATTAGAGATGTTAGTGATTCCACCAAAATGGAAAATGAAGGATGGACTGTATGAAGGATGATACGGCAAGATAGGAGGTGACTGCTGAGGTGACTAGTAATAGTCAGAGAGGTATGGAAGAAGAAGACATGCTGACGCGATTCCAAATAAATTGTAATACAAGCAGGAGATTGATGATAGTGCTTCCACAACCTTCCTGTCAAACATGACAGCCTCGTTATTCGATAGCCGGGTCTCTGGTTTTTCAACGATCAGTGAAGACGCGTATGCATTCCTCTGGACATGACAGTCTGTTTCTTTCTGATGTGGAGCACGAGTAACCCCGCCTCGGTTTTCCCTCCCGACCCTTCGTACTTTCTCTTTTCTTTCTCTCTTAGTTAGAGAATACAATTTAAGAGAATGTCAACGTGAACAAGTATAATAAAACACTAAGAAAAAGTGGAACAAAAATTACAATTCAAGAAAACGTATATTATTAAGAAATAAAAGCACACGTGCTACTGCAACTGCACCAAGATGTCTCATTAAATCTTAACTACTAAATACCACGGTTTGGTTTGTGTAGTTTTAATGACACTATAAACACGACGTGCCCCCCTTTTCTAAAGAATGGAAAGTATTGGCGCAAATTAAAAAAATGCATCAAAAAATTCTAGTCGGTAGTCGTAAGTCGGTCAATCTAGCTTTGAGCGATTGTGGCCTGTAACCCAAGTTACACAATGGCTAAAACCGCATACTCAATTTTGGTTACAAACTGGATATTTTGAGAACACGCAAACGATACCTATTAACTTTCTTAAACCAACAGTATAACTTTTAATAGGCAACACAAGACGGAATTAAAGCTCTGGCAATCAAAATTCTCCTTGATACTACACAAGCAACGTTCGAAGCCATACAAATGTATTTTATGAACGTCAACAATCTTTTATTAGAGAGGCCTGGAGTGAGAAGTAGGTCTGCATTGATTTTGAATAATTATTATTTTTTACCAGCCTATACTTTATTCTGGATACCGTGGATCTCTTACGGGGAGAGGGCCTATCGTGGGTAATCGCTGAAGAACAGAAAAGTCCACTAATTATAATTTACTAGCTTACTTCTGCGGCTTCGTCCACGTCGAGTTCGGTAATTGTCCTACCAAAAAGTAACCAACATACATCCATCTATTCATTCATCCGCCCTAAGAAACAGTAAGAAGTAAGAAACCAAAATTTTTAGTTAATCAAAGGTTTCCCACTCTTTACTATATGACTGTCTGCATGAAAAGTTTTCAGTAACGTTCTGAAAACCGATGCTAGACAAAACCGACAGTAAACTGTTGTTAAAAATGCATGCTTACTTTGTCTGGCGCAGTAAACATAAACACAGTTGGAATTTTCCAGGTACCTATCTAATATAAAACTACCCGTATTCTTGTCTTGAGTGTACCCTGAATAAGGTATAGGCAGGAGCTAGGTATCGTGTCCATAATAATACTATATGCTTATTAATAGAATAACCATTGATGCAACAGCGGTATAACAGAATTTAGGTGATAAAGGAAATAATACTATGAGGTCTGAAATTATTTTTTATCAATTACGGCTAAAATTCGAAGTGCGGCTACACCTAGTTCTAGCCGGCTAAGCCTAGGCGCGGCCGGTTACAGTTGTGTATCCTTTTTATTGCTATACCGACTAAATGGATTAGGTTAGGTTAGGTTAGAACTGTGACCAAACGTGCGCGAGCCGAGCGAGCGCTACATCTAAATTGGTTGCATGTTCTAACCGAAGATAAGTAGGATACATCTAAGTTTAACCGGCAGCACCTAGGTTTAGCCGGCTAAAACTAGGTGTAGTCGCACTTCAGCTATTAGCCGTAACATTGTATTGTATTGTATTGTATAACGGGCTGGTGTCCGCAACTCCACGTCAAAGCGCGTATTTTGCGTGCGGGTGGGAAAATTATTCGATCCACCCTAACTCCCCGAGAAAGGCCAGCAGCGCCTTGGTGTTGCTGACAATCTCGCGGAGAGTACCTGGGGTACCGAAGTACTTTGCCCTGTATGTTGCAACCACTGGGCAGTGTAGAAGCACGTGGGCTGCCGTTTCGTCTTCCTCCATGCAGGCTCGGCACAGGGGGCTGTCTGTGACTCCTATGACAAAGAGGTGTTTATTAAAAGAGCCGTGTCCAGTGATGGCGGCTGTAAGTGTGCGCAGCTGTATTTTGGTCAGCCGAAGCGCTCGTTTGGTGAGGCGGCCATCGATAGTAGGGAGTGCTTCCTTGGCCTGCCTGCACTCGCCATGGTCCAGCCACAGCTTGTGGTGTTGTTCACTGGTTCGTTTCCTTACCAGTGTGCGTAAGTACCCGAAGGGGAGTGGCACAATGGGTTCGGGACCCACTGCTGCCATGCTCGATCCCCTTCTAGCGAGTTCGTCCGCTGCATCATTGCCTCGGGAATCGCTGTGTCCTTTGATCCATTGGATGGTTATATTATTGTGATTACCAACCTGGTTCAGGCGTTGGTGACACTCGTGTATTAACCCAGAGTTGACTATATGGTTGTTTAGTGCTAACAGAACAGCCATGCTGTCTGAGAGTATACGAATAGAGTGGTCCACAACCCCCCTGGCTAAGATGGCTGATGCCGCCAGGGAAATGCCCATGCATTCTGCCTGAAAAACCGTGTTGTGGACCCCCAGTGGTGTGGCAATATGGATGTTGAGATCTTCCGAGAAGACTCCAGCTCCAGTGCCAGTACCTGTTTTAGATCCATCTGTGAAGATCCGTAGTTCCGCAGGGCTCAATCCCTCGCAGCGGTGGTCCTCATGGAGTTGGATTTTGTATTTTTTGTCGAATACGAACTGTTTGGGTATCCGATCGTTTATGGCTTTCGCTAGGGGGAACTCGTTATAGAATCCCTCCAGTATTGCGGTGTGCTGTGTGTACTTTTTACCCCAGAGTTGAAGTGTTTTAAGGCGTACTGCCGCCATCGTTGCTTCCTGTTGTATGAACAGATGGAGCGGTGGGAGCCCCAACATGGCTTCCAGAGCCGCGGTCGGAGTAGTCCGCATACAGCCTGTAGTCGCCATGCAGGCGAGTCTCTGCATACGTTGCAGTTTGCTGGAGGCTGTAGCTAGTTTGGTGCGGGGCCACCAGACCACTGACCCGTAAGTGATCATGGGTCGGATCACCGCGCAGTATAACCAAAGTATAATTTTAGGGGATAGGCCCCACTTCTTACCTATCATCCTCCTGCATTGCCAGAAGGTTATGCAGGCTCTGTCTAGTTTGTTGTCTAAGTGTCTGCTCCAGTTTAACTTACTGTCAAGGATGACTCCCAGGTATTTGACTTCTTCAGCTAACTGGAGTTCTGTATCGAATAGTTTGGGTTGGCGATAAGGGCCTAGTACTCTTTTTTGGGTAAACATGACTAGTTCAGTCTTCGTGGGGTTCACCGAAAGGTCGTATTCTATACACCACCGTTCAACGATGCGTAGCGCTTGTTGAGTGAGATTACAGATTGTCCCCGTCACTTTCCCCGAGATGAGGATGGCGAGGTCGTCCGCGTACCCAATTGTGTAGAAGTGGTTTGCGTTGAGCTTCATGATGAGATCATTAATCACCAGATTCCAGAGGAGGGGGGATAGTACGCCTCCTTGGGGGCAGCCTCTAGCTATCATGGCCATCTGCTGTTCTTCCGCAAGGCGAACCACTCGTTTGCTTAACATGTTAGTAATCCAGTCTATCAATACCTGTTCTACTCCGTGCCGGGAGAGGGCGGTGCTGATGCTGGAGAAGTTTGTCTTATCGAAGGCTCCTTCGATGTCTATGAAGGTGCCCAGGCAGGTACCCTTCTGATGTATCGCTTCTTCTATCCGGCCGACCACTAGATGAAGAGCTGATTCAGTAGACTTACCCGAGCTGTATGCATGCTGGTTTACATGTAGTGGGATCGTTTTCAAGGCCCCATCCCTCAGCTCTCTCTCGCAAATTCTCTCCATGGTTTTAAGGAGAAAGGAGGTCAGGCTGATCGGCCGGTGGGATTTGGCGTTTGTATAGTCGCTCTTACCCGGCTTAGGTATGAATATAACTTTCACTTCCCTCCATCCTTTTGGAACGTATCGGAAGGCCAGGCACGCTCTCATTATGGGCACTAGTCTGCTGGCGACAGAGGACCCACCCCACTGCAGTAAGGCGGGAAATATTCCGTCCGGACCGGCCGCCTTAAAAGGATGGAAGCACCGGATCGCCCACTGGAGTTTCTCCAGCGTTATCACTTTGTGTGCGTAGCGCCAGTCGTTTTCTGATGGTGTTAGAATTACCTCTGTCCAGTCAATAGTCTGTGCGAATGCGCAACCTGGGAAGTGAGTTTCGATAAGGACGCGCATCGCCTCTTCTGGTGATGTGGTAAGTGTGTTGTCGGGTTTGCGGAGAACATCGGGCCCATTTAAGTTCTGTTGTGCCAGAATTTTCCTTACCCTGTTTGCTTGTTGGCAGGATTCTATGCTGCCACAGTATTTTCGCCATCCGGTAGAGCTCCTGAATCTGATGCATTTTTTGTAGCTGGATTTGGCCGCGTAGTACGCGTCCCAATCCTCGTCAGCACAGGTGTTCATGGCTCTGTTTAGAGCTGCCCTTACCTTCCTGCGCTTTCGTTCCAAATCCGCTCCCCACCAAGGTTGCTTCCCTGGTGTTGTGTGCGGAGTGGTTTCCGGGCAGGATGATCGGTAGCTGTCTAGCATTGATTTCGTGAGATGACTTACTCGTCCGTCGATCTGCGACGTGTCCTCGAAGGTCATCCAGTAGTTTGTTGGCGCAAGCTTGGTCTCGAGGATGCGCGTATATGCCGCACGGTCTGTGTTGCGTGGGTTCCGCCGTGGCAGCGTTGGTGTAATACAGACCTGGATGTCGAAGCGGATCCATCTGTGGTCGGAGCAGGAGGCCTCTTTGGAGACCTGCCAGCCGGTGGTGATGGCCGCTGCACCCTCCGATGCAAGAGTGAGGTCTATGATTGTTTGGCTTCGTCTGTTTACGAAGGTTGGTTCGGAACCTGTATTCAGTAGGGTTAAGTTTGTAGTGAACAAGAAATCAACTAAAGTCTTACCCCTTGCGTTTTGCGTGTCCATGCCCCACAGAGGATGATGGGCGTTTGCGTCAGCGCCTATGATGACTTCCACCCCTGTGTTCTCGCAATGTCTTACGAGGCGGGCTAGTTCATGCGGGGGCGGCTCCTCTGCATCAGGCATATATGCCGACGCGAAGACTACTGCCACCTCCGTGTCCCCACGCTGTATGAGCAGCCTAGCTGCAGAGAGATCCCTGCAACAGAAATCTGTTAGTGGCTGTGTTTTAATATTTCGTGTCGTATAGATACACGATCTTGGTTGATCGTGATCTGTGCAAACTAAGAGCTTACCACCAAGATTGGAGAGTCCTTGTATGTGGCCAGCCCTGATCCACGGCTCCTGGATCAAGGCAATGGCCGTTTGTTGAACCTCCAGCCACTTCCGCAGTTGAGCCGTCGCGGTCTGACTGTGGTGGAGGTTAGCCTGCAGAACTTTACAGGTCGACGAAGGGGACGCCATCGCTGGTCGATCCTTCCTTGTCGCCTGCTAGCCGCAGCCCGGCAAACAGGTCGCCCGCGTCGAAAAACTCCCCCTCCACGTCCGATGCCGACGACAACAACGACAGGATGTCGCCGTCAAGCTCATCGCCCGAGGAGAGGACGGTACCCACGCTGACGGCAGTAGGTGCGGCCGGCGCTGCTGCTGCAGGAGCATCCGCGGGTGTAGCCGCGGTGTTTGTAGGGGGAGCTGCCACCTCCTCCTGTGTCACGATAATGGTTTCCGATGTCGGATCCCAACCCTGAGGGACGTCGGCATATTTGCCGTTCGGACCCTGAAACCGCATGTACACCGTCCCTACACCAAAAGAGAGACGGCGTCCAGCCTTCATCAGGGTCGGAATTTGGTCCTCAGGGACCCCGACCACCACAAACCATGCATCGGCCTGTTTATTGATGTGCAGCAACACCCATCCCTTGATGTCCACCCAAGGATTTTGGTAGCACAGAGCGCGCCCAATATTGGTCGGCTCTGCGAAAATACCCTGCTCATCCGGGATGAGTATGCCGCATCTTACTCGTTTAAGTATCTCCGCCTGCCTCCTGACCACTAGCGAGGTGCTGGTGGGGGGAGGCAACTCGGAGATAAGTTTCCTTAGCCAAGCTAAGGTGTGGTCGTCACCGCACCACAGTTTGAGGACCCCACTAGTGAACACCGGCCTTGCTTTGAAGGTCGGTGCGGGTGAGTCCTGTTTGGGGGAGCAGGCCTCGGCGACTATCTTCCTCTGGATAGCCGCGAGAACCAGCTCCGACACTTCCCTGCTGATCAGCCCCGTGCGGCCGCAGGTGACTGCGACATCTAGGTCGGAGCTGACAGCTTGGGCGTAGCTGCGATTGGCAGCCCGCTTGGATTTATCAAGCCGCGGCCGCTTGCGCTCCCCTCGAGGTGAGGAAGTCTCATTGAGAGCTCGCTTGGCCACGGCCTGATCCTCCCGAACAGGTCGCTGTGCTGTTTTCTTGGCTGGTCCCTCCTCGGCGCTGGTTGACGGTCGGCTAGGTTCTGGTCGGCTAGTGCCGGCCTCGACCTGCGACCGCATGCCTGCGGAGAAGTTGACGTTGCCACTGGTCGGTTTAACCGGACCCGTGGCATTAGCCAGTGTTTTTTGTGGAGTCTTACCTTTCCACCGTAATTGACGCCGCTCCTTCTTGGACGGTCTGTCCCTCCTTTTGGCAATACCTGCCGAAGGAGCTGTGGCAGCCTGTCCTGAGGGTTCTGCGCGGCGTTGTATATCCCGAGTGTTTTTATCCTTATCCCGGCGCCTTTTCTTCTGCACCTGCCAGGTGAGCGCGAACGCGTCGCCGGAGGTGCTGGTCTCCTCCGGTTGGCCAGTTACGGCCAGCAGGGGAGGAGCGGCTTGAGGAGCCGTAGGCGGGGGCGGATGTATGAGAGGGCCCCGGCCACCGGGGTTAACCGTCGTGGGGGGCTGTGTGCCTGCAAAAGAGGAAGGATCGGTACTGGTCCCAATCAGCGCCGGTGTCCTTTGTTTATTACGGGACTTGGATTTGGTCTGAGCAGCGGTTCTCACCACTGCCGGACCGACACCCGCGCTGGTGCTCGCCGCGTTGGCAGCAGAGCGCCCAGGGGCGAGAGAGGTGCTGCAAGCACCTCTCTTAGGAGTCTCGTTGGCTTTCGCCTCCACTCCAGTGTGTAGCTGTGTAGTGTGCGTATGTGTGTGAGTAGGTGTTGTGTGCGTGGTTGGTGTATGTGTGATTGGTGTGTGTGCGTGTGGTGTGTGTGTGGTGGTATTTTTTGAGGTATCCATAGTTTGGTGTTTGAAAATTCATCTCTCCGGCTTCCCACCCTCCTTGGAGCCCGCACCTGGGAACGTCTCGCTACAAACTAGCTCAACCGTTAGGACTACCATCGAGATATAGGGGCGTGAGGCTGGCTTACAGTGCGACATCGGGTGCTCGATCGGGTTTAACCCTCACTTACACCGTCAGCATGACCTTAACCCACCGCTTTGGCCATCCAAGGACGACCTCCGCGGACCTCCCGCCCCTCGCCGTGACCCTCTGACGGGACACTGTGGCCATTTCCCTACCCCTGGCTATTGGGTAGGGCCACCGTTTCGCTTGAAATCCGGACCAAAGAGGGCGTGTTGCCTCACGGACGCATTACCGCCAGCGCCGCTCGGCTCAACCCTCCAGGACTCCTTCATCCCCGCTTACGGCGCTCAACCGCGCAGGTCCTAGCGCAGGTGACTAAATTTACCTACCCGTCGTCAGCTGAGTTTAGTGACGGACGAGCCCACGCCCACTCAGTCACAGAAGGACGTAGTTAGGTTGAAAAGCGCCTGGTGGTTTCTGTTGCGTCTATTTCTTAAGGAATTAGACCAATAACAGGGCGGCAACCTCGTGAAGGTGAACCCACCAGACTTGCCTTGAGGATCTACACGACTGTAGCGCTCCCCCCCAAGACCTCGCCACCTTACCACCTCTGAGGGACGTAGTAAGGTAGACCTGCATCTATACTACCAAGCAAAGCGAAAGCAAAGCATGTCGTTGTGCAACCGCAAAAGCATAAATACAAGCCCGCCCCACCCCAGCCGTAACATATACATACACTAATCTGTTAAAAAGATAGAAATTGCAAAAGGATTTATGACACGATTTAGGCGACCAGATCGCCCATGCGCATTTTTCTATTGAACTCGAAGGTGTAAGACCAACATTATTGAAATACATATTTTTAAGCTACTGTTTGTGATAATTTATCACAAACAGTAGCTTAAAATTAGGACTTCATTCAACAACAAGTACCTAAGTCGCCAGAGAACAGAAAAAGAGCCGCTTGAAATAGGTATGTTGTACATTTTGCCAAATATTTGACCTATAATTATTCAAACTAAAAATAAACTTTGTTTTACAAGGGTGTTCCGCAACACGTTCGGTGACTGGTGTAGTCAAATCTTAACTTGCAACAATTTGGTCCGCTGACTTGTGGAAATAGTATGAATTGAAGAACTTAATGTAAGATATGATTTGAAATAATATATTACAATTCTTTTGGACATACACCCATACACCCATTTTGACCAAGATCCTTTATATAATATGTCGGGTCCGGTCATTGGTACGGACATAAAATGAATCGCAAGTACGCCAATGGTGACATCAAGCCTACTTACAAGTCTACCCGCACCACAGCGTGCTTCGACAGAGCCGTGATGTTTGCAGCTCGAGGCGAAGACGACATTGTGTGTCTGATCACAGTGGAGTTGAGACGTTTCAGAACTGTACCCGATTTACATCGTGCCCCGTGTTTTTGTGTTAAACTGTAATTTCAAGTAATTTGTTAGTTTAACAGAAACAGTGTAAGAAACCTATCTCCTGCCCACATGATTTACGAGCCTAACAGAATAAATCCTGACAATCCAACAAGTAGATAATTAATGTCGTCTATTAAATTACGATTCATGTTTAGATTTATACAATACATGTAGATACAAAACGTTTTCAAGTTATGTCTGAGTTTAACTCACAAACTGCTTTTTTTTACGACTACAAGCATACTTACTCGATTTTATTTTTGCCAATAAAATGTAACAAATCAAATATTTTCGATGCGTTCCTTCAACCGCTGTTTTTATGGCCACTATGATTTACATGCATCTATAAAACGGTAAGAACATACGAACCTAAAACATGCTGTATAGGATTCAAAAGAATAAAAACCTTAACCCTTCCTTTGGTTTTGCCGTAGTCGGGTAAAAACCGGCAAGCATAATAATAATATTTGTGAGAAAAAATTAAATTGACAGCACGAATTTTTACGATACTGAATTTTAATTTAATGTTTTTATCGATTTAACCTATATTTAAACAATAATATATTAATTACATCAATAACAATGATAAGAAAAAAAAAAACAGAAAACCTATTTTACAAAACCGGACCCTAAATTTTTGGAATATACTTGAAAATATGCATGAATGGTGACAAGAAGCCGGGCAAAACATCAGGCACACCCACCATCTCCGGATTCGTCGATCAGCTCCGCCTCGCAGCCGCCGGGACGCGCCTCAATCGTGAGTGCTGTGTCTCCGATCGCTGCAGTTGCGTCGAGCTCGTGTGACGAGTTTTTCTCCACACCGTCGACCACATCACCACCACGACGACGAGGAAGAGGACGGCCACCAGCGGGCTTGGGACCTCGAGGCCAACAGGCCCCGAACAGGGTCCCCGCTGCCGGTGGAAATGTGTCGCGCATGCGATGGACTCAGACCATTAATGAGAACGTCATGCGCGCATATTATGGGGCTACTGAGGGGGGAAGCAACTTGACTGCGTACCGTGGTCGGATGCTCTCTCTGTTTCAGGTGCTTGAGCCAGGTGTCAGCGTGTCGGCGCAACGGCTGTCGGATCAAGTGCGGGTCATCCAGCGTAACCACATGTTGGATGACACCGTACTTGAGCGACTACGCTTCGATTCACGGAGTAACCTAGTTATACCTGCTTCGCCAATGATTGCGGTACAGCTAAAAAATGTATCCGGTGCTCCACCGCGATCCGAACACGATGGTGAAGAAGATGATGACGAAGTTATATCCGTGAGTACCCAGTGCAACGCACAATTGAGGAGCGCTTTGGAGGGTGCATTCCGGGAGTACCGATCCACACCGCCCGAACTTAGGCCACGTCTACCTCGTTTACCTATGCACAAGAAAAACAAGGCGCTGGTGTGTGCTCTAGATTCGCAGCTGTCAAACTGCCTCGACAGCAGCAAAGACCTCACCGATACCCACTCAATATTGTACTGTGGAGCTGTAGCGGCATGTCGTGTAGCTCACGTCAAATTTCCCAACAACGACAGAGCTACACGACCAAAATTTGCTGTTCCAGCTTTACAGTGCAGGATTGAACGGCGTATCGGTGAGGCTAGAGCACTCATCGGCAAGTTAATCTGCTTCAGGGAGGGCAATACTCGACCTAGAGTGATGCGCTTTGTGAAGCGGGCGTTCTCGGGAACTGATGTTAGTTTTCGAGACTACTTGGCCCGCGTCACAGAGCGTATCGACTTCCTGAAGCAGAAGATCTGTGCATGGGCAAGCCGTATTCGTCGGTACAAGCGGCGAGTGGAGCGTTACACTCAGAATCGCACATTCCAAAGTGATGAAAGGTGGGTATATAGGGCTTGGGAACGACCGGACCAAGGTGTGACTGATACGCATCTACCGGATGATGACGCCATGTGTTCGTTCTGGCGCAACATCTGGTCGGTGCCTGTCAGTCACACTGAGGGTGATTGGACCCGGGAGGTTGAACGAGCGTGTGATCCGATACCTGAAATGGGGGCAATCATCATCAGCCCCCAAGATGTAGCTCGTGCAGTCCGTCCGTTGCCTAACTGGAAATCTCCAGGGCCGGATGGACTGCACAACTTCTGGATTAAATGGTTCCAGAGATCACACGTTCGCTTGGCATCCCAGTTTCAGTCAGCCTTAGAGTCAGGGTCGCTGCCCCAGTTCTTGACGACAGGAATTACCCACCTGCTCCATAAATCAGGTAGTACTGCGGAACCCAAAAATTATAGACCAATCACTTGTTTACCAACGGTCTATAAAGTTCTTAAATCCATTTTGAGAGCTAAAATCAACCATCATATTGATAGTAATTCTATCATGTCAGCCTCTCAGAATGGATAAAGGAATGGGTCCCGCGGTACTAAGGAGCTGCTCCTTATTGATATGGCCATTAGCCAAGAGGTTCGCCGCTCCCGAAGGGATCTGTCTACATGTTGGATAGATTACAAGAAGGCCTATGATTCTGTGCCTCATACATGGCTCATGAAGGTGATGGAGTTGTATAAAGTTGATACAACTCTGCGTATCTTCCTGATGTCATGTATGGGGCACTGGAGAACGGTCCTTCGCTACCAGGATGTCGACAGATCCAGGGGAACAGCGAACCGATAAAGATTGAGCGCGGTATATTCCAGGGTGATAGTCTGAGTCCATTGTGGTTTTGTTTAGCCTTGAACCCTCTCAGCACACTGTTGGAGGGTTCAGGTCTAGGCTATCGGTTGAGGAGAGGTGGTCAGGTCATATCTCACCTTCTTTACATGGATGATCTGAAACTCTTTGCCTCCAACAACTTGCAACTGATGAAGCTACTGAAGGTAACGGAAACTTTCAGTAGCGCCATCAGGATGGAATTTGGTGTGGACAAATGTGCAGTCATGCATGTGAAGCGAGGGGAGATTATGGAATCCGTGGGAACTCAACTCTCGGATTCCATACACCTTAGATCCCTCTCCTCAACAGAAACCTACAAGTATTTGGGTATGTCGGAAGCATTAGGTATCAATACTGCCGACATGAAATAATCATTGAGAGACCGCTTCTTTGGCCGCCTGAACAAAGTACTAAGTAGTCTTTTGTCAGGTGGAAACAAGGTGCGCGCCTTCAATGGTTGGGTCATGCTGGTTTTGATGTATTCTTTCGGCATACTCAAATGGACTCAGACGGAACTTAATGCCCTGTATAGGAGGGTCCGCGCACTGCTGACCGCAAATCGAATGCATCACCCGCGGTCGTCGGTGATGAGACTGTATATCCCGCGGAAGTGCGGGGGTCGTTGCTTCTTAAATGCTAAGACCCTGCACAACCGTGAGGTATGCAGCCTCAGGGAATACTTCCTAGAAGTCGACGAGGGGATGCACCGAGATGTGGTCTCAGTGGACAAGGGCCTCACCCCGCTCTCTCTGGCTAACGAGAACTGGCGCTAACCTAGAGTATTAGACACTAATGATCGCAAGGAGGTATGGCAGGGCAAGGAGCTTCACGTACGCTTTTACCGGGCCCTACATGGACCCGATGTAGACTTCTTAGCGTCCGTATCTTGGCTGCGCTTCGGTGACCTATTCGGGGAAACCAAAGGTTTTGTCTGTGCAATAATGGACGAAGTTATAATGACGAATAACTACCGGAAATACATTGTGAAGGATGGCACGGTTGACATATGTCGGGCATGCCACCGTCCGGGAGAATCGATCCGACACATTATTTCTGGGTGTTCTCGTCTGGCTAACGGAGAGTACTTGCTTAGACACAACCTCGTTGCCAGGATTATCCACCAGCAACTTGCTTTGAAGTACAACCTTGTGGAATCAGAAGTACCATACTATAAGTATGCGCCCGACCCAGTTCTCGATAATGGTAATATCACGTTGTATTGGGATCGATCTATCATCACTGACAGGACTATTGTTGCCAATAAACCTGACATTGTGGTGATAGATCGATTGGAGCGTCGCGCAATGATTGTTGATATAACGGTTCTGCATGACGAGAACCTCGTGAAAGCAGAGAAAGATAAACAATTCAAATATCTAGATCTGGCTCGCGAGGTTGTCGACATGTGGGACGTGAGTACAGCAGTCATTGTGCCGATAGTCGTGTCAGCCAATGGCTTAATAGCCAATAGCCTCGACAAACATCTGAGGAGGCTCTCACTTGGCAGCTGCATCAAGGGCTTGATTCAGAAAGCAGTACTTCTGGACACGGCGCGTATCGTTAGGAGGTTCCTCTCTCAAGAACCCTGACCACCGGTATTTCGGACCCTGTTCCCGATACCAGTGGGCTCCTATTTTTTAAATGTTTTTTTTTTTTTATATTACTTTGTATAGAAATATTTAAAAATGTAAATTATATGTATAAAAATAAATAAAGGGATAACATAATATTTCAAACTTACGACTGCTTCCTTGGTCGAATGGTGGAAAGCACTACTGTTCAGCCTCATGGGCCGAGCGTCCAGAACCACGACTCTGGCAGAGCTCCAACCCACCAAGAGCCGGCCGGCGTCGGCCACTGTTTTGCCACTGTAATGGGGCAACGGATCCACATAGAGCTCGCGCCGCCCGGGCCAGATCGGATTGGACCGATGAGATGTTGGGCTCATTTGAAGGTCCAGCTGCTAAGTATTATTGAGGACTCTTCAGGACGATGTTAGGTATCTCAAAATTAAAAATAAATAAAGGGTGTAAATAGACCTTTAACATAACCGAAAGCCACTTGTTCTCCCCGTCTTTGCGATCATTTTTTTGTTCTATACCATACCTGGGAACCTTCTAGTTACGGAGATATTGGGGTTTTAAAGGTGTTTAAAGTTCCAACTTTTTCACAAGTTTTTTTTAAATACATGTTTTTAATGTAACTTTTTTACACATTTACACACCTCCATGACCTCCGTACTATTCAATCCATCCATCAGCACAATGCTTTGAGTGCTTTCCATCGAGTCTTACCGTAAAACGTGATTGTTCACCCCAAAAAAAAGTCGATTCCCAGCAATAATTTTTGCGTGAAGTTACTTAGTTTGATGTACAGAATGCTTGGTTGACGGCTA
This sequence comes from Noctua janthe, assembly GCA_910589295.1. Lineage (NCBI taxonomy): Eukaryota > Metazoa > Arthropoda > Insecta > Lepidoptera > Noctuidae > Noctua > Noctua janthe. The sequence goes on along the minus strand of OU342559.1, from coordinate 13,131,477 downwards.
TGTGAAGGGTCTGTTTACACAGGAATAATATAAAATGAAATAATATAAAGGGTGTAACAAGACCCTTAACGAAGCTGAAAGGCACTTGTTCTCCCCATCATTGCGATAATTGTTTTGTTCAAGACCATACCTGGGAATCGTTACGGAGATATTGGGGGTCAAAGTTCCAACGTTTTCACACTTTTTTTTTAGATACATGTTTTGAATAAGATTTTTACTTTAAACGCCTCCACCACCCCTTTACTGTCCAATACATCCACCAGCACAATGTTTTGAGTGCGCTACATTGAGTCCTACCATAAAATTTAGCTGTGTGATTCTTGCTTGGCTGACGGCTTCGTGAAGGGTCCGTTTACACCCTGTGTTTATTTATTATTTTGCACTAAGTGTTCTTTCGGCCAAGCACGTTGTAAGGAACTTCACTAATATTATCTGCAATTATCACATCCGGGAATAAAATAAAAGTTAATTTTCTTTTAATACTATAAGTTCTTATTGGAACATGTCATTCCACCGAGAAATCTAATTAACTTATAATAGGTTTTCTGCCAACGTAAAATAAAATTGGATTAATTTTACTTTGAAAGAACGATTTTTTATTCTATTTGCGTTTCTTTAAATCTTTGATTGATGTGTTTTTATTACTTCCGATCCTTTTAATTGATTTCTTAAAATAGGTCAATGTTTTGAAAATAAGGCCGTGTCTTGACCAAAGTGATCAATGGAGGTTGCTTTCATTTTTTTCTGTGACGCCTAATGCGTGGTCAGACAGACAGCCATGACGTATGTAATATACATAAGCCTAAAGCTACCCAAACGGTGGTGTGACTGAAATATCCGAGCCACTAGAGATATCTATCAGAGCCGTTCTCTAATAGACCACTGATCGCAAAATTAAATATGCAAATGGAAGAATACCGATGTATACGAATATTGATGTATCATTGTGTACAGTTTTTACTAGAAAAACTGGAAAGCCACCGACGTATTTACATTACGTCTGCACCGCGCGCTCGTGCTAGGGCCTCAGGTATTGTCCAGTAATCGGAGCGAGGAGAAGAGGTAACAGTCGCACCATATCAAAAATTGATATTCAGTATAACAAATACCTAGTACGACTCAAAGTCAACCCCATCATAGAAATGGCTCCTCGTATTTACAATAAAATTCCGGACGCCATAAAAAAACATTTCAAAAAACGAATGAAATCATTTCTAATCAATAAATGTTATTACACTATTGACGAATACTTAAATGACGAATTAATTTAGAACAACTATTATTTAAAATTGCAAATCTCTACGCCTCTTGGCATAACATAGCGCCCTGCAGTTTACCTAACCTAAGATCTGTATTTATTTTGTACCTATGTTAACAAATCAGGGATCCGCTGGATGCGAGACGCACGGGACCGGTCAATGTGGCGACACTTGGGGGGGGCCATGTCCAGCAGTGGACGTCTTTCGGCTGAAATGATGTTGATGATGTTAACAAATAAATAAATGATTGATTGATTGATTGAAATAGTATGTGTATTATGATACCGTTTCCAAATCAGTAACAAAAAAACACACGCACTCGTTTCCGAGTTTGGTGACAAATAAAATCCCTGTTTTTAATTTAGAAGAGTTGAAATCGAACCCGTCGCTGTTCAGGATTCAGGAATGCAATGAAAGGTCAAAAAGCCTTCATTTCGCTTTTACGACCGAGTGTAGTCATAAAATAAAAAAATATACAGCCCTATATAGCGTGGATTTAATGAAGTAAACGTCCTGGTAGAAAATAAAATGACGCTTTTTTTTATACAGACACGAAAACGCTTTATTATTGACACTTTTGAAATAATGACACTACTTGGAAATGTTGAGAACCTCCAGTAAAAGTCTGTGAAAATGTCTCGTTGAGAATTTAGGCAGTTTTATTAGCTTAACAAATTAGGTCTTGCCTAAACCGGGGATTACTTCAGGCTGTATATTTATTCAGCCCACATTCACTTACAGATGGATGCTGTCTTATCTGCATTGCGACATTATCAGACTTCTTTTAGTGAATTGGTTTTCTTGGTACATTTATCTTCGAACGCACGGCTAGGTACCTAATATTATCATTTTCCTGTCCTTATCCCAATTTATTTGGGGTCAGCGCAGCAGGTCTTCTACTTCCATACTTCTCTATTGCTCGTCATCTCATCAGATACCTCCTTTCTTGCCATAATATCATCCTTCACACAGTCCATCCATCGTTTTTTGGTCTTCCTCGACTCTTATCTTATGCATACCTAAAACTTTCATCACGACATTTTCCTCAATCTTCCGCATTTCATGCTCATACCAAGCCAACCGATTCCTGCGCAACTTTTCAGTCACCGGCGCCACTTACAGACTTCCTCTTATGTACTAATTTCTTATTATTTTTTTTTCATTCATCCCTTTTGTGGCCTAAAGTTCTGATTCATACAAGACAGTAGGTCTAACCATTGTTTTACAAATTTTCTCCGTAAGCTAGGTGCCTAGGTAATGATTATCGGTGAAGTCGCTGACGTTTGGTCTCTGTAAAATTAGATTTTTGTGCGCTTGCGCCAGCGGCTTATATAGTTTAAATGTTTTGCAAAATGCTGGGTTAAGATAGTTTTCGATTAAAATATATTAAAAATTTAATTAAACATGTACCTTTACGCCGCCTTCGCCTTACAGATTTATTTTTTCAAAAGGATATTATTGCTCCCAAACATAACATCATTGAAACGAAATTCCCTGCTCTCTAAATCATTTATATTCAGAGACCTCGCGCACTACGCGGCCATGACAACATTGACTACAACTTGTCGCACGACCTGCCGCTTGAACAAAACTGGTCGGACGCACGGTTGTGCGACCACGAACTTTCTTCCTGGTTGAAGAGTCTGCGACCAAAAGTCGTGGTTGTGACTGCGTCATGCGTGAGGTCCCTTATATTAAGTGCACAAACCAGGAGCCTTTCAGTTGATTTATCCACAATAGCACAGAATCCTCTGTCCTCGTCGCCTAGGCACTGCTGTCCAGCAATGGATATCTTTCAGCTGATAATTATGATGAAGTTTGGTGCAAAAATAAATATTGTTAGGTACAACAACTAAATAATTTGTCCTAAGACCACTTTTGCTTTAGGTAGACGAAGCTAATGCATTTTCCTTCCATAAAGGGTTCAATATAAAATTAGAAAAACCGTTTGTGTGCAAAAGGTTTAGTCGACTCGATTTGATTACCTTCACGGCAGGTAAATCTGAAGATAAGTAGGGTCAGACGATTTAGTGAATATCTTATTTGTGGTCCAAAACGGTCCCTTCCTTATTCAGAGATTTAAATTATTCGTCCTTTTTTGCTATTTTTGTCAATAGGAAAAGAAATCTAATCAGGGAGTGAGTTTGGAAGCAATTTAAATGTTCAGACTTGTTTACATAATATTTTCTTCCCGTGGCTCAACAGTTCGCTTTCCAAGGATAAGCAACACTTACCAAGTTTTTAAAATGGGTATTTATTTTACCATGTTAAATAACATAAACATGGTAAATATTTCACATACTAAGGTCGGTCCCTGGATAGGTGTTCTTCGGCCTCTAGGACTCATGCTCTCTGTTTTTCCTGTCATCATATTTAGACATCCCATATTCTTTGAAACGTGTCACGAAACGAAAGTACTTCTTTAGTTTTTACCCGACTACCGCGAAGCCAAAAGGAACGGTAATGATTTTAGCAGTCTATGTATGTATATTCGTAGGCCAACGAGGCAGCCCGATGAAAACCATATTTCTTCTTTAATCTGTCAAGTCATGACTAATAATGAGACGATCTGTTATTAATTGTCTTTTGTTACGTCACTCTCCCGGGATTATCGCGGGTCGTGGGGTTTTCGCGTGGCTTTGTGAATTACAATATTCTCTAATCTCATTATCAGTAATTACAGCGAACTGATTTTTCATTTCTGACATTGAGCGTAGTTTTGCCAAAAGGTACAAATACACCTCAAATCAAAATATGGGGAAAATTTTTACGAAGTATTGGTACGATTTTGGATTCGTAAAATCTTTCCTAAGCGTACTTTTAGGATCTATTAGCTAATACCTGCGGCTACACCCGCATGTTGTTCAGTTATCTTCCGTTGGGATCGTACTACTGGGGTAAAAATACCCCATCTTTTAATTCAGGTTATAAAATATCCGTGTGCCAAATCTCATCCAAATCCGTGTAGGAGTTTTGCCGTGAAAGACTAACAAACATCCATCCATCCATCATTACGAACTGTTGCATATTAAATAATAGAAGTTGAGGATCTAAATTGGTCTAACTTTAAAGGATAGTCAATTAAATACTTATATACTAATATTATAAAGATATGAAATTTGTTTGTTAGTTTGTATGTAGGGGGTAATCTCTGGAACTAATGATCCAATTCAAAAAATTCTATCACTGGCAGAAAGATTCATTATTCGTGGCTGTTATAGGCTATAAATTATATTTTTATCATGCATATTAGCCGAGCTATCACATTTTTTGCGGACGAAATCGAAAGCGACTTGCTAGTAGTTGACTTATTTAACTGGCCGGCAGTCCAAAATGGCGGAACTATGACCAAACGATGTTTAAAAAAGAAGCATGAGTTATGTATTTCTTCTTTACCGTTATATTTCCTTGAGCAATTCTATTTACTGTTGTAATTGGAAATAAGGTCTGACAGTAAGAAGGAAAACAATATCACATTGTGGCTTCGTTTTCATTCATCTAGCTAAAACGTTTCTGAAAATGTAAATTACTGAAGACATTTATCTGTTTATGTTTTAATATCAAATGTCCAATGCATTACCTTTGTTGTGTTGTGCAATACGCGGGCGGAAATAATTGATTTTAAACTCTAGTGTGTTGAGTTTAGAGTTAAGTTTGGCAGGCATAGTTTAATTATTTTTTTACTTTCAGTTAAACAATACTGACCTGAAAACCGTATCGTAATCGTGAATGTCTATTTAAAGACTACAATGTTTTAGTTCAGTAATTTTACAGTGTATTTACCGCTAGCTGAATGCTGAACCGCTAACGTGAAATTTAAATGATTTTAGTATATTATTATGAATACAGTAAAACATATTTTTACAAGCTTTTGTTTTATTTTAAACTTGCAATGTTTGTTTCTAAGGTCAAATCTTGCAACTGAATTTTAAAACAGTTATCCCTAACCGATTGAGCTGAATATTTGCTTACACGTTTAATTTAGATGGCAAGCATGGTTAGCTAAGTGACGTCATTCTAAATTTAATATGGCGGCCTCCCAAAGATGGCGTACTAGTTATTTGTATGCACCCTTGTGATATGGGTATCAATTAAAAAGGTTTGCTGGGAAGAATACAAGAAAAAAATAATGTAAACGTTAAGTTGTTATTTCAAAAATAATACAATACCCCTTGGTAGTTTAGTTTATTTATTAATAATTATCAAAAACTACAGGTCATATTTTAAAAAAAGTAAAAACACAAATCTTAATACATTAAAAAAAAACAAGTCATTATACATTAAAAAGAGCATTAAAAACAAATTATCATAAATTAAAAAAATAATAATAATACACAATAAACAGATTAATAGAACCTTACAGTATACTAATCACATAAATTTTCTTAAAACAATTCTTTTGGGTTAAGCCGTTAAGCCGTTGGTCCCGGGTGTCATTTGTAGATCTTTGACAGTCGTTAGGTAGTCAGTGGCCCAAAAAGTCTTACCAAGGGGTATCGTATTACCCAGTACTAACTGGGTTGTGGAGGTCAGATAGGCAGTCGCTCTATGTAAAATACTGGTATTCAGCTGCATCCGGTTAGACTGGAAGCCGACCCCAACATAGATGGGAAAAGGCTAGGCAGATGATGATGAAAACAATACTTTTGGGTCATGTAATGCCTGGTTGGTAAGACTGGTAGTCAGACTTTCACGCTTCCAACTACTCCTAACGACTGTCAAAGATCTTCAAATGACGCCGGGACCAACGGCTTAACCTACTTTCCGAGGCATGTAGGGAACTCGGTATGTAATGGGTGTCACACATCCACGGACCAACCCAAGCAAGAGGGGCCTAACCTGAAGATTGACCCGAGCGGCTGTTATTATTTAGCCACGAGCTCCTACTGTAGATTCCCAGCTGCTTGTTAAATTTTTATCTTGTCTTACATTTTTTGTGCAGTAAGTAACGACTTATTGTCGGGCCTACGCTGTCCCCCCATAGTTAAGTACAAATGATGTAACCATGATAATATTTTAATACCCAATGATTTGAAAAGAGTAACCATGGAGTTTCTTGCCGGTTCTTCTCCATAGGAAACGACCAACCCGAACCGAGAACCTTTTTGTCGCCGTTATATAAGTGCCCATCTAGACCTATGTGAAATAAAATATTTTGATTTTGATTTTACTAGATCTTCGATATACAACCAAGTTTGATGAATGAACGTAGCCATAACACACTCGTCACTACAACATTCATGATGCATTCCGAGAAAACACATCACTATCGTAGCATTTAGAAATAAAACAACAACCTAACAAAGAGATATACTAAGAAACAAAAAGAGAAAAAGGAGAAATAATGAGTTTATTTGTTAAAAGTGAGTAAGCCTCGTAGCCTCGTTCAGTTTCTGAGAACGCCTGCATTTGGAGCTCGTTCCAGTCATACATTACGCATTGTTGTGACTAACTTAAATGGGATACAGTGTTGTTAAGTTAGTACAACTTGTTGGGACAATTTAAAGTTTATTATCACGCCTGTAATCCCCGAAGGGTCAGCCATAGGTGTACCTTTTAAGACACCGTCATCGCACCAGTTTTTTTAAGTTCTATGTAATAGAGAGCGAGAAATTTCCCATGAATACGAGATAAATCCAACACTAGATGGAAAAACTCAATAAGAATTTACTAGCCCAGGAATCAAATCCAATACCTTATGCTCAGCAGTAGTACTTGTACAGTAAATCAATGAGGCAGTAGATGAAAATTAATATCACCTTGTAAAAACAGTTTTATATATATATTTTTTTTTATATATATATATGTGTACCTGTAGCAAATCTACGTGATGGAGCACTAGAACACAATCTCTGCCACCATTCAGAGTAGCTGTGTTCCGGTTTAATGGTAACTGTACACTCGACAAGTTGTCTCTGTGTCTTTCCCAAGACATCTCGCGAAAACCCACACAGGAGGGAGAAAAAGCGAGGAACACCAAGGCTAGACGAGCGCTACTATAAACACTCTCGCACTCGTCCTGCGCCGGAGTGTTTCGGTGAGAGTGTACAACCACCATAAAAGGTGCCGGGACATAACCTCTTTAAAGATGTTAATAGACAGTGGTATCCAGTTATCATAAGGAATGTCATAAATAGAGGCCTACCGTTTAATCGAGACAGTGGCTGAGATAGCTTCGCAGTGCAGGGTGTTTTGCCTCTTATGAGGAGGCGAATGACTTAACGACTAGTCATCACGCATCTGCCGCTCTGCACGGTGTAAACTTATAGAAAATGTCGATTTTAAAATTAAAAATACTCGTTTCACATATTATATTTTCATTATTTATTCATATCTATGGATGATACTGATTGTGTTTGTTGCAAACAATTGAACTAAAATGCTACTGGATAATTGTATTTTCGATTAAAAAATCGACGTATTTATGTTACGTTTACACGGCGTGCTTGTGGTAGGATATCAAATCAAATCAAATAATTTATTCGCATAATATATCATGGGTAGATAGATTGTACATAAATATTACATTACTCAATATAACAATAAGGATCCTCAATTTTTTATATTTTAAATGTTTTTTTCATTTTTTTTTTTAGTTTAAGAAATATTTAAAAATGTATAAGATTTGTATAAAAATAAATAAAGGATCCTCATATTAATTCGACGGCACGGTTAGCGCAGTGGCTGAGCGATTGGCTGCTGCGCTGCGTGTCGCGGGTTCGATCCCCGCACGGAACAAATATTTGTATGATCTACAGGTAGTTGTTCCGGGTCTGGCTGTTTGTGTATGTGAGTTTAAATGTTTGTAAACAAAAAATTCCTAGTGCGAGGCAACGTTATTTAAAAAAAAAAAAAAATATTATTTCTGTTATACGAAACATAAAATCAAGCTTATAATAACAATGAAACGGAATGGGTGACATAACTAGACATACGACAGGTGTTGCCAGTTACTCACAATGGGTCTCATCAGAAGGCTTAAAGTCACTCGAAGAGCAATGGAGAGGGCTATGCTCGTAGTTTCCTTGCGCAATCAAATCAGAAATGAGGAAATCCGTAAGAGAACTAAGGTTACCGACGTAGCCCGAAGAATAGCCAAACTTAAGTTGCAGAGGGCAGGGCACATTGCTCGCAGAACGGCTGGCCGATGGAGCCGGAAAGTTCTGAAGTGGCGACCGCAAACTCGAAGACGTTGCGTTGGAAGGCTTCCGCAGGGATCCACTGGATGCGAGACGCACGGGACCGGTCAATGTGGCGACACTTGGGGGAGGCCTATGTCCAGCAGTGGACGTCTTCCGGCTGAAATGATGATGATGATGATAACCAAGGTATTCCTGGTTCATGTAAAAACATGTATTGACTAACCAGGCGTCCAATTTTTTTCACAATTGAGTAATGGGTAGGTCTTTCAGTGCGGTAGGTAATTTGTTCAAAAAGAATTTTGACATGGGGTAACAGTTTCTTCTGTACAGATCAGTTACGAGTACATACTTCATCATTATTTTCTTAGTTAAGATGAAGGGGGACCGGTAGTTAAGAGGAACCGGGAAATAATCACTTTTCAGACAAAGAAGGCTGAAGTAAGAAATTGATTTCAAAGCAAACAATAATAAATCATCGAAAACCGAACAATACGGAAAACATAGTCATCAAAAGGAAAAATAAATGAGCGTTTGTTGACTTGTAGTTCAGAAGTATTATTTGATATTTGTCCTCATTGTTTATTCTCAGAATTTCTTTTATTGGGGCGCAATGGAAATTGTATTATGAGTAAATATTATTGGGTAACGATGCCCATATATTGATACGGAAACCCTTTGAAAACTTTTAGTAACTGTAGTCAATCGCACATCAGTCCCAATTTGACATGGATAGTGTCTTTTTGCCTTAGCAGTAAGGTTGATTTCGAAGGGCTACTATTACCACTAATGTCTGTCTGTCTGTAATGGTCTTTGCAAGTAACAAGAACGATGTGTGAACCGCTAAATACCGTAAAAGTCTAAAAGGCAAAGGCATGGATGATAGCAGATTTGGCAACAAATATTATTTTAGAAAATTACTTCTGAAAGTTAAATAAATATCTTTTAACATCACAGAACCAGGCGTCTCAAAGATGATGGAGATTTTGAAATATGGCCAGCTAGACCGAAGCTATCAAGATCCTCGAGAAGATGTGCAAGGGTGGTAAAATGTTACTTACTGGCTTCTCGTTTGTTTTCCAATCATTCCAACCGTATGTAGTCCTTATGAAACTACACATTTACTACGTATAAAAGACAAGCCCGGCTTGACTTTAAAATATTCTGCACAACGACATGATGAGCATTTTATTAAGAAGAGTCGGTAACCGAAGTTTTGAAACTATCCCTCAATCGATGTGTTAGTTATGTGATAAATCTGTCATTATTACATTTTAATACGAGTAATTAATCATACGTTGCTGTAAGTGGTGCTGCGCAGCATGAGGTCCTTGGTTCGGTCCTTGGTTCCAGATCGGGCAAATGGCATTGGGTTTTTCATCACGAATTTCTCAGTAGCAATCCGGAGCCCCATGATGGGTTGTCATCCACCTATCTCGCCGCCGCCGGTCGACAGACATTTTTAACACGCTTTTATTAGATTCTCCGGTAACTATGTAAAAAATCTTAGAAGTTAAATTTGACCCACTTCTCGGTTTCAGATTGAGCTGAAATTTTGCATATATGTTTATTTTAGTAGAAAATACATGTTCAGCTAAGTGACGTCATTCTAAATTCAATATGGTGAAAGATGGCGAACTGGTTATCATAATAATGAGTGACCATGACTATTTCTCGATAAATGGCAAGAAGAAGCGCAACATCGAGAGAAGTGGATGGAATGGGGTGAGGCCTTTGCCCAGGAGTAGGACAATATTTTATTCCCTCTAAGTCCTTGAACGCCACTGAGTTACAGCCGCACTTTGCTGATTTACACATCAGCATTTTCACAGATAAAGGCCAACATAAAGGGTGTAAATAGACCCTTAACATAACCGAAAGGCACTTATTCTCCGCGTCTGTACGATCATTTTTTTGTTCTAGACCATACCTGGGAACCGTTCCTTTCGTACCTTCTAGTTACGGAGATATTGGGGGTCAAAGTTCCAACTTTTTCACAAGTTTTTTTAAATACATGTTTTTAATGTAAGATTTTCACTTTACACTATCCATCAGCACAATGCTTTGAGTGCTTTCCATCGAGTTCTACCATAAAACGTGATTTTTCACCCCAAAAAAAAAGTCGATTCCCAGCAATAATTTTTGCGTAAAGTTACATAGTTTGAAGTACAGAATGCTTGGTTGACGGCTATGTGAAGAGTCTGTTTACACCCTGTATTGTATTTAAAAGTACTGCATGGGTTCAGCATCGTCTTAACATTTATTTATTCGTTTATCTTCTTACTGGAACATAGCAACAACACAAATGGAACAGACCAATACTTAAACTTATTGTGCTATTTTTCGTCTATACTGCATGTTGTACACTCATAAGCAATGGAGCGGCATCACCTCGTACCGGGATCAGCTAGTCAAACGAGGTGAGGTGATGGCAATTCTGTGCAGTACTTTTAAGTATGCTAATAGTTTAAACGAACTACTTTATTTCTGCACTTTAGCAACTCCTTGTACTTAAAACCCGCAGACAAACCGCAAAGTACGGCGGTAACCATTCCCGCGTTCCGGTCTGACCCGGATTTGTATCAGGATAGCCGATCAAATGAATAGCGGTCATTACTGAAACCTCCACACATTGAGTGTGGCTGCACCTTAAATAATTTGCCTTTTCGCCAATTCTAAGATATATCTGTAGGGTGTTGTATATTAACACTTTGATTGGTTCGCTTAGCCAGGTGATTGTATTTTGTAAATCTTTGGGTACTCGAAAACACGCAGGGTACAGAATAATAGTGTACAGTGTACCTCAAATTAAGGAGCTCAAAATTAAGAAGATAAAAGTAAGAGTACTCGGTAATACGATACCCCTTGGTAAAACTGGTTGTTAGACTTTCGAGCCACTGATTACCTGTAGCGGCTGTCATAGATCAACAAATGACAGCCGGGACTAACGACTGTACGTACTTTCCGGGGCCCAGAGGAAACTCGGTATGTTCTGGTTGGTGCACAGAACAACCTTGGCAAGCACGGCTTAACCTAAAGAACGACCCGAGCGGATGTTATTATTTAGCCACGATAAAATACGAAACATTATACATTAAAATAAATTCATTCTTATTCATCCCCTGCCATTTATAAAAAGAAATAAAGGGTATTGTGAACTTGGTTTCTGTTCTCAAGTTTCGTTTTAGCTGTTAGCTAGCGATTTATTAGAGCCGATCGCCTTTCAGACTCGGATGACCATAAATCTAGGTTTTGTTTAAATCCATCTTAAAAAATAAATAGTTAAGGACCGATCTTAAAAAAAGAAACGTTGTAGTTTAAATTTTTAGTGTGATAGAATCTTGGAAACTAAATAAATATTGTATCTTAGTTGAAGATTAAAGTGAATCACAAAGAAAAACATGTAGAGAGTGTTCTTGCTACAAAGCATTTAAGCATTTTTAATACAGACTTTCTAAGTAGTTTTTAGTATATAACAAGTCATAGGGACGTCACGAGTTGAAGTCGAACCCAAGAACTCTGATTCTTTTTATTTTTTGTTCTTCTGTTTTTTTTCCATCAGAAAAAAAGGCCTCTGATTTTTCGGATTCATGTGCGTATTGTACAATTATCACTAGATTCGGTGTTGAAAAATATCGTGAGGAAACCTAACATGTCTGAGAGATAATTCTCGACGGTATGTAAAGCCAAGTCAGAGGCTCATGGGATACCAGGTTACCATAAAAACTCTGATACCAGGTTAGGCACTAACCACACGAAAAAGAAAGAAGAATTGTATTACTACTTACATAAAACTGAACCTACCATGGAATAATCTTATTTTTAATCGATCGATCGATCGATCGATCGCCAAAAATTCAATTATAATTTGCCCAAAATTCAGCTGCGCGAACTCCGCTCACTATTGCAGTCAAAAATTCATCAACTGCGAATAGAAGAATTAAAGTTTTCTTCATAACTTTTAAATGTCTTCAATCAGTGTTGGGTATGTGACACTTCGAGAAGGCAACTTGTGTCTGCTAAAAAATTAACACACCTATTTAAAAGCTGCCTAACTTTTTTATCCTCCAAGTGCAACTGTACTCACCGTCCCAAAATTACGTCCTTCCATTGTGTCATCCTCACAATGTAAGTTCCACTGTCGGCGGAAACTGTTAGTGCCTGGCTCTGCCTCTTCTCAGAGCTCAACAGTTACTTATTACTTTTACTTTAGCTATTTATGTATCGGTTCTGGATTTCCTTGGCAAGTTGCTGTTTTATAGGTTAAGTCTTTGATCCGAAGTGTTTTCCGGTCCGATTTAGAAGTTTGCTTGATCAAAGAACGGCGTGTTTGCTACAGGTATAATGTAGTATTTATTTTTTCAAATTAACACACACATACACGTACATACACACAAAGAAGCAGACATGCGCGCACGCATACATATTAGCTCACTAGCTGTTGCCCGCGACTTCGTTCGCGTGGAAATTTTGGTGTGTATGTGTCAGACTGCCTATATTATATATTCTCTGATAACTTTTTAGAGCTATGTATTGTGCTTATGCGTATGAAGTTTCATTAATATCGGTTCATTCATTTCGAAAAAAAAGGACTTGGAATTTTGTATGAAATGCCGTAAATCCTAAACGCTCTTAATAATATGAGTTCGTGGAAATCAAATCTTTAAACCATTCCTATTAAATAACAACGCCTGATGTAACGCCCGCTTGAATTTATTTTTAACCTTTGATAAAATGAATAAAGTTTTCTTTTCAACAAAAAATTCAAGACTATGTATTTACTTTAACCCTATCCTTAATGAAAGAAAAATAAGTATTTCGTTTAAGTTACATTTTAACTTTCTTTATTTAGTTTTCTTTTAAAATTACTTTATATTTTAATCTCTATTCGCATTTTTATTTTTTAATTAATCAATTCAAAAATGTAAGTACCTAATTCTGTATTGTTTTTGTACAAAATTTTATATTTTAACACGATTTATTCAAGTTTAATGTTTATTTAAATATGCTTGAGTCGATTTAAGATGTCTTTGAGTGAAGTATTTTGACAAACAGCTCTGCTCTTTTTAAATCCTTTTTACGGTTCCAAATGCGACCAGCACGTTGAATTTTATGTTAGTGTTGTCAGTGGGTAGGAATAAAATTCTTTATTCTGTCTTTCTATTGCAACGTTGCCTGAAACGTGCTAAGGTTCTTACTTTGTAAACAGATTTATGTTCCTAAAACTTTTATTTTATTTAACTTCATACAACATTATTTTTAGTTTATGCAAACCTGATTATAGTTTGTTCAGAATAAGTAACTGAATCGATTCCAATAATTTGAAACCATGTTATATTTTTTCCCATAAATATTTAAAAAAGGCTAAATTGCCACACTACTGCCAAATTATTATTAGGCAACGTTGCAGTAGGTACCTAAGTGATTGCGATAGGTACTTAGTGTCGCTCGGTGTCTAACTTGTAGCCTTTAAAATATTTTTGGGACAAAATATAACATGGTTTAAAAATTATTGGAATCGATTCAGTTACTTATTCTGAACAAACTATATTCAGGTTTCGCATATACTAAAATACTGTTGTATATATAAAATCTTGAACATAAACATTCAACTTTATGATTTTTTTTTATCATCGTGTTTTTCCAGGTCAATCTCACATGTAGAACACTGAAAACCCCCAAAACATCTTAACAACACTATGTCTACTTAGACCTCAACTCACAATAAAGCGTGAAGTCAAACCTCCGAACCTTCGCATGGTGCCGACATTACGCACACACCCATTTACTTTTATTAGGACCGGCTGAAGTGAAGGCGCCAAATGAAATTTTAAGATATTAACTCAATGTTAAGTCGGTGGAACAATGTTGTGTTATTTGAAGAATTCGACACATTTTATTTAGTTACAAAACGTGAGGATCTCTAGTAAGTAAATTATGTAGGACTAGCTGTAGCTTATGCCCGTGGCTTAAATAAACTTTATGAACTAAATTCATAAAAAAGAAGTCAACATAAAACTACATATATTGGTCAAAAGTTCCTGTAACACTCATAAAGATAATATTTCCACCTGAAAATTCATAAAAGCTTATATGAGTCTCTTAATAGCGAAATATTTTAAAAGAAGCGGTCTTATAACGCGTTTTATTAAGGTACTAAATATCACGGATATTTCATTTTATGTGCAAGTTTCTTTTAGGCGTAAGATCCGAACTCCAGTTCTTATTTAGATTAAATTATCCGAAAAAGAACTGGAAATAACTGGAGTGGAGGAGCTCGGGCTAAATAATAACAGCTGCACAGGTCGATCTTCAAGGTTAAGCCTCGCTTGCCAAGGTCAGTCCGTGGATGGGTGATCATCATTACATACCGAGTTTCCTCCGTGCCTCGGAAAGGACATTAAGCCTTTGGTCCCAGCTATCAGTGACTCGGAATTCTGACAATTAGTCTTACCAAGGGGTAACGTATTACGCAGTATTAACATGGTTGTCGTGGAGGTCAGAGAGGCAGTCGCTCCATGTAAAATACTGGTATTCAGCTGCATCCAGTAACACTCGAAGCCGACCCCAAAGGTACACTCGCCAGCACATCAAGCCACTACAATCTGACAAAGGAGATTGTCAACTTCGGTTCAAGTGTGTTGCAGATGTTACATTGTATCGGATTACGGGCGTCATATTATGTTACGTTTGTTAAAGGAGTCTAAACACGAGGACAATATGTCTTTAGCCATTGTATTGTCCATCCATAATACACCTCACCAATCAAACGTAATAGAAAGTAAAATGAGAGTATTATCCAACTTTTATGATAATACTTATCCATAACCGCAGTAATGTACCCTCCGACCTCCGTTATGACGTCACAG
The DNA here is from genome assembly GCA_910589295.1 of Noctua janthe. NCBI lineage: Eukaryota > Metazoa > Arthropoda > Insecta > Lepidoptera > Noctuidae > Noctua > Noctua janthe. The sequence continues at coordinate 13,116,210 of OU342559.1, read as the reverse complement.
CATTCAATAGCCCGTCCTATACACGGGCAGTCAAGCCTGACAGTTTTGTATGATCATGGCAGTTAGCCAAATAGGGTGGGCTTATTCAAAACCTTATATTTATATGTAGATACCGATAATTACTTGAAAGGAACAATTTATACCTTTATCTAAAGGATATTATCATTGTTTGCTTAATTATGATGTATTAATAAAATGCGCACTTCGATGAGGTCACTGGAAGTTCTAGCAAGAACGCTCTAAGTAAACGTTAAGTAAATTCGAAAGATTTGTGAATCAAGAATACAATTTTATTATTTTTTTATGTTTTTTTTTTTAAATTATATTTTCGAAATAGCGGTCTTAAAACCTGTACTAATAATCAATAGCTGTTATCAATACAAACAAGTTTTGTGTGAGACTAATGGTTCTAAAGCATCACGTTTCTGAGATATAAAATAAAATGGCGGAAGTAAGGCACGCTTAAAACCACCCTTAAAAACCCCAAAAAAAAACCCTAAATAAAAATGTTTAGATACAAAGTATATGCATAACAACTCCACCAAAAATCAATCCTTTCAATCCCTAGCAAATCTCTCTATAAATACATAACATTTCGCCTGTAATCCCCGAAGGGTCAGGCAGAGGTGTACCTAATAGTACCCCACATTGCGCCAGTGTAATAGGGGGCGAGCCTATTACCATCAACCGGGCTAAAATTCAGAATCCGTGGCTGCTACTGAGAAATTCCTGATCGAAAAACGCAATAACAACTTCGGAATCGAACCCAGGACCTCATGCTCAGCAGTCGCACTTGCGACCACTCGACCATCGAGGCAGTCAGAATTTTGCCTGCAACTCTCTTTATTAAAACATTCCAAACAAATCTAATCCACGGATCCCTAAAGTCATAAAATTCGAAACCTAATTCAGAGTAAACCTTTTGAATGTCAAGAAAATTGATGTTTGCTGACTAAATCTAAATCCACTAACTCCCTGAGGGCCAGAGGTGTTTCCGAGAGCCCCACGTACTATACGTGATATTTGGAGGTAGGCATCCAATTTCTAAAGCTGATATTTTATCGAGGTAACGTGTTATTCTCAGCTTGGCGAAGAAGTTGAATTTGTGGGTAGATATTTTCGTATTGGTATACAGATTGGTGTGAATTGTGTTTAGGGTAATATTTTTGAGAGGTGTATTGTGTCTTTTACGGTAGATAATTATAGACTTTTAACTATGTTGGAGTCGGTTTCAAAATGTTACTGGAAACAGCTGAATACCAGTATTTTACATGGAGCGATTGCCTATCTGATTTCGACAACCCGGTACTACTAACACGATATGATACCCTTGATGAGCCTGATCCTCGGTCTTTCGTAACATCAAAATGTTTTCCAAAGACCCAAAGAAAATCGTTATGTAATAAACGGCCACCTATCCCAAACTAACCTCGGCTAGCGTTGCTTAACCTTGAAAATCGACCCGAGCGGTTGTCAAAGCCAATAAACTTGAAACCTCGTTAAGAAAAAAATTCTTCATGGAATAATATGAAAACTTAATGCGTCCTATCCTTTTCTAGCATACATTACATGAAAACCCGACAGAATTTGCATAATACCTCAAAACCGTCTTGAGAGTTCTAAAAACCTGCAGAACCCACATTTTTAGGAGCATTAAATTCATTTAAACTTGTCGCAGACCTCGACGACTAAAAACCACATGTCACAAACATTCGAGGCTCTTTGAAAATTCCTGCAGAACGAATAAGTTTAGAGGAAATGTCAGGTGGTGCTGGATCGTAACGCAACCCCATTTTACAAAAAGCACAATGACATGTTGAATAACGGAGTGGAGAATATGCTTCAACAAAGTTTGGTGACAGGATTTCTTTTGTTGTAGTTTGGTGCACTTTTGGCTCAAATATTTGATCAAATGTTTGTAGTAGAGTTGAAGGTTGTGCATTCGTAGTTTGAATCGTTCTTTGGAGTAGCTACATGGGTCATTGAAGTGTAAAGATAAAAAAGGGTGATGGAAAGTTCCTTCTGTTGGACTCTGTTTGTATGTTGCGCTTGATGGCATAGCCTTATATTTATGAGAATATCCGAGTGTTTAATAACTCTCAGTATTGACCAAGTTAATAACAGTATACTGTAGCAACGTCGGCTGTCAAATTTGAAATAACATTGACGTATAGCGAAGTTGCATTTCAAGAATATAATATCTTGAGAACAAAAAGGTTCTAATTTCAAATAAACCCAATATACTCGTAAATTTTCCCAAAGATACTTGATAGCCCGATGTATTTAATAGAAATATGTGTTTTATATGGCTTATAATGCTTATTGTTTATCTACACTGATAGATTGCTATAACTTGAGAATGGTCCAGGACAACGTATAACTGTCCTGGGTCCTGTCTTTAAAAGATGTTACCATGGAGTTTCTTGTCCATTCTTCTCCACGAAGACCTAGGTTTGCGAATAGACGTAGCTTGATAGGTAGTTACCTATAAATATCTGACAACCCTAATCGAAATAAATGAATAGTCTTGTCTTTCTGTGCTTTTATTGATAAAAACCCTTTTCCCTATAATACACCCTTTTAGAGATACTTTTAGACACAGTAAATAACAAGTATCCATTCTGACACTCAAAGCTTTATAATCGGTGGATATTAATACATATATACATGTAGTTTTACATCCCACTTCTGATGTGAGAAAGTGGATGTAAAACTAGGGACACCGACGTACACAGAAATTTTTCATAGGTAATTAATTAAAAAAAACAGCTGTTCCATACATTTTGACCGTGTCGGTACTGCAGTTTTGTAGGACAGGTGTGCTTTATTAATAACCGACGAAAAATTACTATTTGTAGGGGCGGGGGGCTCAGAATGATGTACTAAATACGTGGTAACCGTTTTAGCGTCGGTGACCTTCCACCCCGTATAAAGCAGTACAACCGCAGTTTTGGAAACTGCACAGACTATTTGCAAAAAATCTTAGCTGATTTACTAAAAACAGCCAGCTATAAAAAACAATCGCCGTATGCAGTCAGAAACAAAAGAAAAGAAAAACAAAAAGTAGGACAACAAGAAACAGTGCACTCCATTCAAAATGATTATGAATTAACAAACACACTACCAGCAGCTTACATCACACAAACGCCTTTTACATTTACGGAAAAAAAACTACAATTCTCCGCCTAGTTCGGGCACACAGCCAAAAGCCAAACCCAGGTGTCTTCTTAAAATGGACAATTCACTTAATAGCTCTCCAGAGCCAAAGAATTGCTGAGGTAGACCCTTAAATTAAAAAGCATAAGTTAACACCTCGGCTAGAAGTACAAGTGTTCTTTTAGACAAAACTTTTACTTCAGTCATTTGAATTCTTTAATGTAAAACTAATTGAATTCTTCGCGGACGGTGTTAAAGTGGATGATAAAATTAAAAAGAATTAAGAAGAAAGGGGACGGTGACAAATGGCCACCGAGTAGTTTTTACCGCAAATAGAATTGCATAATGAGTTTTTTGATGTACCTACTCCAACATGCATTTTATGTGAACATTGTTATGGAAAGTTTTCATGACACAATTATTAGTTGTAAAAGACGATATGCCATGTATCATGTTTCTGAAGTACTGAGATGGCGACTCATCGAGAATATTCGAGTAAAAGACACATGCAACGTCGACCCCAAATAAAATGGGATAAGGGCAGGAGAGTGATGAATTACTGGTAACTGAGTTTGGCATCTACCTAATCATAATAACGCCACTCGTATAATTGATAGTACTTACTTAGTTACAATCACATGTTACTATACAGGGTGACTGGTAATTAGTGACCGATACTTAAACACGTGATTGTACTCATGAAAACAAACAACTTTCTTCATTTTTTATACTCATTAACTTTTTCACAATAATAGCCGTATGAAATTTGCGCGCGCGCGCCTTTTACCTATCAGCTGTTAGTCGCGAGACACCGTTCTGTCTTATTACTATAGTACCGTGCAACAGTGGGTAAGCAGAGCTCCCGTGCTGCCCGCACGCCAGCTTGTAGGTTTTATTGTGATAAAAGTGAATGAGTATAAAAAAATGTTTTTTTGTAAAATGACGATCCACAGACTATAACATAACAAAAACATAATGTGACTGTTCGTAAATTACCCTAGGCTGATAAAATTTTCGTTTTTCCTAAATCATGTAAATATTAGTATTAATGTCGGTTTCCCCCTAAGGGGAAAAGGCCGCGCCCCGCCGTCCGCACGGCCCTGTAAGACTCGCCCGAGACTGGTCATCTTTCCACCGACTAAGAGAACTGAATTCCTTAACATGAAGAAGTCCAATGCCTCGTATCATTATTAGAACAAGGAAAGGATTGAAAGATATAGTAAATCAGATTAGGGAATTCACAGTTGATGAAATATATTGAAAGTGGTTTCAAAAGGGTAAAACATAACTGGGAGATACTAAGTATATTTATGTCGCAACCAATAGTTCTTGTAAATAACCGTTACGCTAGCGTAATTGGTAATTGGTCAGTCGTGACTTCCACGATACTTCACATCTGCACCTGGAGCACCCAGAGCAACACTTCCATAAGTGACGTAGGCGGCTTTTCAGCGGCAAAGCGTCGACATCATGCTCCTAGTGAGCATTGTCCCTAGCAGTTCTTTCGAACTGGTGAACGTGACAAAGGCGGCTTTTCAGCGGCAGAACGTCGATCATCATGCTAACTGGTAGACATGGTCCCTAACAGTCCTTAGACTGGTTATATAATAGTTGTGGTATCAAACCATTCCAATCCCACCCCATGGATCATGTGCTCTATTCGTACAACTAGCGCATCTGCAAGACACGTGTTCGTGTCAGCCTGACCGAATCATTTGTCAGAGATAAGAACATATTATTCTAGAATCACTATTTGGTTGGTCATAATAGGATTGAGAATCAAAACTCAAACGGCAAATTGGCTGAACTGATGGTTAGAGTTAATGAATACATAATTCAAGAATTACCAGATGGCAGAGTTAATAATTAAAACTCAAGAACCATTTTGCAATAGAGTTGGAGATCAACTCTATTGAAACCCTAAAGACAGCCCCAAAAGCGCCCACCCTTTACCACTTCCTAGTGTTGGAGCTGAGGAGAAGAAGTGGCACAACAAACTCCCCAGCAACACGTTTCTGTCTGTGTAGTTTTAAGAACTTTAATTACAACATCAGCCTAGGATAATTATTGTAATAAAGGACTCACCCAGTCGCTCACCAACAAACACACACACACACTAGATTGATTTAAACAGGGCTGTTAACCCAACTATATTTAACTTATTCCATAATTATTGCACTCTTGCGACAACCCACTTGGACATAGACTCTCGGTATTCACAACGTCTTCTAACTTAACTGAAATAGCTTCTCTCGCCCTAACCCTATCGCGGTCTAAGCCCCTATAACCAAACGCAGATGAAGAATATGTGCCAAGGTTAGGAGTTACTAGGGCACGTAACACATGACATAATAATATACATTGTGATGATAAAGCGGCTCTGCCGTCTTACTGAAATAAGTGATCATTAATATTGCTGCGTTTCCGCCAAACTGCTACTTAAGCTAGGAGATAATTATAGTTAACACTTACCACGTATTCATTGTTCATTGAAGGGCATTAATCCCCGACTAATTTACAGAGTACTGCACACATTACCAGTTTCGCCTCTGCCACAGCTTGTCTTCTCCCGCGTCTCGACACTCACTTCAACTAGACTTATTACTACTACTTATATTTAACTTATTAAATACTAATCGCTCCGTTACGACAGTCCTCTGGGACATGTCCATCTTGGTACCAAGATTACGCTAACTACATGAACCTAACCTACTACGTCCTAACCTTTTAACCGTTTTAGACCCACTCCATGACTTAACTCGACTCCACGTGTCGACACTTCCGCGACTTAAAACCCACTGCCACGAAACCATCAAGCTTTCCCCGGCCCAGCCTCCAAAAACCACTACGCTTGGGTCGCCTTTTCAGAATCCGTTTCTTTTTTGTGCAAACGTCTCAATTGTATTAAGTGAGCTTCGAACGCCTAAGAGCGGCGTAAATTGCAACCACATGTCGCACTAGCATTCAGAACTACGTATTGAAATTAGATATTTTTTTATATTTGGCCTGTCAGTCCCTAGTCCCTTTACCATTAAGTAAAGAATTTATGCGTTTCTAAGTGTGCAATATTGTTTTACAATTCAAGGAAGAAAGCTCACTAAATCTTTATTAATTACGGTCACTTGCCAGCCTGTCAAGCCATAAAATAGAAGTTTAATGTGTTTATGAGTGGCCCATACAGTGTGATGATTTTAAATAAAAATCAATACTAAAATATCTACTTAATAATTAGGAGTACGAGACAGACAGTCACATTCCCCCCTCTGAAAATCAGACGCGTGACGCAGTACAGCGGATGAGCTTTCACAATAGGATAAGCTGTGCCGTTTCATGACAGTACTAAAGAATACATTAAGTACTCCCGTCTGCCATGTTCACCTGAACAGATTATTTTAATTGTTCCAACTGGAACTGTAATCTAATAAGATGCATCGTCTGCTATAATTTGATTAGTTTCGCAGAAGTATCTTTTAATCGATACACAATTCCTCTATTTTAAATTATTCTCTTTCAAAATACTTTTACCATTTATCACATTTCAGGTAATTGCAGAAGACCTGCGCATGCTTATAATTTAGTTTTACATACCAGAGTCTCTTTTAAGAGTATTTGTGCTATCGGGCGACGCTACCTACGGTGCTTCCTCGTTCTAAACTCAGCCTACCGCAGCTGCTGCTGGACAGAGGCCTTCCCCAATGCAACTCAACGCTGAGTCAGATTAGTCAGTTGAGTTGCTCGTAGTTGTAGGAGTAGCTGAAATAGTTCGCACATAGACATATTAGACTTTATTCCAATTAGTCGCCCCCCTCGGTTTCGAAGAGGAAAGAGCCGTTCTGAAATCCAACTAGATTTGGAAAGTTGTATTAGAAAATGAATGTTATGTAATTTGAAATAACGATCATTTGCAAGAATAGCCTACCTAAAATTAAAATCTCAATACATTTTGTGCACCTTCATTGAGCAAATAAGAATCTTGACTTTGGCATTAACTTTGAAATGTGGACACCATAGATTATTTTAACGGTTATTGACCTATTAGGACACAGTGTTGTAATCTCCTGACTTGGATATTAAAACATTGGCAAGAGTATTACCTGACAGCTTCCAATATTGAAACTGATTAGGTAGGTTTGTAAAGTACTATAGCTCAAAACAATATAAAATATGTATTGTCGAGATAACAAAGTCATAACGCGTGACAACGGGTAATATTAGCGTCTAATAAAAATAGAACTTAGCTTCGTAACTGGAGCCATGCTGCGGCTGCCGTTGGAGTCGGCCGATCAGCTGAATTTGGTGAAACTTTGACCCAAGCGCAACGCACAACCCAAAGGTTTAGACATAGCGTAGTGACAGCCAAGCGAAGATTTGAAATATCCTGGAATTCGAAATAAGTCCACACGAGTATCTGTCCAATTATATGACATACGCTACAAAAATATGTATAAGAGTTGGAAAGTTTTAGGTTAACTTCCTATGAAATTAATTTAATTAAACTCTTAGTAAATTGATTGCCTATTTGTAGGATTCATGCTTCTTTGTATCTAAGCAATAATAATATAAAGTTTACCCATAGTTGAGGGCGTGTCTTACAACTACTTTCACTCATCCACGCACTCATACTCGTACCAATACAAATTGTGCAATTGCAAACATGTATCAAAATCTGTTAGAGTACTATCGGGCACTAAACCTTCATCAACAGGGACTCGAACCCATCATTAAAGTCGCACTGGAACAAAAGCAACAGCCTTTTGGATTGTTATCCACTTAAAAGCAGATAAAGCTCCACATATAGTATACGGGAATCGAACCCACTTTAACTAGCATCGGGACCAAAACCATTTAAACCAACGAAACATGCGGGAATTGAACTCACAAACCGTGACATAATCTAATTACTTATCAACTATTATGTCAGGCGGGAATCGAACCCTAAATCCATGACAATGGAGTGTAAGTATATCAACTGATAAATCATGCGGGAATTGAACCCACTACCAGTGTTTGAAGAATTCAAACACCTCAATCAAACCGTGACCTAATTAAAATATGTTTATTTAGCCGTTGTAACTCTAGCTGTTTCTTACATTTTCTAGAACCATAAAATTACGTTGTGTTTTATTGTAGTAACCCATATGTTGTTCTTTCTCGTTGCACTGAAGTGATTCAGTACATTTAATGACGAGAATCCTGGTCACGGCACCACATGTGACTGTTCGTAAATTACCCTAGGCTGATAAAATTTTCGTTTTTCCTAAATCATGTAAATATTAGTATTAATGTCGGTTTCCCCCTAAGGGGAAAAGGCCGCGCCCCGCCGTCCGCACGGCCCTGTAAGACTCGCCCGAGACTGGTCATCTTTCCACCGACTAAGAGAACTGAATTCCTTAACATGAAGAAGTCCAATGCCTCGTATCATTATTAGAACAAGGAAAGGATTGAAAGATATAGTAAATCAGATTAGGGAATTCACAGTTGATGAAATATATTGAAAGTGGTTTCAAAAGGGTAAAACATAACTGGGAGATACTAAGTATATTTATGTCGCAACCAATAGTTCTTGTAAATAACCGTTACGCTAGCGTAATTGGTAATTGGTCAGTCGTGACTTCCACGATACTTCACATCTGCACCTGGAGCACCCAGAGCAACACTTCCATAAGTGACGTAGGCGGCTTTTCAGCGGCAAAGCGTGCTCCTAGTGAGCATTGTCCCTAGCAGTTCTTTCGAACTGGTGAACGTGACAAAGGCGGCTTTTCAGCGGCAGAACGTCGATCATCATGCTAACTGGTAGACATGGTCCCTAACAGTCCTTAGACTGGTTATATAATAGTTGTGGTATCAAACCATTCCAATCCCACCCCATGGATCATGTGCTCTATTCGTACAACTAGCGCATCTGCAAGACACGTGTTCGTGTCAGCCTGACCGAATCATTTGTCAGAGATAAGAACATATTATTCTAGAATCACTATTTGGTTGGTCATAATAGGATTGAGAATCAAAACTCAAACGGCAAATTGGCTGAACTGATGGTTAGAGTTAATGAATACATAATTCAAGAATTACCAGATGGCAGAGTTAATAATTAAAACTCAAGAACCATTTTGCAATAGAGTTGGAGATCAACTCTATTGAAACCCTAAAGACAGCCCCAAAAGCGCCCACCCTTTACCACTTCCTAGTGTTGGAGCTGAGGAGAAGAAGTGGCACAACAAACTCCCCAGCAACACGTTTCTGTCTGTGTAGTTTTAAGAACTTTAATTACAACATCAGCCTAGGATAATTATTGTAATAAAGGACTCACCCAGTCGCTCACCAACAAACACACACACACACTAGATTGATTTAAACAGGGCTGTTAACCCAACTATATTTAACTTATTCCATAATTATTGCACTCTTGCGACAACCCACTTGGACATAGACTCTCGGTATTCACAACGTCTTCTAACTTAACTGAAATAGCTTCTCTCGCCCTAACCCTATCGCGGTCTAAGCCCCTATAACCAAACGCAGATGAAGAATATGTGCCAAGGTTAGGAGTTACTAGGGCACGTAACACATGACATAATAATATACATTGTGATGATAAAGCGGCTCTGCCGTCTTACTGAAATAAGTGATCATTAATATTGCTGCGTTTCCGCCAAACTGCTACTTAAGCTAGGAGATAATTATAGTTAACACTTACCACGTATTCATTGTTCATTGAAGGGCATTAATCCCCGACTAATTTACAGAGTACTGCACACATTACCAGTTTCGCCTCTGCCACAGCTTGTCTTCTCCCGCGTCTCGACACTCACTTCAACTAGACTTATTACTACTACTTATATTTAACTTATTAAATACTAATCGCTCCGTTACGACAGTCCTCTGGGACATGTCCATCTTGGTACCAAGATTACGCTAACTACATGAACCTAACCTACTACGTCCTAACCTTTTAACCGTTTTAGACCCACTCCATGACTTAACTCGACTCCACGTGTCGACACTTCCGCGACTTAAAACCCACTGCCACGAAACCATCAAGCTTTCCCCGGCCCAGCCTCCAAAAACCACTACGCTTGGGTCGCCTTTTCAGAATCCGTTTCTTTTTTGTGCAAACGTCTCAATTGTATTAAGTGAGCTTCGAACGCCTAAGAGCGGCGTAAATTGCAACCACATGTCGCACTAGCATTCAGAACTACGTATTGAAATTAGATATTTTTTTATATTTGGCCTGTCAGTCCCTAGTCCCTTTACCATTAAGTAAAGAATTTATGCGTTTCTAAGTGTGCAATATTGTTTTACAATTCAAGGAAGAAAGCTCACTAAATCTTTATTAATTACGGTCACTTGCCAGCCTGTCAAGCCATAAAATAGAAGTTTAATGTGTTTATGAGTGGCCCATACAGTGTGATGATTTTAAATAAAAATCAATACTAAAATATCTACTTAATAATTAGGAGTACGAGACAGACAGTCACAATAACAATAATTTATTCTCAGTCAAAGTATAAAGTACTAGTAAAGTTGTTTGTTATCATGAGTACAATCGCGTATTTAAGTATCGGTCACTAATTATCAGCCGCCCTATATATTACTAACTCGGTCAAGGTCTTCGTCAAAAGATGAATTATGTTCTATCTCAAATACGGAAGAAAAGAAACTTGATGGATTGATTGATGCTTGCTCCCTGTATGTTAGAAATTACGGAAGTTTACTTAAGATTCGGCGATTAAGAGTCTTTTCTCATACAACGGAAAACCTGTTCCTTCCTTCATCATTTGTTCATCACTGACAAGTACCATAACATTGAAAAGACTTGGGCACTTTAAAAATCCATTAACCCTCAAGTATTATTTTGATAAAGATAAATAATTAATCCTTTTGGACCAAATAACCAGCAGTTCCATGTAAAATACTGGTATAGTGGTAAATAATACCAGTTAGAGTGGAAGCCGATCCCAACATAGTTGGGAAATGGCTAGGCAAATGATGACTATGATCTCGTGGACCAAACTAAAAACCGTTAATCACTCATCAAACATGTGTCATACAAAAGCACATGATGTGCCCATCACTTCTATTCTTCCTTTCTTTCTCACTTCTGACACCATGTCTTGGTCATTTGGTCAAATAATAAGAATGGTTTGAGCATTTATTGTGACATTAATTTACAATCAGGGCGAAGAGTGACAACCCCGGGAAGCACATGAAAGCGATCCATAGACTATAACATAACAAAAACATTACATTAACTTAGTCACAGGCAACTTTGGCCCATAGATATATTTATGTATACCTTACTGACTAACATACATGTGATAAAATACAATTTTGTTTGAGTAAATTTAATGGAACCTTATAACTAACACCTTATAGTAACACTTCACTTGTGCACTATGTCACTGTGCATTCATGTGGCATATGCCCGTGGAATGGACGGAACACCACTCCTTGAGGCCAAAAGTCCTCTTCCAAGACGAGGTGCATTGGTATCCAAACCATGAATAAACATACACGAAGTCTTGTTATCAAATAATTACATGGCAGCTAAGTTCAAATCAAGCGAAACTCGTTCACCATTAATACAATACTTAACCGGACAAAACATAAATCGTTAACACCCCCGTTCAAAACAAGCACGTTTCACACTTCCCGTTAACTCAAAACTTGGACATGAGCACATGACATGTCTGACCCACCCCATAAACATTAAAGGAAATTAAGGTGCACAAAGAGAAGCAGTAAACATTCAAATTATACTGGGGTCCCTGTTTATTGCCAAATCTTGCCGCAGAGGTCAGCGGAACGACGACACTCATGAATAAGGTCTTGTAGTTCAGACACCTTTAGTACGTGACAGGAGTACTAAATTGCTGATATGCTTGAAGACATGGCTGTGGCTGTGGAAAGGTTTTTTTGTCTGGTCTGTGTGATGGCATTTTTGGATATTTGCAAGGTGATCTAAATGACATTCAGGGCAAAATACTGCTTTTCTGAGGGCTGATGAAGTGAATGCTTCTACGACTAACAGCGATACTGGAATAGTAAAATTTTTATTATATTAGATTGTATTGTAATTTGTTATTGAATTGTGTGATCTTTGACAGTCGTTACAGGTGGTCAGTGGCCCAAAAAATCTGACAACCAGTTTTACCAAGGGGTATCGTATTACCCGGTACTAACTGGTTTGTGGAGGTCAGATAGGCAGTCGCTACATGTACAATACTGGTCTTCAGCTGCATCTGGTTAGACTGGAAGATGACCGCTAACATATGAAAAGGTTAGGCAGATTGAAGGTGAAAATTGACTTCTAAAGATCAGTTAATTTCATTTCTGTTTAAAGTCACGGTAGAAATACGAAAACAATCATGCTATGCAAAACCAGTTTAAGCGGAACTCTTATTATACGAGAAATCTATACAAACCGAGGCCATGTTATACTGGAATGGTATAGCTTGATGTGCCGCCGTGTGTACGTCGAACGTTTGCACAGGTTAACTGTTAATATTCTTAGATGTCAATAGTAGTCTTAATTATTGATTTGGCCTGGAATTGGGCTACGATTTTTTCACCTTCAGTAGCGTCCATCAGTTTCTGTAACATGCAAACAGCAGGTCAAAATAAACTTAACTTTTCTATAGAGTTTAATCTGTGTAAAAATCTGTACAAAAAGGATTATAAAATGCTTACTTACAAAGGTACACGAGGCACACCTAAATAGTTTACATAGCACACATCGGTAACTGTCATTGTTTACAGTTTATATGTGTGGGTGAAGTCATAGTTATGCACACAAACACAAAATAAAACGAGCGAGCTCGGTTTTTATTGGTGTGCGTGTGGCACATCAATTACCATATACCAATATATAGTCATCGTTCACATGATGCTGAAGGAGATATAATATTTTGCATAATGCTAATATAGCAATCAGTTACAGAAGTGTGGGATGTAAACTATTTAACTGGGCCTCGTGAACATTACTGGCTCGTAAAATGACAGTTACAGAAGTGTGGGATGTAAACTATTTAACTGGGCCTCGTGTACATTAAGCCCTAGGTCTTTCATTTCATCGGATAGTATAAAGATTTAATATAATATGAATAAAAAAGAAAAACATGAAACTCAGTACTTTTGACGTAAAAATTGTGATTCTATTTTATATATTTGTTGAATAGCTTTTAAAACAGCTATTTAACTATATTCCTTTTTTTTCTGTTTAGCTCTTATTTTTAGTTTTTTTTTTTATAAAGTACTTATTCCTACGCATAGATAATGTACCATTTTGCTTCCAATGTTTTACATAACACAATGCAAATCAGTTTTATTAATGATTGAGTAAACAAATACTTGGCTTAGTCGAATAATGCCCAATTCTTAAATTACTTAATACCTTAAAAAAGGACTAATTCTCTAAATACCTAGTTCTGTAAATACTTTCTACCATAACTTTGTTTTACAAAAGAAATGTGCAGAATTAGTTACCTTTTACAGTAATAATTATTCCTGTTATCAACCAGACACTTAAAACTAATTGGCTATCAGACTAAAAGTTAAGAGAATCTATTAACGTCGCAAGCTTACTGAAAAACTAAAACCACCTCGAAGAACGTTTTCCCTACTCTGCATTTCACATTGCATATTTGAACAGAATCATATCTTCAAACATGTAACCTCTTGGCCACGAACTACTCGCTCACGCGACACGCGTCTTGCGACATCGACCTCTAACAAACAAATAATAGAAGTTATTTAGACTTGCGGAGTGACGGTACTCGTACGGAAAAAAACAAGTGAAGCGCGCGCGTGCCGACCACAGGAGATGCGACCCGAGTCAAGCAACTAAACATATAAAATGTCGCATCGCGGTAGGCAGTGAACGGGGTCGAAAGCTTTACACTAGACAAAAAGGCTGGAAGTGTCATGCACACCATTATGTCGTAAGGGGTCTAAGAGGACAGCACTAATCCCCCTCCGTGCTAACAAGCATGCCCCCGAGTCACGTGGGTGCTTGAAGATGTTTTTGCTTGAATATAAAAACGCTGAATGCAAGCTTTTCAAAGCACGGTGTCTATTGACATTGCTTTTTATGGTGCGAGTTATCCTTTTGTGACTGTCTGTCACGTACTCCTAATTATTAAGGAGATATTTTAGTATTGATTTTTATTTAAAATTCGATTTGATTTCACGGTATGGGCCACTTATAAACACATTAAACTTCTATTTTATGGCTTGACAGGCTGGCAAGTGACCGTAATTAATAAAGATTTAGTGAGCTTTCTTCCTTGAATTATAAAAAATATTGCATCACTTAGAAACGCTTAATGGGAAAGGGACTAGAGAAATCTTAAGAAGAGATAAAAAATGTACTGATTTCTAAAGGATACTAACGCCACATCTGCTGGACAGTCTTCGGTATTGCACGGCCCGGGACCCTTTAAAACAATTGAGACGGTTGCACAAAAAAAGAGGCGATTTAAAAAGTATGGGAACATGCCAAGCGTGGTGGGCTTTTGGAGGCTGGGCCGGAGAAAGCTGGGTGGATTCGAGGCAGTTGATTTCAAATCGCGGAAGAGTCGACACGTGGAGGCTAGTCGAGCTAAGTCAGGGAGTCGGTCTGAAAACGGTTAAAGAGCTAGGACGTTCTAGGTTAGGTTCGTGTAGTTAGCGTAATCTTGGTACCAAGATGGACATGTCCCAGAGGACTGTCGTAAGAGAGCGATTAGTATTTTATAAGTTAAATATAAGTAGTAGCTATATGCCTAATTAAAGTGAGTGACGAGATCCTGAAGGAGACGCTGTAGCGGAGGTGAGACTGGTAATGTGTGCAGTACTATGTAAGTAGCTGGTGACTAGTCCTCCTCAATGAACAATGAACACGTGGTAAGTGTTAACTATAATTACCTCCTAGCTTAAGTAGCAGTTTGGCGGAAACACAGCGATGTTAATAATTATTTATTTCAGCATGACGGCAGAGCCGCTTTATCATCACAATGTATATTATTATGTCCTGTGTTGTGTGTCCTAATAACTCCTAACCTTGGCACATATTCTTCATCTGCGTTTGGTTATAGGAACGGAGACCGCCTTTCGCAACACTATACACACATTTCATGCATACGACAAACACACTATACACCAACACACCCGACTATTGACGAATGTTGACTTTTACCTGACAAATGAAAGGCAGAACCGTAATATTCACATTCCAATTAAGATAAAATATATTGTTCAGTGGTGACGGCAACACCGTAATATTCACGGATTTATTAAGACAAATTATACTGCTCAGTGATATAATGCCGACTTGTACTTGTGGTACAAATCAACCAAACGTTGCTGATGAATACTGCTTCCTGTAAAGGTCTAGCTCAGAAACATTGCGTAGAGATTGTTGGCGCACATTTCAGGGAGCGGGGGTAGGCTTCACCAAGTATCCTAAACTGATTGGATAGCTACGTTCTTAGGAACGCTAGGGACTGTGTCTCATTAAAACTAACCCCGGCTGCCACAGACCTATTACTGAATCGACACTATTTAGCGAGACACGCAACCACGACATGGGGCAGAGTAAAGAAATGTGAAGTGACGATGGAATAACCACTTCGGCGTCCACCAATAACAATCGCAATATGTTCTGCTACAGACTGAATCTACGGTACGCTCGTGCAAATTGTGTTACAATATAGTAATTGGGGTAATCTGCCGTAAGGGTGTTATTAACGTGAGTACGCGTATAAGTAGAAAAACTAGAAACCTGTCTTCCTCAATGGCAGTCGCCTCACAACCCACTGCCTTAGGATTGGGAAAGATATGTAGATGGAGCCTAGGGAACGTGGCCTGTTAGAGTTCATAGCAATGTTCTCAGTAGGACTATGCACTTAGGTCTAACAGTACACGTACGCCGAGCAAACGTTGTAAAACGGTTCCATGTTGTAACATGGAATCGTTTGCGTTTGCAAATCGGCAAATTAGTATTTTGGAATCATTAAATTAACGTAACTGTAAAATAATGAATCTCTTAAGCGCAAGCGTAACGTTTCCTTTCACCAACCTCTCATCATATATATATCTTTGCGCCCTCTTGACTTATTAGCTTCATACTTTATTACTGATTTAGTTTTATAGGATTTGATATTATTCATGTATATGTCTTAACTGTGACCTCCCAATAATAACTACACCTTGTACCCCTCCCTGTCCCCTAGCTTCTAAAGTCGGGACAGGGCTGGAGTTCAATTTAGTAGTCGGTGGAAAGATGACCAGTTTGGTGTCGAGTCTTAGAAGGCCGTGCGGACGGAGGGGCGCGGCCTCTCCCCCTTCGGGGGGAGCCGACATTAATACTAATATGTGCATGCTTTAGGAAAAACTAAAATTTCACCAGCCTAGGGTAATTTACGAACAGTCACACTTTGAATTCTTTTGCGTGAACATCTATTACTAGCTAGTCAGACTTCCTTACTAATAGGTACAAACATGCGAAAGTAATTCTGTCCGATTGTTTTGGATATAGTGGTAATGACACACAGATACACCATGATGGTTAGGTCAAAGAATACTTTTCATTCCGGTTGTACCTACGTTCCTATGGGATAATTTTTGACCAAACAAGCAAAGCCGCGCTTAAAATTTTGTGCCTTTATGTATTGTCTACTACCGTTATAATTTGATGTAAATAGATCAAACTGAAGAAAATAATCAACAATCAGCGCAGCTTTCCAACAAATAAATTGATAGTGCAGTCTTTCTGCAGCATTCGAAGATAAAATTTAAAAATATATTGAGTTCATTCACATACAAGAAGCTCAACGCCCATGGATCAGTATGGCACCATTCTTTAATGTAACTTTATACTGTAGCACACACATATTAAGCATCAAAACGTTCAAAACAGCATCGCCTCGAGAACTTAATAAAAATAAGGTAATAAGGTGATACGTTTGCTTCAGTTCAGAACACTGAGAGAGACAAAACGCGTCCCTCCTCTACACCATCTGTATAAATGAACTGAATTCGGTCAAAAAGTAAAAGCCGCTTTAGCATTAAGCTTATCAATTTTGTTACGATTTTTCTCAGATTTTTTTTTAGTTCAAAAGAGAATATTTTTTCCTGTAACATCAATGAACCTCATGTTCCTGTAAAACGAAAGGAATTTTTCCGTAAAATCCACACTTTTATAGTAACTTAGCGTCAATATTTTTCAAACATTATCATCAGAAAGCGACTAGGGTATTTGCGTGAATACATGAACGTGAAAGACGCATTATGTTATTTTGATAATTTCCTGTTAATCCTGGCAGAACACCCTAGTAGCTTTTACTGGTAATAGGTAAATGAAATAACTACCGATTACCGTTCAATCAAAATGTTGCATGTCTCATTTTAATGGCATGACCACACAAATAATAGCATGCGCCATGAAAGACATTCCTTTGAGGCCCTGTGACGCGACGGAACGAAAAAACAGGGTAAGAGCGAGTTCGTATAAGACGGGTTCCGAAAAACACGCCTCTTGTTTAAGAGCCTCCTTTAATTTTGAACTTTTTGTTTTGATTAGCCATAGTGTTACACACTCAAGTATCCTATTTTTTTTAATTTCTGGCAAAGGCCTCCGCCCATTCCTTCCACTTCTTACGATGGTTTGAATTAAATTAAATTAAATAAATTATGTATCGTAATAGTGTCCTATAACGATACATAATTATGAAGATACAGATATATAAAGATACAGAGTCCTGTTGGCACGTCTTGGTAACGGAACTCTAAAAATATAAGCATTTATAAAAAATTTTTGGTCCTGAAACCTTACACGGTTCGCAGAACTACCCAGGATGTCCTCGAAAATAATGAGGAATTCGCAAAAAGTATTTTATGCGATCCGACATTAAAGATTCTGGTTCGTCCTAGCATATTGCGTTCCACGTCCCGGGTATAGCGGTCAAGCGAAACCCGCAATTTAATGATTTTTATTGGTTCGCCTTTCCTGCAAGGGACAGGAAAATTTACCTGACCAGCCGTCCCGGTCACGTACAATCACATTATTGAACGTTTATTACGTAACGTGGGACATTGAAAATTACGACCCATGAGCGGTCAAATGTTTAATTTTGAGCGGCCATTGTATAGTGTTTCTATTCCAACGGTCGCCTGCTTTTGGCAATGTGCATTCAATTTAGGGGTAATAGTGTAGTTAAGGAGGCATTTGCGATTTCTATTCCATTCTTTGGCGATCGTTGGTTTAATTGAATAGAGATGGCTGGTCTTTTAAGCGTGAAAATTGTTCTAGGTTTTATGTAAATTATAACGGTTTTAAACTATTTG
This sequence comes from Noctua janthe, assembly GCA_910589295.1. Classification (NCBI taxonomy): domain Eukaryota; kingdom Metazoa; phylum Arthropoda; class Insecta; order Lepidoptera; family Noctuidae; genus Noctua; species Noctua janthe. The sequence goes on along the minus strand of OU342559.1, from coordinate 13,097,730 downwards.
GTTTGATTACGGTTTCTATGAAATGGTGTAACGTTTTGATCACATTTTGTGAATAGTTACCTCCTTTGTTCTTAGAAAACGAACATGGAGGTAGGCACTTAATCTAGATTAGATTCAATTTATTATATAGATACATCGTAAATGTTAGTCGAACAAACATTTGGCGAAGCTAATATCCACGTAATAACGATCTAAAATAATAATAATAGATGTATTTTCGGAAATCTGTGTTTGCGTAGTATTTTCGAGGATCAGGGTTCGTGTTTGTTATTTATTGGCTGAGTATAGAGCTTAATGGTACATAATTGGCGTGTCCTATGTTCAGGTATAGGTATAAATCATTCAGACTAATGATGATCAGATAAATCTTTGAATATACCAAGTTCATTAGTTAAACCTAGGGTCTTGACGATGGAAAGCGCCGTCGAGGCTGGATCAGAAAGAGGTGTCTCGATGGATTAGACGCTTATAAAGAGGGCTGGTTCGAGATAGCGTAGAAAAATAGTATTTGGGAGGGCTTGGGGAGGTTTTGCTCAGCAGCAAGGCAGCAAAGACTACTAAAAAAATGTAAGAAAAGAAGTTAAGCCTGTTTAGTTTTGGACTTCTAACTTACAAACTCCATCACCTAAATTCTTAAGGTTGACATTTAAAAAAAAAAAAGAAAAAAGTTAAGGTTTTGCAATAACGGTAGCAAACTGAACAAAAAGTAATTATCTCTGTGTTATGAACCACGAAAAGTGAAAGAAAGAAAGAAAGAAAGTACAATTATTTGGCACATGCCACAAGTGCACACAGTATAAAAAAATTAAATAAAAAAATAACAAATAAAAATTAAAAAACTTAAAATCTAAACAAAAATAAATAAAATAGTGTGACACTGTGTGCCTCACGGCTGCGCCAAATAGGCCCAGTTCAGCAAAATGCCGGACAACTAGTGCCCGACGCTGGTTTTCAACTGGATCTGAATTAGCGAGGTCCCGGATGTGAAGCAGTTAAGTGATTGTCTCTTTATCAGTCACCACTATAATTATCCGTTTCCTTTAGCAGATGATGCAGTATAAATAAACTGGTTGATTCCAAAGACCCACACTATTTAATGACTGATACCGGAGTGCCTTGGAAATTAATTCCTTTGAAATACTACATGAAAAAAAAATCTAAAGTAACCACACCAACAAAAACCAACATGCCTGAGAGATATTTCTCGACGACATGTAAAGCCAGGTTAGAGGCTTTACATGCCGTCGAGAAATATCTCTCAGTTCTCCTGGTTTTTATGGCATAAAAACTGACACCAGGGTTACACCAGGACCCAGGGCTAGTAATTAAGATTAATTAGTTAAGAATTCTTAATTTAAAACCGGGTGACAATTTTATTAATTCTCATTGTTTATTTTGTTTTACATGATAAAAAGACGTCGTTTAATTAAAATAAAAGCTTCCTTCAAAGTTTGTAGCAGCCACAATTGTTTTTTCTAAATGTCGAATGCCACTTTTCGTCAAAAATCTCAAAAACCTGTGCCTGTATATTTTAAACAGAATCAAAATAAAGTCTGGTTAGTGAGTGTATTTAAAACGTGTGTTTTGGAGCGGCCGGGCTCTCTCCATAATTAATGTCTAGTCCCACGTGTTTGCGTTACTTTTATGTTACGTACTAAATGTTTTGCTTATTTTCTAGGTAGTAAGGTAAGGATTTTTAATATTAAACTAGGTTTTATCAAATAGTTTTGTACGTGGGATTTGTGGTTGATTTGTTATTTTGATGAGCAATTTAATACATTACTAAGACCGTTATACAACAATATTTTTAGTATATGTGAAACCTGAATATAGTTTGTTCAGAATATGTAACTGAATCGATTCCAATGATTTTTAAACCAAGTTGGATATCGAGCGACACTAAGCACTTATCGCAATTATTTACATACCTACTGCCAAATTATTATTATCAATGAGCTCAAGATGACGCTGGACGCTCGCGCGTTGCGTGGTGACCACGTTTTTGTGCGGACAACCAGGTAACAGAAAAAGCTAATTACTTTGTGGTTTTTCATGATAAAGTTTTGAAATTTTGAACATAGATTCTTAACATAAAAATACTAGACACGTGTTTCAGGTTTCGCTTATACTAAAACTAATGTTGTATACCGTTTTGTTAACACTTATACGTAGTTCTAAGTAATTAGTAAATTCAGGTTGCTTCGCAAGCGAAATCGATCTTTACAAGGTGACTGAAAATGTGTGGATGACGAGAGTTGCCGAGGACCGAACTAACTGACAGGTAATTGGCAAGCCCTATGTTCAGCAACAAATCATTAGAGCCCGGTCAAGAATAGATGAAGAGGCTTTTAACTGTATTCTCCATAGAGATCTACGTTAAGGAATGGGAAACTACAGTACTGTCACAGGTTTTATGCCTTGTGACTGGGACTGTAGCTACATAACATTATTGTCTTTGTTTCAACAATTCAAAAGTGACTGTAACTGGCGTTCTTGAAATAAATAATTTGATTTTGATTTTGATTCCACAACTTAACATTACGCCCGTTTTTCCTAAAGAGGTTAGGCAGAACTGATCTATACCCCGTTTCGCCAGCTGTGTTTAAGTCCCATGTAATAAGAAGCGAGCTTATTGCCATGAACCGGGCACATTGCTATTGAGAAATTCCCAATGGACAAACCCTATAGCATTTTGCTGTCCCCAGCATGGTAATCGAACCAAGGACCAAGAGCCTCATGCTCAGCAGCGAGGCTTGGGACCTAGGTAGATCAATAAAAACTATAATCAGGGATTCAAGAATTACTCGCCAGCAACAAAATGCTGGCCGTTTCTACGAACATAGGTTGTCATGAATTTTAAAAGACTGTTATATAATTTGTTTCAAAAGCTAGTGGTGGGTTTTAGTAACAATGGTCTAACTACTCTACAGTTAACAATTTGCTTTCAGCTCGTTTCACGGAATAGGGATCTTGTTTTCATTACAACTGAGGAGTTAACTCTCGACCTAAATACATTTTCTAGAATTTAGAACCTTTATTAATGTAACTTTATAAAGTAGGTTCCTTCTTTGAAAAGTTGGTATACGCTAAACTACAAAATCGGGGCTTTTGAGCTACAGATTATAACAAAAACTTTGAAGAAAGAAAGCTTCCACTACGTTAACGGTCTCAGAGACGGTCACTTTTTATTTTTCTCCACACCTCCTTGAGCGAAGGTTGTCCCGAATGTTATCAGTTACTCGAGAAAGGGGCGAATACTTACGAGGTTATAAGGGTCGAATTTAACTTATTCTAATTTTTTAATAATAACGTCATCATCATCATCATCTGCCTAGCCTTTTTCCCAACTATGTTGGGATCGGCTTCCAGTCTAACCGGATGCAGCTGAATACCAGTATTTTACATGGAGCGACTGCCTATCTGACCTCCACAACCCAGTTAGTACTGGGTAATACGATACCTCTTGGTAAGACTGGTTGTCAGACTTTTTGGGCCAGTGACTACCTAACGACTGCCAAAGATCTACAAATTACCCCCGGGACCAACAGCTTAAAGTGCTTTCCGAGGCACAGAGGAAACTCGGTACGTAATGGGTGGTCACCCATCCACAGGCCAACCTAGGCAAGCACGGCTTAACCTAAAGATCGACCCAAGCGGGTATTATTATATAGCCTCCTCCTCCTCCATTTTAATAATAACAATAAATATATTTTTTTAAATGTCACATGAATCGAAATGTATTGTAATGTAATTTTTTTGTTTGGTTGCCTTACAGTAGTTGAAAAAATTCAAAGTATCAATCATGCAATACTTTTAATCTTATGCAAAACATAAGATTAAAAGTACAACATGTTTGTAATAAACTGATTTGACCTCATTTGATTTTTAATATATAACTAGACCCCAAGCACAGGGCGTCATCTCGCCCTGCCAACATACAGTGTCATGAGACGGCATCACTATTAAAATGTATAGCTTAGCAAGGTCGTTGAATGCAGAACTTCTGTCATAGACCAGATTCAAAACCAGTTAATAATATGACAATGATTATGACCTAGCGACTGAGGCAAACTCGCCGTAATACATAACATATACCTATACATAATATCACAATTCTTTTCCCAGAAGAGAAAGCAATGGTTTCTGTATAGTTCGCCCACATTTCTGCAGTTATAACCAGCCAGCTGAGGTACTGGGAAGCCGAAGGGTGTATCAACCTAAGAGCCTAAACCCACACGGTGGCTGTGAATGAAAATCGCCTCAAAAAACTTAAATGATAAATGATGAAAAATAATGTTATTTCTTTTAACTGTTTGTTCAAACCACTTTTACTCGCCAATGTAAAGGTCCTCTTTTTCGACTACTCTAACAAGAAACACGGATACAAACTGAGATGAATAGAGTCCTAAACAAAAAAAAAAACAAAATTTAAAAACCGAAACAATGACACTTAAAATCAAACATTACAAGTAATTCATTCTATTAGTGGTATACCAGTTATGATCCCGCTCTCTATACCGCAGTGGTCTTCTCCACGTAGTATTTTGAAGAAACCCTTATCACCCCATTCGGAATTCCAAGAATTTGCCATAAGCCAGTACTTGTCACCGTTCTCTACTCCCCAGCCTAACATTTTAACAGCATGTCCACCACGTCTACTGCCTTCCACATATTTGTATACCCCTTCTTTATATTGTAGAAAATCATCATATACGCTAAAGTCAGCCTCTACGGGTCCATTCTTAAACATTTCAGCTTTTATTTGGTCTTCATCTGAAGATAACCTATAAAAATGTTTGCCGCGCCGCAAATCTTTATCATAATCAAAGTTGTAGTCTGACTCACAGGACTTGGCGCATTCTGGGGTAGGATATGTCTCCACTTTACAAGGCGGTAATATGCCGTCCACATGGTGTTCACAAGGAGCTATCGTGTACGGTCTACAACCTTGGTTCGAGTTGTAGTTTCCTCCTGACACAATACCCGTGGAGTTCCAGTAAGACCAAGCACACAACTCAGAACCTCCATTGCAGCCACCACAGCCTGAACAGCTCAAAAGATCTTCTGCAGAGAAATGAAAATTCTGTCCGTTGGAGTGTATACAGTACCGGTCGGTCATGGCTTCGACAGCGCCGAACGCCCAGCAACTGCCGCATGCGCCTTGGTCTCTTATTTCGTTCAAGGAGGGACAGTTCGGCCATTGACCCCTTGAGTCGAAGCTCTCTGGAAGACTTGCAATCAGCTCGGCGTCATGTTCCACTATTGGTATTTCCTCAAAGTTTTTATCCTTAATGGCTCCCAGTCGATTTTTGATGAACGAAAAAGGTGTATTCACTGGAAAGTTTCTGCCAGCTTTCCAAGAGTTTTGCTTGGAATTGATCAAATTAATGATTTCATCGGAGAACGGGTTCAGTTCTTCGCCGTCGGCTGCCAGTGCGAGCAGCAAAACAGCAAAAATTGCACGCGTTGCGACCATTATTGTCAAGTTCTATAAATACTATATTCCTGAACAATAAAGTCACCATTATATATGGTTTTTGTTCAGGTTTATCACAGAATCGTTTTTTTTATCGCAAAAAACTGCAAAAATGCCAGATAGGTATTTTGAACACGCGAGAACAGAATACAGTGATAAATTGAATATTTTAAACATTCTTATAGTTGTGTTTAGTTGAAAATAAAATTATTAAATTTATAACATCATTACACGTGCTCTGTGCACGTGTAATGATCTTTTAAAATCCTTTGTCCTGCCTATAAGCGCACAACTCAAACCAATGGGGTCGAGCAAAAATTGGCATACAGATATCTGTTGTGATATAGGCATGTGCTAAGAAAGGACTTTGGAAAATTCAACTCCTAAGCGGGAAAAAAGGGGTTTAGAGTTTAACGAAAATCCGCCACCGGGCGAAGCTAGATCGGGCTAGTCCATAAATAAAATTATTAAATGCGCAATCTGTGCTTTTCTTACCTATTTGCTTCAGGAGAAAGCCTTTTTTATGTATCCGAGAAGAACAGTGGGTAAGTAACAGGTCGACAAGTCGGTAAAATAAAACAAAGTATACCTACTGTACAGGAACCTCCTGGCCAAATAGTACCAGCCACTCGGGTCGACCTTCAGATTAGGCCGCGCTTGCCTAGGTTGGTCCGTGCATGGGTTTCCCGTTACATTCCGAGTTTCCTCCATGCCTCGGAAAGCACGTTAAGCCGTAAGTCATTTAAAGATGTTTGATAGTCGTTACAGATTGTCAGTGGCTCGAAAGTCTGACAATCAGACTTACCAAGGAGTATCGTATTACCCAGCACTGACTGGGTTGTGGAGGTAAGATAGGCAGTCGCTCCATGTAAAATACTGGTATTCAGCTGAATTTGGTAAGAATGGAAGTCGACCCCAACCTAGGCAAGGCAGATGAGGATACCTACCGTATATTATGATTGATACCATTTATAACTGCGAGTTTCTCCAAGATAAAACATAATAAAATTGAAAACGTGTAGTCAAAGACGGCTTCGGTCGTTCGGACCTTCCAGGTCCATTTAAACCTTGTATGAAACCACCTTTACAGCTTCATGTAGTAAAATATGGGCAACTTCGTAAATTATTATTAAATTCCGTGGCATCCTCCACTTGATGGAGATAAACATGACGCACGACACAGGCATTGATTATATTTTGCACTAATTGCATTCTATAAAGTATTACGTTACAGAAGGAGTTACCTAATTTGTGAAAGTTGCGGTGGTATTCGAGATAATACGTAGTAGGTGTTGTGGTGTAGTATGAAAGTATATAACAGCAAGAGTGTGTGTATATTTTCATTGAATGGATCAAATATAGACAGTGTCTAACCACCATTCGAGATGTTTCATTGTTTTTAAGTCCCGTCCTTATATGGCGACTCTGCCATTGGAACGGGTTCTCAAATCATGTTGGCGTTTAGTTTGGACTGTGATTTGCGTGATATTAATCAATTTGAACACTATTTGCAACAAATATAATCATGTGTCAATCAAAGGTACACAACGAAGTCTTCGTTAACCAGAATAGTGCCGGTGCAGTGGAGGCCGCAATTCAGCCACAGTGTTGAATTCAAATATCAGTTATCTGCAATAAGGATTGTGCTCAAGATCGTATGCACATTATTCTTACTTGGGACAATTTATATTTTGTAACGGGTGTACAAAAGATGCCTTAGAACATGCCTCGTTAGCATTCGGCATTTCGGTGCGCATTCGTCTAATCGCACCAGAGATTATCGCGACCAATCCGTTCGAATATTCGGCCTTATAGTGTAACGCACTACATTTTGGACTATGCAATTTGCGCTATTTTTCTTTTATCTTTATCTGGATGGACAGTTGGATGAAGAGTAGGGAAGCTTTTGCACGGCTGTGAAAACATATGGGCTAGTGTAAAAATACTACTTTTACAGATTCGACTTTTTATTGTTCAATCATTTAACATTTTATTAAACAAGAAAGCCTAGCTCTAGTGGTTGAAGGCACGATTACTGAGCGTAAGGTCCTGGGTTAGATTCCCAGGTCGAAGAAAAGTGTTATTGAGTTTTTCCATCAGAAATTTCTCAGTAGCAGCCACGGAGTCTTGATTTGTGCCCGGCTGACACTGACTTGAAAAGTAGGTTACCAAGTTAAAGAGGCTTATATTTTTTCCATCATTTCTAAAAGTATATCACATTCAAATTACTTGAACAAGAATCGGATAAAAACACAAAACCACCAGGTTTCGGGTTTACGTGAAGCAGGAAGGATAATAAATAAAACAAAAACATTTGAGAGAAGGAGCGAATTTTCTTCAAGAGCACATTATCTTCGAACTCAGTCGATGAATATATTATAAGAAGTACAAGTTTATGAATTTTTTCACACAACTTTCTTGAACGCTCTCGCACCAACGCGTTTGAATTAAAATTGCTACGTTTTTAATACAGTATCGGGTTTTCCTCAATAGGCCTTCGTCAATTTGAATTTAAATACATGTTTAACGACTTAAATGTCTTATGTATGAGGTAGGAAATCAATTGACGGGTTAAGAAATCCACTTTATAGGAAACTAGCTTTTGCCCGCGGCTTCGATCACGTTAATTTAGAATTTGAAAATCAATTCGGGTTGTACTCTTCTTGTAATAATATTATAATTCAATCATCATCTGCCTAGCCTTTCCCCAACTTAACCCAACGTTAAGCCGTGCTTGCCTAGGTTGGTCTGTGGATGGGTGGGCACCCATTACATACCGAGTTTCCTCCGTGCCTCGGAAAGCACGTTAAACAGTTGGTCCCGGCTGTCATTTGTAGATCTTTGACAGTCGTTAGGCAGTCAGTGGCCCAAAAAGTCTGACAACCAGTCTTACCAAGGGGTATCGTATTACCCAGTACTGACTGGGTTGTGGAGGTCAGATAGGCAGTCGCTCCATGTAAAATACTGGTATTCAGCTGCATCCGGTTAGACTGGAAGCCGACCCCAATATAGTTGGGAAAAGGCTAGGCAGATGATGAAGTACTGTAATAAATATTTTTAATTTGTAACCACGTATTGATCAACTATTGCCCGTGCCTGTGACCTTCTTCCGCGTAAAATTATTATAAAAATATTACTATACTTATTGAATCGAATTTTGTTGACAATTTCAAGGGTTTTATTTTTTTGCACGGATCCCTAATTCTTCTTCGAAAATAAAAGTAGTCAAGTCACATTTTATATCATCAGTCATCTGCCAGTATAAATCCCCTCAAAATCGGTCCAGCCATTTCGGAGATTAGCCGGAACGAACACCCAGCCAAACTTAAAAAAAAGTTTTTTTTTGTTATAAGTAACGTAGAAACTTTGTGTGTTTAGAAATTATAAACAGACACTTAAATTTTATTTATTTGTATAAATGTTAAAGAAACCAATCCACTACAATACGTATTAATTTTCTGCCTTGTTTACTCATGAACTCAAAATAAGAAACGAAGCCTCACACATTGACCATCTAAACAAACATTCGACCCTTAACGCATACCAAACCAGACATTTAATAAATCACAAAGACAAAGATATTCAGCCCAAAAATCGAGAACAAATGTTTGCTTAATTTTAATTTCACGCTTGCAAAATGCAGCTATAAATTAAGATAGCGGTGACCAAGTGATTTATGAGTGTGGAGGAAGCTTTAGACACTAAAAAGATTTGTACAGAAAATCGACTCAATACAACAAACGAAAAAAGGGTCATAGAGACAAGACTCTAGGCCATGAGATACACACACGCTCAAACAAAAAGCGTTTTGTGAACGCAACGATAGAGAAAACAAATGAAAGAAGACTCAATTTTCGGAATAATGTGGACACAAGTGATGGGCGCGTGAGTCGCTTGAAGTAAGTCGTAATGCCCGAGTCCGTCGACGGGACCATAGTGGCGGGCGTATGAACTAAGAAATACCAGTCGCGAGTGATTTTTCCACCCCTGTACTTGTAGTGTGTCAATCTACTAGGTTGAAAGAAAGAAATAAAGAAAGAAAGAAAGAAAGAAAGAAAGAAAGAAAGAAAGAAAGAAAGAAAGAAAGAAAGAAAGAAAGAAAGAAAGAAAACATATTTATTTGGCCCATGCCACAAGTGCACACATCAAGCACAAAAAAAAATATTTTAAACAAAAAAAAACTTACAATGAAAATGTTAAAACAACAAAAAAAAAAGGAGATAATATTGTGTGTCTCACGGCTGAGCCAAATAGGCCCAGTTCAGCAAATTGCCGTTGTGAAACTGCAGTTTCTGATTTGAGTGTTTTTATTTGCGAACAGTCAATCTCTAAATAAGGTGATTACTTCAATGTAATATAGCACACGAAATTTAAATTGAGATAGTGTGGCTTGTACTAATCTTCAATTACTAGATTCAGAATCTTGAATCCAAAATGGCTGTTTTCACTGATTGTATGGACCTTACCTTCTGAACCATTATATCTTTTATATTGAAAACTGTTTCTCGTAGCCAGGACAAAGAGTCTGTTGTGCTATCTTGTCGATATGAGTAAGACGTTGTGAAGGACGTGGATAATAATTTATGAAGTTGCAAGTTTATTATCCTTAAGAACACGCTGGAGGAAACTCGGCTAAGTAACTTGCTTATTATGATTATCATCTTCTGTATTCTCTTACTTCTTTTTTCTCCTTAGACTATATTGTCCCACTGTTGGGCAAAGGCCTCCCCCATAGCTTTTCACTCTTGTCTCTGTGCGATTTTCTCCGGCCTGTCTGTCACAAACGCTTGTAAGTCGCCACGCCAGCATTTTCTAGGCCTCCCTCGGCAACCGCGCCCGTCTTCTGGCAACCACTGCGTGTCAACTCTGGCCCATCGATCGATCCGGACGCATTCGTGGACATGGCCCGCCCAAACCCACTTCAACCCAACAGTCTTATTGCTCACATCAGTGATTCCAGTTTTTGAGCTTATCGTGGTATTGCGAATTCTGTTGCTGAGCTTTATACCCAATATGCTACGCTCGTCCTTTGGCAAACCATCGCTCTCTTACTTCTATCCAAACTTATTTAATGTTGAATTACTCGTAGCAATACAGCAAAAAAGTCCAACTTGACTGATTCCTTTTAGGTATCACTATTAGCCATCCGCGAACCTAAAGACGTTGCGTTGGAAGGCCTCCCACTAGGTGGACCGATGACCTGGTGAAGTTTGCGGGGATCCGCTGGATGCGAAACGCAAGGGTCAATGTATCGACACATGGGGAAGGCCTATGTCCAGCAGTGGACGTCTTTCGGCTGAAATGATGATGATGAGCCATCTTATCTGGTTGTCACACTCTTTCTAGCCACACAGTCCTAAAACTGAGTGAAACAAGATAACTGCTTTTTAAATTACGTCCAGTACCTTCCTAATTTCAAAAGTAGTAGTTAAAGATTTATTTTAAAAATACCTACATTAAAAGAAAACACATAATTATATAAATCTCTCTCACATAAATTCAAAAAATTCAAAATATTGAAAATAGGTCAGTTTCAGCTAAAGCTAAAAGAGTTCAAGTATAAACTTCCTAAAGTGTTATTTCCTTGGTTATTACTACGGGCCTAGAACAAAGAATGTAGGTCATGCAGATTTAAGAACTGCCCGAAATGAGAGGAAACGGTTCGCTTGAACCACATCCGATGTTAATTGATCAGAATGGGTACCTCTTGGCATTTTCGAAGTGGAACAAACTCAGTCTAAAAATACGGGCAAAAGTTGAGGAAACGCATGTAGGTGCCAACAATTTCCGCAATTTCAAATGTTGAGTCAGTTTGTTATAATAGTACCTACAAATTTTGACATGTATGTCACTCATTTTATGAAACTAATCTATCAATCTATTTCAAAATGTTTTGTTTTTAATTTAGGTTTAGTTTAGGTTTTTCCTTACGGATTATGTAGAACTGTTTGCTTGTTTGTTGTTGTTGTTGGGTTGTGTTGTGTTATTATTGTTCAAAATTATTCCACCGCTGGTTTGAACGATTTTGAATATTAGGAAGCTTCAAGCAGAAATATCACATGCAGTTATCCGCTAGGTACTATGTACAGTCTTTTCAGTGATTTTATCTCTGTCAGCAACACAACTTCAACCTTATCACTATTTAAATAAGGATTACTGTAATTATGATACTGAAACATTCGACGTAAAATATCTGTAGTACTCGCACGTTATATAACATCGCTATTACCAACTTTTGTCTTTAAATTCCAGGAAACTTCTCCTTTGCTTAAACAATGCAGTATTCGGTTTTACTGTATCTGATCTCACAAAGTATTTAATAACGTATAGTAAGTATGTCTCCTGTTTACGAAGTCTCTTCGAGAGACAAACCATCTCCGATATTGCACATACTGCAGTTACAGAATAGGTATACACAGAAGATCGGCTCCTAGACAACAGACACGCACGCTAATGTAGACACTCTTCGCGTAATCTTTTCAGTTTTTACGGTTCCGTACCCCAGTCGGCAAAAATGGAACCCTCATAGGATCACTTTGTTGTCCGTCTGTCAAGACCCTTTTTTTGAAGAACGCGTGGAGGTATCAAGCGGAAATTAATATCAAATACTCAAGTTTGCTACCCCTTAAAGCAGAGAAAAAATCAATTTTATGAGTCACCACGATCAAAAGATATGACTGTTTATGTCGCATACTTTGTGATTACACAAGGAAATCAAACAACTTCCCGTTGATCTAGATTTGAATTATGAAATTTGGCAGGAAGCAATGTCTTACAGCACACGTAAAAGAAAAAAAATCTAAAAAGCGTAAATTTATAGTTTAGTTTTTTTAACAAAATACCTACCAGATACAACACCTACAAGACCTACAAGTACAAACAACAACCAACCAACAAGATACCCACAACACAAGTTACACCTAAAAGTTTATACGGAACCGAGTCCAACTCGCATTTAGCCGGTTTTTATCTTCGATTTTGGTTTACTGTCAAAATCAAGGTGATATTTGAGTGGCTGTCACAGATAAAGTTACTGTGATAGGACTGTACAATGTGAGCTGGATGATTATTGTCAAATGCGTACGCTGACTGGACAGATGCACTCAAATCTGTGTGGTTCTTCCCTCAAAAGACCATCCACTAATCTTCATGTTCTTCATATAACTTGACCAGGATCATCTCTGGACTTTAAAGAGATCTCTGGGTTTTTGTCGGGGTTGGTTCTCAGAGAGGTCAGGTGGGAATTACTAACCTCATCTTGTTTTTAAACAGAATTTATTTATTAGTGAAACCTAATCGATACTGGCATTCTTTTGAAGTTGTTCTTATGTCATAGATGCATGCGCACGAGTGCATACGTACGAGTATGTGCCTGCATTGACGCTTGTTGCTGTATCCAACTGGCCTTCTACATATATCTATTTTGTGCTGAACAGTTCCGAGACAAAGTTATGGGTCATAACTCGTTTATCGACCTCATCGTTGAACACCGGATCCGACTAACAGTTCGCCCTTTTCGTATCTTGTATAGAAATACTGTCATGTGTACCAAATGGAGCATCGTAACTAGATGTTACAGCTCAAAGTGCATTTGTCGTTTATAGCTCAACGTCAAAATTGGTTGTGCTTGCTAATACTTTGGATTTATTTAACTCTTGTGTTGTCTTGTGTTGTATTATTTCAATACTTACTTTTGTGGTTATAAGTAGTAACTGCGCGTCGGTTCGGCTGTTTTACTCTTCTTGTCTTATGCTATTGTTGAACAAGTAAGGTAAGATAAATGATACTCTGCCTTGCATAGTCTGGTCGTCTCTCGGATGCAGAAGATAGGGAGATAGTTTGGGAGTTTTGTGCCTTTGTCCTGCAGTGGTCTGTGATATTCTAAATTGATGATTGATTGATCAAGTTGATTTTTTCATGTAACATCTTAGGGTGGCAAATGACAATAAATAAAACAGACTTTATAATGTGCATTACTTTAGTATTAAATCGATGTACGACATAAAAAGTTATCTGTACACAGATATTTATTAGTTTTACAATTAAAAATATTAACTAACGTGATCTGGATAGGCTTACAGTCAGTCGTTTTGAAAGTATTGTTTTTCACTCGACTGTGTTAATTTGGGCGGTAATTATTCTTCACAAATTATTATAAATAGCTTTATTGTAAAATTATTCACATAATTCAGAACGATGCTGTAATCATCATTTCAGTTAATAAAATGAATACATTTTTTTACCAATGATGAAAATTTTTCTCAATATAAATCAAGCAGTTTTAAAGGCACCCCGATCGCATAAAGTGCTTCCCAGACATAATATGGCACCGGCTGAGCGCAGCAATGGCATGAGAACAGGATTTACAATCGGAGCGTTCTATTCTGCTGCAGTATCTCATAGGTACGACGTTTAATGTCATAAAGTATCGTCATCGCTTGGTAACTACTGTATTGTGTCCATGGATCACAAGTTTTACTAAAATCATCTTTATTTATTTTCAAGGCTCGCATTCCTCTGCTATGAATTAGTAATTCGATAAAACTTCCTAAGTGATAAAGTTATTGACACCGAAATTCAATTACGAACTCAACCAGATTCAAGATTCCAGAGCCAACAAATTGACTTGAACCCTTTAAACTAATTAAGCACACGAGCAAAATAAAGCTCGTAAACCGAAATCTCAGCCCCGATAAAATCTATTTTCAGTTGAAGTAGCTAGAGCTAAGGCAATTTCCTGGTATCCTACAATTGGTACGGTAGCAAATCCCCGCTTAGAAATAATCCGGTTATTCGGTACATCGTCGTCGATAGTCACGGAGAACATTAATTGGTCTGCGAACACGTCCAAGTCCTGCACGGTACGAGAACAAGAGAGAATCGGAGTCACCTAATTTGTGACGTGACGTCAAAACTAGCCGTTGTCGGAACTTTAGTTGCAATTTACGAGTTTTTAATTGGAGTTATATAAGGGTAAAACGTGTTACATGTGAAATTGTGAAGACGGAATTTTCTTTTCTGGACTTTTTAGGTGAAAGTTTCACTTTGAGCTATTCGTAATTGAAAGTTGGCTTCAATTGAGCTGGTGATTTTAAATTGAAATACGGATCAATAATGTAAATGCAAGATTATAAAAAAGTTGGGGTTGATTTAGATTTTGTTTCGAATTCTTTATTTTAGTTTTGCCATTGATGTGTTTTTAGTTAACTTTTTATTGTTGACATCAATAATTATAGACTTGCGTAAGATGTATGTTCCAAGACAATTTAGGAAAAAAAGAGAAAACGACTTAACTAACTGAGTATTCCAACACTAAGTTTGTTGTAGCTTACCAAAATAAACGTAGAACATGTTACAGTGAAAAATTAACAGTGTAGTTCCAACATATGTTCTGACAACTAAAATACATATCAAATGACTGAAATTCAAACACAAATGGCGTCTCTCATCTCATATTAAATCCAAATGTACATTGCTGCATGTCCGTAATTGTTCACAGATATGTTTCACTAGTGAATTCTCGTTAGCGTTCGGGTAGAATAGAACTGAAATATCTCGTAACCTGTCTTTAGACATCCCTGAGATATCGCAGTTAATTTTGCTATGAATGTTATTTTAATTGCTACAAATTCAAAAGTTTAAGAGAGATTGGTATAATATTTACATAGCTTTCATTAATTCAATTTGCTGATGTTATTTTCGCGGTAAAAAAAGCATGCTTTTTGTTGTTGTTACCATCATCTCATCGACAATATGGACAAAAAACAACGGAGAAATAAATTAAATCGTGTTTCTGGGATATTATATAGCTTGTGAGGAGTGCAAGATAGTTGGATCTGACAACTAAATGCCAAATGACTGAAATTCATACACAATTACCTAGTGCCAACGTCTCTGCTTGTTCACAGACATGTTTCACTAGTCAAATCTCGTTAGCGCTTGGTTAGAATAGAACTGGAATATCGTGTAACCAGGCATCCTTTAGACATTGTAGTTGATATCTTTAGCACATCGAGTGTTACAACGTTGCATTTGCACTAAAAATAATTAGTCGACTATACATCGGAGAAACGAGAGCAATAAAATGCTGAAGTAATGGCAAAATTTATCCATGTTTCTTGCGAAGATCCGATAATTGAGCAAGAAAGCTTAAAAAGAAATGACTATAGTTGTTTGGCGCTTAGTTAGTTAGCTATTAATGTTGTCGTTTATTGTTTTGTACGAAATAGATAGTACGGAAATAGTTGATATCCTTTTTGATCATTTTATCAAATCATTTTATTAAGCTCTTCCATAATGCTATTTCTATATCCTTCAAAAGAATTGACGCGATGAACAAGAATGAGAAAAAATCCTGAAGTTTACCGAATTTGCCATCATTTCCGTACTGACCATAATTTCAAGTTTGTTCCCCATATCAAACCACTTCTAAATCATAAAATAATGACTCATTAACAACTATAAATGTCGCGTTTAGCTTAGCTTTCCCGCCAATGCAAACCAAAGCCGTGTCAGGGCTAATGTAACTGGACAACTGGACATATTATCATAAATTCTCCCCCTAACAATTCCAGTTTACAGCTCGTTGTCAGAGCAGCTAACTGAGCCATATCCGACGAGCAATTAACTAGCCTTATTGCCCGAGTTTGTATTTGCATCGTTGAGTTCTAGGTTTGTGATTTCATCATTGTATTGTTCGAGATGTACTTGAATTAGTGTCTATTTGATGTATGTATTGATTGCTTTGCTGATATTTTCATCTTCTATTACGTATTAACCTTACAATATGGGCAATTAACTGGCCTTATTGCCAGAGTTTTTAATTGCATCGTTGAATTCTAGGTTTGTGATTTCATCATTCTATTGCTCGAATCTACTGGTCATTAAGTCATTATTTATTTATTGATGTCATCTTCTATTATGTCTGGGATTCTTGTACTTTTGGGATTTCGAATTTAGTGACTACCTAACTATGCCACGCCCGACGAGCAATTGCCTCGTTGTCCAATTTTGTATTTGCATCGCTGAATTTGTCGTTAGTGATTTCATCATTGTATTGCTTGTATCTACTTGTATTAGTGATTATATTTGCATTGATTTGATTGTTATTACTATCTTCTGCTTCGACTGGTATGCTTGTATATTTTCGACTATGCGATTTGCGTGTACCGACTTTTAGTCTGGTATGACCAAAGTATGGAATCTCATTCCGATATGGACTTCTGAAGTCTACTTGAAATCTTTCACCCCCAATAACTGTGCCCCAACTTTTCAAGTTAATTTATAATAATTAAACTGATTTCCATAATTAGCCCAATAAGCACAGTCGAGTCATCATAAAATCAAACACAAACTATAACACTATTTACCAACCAATTATAAATTATTTTCACAACTTTTTCAACTCTTATTTTATTCCGTAACTAGTAGACACAAAAAGCAATTACCAATAATACGAATCAACAAACAGTATTTGATATAAAACAAAAGGTTTATTTTATAATTAACTTCATATTATTTGCACATCTGCCACCTATCATAATTAGCTATTTGATTGACGAAATGGCACAAATAATTAAAACTATGAACGTAAAGATATTACAGTTACTACATCTAGCAATGAGTGACATACAAACAAAGGATATAAATATTTTTTATTACATACTTGAATTTACAAATAGTTATGTGTAGCATCTTGAAACAAAAGACATAAAATTGAAGGAACATTTTGTGCTACTAAGCAATTTGCACGAGAAATAAACGTATACAGCATGTTAAACAAATAAATAAAGATTTTTTGAATTTTTAGCACGATCCTGACAGGAGCTGGCATGAAACCAAAGTACTACACCCCAGCGAGGCTGGCCATACAGTGTGGTATTATGCAGGAATTCATATAACTGAACACACAGATTAATAATACAATAGCTCCAAACTACGCCCAACTCCCGCGAGAAACAATGTGAATACATAAATGAACACACTGATTTGTTCGACATACAAAACAATGCTTAGTTATCAAAGGTCAACACAGTATAACAAAGTTCTGCTAACAACGATCCATCTCTCAATTCACAACGGAGGAACAACCACACTGTCTTTCTGTGTCTACAGTTGGAAAACTGATCGCAGTACAATAGGAAAGTTTTCAATTAATATCACAGTTTCCGTATTTAAAAGTAGAACATTACAAACTTCACTAGTTAGTCCGTGAACTATATACACTCCACTACACGATTCAACTAGAAACAGTAAGTTCTGGATACGTCCGAACACTGGCTTTTGTCTTGTTGTCACCCGAAGTAGTACTGGGCGTTCGAATATCGATATAAACTCCTCGTGTTAGGGTCCGTTTCAGTTTGTATTTGAACTCTTGGCAGAGTTTTGACCGCAACTCCGCGCCCTAACGTGCCATGTGGCATAGTTCGGAGAGGCATTTCTATGGGGAATTCGGCCACCTGTCCGTACATATTAGTGCTCACATGTGGGTACGTATTGGGTACTGGTCGGCCGACATACTTATTGATTTTGGGACTTAGAGCCACGTTGGAGTACTGTATGTCTTGCTTGAATCCCGAATCAACTGTGTCGACGGGTACAGATAGACTGGTTATGTTAATATCGTTGTCAACTTCCGATATGCTGTCGTTAAATCCGTTGGGGATTTCCGTGGTGGCTGATACGTCGGGACCTTTAGGCTGGTCGGATGTTTGTTTGGTCATCACGCAGCGTATGATGCCCAAGATGATGCAGAGAAGAAGGCTTCCAGCGACGCCAGCTATGATGTAGACGTACATGATGTCGAATTGATCTGTGAAAGAGGAAGAAGTATCAATTTCATGTCTGTTCACCCCGGTACCCTATTCTAAAATCTAGATCTTTTAACAAATTATCAAATTATAAACGCGAGTATACATAGTAGGCGTTAGTTCTCAGAAACGCTTCTGTTGGGACAATTTAGGTCTACATTCTGATACTGATACTGTTAGCCTGCGTTATCCCACTGCTGGGCAAAAGCCTCTCCTCATGACTTCCAGTTGTTTCAATCCAGGGCCAACGTGGGCCACTGGTCGCTGGTCTTGTCCGTTCTACTTTCTGATTGATGCATTTTTTGTTCTCTGACATTATCTTTACTGTTTGGTATTCTTAAGTGAAAATCGTGACCCTTATTCAGAAAAGGCCCGAATTCCAACTAGAGATTAATAGGGTCATCACCGCTAAAGTAAATGGGAGATCATTTCAGCCAAATAAATTACAGGCTTACAAACGCTATTCTATTTACTTAGCTTTGCAAAAGGTCACAGAGACTACAAAAGAAGCATTATTATAATTAATTTGGGCAATACTAGCTTTGTGTAACGGGTTAATGCAAATAATAATTATATTTATTAATTATCATAATAATTAGGCTTCATTATTTCGCTTTTAACAATGCTTTTAATATACACATACAGCAAAATTTCTAATCAGAATTATAAACGCGATTAAACGCAAACAATATGACATAAATATTAATAAACTGTTGTCTGAAAAGGCTTATTAAACCCGTTTTATGCTGATCTTAAGCCTGTATAATATTTCTTAAACAATATAATATTGGCTCAACACTTATCTTTGTTTACACAAGGTAAGTAATTATGCATATTGCCGAGTCCTGTATGTAAACTTGGGGAAGCAAACTGCGGTATTCAATAGGGCCTTGAAATAATTCACAGGGTTGGGAGGAGCTATAAATTATGGAGCAATATAAAGCTTAGTGTGTGTTGAACTTGAAACTACATTGTGTTAGCGTTGCCTTCATTAAAATAGGGTTTGAATTTGAATTGCTGTTGGCATGTTCTAGAACAAAAAAAAACCGAAGAACACCAACCCGAGGAGGGAGTAAACCACAGAGAGAACGCCTGTCATGTGTTTCAGCATTGTGAGACTGTTCTAAATTAGTATAACCGTTTGACGTTGACTGACCAAGTGGTATAAGTACTAAGGGGGTTGTGGAGGTTAGAAACGCAGACACTCCATGTAACTGGTATTCAGCATCGGGTTAGACTATAAGCCTAAACAATCATCATAGACTGATGATGATTGACTTTGAATGATATGATAAATTTAGGAGACAGAATCTATCATCTTATTTTTTTTTTTTTTTTATATTAAAAACATGGCGGTATGTCGTTAAAAGTAGTCTTTTGGATTTTGATTGTTGAAGTTGTGCTGCGTGATTTAATTTAAAGTTAGATGGTGTTGCACGTTCTAAATTGAACATGACAATGAAAGCAAATTTAATTTGGTTTTGTTAAATCACGCACAACCGCGATCTACCTCTACCCCTTTGAGATTAACTTTGGAATCAATACTAATTTAATATGTGATCAAACACCGCTGATGTGATTTCAGTGTAACTTCCACAATGAGCTTAGAGCTTAAGATATATCAACAAAATTTTGCATCTGCTCAAGTAAATAAATACTAAGAAACAATAATATTCCATATTTGATAAAATAATATTACAATCATTATTGAAACATGGATTTATAAATTAACATAAGTCTGAATTCGCACACTCGTCTTGAGCACGCGTGGTGATCAGTGCCCGTGAATTTTCTGTATGAGAGGACACAGACTGTAATAGGCTGGTATTATTATTATTATATTGAGGTACAGTCGGTTATATTCTACCAGGTTTCTGGTTTTCTAATGGAATGGAATGGAAAATGAGAATCTAATAAGTATTCTTCTACAAGAAAATAAATGTAGACATGGTTATTTAAATCTATTGACTGTTACCAAAAACCAAGAAAAAGATGTCAATTTAGAAATCAAATAAAATTAGGACTTAGTTTATGTGATTAAGATTCACAATAGATTGAATAATGGAGATTTAAAAATACCTAAGGATTGGCTAAAACCCGAAATTGGTTTGAAAGGAGTTAAAGAGAGCATTACTTTGTAGTTAAGTCATAAAATAGACAAGAGATTATTAGAAAACGGAAGTGAAGACAATATGGTTGATGTGTATTACCCATGTCTTGCGGCTGGGTGTGCTTTGGTCGAGATTAGGTCTTAGATAGTTGACAACATTAACATTCGTATGAAAAGGACTAGTTAGTTGCCTGTATATCAAATACCGTTAGAAGGCGTCCCATATGATGGACCAATGACCTGGGGACGACCTTGGAAAGCGGCTTAATGAGAGCAAAACGGGAGTGGGAGATGTGCCGATGTTTGGGGGAAGAATATGTCAAGTAGTGAACTTCTTTCAGCTGATACCATGCTGATGAATGTGATGATTATGACTAAACTAAACAGCTTGTTCGGCAATACCAGATGTCAAAAAAAAATATTATTTCAAACTATTTATTTCAAAATGTATTCGCCAAAATATTACATTAAAAAAACCCTCAATCATTTTGAGGTTAGATTATGTGCGCTATCGATTTAGATATTTTAAGGTACTCGCTCACAGTTCTTTGTCTGGTAGTGGACAAAGAACGTAGGCCGCTCTCCCATTCTAAACTTTCAGTTTCTTTGACAAACCAATCTTTGACAAACCAATCTTTGACACACCAATCTTTGACAAACAAATCTTTGACAAACCTATCTTTGACAAACCAATCCTTGACAAAAAGTGTGAGAACGGTTTTGTTTTACTACTTCGACATATTATTTGTCAAAAGATTCCAATTCATGTAGGTATACAGTACTGCACTGAGATATTTCACTGAACTTTCATTAAATGAAGTGTACAATGTTCAGTAAGTGAAATATTCCGCAATTTTGAAATTAATTAACACGGGAGTAAGTAATCACATAAATTGATAAGAGTCGGCAGATGCAATCAGGAAATTATTTCAATTACTTAGTTGATTAATCTCCGCTGGGAGTTTACCCAAATACATTTTTGGTTGATGGTAAAGTAAATTAAGCTAGTGGATAATAGATATCTATGAAAGTAGCCTTAGTAAAGCAGTGGACTTTCGGTTGACAATATGGAGATGAAAATCATCATCTTCACAGCCATTTTTCCAACTTGTATGTTGAGGTCAGTTTTACCAAGGGGTATCGCATTGCTTAGTACTAACTGGGTAATGGAGGTCAGATAGGCACCAGGGCTGCGGGACTGTTCGAAAGAGATACCACGGCCCTGGAACACAAAGGGCAAAGAAGGAACATGGATGGGTTTTAGTCAGTACAAGTCTGACACTCCCTTCCGCTCCGCCCAGAGCAGGGGGGTCATTTAACGAATGCCCATCCGAAAAAACAAAGGTCTGATAGGCAGTCGGTCCATGAAGAATACAACTGAATCCAGTAAGACTGGAAGCCGACCCAACATAGTTTGGAAAAGGCTAGGCAGCTGATAAAGTTGGGGTCAGTTTCCAGTCTACCCGGATGTAGGTAGGTAAATACCGATATTTTACAAAGACCGTCTACATATCTGACCTCCACAATCCAGGATAAATATAATGAAGTAAATTAATTCCATGGACTGTATCTTACCAACCCTCACCGGGCTCACGTGATGTATAATACATTTGGCTGTTGCCCACTCCGTCCCAAAGAGAGAATGCTTGTGTCCCAGAAGTGCAATGGGAACGTTCTAGGCTGCTCATGTAATACGGGGTGGAAGGGACACCGACCCGAAAACGTTTACCACGTATTCAGTACATCTTTTGGAAGCCACATTGAAATATTTTCATCGGTAATTTAAAACACTTGGACTAACTACTATGGACAAATATGTAGAAAATGGCTAGTCCCAAATTTTTTTAATGACATTCCAGTCGATTTAGAAAGTAGCTGTACCACAAAAAAATGTTTTAAAAATAAATTGGGGAAGTTTCTTTTTAACACTTTTTGTCATAGCCTTATATATGGAGATGCATAGATTATGTTATACTAGTTTATGTTAGCAGCTTCGCCGGTGTGAATTGAAATGCCATTGCGCGGTTTAGGATGTTATTGGCTGAATGCTGGTGGCCAGCCGTGGCGTCTTGGAGCGGGAGTGGTTCCGGTGTGGGGGAGGGATGGCGCTAGACGACCTGTGTAGGTCTGACTCTTTCCCGCGCTGCGGTTCCTCCTACTTTGGGACGCCATGGTGGCCCCCTTAACACATTTTGAATTGCGTAGTGACGGTTCAGTTCACTACTAGTCAGCCTTTGTGATATTACAATAAAATATTTGTGTTTAGTTCTAGTTAATATTTATTCTTGTTGTTGATGAAAAGTACCTTCGAGTGGTTACGTAAAAATATAGGTAATATTGCATGTATATGGGAGCTACATCTTCCAACAAACTGCTTTACAGTTTGGCCACCACGAATAAACGCTTTATCATTTTTATTTTTTCTTTTAAAAAAAAAAAAAAACAACTGTTCCATATACTTTGACCGTGTAGGTATTGTACTTTTGTAGGAAATAGCAATTTTTTTTTAAATTCTCATGAAAAATTTCTATGTACTGACTACGTGGTAGTGGTCCCTTCCACCCCTTATTGTTGTTGTTCCTTACCTTCTTTTGGTAGATGATGCCTTGGTGGCGAGGCTGAAGGTTCATCTCTGTTGATGCTGGTGATGTTCAGGCTGGTGGACATGGAAGGTCGCTGCGGTGGGACTGCTGCCACGGCTGGTGCAGGAGGCACCGCTGATTCTCCCCACCAGCGGTCGTTGGTTTCATCTGAAAGTGATGTTCTGATGAGTATCACATTGGTAGATTGAATTGCTTGGTTGTGTTCTTTAGGGTAAAGATCAGTTATATAAGATAGATTTACATACATGACATCACGCCTGTAATCCCTGTAGGATTAGGCAGAGGTGTACCTAATAGTACACCCACATTTTGCCCAGTTATGTTTTAGAGCCATGTAATAGGGGGCGACCCTATTGCCATCACCGGGCACAAATCCAGACACCGCGGCTGCGACTAAGAAATCCCTGATGGCAAAATCCAATAACACTTTGCCCGTACCGGGAATCGAACTCAGGACCTCATGCTCAGCAGTCGCGCTTGCAACCACTTGACCAACGTGGCAGTCCGGAACCGGAAGATTTGATGAGCAGTTTTATTTTCTTTCTTTTTTTTTGACATTGCCCCACACTAGAAATTTCTCCTGTATCGTGGGTGCGTTTACAAACATTTAAACTCACATACACAAACAGCCAGACCCGGAACAACTACCTGTAGGCCATACAAATATTTGTTCCGTGCGGGAATCGAACCCGCGACACGAAGCGCCGTCAAAATCAAGATTTCCAGAAATAACTATAGCCAATCCGCTATTTCCAAGTGTTATCGTAAGGGTCAGCTCACACCGAGACGCGACACGACGCGACGGCCGCGTGACGTCTCGCGGCACCGCAAACGGCCGCGCGTCTTTCAATCGATACTATGCCTTTCCTAATGGAGATAAAGCATAAAATGGCTTGACTGTGCACGCAGCGTCGCGTCGCGTCTCGGTGTGAGCTGACCCTAAGTGGTTAGTTACTGTGTTGAGGTCAAAGGTAGCGGCTTTAAGTAAAATGCTAGTATTCAGGTGCATCCAACCAGACTGGTAGCCGACTTCAACATAGATAGGAGAAGGCTCAGCTGATAACGATGTCAAAGGCGTTTTCAGTATTTCACCAAGTGGAACAACGTGCTGCTTTTTCTCAAAACATTTCCAATTTAAGAAAAAGCCTTGTAAAGTTAAAATATCTAACCAAAGCTAACCTCCAAAAGACACGATCAGAATACGATTCGCGAAAGAACTTTTGTAGAGTAAACCCACTATTTTCTTCCACTTCACAAATATAAAAGACGAAACTATTCTCAAAAGGTTTTTACCATCGCGACGGGTTCTTCAAAGAAACGAAAAATAAATTGCGATATTGAGAAACAGTGAACGAGATTGATACGAAATGAAATATGGAGATATCTTTCAGTCAACGGAAATGCAGAAGTGAATAGACAAAAGGGTCAGGAATGGATGCAAAACTCAATTCACGTATGTGTGTATGAGCCTTTGAATTTCTCTGGAATGAGACGCTTTTAATCGTAATACTGCAAAGAGATATATAAAGTTTAATTTACAATGTATGCCTCGAGACGCTCATTAAGTTACTTGAAAAGATAAGATTAGTACTTATACATATTTGGTTTACAACCTTATCTTGTTTATAGGTGTTATAAAAGACTTGAATATAAACATATCCGTACTCATGTACGTGTGCATAGTGCATGCGATGTGAGTGCTACCGACAACTCGGAGCGAAAAAAGAATAAAAAATTAACAATACGTACCAGGAAAAAATTAAAACAACACACGCTCTTTAATAAATAACAAATAATAATAGGCATAGTTTCCTTTAAAAATAATTAGGAGATGATCTCTCAAAATATAGTACACAAATGAATGAAAAAAAAAAAAACAATTACTAAAATATTTTTATTTTTGAATTCAAAGTTGACAATTTAAAAGAAGAAAATGGCTTTGAAGTTTTAGCAAAGAGACTAAAATGCAGAGGTAACTCTGCAATATATAACCTAAACTTGAAATCCATGAAAACACGTCTTACCTACTAAAAACATCGCTTAAATCGGTATGCCATTTCGATAACATAAAATATGAAGTTCAAAACATAATACGATTGCTTCAGCTACTTTGCTCAACTTTTCTTGTCAGACCAAACTTAATAAACGTCGATTCAAGACAGCAAGTTGAACATTTCAATGGAGGAAGAAAAGCAATTGCCTCCGCACTAAGTTAAAGTCGGAACGCCGCACCTTGAAGAGATACTGGTAATTTTACCGACAATATTAAAATTTCCATTTTGATCTTGAAGGAAAATGCAGGGAAGTTTTAAGTCGTTGCCGCGAGGCATCTTTGCAAGTAATAAGGGTTGGTGGAGAAATAAATATAAATTAATGTGGAAGCGCCGGGACAGCCCGCGAAATTTAAATTTTCTTAGGTTTTTTGCAATTCAGGTCGGTGTCATGCTATATATGAAACAAAATATGATTCGCGACCGTAACACGTATGTAGTTACAGAATTATAATCATTAAAATCATCAATAGTACCCTCTAAGTTCATGTAATCCTATTTAATGACTCAAGAAAAAGATTTGAAGAAAAATTCAGATTCAAGAAATTTGATTTCAAGAAAAAGTCATTCAATGGGATTATATTAACTTAGAGGGTTGTTTCACATATAGCATGACACTGACCTGCAAATTGCAAAAAACCTAAGAAAATTTGAATTTCGCAGGCTACCCTGGCGCTTCCACCTTAAGATGGGCAAAGAGCATTGCTATTCAAAGTGGCAATGTTGCTAGTCTTCTAGACACGTTCCCTGATGACAGCGATGCGGAGGAGTAGGTACATTGACGATTACGTGACATATTGTCTCCGTAGTACATATTTGTAAGTTCTTAGTTTTAGTCTTGATTTAGTAAATAGCCTTTTTTAATATTTGGTTTGTATTTTATTTAAGGTTGTTTAAACTATTTACGAATAAAATACGAATGAGTGAACATAATTTAGAAGAAGATAATATTGCTGGTGTAAAATTCGAGGACAGAAAAGTTGTTTCTGATGTCAGACACCCAATTATAATACGATACAATAATCTAGTTTCCTGAGACACGACTAAGGGCGTCTCATCTCTAATGTCTTCCCCCAAATTGCATGGTACAACAAATATCAGTGTTTTCTGTTCGAAAAACGGAACATCATCATCTGCCTAGCCTTTTCCCAACTATGTTTAGGTCGGTTTCCAGTCTAACTGGATGCAGCTAAATACCTGCCTATCTGACTTCAACAATCTAGTTAGTACTGGGTAATACGATACCCCTTGGTAAGACTGGTTATCACACTTTCGGGCCACTGACTTCCTGTAACGACTGTCAAAGATCTCCAAATGAAAGCCAGGACCAACGGCTTAACTTGTTTTCCTAGGCACGGAGGAAACCCGGTTTGTAATAGGTGGTCATCCATCCACAGACCAACCTCGGCAAGCGCAGCTTAACCTGAAGATTGATCCAAGTGGCTGTTATTATTTAGCCACGAGCTCCGCCACGAAATAAACACGCAACAGTAACAAGAAAATATGGAATCGAAAATATCGTAACTGATTTTTAGAAATCGTACTAACAAAATTACTAATAGAGTTAGAATATGAGCCATCACGAGCTCCTCGTCTCGACGAAACCTTTTATCCTATAATCCGTTTTCACACTGACAAAGCAAAGAAGCGCCCTGTCGGGAGCCAAACAAATCCTCGTGGATTGCAAGAGTCCAAATTAAGAGCGGATTAAGCAAATTTCTTCGTTTGTGTCCCATCTCATACACTTTGAATGTTGGATAATACACTTAGTGAGGATGATTTTGATTGTAATCTTACGCTTGCCTCATAATTCTTGTTAGGAGTTGATAGATTTATATAGAGGAGTTAATAATAGAAGCTTAAATTTTCTTCTGAATGGATATTTTTGCTACGGCTTGTGTTATTTTTATATAGGGAGACTGGTAATTAATGACCGATACTTAAACACGTGATTGTACTTATGATAACAAACAACCTTCCCAAAAACTTGCTTTTCGCATTTCTCCCCAAAGAAACATTTTTTTTTTATACTCATTCACTTTTATCCCAATAACACAACAGCCGTATAAATACCGTGCGCGCGCGCCTGTGACCTATCAGCTGTTAGCCGCGTGACGCTGGCCGTTCTGTCTCATTAATATCGTACCGTGCAACTGTGGGTAGGCAGAGCACCCGCGCGGCTCGCAAATTCATACGGCTATTGAATGAGTATAAAAAAAAATGTTTCTTTGAGAAAGTTGTTTGTTATCCTTAGTACAATCACTTATTTAAGTATCGGTCACTAATTACCAGTCACCCTATATAGGTACATTTTATAGTTCATGGCAAATGAGCTAGCATGTTGGGAGAGGCCTTTGTCCAGCTGTGGGCTGTGATAGATTGACTTAATAGGCTTCAGGTTATACTATCGCACAATATCAATTAAATGACTGAATCACTGTGATGATTCCATATAGTTCTTCTTTCAGAACTAGTATCTCAAACCATGTTTTAATGTATTTCGCGAGGTCGTCAAACGGAAGCGCGAGTAACGCTTGTGCGACAAAACTGTACTGCGACTCACCATGGTTCGAATGCACGCTTGTGCGACAAACTGAAACTCGACGTGACACTAGTGCGACATTAAACGTTTTCCGGGTTTTTTTAGCAGAGCAATTACGACCCACAAAACTCACAACGTTATTCAACAATTTTGTATTTTATTTTATAATTGCACCTTCTCTGGGGAGATACATAATTATAATTTGCATAACTATTTTACTAGAATTCCCAACTATTTATTAGACTAGGTTTATTACGAGTATATATTAATGTTTATTCGGCTATACAATATCTTGTTTGAGCTGAAATAATTCATTCTATTCACAGTAGCTCAGCAAAATTTATTAGCTATAAAGTTTCGAGGGTATATGGGAGCCTTAGAGGCAAGTACTTAAACAATTTTGAGTGTTAAACGACTGTGGTAATGAATAAGTATTACTTCCTGCGCTAACTAGGAAAATAAAGCAAAAGATGGCTGACATTTTAATTATTTCTTTTCAGTTCCAGTGGATTTTGTTTAATAACTTCTACTAACTACTCTACTTCTTCTTTTTCTACTTCTACTTGTTGAATCGGAAGGTCGCAGGTTCAAACCCTGCTCGCACTAGAATTTTTCTTTCCATGTCAAAACAGCTATAGTTCCCTACGCAGGATTTGCGTATAAAAATATTAAAACTTCTACTAAGTTCGGCAGAGCTTTAAATTTTTTTGTACGGTAAACCGCTTGTCAGTGAAAATAAAATCAGTAAGTAAAAGCTGGCCTCGTATTTTATTGAAATTTTATTTACTTCATGAAATCACATGTGTTAAACAATACTTAGTAGACACAAATTACATTGTTTTTTTTTTATTGGCCTGGTATGTCCCACTGCTGGACAAGGCCGCCCCCATATCCTTCCAATTACTCTTCTCTTCTCTTAAAAATATGTTAATAAAAAAAATATTCGCGCGGCCAAAGTCACGGCCACAAGTTTGTGCTACTTACAGGAAAAGGTAGACTCTTAGTCTGATCAACTATTCTATTTTAACAATCTTCAAGACGCTCATAATCCCCCTACTTAAATCGTTTACATGCTTAACTAGCAAAAACCCCAACTTCCTTGATACATAAACAACATTTATAATTACTTCATCCTTTATTTGTACACAGGATGAATTTCGCAGAATTTGATCCTTATTAGCGACACTATCGGATGGTGTAATAATACAGTGTGTTATTTTTTCCGAAATCAATGAGTTCGATTCCTGGCTAGGAATATTGATTTTTCAAATATCTAAGGAGTTTTATTTTTCATCAAAATCGGGCTCGAAACTCCCTTGCAGTATTTTTCGTTATTCCTGATAGTTTCGGATTTGACCATCCACGCCCACTTGAAAAGTTCAGCCTGTATAAATATAAGGAAAGTCGTGAAATAAACTGACCATCGAGTGGCTAGAAACAAAGTTTTAAAACACATTTTTCATTTTAGCGGCATGCCTGGCCTGTAAAGCCGTCTGTGAGATACTCCTTTATTTTGTCAAACATTTTCTTAGGATGTTAAATAAACGGGACAAAATGTTTTTGGGTAATAAAATTTCGACTTCTTAGAGCTTTACAGGGAGACTTAATTTCGTCTAGAGTTTGTAAAGTTAAAATGTTTAAACTGTTAGTCAGTTTTCATAGTTTTAAAATTCCTCAATTAACCTTATTATGCCTTACTTATAATTTAATGATTATAGGCTCTGCAACAAAACAGGTATCAGTAATCGTCAACCGAAGGTATGGAGCTGACTGTTTCATATCTTCGGTTGACGAAGAATGAATTACTCCTATAAAATATTTGCAATGTCAGCGGATATTAACCCTGGACTTTAAGAGAGAATAGGACCTGCGAGGGATTTGAAAAATAGGTATTTGAAGAAACTATTGCCGTAGCGTTGTGTGGGTCATATTTTCTTGACTTGTTCTTTGCGTGTCGATAGAATCAAATAATACCCGACCAGTAGGTATATTGCACAGCTCTGTCGTTGGCTTCGTTTAAATCCTTTAAGGAGCATGTGGTTCTGCAAGATGGGCCAGAAAGGAGGTGGGGCATATACTGCAGAGGAGCTCCATGCTGACATTGTATTTGGGACGGGTCGATGTCAACGATTTGGCCAGATTATTTCTACAGCGGTCAATCTGGGACCGTAAATAAAAATAAAAATTCTTTACGTATAATTAATAAAAAAGGAAATGATAGGGACGTGTTTACAGCAGACCTTAATTTTATGAAAAAAAAAAAAGGATTGCTCTAGAGGCATTATTCAGGAAGAAAAAGGGCCCATTCACCATACATTTGTATGGAGAAACGCAGCTCCTGTTCCCTCTTAAAAAAGACTGCGACTATTGGGTTTGTTATGCTGTTTCTTGTCGGGAGTAATCGGATAAGAACATCGACCTCATCTAGTATTAAAATATAATTTATAAAAGCTCGAAACAAAAATTCGAAGACATGTGACATCTACCAACCCGCACTGGGCCCGCGTGGTGGATTATAGCCCATTCCCTCTCATAGAGAGGAGGCCTGCGTCCCAGCAGTGGGAACATTAATAGGCTGATAATGCTTTCTGCTCTATGCTTTATATAAAAGCTTTTTATTAAACCAATTTACAGCAATAAATACTGTTTATCAAAGTTTTTTTACTTAGGTCTGACAGAATGTTTGTAAAATGTCTCTCACCTAAATATATGACCTATCCTCTGAACTGTACACTAGGTAGCAAAGTTTTAAACACTTCCAGCGATAACAACACACTCTAAACTTTACACGTAACAACCAAACCACAGTTCACTTCGGTAGCTCAAAACTTACAACCGTGAACAACGATAGCACTTGACAGCGTGAATTTATACTCCAGCTTAGATTACCTTACATTGTGTGTTATCCTTACAAACTTTATGGCACAACACCTTTATGGGCCGGCAATAAACAGCGTACACCTTCGGGCTATTCAAGGGGTCGTCGGTCGTTGGAACATCGAACTTCAGGGCGCCTTCAAATTAGAGGCGTGAAAAAATGCTGCAGTGGCGCTAGTGCGGCGCGCTAGACGCACCACTACTAATTCACAAAAAGGTTGTAACTAGACCCTTAATGAAGCCGAAAGGCACTTGTTCACTCCGCCATTGCGATATTTTTTTTGTTCTAGACCATACCTGGCAATCTTCTAGTTACGGAGATATTTAGGGTCAAAGTTCCAACTTTATCATTAGTTTTTTTTAAATACAAGGTTTTAATGTAGTAACTTTAAATACCTCAATGATCCCTGTACTATTCAATGCTTCCACCACTGTTTTGAGTACATTCAATTGAGGTATACCGTAAAACGTGATTAATCACCCCAAAAAAAGAGTAGTGTCCCAGCAATATTTTTTTTTTTTTTTTTAAACAGTTTTTGCGTAGTGTTACTTAGTTTGATGTACAGAATGCTTGGTTGACGGCTACGTGAAGGGTCCGTTTACCTTGTATAATATCTAGAAGCGCACTTGCAGCGCCACTATCGTGACACGCGTATGTTGTCACACCCTTTTGTATGTATATGAAAATATCTACGAGTAATTCAACAATATTCTTGAACAACGTCGCCATACGTCAATGGTATGATATTTGACATCTGACGGCCGACGTTGCTACATTATATTATTAATATGACAGCCGACGTTGCTACATTATATTATTAATAATTTGATCAATACTGAGAGTTGTAAAACAGTCAGATATTTTCATTGTACCTAAGGGTATGCAATCATGCACGTCATTTTTGCGTAGTGAAGTAGCACGCACTTTTTAGTTCATTTTCTTAGTCCTTATACTGTAAAAATAAGGTTTTTGGAAGGAGTTGTCTTCTTGTTGAATAAAACTGCCTATAAGTTGAAGTTGTAACTCAATAAACTGGTGTCTGTTCATTCTTAAGTATTTTGTTGAATATTTGATCACTATATTGGCGTATCTTTCAATATTCACTGTAATTATTTTACCAGAATAGAGGTAAAGAACACATAACATCACGCCTGGGTTTGGAAGAGGTGTACCCATAAGTACACCCACATTTCGCGAGTTATGTTTTAGTCCCATGTAACAGGGGGCGAGCCGATTGCCATCAACCACACACACAAATCCATACTCCGCGGCTGCTACTAAGAAATTCCTGATGGAAAAACCCAAAAGCACTGCCCGACTTGGGAATCGAACTCAGGACCTCATGCTCAGCAGTTGCGCTTGCGACCACTAGACCAATGAGGCAGTCAGTGGTAAAGAACGTTTTCTAATACGTGCTAATTTCTTGTCTTTCTCCTTTCACTTGAGGCCTCAATAGCAAACGGTTGACGGACCGCAAGGATGAAACTGGCCTTTAGTGGACCTTAGTTTTTCTCCACAAGCAGTTCATGGACAGCCCTGAAACCCTGACGATCGTCATTTGTTTAAGTGTTCCACATAGAAGGTCTGTTGTTCAGCTATTATGTTGATGGTCGGTGTTAGTTAAATCATGTTTGTGATTGCAGATGTGGCACCCACGGGTCGGTTGAAACATTGTTTGTTTAATGATTTAAACGTATTGACTTGCTCACTTTACGGGGATGATCCACTTGACAAGTTGCTATTTTATCTTTTAAAATGTAAAAGTAACTCGCCTAAAAAGATGGCGAATACTAGACCTAGACCAGAAAAACTAACCATTTAGTATCTACCAACTCATACTGTGCCGTTTAATGGAATCGCTTTCATCATCATCATCATCATCATCCACAGCCCGAACTCACCCATTAATCGCGTTCAATCCAAACGAATCCCAGAAACATCTGATTACGGATAAAAGGCGATTGCAGATAAAAAGAAAAAAAACTTTTTAAATGTTTTACCCACGGTTTCGTCCTTATACAATTGTCAATATAGCCTTATTATAATTTTAAACAAAAAAAAAGCTTTTCTTAGTGTAAACTCAACAAACTGTCTGAGAAACTAATCATCCATGTCATATTTTTCTTTTCAGAACATGAGTTTTTGGTCAGTCATTCGTAAAATTACACCAGACTATTTTAGATTAAAGATTTAACAAAGTTTCTTCGTTTATATATAGAGAGCAGCGGTGGCCCAGTGGTGGCGGCTCCGACTTACGAACAGTAAGTCGTGGGTTCGAACCCAGGCAGGCGGATTACTTTGTGTTATTTATTTCATCACCACTGCTCTTAAATCGGTGAAGGAAAACATCGTGAGGAAACCGGCATGTCCTAGAACCAAAAAATCGAAGACATGTGACATCTACCAACCCGCACTGGGCCCGCCATTCCCTCTCATAGAGAAGAGACCCTGTGTCCCAGCAGTGGGAACCTTATAGGCTGATTATGCTTGGCTTATATTTATAGGACTAAAGGACCAAAAGAGACGCGTCACCTAAGAGTCTTAGTATTTACTGTCAAGTAATAGTTTGCTATCTTAGTCTGCCAGACAAGGTCCATCGTTAAAGTTATCAGCGAAATGCACAACTAAGCATGTTTCTGTCCGTTCATTACGTTGAAAATATTAACATTAAGCTTTATGTTGGTACTTTATCATCTCTATAAGACAATTATTCATCACTACATAGTATAAAACAAAGTCGCATCCCGCTGTCTGTCCCTATGTATGCTTAGATCTTTAAAACTACACAACGGATGTTGATGCAGTTTTTTTAATAGATAGAGTGATTCAAGAGGAAGGTTTATATGTATATATTGCACCCGTGCAAAGCCGGGGCGGGTCGCTAGTGTAGAATATTTAAAAGATAGGTACTATTTTTTCTAGTTCTAAAAGTGGATGGATAAAAATAGGCCGTATTCACTTGACTTAAGCCCTTTTAACAGCTGCTGTCTAAATATAGCTATCTGAACAGATTCTCCTGCCGAGTACCAGGCATCTGGTGGCTTAATAGGTCTGAAAAAATAAAAAGCACTTACCAACTTCATCGTGCTCAAGATCGGACACGTCGTGAGCAACCTCGTCCTCTTCAGGGGCACTCTCGTACCTCTCCTTTAACACCGTGCGTGGAACTACGGAGAAAAATAAACTTTATGAATAGTGTGGCAAAGCTCATTTTAAATATGGGCGTTTGTGTTCGTTAAGGGGATGTTAATTTTAGACTTTTAGGGTGCTCCATGTTTTAGAGTATTTTTGCTTTTCAAGTGCGTCAGAGTTTTTATTTGGTTGAACAAGCGGCTTCGGTCGAACGTGACCTGATATTGACGTCACTTATCTTTTCACTAAATCTCCGCCATTTTATATTATACTGTCTCAAGATTTTTATTTTGGAATCTTATTGAGTTTTGTAGACGGAGGTTTGACAGCTTTATATTCGTTTGCGTTCTCGTCTATATTTGGTACTTACGTAGTTGTAAAAGAAATATTTGAATAGATAAAACGCCGAAGGGATGGTGAACAGTGAATTGTGTTTCGCAGTTACTTGAAAAATATTTTTGTGGAGCCGCTACGCTTTTGTGCGAAAAAGGTTTTTGATTTTATCGGAACGAGATTAAAATTACTTACTACAATTTGGACAAAAGACTCAATGATTTACATTTAAAATGCGATTTGTCAATTTAGATTCGCTGAATTAATTTGTTACGATAGTATTTAAATAAGTGCTCGTTTAGCATTAGGTACTTCAAAGAGGCAACGTTAAAAGTAATTTAATATTGATGAAATGTCGAACACAGGACGCAGTATCTTCTAGTGAAAAAATCTTTTCAAGTAGAATTTAAGGAATAGATTGTCAAGTGTTTATTATACAGATATTTTTGAAAGTTTATAATATAAGTATGAATAACTGAATACTATATTCAGTTATCCATGCAAGCAACTTTGTATGTCTGTCACCTTTTCAACCGCCAGCGGCTGAACGGCTTTGGACGGAAATTGGTAATAAAACACGAAGTTTTTAGTTTTTTTCGGCTATAGTTATGTATAGTGGTTGGTTTCAATTCGTTTTTATTTGACTGTACTTTATAATGTGCGAGCGAGTTGACGACAAAAAAAATAGGAAAAATCGGAAGGTGCCAACTCGCGTGCACTCGCGAGTTTCGCACTCGCCACTTGATGAATAAACCATTTTTTATGCCGTAGTACATTCTCGTTGGATAATTTCCAACCTCCAAGCGAGCAAAGCAGCGGGCAAAAGATGGTAGAGCTAAAATTTAGACCGAACTCGTAACTACCCATTTATCGGTCACAATTCAAAACGTACTAATTGAAAGAAAGAAGGAAAGAAAGAAAAACAATTTTTATGACTCGCACAGGACCAGACAGCAATAAAAAATTAAATAGTTAATAAAAAGAAAACAACCAATAAAAAGGCCCCGATATCAGCATGGTGCTTTAACATTTAAAAAATGCCACAGCGCGGGTAGTCTGATAGCGCCCAGTGAAGCCACGGTCAGATACGGACAAAATAAAGTGTAACTGCAAATGCAGTAATAATTTTGGGAAAGCCATGAAACACCTTGTTGAATACCATTGGCGAAAACACTAATTAATTCCTAAAGTGTACTTCCACTCAAACACACTCTCTCATTACCTTTCGTTGATTTAGTGGTCGCAAGCACGACTGCTGAGCATGAGATCCTGGGTTCGATTCCGGTATCAGGACACTAGCGCGAAAGACATTTGCGCGAAGGACACTTGCGCGAATCCACATGGGCGAAAAGACATATGCGCGCATGGACTTTTGGGCGATTAGACTTTTGCGCGAATGGACCTTTGGGCGCATAGACAGTTGCGCGCATAGACACTTGAGCGAATGGACTTATGCGCGAATGGTTGGGTTAGGTTAGCTCTAGAGTAAACATAACACTGAGGTTCTTCTAAATCGGAATCGATTGATTAATCTTTTTTGTACAAAGTAACAAGAATGTTCGATACATCAATATACATTTGTCATAATAGACATTAAAACAACTGAATGACCTTAAAAATCGACATTAATGAAACCCAAAAGCTTGAACAGAGAGTAAAATTATTTTGTTCAAAATCGATATTGTAAATCGATTAAACAATAATTATATCTGGCAACAGTATTCATGGTAGATAAGAAAAAATAATTTGACAGGTCACTCGGGCAGTGTTGCCACTTCTCTCGCTCTATCTCGTTGAAAATAAGAAATAATATGATGTTATGTTTACTCTACAGATTAACCGTAGCCAGTCGCGAGTAAATCTAGTCGCGGAAGTGTCCTTTTGCGCAAAAGTCCATTCGCGCAAAAGTCTAATCGCCCAAAAGTCCATGCGCGCATATGTCTTTTCGCGCAAGTGGGTTCTCGGAAGTGTCCTTCGCGCATATGTTTTTCGCGCAAATGTCCCAGATCCTTCGATTCCCGGGTCAGGCAAAGTGTTATTGGGTTTTTCCATCGTGAATTTCTCAGTAGCAGCCACGGAGTCTGGATTTGCGCCCGATTGATCGCAATAGGCTCGCACCTTATTACATGGGACTTAAACATAACTGGCGTAATGTGGGTGTACTGTTAGGTCCACCTCTGCTTAACCCTCCGGGGATTACAGGCGTTATGTTATGTTTTATTACATTCCTAAAGTGTACTTCCACTAAAATACATTCTCTCATTACCTTTCCATTGACCGTTCCAACCGTATTTACCTAGAAATACTTATTTCACAAATAGCAGTATGAAAGGTATTTTGCATTATCAACGGTCCGATTAGCAAACAGAATTGAGACGGAAATAGACAATATTGGTCCTGGGATGCAAATTTATTTCGGCCTTCGGTACAAAAGGATACGGAGAATTTTTTGGATGGTTCAGTTGTTTTCATATCTTTGTTTGAATTTTTGCTCGGTTTATTTTTTACCGAAAGAATTTATTATATGTAGGAAGATGGAGACCTTCCTTTTTGTATACCTTACTTTGACTACATAACTCAATATTTCACCTAAAGTATAAGCATAAGCATAAAAGCATAATCAGCCTATTAATGTTCCCACTGCTGGGACGCAGGCCTCCTCTCTACGAGAGGGAATGGGCTATAATACACCACGCGGGCCCAGTGCGGGTTGGTAGATGTCACATGTTTTCGATTTTTTGGTTCTAGGACATCAGCCGCCACCTCAACACCACCACCACCTCTGCTAAACTTTTTTTTTTAGCCTCTTTGGGTGTCCCATTGCTGGGAAAAGGTCTTCACTTTCTCCTTACCCCTATATGCAATATCTGGCCCTGTTCGCCTCGAAAACCAGATCACACCCTCACACCACCTTCGCCGCGGCCTACCTTGATTTCCTCCGACATGCGTCCAGTGAGTGACGATCTTTCCCCACCTCTTCGGGCACATTCGTGCTACGTCAGCCCATTTCAAATTTAGCTTGGCTGGTTTTTAGTATAATTTGTAAGGTTTAAAAAAAAAAATAGTAAAATCCTATAATTTTTTTATTCTGAAATCAGTCAGGTACAGGGTAAGACGATATTCTTTGGTAAGACTGGTTGTTAGACTTTAAGGCTTCTGACTTTAATGAATGTTAAACATCTACGAAATACAGACGGAACAATCTGTTTAAAATCTGGGTCTAAATATTAACACAATAAATCAAGCTTAACATAAATTCGTTCAACGTATAACAAGATTATTAATTAAATAATACAATGTTGTACACTAACAACAAAATACATAGGTGTAGGTACAATATGGCAAATTGCCAGCGGCAGAACATTAGCCTAACAATGTTAAAACTGTTTCTGTGAATGTAAACGGCCTGCTACAAATAATTTATTAACGTTGAATAATGTTAAGGGAGGTCCTTTTCTACGTACCTGTACGTATTAATAATTTACCGTTCATTCATGAGCTTTTGCCTTCTTATGAAGAGGGAGAAAAAAAGCAGTAGGTACTTGTAGTTTTTTTTTTGATGTTCTACTAACATACATCGCCTGTGCTTGGCCATTTGTTAACCAATAGACAAAGCTGAACTGTCAATCATAACGTGTCTGATATTATATCGGCACAATGGAAGCATAAGTACAGTAATGGCTTACAGTTAAACAAGGATCTTGTCGCTTTGAACAAAATCGGAACTAGCGTTGCCATCTGTTTTTCAATAAATATATTTGTAGCGGCACTACAAAAAGTACTACAGCAACATACGACAAAAAGTACTACAGCAACATACAACAAAAAGTACTACAGCAACATACGACAAAAATAACTACAGCGCCATCTATGAAACAAATGAGGAATGCTGTTTTGCAAACTAAACTTTGTGAGTTTATTGATTTTGTTTAAATACACAATACTATTTATTATATAAGATAGGGATTCCAACTTGAGCAGTCCGGAGTTTACAAAGTTCTTCACGGTACACAAATGTACGAAGCAAACGAGACATTCTATGCGCACATTGTAGCATGTATTGTCGCTTGGGTGCAATTCATGTCACATGTGCACGTAACATTTTGTAATAAAACGTAAGACAAACTAAAGAAGCTGTATGTACTTTTTGAGAAAAACCATGAACTACAATTTACAATTTTTTCTTTGAAAACACTGTAAACATCATAGTCTCCACAAATACATTAAAATATACTAGCTATAAACGGGTCAGCGCCATCAAAATGGTAATCTACTAGCAAGAGCCTAACTGGCCATTGATCGCTCGTCTAGTTGTGTTGTGTAATGTAACATGCCAAATTCGGTAGTTGTGTCAATTCGCATCACGGCGGTACTGGGTAATGGTATCGCATATTATTGTATGACATTTCTTATTGTAGAAATCTCTTTGACTCGCCTTTACAAAAAACATACCAAAGTATAATTTTATTACTCTGTTTGGTAAAATGCCATCGAAATAATTTTGCATACTAAGGTAAATTATGAGTAGAAGTGTACAAATATATGGGCAATTAAGTGTCGCAGGCATCCGCACTAATGTTGCAAACGACATTCTGTACACAGGTTTATCGTTAAACTCCATAGGTCTGTTTTATTATATCCTGTTAGGTATTTTGCTATACATAAACTCTGAAACGCTAGTTTGATTTAACATACTAAGTTGGATGCAAGATAAAACAGCAGGTCGAAAATTAATTCGATATTAGAATATCGAATGTCCAAAACTACGCAGTAAAGGAAATAATTGAATATCTAAAACTATGTCGAATCGTTTCTTATAGTAAATTTGCATTCAAATTCACTTGAATTAGAAAGTATCTCTACAATAGCAAACCAAAATATGTATTAATGTTATCGTTTGGTCCTTTCGCCTAAAACCACTAGCACACACACAAGATACACAAACATCACTCAGAAACACAACATCCCCAAGAAAATAAAAAAATAATAAGCACACTTATAACAGACGACCAATTTAGGAGATACCTCCATAACAAACCAACCAAATAAATGTAAGTCAACATTTCATTACGAAATAAACATCTCGGAAACAAAAGTGGTTGTAAGGAAACTTGCACATTATGATAAAAAGGGCTTGTCTTAGAGGACCGCTGAAAGTCATCCACTATACTACCAGATAATAAAAGATGGAAGGAGTTTCGACTGTCCGGGTTCGCTTCGCATTTTTATAACTTGGATTTATTGCTGGCGAAGCGGGTCTTGAAGCTATAATAACTGGAAGCGCTTTAAGCATATAACTCAATCGATGAAAGTAGTATTTATGTAAAATTGCTATCCTGCCAGCAGCTATGCATGTCAATGATGTCATAAAGAACAAAGATATAAAAAATTGGTCCTTGCAGTTCCACATTTAAAATTTTGGTCCTCTGCATAAAATATAGCGAGGAACAGTAGCAAAAAAGTTATAGGGACTTCGTTAAATATTTAGTCCCAAGTGTTTCATAGTCATTATAACGGTTTGTTTTATGAACTGCATGCCAATTATTTTGCAACAGTGTCAGACAAAGAACACAGAAACTTTCGTTTAGGTTTATTAATACCAAATTCTGTTATATTCACACACAAAGCCGTCGTCGGAAATTCCGTTTAATTTGAATTTTGGTCAATTTTGTTCCAAAAACCTCACTATGATTTCTGCTCAACTACGGTAACGCATCGTCCAACTAATGGCATTTGAGAGTCGCTTCCGTGCTTCCATGAAAAGCAAATGGAAATTGAGTTCATCCGTCGGAATATGCATTGAGCAGGTGTCTATTTGTTTATTTTGTGCTTTATGGTGAGCACTGCAGCTTGCGTATGAAGATTTTCAATTTAATTATCATTTTCATTTTTATTTATGACTGTGATAGCCTATTGGTGTGACTGTTGGACTACCAAGTCATAGGTCTCGAGTTCGATCCCAGTACCAGCATCTCTGATCTTTCGGATACATCTGCGTATTGTATAATTATCACTTGCTTCGGTGAGGGAAAACATCGTGAGGAAACCAGTATGCCTGAGAGATATTTCTTAACGGCATGTAAAGCCAAGTCAGGGCGGCATAAAAACTCCGACACCAGGTTAGGCACTAACCACAAGAAAAAGAAAGAAGATTTTAAAATTAACCTTTTATCTAATAATCCTGATCTGGCTTAATTATCAAGATGAGTATATCATGATGAGTTGGAATAGATTTATCTAATTGCGAACGTGGAATCGTGTTAGGTTCTGGTGGGACTAGAAATTAACTTTAATATAGAAATAAACTAAGTAGAGACAAATAGGTTCTCTTAATTATCTTTATTTTTATTTATCAGCAGTATGATAATTGGCAAAGCTGACCCGTTCAAAAGATTATCAAATATCGATCTCTATTCTACACTAACAACGAATTTTTTTTAGATTCCGAACACTTCGATATTGTAGAACTTGTTATTAGATTCTTTTCAAAAAGACCCCGTACCTGATATCAACAAGTATCCTATTATCTTCATATCGCTTCTATTATTTTATAGGTTTACTAACATTATTTAAGACGATATTCTTTTCTGATAATATAACGTTTTTGATATTCCGTGCTCCTTTTCCAACCTCTAATATAATTAATCCTATTGCGATTTGACATAACATTATTTTGGTTGTAAGAATCTTAAAGATCTCATTTTCTAGATGAACTGGTACATATCAAATTTAAAAGGCCAAACGGCCTAAGAGATTCAGTTAGCGATAGAAATTACGCTTTTGTCCTCAACAAGTTGAAATGTCCCCGGTGAGAAATGAAGAAAATGTCTTGTATTTCCGTAAGATAACTTTACGAGATATTTATTAACAGGAAAGACAAATCTCCCAAATGCTTTTTCATAGTCTTAATCCTACAAACGACTCGCCCGAAGCGAAAATTTCGAAACGAGCTGAATCAACTCCTGACAAATCTTTGGATTTTATTTCTTTTCTAATTTACCTTTTACTATCCGAAGAGATCTAAGAAGAATCTCTAAGAATGTTAGTATTTATGACTTTGGAGACGAATTTCATTAGGCTCATAAAGATGTAGGAAATTTTGGTCCTTCTGATCGACAGTTAACCAGTTGGAACTTATCGTCTGAATTCGCATCTATAACTCTTTTACGATTAATAAAAGCTGTAGGAGCTGTTCCCTTGGCTTTATATCTGTGATGGCGAAGTCGCGGGACACGTAATGAGGATCTACGTTAACTTGGAGCATAAACAAGGTTAGGTATTATAAGAAGTCTTGTCTCAAGTTACACGTGTCTCGTAGAATCACAAATAGGTGGACTTGTTTTGTTTTTATTCTGTTAGTTTTGTGTTATTGTAGCTGTTTAGGTCGGCTGTAATAGCAAAGTTGTTGTTTGTTCTTTCGACGGTGGATACATTTGGTTTTTAGTTGTTGAAGCAACACATATTGTAGGTTTACACTTTTTCCTTCTTAAAAAAAGGATAATGTTGCTAGTTTACAACGTCATGTATATTTCGGTAATCTCGTCAGGGCAGCGCCTTTCATACACGAGGTTGTCGGGGGTTCAAATCGGCTTATTCATCAACTGGCGAGTGTGAAACTCGCGAGTGCACGCGAGTTGGCACCTTCCGATTTTACCTATTTTGTTTATCGTCTACTCGCTCGCACTTTTTAAAGTACAGTCAAATAAAAATGAATTGAAACCAATAACTATACATAACTAGCTATTGCCCGTGCGGGCTGATTCGGTTTAGTACCGACTATCTACTTAGATTTCGGGATACGGCGAGGGGGATGCGGCCGACGACGCATGATACCCAAACATGCTATCCTACGTTGCTAGAATGCTACTTTTGTAGCATTTTACGTTACTTTTGACCTTCTCATGTTACTTCCGTGTTTTATTTTAAAGTCAAGTCGTATATATAATGTCTTATACATTTGTGTGTACCTATATTATACATTTTATAAGAAGTGTTTGTAGCTGACTGTACATCTGACGTATTTAACGTCAGATTTTCAAGGTCGAGCGAGTTGACGACAAAAAAAGGCAAAATCGGAAGGTGCCAACTCGAGTGCACTCGCGAGTTTTACACTCGCCTGTTGATGAATAATCCTTTAAATCCGGGTTGGAACAATTTCTGACTTTTTAAAATTCGTTTTAATTACTTACATAATTATTATTGAACTTCAAGATACAGATAACGGCACTCACAGACATCAATAAACCATTAGCCAACATTAAAGTACTTAACGCAGTCCATTTTTGCGCAGCTTAGAAACTCAAATACATTTATGAGTAAATGTCAATATTTTGAGAGTTCTACCAATATAAAGTAGCTAATGCATCTTGAACTACATTTTAATGTACTAAAATTGGTTTTTGACTATTATTTGAGTTTGTAGGTAGGTAGGTAAGTTATGACCGGAAGAAAACGGTAATTTAGTTTTCCACTGACCTGTATAGTTGCTGTATCATTGCTGTTACAAGCGTAAGAAAGGCGATATGAAAACATATTTCCTATGAAGATCATCGTAGTTCATCATCGTATGTCATCATCTGCCTAGCCTCTTCCCAACTATGTTGGAGTCGGCTTCCAGTCTAACCGGATGCAGCTGAATACCAGTATTTTTTTCGATAATTCAAAAGTGCCTGTAACTGACCTACTTGAAATAAATGCTTTGATTTTGATTTTGATTTTACATGGAGCGACTGCCTATCTGACCTCCACAACCCAGTTCTGGGTAATACGATACCCCTTGGTAAGACTGGTTGTCAGACTTTTTGGGCCACTGACTATCTGTAACGACTGTCAAAGATCTACAAATGACAGCCGGGACCAACGGCTTAACGTGCTTTCCGAGGCACGGAGGAATCTCGGTATGTAAGTAATGAGTCATCGGGTGATCCACAGACCAACCTAGG
The DNA here is from genome assembly GCA_910589295.1 of Noctua janthe. Taxonomy (NCBI): domain Eukaryota; kingdom Metazoa; phylum Arthropoda; class Insecta; order Lepidoptera; family Noctuidae; genus Noctua; species Noctua janthe. The sequence goes on along the minus strand of OU342559.1, from coordinate 13,054,854 downwards.
CAAGCACGGCTTAACCTATAGATCGATCCGAGCGGCTGTTATTATTTAGCCACGAGCTTCTCGTCGTCATCATCGTAAGTATATCAAGAAAATCTTTCTCCTTTCCAAGAAAAAAGGAAATACACTGCGTCTCAAGTAAATCGTTGATAAATAAAAGGCTCTAGTAGTCTTATGCAAATACAAAATATACGTACAAATTCATCATCCATGCCAAACCACGTTTTGTTGTACAACTTTATACTATTTACATGTATACCGACTCAGCTTATAGTTTCACTGTGTTTTTCCTTTTTAGGGTTCCTTATCTCAGTCGGTAAAAACGGAAACCTTATAGGCTCAGTTTGTTGTCCGCCTGTCAAGACTCTTTTTCTCAGGAACGCATCGAGGTATGATGCTAAAACTCAGGTCTGTTACTCCTTAGAGCAGTCAATTTTGTAAGTCAACGCGATCAAGAGATATATACCCGTTTATGTCACATATTTTGCGATTTCACAAGGGAATCAAAACCTATAGGGTGCTTCCCGTTGTCCTAGGATCATGAAATTTGGCAAGAAGCAAAGTCTTACAGCACATGTAAAGGAAAAAAACCTGAAAACCGTTGATATGTGGTTTAATAACAAAATACCTACAAGTTTATACGGAACCCTCGGCGCGCGAGTCCAACTCGCACTTGGCCGGTTTTTTCTTTTCGTCTCAGGCTTTCTATAGCTTAGTTCTCTTCTATGTAGATACTCAGTCATATACCTAATCTCCTATCTTCAAAAAGAATACATGTTTATTCCAAGAACAATAAGCATCTTTTGCGCTCGAGCGATTCTTTTTCCGTTGCCAAATGCAATAGCCGTTTCTGAGAAAATATGTAAATAGATGCTAACAATTTCTTTGTATGTGTGGTCACTGGTTTAGTAAACTGTATTTTTTTCAGAATTTATTTCGCACGGTGTATACCGTGCGGAATAAATTCTCTAAATGAAAATGAAAACCTTATTAATATCTGTAATATCTGTATAATCGTAATTTAAAAGAACGACGCGGATCGACACTAAAAGGAACTTCAATTTATAGTAGATAGGTCTGTGTAGATGTTGACTGCAGAAAGTACACTTCATTTCATGAAACAAAAAAAAAATAAACATCAAAAGCCCGACATTACGAAGCTCTGCCTACATAGGTAGGTATAACAATCATAATTGCAACAGAGGGTCCATGTACCGTTAACCGCAACCCTGGGAAATTGAGGCTTAAGTGTGAGTTGAAGCCATAAGCTCCAAGATACACGAGATTGTAGCCGGGGCGTATACAACATGCCACAGGGCAGACGTAGCCTTATATAGATGGTAAGTGATGTGATACCACGAAATAGAGCAGACTTTAAAATTGTTGGAATTTAATTAAGTAATTTGAAAGAACTACTAACAAGTGTTGAATGCAGTGCGATTGAAGAGGTCTATGCCCAGCTGTGGACTGTCTTAGGCTGATGATTATTAATGAAACATAGACTAGATAAAGTATGGGTCCTTACTTTTTCGTATGGTTAGTGCCTAATCTAACAGTTATTATGCCTCTGCCTTGGCTTTACATGCCGTCGAGAAATAACTCTCAGGCATGTTTGGTTTCCCCACGATGTTATCCTCCACCGAAGTTGATAATTATACAATATGCACATCATCATCATCATCATCATTTCAGCCGAAAGATGTCCACTGCTGGACATAGGCCTCCCCCAAGTGTCGCCAAATTGACCGATCTCGTGCGTCTCGCATCCAGCGGATTCCCGCAACCTTTACCAGGTCATCGGTCCACCTAGTGGGAGGCCTTCCAACGCAACGTCTTCCAGTTCGCGGTCGCCACTCCAGAACTTTCCGGCCCCATCGGCCATCCGTTCTGCGAGCAATATGCCCTGCCCACTGCCACTTAAGTTTGGCTATTCTTCAATACGCACGTGAATCTGAAAAGTCAGAGGTGCGTGCCTTGGGTTCGAACTCGTGACCTTTGACTTGGCAGTCAGACGGTCACACCACTAATCTATCACTGCTTTTTATACGGGTTAAATCACATAGATAAAAATGTAAATGATACCCACAACAGTCACAACGACAGTACGTATAGTCTGACAAAGCAGTGAAAGATAGACCTGTTAAGAAACACAGTCCTTTCGCAATAACATTATTTTACCTCTGTTATAAACCTTATGACAACGAAAATAAAGGTTACTTTACTGCCAAATCAGAGGTAAAATGACAAAGACAGTAACTGGATTTCACAGGTGTTTATCATCTTTCAGTACATTTTATTGTCAGTTTTTTTTTTTTTTTTTTTTTTTTTTTTGCCCGTTCTTAGATGCCTAGTCGGGCAATATTTAATAATTTAGACATCGTACGATGTAGGTACCTACATGAAATTCATATTGTGATTGAAGATAAAATCGGTTTTAGAATCCTGAAAGGAATTTTGCTATCACTGATATCAGGCGATTCACTTTGGGTTGATTTTGTGATTAAACGTTTAACTTAGATTTAATTATGCCGAATAAAAGGCACAAATTCGTGCGGTGTTCCACAGGGTTCGGTTCTGGGGCCGGCCTTGTGGAACATCGGTTACGACTGGGTGCTGCGCGCTGACCTCCCTACCGGCGTCAGTGTAGTTTGCTACGCTGACGATACGCTGGTACTGGCACAAGGGAGGTCGCACGAGGCGGCGGCCGAAAACATGACACGCGGGGTTGTGATAGTTGTGGAGAGGATCGGGCAATTGGGTCTCGAGGTGGCATTGCACAAGTCCGAGGCCATGTGTTTTCATGGGCCTCGGAATGCGCCACCGTCGGGATCCCTACTGATGGCAGGAGGGGTTTCCATCGGCGTCGGGTCGACGTTGAAGTACCTAGGACTCGTCCTCGACAGCCGGTGGAACTTCGTGGAGCACTTCCGATGTTTGGCTCCCAAACTGGAACGGACAGGGGCTGCCTTCAAGCGGCTCTTGCCCAACCTGAGGGGTCCAAACGCCTCCTGCCGGAAGCTTTACGCGGGGGTCGTGCGGTCCATGGCCCTTTACGGGGCCCCGGTGTGGGCGCGTTCTTTGAGGCGGCAAGCCGCCCACTACCTGAACGCGCCCCAAAAGGTGATAGCCATAAGGCTAATCCGGGGGTACCGCACGATCTCCGGCGAGGCGGCTAGCCTCCTTGCCGGATTGCCGCCATGGGATCTGGAGGCGATAGTCCTCGCGCGCCTGCATGAATGGCGCGCGGAAGCACTATGTCGGGGAGAAACTCCGCTGCCGCGACAAATTGCCGCTCAGCGGACAGACCTCCGGCGTGATCTCATGGCGACATGGAGAGAGCGACTGTCGCAACCCCGTGCAGGGCACGCCACCTTAGTGGCGATAAGTCCCCTCTTTGAGGAGTGGCTAGAGAGGCGCCACGGCGCCCTCACCTACCGCCTGACGCAGGTCCTCACCGGACACGGTTGTTTCGGGAGGTTCCTGCATCGAATCGGGCGGGAGGAAACGCCCGGGTGTTTCCACTGCGAGGATCGTCCGGAGGACACGGTGGAACACACCGTGGAGGTCTGCCCCACTTGGGCGGAGCACCGCCGTGTCCTCACAGCGGCGATTGGCGGCGGCGATCTCTCGCATCCGGCCTTGGTTCAAGCCATGGTCCGGAGCGAGAGGGAATGGGAAGCCGTCACCTCCTTCTGCGAAGCAGTCATGCTAGTGAAGGAGGTGGCAGGACGTGAGAGGGAAAGAACCTCACGTCCCAGCCGCCGCGGGAGACGCCCTGGGCGTCGGGGGTCACGTGGTGGCTTCCGACCACCGTAGGCGCTGGCCTGTGGACGGCGAGTTATGGGCTAGCTCGCCGTCCGGCCGTCTTATGACGACGGGCCGTGTCGACGGCGCGTTCGTGTTCCACGCGCGCCTCAAAGAGATGTCAGCAATCAAGTAGGAGTCCGCATGGGCCAACGCCTGCCGGGGCTGCGGGACTGTTCGAAAGAGATACCGTGGCCCTGGAACATAACGGGCAAAGAAGGAACATGGATGGGTTTTAGTCAGTACAAGTCTGACACTCCCCTCCGCTCCGCCCAGAGTGGGGGGGGTCATTTGATGATTTCCCATCCGGAAAAAAAAAAAAAAAAAAAAAAGGCACAAATTAATGAATGGAGAGGTTATTGTCTGATTTTGGTTTGAAGCGATTCTAACAAAGAGATGTCAGCAACAAGGAAGGGGTCCGCAAGGGCCGTTGCCTGCCAGGGCTGCGGGACTGCTCGAAAGAGATACCGCGGCCCTGGAACACAAAGGGCAAAGAAGGAATAGATGGGCAATGAAGGATGGTTGAGAGTACAAGTCTGACACTCCCTTCCACTCCGCCCAGAGAGGGGAGGGGTCATTTGATGATTTCCCATCGGAAAAAAAAGCAATTCTAACATTATCAAACACCAACACATAACTAAGCCTTCTTAACTTTTAATCGGATATTATAAAGAAGATCCGTTAAAAGACACTTCTAAAGCAAAAATAGGCGATAGAAAAGTGTCAGGTATCTTCGCAACTGTGCCTCTCGTTCTGAATATTTGATGAGGCGGAAATTAGGCAAAGTATGTCTTCACTTACCTTCCTTTCTGGAACATTGTTTTCATTAATTTGTGAATTTAATAGAGAGTGACAGAGTGGAAGGCTTATAATAATATGTAGTCTTATCTTGCGAAAATATAAGCTTCAATGAACACTTTGAATATTTTTGTCCCATTGCTAGGCAAAGGCCTTCCTTTTTCCCTCCAAACCTATCCGTTCTGTGTAATTTCTTACCACGTTTGCCCCACGAACATGATCAGATCGTCACATCACCTTCGCAGCGGTCGACCTCGTCGGCGATGTCCACTCTCAGGCGTCCAGTGAGTGACGACCTTTGCCTACCTGTCCGGGTGCATCCGTGCGATATGGCCAGCCAACTCCTACTTTAGCTTAGCTGTTTTAACTCCAACAGCTACTTGAGTTATGGTTCCTAACGCGATCTGATCGCTTGGCTCCTATTATCCTGCGCTCCACCGCTCGCTGGCAAATCTTGAGCTTGGACTTTTGTTGTTCAGTAAGTGACCAAGTTTAGCGCACCGTAGGTTAGGACGGGCAGTATGCACATGTCGATGAGTTTTCTTTTTAATTTTATTGGAAGACTTCTCTTCATGTGCTCTTTTAGGGACCAGAAGGTCTTCCAAGTATTTTGAAGAATAGTGGATGTAAAAATACCCTTATTGAAGCCGAAAGGCACTTGTTCTCCTCGTCATTGCGATATTTTTTTGTTCTAGGCCATACCTGAGAACTTTCTGGTTACGGAGAAATTCGAGGTCAAAGTTTCATTTTTTTTTTAATGTTATAATTTAAGTTGAAATACCTCCACGACCTCCGTACTATCCAATGCATCCATCAGCACAATGTTTTGATCACGTTACATTGAGTCCTACCGTAAAACGTGATTGTTCACCCCAAAAAAAAGCCGTTTTCCAGCAATCTTTTTTGCGTATAGTTACTTAGTTTGATGTACAGAATTCTTGGTTAATGGCTTAGTGAAGGGTTCGTTTACACTTTGTATAGAGTAGCTTTAAGTGGGGCTACTTCGACGGAACAGCAGCGAGGTGAAGCTCTGGAGCTGTGACACAAATTATGTTCCACCTCTGATCCTGCCTTATTAGCCCGAAAACATGTAGCCACAGTGACTTATCTCTTAAAATATTTAATACTGTTCAGCGAGACGAAGCACACAAAAAGAGCGTACAGACAGACCAATATCTTATTCAAAGAAGTCTCTCTTTGGTATGCCCTTAATATCTTTTACAGCTGCTGAACCTAACAGGTATAAATCTGCAATACGCTTCTCAAGTTATATAACATTTTTGCAAAAAAAAAAACTAACATACAAGAGTAAAAAAAAGATACTGTTAGAATACATGGCCAAGAATTTTTAGAAGTCGGTTAGAAATACTACTGACACTGAAATTCTTCAGAAATGTATGTTTCGCTAAAATACTTCCCTCGACTTGTGAAATTACATTGTAGCTGAAAATCTCTTTACCACGGCAACAACCAGATGCGGTTTTACTTATATAGATACGTCTTCTTCATATACAAAACTATTTTCTACACTCCATAAATATTTTATTAACAGAATATTAAAAGTTACCGTTTTATCGAGCCGGATGCGGATAGACAACAGATTAAAGAGCTCTCGTTTCCGAAATATTAAAATTGCCCCAAAAAATACAATACATTGCAAATTTTCGTCGAAACGAAATAATGTAACAACACAAATCGTGATTTACGCAACCGCGGTTCCATTGGAAACCCGCTAAAAGAAACGTTTCCGCCAGCTGACCTCAAATAAATAAACATTTGACCAGGAAACAACGGGAGAAAACAAAGAAAAATATTTAAAAAAAAAACAAGTAAAAAAAAAAAGTTTTTGACTGATCGACGAGAAATAACTTTCTTAACTTGAAACAGAGGGTCTGTTTCTTTTCGCCAACAAAAAATAGATTGTTTTGTGATCAAATTCGAAATTCTTAAGCGTATTTACTTCCAAATCGTTTCATATCTTGCAGAGGCAATATCTATGTACAAAATGGAGATCTCGGATTGAAATAATGTCGGCAGATGTTCATAAATATTAATAACTAACTAGAATTGGCCCTGTGGCGCTGTTTGCTTGTACATTTTAGTGGTCCCAAGTGACAATAATGTAAGAGGTTCTAAAGCAATCCGTTTTGCTAGACCGTCTTCGTTGTTCTCAACTTACTCCATTGTTGCAAGATATATATCTTTAAGGTTTTCAGTACGGATAACTAAGATTCCCAGAATTTCAGACCGTAGTTGCTTAGCTTGTGTTGCTGGCTGTTAACACTGTTGTAATACTGGCGACTTGTTTATTGGCAACGACACTTACAGTTAGTAGTTTTGTTTGAATTGTTTACTGCTTAATCTAAAAATAAATAATATGATGCTGACCCATTATTTATTGTACAGTCTCTACCGTTGAAAAAGCAATTTAGGTACAGAGTAACATGAAAGGTAAGACTAACGGTGGTAAGTACTCTACAAGGATCTTTTGGTACTTGAAAAACAGTGACAGTAAATATTTTGTGAATTTGTATTGCGAAAACATGATGACGAAGTTAGTTCTAATTTTGGCCACGTCATCATTCTTCTGCTTTTATCCCAGTTTATTGCAGCATGTCTTCGTCAATCATACTTCTCTATTGGTCGTCATCTCATGAGTCCGTCCATAGTTTCTTTGGTCTTCACCTATTTTTATACCCATCTACATTAATACTCAATTTTGACTACGTGCAATTGTTTTTTGTTCGACAATAGAGATCAAGAGCTCTCAAGAACAAAAATGAATCAATTTGGACCACTTAAAAAGGTAACCGTTTTCCAATAAGTATTTAATCAGTGCAGACCTCCGTTAAGTCTTTAGAGCACAGACGGTCACCATAGATTAGAGCAACAAACAGTCTCGAAGCAATATTGCCATTACGCTTGGCAGACAAATTGGTTGTCGTCCTTCTGGTGTAATCCCTTTGTCGCCTCTGACTAAGTGTACCCGAACGTATACGTATCTTTAAGTATATTTATAGACTACTAAACGTAACTGTTCAATCAGAATGACAACGTAAATCTATTATTGAAAGTTGTCTTTGGAAGAAATTGTTTGCCGTCTCCCTAGACAAAAATAAAGTAAAATTCAGGACATTATTTTATCTGACAGTCTTTATTTGGTGAAGTTCTGAGAAAAATTGGATTTATTTTGAATCTAAGTTGTTTTTTTTTCAGTCAAGGAAGGATTACATACAACTTGTCACTGGCACACGATATCGATGAAGTTTGTAGCTTGTTTTTTGAAATAAGAATAATGTTTTTGTTGTAGTGTTAAACTGCTGCTTTTATTTCAGGCTGTCCTTTAATGTCTTTGCAAAAATCAAAAAAAAAGCAGAAAAAGATTTCGGTTCTTTTTTTGGGTTTGTTAAATAAAACTGTCGGTCGCACTGTTTTTATTTTTAACAATTAAGACTCTTGAGGCTTTGAATTCTATAAAATGAAAATAAATTAACTAAAAATAGACTAGACGAAACAAAGGATACCTCTATTAGAAAACAAAAAAATGGGCGTAGAGAAAAGTCCAACTCAAAAAGAAAAATACTCTAAAGTTTTTGTTATTATGTGAAGTTAATAAGTTGAATGATACCAATTTGCCGCTGCAAATCGCTTACACTCTGCCTTCCATCAGAGGCGCACTTAATCGTACATATTACACTTTCGACCATAAAAAAGAACCAAAATATAAAACTTCCATTAAACCTGCACGTTGTTTAAAATCATTTTACGACTTAATTGCCGAACTTACGAGTTTTAAAACATTCTCACGGACTTACCACAAGTGTAAACAACTTTGAGGTAGGTTCGGCTCCCGGCCCGGCAAGGCTTCCCGAACATGTTGCTGTCTGCGGACAGAACACATCTTCTTTTGCCATGGCACTCCCTCATAGACGTCTCCGTCGCATATGGCTCCAAACAGGCTAAGAAAAAAAGTTTTTATTAGCCATCAAATTCTTTGGGTAAATATTTAGATTCTTATTTTAAATGGAAGAATACAATAGTCACTTTGTTAATTTATTCTTTATGATGCTTTGGGGTAAATAATTGTATCCTTAATTTAAATGTAACTCGATCATTCCTCCTTACTAAGACCTACACATATGTACTTAGAAATTAAATTATGTTAATCATTAAGTCAACTCAAAATAAGCTATTAATAATATATAATGTTTAATGTTTATACAGTGTTACAAAATAAACCCGATTTGTAAACAAATACAATAAGATCATTTTTTTGTAAACAGCTTGTACCAGATCGATTAGGGACGCACAGAACAGAGAAGAATGGTAGAAGAAAGTGGAGGCCCTTACCCAACAGTGGGTGATTCCTGGCTGAACTGATGATGATGATGATTGTACCATATCTCGTATTAATAAAGATCTAGAAAAATCAATCAATTTAAAAGGGGTGTGATTACAAGGGATTCTTTGTAAACTCTCTCTTAGGCCCGGTTGTATCACAAATCACTAAACGCAGTTAACATTTAAAAACATAAATTCTTTTTTTGAAATCTTTAAACGATTGACCTTTGTGATGCAAGGAAAAAGGTCAAAGTCTTTCTGAATAAAAAAAAATAAGTAGGACTTGTTCAAGTTTTATATCAAAAACTTTAAATGTCCACATATTACACAATGTCCTGTGTTGACTTTACGTATCCATTTGTAAGTGACTATTCAATTATTCGAAGCAGTGCTGCACTTTGCGGACAATTTTAAAAGATATTTTATGATTATACTTTAGACGATGTGAAGTGTAAAGCCGACCTTCACATGAAATTGACCCCGCCGGTAATCGCGTAATATATAGGTACTCGTTATTTAAGTGTTCAAATATAATCATGAAGAAATGGATTCCTTCAAAATCCTTTGACTTGTGATTGAAATTGTGTTACGCAATATATCATACTAGCTTATGCCTGCAGTTTCACCCGCCCGGAATTCAGTAATTGTCCCAATGGATCGTATTACCGGGATAAAAAGTATCCTTTGTGTTAATCCAGGTTATAAATTACCTGTGTGCCAAATTTCTTTCAAATCTGTTTTTGCGTGAAAGAGTAACAAACATCCATACAGCCTCACAAAGTTTCGCAATTATAATTGAAGTAAGAAGTAAGGTTTTGTTAGCTGTATGAAAAAAACAGTCTTTCCAGTGCTTATAAATAATTACCGTTTTGCAAACTTATAGTTTGTGTGGTCAACATAAAAAATACAATAGTTATTAAACATCATCAAGTTGTTAACTGAACCCGATGAAATGCAACAAATTGTTATTATTTAAAACACTGAAAGGTAACCGACACCATGCAATTTAAAAACATCCGTAATTACGACACGCTTTTAGTTTAAAACCGAAATAATTGCACGACGATTGTGAACATTATTCAACGTGGCAACACTGTGATACTTGTGGAAGAAAATGTTTATTCATCAACTGTTTTTTTTCAGATATTTTTATTATTGTCTACTGAAAAACAAATTGCTTGCTGACTGCTTCTTGAGAAGTAGGTACTACTAAAATATTAAGCATAGACTGATGCCAAAAAATAATGGTCTCGTCTCTTTTAACGTACAACACTACCATCTGCCTAGCCTTTTCCCAACTATATTGGGGTCGGCTTCCAGTCTAACCGGATGCAGCTGAATACCAGTATTTTACATGGAGCGACTGCGTATCTGACTTCCACATACCAGTCAGTACTGGGTAATACGATACCCCTTGGAAGACTGGTTGTCAGACTTTTTGGGCCACTGACTGCCTAACGACTGTCAAAGATCTACAAATGATAGCCGGGACCAACGGCTTAACGTGCTTTCCGAGGCACGGAGGAAACTCGGTATGTAATGGGCAGTCACCCATCCACAGACCAACCTAGGCAAGCACGGCTTAACCTAAAGATCGACCCGAGCGGCTGTTATTATTTAGCCACGAGCTCCTACAACACTACCGCAGTAGGAAATATCCGAACACAACAAAAATGCTTCAGTTACATAAGATGGGCAGTATAATGAGGCCCATTATCGATTTGATGTTTTCCAGCCCCCGTTTACTGCTCACTTAGGGTTGAATAATGCCCACTTTTACGAAGTATGGGGAGCCGTTAGCGCAACTAAAATTAGAGAGACGCTTTTGGAATGAACAATCGAACGGTTGGTTTGTATGAATATCCGAACCGATAATTTGATTTATTCCAACGCAGTTTCGTTTTAACGATTCGAATTTCAAATGTTTAAATTGCTATGTCATTCAAATTCACGACCATAGACTAGTTTTTGTTTACTTCTCAATTTAAAAGTGAAACGGTCTGTGCCTATTCAAATTGTTAGGGTTCAAATAAGTTTTGACCAATTAATACCGCTGTTTCTGCTTGCGGTTGAATGGCTTCTATACTAGTGCTCACAATCGACTCAACTTCGATATTGTGTTGCCCGCAAATAGGTAATAAGTGGGACAAACACAATAAAACAGTAAAGTCGGTCATCTGAGCGAGGCCTTAGTTTTCATTCTCTTATTCTACTTAGGAGAACATAATTTCTTAACAAGACTTAAAATTTTCAAAAACAACTATCAAGTCAATCTCAAGGTTATAAAATGACATACGATATAAATTACAAAATATTTTCTAAACTTACTTGCAGAATCTTATTTTTTAAATTGAGTCTTAAAACATTAAAGTATTACAATGGGATACGATAAATTGCAAGCAATTGGAGTATTATTCTAACTCGCTCATCCATACGTTTCTAAAACGTAAGAATCCAAATAATTTATTCAATAAACAGGCTTCAATGGGCTGAATTTACACGTTAAAATTAAATTAGCGATTCCGACCGAGGAACGCTTTCATTTTGAAATTAGGTTTCCTTCAGAATGAATTTCAGATGATAAAAGTACTAAAGTGTGCTTATTAATTTTATATCAACGTCTATTGTTCGCCATTATTTTATATTGCTACATTTCGAGAACATTTCATTTCGATTTATATATGCAAATGAAGCGAGGTATTCTCGATTTACTCGTCCTTTCAGTAGCGGATTAGTAATATTTGACAGCTTTAAATGCAGATGACAGGTAGACGACAGCAGAGATGAGCGATCGGTCTTTTCAATTCATTCACAAATGCACCGTCAGTGAATCTCTGATTGAACCTAATGTGCTTTATATCCCATTATTGATGCTTTCGACAGATTGCAGAATTCAAATAACAGCACTCCAGATGCTTTGATCAATTGCCAGGTAACATCAAATAGAATCGATGTGCGATGACACTCCATCCATCATTCGAGATACGTGAAAATGAAACAAAAATACCGCTACAAAAATGGTGGAAGAACGAAACAAAACAGATTAGAAACAACGTGATGAGTTTTCCAGGTGAATGGAGTTCGGTGACGAAAAGGAAAAGTAGATAATGGATGAAAAAAGGGCGTTTGCGCGTCGTTTGGGGTCACTCACATTGTTGTTAACCGCCCTGTTCGTGTCTTTTCGTGAGATGAGGTCGGAATTACATTATTTTCGTTAGGTAGCCAAGACGTATTAGATTACTGCTAGATTATTGGATTTACCACGCATTGATGTAGTTTTACGAAGCAATACTCTATCAAATCAAGTTTATCTCGGAGTTCTGATGATGTTTTTGCAAAGAAAAATGTTACTTCTGCCAAACTGTAACGCAATTTTTGGCAGAGGTAACTTCCATTTATAATTTTATATTTTAATGTACCTACCTAACTACTCGTAGGTACTTTTCCATCAATAACAAGAATACGTTTACCGCTAAATATTACCTATAACTAGACACAAATATTTTGCAGTACTTACCACAAAGGCTGACTAGTACGTAATGCTAATAACATTTAAACAATTTTAAATCAATTAATTTTTATCCTTTTTTATTGTTTACTGTTTAAATATTACTTTTAGCGATAACACCACCAATTGTTTCAACTACGCAAAATTACTACATTTATATTTTGTAATTTATATGGTGTACATATTATAGATGAGTTTGAGTCATTGAGTCAATAAAGATAAGTTTGAGTCGTCATAACAAAGATGAGTTTGAGTCATCTTTCTGGCCCATCTTGCACAACCACCTGCACCTTCCAGGATTTGAACGAAGCAAACGACAGAGCTGTGCAGGTGACAATATACTGGTATTAATACCCATATTATTTGAGTCAATCGACACGCAAAGAAGGAGAAGATAATAAAGATTATTCTATTTATCTTAAGTTCAAACTTACTTTCTTCCTTCATTCCTCGAGGTTGCGGACACTGGATGGAATCATACTCTGTTCGGCCATACTGAGCTGAGTAGATTGCCACCCTGGAGTGAGGATTGCAGCTGAGGTGAAGGACGTCATTCTCACAACCAACTTTGCTTCGAAACTCATCTGTCAACAAAAGCAATTATGGTGATTCTGCCAATGTAACTTGCATCATGTAAATACGGCGCTGAAAAATACAAGTAAAAATAAGAATAATCTTTCTTCTCCAATTTCGGCCGACTACGGAGTATATTCTTATGAAAAATAATAGTAAACTTAAAGTTTTCTCCATAAAAAAAATATACATAAGAAAAATCTAAATATTCACCTGCCAATATTAACTGCAAAACAGTTTATTGATTTTGGTAGATAAAAAAATCATAATAGGTACATAATAACAGCAAAAGAAAAAAGTACATTTCATGAATTTCATTTCTTCCTTGTAAAGTCAGACGAAATTCAATCTAAGAGCTCACAAACAAATACTAGTTACTGTCTCACAAAGGAATCGAGAAACTTCGAAATAAATCGATTTGAATTCAAATCGCGTTTCAAATTTCTATCAAAAAGGAATTTGTCATCGAGAACGTTTTTAAAATGCATTTTGAAAAAGATTTTATTCAGACCATTAGTAATATAGTTGGGTCAATAAATTCCTGTCGCAGAAATGAAGAATATTTCTGATCCCGTTTTTCGTTTTTTGCTTATTTACACGGTTATCTGACAGCAAATATTCAGTAATGCAGTTTTACAAGATCAGGAGGGTTACTAGGACGTTAAGCAGGAATAATTCCAGTGTGGGAAAGAGACAGAGCTATACAGGTCGTGTAATGCCATCTCTTTCCCACACTGAAATTTCTCCTGCTTTAAGACGTCATGATAGGCCACCTGACCTAAATATATACTGCCTTTAAATTGACTCATTTTTTTATATTAAGGGTAGGCAGAAACTCAATTCTCTCAACTAGTCTTACCGAAGGCTAACATGTAAAATATTGTTGTTTAACTGTACCTGGTGGCCTACCATGACGTCTCAAAGCAGGAGTAATTTCAGTGTGGGAAAGAGATGGCGCTGGACGACCTGTATAGCTCTGTCTCTTTCCCACACTGGAATTACTTCTGCTTTACGACGGCATAGTAACCCCCCAAGTTAGATTGGAAACCGACCCAAACTGTTGGAGAAAAGCTAGACAGTTGATGATAACTATTATTGCGCGCACACTCACAAGATTATAAAACCATAAATAACTCCAGTGTCTCTACGCTCTTAACTCCTACGATAAGGACATCGTAAAGGTTACTTACAAGGACGGCATTTGTAGGCGACTTCAACGAATCTTCTGGAACCCGGACATGGGTCGACTCCGAAGGCCTTAGGGCTTGTGTGGAACTTACACTGTCGCTTCTTCTGACATGCTTCCACCACGGTCTGCAACAAGGAGTACTACGCAAATTAGTTAGTATGCCTATTCCGTCAGAATTTTGGTTAAAGCATAGTTGCTATGGCCTTAAAGGGTTTGAGACTTCGAAAGTTCCTTAACTGTTGATAAACAGAAAACTTTCGAACTAGTTTGTTGTGAAATGTTATTTCTCACTATTTTCGTAGCTCGATAAGCAGTGGAAAGATTTTGGCTGAAGTATTTAAGGTCATCTGTGCATAAAATTGAAGTGTCTGTTTGTAATATCAAAATAACATCTTTTTATTGAATGCGAAAATATACAGGGTGTTTGGTTAAACTTGGGCAATATTTTAAGGGAAAAAAAACCATAAATATGAGCAACTCTTACTATGGGGTTAACTATGAAATATGTTTTAAAAATATTTTGTTGCCTACATTTTTTCGAGTTAAGCGACCAATAATGTGCTGAGCAGCTGATATTTACCTTTTACATTAGGTAAATATCAGATGATATTTTTTTCGCGATTTCATGGTTGGTCTCATAGTAAATGTTGCTTATTTTCATGAGTACTACACGCCCCTAAAGTATTGCCTTAAAACAATAACACTTTTTTTTCAGTTTTAGTCTGTCTGTCGGTGTGTCCGTCTGTTTGTTCCGGCTAATCTCCAAAACGGCTGGATTGATTTTGACGGGACTTTTACTGGCAGATAGTTGAAGTTATAAGGTCTATGGCAACTTTTATTTTAGAAAAATAATTAGGGTTCCGTGCAAAAAAATTAAACCCTTAAAGTTAACAAAATTCAATTCAAAAAGGGAAGTAATATTTTTTTATAATAATTTCACGCGATCGAAGGTCGCCGGCAACAGCTAGTTCAACCATAGGTCTGCACCTAATAATATCAGAATCTAATGTCAATTTTAGAATTATGTGTAGAAACACATTCTAAAGATTATTTCTAATGAGTGAGAGAGATACTCTACTTGTTTCCAACGAATCTGTCGTTGGAACCAAGTGGGTTGTGTGATATTAATTCAGTCTATTTTTAGAACTTGATAAGGTGGCATTTTGCGTGTCATGGAATTATTTTGAATAAACTCAAAGCTTAGGATTATCCGAATCTCTCAGTGAGAAAAGAAACGGATAGACTGTTTGAATGAAGCTGTGGTTGATACGTAAAATATCATAACATAACATCATGCCTGTAATCACCGAAGGGTTAGGCTGAGGCCTACCTAAAAGTACACCCACATTTTGCCAGGTACGTTTAAGCCCCGAGTACGCGAGCCTATTGCCATCAGTCAGCCACAAATGCAGACTCCGACCGTGGCTGCTACTGAGAAATTCCTGATGGCAAAACCCAAAATAACACTTTGCCCGAGAATCGAACTCAGGACGACTTGCGACCACTCGACCAATAAGGCAAATATTATTAAAATTTGATTAGGTTCATTCCTTGGATACTCATGGTATAAAAAGATTTCTCTTTCACATGTAATAATAATTGAACTGACAAATAATTACATAACGAACAAATAATATTGAATCGCCAATTTTCTGATCAGCGAGCGATTTAATTTGAAATACATATTAATCAATCCAAAAGCATTACAACGACAAAATGACACAATCCCAAATAATGTATTGAAGCAATCCTTTTTGAATCGAAATCACATTTTACTGGCGAATAAAATTATATTCTTATTTCATCGCGGGTTATGTTAAAACATTAAACGAAACGATAGAATAACTGCTATTTTACATTCCACAAAATCTATGATATTTTTACAAGGCCCGAATGTTCGAAAAAACCAAATTTCTCGATGGAACATTCATTCTAATAATAAAAAAAATACAAAAGCAAAACCATGGCTGTATTTTCGTAAGCCGAAGTTGTGCGTAAGAAAATATAGTGAAAATGCGAATTGAGAGAAATCTCGCGTTCAATGCAGGAATGTTATGAGGGGATGACAGTATTGGCAGCTGCTCATAAAGCCGACTTATTGCCTAAACATATCAGAATGAGTAATAAAATTGTACAAAAAAGGAACACTTTACTGTTTGACAATCCAATTCTAATGGATGTTTGAAAAGGCATAAAATTTGAATGGCGCAGTTATGTAGATATGAAAGCGGATGAATTGGTAGGATTGAATTTATTGGAGTATTTAATTCTAATATCAATATTTACATTCAAATGAAATGTTGTTGTTAAAATTTATTTACTGCAAGCTGAATTTTGAGAAACATAATATTTACTTATTTGAAATTATAATAATATCTACTTAATAAACAGAAGAATGAATGACAAAATAAAACTGAAGGGAAGTTTTTGAACAGCAATAGAAACTAAATGTTGTAGCAGCTGTAAGGAACAGTGTCAACCAGTTGCCTAAAGAGCTGAAATGACTACTGAAGACATCAAAGCAAAAATAAATCTTATGCAGAAAACACCAGTTTCAAAATATCTTGCTAAAGAGATGTATTATCATTTGCGAAGTACCTATACAAGGTGTATCATAATTTAACGTCCAACCTCTCGTTTGGTGTCTTGGACTATGAAACTGAACAGCTTTTGTTCTACGAGATCTCGAAAAACGCAAAAAAAAATAGACTTATATAATATAAAAGGGTGTAAAAAGACCCTTAACGAAGCCGAAAGATACTTGTTTTCCCCATCTTTGCGATCATTTTGTTGTTCTGGACCATACCTGGGAAGGTTCTAGTTACGGAGATATTGGCGGTCAAAGTTCAAACATTTTCACAACTTTTTTTTAAAATACTAGTTTTTAAGGTTATAACTTTATTTTTCATATCTCCATGACCCGTTCACCACTCAATGCATACATCAGGACAATGTTTAGTGTGCGTTACATTGAGTTTTTCCGTAAAACGTGATTTTTCACCCCAAAAATAAAAGTCGTTTCCCAGCAATAATTTTTGACTAAAGTTACTTAGTTTGATGTACAGAATGCTTGGTTGACGGCTTCGTTAAGGGCCCGTTTACACCCTGTACAGGAAGAGACGCGATCAGCTGTTCAACTAAAAAAAAACGTTATGACTTCAAAAAAATAAAGGCACAATAATTGTTCAGTAACATGGTCTTAGTAGTCTCCACACGAGAGTTTGTGCGTTTTTTACATTACACCTTGTATACAGTACCTACCTAAAAGACTACAAGATATTTGAGATGTATCTATTTAAAAATAAAACAATGATTCCTTTAACACAAAACTATTCTTGTTGTAATACTTCAGTGTGGTCTTCGTTATTATAGACTACCCCTTCACTTCCTGTCCATCTTGTAAAAAGCGATTAAAGGATTTTAAGGAAGATAGGCAGCGTTGTATCAAATAAAGTATAAATAATCCAACATAAATTACTCATGCGGCAATGAGGTAAATCATAATAATAATAGTGACGACGACCATCTTTCGAGGCTCTCCTTAGGCGGTTGGATCAAGGGTCTGATTCAGAAGGCATTACTCCTCGATACGGCTCGCATTGTGAGGAGGTTCCTGTCTCTGGAGCCCTAATCACCGGTAGCTTGAACCCTGCCCCCAACACCGGCGGACTGCTATCTTTTATATTTTTAAATGTTTTTTTATATTACTTTGTATAGAAATATTTAAAAATGTAAATTATAGAAAATAAATAAACGACATAGCGAGTGATAATTTTTGTTTGTAAAAATATTTGAAAATGTAAATAATATGTAAAGAAAACGAATAAAGGAAATAGTGAGTGATATTAATACCCCAAGGGTCAGGCAGAGGTGTATCTAACAGTACACATTTCGCCAGTTATATTTAAGTCCCATGAAACACGTGGCGAGGCTATTGCAATCAACCAGACACAAGTCCAGACTCCGTAGCTGCTACTAAGAAATCCCAGATAGAAAACCCCAATAACACTTTGGCCGACGTGGAAATCGAACCGAGGACCTCATTCTCAGTGATCGCGCTTGCGACTACTAGACCTACTATCAATATAAATTATACTTACTATCAAAAATGATAATCATAATATTATCAACATCATCAATGTTAACGTGTTATCTACATTGTATAAACCAGAGTATGCCTCCACGCTCACATAAGCCTTGATTTAACTAACGAACTAACTATAACACACCTACTACTAAATCACTACTTATCAAACATACTGGTAATGCTAACGCTCTATTGAAAATTCAGGCCTGGTATGAAAGGATTACAATCATGTAAAATGGGTAGTTAAATGCGAATATTATCGAGCAATAATTTTGCGGTCGTCAAATTATTTAATCCTGCCTGCCTATTTATTGGGTATTTGTAATAAATCACATATTGATAATATCAGTTTTGTTCCATACAAATCGTAGCGCATTGAATATGGAGAACCTCTCAAAATGAGCCAGTGATACTTGCTCACTATGGAATAGTGGAAGAGCGTACTTGTCGCAGCCATCACATGGTTTTCTCACTATTTGTGACGTCAAAATATTACTATTTTCAAAGTTATAAAGTTTAATCACTATGTTATTTGCACAAATTAATGTGTTTTTGAGAAATGCATAACATAAACTTATACTGTCACTTATGGGATATCTTCCGTGTTGTTTCGTTGAATGCATAGCATAATCAGCCTATAATGTACCCACTGCTGGGACACAGGTCTCCTCCTATAAGGGGGAATGGGTTGTAACCCACCATATTTTTTTTTGGTTTCCTCACGATGTTTTTCTTCACCGTTTTCAGCTGCGCAGGTCTTAATGGGTCTCAGTTTGTGTCAAAGAGAAATTCGCTTTTCTGAAGTTTCTATAAAACTTTGAATGTTTTTATTTTATTTTTCTTTTTTGCGTTGACAACATTCGACTCGCTAAGGAGATTTTTTTATTAAAGTAGCTCTTCCAAAAATTCATCTAACCTGTAAAGCACTAGGCCATATACATGATGTATCTCCAACAACTTCAACAGCAACGGGCTGGTACTCCGCCAGGTCTGAAGCACAGGACCCTTGGGTTGCTGAAGCCCCATACTGGGCCACTTGGATGCTGATGGTTGTCCCTCGAGGACAGATGAGTGTCACCATCTCTTCATCACAGGCAGCCTTCTGATGGGTGCGAAGAGTGCCCAGGAGAAGTTCTGTGGACAACATTAAAATATACGGTTAAAATATGTTTTCGTCAATTTATATAGTTCAATTTTAACTTTACAACTTTATTCATATGATTTAGTTTCTCTGAGGTTTTTTTTTTCAGCTTAGTAGTGGTCTGTGTCCAGGTATCAATTCTGATGATGATATTCCAGCCAGATAAAGGTGTAAACAAAATGTGGGGCACTGTCAGTAAGGGAATAGTAAAAAAGGTCGACACTCAAGAATAATATTGAGTAAGTTGGTTTTCCAAAAGAAGATTCTAAAAACAATAACATTACTTTTTGGAATAATATGAGAGAGAAAAAAATGTCCATTTTGTCTCTAGTAATTGAATTAATAATCATTGCCACAGATGGTACTTAAACCGTTACTAAACTTACTTATGTCATTACGAGGCTCAGTACCAGAAATAAAGCTAAATACCTAAATTAATTTAGGTGAGCAATTATCATTAGTGGCTAGAGGTCTCTGGAACCTTATAATTACCTTGTTGTTACTATTACTACATTCATTGAAATTAAAGGGAACCAGCAATTGGCTGTATTATATAAAAGAGTTATATTTAGTTGTTGGTACGTACCAGCGGTTTCATTAACTGACAGTTAGATACTAGAAACAAATTCCATTTAACATCGAATAAAAAAAGAGCGAAACCTAATCATAATCATCAATCATCACAGTTGATGACATACTAAACAACTCTTAAGAGAGATGAACGCATAAACTTAAATTGATTCCAAGAATTTGAATTACTTTGATTGGATTTACATACAAACAACTGTTGATATCAAACAGCTAATATTTAACAACCATCAGAATCTCACTCAAGACAACACAAATAATAACGTAAAAGGGAATCAATTAAGGCTTTTAATAAACTGTGCAACATATTACAATAACCAACAGAACGCTTTCTGATATAAAAATGTCCGGACAATTTCTTCTATAAAACACAATCTGAGGTTTAAAACTGCCGACAGGTCTATTTACCTCAGAGCTCAGCTGTGTATTGAAAAGTAAAATGAAAAATACCACAGGGGTCCCCCAAGGACGTTACATGGGCCCAACAACGATTTATCAATCTTCATTCTACCCTCTGGAGTTGGTTTTCAAATTTTGTTTGCGTTGGGCAGACGATAATGTACTCATTTTCTCTTTTGACAGTTTTGTTGTTATCAGGCATATTGCTGTGATCAACTCTACGAATGAAAAGATGTTTTGTTAAGGTTTTGAAACGAAACAAAAAATATTTGAATATTTTTCTTGTCGCTTCTTAGACCAAATCCTTAATTAAGTTTAAAGTGTTAGATGTTGGCACTATTTTAGTTTTATTCAAGCTTGTTCTTGACATTTAATTACAGTATTTGACAAGTTTACTACGACTTGGCTAAATTATAATGGTTCATTGAACTTTCAGCTTTTACTTGGAATTTACGCTAAAGTATATGGATATAAAGGAGTAAATGAAGTCTAATTTGTCTTTAAAAAGGAAAACATGGCTTGTCACTACAACAAACCTAAAATGCTTTTCTTTGTTTGTTTTCCTTCTTCAGCATACAATTACAATTACATAATATTCAACGTTACCAATTAGAGTCAAAAGGCCAACATTCCACTATCATTTCGGATAGTAATAACGCTAATTGGGTTTTTATTAGTGACATAACAATTTCAGGACTATGTTGGAAGCCCTCAATGAGGTCTTAGAGCTTCTCAACGACTCGTAACGAGCCGCGTTATGACCAACCATGCTGTTATGGTTTGAGTAGTGTGACCTCATATTAGTTTGGTTGCTAAGAAAAAGATCGTGGCGTTATATGGAGGGAGTATGATATTTATTTTTTTCAGGATGATTCGAGCTTCTTTTGTTTTTGTGAGTGACGTTAGATGATCCGGTATTGTATAGGGTTACTTATTGACATGTCAGTCAGGTTCATCGTAGATAGTCTGTTCGATGTTTTCTACAACAACGTTCTTGCTTTCTTCTCTATTAACTATATCTATCTCGGTCTTATACGATAATGTTGTAAGTTGTAATTCAAGCATAGTTAATATTCTATTTTGTGATGTCTGCATTGGAATTTTCTAATTCCTGGGAAACTTTCTAGTGTGTGTTATATTTAAATAAAAGTAAAATTACATGACACTTCAACGCCTAAACGATAAATAAATAAGCACAAATTGTTGTCATTACTCTAGTTGTCATTAGTACGCTGTAAAAGTAGGATCAAAATAACCTACTTTTAAGTTTACCCTAGAGATATTTTTTGGCACAGATAAGCAAAGCAAAAAATTGGCTGCATGCACATGTTTTCAAGTGGCGCTACTTTTGAAGATTTTTTTGAGAGGAAGAAACAGAAGCACTTGACTACTTTAAAAACATTTTTTTTTTCAATCGCTTTCTAGACGCTCAATTTACAATTTCAAAGATCCGTTTAGCATTTATTTTTTGTTTACCTGACTGCGGTTAGCCCGGTGAGTGGTAAATATTTTGTCAACTAACCTTACAACAACTCTCAAATACTCCAAAAAGACCACCAACACACACAACATTACATCCTTCGCTTCCTTGCCCAAACAACAGCGAACAGATCCCATCAAATAAAACCTAACGACCTCTTCTAATATAATAAATAATAACGGCCTATCAAACGTGTATCCATACTTAATACTAATTTATAATGTCCAATAAATCTAAAGTACTGTTTACCTTATCTTTATAAACCCACACGTGCAGATCATAAAGCTTCCAGATTATGTTTTATGACTTTTGGTCCGTTGGTGTTCTGCTGTAAAATGTATGTAAAAGGACTGCGGATACAAAGCTTTAGGGATGTCGTTATGGCAGTTGGAAAGTTGTGGTCATTCTAAGGCAAGT
The DNA here is from genome assembly GCA_910589295.1 of Noctua janthe. Lineage (NCBI taxonomy): Eukaryota > Metazoa > Arthropoda > Insecta > Lepidoptera > Noctuidae > Noctua > Noctua janthe. Next base: position 13,032,532 of record OU342559.1, on the reverse strand, counting down.
TTTAGGTTGTAGAATAAATATTGTTGGCTATAAAAACTTACTACTTGTGTGATTGGTGTATTATACAACAAAATTAATACTGGCCTGATAGGAGGATTCGATAGCTTTACAGTTATATAAGAGCTTATTCTTTAGAAATAACAACTGCCTAAGCTGAATAATTATGTAGAAAACGAATGAAATGTAAAGGAAAATATTTCGTATGTTTAAAATCGTTCGCATTCTATATAATCTGTCAAAAATATTTCTGATTTACCTCCTTTAAATGACCAGTATTTGACATCGATTGTGGCTGAAATGTGATTGCGACTAGATTGTGACCGTTGAAAAACAAAATGGGGATTACACCGTTTTTAAAAATTGTGCTTATTACAAAACCATTTCGAGGAATAAGGTCTCTAATTATTTATTTCTTGCTAGAATAAAAAAAGACTCCCTATTCATTTATATTTTTTAAGAAATGTGGTTAACCTTTATTTGAGCTTCAATGACGTCACCTCAAGAATGTGCGGTTTTGCAATCGCGCGGTCCTTGTATCTGAACGAGCCCTTAGCTTCATGTAAATACCAATAGAAAACAAACTGTCATGAGAGTGTCACTCACGTATTAAATCGCTGAATGAGCAAAAGAATCTTTTCCAGAGATAAGGTCATCAGCCCTAGAACTTTCTAATCAAATGTAAATTAAACTAGCCGTTGAATTTAAAAATTATTTAAATTCGTTTCTTAAAATACTATATTTTAACTAAAACAAAAATATACAGGTTAAATTTTTTGAACAATTGAACGTCTGTTGTAGGTACTTAAACTTGAACAATTAAATCTCGTGCAACATTCCAATTGCATTTTTTTTTCATTCCTTCACATGACTAACATGAATATTAATTTCAATGCACCTTGTGTTACCAACAAAGCTTTTTCAATAACTCAAGCTTATCCAGAACCTCATACAAATCTTACTAATCTTACTAGCTTACCAAAAAGCTTGCAACTGTTAAATATTGGTCGGTGTAATACCCGAGGTAGCCAAACAACGGAACATTAAGGGGATGTGGTCTATTTATAGGGAACCATCTCGTGTTTCATACTCGATGAGAAGCATGCACGTGGTGCCTGTCAAATTGACACGAGAAACTGACGGAATAAGTTAGGGTGCCTTTAAGGTAAATGTCGTTTTTGGGGACGAATTAAGATCTTTTGGCGCGATGATGATGTAAAATAAAAATTAGAAATTTAGTTAAATAAAAATTTAAAAAAATAATTTATTTGATTTTAAACTTTCATGGTCACTAAAATTATTATAACTAGAAGACGGGATATTTACCATGTTAAACAATGACAATAAACATGGTAAATATCCCGTCTTCTAGTTATAATAAATAATTTATTTATTTATTTTTTAATTAATTATATTTTTTTTTTTTAAGATTTAGGAAATTGATATTATTTTGGAATATTGGTATGAGGTAGATTAAAGGTTGATTGTTTAAGGTAAGTAAAAACGATTCCCTTAACATTGTTTAGCGATTACCTTAAAAGCGAACGCGCGTTGATAGAGGGCGCTGTTGGGAAATATGTTTTGTAAAATGTATTAAAAAAAAAAGAGCTGCGATTCTTCCGATTTCAGCTCCGTGAGATTAGATTCTGGTATTAGGCAATCTTATTTGATTATGACAGTTTTAATTGAAATGTCATTTCCTGAAACATGGAGCTTGGAAATAGGCACAACATAGTAAAAACATTAATGTCACAGTTGCAAAATATTTCAAAATTAGTATTGTGTGTGTTTATTTTAAGTACATAACATCATGCCTGACATATTCTAAGCGTTTTTTTTTTTTTTTTTTTTTTCCGGATGGGAAATCATCAAATGACCCCCCCCACTCTGGGCGGAGCGGAGGGGAGTGTCAGACTTGTACTGACTAAAACCCATCCATGTTCCTTCTTTGCCCTTTGTGTTCCAGGGCCACGGTATCTCTTTCGAACAGTCCCGCAGCCCTGGCAGGCATCGGCCCATGCGGACCCCTACTTGATTGCTGACATCTCTTTGAGGCGCGCGTGGAACACGAACGCGCCGTCGACACAGCCTGTCGTCATAAGACGGCCGGACGGCGAGCTAGCCCATAACTCGCCGTCCACAGGCCAGCGCCTACGGTGGTCGGAAGCCACCACGTGACCCCCGACGCCCAGGGCGTCTCCCGCGGTGGCTGGGACGTGAGATTCTTGCCCTCTCACGTCCTGCCACCTCCTTCACTAGCATGACTGCTTCGCAGAAGGAGGTGACGGCTTCCCATTCTCTCTCGCTCCGGACCATGGCTTGAACCAAGGCCGGACGCGAGAGATCGCCGCCGCCAATCGCCGCTATGAGGACACGGCGGTGCTCCGCCCAAGCGGGGCAGACCTCCACGGTGTGTTCCACCGTACATATTCTAAGCGTTAGGCAGAGTGTACCTAATAGTACACCCACATTTTGCCAGTTACGTTTTGAACTCCCATGTAATAGGGGGCGAGCCTATTGCCATCAACCGGGCACGAATCCAGGCTGCTACTGAAAAAATACTGATGTAAAAACCCTATAACACTGTCCGACCTGGGAATTGAACAAGGGAAACAACTCATCAGTCGCGCTTGCGACCACTAGACCAAGGAATCAACGATAACGAGGTTTTTCAAATATCATTTATTTTTACTTTTTTTCTAAAAATAAGGCCTTGTTCCGAATTCATTCTTGTTACGAGACAGACAACTCAAGTGTCGACTCGAAAAACGACGAGACACCACAAATCAGATCATTGGAACAATGTTTTATTTATAGAAGTGTAAATAATGTCATATTTCATACTTGATGAGAGGCGTAATACGTCGCACGTGGCGACCGTCATGGACGAATGGGAGGCGCTAGACGGTGAGCACGATGAACGAGGGTGACATTTTTGAAAAAAAAAGATGTTCTTTTCTCATTAACGGAAATAAATGTATTTTGGGTGAACAAAATCATAAGCAAGTAAGAGTAGTAGTTAAACTTACGATGAATTTTTTTTTAAACATTTTGTTTTAAGTTTAGTATGACTCTTTCACGTTACCTACATATTAGGACCTAAGGTGTAAGTACCCTAAGGCTACTGGACTACTTTGTGAGCGATTGCTTAATATTAAATAGATCCATAAACGACAGAAACGCCTCGAGGCGAACACGCAAATAAATTATACTTAAACAAAACATGCAACGAAGAAAATTTGGGTTATCTATCACAATTGAACGGATGTACAAGATTTCGTGTCCATGTTATTGATCGTTTCTGAGTTCCCTCGTGAGGAGACTATCTGGCTGCAGGATCAAGTCATGTCTGTCATAAAAATGTATTTACACCAGAACCAAAGGTGTGTGCTAAATTTCAGCTCAATCGGTTGAGGGGAACTGGTTTGAAATTCAGCTGCAAGATTTAACCAATACATAGGTACTAACAATCTAACTAACTTACAGGGCAAGTTAAATAAAACCTTATAAAAATATTTCTCTACATCTCATTTCTTTTGAAATAAGCAAAACATGAGCAAAATCACTAAAAAATATAAAACCAATTGAAAATATTAATACTGCCTTAATTTATTTTTCAATACTGACGTAAGTCCAGTATAAAAATAAAAATGTTTCAATTGTGTCGATCTCCTTTACGAAATAAATTAAAACGCAACGAAAATTATGTTTTTAATTAGGAAGCCGTGCCATAAAGGCCGAATAACCGTGTCTTTCATCCCGACGTGAGCCGTAATACCGTACACATGGTAGAACTGTCAGATAAACGGAATGGACGAGCTTGGACCACAATGCAATACTCAGCTACACCGTCCTTGTACATTTATATAACTCTGACAGTAGCAACAGCAACCTTATCGTTATGAAAATAAAGATCAAATTGACCGACTTGGCAGTGAGGGCAACCTAATAACAACCTTATAGCTATGAGAATTAAGATCATTTTGTTATAACAGTGATGCAAAGTCAGAGGTAAATTAACTGTGAAACGAATGTACAAAGTGTACAATGCAATGCTCAGCTGCACGGACTCAACAATATAGGATATAGTGATATACAGACACCGCATAACTATATTAAATTTATGTAACACTAGCTTCTGCCCGCGAGTTCGTCTGCACCGTGACTTTTACCGGAATACAATTTTTCATTTGTGCAAGTTACCAACTATCCGTTCAGGCTAGGCGTTTTAGCGTGATCGACTAACAAGCATCCAAACTTTCTCGTTCATTATAAACTAGCATAAGCCCGCGGCTTTGCCAGCGTGGACTTCGATAATTGTCCCACAGAATCATACTCATCATCATCATCATTTCAGCCGAAAGATGTCCACTGCTGGACATAGGCCTCCCCAAAGTGTCGCCACATTGACCGGTCCCGTGCGTCTCGCATCCAGCGGATCCCTGCAACCTTTACCAGGTCATCGGTCCATCTAGTGGGAGACCTTCCAACGCAACGTCTTCAGAATCATACTACCGGGATATAAAGTATCCTATCCTTAACTATTTGTGTGCTAAATTTCAACCAAATCCGTTCAGTAGTTTTTGCGTGAAAGAGTAACAAACATCCATACATCCAGATGTATGGATGTTTGTTACTCTTTCACGAGAAAGTTTGTGAAGATGTATGTCCTCACAAACTTTCGCATTTATATTAGTAGTAGGATTTAAATTCAAATTTTATACATGCCTATTTGTGAGGCATAGGATAAAGGTTAGTTAAATATTAGTAGGATTATATTTTTTCATAAAAAAATATGACATATTAGTCTGTTTATTTTAACGTAAAAGTAAAGTCCTATGCTAGTGTTGTCAGTCATAAAAAACAACCCCAAACACGTTGCAAGTACTAAGATTTAGGGTTGCCCGTTTTAGTCTGTCATCGCTTTTAAAAATATTTATAGACTTAAAATAAATACCTATGAGCAGTGTCATTAATTATTTTAGTTCTTTGCGTCCCCATCCAACTCTATTAACACATTCATTAATTTAAAACAAAACACACACGAAAACAAAAAAAAGAATCAGAACCCAGGGCCAAGATTAATTCTTTTAAAAATAAAGCTTCAAAAAAGGCCACTTATCTCATTATTTCTGTACGGCCAGCATTATGTTTTAAATATAGAACAGGGCGCATCTGTTCTGGTTAGCATGCGCTTAAAGGGCGTATTAGTATGTCCGTACAGTCTCTTCACTGTTATTATACATCCATTCTTACATCGCTGTCAAAATCAGTGTGTATCCTCATGGCAATAAGATTCTTGTTAGGTTAGCAACCTCAACTAACAAATCTGTCAAAATATTATAGTGATCTTTGTAATCGCTGTAATAAGGTTGATATTGGGTTGCAGCTGTCAGAGAAAGAATAACGCTGTGAAGGGACTATACATACTTAATGAGAGATGAACTTGATGAAGACACAGTTAGGAGCCCATCAATCTTTGTCAGTATAATGTTGGATGGCAACCGAAGCGGTATGCGACATCGTAGTTTACGAGAAATGTGCTTATTTTTGGTTTTCTTGTACCTGGTAATGTGTTATGTTCGGTGGGGACAGAATTTTGCTGTTAGTTTAGAATCATGTACATGATAGATTATGGTGATCTTTTTGGTTTAGGTGTGGCAAAAATTACCTAGTTGGTTATTAATAAAAATATTCTGCTTAAATACTGCTCTGTTTAAAATCGTATACTATTAAAAATATGAGCAATATTTGTACCTATATATTTTTGTTATCACGTTCTCGAAAACGGCTCTAACGATTTCGATGAAAGTTGCAATATGTGTACAGTCACGAGCACCAATATATCAACAACTTTTAAAAGTGATTTACTCCCACTGTTCTGTTAAAATAATGTTACTAACATAGTATTTTGGAACTTATATTTTTATGAAAAAGATCCTATCTCCAAGTTACAATCGTTATTTCTCGCGAAAATTGCTTTTAAATTTAGGAAAGTGTATACATATTGCTGCTCGTGACTGTACGGGGGCAAAACATCGATCGAGCAAGGTCTCATATTTGGCAAAATTTGTTTTCTCTATTTTCACCCGAAAAGAGGTCGGTCACCAGGTATGTTATTAATTCGGACTATAATAAAACAACTTTTAAACAAAAACGTGTTTTCATGTAACCTAGAATAACCTTTTAAATATGTACCAACCCTAATTTCCTCTCGTGTATGTTAGTAAAAAAAAAAACGAAACTTGTTAGCAGGAAAAACACATTCGAAACTTGGTCCTTTTTCCCGTGTTCTCATTAGTTTATTTTTTAAACTTTACGTAAATGAAAAACGAGATATTTTATCTCATCTACAGCACTGTATGACGAAAAAGTAAAAATATTAATATTTAAAAAGGTGCGTGCCGATGTAAAGGGCCTTCCTCCGAGGGATTTTTCAAAAGGCCATAGATGAGGGTTTGCCTCCAAAGCCCAATAAAATGTCAGGCTAAAAGAAAATAAAGGGAAAAGAGAAATTTGAACTAATTAATAGACACCTTAAAAGTATTGTTAGTGAAATTTGCTTTAATTAGTCTGGCAACCTTTTTGGTTTCATTTGCAGGAAACCATTAAATTCTTTTACGCGGAATGATTTTGATTACCCTCTTAATTTTCTTTTTAACGAAAGAATGGCTAGGTAATGTTCTCAGAAGTATCACTTTACAATTCAAATTACTCCAGGTCATTTATTCAGTTGAAAAATGTTTTTTTATAAACATGTGTATAAAAAAAACATTTTTCAACTGAATAAATGACCTGGAGTTTATCTCTAAAATATAACAAATGATGAATAGGAATCTAGCACTTAGCCCGAGTGGGTAGGTTACCATTCTAGGTAACCCACATCACGGTGATTCAATTTCTCTACAATGTTGCATTATCATGACAAGACCTTTAAGAAACCTTGCGACCCTAGAATAATGTTAGAGTATCAGACTTCATCGTGTTTTTGTTACCGACACTTACTATTCTTATTCTTTTATTTTTACAATAAATTACAGAGATATGGACAATATAAAGGGTGCATATAGACGCTTAACATAGCCGAAAGACACTTGTTCGCCCCGTCTTTGCCATCATTTTTTTGTTCTAGACCATACCTAGGGTAGGTCTAGTTACGGAGATATTTGGGGTCAAAGTTCCAACTATATCACAAGTTTTTTTTTTTAATACATGTTTTTAATGTAAGATTTTTACTTTACACACCTCCACGATCCCCGTACTATTCAATCCATCCATCAGCACAATGCTTAGAGTGCTTTCCATCGAGTCCTACCGTAAAACGTGTTTTTTCACCCCAAAAAAAAAAGTCGATTCCCACCAACAATTTTTGCTTAAAGTTACTTAGTTTGATGTACAGAATGCTTGGTTGACGGATTTGTGAAGGGTCTGTTTACACCCTGTATAATTAAATAGACAAAGGCGGGATAATTGCAAATTGTAAAAAAAAAAACAGGAACATTTCTTTTGTCTACTGTAGTAATATACTTAGTCTTACAAAAATGAAGCATGATGGGAGGTCATAATGAGCATCCCATAAACAAATATACAGTCAAAGTAAACACACAATCCGAAGAACACAGAAAATTCACTGTTATAGTCAATGCTTACCATACTTTGTCCAAAAATAATAATTCTCAAGAAAACATTCGAAAGAACTACCCAATTCATACTAATTAATGTTTAAAAGCTCACTCAGACAGATCTTCTATCTTCACACGGTTTTTATTTTTACGCTCTCAAACGTCTCTTTGTGGTATCCGATCCGTAAACACGATTCTCTTTGTACTTACTCTTAATTCTAACACCAGATGGGTTTTCTATTGAATTGGAATCTATTTTTATTTCAAGATTTACTTCCTTTTCTGTTAATATGATCTTTAGGGAGATAATTATGGGTTGCGGGACTGTCCGAAAGAGATACCACTGCCCTGGAACACAAAGGGCAAGGAAGGAACATGGATGGGTTTTAGTCAATACAAGTCTGACACTCCTTTCCACTCTGCCCAGAGCGAGAGGGGTCATTTTTGATGATTTCCCATACCAAAAAAAGGGCGATAATTATAGAGAACTAACTTTTGAGATCGTAAATTTTATCTCAAGGGAACGTATATACCGGGATAGCCTTTGTCCTAAACCATATTGAGCCGTAACCGTAAACTATGTTGAGCCGTTGAGCCGTTAAGGCGTAAAAATGTGACAGATAGAGTATGATGAGTATGGCATGTCTTTTTTTAACCTTGGCCCACTAAAAAATTCTGTATCGTGTGTGCGTTTACAAACATGTTAACTCACATATACACAGCCAGCCCCGGAACAGCTTTGCTACCTATCATACAAATATTCGCTCAGCCTCTGCGCCAACCATGCCGTCAAGTAGATTCGAATAAAAGGTCCAGAAGGATCAATTTCAAAAATATTTATATCGGAAATGGTTGTGTTAAAAGTTGGCGAAATGCTTTCTGTGTCTTAAATAGGACGAATTTGAACTGAAAGTCTCCACAAGCACTGCATCTGTCCCTAATCGGAAGTAAGCCACGAACTCGACTCAACGACGGGATTTAGCCAATGGCAGAAGTTTTTCTACAGTGTCCTCTAAAATGTGGTGAGTACGCTTTTGCGGAGGGATACACTGTTTTATTTCTTTCTAGAAGATGGTTATACCTTCGTCATCGATAGTAGGTCTATCTAGCACATTTATTTGCTCATAAGCCCCATTCAACATATAAAAAGCAGCGGTAGCCTAGTAGTGTTACCGTCGGACTGCCAAATCATAGGTCTCAAGTTCGAACCCAAGACACGCACCTTGATTTTTCGGATTCATGTGTGTAAATCATAAATAAATAATAAATCATATTTATTTCTGTAAATTGGTTTACAAAACTCTTTTACATGTCAACATGTTATGTTTTGAAACTAGATGGGGTAGGTGTTTCGTACCTGACTACTCCGAGAAGAAACATCCGAAACAAACTCAGAGGTCACCGTCTCTTTTAAAGTCCAGACATTGCTCAAGTCATATGTAGACCATGTAGATTAATGTCTGAGATGGTCTTTTGAAGAAATAACCACACAGATTTGAGTGGATTTGTCCAGACAGTGCAAGAATTTGTCAGTGATCGTGTAGCTCGACTCATAATCCAAAGAGCTCAACGACACGACGAACAATACCAAAGAAAGGACATTTGGGTAGGCCGCATATAGTACTAAACTGCCAGACAATCGTGAAACTAACTAAACTAAAAAATAATAATAATAGTATGACCCACGTAGTCCTCATATATATGTATTGTATACTTAATTATCACTTGCTTATGCGAAGGAAACCAGCATGCCTGACAGATATTTCTCAACGCCATGTAAAACCAAGTCAGAGGCCCCATGGGCGGCATAAAAACTCTGACACCAGGTTAGGTACGAACCACACGATAAAGAAGAAGAACACTCATTCAGTCCTCATCCTCCAGTCAGTTATTTCTATTCTTATTCCGACCGAAACCTTTTAGGTTCAAAGTTGGACAACTTTCATAGGTGAAATACAATCGTTATTTTAGCCTCAAAAAGTTCTTTTAAAAGAGTTTTATTTCAAGCTTCTTTTGCGTTTCGATTATCTATTTATAGACGAAGAATATTAACCACTTTTACCAATACTTCGAGGAAAAAGAAATACTGGAGCTGATATAAAGATGAGAGCTCACCGATGAGGTAATACACAGCTACATGAGTACTTGCAGAAGGTAAAGGAATCAGCCGAGCGAAATGGGTCAGGTAAGTGTCGACGCTGACACTATCTAGGTTCTAGGTATGACGTATGCTCTAGCATAAAACTATGTTACGTCTTTATTCTCTTGGGCATGGCGGCGCGTGTAATCGTATTTGTTGGAAATCGGCATTGTTTATTTGTATCTTTGTTTATTGGAAATTATTTTGTAGGCATAAGTTTTAAGTCTAAATAGGGGTTCGGATTTTATGTAGGCTTTCTTAGTTGTAGTGTACGACTTCATAGTAAGGTCGAGTTGAAGAGTAGTAGAACATAATAATCAGATTTTTTAATTTATAAGCGATTTAAAATTGAGTGTTAATAACATACTTTTAAGGTTCTATTTAGTAACACAAATTGTTTTTTACCTTAAGTATGTTAGTTTGTAAGGTATCTAAGAGCCTAACTTGCCTGAAATAAATGTTATGTTATATGTGTGTGTTATAAAATAAATAAAACTGCTTGGTGTACCTACTGGTAAGGTTAGTATTGAGACAACAGTAGTGAAATATTTCAGTTTTGAACAAAAAAATTGAACAATTAAGCTGTATAATAAACTAAATTGCACATTAAAACTTACCCTGATTCAACTTTCGGTTACAAGGTAAAATAATGTCACGAAAAAAGTCCCCAGGGTCCTCCGTTATAATAAAAAAAATTCCACAACATAAAGTCGACGTTTTATTGCGGAAATCTTAATTTTCCTAATAATTAATCTCAGATTGTGGGAACCACTTGCGAAACCGTTTCATTTTGAGGAAATAAAAAAAAAAAGTTGTAAGTACCTAACTACATTCCTGCCAGCTACATAATTTACAGTCAATGAACCTGGACTTCTATTAATTTGTTTTTCACTTCCCCACTCATTATGCATAAAACATTCAAAGGGTTGTTGAGATTGTTTTACAAACATTTTGGGAGATGTTTTCTGAACAATTAAATTCTTTGCTCACGACAAACAAACCATCACAGAGCTTCAAAAGGATCCGTTCAAATCAAATACATGTCCTTTTGAAGTCAGCCATTCGGAGAAATGAGTCAAAGAGATAGTTTTACGATTAAGGAAGGGAAAAAAGCTGTGCGACATGGATGGACATTTATGTGTTTGGAATGTATGGGCCCATGCTCCGCGGGCCATCAAAACGTTTTACGACTTACATGGCCAATAGTAGAACTGCCCCCAACGACTGATTTATAACGTTTCCGTTGAAAAACATAAAGAATACAGCTGCAGACATATTTAGCGGTTAATGGGACGTTCGAGTTTTATAATGTTGCTTTAAACAATTTAATGTTGCTTCTTGGGGGCCTATTAACGTTGTTTCTTGTTCGATAGATGTAACAATCATGTGTTGTAAGCAATTAAAAATTAATAACAGATGGTAACTATAACAAAATGTGAATGGTTTTTGATTGGTATCACGCTAGTTTCTTTTGTAGAACAGCACACCCAACTGTTTAAATACTGTCTAAAACATTTAAGAAAAAATCGAGTACGAGTCAAATCCACCATTTTAAATTCAAATTTCCCCCCTATCTGCTGCTAAATAATTGATACAAATATCGAAGCAATTCAATGACTCAAATGTTAAGAAAAAGCTTACTTTGAATACACGATTCCAATTCCACGAAGCGGCTAATCGTTAGCTTTCCGATGACAGTTGGCGCCAGTGACAATGAAAACATTTTACACTATCGCCGAACTCAGGCCTCGCCACAACTTTTTACAGCTTGAACGTTAAAAAAATAAACCACAGCAAAACCCAACACTGTATTTTCGTCACAGCTGCGGTTTTTGACTGGAAAAAGATAATAAATAGTTCTGCATAGTTCTTTTGGCGTTTGGATGACAATGTCATGAAGGCGCGATAATTTGGTAAACATTTGTTAAATAATCTGTGGTAAAAAAACAATATGGCGGCCTTATTTTAGACTATGGTTTCGACTAACACGCTAAAAAAAACTAGCAACACTATAAAATGGACGGGTTTTTGTCATTGAGATGAAATAAACAGATCATAAACATCCCAAAGAGATGTAAACATCGTATAACGAGGCAGACGTGATGTAGCTGTTGATAATAAACTTAAGAATTTACAGTGAAATGCCCTGTTTTGGCTTACCTCTGGCTTTGTCCCCTCAGCACCGTTTCGAGGACCTTACATGTGTACCTCTAACCACAAAGCTATTCAGTTGGGTGAGAGAAGCCAGCCGTGAATAATCTTTGCAAAATACGAGCCCGACATTATCTTGGTAGGATGGTTTTGATGTCTGCGTTATTGGACATAGCTTTTGTATATGTGATATCTATTTAGGGTTTTATATATATAATATTGATGGACTTTTTAAGGGATAGTATTGTAGCAAAAATGGGTCGATGAAGGCGTGACAGTTGACAGGGGAGAATGGAAGTTAAAAACTTGAAATGTGGGAAGATAAACTCTCAAAAAGTTAAATCTAACCTATGATTTCTGATTTATACGCCCTATGTCATAATTATACGCAAAATGTCAGACACGCATATTGTCAGATCGGCCGACTTCGTCGCAAAATTTCAATTTCGCAAATCGTCCGAAGCGTGCACAAAAACAGAAAATTGCCATATAATTTACCAAGTGTCGTGACATTACAACCTTTACACTATATTTGATGAATCATCATCATCTGCCTAGCCTTTTCCCAACTATATTGGGGTCGGCTTCCAGTCTAACCGGATGCAGCTGAATACCAGTATTTTACATGGAGCGACTGCCTATCTGACCTCCACAACCCAGTTAGTACTAGGTAATACGATACCCCTTGGTAAGACTGGTTGTCAGACTTTTTGGGCCACTGACTACCTAACGACTGTCAAAGATCTACAAATGATACCCGGGACCAACGGCTTAACGTGAACGGTGCACGGAGGAAACTCGGTATGTAATGGGTGGTCACCCATCCACAGATCAACCTACGCAAGCACGGCTTAACCTAAAGATCGATCCGAGCGGCTGTTATTATTTAGCCACGAGCTCCTCCACTATATACTATATTTGATGAACCATACAAAATAAGAAAGTCAATGTGATTCATTACGTCAACATTTGATCCATTGAAATCTTGATCCTTTATTCATTTCAGTGAGCAAAAAAATTCTTTGTCTCCAATTTTTTGATCCTTAATAATAGTTCTTTAAATTTTTCGTAATTGCAGACGGAGTAACTTCGTGCTGTGTTTTTACTTTACACTCGATAATTGGATTGACTGGAAATAATTTTTACTTTAATCAATTTTATTTTGTGTTTTAAGTGACTTCAAGGTTACGCAATAATGCTGTTTGTAAGTTTAGCGATTGGTTTTTGTTTTTTATTTAACGTTTTTTTTTCTCGACCAATTATTTATTTATAAGGCGGTGACCTGTGAAATGTTCATTGTCCAGTAATCTAAAAATATAAAAGCGAAAGGTCACTCACTCACTCATCACGAAATATCGAAAACCTCTTGACGTATAAAGATGAAATTTGGCAGGGAGGTAGTTTATAATTAAAAGAGGTCCGCTAAGAACGGATTTTGCGACAGGGCCGGATTAAGAAGGTCTAAGGGCTCTCGCAAGTTTGTATGAAAGTCCTTCATTTTTTGTGCTACAAACTTGAAATTTGGCAGGGAGGTAGTTAACGCAGACAAAGTCGCGGGCAACAGCTAGTAAACAAATATGGAAGAAGACTTGCTGCACTGTACACAAATAAATTGTGATAGGTTAGGAAAGGAGAGCTTTGATTTATTTATTCAATGAAATGGAAGAATACAATGATTACTTCAAAACATGAGGAAGGAGTTTCTATCTATTTTAATAAAAGTTGGCATAGCTTCGTGATCCAGCCGGATTCCGTACATTTTTTTAGATACTGGACGTCTGCGACGTACTAATACAATAACTACTAGTAATAGGTATAACCTCGTGATTCGGGTCAGATATTATTGGCAGTTTACTTATAATCAAAAATATTATTGGTTCTTGGCGGCTCAGCCATATAAAATAAGCTATATCAGCAAATTGTTCTTAGAAAATACTTGGATTTTTATCTTGCATTGAGTAAGTCATTAATCTTGGGACCAAATTAAGTTAATTTTCATATAATTTTTATATTTGTTCTGAACAACTAATGAAGATCGTAAGACATGACCTTACAAGGGTAGAGGTCATCATAAACATGCAGACAGCTCGCAAAGTATTTCATCAACTTTCTCATTCATCTGTTTATTAATTTCTATGGATTTTAGATTTATTTGATGGACTCTTATATTTGATTTTTTGTTTTAATATTCTACGAGCAGTTTTGCCTAGCTGTAATTTATGTATTTTGCACACAAATCTTCCGAATTAATGTTCTAAATTATGGTGAAACTGCATCAAAATCTTATATGTAGTTAAAAGATCGAAGTGGTCATATGGACATACACGAAGAGCAACTTTGTTTAACACTTTGCAGATATAGATTAAGGTTATTATTTTAGTTTCAAAGATCTCCGAGGTACGCCATTCTGAAACCTAGCAAACATAAAATAAAGTACAAAATCTATAGTAATTTCATCCCAAGCGAAGAGATTTCAGCAAAAGTGCGATTAGGGGCAAGAACTAAGGCAAAGAAATGGGACTGTTATGTTAGCGCGAGGATGTAGGAATAGGGGTTCAAAGAAGCTTTTATATAATTTTGTATTTCTGGACATTTATCCTCGAATGGCTTGGCAGTAATCCTGACGAATGTTCGTAGTTTGATGTATTACCCTCTTAAGGCGTAGAATGTATTTGGTGACAGGCCCACATCCTACGCAATAATCGAACCTAAATCATATTTATTTATTTACTACTGTTGCCCGCGATTTCGTTTGCGTGGAATTTTTTACGTGAAGGTGTGATAAAAAGAAAGCCTATGTCCTTTCTTAGGATCTAATCTATCTCCTTGCGAAATTTCATTACAATCCGATCAGCTGTTTAGTCGTGAAAAGGTAACAAACAAACACACGAGTTAATTTCGCATTTATATTATTAAGTAATTTTTTGGATTATTACCTTTTTTTTTTATTAAAATGTCATAATCTTTACCTAGCCCTTTTTCAACTATGTTGAGGTCAGTTTCAAAAGTAACGAATGCAGCTAAATACCTGTAATTTTGTCTGATTTTCTGGCCTCGACAATCCAGTTACAACGACACAAAATGAAAAAACAACAATGACAACAAACAACAATGTTCTGGAATATAAATCCATGAAAATAAAATCTAAACCAAGTAAGAAAATCAATTAACGCACGACGAGATTTACCAGTCTACTCAAAGTTCAATCCAGCCTGAAATACATTACATTAATTGCCGCGACCCGAGTACGTATCCCGAAGAAAACTTTACTTAGTACAATTACGGTTCTCCCCGAAGTTAGTTACCTCAGTTGGTTGTATATATTGAGCCAAGAACACATGGGTATTGTCGAGATCAACTTAGAAACTCGGAACTCAATCAAACTCTCTGGGCCCAAAGTACTTGATTGTAAGGGATTTGCAAACGAACAAATTCATTCATTTGTCTTCGGAAGTTCAAATTTTCTTATTTCATGTGTGGCCTGTTATGAACGAGTATTTGTAACGAGATTAAAATGAACGCTTTGTCGGTTCTGGGAAAGTACAGAAATAGGTAGGTATGTGTTGTTTGAATCTTCTTCTTAGCGTGTCAGTGGGAATCAGTCCGACTCGTCGAATATGGCGACGAATTTGGCACTTTTGGTAGCGTTGTTTTAATTATGATTTTTTTTCTGTCTTTGTTTTTATTGTGATTATTTTCGTTATTTGCTTTTCTCATGTAAAGGGTGTAAATAGACCCTTAACGAAGCCGAAAGGCACTTATTCTCCCCGTCATTGCGATCTTTTTCTATTCTAGTCCATACCTGGGAACCTTCTAGTTACGGAGATATTGGGGGTCAAATTTTCAACTTTTTCACAAGTTTTTTTTTAATACTAGTTTTTAAGATTATAACTTTTCTTTAAATACCTTCATGACCCGTTTAATATTCAATAAATCCACCAGCACAACGTTTTGAGTGTGTTACATTGAGTTTTACCATAAAACATGATATTTCACCCCAAAAGAAAAAAATCGTTTCCCAGGAAAAAAAATTGCGTGGGCTTACTTAGTTTGATATACAGAATGCTTGGTTAAAGGGTCCGTTTACACCCTGTGTGTCTAGATCTGCGATAAGAATTCACTGAAGATTATCCCGCATCTCAGAGTAAGACCAAACAGAGTCTCAGGTCTATAAATAAACACCCATAAAAACCTTCACCTTCTCATAAAACTACAAGAGTATTACCTAAAAACTGTTGTACTTTATCACAAAGGATGAAAGCCCCTACTTGAAAAATCCGAATGAAAATTAAAAAAAAAAGATACGAAGAATACATTTGCGTATACAGGGTGTAACATTTTACGACCCAGTTACGTTATAGTCTCGACCTACAGCCGTGTGCTATGACCGTGTTAGTTTACCTACACTAAAGAGGCTATTAATGCATAGTTTGAGACCCTCTAGTAATAGCCTAGAGTTAAAATCATCAGAATTTAATTATAAATAATTATGTAAGACTTAATTATATGACTTTGAACATTTTGTTTGCTCAGCGATCCCTGTAAGAAAATGAACCTCCTTTGAAGTTCTCCAAATGGATTCATTTCTTTTGAACAGCTTTGTAAATAAAATCATAAATCATAAACGGGTCTGCCTTGAAGATTTTTGTGACTTTTATTTGTTCTCGTAAACTAGTAAAGCGTTTAGGATGACAGGTTTTGATTTATCAGGCTTTCGAATAGTTTTGTACACAGCCTGTATTTTTGGAGGGTTTTCTCGTATTTCATCTGGTTAAGTTTTCTTGAGTAGCAATAGGAAAAAGAATAAATTTTCGTTTCAGGTGGCCTACCATGATCTCTTATAGCAGGAGTAATTCCAGTGTGGGAAAGAGATAGCGCTAGACGGCCTGGATAGCACTGTCTCTTTCCCGCACTGGTATTTCTCCTGCTTTAAGATGTCATGGTAACCCCCCTGGTCTGATCTTGTGACGATAGATTTATTTCGCTTCTGATCGAGCCCTAAGTGGAGCTGTCTATTTGCGAAGTAATTATTTTTGTCACACAAATACTTTGTAATAAGTACAAAAACCTGATTGAAAATTTATCCTAATGGACCCCGGGGACATTAGGATCAAAGGACAGCCAGATTTTTTCGCCCGTATTCATAGAACAGTTACGAGCACCAATATGTTAACACTTTCCTAAAGTTAAAAGCAATTTTCGCGAGAAATAACGATTGTAACTTGAAAATAGGATCTTTTTCATAAAAATATGAGTTCCAGAATACTATGTTCGTAACAACATGAAATTTTAATCAGAACAGTGGGAGAAAAACACTTTTAAAAGTTGTTAAGTGTTTACATATTGGTGCTCGTGACTGTACACCTTTTCGGGAAATACAATCGTAACACTATGTTTATGTTATTTTATGTTTACCTAATTTATCCATCCATCTCAATAGCAGAAACAACTCACCTCGAATTCACAGAAAGCCGACAAAACGAACTAAAGAAACAAGAAAATTAATAAAAAATCGAATAACAAATCATTTTTCCTCTTCGATGAATCCAAAATGTATATACGCAATAAAACGTTGCTGTTTTTTCACTGAAGCTCAGTAACGTAGCACTGAAGTGGTATTTATTGCCCACTTACCCAGTACTGGCAGGAAAACTCGATTGAAACGAACGATTGCTCACACGCCACCCGTCATACCTCGCGTTCACGTGTTTTCAATCCTCAGATTAAAAGTTTCCTAAAGCGAGTGAAAAATGGCTTAATTTCTTGATAAACAAGCCGTGAGTTCGACGGGATTTCTATTCGACAAAAATGAAAATGTTCCATGTAAACTTTCATTGCATTTGGCCCTTTTAGAGCATTAATTATCAAAACACATTCCTTCGTTACATATTTTGGAATCCTTGTGCATTTTTTTTCTAATCAGACAGCTTTAATCCATAATTTGACAGTTCCAGGTTTAAGCTGTTCATTGTCTGATCGTGAATCAAAGATTTCAAGATTTTGATTTAGTAGACCAATTAATTAGAAAGCAGATTCGAAATCTAAATGTCATGAAATTAAATAGGTAGAACATATTAAGTAACTAAGCGAATATTTATGAACCAGTCATGTACAACGTTTGTTAAATAAAAACTGGAAAATTAATTTATACGACAGTAATGAACACGCAAGTACTGGGCAAGCAGTTAATTATGATAAATCGCAGGTTTATTGTAGACCTCATATTTGACAGTATTTTCTATAAGCCATGCTTTTCTAGTGCTTGTATAAAAACTGCTAATCACGACAAGATTGCAACGCTAACATAACGTAAAGCGTTTACGTTATAGGGATAATCCTACTTTCTACTAATCCTACTAATATTATAAATGCGAAGGTTTCTGAGGATGGATGGATGGATGTTTGTTACTCTTTCACGCAAAAACTATTGACCGGATTTGGATGAAAAATTAAAATTAAAATTGTTGTTGTACAGTTTTGATTCTAAGAATTTTGATGCTTTCTCAGTATTGAAAATGTTCACGCTCGAATTCGATGTAACTGCCATAATAAGAAATTTATAATAGCCTAAACCATAAAAGCTAACCCTAAAAGCTTTCATATGGTATGGTCCTTTGAAACACAGATAGTTTATAACCTAGATTAATACATAGAATACTTTTTATCCCGGTAGTACGATCCCGTGGGATAATTACGGAACTCCATGCTGGTGAAGCCGCGGGCATAAGTTATTTTAACATTATAATAATATCACACCTGTAATAACACATTTCTATATGTAAATAGGGACGAGATCACGAGAAATTCCTAATGAAAAAACCCAATAACATTTCGGCTGGTCTGGTAATCGAACCTAGGACTTTATACTCAGCAGTTGCGGTTGCTTACGGATATATTTTCAATATATTTAGGTTTTTTGCTGGTGTAATATTGTTAATAATATTTCATAGTAGTGGTGTTACCGTTGGACTACCGAGTCATAGGTCGCAAGTTCGAACTCAAGATATGCACCTCTGATTTTTCGGATTCATGTGCGTATTGTATAATTTAATATCACTTGCTTCCGTGAAGATAAACATCTTGAGGCAACCAGCAAGCCTGAGAGATATTTCTCTTCGGCATGTAAAGCCAAATCAGAGGCCAGAACTCTGACACCAGGTTAGGCACTAACCACACGATAAAGAAAGAAGAATGTAATGGATTTATCAAACAGCAGCGTGAAACTATTTTATGTTCACTAAAAATGCTTAAGCTATTAAAGAAAAAAACTACAACTAGGTCTTTTGAAAAAAAAACCAACTTCTCTTAAAAAACTCAATTTCTTAACCCTTCCAAAGCCAACCCAATTGTTCTTAGTCCCGCTCCGCGAAAAAACGGGATGAAACTTTATTTGAGTGACAAGAAAAAATAAACAACTATTAACGGGTGTGTTTGACAAGTTATTTCACTTTGTTTCCGCTACGGAACCCGTTTCAAGCTGTCATCTTCATGAGTATTACTCGGACGCTTTTCAAACTGTCAGACGTATAAATGAAAGTTATTCAGGAGAAATTTTGGCTTGTTTTAAAAGTAATTATCTTAATCCCCAGTTCTGTTGGGATTTGTTTAAGTATAATCGATGTCTGGGTTTCGTTTAGATTACTGCTAGGTGTTGTCAGATTGCTAAGTTGTTTGTATATGAGAGAAATTAACCAAGACTTGCTTACTAAAAGGCAATTATACGAAAAATTACTTAGTTATATCGACAGCACATTCTAGAAAAAAAATAATTGAAAAATAAGTGATTTGGAAAAAGATTAATAATCTAATACTATTTTAAGCTTTCACGGTTTACAACTTAACTTATGCTGTCACTTACGGGATATCTTCCGTGATTGTTCATCAACCCGCGATCGTGGCGCTTGCAACAGCGTCGAAACATCGGGATCTCAAAATAATGAACAATCACGGAAGTGACAGTATAAGTTTCGATTAATAATCCTCCCATCATCATCATCTTCCTACCCTTGTCCCATGTCACTTGAGGTCGGCGCAACACGTTTTTTTCTTCCAATCTCCTCTGTCAACCGTCACGCTGTCATTTACTCCTTTAACTTTCATATCATTCCTCACACAATCCATCCATCGTTTTTTGGTCTTCCTCTCCCTCTCCATCCATCAACGGTTATATTCAAAAATTAATAATCTTCTATTGAATGAAAATACCAAATTTAGATGTCAACCTTATACATACAAGGTAGAACCCTTCCACCAGCAACGACGCGAACGGTTACCACGTATTCAGTACGTCATTCTGAACCCCCTATAAACATTTTTCGTCGACTATTAAAAAAAAACCAGCTGTTTCCTACAAAACTGCAATACTACATGGTCAAAACGTATGGACCAGCTGATGTACTGACCGGGTTCAGAATGATTTACTGAATACATGGTAACCGATTCAGCGTCGGTGTATCTTCCACCTTAAGTTACCTTCACATCTAATCATAACCCTTTCATTCCCGCTTTCCAATATTCGAGAAAAATTACGTCCAAAAACTATAAAGCCCAATTCAGACAACCAACTTATAACGCACGCTTACACTTTCCCTAATAAAATACAGTAGCATGTGACGGCCTTATAAACGATATTATGTATCGTCGTAACTTAGAACGCTTGCGTCAACCGCTTGTTATGTAAACTTAGCCTGATGTTACACATCCCTATTGACCGTCCTTTCGATCAATCATTTTCCGGGATTCCGTGTCAAAGCTGAACCTTGAACAGAATATGCGGAACCATGGACGTGACATTAATAAATGTGTGGAAATGAATAATTTATACAAACCGTTGACAAAAAATCAGCAACAATGGGCAGGGGTTTCCGGTAAAAAAAGTAGAAAAAACCATCTTTTTTTCCTAAAAGCCGTGGGCCCTGATGGAATTTTCCATCAAGATGACGAACTTTCATCCCCTATGTAAATGACCTTTTCAAGATATATTTTTTCAGTAATCCTTAAAACAACATAGTAGTTTGTGTTGTAGTAGTTGTGTAGTTGTAGTTGTTCCGGCTGTTTGTGTATGTGAACTTAATTATTTTTGAACGCACCCACGATACAGGAGAAATTCCGAGTGAAACATCTTAGTTTTAAATATTGTAATGTTTTTTTTTCACTAAATGTGTAGGACAGTTTCAATGGAAAAATGAAGACTATTAAAAATATTCTAACCGTTCGATTGCATAACTGACAGTACTCCTACGTTTCACAAACCTTCAGGTTTTCACTTAAAAACCTGTTTCTATTCACAAAACGGTGAACGAAACACTCGAAAAAGTTTAAATCGAAATTGCGTTTCGTTTCGAACTTGGACGTTTCACTCTGCGTATTTTTCGATGCGACAATTTTGTGGGCGACTAAATGCACTCATGAAATTAATGATTCGTTTATGTTATTTATTAGGAGCGTATTTTCCATACCTGGTAGAAACTACGTCGCTAGTACTTTACTACTTAAATTATATTACGGTAATTTGCATTGCGATACACGCTTTTGAATTGCCAAAAATAGAGCAGATGTAAGTAGCCTGTATAAAAATTTAAAGTTAATGTACAATTATCATCTCGACTTGTTCCATTTTTCTTTTTGTTTTACACTTGGGGTTTACATAACTGTTTGTAGCATAATTATTATCATAGAAAAAAAAATAATGCATGTTATGTTGGTCATCTCTGCCGAAAATCCGCTATTTATGCATCTGTTTCTACTACGTAATTATTAACAGCAGAACTAAAACGTCCACATAAATTGGCCGAATTCGTGCTGACTAATAAACGACACTGTTCTACAAAACAATTGGAGAGCTTGCTCATTAGCCACAATGATGGTCTAAAATCCAACGTTGTATTGTGAAATCAGCAACTTTAGGCTATTCCCCAATTTGGGTTACCTCTGCACAGATTCTACTAATAGGTACTAGTTTGTTTGATTTGAGTACTGTTTAACAAAAACACATTTTTTTTTTAATATCTCTGGTACCATTGACTCAATTTACGTATAAAATAAGTATATTTTTTTTTCATATTTAATCTACAACGTAAGGCAGAATAATTGGCACATGAAACTCAGTTTTCTTATATTTCCAACATTGAGGTCAGAAAATACTGTCGAGAGTGTCAATCAACAAACTAGGTGATGATCACGAAACAGTAGGTTAAAAAGGGCAAACTCATGTCTTAACTACACTATAATAATATAATAATACTAGCTTATGCCCGCGGCTTCGCTTGCGTTAATTTAGAATTTGCGTTAATTTAGAGTGTCAATCAACAAACTAGATGATGATCACGAAACAGTAGGTTAAAAAGGGCAAACTCATGTCTTAACTACACTATAATAATACTAGCTTATGCCCGCGGTTTCGCTTGCGTTAATTTAGAATTTGACAATCAATTCGGGTTGTACTCTGCTTGTAATAAAATAATTCGAGCATGATTCGAACAACACGTGGCGCCATCTATTATCATAAGAACGTTATTGTTGTTTTTTTCGGTAACAGTATTTCTTTTGTGATGAAAGGTATATATCAATTTCTAAACACCTGACAACGTATCTGCAATGTTTCAGGATGATCGGTTCAGTGGTTTAGGCGTGAAAAGGTAACAAACAAACTTACTTTCGTATTTATACTCGTAATATTAGTAAGGAAGTAAGGATGAGTATCGTGCATGGTATGATAATACAAAATATGAAAAGAAGGAAAATATTGACTCCTGTATTTTTAATATATTTCTGGTAAAAAAAAAACATTACTTAGAATAATTTAACTTAAAAAAATCTCTAAACCGGCAGAAGACCTTATACCTTAATTTCAGGATCTCATAACAAAGCAAGGCCTTAAAACAATTGCCTTTAGAGTGGATGTTCCGCAATTTATGTTTTACCATCATATACAAAGGCAACATAGCGGGAGGCTATAAAATATAAATAATGGTTGGTCTGATAGTCCTGTCGACTTTACCGCGGGAAAACTCAACCAGCGTACGGGGTATAGCCATTTTTTTAGCTGCCTAGTATGAACTAGATTAGGTTATACCGCGAGTATCATAAAACGTAGTGTCATAAAACTAGAAAGACATTTTTTTCGGTATTTGGACTCAAACATATTCAACCGTGGATCATCATCATCTGCCTAGCCTTTTCCCGACTATGTTGAGGTCGGCTTCCAGTCTAATCGGATGCAGTTTACATGGAGCGGCTGCCTATCTGACCCCTTAAGATTAGTTGTAATACTTATGTCGCACAATAATGTGGCTGTCTTACTTCACTAAGCTACATAAGTTTTTCGTCGTTGTCTTTGAAGTCACCTAGGGCTCCAGGACGGGTGTATTAAAATTTTATAATATTGATTACTGATAAGTACTAACAAGATATTGAGTAATAACACCGAGGCAGGCCCAAGAAACGCTGGCGTGATTGTTTGGACTCGTTTCTGACTGATTGACAAGAGAAGGCAAAACATTTGGAGAGTTGGAAAGAAATAGGGGAGGCCTTTGCCCAGCAGTGGGATAGAATGGGCCAACTAAAAGAAAAGTTCTAACAAAGAATTTTGTCAAGCATCTTTATTAACCTTTTGACCGCCATAGTCACATCTAAGTAACAAGCAAGCGCGTGCCCTGTACGCCAAACGACACAAATATGTGACAAATTGGTAGGTAAAATTGTGGCTTGGCCTGGAGGGCACGCGCGTGCGTTTATGCTCTGGCGTTCAAAAGGTTAAAAACGTCACAGTCTTCGTGAACAAAAAACCCGTCAAACTATCAAGCTTCACTTCCCAACATTGATCAGAATTCGAAGCAAGCAAGTTTGAAAGAAGTTCCAAGAATCGGTAAAGCAATATAGATCATCCCACAACCTTTCAATATAAACTTACAACACTAACTTGCTCAACTTAGCAGTTGGTTTTAATTACTAGCTTTAGCTTAGTAATTAAAACTAAGTGGCAAGTTAAATCATAAGTTGGTAGCTTAATACAGGGTGTTGTTACACCTGGGATTCCCGCATTTGTATTTTATTGGAGAACGTGGCTTTAGTCGAATTTATGCTTGTGATATTCAGGTAGTAGTTTCTATCAGACTGTTATTGTGTTTTATTTCCTCCATTGCTTAATGTAAAGTTATCATTAAGGTAAGGCAAGGAACTTTGGTTATTTTCTGCTGGGTGTAGATCAAAACCGAATTACTTGGTTGTGGAGGTCAGATAGGTATTCGCTCCATGTAAAATAGTGGTATCCAGCTGGAACCGCTTTGACTGGACGCCATTTTAAATATATTTTAGAAATAGATGGTGATAATGATTGTGTAGATGTAAAAACAAAAATCTAATCTATACAGGATGGAAGGAACACCGAAGCGAAAACGGTTACCACGTATTCAGTACATCATTGTGAGCCCCACCATATAGAAATTTTTAATCGGTTATTAAAAAAAAAAATTTGATGTTTCATACATTTTGACCGTATAGGTACAGCACTTAGAAAACGAGGAGCTGAAACTGAGGAGCTCGTGGCTAAATAATAACAGCCGCTCGGGTCGATCTTTGGGCTAAGCCGTGCTTGCCTAGGTTGGTCTGTGGATGGGTGACCGCCCATTACATACCGAGTTTCCTCCGTGCCTCGGAAAGCACGTTAAGCCGTTGGTCCCGGCTGTCATTTGTAGATCTTTGACAGTCAGTGGCCCAAAAAGTCTGACAACCAGTCTTACCAAGGGGTATCGTATTACCCAGTACAGATTGGGTTGTGGAGGTCAGATAGGCAGTCGCTCCATGTAAAATACTGGTATTCAGCTGCATCCGCTTAGACTCAAAGCCAACCCCAATATAATTGGGAAAAGGCTAGGCAGATGATGAGGTACAGCACTTAGAAAAACGCAGATTTTGTTTTAAAAACCGATGAAAAATCTTTATGTCGGTAAGCTGAGAATGATATACTGAATACGTGGTAACCGTTTTCGCGTCGGTGTATTTCACCCCGTATTTTTCTATCAAAAGCGACAAAACCATTCTTGAAAGTAGTCACCATAAATGTCTTCAAACGTGCCATCCCGTATCTCCCTAATTGGCAACTAACAAATCTAGTCGAGTTCTACGCGATGAATTTTCAAATTTTGAAATTGAAAAATTAGCTTGACGAGAACGTAATGGTATTTCCGGCTAGCCCGTGATTAATATTTCGGATGAAATTGCAATCATATTTCCATCATCAGATTAGTTTGTCAGTTTCCTTTGATGAAAATGGTCTTTTCTCGAAGCAACTTCAATGTATGGCAACTATAAGTTGGGCAACTATGGCAACTGTAAGTTGGGCAACTGTCAAATTAATTATGTTACTAAGCTATTGTTGTATGCAAGTTACATTTTTGAGCCGTTATTTTAATATTCGCAGTGTTACCTGTTCGAAAATTGACCTAAGGACAAAATGTGTCCTTTTATTACCTTTGAAAATTTCATATTGATTTAATTATTAAGCTATCGTTGCAAACATGTTACATTTTTGAACCGTTACTTTAATATTCGCAGTGTTACCTGTTCTAAAAATGACCTAAGATCAAAATGTGTTCTTTGAAAACTGATAATTTTAAAGTCTATAGTTTTATTTTCTTTTGAAAATACTAAGAATTGAAACAGCGTAAGCAAAAACATACTTGTTAATTTTTTATTGCCCTTTTCACAGCCACCCACATCATTTATTTCATGACAACTGGCAATTTGGCATTTCAAATCAAAACAAACTCAGCATTTCCATAATGAAATTATAATTTTAGAAAATTAATTAACTTTCTCTTACGAAGGTAAAATTAATATCTGTTGCAATGTAATGTATTTCGTGAAGCCTATTTAATATCGCTCCTGTTTAGCATTGGACCCAATCAGTTTCTAAATTATAGTCATCATTGGTTTTAATTAGGTTCGGCATGAATTTGGGAGCGAGAAATTGTAATTCCAATTTGCCTTCCTAATTTAGCGTGTTTGTAGGTATGTATATTTGTGATTGTAGTCTTGGAAACATGGCTAAATAATAACAGCCGCTCGGGTCGATCTTAAGGTTAAGCTGCTCTTGCCTAGGTTGGTTTGTGGATGGGTGACCGCCCATTACATACCGAGAGTCCTCCGTGCCTCGGAAACAACGTTAAGCCATTGGCGGGACCGAAGGCAGGCTGCAGTAGCAGCCACAGGGTCTGGATTAGTGCCTGGTTGATGGTAATAGGCCCAATTACATGGTACTTAAACATAGCCGGCAAAACGTGACTGTACTATTCGGTACACCTCTGCCTAACCCTTCGGGGATTACAGGCGTGATGTATGAAAAAATTCGAAGCCCAAATTACAATGTTGATCACAAAATACCGATAATAAACATGACTTTGTGTACCTATAAAAAATATTTTTCCTGTTTACCAGATCCGATACAATGAAATGAAAGAAAAAAATAGCTCTCTCCATTGTTCATTCGAATTATGCTCAGACGAATGTAGCTAATACGGGTTTGTAATTTTTCCTTTTACTGATTAAAAAAAGTATATTTTTCTTTTAAGCCCAAAATGAGGGCTTATGTGTGTGACCTCTATGTGAGTATGTTTGTGCTTTCTTTGTTCCCTCGTAACTCCTAAACAGATAAACCAATTTAGATAAATTATACGTCGTTAGTTTTTTCACTCGGGTTTTTTAGTTTTTTTTTAGAAAAAATGTATGTAGAGCAGCAAATTCAAAAGAGAAAAGTTATTTTCAAATATTCAAATTAGCGCCATTTTTTATTTAACGTAATATTTTTCTCATTTCTATTTTGTGTCAGCCAGGCATAAGTGTAATAAATCTGTTTCCCAAAAAGGTTACCTACTAAGTATGTATTACATTCTGTGAGCGTTATACAAACGATATTGACAAATCGTATTGATGTATTGTTGGGACGTGAGGTGACACGTGTTTTCGCGTATTCGCTTATTTTATCCTCAAATCTCTGGCATGGACGAGCATAAGTACTTTATTCAATATTCTGTGGTGTGTTTATTGGAATATTCGTGTAGGCTGCGTAATAAGGTTTATTTGTAAAGGCAAGGTAAAGTCGACGATTTATCATTCCTTTACAAAATTTACATGTTCACAAGTTAATACTAAAAATAACTCTTGAAAAGTAAGGTGATTTTGAACATTTTTTTTTTCATAAGACCTGGTGTATACACCGTGGCTTTTTAGTCGTCATACAACGGCAGCCCACTTCATGTATCCAATGAATACTAAACATTCATAAAAAAAATAGGTATTTATGAGATTTTAATAATTTAAAAATAAAAATGTTATTCAGTATTTTGACGCATGGCGTAGTTAAAACATTGTGTTGCGAGCGATAATCTACTGGACTCGAGTGCTATATGTTCTCCCGTTTGACACGTAAACATCATTAACAGGATGTTTCATAATTTTATTCTAATTTTTTACAATTATTTTTCTTTGTACCTATTATGAAATATAAAAAAATCGCACCTAGAGCTATTTTATGTCCGGTACATTGAGTGGACGATCTTTGTAAGATAACTAAAAAGTCACGGTGTATGTATTTGTATTGCCGAATGACGTAGGCAATGTTGCTTTGTTTTGAATATTGATCTTCTCATTCATTATAACGATAATTATCTTCATCATAAGTATTTTCAAAATTCCTTCAAGTAAGAAACTAATAAAAATAAAATTGCAATACTAATACCAATAAGTCTCTAGTCTATTTTTGTCAATTCATATCAACCGACCTCCTTTCTCGCTCAACACAGATCCACAAATAGCAAATTCACATTTACACTTCAAGCCATACGTGGGCATTCCCCACCATTCCCAAAGGAGCCAGCCCGAAGTGGGATTATCATTTCTCTGTCACGAACAAGATTTTCACAGACCTCAGTACCTACTGACACTTAGCTCCCAAGCTACCAGGAAATACGTGATAAAGGAAAATTTTGACATCGTGATTATCTTCTTCACACAATAAAAGGTTTATACTTGTACTTCAGATTCTGACAAGCGTTATCCATGTTTAATAACGTGCCTTAAAAAGGGACTGAGAATGTGAAACGTAATTTTCTGCAACCTTTAAATTTTAAACGGCCGTGGAGTGGGTTTCTGCTTTAGGAGCAAGAATTTATAATATAACATGAGTAGGTAAAGGGTAGGGCTTTTATTGTTTAGCTGGGTTTGATTGAAATCGGGAGTCCCTCATTAGATGGTTGGTATATCTGTAGTGACCCTCGTTTTGTATCTATTTAGAAAAGGTTTTTAGTAAAGATTCGTTCAGTACCTATCAATTAAGACTCTATTTTGAACATTTACTATGACTTAAAATGATTCGATAATTTATCTTTAAAATAATTTCATATTGGTAACGTTTAAAGAATAAAATCCTGCGGGAGACGCCCTGGGCGTCGGGGGTCACGTGGTGGCTCCCGGCCACCGTAGGCGCGGGCCTGTGGACGGCGAGTTATGACCCAGCTCGCCGTCCGGCCGTCTTATGACGACAGGCCGTGTCGACGGGGCGTTCGTGTTCCACGTGCGCCTCAAAGAGAGGTCAGCAAATAAGTAGGGGTCCGCAAAAGCCGATGCCTGCCAGGGCTGCGGGACTGTTCGAAAGAGATACCGTGGCCCTGGAACACAAAGGGCAAAGAAGGAACATGGATGGGTTTTAGTCAGTACAAGTCTGACACTCCCTTCCGCTCCGCCCAGAGTGGGGGGGTTATTTGATGATTTCCCATCCGAAAAAAAAAAAAAAAAAGAATAAAATCCTTTTAGTTTTCTTCTGTCCCGATTTTAATGGAATATTATAATTTCTAAATAATTAAGATATAGAAATCTGAAGTGTTAACTGGCCTTTGTTACAATAACTTATCTTTAACCAATTTTATATATACACAAAAATGACTGATTTTACGATGAAGTGGTATGTAAATATTCCTCACAGTAACGATAGGGCCCATAAAAGCACATTCAATTCAACGCACTATCGAACGTAAGCGCCTACTGAAAGGAAGCTTCAGATCCTAGTATTAACGGTCGGCAAGTTAGATAGCGATGCGAAAACCCAGACTTTCCGCACCATTAGTCACAATGGATATTAGACCATTTGTATTAAAATGGGCTCTTCTATAGTCGCCAAAGAGTTAGCGAAGTGTCCATTCCTATTGATTGTTACATTTACATTTTCTCCATTGTCATTTATTTAACGTCGTAAGAGATGTCGTGACACAAAACTGTTTTGCAAAAACCGGCCAAGTGCGAGTCGTACTCACACGCACACAGGGTTCCGTGTTACGGAACCAAACAATATAAAATCAATATTTTGAAGGCTTATTGATATGTTGTAGGTATTGTATTATATTCAACAGCAAAACTAAATTTGTTTTTCATAGTATGTTAATGAAAAACCAAGTTACTGCTGCAGTTTAATGAAAAAGTTCCATATCTCAAAAATTAAACATGAAATCTTATTCAAACCAATTTTAGTTGAAAGTTTTTTACGTTCTATAATCCTACATTTTTTCAGAATTTTCCTCTTACTTTAGAAATTAGAGAAGGGGAATACACATTTTACCGCTTTGGAAGTGTCATCGTTTAAAAGATTGACTTTGAGAAACAATGGTTTTAGGAACCTCAATGTCCTTTTTAAAAACTTGTCTATAAACATCCCGCACGGAAACTAAAAAAAAAAAAACATCAAACCAAGCATTTTTTTTTAGTTTCTTTTCGTTGTATGGAGAGTTATTTTTTTATATATATGTCGTAAAGCGGTTCACAGCATACATTTTCGTACCAAGTTTCAAATGTGTAGTCTTAATAGTTTCGGAAAAAATGTTATACAAAGAGAAGACAAGAAAACTTTTGATCCAATATGCTCAGGTAAGAATGTAAAACTAATATCGTTTCCAATAAAGGTGTGAGTTATGAAACAGACATAATCCAGGTTTAATATAACTTCTAAGAATTTGTTTTCGAAGTGTGGTTTGTTTGTAAAAGTTTGGAAGGGCTTAAATGTTAGAGGACAGCATTTTGTTACGTAAATCTAGGTACAAACATTTTTTTGGACTGAAATATAGACACGTGTCCCATCTATATACAGTCGCCAGCACATTGTGTTACCACAAACTGCCAAGCTTCCCCAAATGATTTTAAACCTTAAAATGTTGAAGGTTAAGTTCAAAATCGAATGAGAAAATTTGACAGTTTGTGGTAACTTGATGCGCTGGCGACTGTACATCTAAATCTTCACAGTACACATTTTATAAGATAAAGTCACGTAATTCTGATTCTGTCATGGGTTTCATCGCCATTTAGACGCGTCGTTTCTTCCAAGAGTGATAATCTCACAATTACATTAAATAAATCCAGACGTTTTGTCAAAACATAAAAATCTTGCGAAATAAACTAAAGTAAGTAAGTACCTACATCTGTTTGACCGTCTCCTTTACACGGCAAATAACTGAACCGAGGCCGTACACCGATTTTAAAATTAAAAATACTCGTTTCTCTTACAATATTTTCATAATTTTTAGATTCATTCATATCTATGGATATATTGTGTTTGTTACAGACAATTTAACTAAGATGCTATACGGTAACTGTATTTTCGATTCAAAAATCGACACAATTATGGTACGTTTACACCGCGCGCTCGTGCTTGGGTCTCCTATCGATTGTCATTAGACAGATAGATAGCCTGATACTTGGAAAAGGTTCATCCTGAAAAATTGTATGAAAAAGATGCCGCCGACCAAGTTGATAAAAGCTAGTGAAAGAATGAATAAAAATACTTTTTTTTTATTGGTACCAAAATAACTTGGTAAGCTGTAAACGTATTCTATTCAATTTATTAACAAGTTATGAACTCTGCAAACTAATTTATTAAATAAAAGTAAGTAACTGAGACTAATAATTTCAAATGTAATTTGGCTATTTGACACTAAGAGCCTAAATTATTCTAATGTAATAGTAGACATCATCTAGGTGACGATACCATTTCTTACTAACGACTCGCCCTTGCACAGCACCACCTGTCTTGTCCGAAACTATATCTAATGTAGCCTATATTTTAAGTTAAGCATGTAGCACTAAAACGGTTAAAACTGAGTTTAAATCCATGCAGTAGTTTTTGTGTGATGCGCGTACAAACGTACAGACAGAAAGACAGACAAAAATTCTAAAAACTGTTGTTTTGTATTCTGTTGCTCTAATAAAAACCCCCATATAGTTTTTTTTAATAACTTCAATGTACAGACATAGGCTCGATACAATTTTATTATATGTGTAAATGTAGATAAAGATTTATGCTTGTTTTTATAAACACTAAGCAAACCTATAATTATGAATAAAATAAAAACCTTTATTAATTATGGCTTAGCAAGGCTTAGCGCTGAGTGCAGTAGTGTCAGAAAAAAACGGGCATTATGAGTCTTAGTCATCAACTACACCTACGTCAAAAGAAGTGCCTTGTACTTGGTAGGCCTTTTGGGATTATAAACCTGACCGTTTAAGGTTCAAAATGGAGTATATTCAACCTGACACGGTTTTCTTTGTTTCAGTTATTACGTAAGTCATCATCATCTGCCCAGCCTTTACCCAACTATGTTGAGGTCGGCATCCACTCTAACCGGATGCAGCTGAATACCAGTATTTTACATGGAACGACTGCCTATCTGACCTCCACGACCGGCTTAGTACTTGGTAATACGGTACCCCTTGGTAAGACTGGTTGTCAGACTTTCGGGCCACTAACTAAATAACGACTGTCAAAGATTGACAGCTGGTCCCGATGGGTTAATGTGCTTTCCGAGGCACGGAGGAAACTCTATGTAATGGGTGGTCACAAATCCACGGACCAGCTAGGCTAGCGCGGCTTAACCTGAAGATCGACCCGAACTGCTGTTACTATTTAGCCACGAGCTCTTCTTAGCTATTACATAGATAGGTACTACAGGATAATATCGTTCTACGCTTAAATAAAATAGGATCCATTTTATTAAGGTTACAATAAGATATTCCAAAAAACGGGCTACCGTTATCCAAAGTCTAAATTAAATTCTCATAAACGTAATCTAAAGAATGATCCTAAATCAACATTATAAAATTACTATTCCATACAAAAATATTGTTTTAGGCTTCTCAAACACGAGATTTAATCATCAATATTCTGTAGGTGTTCTTAATTAAGCACGTGATAGATGAGTTTATTCATGAATTAAAAACTTAATTTTTCTCTCATAAAGGGACCGAATAATAATTATTTTTGGTCGTCATCAAAGGATTGTAGACGATACCTATTGAAAGGATAATGAATTCAGATAAAATCTAACTACTCAGACGTTTTCGTTGGAATTTATTAATTTATTAATTAATTTAAATGAATTACACCTAATAGTCACTGTAAAGTCAAAATAAGTTAGTCACCCTAAGGGTCCATTTCCATCAAGCAAAAAAATCCTCTCGTACGTTTATCATGTCGCTGAATAAAAGACTGTATCTGTACAACTTTTAAGTATAAAATTGGGCTCTTGCGCATCCTCAAGCACACGAGAAGAAGGTATTCTTTAAAAATTTTGACCGTACTCTGGAGCAAAAATATTTTCCATAATTTCCATCACTTGAATGGCAAAGCTACTTTATAAAAATTGAAATAGTCCAGACGCATTTCTCTCTGTATTTTTGTTTAATTCTCAAACTTTCAATAGCATTTCTTACTTCACATCGGAATGCAATAAACTTGAAGCAAAACCGATGCAACATTTACATTAAAGAAAAAAACTAATAATGCGAAGTACGGTACCGCGACTTCCATTTAACTTAGTTGAAAAACTTCGCAGGAAAGCTGGTATACCAGTTATATTTATACGTATTTTATGACCTAAAGAAAACTTAGGGTGCATCCACACTATACAGGGTGAAAGTGATACACGGTTACAACGTATTCAATACATGATCAACCCGCACAGAAATGTTTTGCCAGTTATTAAAAAAAAAAACAGCTGTTTCCTACAAAAATGCAATACCTACACGGCCAAAATGTATGGAACAGCAGATTTTTTTTTTTATTTATTTATTTTTTTATTTAGGATCTCCAACAAAGGATATACACACATGAAATAAATAATCGACGACAAAAGTATTACGTAGGTGTACTCCTTCACTTATAGGAGACCACAGCATGCGTAATAAGATGTATAACTAAGCTAACACAGTTATAGTAGCATTTAAACATTCAAATCAAATTAAAACACAACACATTATGTAGTACTGAAAATAAATTAATAAAATTAAAATAAATAAATAAAATAATTAACAAAGTCATAACAGCAATTAAAAATAGCAATTAAAAAAAAAATGAAATACTGTCATCTGGAAATACTGTTGGAAAAATAAAATTTAAAAATAAATTAACAAAGTCATAGCAGCAATAATAAAAAAAAAAAAAAAAAAAATTAAATCACCGATGGGGAGGGGCTTCAGAATGATGTGCTGATTATGGCGTAACCACTTTAGCGTCGATGTCGCTCCCACCTTGTCTAACATAACATGTATAAAATATGATTGCCGAAATTGTTAGACAAAATGTGGTCGTGTTATACAACATTATTTTTAGTATATGCGAAACCTGAATATAGTTTGTTCAGAATAAGTAACTGAATCGACTTCAATAATTTTTAAACCATGTTATATTTTGTCCCAAAAATATTTAAAAAAGATTACAAGTTGGACACCGAGCGACATTAAGTACCTATCGCAATCATTTCGGTACCTACTGCCGAATTATTATTATCAATGAGCTCAAGACGACGCTGGAGGCGCGCGCGCGGCGGCGCCGCGTGTTGACCACGTTTTTGTGCGGACAACTAGGTAACAGAACAAGCTTATAACTTTGTGATTTTTCATGATACAGTTTTGAAATTTTGTACATAGATTCTTTACATAAAAATACTAGACACGTGTTTCAGGTTTCGCATATACTAAAACTAATGTTGTATTTAAAAGTTTTGTTACTTAATCTATATGCAGCCTTAGGGGTGAACTTACCGAGATTATCGGCTCGATATAGGGGGAATATGGCCACCCATAACACCACCAAAAGGCCTGTTCTTCTCTCCATTTTGCACACACTGTCAGTTTCGCACATCTGAGTCAATTTGTGATGAAGTTTTGGTTTTGAACGCCATGATTACACTGTCTTTGGAAGATGGTGATTTTGGAAGGCTCAAGCGGTGTTAGACTGGACCTGAGAACAAAGAAAATGTGTGATTAGACTCCGGTTATTTAGATGTTACGTAAGATCTGCACAATAAGGAGGTGGATGATATGACCATGAGAACGTAGATACAGTAGGCCGCATGTCAGTGTTAACAAAAGCAGTATAACCTAGCTATTCATTCTGTTGAAACTCTGTCCGACTTCCGTAACAGTGCCTTTGTCTCTACATAAGGTTAGATTGGAAAAGTAGTGCTGTCACCACGCAAGCCTAGCCTCAAAGTCAAAGTGTAGCGGCGGTACAAAAAAGCACTAAAGCAACATAGTACAAAAAGTAATACAGTGCCATCTATCTCCAAATGCAGAACTAACATAAGATTCCTAAATGGCGCTATTAAAGTTATCCGCGACTTGAGGTCATATAGAAAAATCTGACAACAACTGTCGGGCAGTAGCCCACTAGACACAACACCCGTCAGGTCGGAGGATCCTCACCTTTCTATGGGAGATGAAGAACTTTACACCCTGTTCTTTATACCCACCGATCGACGGGCGGTCGGCAGTCGATCGAAAAATTACTTTTTACCAATGAACATTACCAGAACCGTAATTTATACCTTATAAGTTATTCTAAGACATTCATAACTTACGGCACAGAAAAATATCGTAAGGAAACTTAAACTAATGGTCTCAAATTGCCAACACGTAGAAAGCTAGCGTGTTGATCAATGCCCGCTCATTTTTTTTGTATGAAAAGAATCTTGGTGTGGCAAATTTTGTACTAAAATTATATTTTATATCCTAAGTAGATTCATAAACACACGCAATTTTTCTATTGATGTAGGCAGAAAATACCGAACATCACAAACAACAATTACATGCAGATATTTCCTACTTAATCCAGGTACACACGCATGTCGTTTGCAAGTACTAAGCACCTGACCTTTCTAATGAACATCGCCAATAAGGTCAGTGTGTGTCGCGCCCTAGAAGGCTACACGTCTGCTCTTGACGTTTCTACTCACGTCTGCCTTGTTAATAATTAGACGCCTTTTATTCATCCTCTCAACATGACCTAACTGTCTAGGCATACTCGTTACAATTTCTTCATTCACATTAGCGAAAGAATCGGATCTATAGTTCCGAAGATTACCCCTACAAATTCAAAAATAAAATTGCACATACTGGGCAAAAGCCTCCCCCATTCCTTTCCAATTCTCTTTTATGTTTTGGAAACTTTACCTACCTATACCTAACTAATAGAATAACTTTCCTAAAAGAAACAAAGTCTAAATTAACTCGTAAGTCGTTTAAAACAAGTATAATGTGTTAAGCGCCATAATTACTAGTAGTCACCTACTTTGAACCTCGTCAACACTATGTAAATTAAGTTAAATGTCCCGCAATGATATGTCGGGTCCCGTTCCCGTTCCCGGGAAACCGGGAAATAAGGCCAAGTTATCCCTCATAAATGCTTAAAGACTGCTTCACTATGTAAATCGCATGTTAATGGGGCCACGCAACTACGCGGTTATTGTTTTATAAAATTAAGAGCAGTTGCATAAATCTGAGATTCATTAAGTTCAATGGTTAATGTTGTTTTGGTATTTAGTGGTGATTTAATACATAGTAAATACATGGTGTTTGGTACAAGTCCCGACAGTTTTTTGAGAGGAGGTGCAACATTCTATGTGAACGTAAAAGCTATGTCTTAGGAGTAACTCGAAGACATACCTTCCTTCGTAAGTTTTTATAGCAAGAAATGGACATGATAATTAAGAAATGTGATTACACCATGTATTTTGTATAAAGGGCAGAGGTCAAACTTAGAAGGTAGTGGATAAAAAGAGCGCGAATTTGGTATGTACTAGTAGTCAAGTCATCATAGTGGTAAGTGCAATAACTGAAAAATTAATTCAGCACAAATTTAATTTATTTTCTTTGGTCAAAGAATTAGCATTGCCATTCAGCGTGGCAATGCTGCCAGTCTTCTTCACACAAATTCTTGTTTAACTAAAAGCCCTTAACTTCTTAGTAAGCTTTTAAGTTGATGCGGTAATTGACCGATTACATTACTTTATAATAGTAACAATTTATGCCTTTGCACAACCTCTAGGGAAATTTATATATACTGGAGTGATAATGTAGGCGGGTGTTCATTTGCAAATGAAATCTGTTCTAAAGCTCAATTAGCTATGTAAATACGCAGTAAAGAGACGCCACCATCACTTATTACGGGAATATTTTAATCTTACTTTGCTGAGGGAAAGAGATGG
This sequence comes from Noctua janthe, assembly GCA_910589295.1. NCBI lineage: Eukaryota > Metazoa > Arthropoda > Insecta > Lepidoptera > Noctuidae > Noctua > Noctua janthe. The sequence continues at coordinate 12,996,101 of OU342559.1, read as the reverse complement.
CGATATACAGGGAAAACAGCGTCCTTCCTTTTCTTGCACGGAACATACGGATCTTACTACAATTTAGACACTTTAATAGTAAGGACTTGCGACCACGAGAGCGAAGCGAAGCACGACTGCTGAGCGTGGGGTCCTGGGTTCGATTCCCGGGTCGGGTAAAAGTGCTATTGGATTCTTTCATAAGAAATTTCTCAGTAGTAGCCCGGAGTTTGGAAGTTGGCGGTATGATACCCCCGTGCCCCGGAAAGCACGTTAAGTCGTTGGTCCTGTGCCTGATCTCTCTCCGGTCGTGTCGGATTGCCGTCCCATCGGACTATGAGAGAAAAGGAACAGAGAGTGCACCTGTGCCTGCGCACACACTTGTACACTATAATATCTCACGCGCCGATGGCTAATCATCGCTTAGATTGACCGCCGTGACCGAAAACGGTAAGGAGGACTATACAACATTAGTTTTAGTATATGCGAAACCTGAAACACGTGTCTAGCATTTTTATAAAAGAATCTATATTATTCAAAATTTCAAAACTGTATCATGAAAAATCACAAACTTATAAGCCTGTTCTGTTACCGGGTTGTCCGCGTAAAAACGTGGTCACCACGCAGCGCGCCCTCGCAGACGCCGCCTACGTCATTTTAAGCTCATTGATAAAAATAATTTGACAGTAGGTACCTAAATTATTGCGGTACTTAATGTCGCTCGGTGTCCAACTTGTTACTTTAAAAAAATATTTTTGCTACAAAATATAATATGGTTTAAAAATTATTGGAAATGATTCAGTAACGTATTCTGAACAAATTATATTAAGGTTTCGCATGTACTAAAAATAATGTTGTATAGTAATGACTTATGCTGAACACTGAACAGCATTTAAAATTACCGCGTTTCATAAAACAACCTAATACTGACACTTCTTGACTCACGAATGACGAACGGAGGTTGTAATGAGGCCGTGTCCTAAATACTTACGCAAATACAATGCGTCCACGAACGTATGTTCGTTCACGCGTCGATAACTTGGGTTAACACAAAAGATCGCGCGATCACGTATTCTCGCGACGATCGCTTGCTATAAACACACGGTTTGACTCACATCTTTGCTTGCGGATGTGTAAATGGGCCGTCACTCATTAAACACAAAATAAATCTTGAAAGTAGGCCATAGTAAGTAAGAGAAAACATCCGGATGGTACCCCCAAGCGGGAAATAAATGCGAAAATGATATCAGCATTTCTCTCACGACGGTAAATCTTACTATTTTCCTTATTCAATTTAATATTAAATCTCGATATTCTCTATGAACAAGTTAAAAACATTTACCCGTTTGGGAATAATATTTTCTCAAGAACTTCTCCCAATAGTTTTCTTTGGTGTATTTAATATTAAAATCATATCTCGATTTGCACGCCGAATATTCAATCGACTTTAGGTTGAAAACTGTGGCTTAAGGTTCGGTGCCTATTTAAATTCTACTAAAGTTACGGAGACGTTTTAAATAAGTTAGTTTAGAATACCTAGTCTAGTCTGAGGAATTTAAAAGGCTTACTTTGATTGTGTTTTAGATTCCTGTAATAAATACCATGCTTCTTGTCATTAACTATGCAGATAAATAAAATCAGAATACGGGCTGCTTCTAACAATGTGTTATTTCTTAAGAGAATAGAAAAAAATCAATAAGGACGCGTGCTAATCAATGCGATTGTTGCATGAACACGTGATCCTCGTTAGTTTTGAATGCATGTTCGCGCCAACTCCCGTTTTTTCGAAGTAATGAGTGACATATACGGGGTGGAATACACCGACGCTAAAACGGTTACTACGTATTCAGTAGATCATTCTGAACCTCCCACATATTTATGAAAACACAGCTGTTTCCTACACAACTGCAATATATATATACACGATCGAAATGTATGGAACTCTGATTTTTTTAAAATAACCGATGAAAAATTTCTATGTGACAGATATTTTTCATAGTTTTTCAGAATTAGGTTAGGTTCAGTACGAAAGGTTCAGAATGATGCATTTTTTTTTTTTTTTTTTCCGGATGGGAAATCATCAAATGACCCCTCCCACTCTGGGCGGAGCGGAAGGGAGTGTCAGACTTGTACTGACTAAAACCCATCCATGTTCCTGCTTTGCCCTTTGTGTTCCAGGGCCACGGTATCTCTTTCGAACAGTCCCGCAGCCCTAGAATGATGTATTGAATACGTGGTTACCGTTTTAGCGTCGGTGTCCTTTTCTCCATGTATAGTCACAGTTAGATAGGTATGGAGTGACCTAATTAATTTAGTAAATTAAATAGAAACTCATTAACACTGAATTTAATATTTCTACCTACCTTTTGCTGTTTCAAATTCGAAAATTAATGATCCATTACCGCTAGTATCGTATACCTAAAATATCAAGTTACGGAAACCCGTAATGGCTGTGAAACTAGGTTAGTTTACAAACAAACACGGACGCCTTACACAAAATGTATAATATTGTGGGGTTTTATAACAAGCGCCCGTTTTCACGAACAATTATCAACAACTAAATGAATCTAAAAACAAAACGACGACACGACGACAGCACAGTTGGCGCAGTGGCTGAGCGATTGGCTGCTGCGCTGCGTGTCGGGGGTTCAAATCCCGCACGGAATAAATATTTGTATGGCCTACAGGTAGATATTCTGGGGTCTGTTTGTGTATGTGAGTTTAAATGTTTGTAAACGCACCCACCATACAGAAGAAATTCCTTGTGTGGGAACAAGAAAAAAAGAGCATGCTCTTGGTTTTTCAAAACTAAGCTCAGTGCTGAAAGTTGCATTCTTTATTAAGGCATTAATTTAGGCAATGCCTAGTCGTAGTAAGAATGGAGGAACGTAATTTAAAACTTGAACTCTGTACTTAATTATATGATTCCGCTTATTTTACTGTACTGTATTTAATTTACAATTTCTGCGTAAAATAATTGGCGAGTTCTAGCTACCTACAATTATTTACCTCATATATTATACCCTTGTTTAAAAATTTAAACAAGAGTATACGAGGTAAATAATTGTAGGTTATCAGAGTAATATTATACATACTGTAAAACGTTTAATTTAAGTTATATTTCAGTGAATTTGATCGTACTTCAAATTTCTGACACTTTTATAAAGGGTGAATGGTAATTAGTGACCGATACTTAAACACGTGATTATACTCATGATAACAAACAACTTTCCCAAAGAAACATTTTTTATACCTACTCGTCCACTTTTATCCCAACAACACGACAGCCGTATGAAATTCGAGCGCGCGCGCCTTTGACCTATCAGCTGTTAGCCGCGGGACGTTGTTCTGTCTTATTACTATTGTACCGTACAACAGTGGGTACGGAGAGCACAGCGCGCGCGCTCGATTTTCTTACAGCTGTTGTGTTATTGGAATTAAAGTGAACGAGTATGTATGAGTATAATCACGTGTTTAAGTATCGGTCACTAATTACCAGTCACCTTTTATAAAAGTAAGCGGAGAGGAGAAGGATGATGAATAAGGGCTGCCCCTAAGACTAGTTTTAACAAAAGAAGTGTATTTAAAGAACCCTAGATACTAATGGCTTATACACCGTGACTTTTTAGTCGTCTTACAAAGGTCGTTCACTCAATGTAACCGACATAAAAAAACTCTAGGCGCGATTTTTTTTATCTTCCATAATAGGTACAAAGAAAAATAATAATAAAAAATTAGAATAAAATTATGAAACATCCTGTTAATGATGTTTACGAGTCAAAAGGGAACATGCCTACCCAACACTCGAGTCCGGTAGATCATCGATCTCGTGTATTAACTACGGCATGCGTCATAATACTGAATAATATTTTTATTTTTAAATTATTAAAATCTCATACATACCTATTTTTTTATGAATATTTAGTATTCATTGGATACATGAAGTGGGCTGCCGTTGTAAGACGACTAAAAAGTCACGGTGTATATTAGGTAGCCCCGAACTGTATTTTTTTCATGTCTTACTATATTCCGCTTTAAATCCATTCGGACCTAAATCGAGAAGCTCATTACAAACAATAACTTGTGTAATCTGTCACGATTATTCCAACTTCTTATCTTGGCATCGTTTCAAATAATATATTATTATCTCTTTCCTGGAATAGAGATCCCGAGTTTTGTAACAGTAACTACTTTCAACAGATACCTTCAGTAGAATTTGTTATATTGGATTCATACAGTTTTTATGAGTAATTCTTGCTGAACTTATATGGATATTTTTCTGTAATATTGCAACGTTGTACATATAATTAAATCAGCTGTTTTGACATGGAAAGAAAAATTCTAGTGCGAGCAGGGTGCGATGGTCTAATTGGTTAAGACGTCCGGTGTATTGAATCGGACGGTCGCAGGTTCAAACCCTGCTCGCACTAGAATTTTTCTTTCCATGTCAAAACAGCTGTAGTTCCCTACGCAGGGTTTGCGTATAAAAATATTAAAAATCATTAAATCAGTTAATTTTGAAAACTATCTTGGGACAAGGATACACCAAGATAGTTAGATAGGAACAAAAATGCAGCTAAGTCTCCCAATTAGCTGCATTTTTGGTCCCTGACTACAACCTTAAATTGAGAAGCACGTGTCATCCGGCCATCCGCACTGGACCTGTGGACCTGTGGATAATGACCTTCTTCCTTTCACAGAGAATAGCCTTTATTCCAGCAGTAAAAAGATTATACGCTGTTTGTTTTAATGCTTTTATAACATAAAACATAGCATAACATCACGCCTGTAATCCTCGAAGAGTTATGCAGAGGTGTATGTGTAAAATGTAATGTGTAATAGTACACCCATATTTCGCCAGTCTGTTATGTCTTAAGTCCCATATAAAAGGGGAGCGAGCCTATTGCCATCGACCGGGCACAAACCCAAACTCCGCGGAAGCTACTAAGAAATTCCTAATGTAAAAAACCCGACAACAATTTGCCCGACCCGGGAATTGAACTCAAGACCTCATGCTCAGCAGTAATGCTTTTTATGATAACATAAACCCCATCACCTACTCGGAAGAAGTGTAGGAATCTAGTACCAACTGCATATAAAGCATAAACAAATAAAACAACGAGTTTATTCTACAATGTTGTAGTTTCGAGATAAAAACACAATACCTAGCTAAGAGAATCTAACCGTTCTTGGCAACTGTAGGCAAGAGCCGAGATTTAAAAACCAGATACCGATCACAATACAGTCCAGTTGCAATGGATACTTTTACTGGAAACTCGATAAAGTGGAAGCAAAATATTGGAAGTAGGAATATAAATAAGGTTTATAAAATATGTAATTCTGTTACTATGGCACCTACATTATTTCGTCCAAAGATCGCGATGGTGTTGTTAGTTATAATGGTCGATGCAAGGACGATTTTTGGCTCTGGACTTTTCGGGCTAAGATTAAAAATATCAATCTTCTTTTTAGTATGAGAATTTTTATCGCTGTAATTTATCCTGCCTTTATGCACACACGGTAACTCCGTTTTCTGTGATTGGCAAGTATAATTATAAAATTAAGATCTCTTGGTGATTCTATGGAAAAAATCCATTTCGATTCGTAAAATAATGAGAAGTATATTAACATAGTCACCGTAAGACGTTATTAATGGAACGAAAATTTCGAGAGCTGTGAGCAGGGTGCGATGGTCTAATTGGTTAAGACGTCCGGTGTACTAAATCGGAAGGTCGCAGGTTCAAACCCTGCTCGCACTCGAATTTTTCTTTCCATATCAAAACAGCCATAGAGAATATATTAGAGTCAACTGACTAGGAAAACCTTTTGTTTCATCACAACAGACTATATAAAGACGCAAGGCAAAAAAGACGCGTTACCATTTCACACAACATTTTATGGAAATTAAAATATTCAAGACGAAATTTTGCAGAATACCCTCTTCCTTTACACATGCTCCCAATTTAGTCTGTATGTGTCCGTACTATCTGGTTTAGTGTGAGAACAAAAGAGGGTGATTCTGCAGAGTATTAAAAGAACGATTCGGTTTCCGACAGTTAACTCCACAGATGTTTCCAGAAAGTTGTAGTATTTAATGGACCTGGCCTAGTTTTAAACAGACCTGGAATACTTTTATGCTAATTTTATTCTGTCTTTAGTAAGGTTCTTGATGTAGAAAATTTAGGATAGGCAGTATTTAAAACGAATGTGTTTAATCTTCGCTTCTAACTTAAGATTAAAGTGCCCTGGTTTTTGACAAATATTTTGCACGCACAGTAGGTACATACACATAATAATAAACATAAAGAAGACAGGTTAAAATAAACAACTTTCTCAATTGGATCAACATGTTGAACGCGAAAAAAAAAACTGTGAGTAAAATATTGAAAATTTTGTATGGGACAGTAGATTTTCTTTCGTGATTACGATAATGATCCCATGAAAAAGTTGTAGAGTTTTATGGTCTGTACCACATCTTCAAATATAAACACACCTTTCAAATACATGCTGTATAAAATAATTAAACACCTAACCACCACTTTTGTTATTTTCTGTAAGAAATTTACTACGTTACTGATACTGATACTGTTAGCCTGCGTCGTCCCACAGTTGGCCAAAGGCCTCTCCCCATGAGTCCAGCTGTTTCGATACAGTTGTTGCTACGTTACTAAAACCTAATTACTAAACTAAATTCTAGTTGCTTACCTACCATCCCCCATCACCATACTACGTGGTCAAAAACAGAACTCCACCAAATTCCCAATTAGCTATATCTATACATATTAGATTACTTTCAACAGTTTCCAGCGCCCCTGTCGGAGTTTCCGAAGTACTTCGGCAATCTTCGTTATTTATGCACCCTCATCCCAAAGTATAAAATCCAATGAAAATAAAATTCATTAATTAAGGCAGATTATAAGAGCAAGGGTAGATAATATGGGGTTAATTATTAATTTTATTACTCAGGCTGGTGACGTAAAGTATTATATTTATTAAGAAGCGCATTAGATAGTATGTATTTTATTTCGAGATGCGATTTCGTTGCTATGCTTAACATAGATTTAACAAAAAAAGAATTAGACAACTTAAAATCGTTTTTTTTTTTATAGTAAATAGTTAACAGTTTTGAAAGATCCATGTTTAGTTTATCCGTGATCATGGTGCTCGCAACAGCGCCAAAATATCGGGAACTCAGAACATAGTGACCACGTCGGTTTAAAAAAAAAGTTTTGAAAAATGCTGTAATGACAAGGATAAAAAAAAATCTTCATCTGTGTTCTGTTGATGGCAATAGGCTCGCTCCCTTTTACTTGGGGTTTCAATATTACTAGCGAACTACTACCTCTACTTTACCCTAAGAAAATTTCAATTTTTTTTTTAATGTGACGTAACAACAACGGTTTTTTATTTTACTATGACCATAAACAATATCTTCTCACAGCAACAGGAACAAACACAGATCTACTTAGACAACTAATCCCACACACTCGCCTAACAAAACGAAATCCTTAAGCCAACAACATTTTCTAATTGATATAGTACTTATTATTCAGGACACGTCTTGCGAACCACTACACACACTCCCCCACAGTATAAACAGAGCATAAACTTTAATATAAACAAAACAAAGGCAAAGAGGCCTTAAGTTCTACTCCCGATTTCTTGGTATATGTATATGTTCCCTGGTGTGTAACATTGTTGTACTAGTGCGACTATATTATTTAGACTGGTTCATTTTGCGTCATAACTTTCTATACACCGTAATTTTTTTGCCCCACAGCACACAGCCCACTTCATGTAGGTATACTATGACTACGAAACATTCATAAAAAATAGGCGTTATTTAAATAATTTAAGAATAAAAATATTATTTTTTATTATATTGCATGACGTAGTTGAAACACCCTGTTGCGAGCGATGATCCACTCGACTCGTGCGCTGGTTAGGTATGTTCTATCGTTTGACACGTAAACATTATTAACAGGATTTTCTATAATTTCTAATGTATTATTGTAATGTAATGGCCAGATTTCTTTACTTTTTTTTAACAAAGTATTTAAATTGAAAAAAGTGTTCTTTTTGGACTTAAAAATCGTTAGAGCGTATGGTGTGTATTTTAGTTACAATGTGATAAACAACCGCAACGAATAAAATATTGGTTTTGATCACGATTCTGCGCTTTTCCTTGCCAACCCCTTCATGCTAGCTGATTGATTTTTGAATGATTTCTTGCTGATCCACCCATTGATGAGGGTAGGTCGCAGTGGAATATTACAAGCTAGTTCTAATTAAAAAAAGAATACTAGCCTATTATTGTCCCACTGCTGGGCAAAGGCCTCTTCTCATACAGAGAAGGCATTGATCACCACGCTTGCTCAAGACAGGTTGGCAACTGTAGGTTGACTAATATTAATTATAAGTCCAGGTTTTCTCACGATGTTGACTTCACCGATGCCCTTTTTTAATTCAACAATATTTTTTTCAATAGTCTTGTATGTAATAGGATATGGGATATCCTATTCAATAAATATCTTAAAAAAAATAAACAACACAAAAGTCGTGCCCTTAAATTAAACCCAATTCCTTTTTATATAAAAAGTCATTCATTGTGACCAACGTTAAACCATTTCGTTCGTAAAGTGAGTCGCTCCTGCGATTGCCTTCATTTATTCTGATGAGTTTTATGGGAGGAGTGTGTTTCGTAAACACAGCGGGTTCCGTATTCCGTAAGTGTTCGGTGTATTTTTGGATGTTTATTTAACTTGGCTCTGTTTTTTGTGGCCCTTCAGATGGTAGAATTCAGCGGTAGGTACTAGAGTAAATGAGTTGATTTTGGAGAAATTCTTTTGCAATGCATATTTTTGCGATAGAGAACATAAACAACTTCGAAATGTGTTTTAGTTAAAAATGTACCTTCTCAAGTTGTAACTTATTTAGTTAAAAAATAAAAATGTTGTCATTACGTGGGGTTTACATTACTCAAAAATGTTCTCTACTTGACTAGACGTGTGATTTGTACAGAGGTCAGCACATCAAGCTACCTGAAACTTTAAAATTTTCCCAATCAACCTTGTACCTAACGCTTTAGCGATAAAGTTGAATATCGACGGTCGAAAAAAATAGAAAGCTAGCTTATGCTGGTTTGACATTTGTGGCCTACTGCACTTTATATATAGTTATTTATTATGTACAGTATGAATTATTTTACAGATCATTTCAGATGTAGGCTGTCATCACATAGCGTTAAATATAAGGTCCCATTGAAATAGATGGACAAACTCATTCAGACCACCAAAATAAGGGCTATGGTAAAAAAAATAGCAAAACGCAGTAGATACTTACAAGAAAAAAAAATCAGTTAACAAAAATACACTAAAAATGTTAGTTACCCAATGCATAAACACATCCATGTTTTTGTTATCTCATAATTCTGATACTACAAAATATGCGAGTGCACAGTTTTTACAATAATATCTATAGTCTACTCGCTTCCAAACCGCTCAATATAAAGAAATAACAGGCTGGAATCGATGTTTATATTCCCATATCCAACTCCCCAAGTCAATGTATAAACATCGGCGTATTATTTCAAACGAACCGAAATGAAAATATATTTTAACCGTATTTTATGATGAAGTCATCCAGACATTACGAGTATATTGAAAACAAAAGAAAAAACTTGTATTCGCAGACAGAACCCTGAAACATGCGTATATTCTTTTATTTTTTTTTCCTGGCAAAGAAGAAATAAAAGTCTCTTTTCTGAGGAACTCGTGATTTTTGTTTTATGCACGAGGATTAACACGGGTGCAGTAAAGACAAAAGAATATGAATTAATTGACTTAGCACTGAAGTTCTTTGTCACTGAAATGTCCAGCATTATTCATGGAGTGAAAAATAAGGAAAGTTGTGGAAGGGTTAAGCCTTTTGATAGTACACGTTCACATTTTAATGTTGGATTCCCCTTGTGAATTTTAATAAGTAGAATATTAAAAGCTTATAGGTGCTTGTTTTTATATAATATTCTGAGAGTACTAGCATGCAGTTAATCAGTGTAGATAAAAACAAAAGCAGTTACAGTAAAGAATTTTAACCTTTAATATACATAGATACTTAAAGTGCAAAGAAAGAAATAGACGGTCCAAGTCTCGAGAAAAACATTGTTCTCATTTGACTAACAATTTTTGCAAGATAACATGTAAATCCTCCGTGAGATATTTTCAAGTGCCTCATTGGCTTGCATTTCTTGATAAAATACCGGTAAAAACATTCTACTTTTCGAGACTTGCACATATTCTTTATTCAAAATATAGATGACATTAATAGCCACTTCAAACGACCAGTCTTAATAATGCGTTTGATCTCAACTCAAATATTTGAAACCAGTACCGGAATTCATTCCATATTTTTCGGAAAACGGGATACAAGGTAGATATTTGCAATTTTCCTTAATCCTCGTCGGAATGGCCAAAGAGACCGAGATTGAACTGGCTGGAACAAAAGACTGGCGGAAGTTGGAGTTCCTGTACGCGGAATGCATGAAAACAGTAGGATAAAAAGAAGTTTTAGATATAAACTTAACTAGATCCAGAATGAATGTAGCGTATAAAAGAATGAGTGTTTGTTGTAGATTTTGTTATTTGAAAAATACAGTTTTCGTTAAGAGCGTTAACGTCTAGAGAACTTTTTCGAAAAATATGTCTATTTACGTTAAATTAGACCAATTTTAGATTTTCCATAGAAACAGAAATTTCCAATTATCTTTTTAAAAAAAAAACATTTTGAAAAGTTCTCTGTCAAGTTTTTAGACTTGTCTATCTTTATTATATGCGTACAAAGTTTCATTAAAATCGGTTCAGTCATTTCGAAAAAAAAATCACTTGAGAGTTTGTATGAAATGCTCTAAGACGTAGAACGCTCTTAAAGAAAAAAACAAATAAGTGGCCAGTATGTTATGATTTCGATTAAGTTTAAAAGTATACTGCTGTGCTGTGAGAACGATAGCCAGTTAGAAACTTATTCTAAAACTGATTTCACGGCTTACTAAAAAATAAAAAGGAATTTCTCATTGATCAAAGGCGAGTACAAACGTACAAACAGTATGTTTCTCATAATATTAATGCTCCTATTCATATTAATCCGATCGTACCGAACGTCGACCATGAGAAATACTTTGTTATTAAATCGAAATAAAATATCAGCAAGATTTAATACTGTTTCAAATACAAACATAACATATAATCAGGCCTGTAATCCCCGATGTTTTAGGCAGAGTTGCACCTACATTTCGCCAATTATGTTTCAGAGGTTGTATTGACTGTTGCCATCAATCGGGCAGAAAATCCAAACTCTGTGACTGTAAATGAATAAGTCGCGATAGACCAAGTCAATAACACTTTGCCCGATACGGGAATCGAACCTAGGAGCTCATACTCCGTATGCACTTGCGACCACTAGATCAACGAAGCACCTAAAATGAAAACGAAAACAAAAGCAAATACTGCTAGCTAGCGAATACTGCTAAGCCGTTTTATTGAAACTTGATCAACAAATAAATAAAATTATACCTAAGAGTGTAGGTACTCGTGAACTGAAATACACATTCATTTCCTGTTTATACTTATATTCTATTTGCAGAACATTCATAAGGCTTTAGTTGGAATATTAATTTTAATGATGAAATTTCTAATGAAAAGGTATGCCGTTTTTTATTCCATTTTCCATTAGTTATTAGCTGGATTAAGTTCATATTGTTCTTTCTTTAAAGATCTCCTGGTATCAAATAACTTATTATATCTAGAAAATTCTTCTGATTCACAATGTTTTTCTTCACATTACTTATCCGATTGCATGTATAAAGTCAAAGTCAAAAGTTTTTATTTGCTAAACATACGTGTAAAAGGTATAAACATAAAGTTAAGAGATTTCTATGGTTTGCCGTTAATTGCGTAAATATTAAAAAAAAAAAACGGAATTAAGCCGATGGGGCCGGAAAGTTCTGGAGTGGCGACCGCGAACCGGAAGACGTTGCGTTGGAAGGCCTCCCATTAGGTGAACCGAGGACCTTGTGAAGGTTGCAGGGATCCGCTGGATGCGAGCCGCACGGGACCGGTCAATGTGGCGACACTTGGGAGAGGCCTATCTCCAGCAATTGACGTCTTTCGGCTGAAATGATGATGAAGTTTTGTCTATCATAAATTATTTATTTAGTAACTAGATGCGAATTTCACCAAAGCATATGAATGTGATCAGCACGTCCAAAACGCATTTAAGAGCTGCCTCATAATACTTGCGGTATATCAACATCTGCCTAGCATTTTCCCAACATTAAGTTGGGGTCTCTTCCAGTCTAGCCAGATGCAGATGCATACCAGTATTTTACATGGAGCGGCTGCCTATCTAACCTCCAGAACCCAGTTAGTAGTGGGTAATACGATACCCCTTGACTGATTGTCAGACTTTCGGGCCACTGACTACCTGTATCCACTGTCAAACATCTACAAAGGACAGCCGGGACCAACGGCTTAACGTAGCACGAACGAAACTCGGTATGTAATAAAAGGTCACCCATCCACGGACCAACCTAAGGAAGTATGGCTTAACCTGAAGTTCGACCCGAGCGTCTGTTATTGTTTATCGAAGAGTTCTTCCTTTAAATTCTTGCGGAATATCACAAAAGAAATATTGACAACGACAATCTTGAACGCGTTTTAAATCCTTCCAAAGGTTGTCTTGAGCACTTTGTGTCACACTATGTAAAATGTCAACTTTTTTGTTATACCTGTAATTGGTTTGGTGGTAAATTAAAAGAGTATCCTATCTATCTCCCTAGATGCTTGATGCTTTGTTGATCGCGTTCAACTTCATTAGCAAAATTCGCCATTCATAACTTGGTCAGTGTCCTCTATAAACATTCTATAAATTGTAAAATAATCCTTTAAACCAGCTTCATTGAAATTTATAGTTTCTGATTCATAAAATCTAGCGAAACGTTTAAAGCCAGCGTGCTCATGAAATATGGCTGAGGCATTGATTCTGGGGTCGTACGATGGAGAGTTTTAATAAACCTTATTGCTGCTGCATATGTACTTGGTATGATATTGAGTAATACATATTATTTAGACTGCCTCATTGGTCAAATGGTCGCAAGTGCGACTGCTGAGCATGAGGCCCTGGGCACGATTCCCGGGTCGGGTAAAGTGTTATTGGGTTTTTCTTTCAAGAATTTCTCAGTAGCAGCCACGGAGTCTGGATTCGTGCCCGGTTGATGGCAATAGGATCGCTCCCTATTACATGAGACTTAAACGTAACGTGTGAAATGTGGGCGTACTATTCGGCACACCTCTGCCGAACAATTCGGGGATGCCAGGCGTGATGAAATCTGGTGTCACGGTGTTTGTGGTTGCACTCCTCCGAAACAACTCGACCAATTTTTTATGAATTTTTTATATGTATTTGGTATGAGAATAGCTCGTAAAGTATATTTCACACCGCTATCTTGTCAAATCCTAAATTAAAGCGAGCGAAGCTGCGGGAAAAAGCTAGCAGTTATGTTATATAATAAAGGGTGTAAATATACCCTTAACATAACCGAAAGGCACTTGTTCTCCTTGTCTTTCCAATCATTTTTTTGTTCTAGACCATACCTGGGAATCTTCTACTTACTGAGATATTGGGGGTCAAAGTTCCAACTTTTTCACAAGTTTATTTTTAAATACATGTTTTTAATGTAAGACTTTAACTTCACACCTCCACGACCCCCGTACTATTCAATCCATCCATCAGCACAATGCTTTGAGTGCTTTCCATCGAGTCCTACCGTCAATCGTGATTTTTCACCCAAAAAAAAAAGTCGATTCCCAGCAATAATTGAAATTAAATGTACAGAATGCTTGGTTGACGGCTATGTAAAGGGTCTGTTTACACCCTGTATATTACTTATATTTATCATACTTAGTAGAGTAGTGGTTAAAGACAGGAAATTATAACAAGCTTTGTCAATTTTAAAGGGTTTTACATAAAATATCATCATGTGTTAGCTCTCCAAAGAAAAAACAAAGATGATCTTATAGCACACCCACATTTTGTGAGACATGTTTAAGTCCCATGTAATAAGGGGCGAGCTTGTTACCATCAACCACCCACCAGTCCAGACCCTGAACTCCTACTGAGAAATTCCGGATGGAAAAACCCAATAACACTACTGCTACTGCAATCGCTACAAAATACCATTTTTTTCCAGACCACACCATCTAATTTTCATCAAATGAGTAAATTAGATGGTGTAGATTTTAGGCCCAAGAATGCCCAAGAAACCTGTTTTATTAAAAAAAAATATGTAAATTTTACGTAATTTAGTCTGCTATTCACAACGCGATAGAAGTTGGAAACATATTTGAAAAAATATTGAAACTATAACGAAATTCTGTATCTGTGGTTGTACTGAATAAGGTGGAATTAGGTTTTTTTTTCGTGCAAATAGAAAATCTCACTTTCATTTAAATATAATCCTAAATCTAATTAAATAGCGAAAAATTAAAGATTTTCGCGTTTACACATATTTGTACTTTACTTATTTGTCCTTTTGTGTAAAGAAATTCCAACGCATTTTATGTATTAAATATACATTTAAAATCGACTTACAATACATAATAAATAATGAATTCAATGATTTACATAATGCGCCGATCGAAAAAAGAAACCTTAAAAATTTAAAAAAACTTTATAATTTGAAAACTCTGAGTTTTTTCAATAATTTTCTTTTATCAGTAAATTACTTGTGGTGTATACTAATATTAGCATTCGGTCTTTCATGTGGGCACTCAGGGTCTAAATCACTATGGCGGCCTGGCATTCCCCTTTAAAAGTTCAACACCCTGATAGCCAGCATAGCCAATAGGCATTGCTCCCAAAACCGTTTATATTTCACGTCACGAAAACCGCTTCCTTCACACTACTGAACTACATAACATAGCAAAACAACATATATTACTCCAACACCCACACTTGTCAGAAACGTTGCCAATTCGGCTTCCATAAGGAGCCCTCGAGTATAATATATGTACATATACATACAATACCAGTGTGGCATATGCTATCTGACTTAGCAAAATCAAGTCTAGATAAGGGGAGCTTTGAAGTAAAAGTACTAGAGCACTTTTAGACTGATAGACATTCACCACAGAATCAAAATATTGCCAAAAACATTCATCTATACTAATATTATAAATAGATATAAGTTTGTATATAGGGGATATATCGGCTTCCAGTATAACCGGATTTAGCTAAATATTTACCAGTATTTTACATGGAGCGACTGCCTATCTGACCTCCACAACCCAGTTAGTACTGGGTAATACGATACCCCTTCGTAAGACTGGTTGTCAGACTTTCGGGCCACTGACAACATGTAACGACTGTCGAAGATGTACAAATGTGCTTTCCGAGGCGAGGCACGGAGGTAACTCGGTATGTAATGGACGGTCACCCATCCACGGACCAACCTAGGTAAGCGCGGCTTAACCTTAAGACCGACCCGAGCGGCTGTTATTATTTAGCCACGAGCTCCCCTACTCTGCCTAAGCCCAGTTGCCTAGCACCACGGATAAATATTATCATTAGTATTAATGGGGTCTAAGTGTGTGAGAATATTTGACGGCTAGACGGCTTTGTCCACGAACTGAGATAGGTCAGGTTTGGGTAGTACAGTCCCTTTAGATAATTTCCGGACTCCGAAAGCAAGGTATGCATAAATAAACAATAACATCACGAATTGGATAATAATAATTTTAAAGCTAGAAGAAGGACTGAGAGACGACGCGTTGATGGAAAGATGTGAGTAAGGTTTTCCAAGCAGTCATCGGTCATTGTGTGTTCATTGATACCGCTTCTGTTCAGTCACCGTCAGTGAATAATGTTTGTTTCATATGATTAGATTCTCCAAGCAGGTGCCACAAGTAGGCACTCAAAACGGGAGATCCTTTGATCATCCTACAGAGGTACTGATTACAACAAACACCTCACTGCCAAATATCAAACGAGCGCTTTTGTCTGATTTGAATAAGTTTATTTTCAATCTCTACGCATTAATAGACTTGACTTCAGCCTCTGAAAGAATTAAATAGCTAAGGTTTCACGATGTCGAAATTTTCCAAAACGATGTCTTTATTCATTATTTAGTATTCAGAGCAGGTAAAGGTCTAATGTCTCAGGTAATAAGTTTAATTTTGACATTTTCAGGCGTAGCAAATAAATTATTTTAGTCAGATTTAAATCTCAAAGTCATGAATCAATTGGTAACTGCCTTATTTATTAGCTTCGTTTTGTTTCAAGTGTCACGATTTGCGCAATAACTTAGTTCCAAGAAAGTGTATTAACGCTACAAAGTGGAGAAAATGAGAAATCTTCACGCACGTAATAAGACGGGAAACCACAAACCACCCATCCAATTACAAGCCCGAATGACAGTAACTTAACCACACTTCAGTGAACAAATCCACGATTAAACTCGATCCTCCAGATATATGGATCGAGATCCAGTTACAGATTGTTTAATTCAGAAGTATTGTTCCCAAAGCTTTTAAGTGATTGGACATCGAAAAACAAATGAGTGAAAAGCTCTTTTTATTTGTCACTCTGGAGCAAACGTTTTGAGTGAATCAACTGAAGTGAATGGTTGGGTAATATGCCTTTTACCTAAATTGAACATTGGAAAGTTCAATCGGTACGTCTTAGAATATCAAAGAGCCTCATTAACATGGTAAACTACGCAAGTACGTAACTATGGACTATATTTGCTAGTTGGTTGAATTATTACGTGTCTCGATCTGAAGCAACAACTTTGCAACGATCAAATTTTCGGCAAAGGGACAATTTAGGAAGCTAGTTACTGATACTTTAATAGTTCTATAACTAAATTCTAAACAGTGTGAATAATACAGTTTTCTCACTATATTGATATAATATTACGAGCACAATGTCTGCCAAAACCTGTCGTATATCGAAAATGATGAGGATGTGAGAGTAATATACTTGAGTTATTTCCTCATATAATATTGTCACCACTGACAAGTATGACAATAACATGATAGGTACTCAAGGGTTTCGGGACACGAAGGTTGGCAAGGCGTAAAACAAAAACTTAATATTATGATACCAGGCTGGTAACAGAATAATTGTCCACTTAATTTATACTGTCACTTACGCGATATCTTCCGTAATTGTTCATAATTTTGAGCTCCCGATATTTTGACGCTGTTACAAGCGCCAAAATTTAATTGGGTTGAATACCGGGAGCACAAAATAATGAACAATCACGGAAGATATCTCGTAAGTGACAGTATAAGTTTAAAGCTTTCACGGTTGAACAGTCTGAACGGTAGAACGACCACAACTTTTGACCGCAGAGTCTTCGACCAGGAAGAACGTTTGGTCCTACCAGTTTTTCTCAAGATAGCGGCCAGTCAAGCGACAAGTAGTGGTCATAGCGTCCACGAGGTCCCTATGGTCGTTTTCCTGAAAATACGTTTCCTTGTTTGGATCACGGAGCAACATTTTGGTCAATTTTAGTTTTTACCCACAAAGCCTGTGTCTTAAATGTTAAGGTAATTGAAAAACAATTTTAAAATTTAACCACTTTCAAAAATTACATCTATCCCTAAAAAAATCTATCGGTCCATCTACCGAACACCCCGTAAATCTTTCAACTGTCACGTAAGAGTGTTATTTGAATAAAATTTTCAATATAAATACAATTTAACATTGAATACTAACCAGTATTACACTTCTAGATAAATAATTCCATACTACCACGCCTACAAGAAATATAACATTCTTGATCTCCAATTTCTCCTGTCTCGTGAGATAACGGATAATTTTCATGATGAGACGGCCCTGCAGACTCGTGTGAAATGAAATTATAAGGGAGTAGTAAAAAGTGAAATAAAACAGAGGAATAACTTCGTTCAGGTGACGCAGACTTTTATTGTGTCGCTAAAATAAAAATGTATGTGAAGATAAAACAATTGGATTAAATTTTCACTTCTTTGCTGTAATGAACTTTAAGACATTCTAAATGTCAGTTGTAAAAAAACAACTCGAGTTGAGCATTACGTTCAAAGATTTCGATTACTTTAATTATCTCCTGATCTCCTTTTATCCTTTTTAAGTCGGTTTTCTCTTCGAAGAATTTATGAAAGTTGTTGGTTTCAATTGTCATTGTAGATGTTTGAAAGTCGTTACAGGTAGCTAGTGGCTCTAAAGTCTGACAGCCAGTCTTACCAAGGGGTATTACCCAGTAACTGGGTTGTGGAGGTCAGATAAGCAGTCGCTCCATGTAAAATACTGGCATTTAGCTACAATCGTTTAGATTGGAAGCCGGCCCCAACATCGTGGCGCAAAGACAAGGCAAGGATGACTTTATTCTTTAAGCAATTTGTGGCTTACCATGAAAAGTTCAGATCCTAACGCGTGTCTATTACAATAATAGTACATGCACAAAATATGCGTTTTATTTAGTTTTTAAATGTAATTTGCCACTCATAGATAAGAACCAAAAATTCAAGAGCATGTGACATCAAACATCCCGCACCGGGCCCTCTCCCTCTCGATGAGAGGAGACCTGTGTCGTAGCTGTGAGACTATTATAGGCTGATTTTCTCCTAGATAGACTGAACACACTTGCGTCACTAAGATTTCGCCTCTCTTGCTTCACGTACAAAAAAATATGGCAGTAGGTAGCTTGCACGACAAAACCGACATCTAATCCTACTATTCTACATATCCTACTAATTATCATAAATACTAAAGTTTGTGAGGGTAGATGGATGGATCAATGGATGTTTGTTACTCTTCCACACAAAAACTACTGACCGGGATTGAATCCTTCATTCACACAGAATATTTTATAACCTGGATTAACACACAGGATATTTTTTATCCTGGTAGTATGATCCCGTGGGACATTACCGAACTCCACGCGGGCGAAGCCGCGAGCATAAGCTAGTCTACCATAACTTATCGTCATCATGAACCTTCTGAACTTATCTCACTCAAATAATTATATTTAAGTCTGCTGCCTTCTCCTATACTTCTTCTAGCTTCATCAGAAGTAATATTTATTCCAACAATCCGGCTTTACTAATGCTTTTTTTTTCATAATTATCATGTTTGAATGGGATTTTATGAGGTCAGATAAAAGCAATATATTAAAACCCTCGCTCAACGTCATGGCCTTAAACGACATTTTCCGTACTAATTGCTATACCCAGGTACCTAGGTACAGCAATTAGTATCCGCATTTTCAAACTAGTAATTTTTCTTCAAGAGAGTTAATCGTTATCTGGTAGTTAATGAAGCTTTCAAGTAAAAGCTCAAAAAAGAGAAGTGTATTTTTTTCATTACACAA
Organism: Noctua janthe; assembly: GCA_910589295.1. Lineage (NCBI taxonomy): Eukaryota > Metazoa > Arthropoda > Insecta > Lepidoptera > Noctuidae > Noctua > Noctua janthe. Next base: position 12,976,717 of record OU342559.1, on the reverse strand, counting down.
AAAAACTTTAACTGAAACCTTCTTAGACAATTAAAAAAAAACTATCAAGTCTAATTCGATTCAAGAACATCGATTCGAAAATTTTTAATGAATCTCCATTCGAATCAAAGTAAATCTCGATAAAAAATTCATTAATAAATAATGTCAATAACTAAATTCGATTCAAAGTTGTCAATACTTCTCAAATCTAGTTCCGAGTCAAGATTTGTAAATCGAACATCTTTTTAAAAAACGTTCCATTCGTACTAAAATTTATTTTTTAGACTTATGATTTTTAAAACGATTTATTTGAATAATATTCTCAAACAACACCTCGAATCCTAAAATCCAATCCATGTTAACACCCAGCCCGAAAGCTCGTCAGTATTGCGCGACGAACTAAAATAGAAAATTATTTTCTCACAAAAAATACGCCAGATAAAACATTGAACGAGCTTCTACGTGTGTATTTGCATGTAAATAAAGCTACGTTTTATGTATCCGCCAATTTAACACGGCTGACAAGTTACGCAAAATTTTTAGCCTCGACTCTGACCGAACAATTGTGCGTTCAAGCGGACCGGAATTCTTGAAAGGGTCCTAAATTAATGAGATTTATAAATAGGAATATATGCGAGGCTGTGCTATTAACGTAATTATGATCACATGCTTCTATTTCGATTTAAATTCAAGTTAATCTTAATTTAAGCTCAAAAATAATTACTTTGCAGAAGATAACTTTAGACTTATCTCCGACCTCATTACCTCATTTTAGATTTGACTGATTGCTTTCATAATTTCCAAGAAATATCATCTAGAATGGCCAAATGACATTTCCTAAAAATAGCTCGGGTCTCTTTGATTCAAAGGGAAGGGGCGCTTTAGTCCCTTACGTTTAGGATTACCATCCGATAAGCTCGGTTACAACGGGAGAATTTAATTTATCCTAAAATTAGTTACATTCTAATTAACGCTAATTAACCAAATATTCGCTTAATACACAATCAACGTACCTTCCACCACAGAAATTAATTACGGAAATCCAGCCAGTCTTTAATTAATTTCCATTCAAAACCAAAATTCATGTGGAATCACACCGCACTAATCAACGGGGCACATTTTCAAACAATTCACGTATTTAAAGTTTCACATTTTAGCACTGAAGTTTAAAATACGTTCACGTAAAATACGCGGTTGATTCATCCAGTATGACGAGATACGGGACGCGTGCGACGTCAACGGGAACGCGCGGGCGACTGACACTCGTGGATGTTTCAGCGAGAATCAACGCGGCAAAACTGCGCAGAGGCGCAACCAAGGGATATTTTATGGTGTTCTAATATCGGTCATTCAGTACATCTGTAGTACAGTGCTAATTAAAACCATTTTCCACGATCACCATGTGGAAAAGCGTATGAAAATAAAGGATTTTCAAGATGTATTTGTAAGATTGAAAGCGTAACTTTTGTTATTTCATGAAAACTACTGGACTGAAACGAAATTGTTTTACATTATGAAAGTTCGCATGTAACATGCTTTTGTTCCACTGTCTGTCTTGAAAGTTGGTACAAACACGATCCCTGTAGAAATCTATACAGAGATCGTGTTTTTCGCAAAATGTTGTGGAAATGTCACTGTACTATTTTTCACTGTATTGAGATATTTATGAATTTCGTAAATTGCTTACCAGCTGGCTATGTAGTCAGATTTTTCTCGTCACGCGCTGAAACTTTTAATTGTTTTGATTGTTGAGAAGACATCGTTAGCAAAACTGAAACGTTAATCCATGCCTAGACACCATGTCGTGAAGTTGACTCTTTAATTTATTCGTCACTTCCTCGGTGCAACTTCGACGCAACTTTTTCCTTTTTTGCGACTGCATGGTTACGGGTTCTCCATTTTTCCTAAGCAACTTTGTTATCGGCAGAGATTTAAAAAACGTGACTGCTGAGCATGAGGTCCTGGGCTCGCTTCCCGGGTCGGGCAAATTGTTATTGGGTTTTTCAATCAGGAAGTCCTCAGTAGCAGCCACGGAGTCTGGATTTGTACCCGGTTGATGGCAATAGGCTCGCCCCTATTACATAGGACTTAAATAAACTGGCGAAATGTGGGTGCACTATTAGGTACACCTCTTTCTAACCCTTCGGGGATTACTGGCGTGATGTTATGTAATTTAAAAAACGTAGATGTGACGTAAATTCAGCAATGAACAAAATACAGGATGATCATGTACCTACCATGCAAACATAATTATATTATCTAGTCTTTCTTAATAACTTTTTTATTGCATGTAGCTTATTTTTTGTCGAACCTCATCATCATCTGCCTAGCCTTTTCCCAACTATATTGGGGTCGGCTTCCAGTCTAACCGGATGCAGCTGAATACCAATATTTTACATGGAGCGACTGCCTATCTGACCTCCACAACCCAGTTAGTACTGGGTAATACGATACCCCTTGGTAAGACTGGTTGTCAGACTTTTTGGGCCACTGACTGCCTAACGACTATCAAAGATCTACAAATGACAGCCGGGACCAACGGCTTAACGTGCTTTCCGAGGCACGGAGGAAACTCGGTATGTAATGGGCGGTCACCCATCCACAGACCAACCTAGGCAAGCGCGGCTTAACCTAAAGATCGAACCGAGCGGCTGTTATTATTTAGCCACGAGCTCCTCCCGTTCGAACCTCATCCAACACAAATAAACAAATCTTCAATACGGTGAAAAAAAAAAAAAAAAAATTTAAAAAACCCCCATCGCAACAAAGAAAAGCGAACAAACATTTGAAAAGTCAATAAAACATGAGCCGGTTTTGATAAAACATGACTAATTTTAATATTTTGATGTGTACATAATGCCCTTTCATTTGTACCCCACTGAAACGGTGATGAATAATCGAATATTTTCAAATATACCCAATATTTGTAAATATTCGATTATTCATCACCACTTTCATCCCCCATATCTAGTAAATGGCTTCACCGATTTTAACAAAACGAATCTAAGAACCATCGCCAAGAAACTAGCTTTCAAATAAAAACCTCTTTTTGCGTCGGTGGTTAAAAAGCAGAATTAATTTGATTTTCTTCTTACGTCATGTCATGATTTAACCCAATTATTTACCTATTTTCAGTTCAATAATCTCCTCAACTCATGACGTAGTTCACCATTCTGAAAAGCAAGCACAGTCTTGGTTGAAACTAAATAATTCATCGTATTTCAAATTCACTAACTCTTGCGCTGTCAGAATAGCGAACTGTACTTACCTACCCATATGTTTTGTTTAATTAAAACTATTTGTTCAGATTCTATTCATCACGAAGTCTGGAAAGCTAAACTCTGGCTTTAAAAAGTTCTGACGTGGGTGTTGCATCATTAAAATGAATAAAAGAACATGAATTATTTATTAATGGTGGCTGAAAAGTTTTGTAAAAGATAGATGGATGTATATATCTGAATACAGGACTCACAATAAAAACATTAGTGCAGTAAATAGGACAGAAGATATATGGAACGTTACATTCTATTAAATTAGATACTTATTTGAATGAGAATGTTTGTTTATGTAAGTTTTTAGTCTGCTAACATACCTAACAAGCTTTAAATATGGTATTTCTGCATTCAACCTAGCAATAGTTCCAGTTTTGAGTACTAGTAATAGTTCGTGATCATATCACGTGTAATCTCTGGAGAAGCTATACGCAGAAAGCCATCAATGCTCTTCGAATTCAATATAACAATGCATTCAGAATGCCGTTGGGGCTGCCACGCTTCTGCAGGAATGATTGTTGTTGTACACACTGATAACTTCCCAGCGATCAGACATAAGCGCGCCGTGTCGCTGCTGCAGAGGGTCCGGGGCAGCTCGAACAGTCTCCTGAATGTCATTACGGTGAAATTTGATTGCCCTGTTCTGCTATGTTTTTTATAGTTTTTAAGGTTCAGATTTACTAACAATATTATGGATGTAAAATGTCCGACATAAAATGATTATTATATCTGTTGGAAATCTTTTTCCATTTTAATCTATTGCAAATCACACAGCATTCCATAGAAGAGCGGTAATAAACTTCTGGGAACTGGACCAGACTAATTTGCAAGACTAATTGGCAAATGGACTATATCGCTCTGTGTCAGTTTTCAAAGCTTTGTTGTCCAATACCTAAGTGCTTGACGTTCAAGTTTGACCTACGCAAAAGCCGGATTTAGTTCAATTTTAGCTTGAAAAGGCCAACTCAAGTAATCATAAATTCAGGTCAAAGATGCCGTGGAATAGAGAATTCATGAGCTCGCGCCCCATGTTGCATGGGACTTAAACATAATTGGCGAAACGTGGGTGTACTATTACAATAGGTACACCTCTCCTTAATCCTTCGGTGATTACAGGCGTGATATTTTATTATGTTCAGCATTAAAAAGCCAACTCAAGTAATTAGAAATTGAGGTCAAAAATACCGTAGAATACAGAATTTGGAGTCCTTGAAAAATACCATTGAGAATTTGAGAGAATCTGTTTTCACATTATCATAGGTCATGAACCTTCTCATGACCGCTATAATGAATGAATAAGGATGAAATTACAATATTTGGCAAGTATAGCAAAAAAAATATGGCTGCCTGTTTTCTTACACCGATATCTATTGGACGTTACCTAGCGCGTGCTTTGGCTGTGACATGTTTCCGTTTCTGTCTTGCACTCGTAGTTTGACACTTGTGCGACAGTGACAGGAATAAGGCCCGACTCCATCCAAGTGTAGACGAGCAGTGATGTGCAAAGCGGAGAGAAGAGGAGATGCGTAAAAGCTAGAGTGTATCCACAAAAGTTGTGCGGAGATGTGCAAAGCGGCATGCCGCTCACCGCACGCCACTCATAGCACACCGGTCTCTGCACGCAGCTCACAACACACCGCACGCCGCACACAGCACACAGCTCACGTCTCTTCTCGTCTCGGTCGTTTCAACATTTACGAGACATCTCCTCTCCTCTCGGCTCAACCATTTTCACTAAAGCTTAATGGAGACGAGAAGTGTAAATAACGAAATTCGATTGGAGGTTTACAACACAAATGACTCTTCTCGTCTCGTCTCCGCTTCGGTGGAGTCCGGCCCTAACTCTTAGCCGTCCGTGCTAAGCTGTAACGTTTGTAGGTCACGGGTTTATCCATAATTTACCACCCTCATTAGGTACTAGGCACCTATAGACGGTATCCGTATAAAGGTTGGAGCAAGACACAAATAAAGGGTGTAATAAGACCCTTAGAGAAGCCGAAAGGCACTTGTTCTCCCCGTCATTGCGACTATTTTTTTTTCTAGACCGTACCTGGGAACCTTCTAATTACCGAGATATTGAGGGTCAAAGTTCCAACTTTTTCACAAGTTTTGTTGTAAATACATGTTTTAATGTAAGAACTTTACTTTAAACACCTCCACGACTCCCGTACTGTTCAATCCATCCATCAGCACAATCTTTTGAGTGCGTCTCACTGAGTCATACCGTAAAACGTAATTTTTTACCCCAAAAAAAAAGTCGTTACCCAGCAATAATTTTTGCGTAAAGTTACTTAGTTTGATGTACAGAATGCTTGGTTGACGGTTTCGTGAAGGGTCCGTTTACACCTTGTATGATATTAACAGATGCAGAAATTCCAGAACACAAGGTTGAACCGTTCCCCTACGAATAATTAATTTAAATGACTACCCTTAACCTTTTTGCATAATCTGATAGACGCGTGAATATGGAAAATTATTTTTTCGGTAGGTATGCCAAGAAAGATTATTTCTCGACTTGGCGGTTTCGGTTTCCAAGAAAATGAACAATTTAATGGAAAAGGCAAGAGTGTGTATATTATTATGAACATTTTATTTATGGAAGTCTTAGAATTTCCTTTGAAGGTTGTACAATGAATCGTATGTTTAAGGTAGGGAGGAATAAGACGTTCTGAGAAAAAATCGAAAGCACATATCGAATCTAGCTTGACCTTACACTCTAAATTGCTTTAATAATTAACACATTGAGCAAATGACCAATGTTCACGTAGAAGAGACCTTTACCATTATTTATTTAAAAAAGGAACGCCAACAGTACATACACTTGACATTTAACAATACAAAGTTAGGGTTCTTATGTAGGTTACATACAAATCCTTGTGTACGTTACATACAAATCTATAAAGTATAAATTATCATTCCTCTGTAACCTGATCAGCTCTGCCTATCATTTCCCTTTTTCCCAACTATGTTGATCGACTTTTAATCTAACTGGATGTAGCTTAAAACCAGTATTTTACATGGAGCGACTGTCTATCTGATCTCCACAACCCAGTCCCTAAAAGACTGGTTATCAGACTTTCGCGTTCCCTGAAGCATTCTACATATCATCGCCACTGCGAATTGAACTTTGCATAGGTAAATATAGGTTATAAATCACGGTCCTGGCTTTCGTCTGGCTTTGTAAGGCTCAGGACGGCTATCGGAATCCTGTCAGCGGCTTATATCCGATAGTCAGTGATAAGGCCCCCTTATTCATTAATTAATAGATTCGTTAAGGCGTTAATTTTCAGTGACTATGATGTTGTGCTGATTGCTTGTGCTGATTGGTTGAGATTTATTAATGTTTAATTATTTGGCTCAATGTGTGTTTTAGTGTTAATTACGATATTGTAAACTTGATTAAAATTCATGTATTAATTTCTATTAAATTTTTTGATTTTTATTAATACATTTGCCAAATTCATTATAAATAAATTGTGAATTCTATCAAGACTTGTTGATTTACGGAAGTTTGAATTATTTAAAATATTAATTATGTTGATTTTTACTTGTATTTTTAGAATAATCTTATATTTTATTTGTAATTTTCAATTCCTTTATTTATTTTCATACAAATCTTATACATTTTTAAATATTTCTTGAAATAAAAACAATATAAAAAACATTTAAAAATATTAAAAAAATTGTAGCCCACCGGTATCGGGGACAGGGTCCAAGCTACCGGTCAGGGCTCCAGAGAGACGAACCTCCTAACAATACGAGCCATGTCCAGAAGTACCGCTTTCTGAATCAAGCCCTTGATCCAGCTGCCTAACGAGAGAATAAATAAATAATTTGTAATATTATTATTACTGTTTTTTTTTTAAATTCGTAGCTCAATTTTGACTTACGGTAATGGCGGTAAAATGTCGTTAGTAGTCAGTTGAGTACGTACTGCTGAGAATCTTGCTTATGACCCATGAGCGATTCCACGGCAGTCATCTTTGAGCTACGAAGCGAGTTGTTCCTGGTTATCACGGTGTAATACCATTAAAGTTATTTTGAAGGAGAACTGTTTTGGGATTTGAAACAAATGTTCAACAATATTCACGGTGAATTTTCCAAGTGAGCGTGGATGGCCAAATCCGAAGCTATGAGGAATAGCGAAAAATGCTCAAAGGAGTCTCGAGCCCGATTTTGATGAAAACTAAAACTGCATCATTAGATTTTTGAAAAATCAATATTCCTAGCCAGGAATCAAGATTGTAGTAGCTTGATATGCTGGCGTCTGTACTAATACTCCACGTGGCAAAAACCACACATAGATACCTGTATTATACTCCTTTTGAGACGTCCACTTTTTTTTAATCTATCTCGTCATACACTCGCGTCAGTTGCGAGGCTACAAATCCAACAAAGGACGTAACCAATAAGATCGGTTGAGCTTAATGTCGGTCTTTGGCGTCTGCTTCCGACATTTTCACTGACAATCTTTCATCATTTGTTAATCGTCTTATGAAAGGTGGTATTATGGTTTTCTGACTGTCACCTGTGGTTTACTTTGTGGAGAAACTATTTCACATGCGTACCCGGATTAAAAGTAGTCAATTGTTTTGATTTCTGATTTTATGACATTTTATAACGTATTAATTTGAATTTATGATTTATTTTCTTTCCGACACTATTTATGGTATTAATTGGATTTAATTTAAGTTTAATGATAAATTTTGCATGCCCGAATTGGCACAACACAGTGGACTGCGCATTCACTTGACATCTGGAATTGTATCAAATGTACTGTAAGTGTAAGTGTTTGATGAAAATGAAAAGCAATGGATCAAAAAACTTACCTGTTTATGTACCTATTTGTAGTTCAATCACAATTTATTATATGACTGGTGGCGCATAAAGATGTTTTCTATTTCTATCGATATTTCATAGACAATTCAATTCTCTCCAACTACAACTACCACGCAACCGCGGTGTGCACATCTTTGGGACGTAGCGTAGGATGGACGACCTCTGATTTGGTTAGAACTTTCTATATTTAGTGAAATATTACGTAAGAATTTAACTTAAACTTTAACTTAACAGTTTATAAAACAAACTTGACCGTAGTCAGGATGTGTAATGGAGTTACTTACATTTTCAAAAACTGGCACATTATCTTGAAAACCCTAGCTGAACAGCACGATGCACCAATGGTGAGACATGCTGTCCGGTTGCTCGTGCGGCAGGGGTGAAAAATAATTGTATGTGTACTTAATTAATAAATACAAACACGTAGTGGATAATTTTGATTTTGTACTAATTAGCGGAGCAGCGGTGGCCCAATAGTGGCGGCCCCGACTTAAGAACAGTAAGTCGTGGGTTCGAACCCAGCTAGGTGCATTACTTTGTGTAATTTAATTCATCACCGCTGCTCTCAAAACGGTGAAGGAAAACATCGTGAGGAAACCGGCATCTCCTAGAACCAAAAATTCGAAGACATGTGACATCCACTAACCCTCACTGGGCCCGCGTGGTGGATTATAGCCCATTCCCTCTCAAAGAGAGGAGGCCTGTGTCCCAGCAGTGGGAACATTATAGGCTGATTATGTAGTGTACCAATGTTGTCAAATTAAATAAATATTATTATTCCTTTATTTATTTTCTTTACATATAATTTATATAATTATACATTAAAAAATATAAAAAATAGCAGCCCAGCGGCATCGGGAACAAGGTCTGAGCTATCAGTGGTCAGGGCTCATGAGAGAAGAACCTCTTAAAGATACGCGCCGTGTCCAGAAGTACTGCTTTCAGCCTAGCCTTTTCCCAACTATGTTAGAGTCGGCTTCCAGTCTCACCGGATGCAGCTGAATACGTTAAATCGTTATTTACGCCACTTGGACCGATAAAGTATACAATAAATAAACCATACAAGCCAATCAATATGACGATAACAAGAGATGCTGTACAAATAATTGCAATTGATTTTGTAAATCATAAATTTAGATTATGTAAAAGAGCCTGTGTAAGTTTCAAGCTGAAACCAGCCATACACATTCACAAAATTCCATTGAAATTTCACAACTATGTCGTGGTCGGGTTCCAGTCTAACCTGATGCAGCTGAATACCAGTATTTTACATGGAGCGACTGCCTATCTGACCTCCACAACCCAGTACTGGGTAATACGATACCCCTTGGTTGTCAGACTTTTTGGGCCACTGACTACCGTAACGACTGTCAAAGATCTACAAATGACAGCCGGGACCAACGGCTTAACGTGCTTTCCGAGGCACGGAGGAAACTCGGTATGTAATGGGTGGTCACCCATCCACAGACCAACCTAGGTAAGTACGGCTTAACCTAAAGATCGATCCGAGCGGCTGTTATTATTTAGCCACGAGCTCCTCCTTTGATAGTATTTACTATACCCTTAAATACGACCAAACCCATGCGATACGATGCGCTTTATGTGGTGGAATTATTAGTTGGAAAGCAACAGCAACAAGGATGTTACCCAATACTCTGTTATTTACAACGGATGCAAACCTCGATTCCCTTCTGTGTTTACCTTGAAATCCCGGAGCAACCTGAGATTGTGTGTAGCCATACGGTTTCCGATGTTTCCTTTTTGAAGTAACGAACAATGTTTGAGCAAAATTTGAATGAAAATCTGTTGTACACTGTGCAATCGGAAAATTGAAGAATTTTGAAATAAGAACAAATAAATGTTCTTTTGTTTTTCGCGTACGTTTGACACGAAAAACAAAAGAACATTTATTTGTTGTGGTTTCAAGATATGGATATGTTAGGGACCAAGTAATAAAATGAGGGCATTATACAATACATTATTCATAATGATCGGGCAATTTAATTATTTAGCAGTTATAACTACTAACTAACTTAAGTGGCAGTGGGCAGGGCACATTGCTCGCAGAACGGATGGCCGATGGGGCTGACAAGTTCTGGAGTGGCGAACGCGAACTGGAAGACGTTACGTTGGAAGGCCTCCCACTAGGCGGACAAAGGTAAAGGTTGCCGGGATCCGCTGGATGCGAGTCGCACGGGACCGGTCAATGTGGTCACGTGGAGGCGGCCTATGCAGTGGACATCTTTTGGCTGAAATTATGAACAGTTACAATCAAATTTCCTTCTCATATTGGGCACTTCTTATAATAACAACAACAATAACATACATTTATTTTCAGGCTACTTTAACTATATAAGGTCTACCTTTTCATACACGAAATATTTTAAGAGTAACTTCTATAAGTCATAAAGTCGCCATAGCAACGAAAAAAAAATTATATGAGTGTTTTTTTACAAAATTATTATAATTCTAAATTTTTTTGAGACTCTTTGCCTAAAACCTTTACTCCCATATTCTAACAATGACAGTAGGTAAATACGACGTAGTAAACTACCGTAATATATGCTTAAAAATAAAGAGCCAGTATTTATTTTGTGGGTCAAGTAATTTAAAATTATTTATTTTTTATAAAATAAATATACTCAGATAAAAAAAATGTATATACACCTTACAGACTAACATCCAAATAATAAAATACAAATTGTGTTAGTAAATATAATCTTAAAACTACGTTATAACATTTCACTTGTACACTTAAGTCACTGTATGTCTATGTGTCTGTCAGAGTACCTGGGTTTTGTGAATAACGTCCAATTCATCACTTGACACACACATATACATAAAGAAAAAGTGTTCACAAAGTTTTTGTTTTTGAGCTTCCAAAGTATGACCTACGACTTTTTATTTAATGCTAGCTGTATTATGTATTTAACGAAAAGAACGTGACAATTACACGTGAACATAATGGCCGGACGCGCAATTTCTATCGGCTTAGCTCGATCCAATACCTTCAACACCACATTTTACTGCCCTGTCTTTACAACCATAAAAGCAGGTTAGACAATGTTTGGAATAAGTTTAAGTATCAGAACGTTACTACTACTGTTAGCTTGTGTCCATCCCACTGCTGGGCCACATGCATTCTAAATCCTTCAATCCAGAGCCAATGAGGACCACTGATCGTTGGTTCTGTGCAGCTTGTACCCCCATCTCTTGCGAGATCAGAAAGTTAATTGAGATAATAAAATATACTCAGCGGAGCATGTGGTCCTGGTATGACTTCGGGGTCGGACGAAGCGTTACTGGGTTTCGGTATCTGGACTTTCTCAGTAGTAGCCCAGAGTCTGGATTTGTGCCCGACTGATGGCAACAGGCTCGCCCCCTGTTACATACGACATAAACATAACTGGCGAAATTACATACAGGCATGATGTTCAGTTATGTTATGATTGACATATATCTTTTCTAAAGACAATGAAAAGATATCACAATAATGGCAAACGCGCTTGGTAGATGCGCAATTTTATTAGAGTTAGCCTTTCCCAATACTGTACACTATACTGTCCAGTTTCCTCTGTATCTACAGCAATAACAGCAAGCTAAACAATGTGTGGAACACGTTTAAGTATCTATACATAGTATACAAAGTAGGTTCGTGTTTGTCAGCGTGACCGATTATTTCTTTTCGCAATTAATTTTGGTGCAGCTCGAGGAGCTCGTGGCTAAATAATAACAGCCGCTTGGGTCATTTTTAGGTTAAGCCGTGCTTCCCTAGGTTGGTCTGTGGATGGGTGACCGTCCGTTACATACCGAGTTTCTGTGCCTCCGTGCGCGTTAAGCCGTTGGTCCCGGCTGTCTTCTGTAGATCTTTGACAGTAGTTACAGGTAGTCAGTGGCCCAAAAAAGTCTGACAACCGGTCTTACCAAGGGGTATCGTATTATCCAGTACTAAATGGGTTGTGGTGGTCAGATAGGCAGTCACTCCATGTAAAATACTGGTATTCAGCTACATCTTGTTAGACTGGAAGCCGACCCCAACATAGTTGGGAAAAGGCTAGGCAGATGATGAAATAATTTAAGTGCAGTTTTCACCATCAACTAAGATATTTGTTTCCCGGAAGATTTATGTGCTTAGTACGTTAATTTTCAACTTATGTTACGTACAAATCTTGATGTTTGAAAATGAAGTAAGAACGGGTAGTATTTTAACAGCTTTTATATTTTTTTGCATCTATTTCCATGACATAGAGTCGTCACGCCGTGGATGCCAGAAGACGGGTGATGGCGCCGAGGAAGGCCTAGAAGACGCCTACATGATGACCTTTAGGAATTTGTAGAAGATCGGCTGGAGACACAGGGAGAGGTGGACAGCTGTGGGGGAGACCTATGCCTAGCAGTGAACAATATTTTTATAATGCATTTTTTGTCAATAATTTAGATAAAATTTAGATACCCGTATTCGTATAGTGAACAAAATCATCATCATCATCATTTCAGCCGAAAGACGTCCACTGCTGGACATAGGCCTCCCCGAAGTGTGACATTGACCGGTCCTGTGCGTCTCGCATTTTACCAGGTCATCTTTACCAGGTCATCGGTCCACCTAGTGGGAGGCCTTCCAACGCAACGTCTTCCAGTCCGCGGTCGCCACTCCAGAACTTTCCGGCCCCATCGGCCATCCGTTCTGCGGGCAATGTGCCCTGCCCACTGCCACTTAAGTTTGGTTATTCTTCGGGCTACGTCGGTAACCTTGGTTCTCTTGCGGATTCACATCGCATAGCGTATAGTGAACATTCGTTTTGAATGTTATAAAGTAAGACATCGTAAGGTCGGCTCATGGTCACTCAGTGACAACGAAGTAAATGTATGCGGAAATATAACAGTCTGTTTGCAATTGTTATCGAACACTTATTTCGATACACCTACGTGGATATCCAATTAATTGTTCAATTAACTTCCATTAATGAATTCCGGATAGTTCAATTAAGGGCTGTAGGCAGCGCCATCTGTCTCATTGCAGGTAGTTAACACAACTGGTGCGATGTCAATTGTATTGAATGTATTGAGAGAAAAAACTATAATTTTCGCTTTATGTACGCAACATGTCTTTTATACAACATTAATTTAAGTAAATGCGAAACCTGAATATAGTTTGTTCAGAATAAGTAACTGAATCGATTCCAATAATTTTTAAACCATGTTATATGTTATCCCAAAAATATTTAAAAAAGGCTACAAGTTGGACACCGAGCGATACTATACCTATCGCAATCATTTAGGTACCTACTGCCAAATTATTATTATCAATGAGCTCAAGACGACGCTGAAGGCGCACGCGCGGGTGCGCCGCTTTGTAACCACGTTTTTGTGCGGACAAGCAGGTAACAGAACAAGTTTATCATTTTTTGATTTTTCATGATACAATTTTGAAATTTTGTACATAGATTCTTTACATAAAAATACTAGACACGTGTTTCAGGTTTCGCATATACTAAAACTAATGTTGTATAGTTCTGACCTTTTTTTTGTTTAACGAGAAGTAAACATCGGTTGATCAAGCAGACAGATCAAGCACAGCATCAACATCAAGCGATCAAGTATTCGATGGATAGAGCCCAAAGGCGCTTCGCAGACGGGGCAACCATAGTTAACGCAAATGTCAATGTTGAAAAAGTTTTAATTAACGGTTGCGGCAGCAAAAGGCCTAGACTACGGTTGCCATGGACAACCGAAAGTTGTTATCGATCACCGAATCTCGCAACTTCTGCAAGGTTTTTTTTAAATTATAATGATGAAAATCGTCTACTACCGATTACGAGTTGCCTACAGCCGGAACTCGAAGATCGGATTCGCTTCATCTACGCTTAAACCTTTCCGCCTGACCTAAGAAGTTAACCCAAGAAATATATTCTTGGGTTAACTTCGGCTTACGGCTACAACACTAATGAAGCAGTAATTAAGAGTTCCCTGAAATAGTCTTATATCGTATCCAATATCAATTAGGAGTTCCTTAATCTAAGTACTCGGTGGAACATTGACCTTCACAAGCCAACGACCTGCTCCTACGTTATTTCATTTCAGGTTCTTATTTTTTTATATTGTACTGCCCACGGCTCCACCTGCGTGAAGTTCGATATTTGTCCCATGGGATCATATTACCGGGATAAAGATTTTTCACCCCAAAAAAAAGTCGTTTCCCAGCAAGTTACTTAGTTTGATGTACAAAATGCGTGATTGACAGCTTCGTGAAGGGTATATTTACACCCTGTATTATCTCCTAAACAAGTAATATTTAAGCCCCAGAAACCCCGCTACGAAGGTGCACACCAGCGAAAAATATTGCTCGCATATTTTTCGTTCGCTGCAAAATCGCACGGAAATTCAACGAAAACCCGAAGCTACAGTATCAAAGGAAAAATATTTGATTTCTTTAGCAATAAACACATGCTTCGCAGTTCGTTGGCTCCACTACACGTCTCGAGTTTGGCTTTCAAAGGTTCTTTCAATTTAACACCTCCCCCAGTGAAGCTTGATTACGTTAAGTTCGTACTTACGATTGGGTTTGATCTGAATCTGATTTGCGAACGGTGCTTGGGTCTATTTGATATAACTGACAATGTGACATGTTTATATACAGCGTGCAGCGTGTAAAAGAGTGCAGACATGCTTAAGTGTCTGCTACAGAACATCAAACTAAACATTTTTCTCCATGGGATGAACATAGTAGTCGCGAAAAAATAATTAGCTGTCCGATACATTTGATATTTGGTATGGAAAAGCTGATTAGCATAAGCATAATCAACCTATTAATGTTCCCGCTGCTGGGACGCAGTCCTTCTCTCTATGAGAGGGAATGGGCTATAATCCACCACGCGGGCCCAGTGCGGGTTGGTAGATGTCACATGTCTTCGAATTTTTGGTTCTAGAACATGCCGGTTTCCTCACGACGTTTTCCTTCACCGTTTTGAGAGCAGTGGTGATGTAATAACTTACACAAAGAAATGGGCCTGGCTGGGTTCGAACCCACGATTTACTGCTCGTAAGTCGGGTTCTCCACCACTGGGCCACCGAAAAGCTGATTATTTATTTATAATCTATCACAGTTCCATTGAGAATATCGTTTAGTTTGATAGTCTATTACTGTACCGTTAAATATGAGCACACCATAAAAATTATAAACTAACTCAATTCAATACCTACTCGACCCAAACGGATGGGATTAAACACGCTGTATGAAAATGTGACATAATTGAAATTATTATTTTCAAGACAGGAGCCATGGTGGTTTAGTCCATACTAATAAAGGTCCAGTTTGTATGTTTATTTGTTTATGTAGGGGGTAATCCTTGAAATTATTTATTTATTTATTTATGTACACACAAAATACTCAACAAGACATAACATTAAGATAGAAGAGCACAAAGGTACTGCTTATTTCATGCGAAATCTCTTCCAGCTTTCTTCTTATTGATGCAATTGTGATAATGACTCCACTAATGTGAAGCCATATTATCCCCGAGTCTCATAGGCTTTAAGTGGAATAATTTCCAACACTACCGCGAGTAAAGCCGCGGGCAAAAGCTATTTGTTTAATAAAGCAAAGCTAAAACTATAAAAGACTTCTGAAGTTGTCAAAGTGTCGGATTGTCGCCTGTCACCTTTCGTTTTTATTAAAAAGGACTGGCGTTATACCAAAATCTAGACGTTATTTTTTTTTCCTGAACTGTTAGGGCAAGTTCAGACCGATAAAAACCTAGGTTTCTTTTTTAAATCTTACAGTATTACACAATAAAAAGAAAACTACTTCATAGATTTTTGACGGCACAGTGGCTGCTGCGCTGCGTGTCGCGGGTTCAAACCCCGCACGGAACAAATATTTGTATGATCTACAGAGTCTGGCTGTTTGTGTATGTGAGTTTAAATGTTTGTAAACGCACCCACGATACAGGAGAAATTCCTAGTGTGGGGCACGTTCTTTAAAAAAAAAATATAAGAGCATAACAGCCTCCACAGATAGAGGTAGATAGCTCATTATTATATTTTGTAATATTGTTTAATGAAACCACTCTTCAAATTCAAATAATTTATTGTGAATCATAGGTTCATAAGATGCTATGTTAAATAAAGGGCTATGTTAATAAGGGCTCTTAACGAAGCTGAAAGGCACTTGTTCTCCCCGTCATTGTGATATTTTTTTTTGTTCTAGACCATACCTGACCATTGGGGGTCAAAGTTACAACTTTTCCACAAGTATTTTTTTTTAAATACATGTTTTTAATGTCTTTAAACACCTCCACGACCCCCGTACTATTGAATCCATCCATCAGCACAATGATTTGAGTGCGCTACTTTGAGCCCTACCGCAAAACGTGATATTTCACACCAAAAAAAAATCATCTCTCAGCAATATGTTTTGCGTAAAGTTATTTAGTTTAATGTTCATAATGCTTGATTAACGTCTTCGCGAAGGGTCTGTATTCACCCCCCATTGAAGCATGCAAAATTCATAATTTCAATCAAATTAAATTCTCTTGTTCAATCAAATTCACTAAACCCACGGTGTACCTGTAGCGATCACAAATACTCGTAATATGTAAAGTTCCCAGTTTTGTGTAGAGAGTGTAGGAGGCTTCAAGATTTTTCGGTGACTTTTTTATTTTGCAGTAGGTTTGTCAACGATGAATCGCTGAACTGTAAATATATTTTCAGTAATAAAAAAAATATTTGCATCACTCGATTCAACTAACATTTCAAATTGACCAATACCAAACATTCAAATAAATGTATCCAAATAAATGAAAAATTTATGCTTCCAACAATTGGGACACATTTTTTCATGCTACGCTTTCAGTTTGAGTTGTAACTAATCAAATATGTACCTACAACGGAAAACAAATACCAACACACAAACAACACAAAATATTTTTTTTTTAGAACAAGGGTTACTACGAATCACTCTTTTCGATTTTCTATCAATGAATCAAAACATTTATTTCGAACAAGAGCCCATATCGGTTAATGGTGAGCGCTTAAGAACTATGTTAGTACAACATTTAGAAAAAGAAAAAAAAAAGAAACACAGTGATTATTAAAATCAAATCAAAACCAATTCAAACACTCCAAATTAATCAAATTCAATATAACACACTATACTCAGCTCTTCTTGTTACTTCAATTTATGTCCAAATAGAATAAAGTCAAAGATTAAAAACCTTTGACGTACTGATGTCGCAAAAAAACGTATCAATATTTGAGCTCACTCAACCCACATATCGCGTTACCATGGCGATTGTGACATTTTTTGTATCAGAGGTATCTAACCAATAAAGAAACGTGACCATCTTTTGTCACGGTAGGGCGAATCAAACGATTTGTATCTTAGATGTAGGTCTGCAGGTACTTCAGTCGAGTTTGACTACTCTGATACTCTCGATCTTTCACGTCGATGTCCTTAATATTGTGAATTCACCTTGTAATAAATCTATCAACACTAATATAATAATAATATCCCTATCTATTTATGTCGCGAGTTACTAGGCTACTTTTGGGTTAGCTCGTTCCATCGTCGACCTCATCTCTGTCCTCAGGACAAGATTGAGGTCAAGAGTACTGCCCATTTCATATTAAAAAAATAATATATAAAGAGATAAAATTTGTAAGTTTGGATGTAGGGGATAATCTTCAGAAATACTGATCCAATACCGAAAATTCTTTCAAGAAACTACAATATCCCGGAGTGTTCTACGCTATATTTAAATCGTTCCCGTGGTATATATTCCATTCACAACGCGAGTGAAGCCGCGGGAAAAATATAGTTAAACATACCCTTGCCATACCTAATACTGTACGGCTATATTGTTTGCCCGGGTCTTATACCGATCAATATTTTATTCATCGGAAGTTTTCCAATCGGAAGTGCTGTTACTTTTGCAAATAAAAAAAAACGGGTTTGACTCGTACAACGGATATTAATCGGCACACAATCATTTAATGGGTTCATTTAAAAAAAATACTTCCCATACCCATCTTTCAATTAGGAAATGTTTTTCAGGGATTGGCTTTTGTTCAGGGCTTGGGAAATTCCCAATTCTATTGTGTTGATATTTTTTATATCCGTACCGCAAATCCTTGACTTTTATAACGCGTTTAATTCCAGATCATTCCATCCTTTTTTTTTCGTAAAACTTTATTGCTTATTAAATGTTGAGTAAGTTATTTTCATTTTAATAAAGTGTAAAATATTACATAGAATATATAACCATCAAAATACAGGGTGTAAACAGACCCTTCACATAGCTGTCGACCAAGCATTCTGTACATCAAACTAAGTAACTTTACGCAAAAATTATTGCTGGGAAACGACTTTTTTTTTGGGGTGTAAAATCACGTTTTAAGGTAAGACTCGATGGAAAGCACTCAAAGCATTGTGCTGATGGATGGATTGAATAGTACGGGGGTCGTTGAGGTGTGTAAAGTTAAAATCTTACATTAAAAACATGTATTTAAAAAAAAAACTTGCGAAAAAGTTGGTACTTTGACCCCCAATATCTCCGTAACTAGAAGGTTCTCAGGTACGGTCTAGAACAAAAAAAATATCGCAAAGACGGGGAGAACAATTGCCTTTCATTTATATAAAGAGTCTATTTACACCCTTTATAACTTAGTAAGGAGCATCTGTTTTGTGACTTCCATATGAAACTGGCCAACGATAGATTACTAGTGTGAAAGGTTAACAGAAATACCTTCCTGTTTATTTTCCTCATCATGCCTGCCGTAAGAAGTCCACTGTTGGACATAGGCCTCCCACAATACCTCAAGCCTCCGGCCAATCTGCCCCCTCCAGTAACAGGGTTATACGATACCGCTTGGTAAGACTGCAAGTCAGACTTTCGGGTCACTAACCCGTAAGAATAGTCTTAGATTAAAAAATGACAGCCGGGACCGATCGCTTAACTTGCTTCCCATGGAACATAGGTATGCCAAGGAGTAAAACGTATTTTTTCAAAAAGCTGTCTCGACAGCCCTAAGCATTTCGAATGTAGTCAAAAAAAACACCTCTATTGACACACGTAGTATTTTTGTTGATATATGGTTTAATTTACTTACAATTTCACCCTACATTGGCGTCATTACATTTTGTGCAGATATCAATACGATTGGCTATTGTAAAATTGTACTAATTGAATTTCAATACACTTACTTCGGTGGGTTAAAATCTCACCATCCGCCAAGCGGGCCCAATAAATTTTGAATGTCATAAGTCTTCGATTTTTTGGTTCTAGGACATGTCGGTTTTCTTACGATGTTTTCCTTTACCGGTTTGAGAGTAATGCTGAAGAAGTTTGTACAAAAAGTGCCTAAATTCAGATAGGCAGTCGCTCCATGTAAAATACTGGTATACAGCTGCCTCTGGTTAGACTGTAAGCTCACGCCAACATAGTTGGCAAAAGGATCATCATTATCTGCCTAGATAATGATGAAGTGCCTTAATTCAAAGAGTTCGAACCTGCGACCTTCCAGTCACTAGTCTATAATATTATGTAGAATAAGAGACTACTTAAACTTGTGTTGTTACACGTGGAACTTGCCGTACGGGACGTGATATTTAAAGGTATATTTAAATAAGTGTAATGTGAATAAAAATACGCCTACAATGCCCTAAGAGTTAGGATGTCAGCAAATAAGTAGGGGTCCGCATGGGCCGATGCCTGCCAGGGCTGCGGGACTGTTCGAAAGAGATACCGTGGCCCTGGAACACAAAGGGCAAAGAAGGAACATGGATGGGTTTTAGTCAGTACAAGTCTGACACTCCCCTCCGCTCCGCCCAGAGGGGGGGGGGGGGGGGTCATTTGAGGATTTCCCATCCGAAAAAAAAAAAAAAAAAGGGTTGGCATAGGTATACCTAGTTAAATACCGGATAAGTATTCATTGAATTAATTTACTTTTGCTAAATAATCATAGCTACTCCCACGTGGCACTCGACAGGTTTTAATAAAATATTTTTAGATATCTATCAATCAGAGTCTTAATGACATCTACACCAATGGTAATTTTGAACACATTTCTGTGAAATTTATGTATTTTCCCATGATTATTTAAGCACAGAATTCTTAAACAAATCACAGACCAAAATAAACTATCCAATCACGTCCCGAAATCACACAGCCTTCATTTTGATGAAACTACCGAAATAGATCTAGCACAAATAAAACCGAAGCCTCGTTCAGATCACATCAATCGCTGTCCCAAAATATCTGTTAGTCGTTTACAAAATTTGTAACCCCCCACAGATAAGGGGCGGGTCAGTAATGAAGCCAGTTCAAGCGGAAGGAGGCACGATAAGGTAATTTCGAGGCAGAGGCAGTATACGGGTATATTTCGTGGTTCTACCAAACCATATTTACGATGGCTGTATAGTTGTCTAATCTTTGAGAATGACGTGGAAGTTAGGAGCTATTTATTGGGTTGGTGGCGTTTGATTTGTTCAATGATTATTTTTAGTGACTCAATGATACTTCTGGTTTGGCCTATTTATACCTACAAAATGTATCGGCTTCAGGTAAATACCAGGTTTCCCCCTTGGCCCCGACTTACGAGCAGTAAGTTGTGGGTTCGAACCCAGAGAGGCGCATTACTTTGTGTAATTTATTTCAACACCACTGGTCTCAAAACGGTGAAGAAAAACATTATGAGGAAATGATGTCCTAGAACCAAAAATTCGAAGACATGTGACATCTACCAACCCGCACTGGGCCCGCGTGGTGGATTGTAGCCCATTCCCTCTCATAGGGAGGAAGCCTGTGTCCCAGCAGTCGGAACATTATAGGCTGATTATGCTATGCTATTATGCAGGTTTCCTCCGTGCCTCGGAAAGCACGTTAAGCAGTTGGTCCCTGCTGTCATTTGTAGATCTTTGAAAGTCGTTACTGGTAGTCAGTCGCCCGAAAGTCTGACAACCAGTCTTTCCAAGGAGTATCGTATTACCCAGTACTAACTGGGTTGTTTGCGTCAGATAAGCAGTCAGTCGCTCCGTGTAAAATACCGGTATTCAGCTGCATCAGGTTAGACTGGAACCCGACCACGACATAGTTGTGAAATTTCAATGGAATTTTGTGAATGTGTATGGCTGGTTTCAGCTTGAAACTTACACAGGCATAAATTTATGATTTACAAAATCAATTGCGATTATTTGTACAGCATCTCTTGTTATCGTCATATTGATTGGCTTGTATGGTTTATTTATTGTATACTTTATCGGTCCAAGTGGCGTAAATAACGATTTTCCATTATGACGTTTGTGCTATGCTAACGAAGAACTGTTTTATCTTTGCTGTTTTTCAATATCATAACTCAATAATCTATCTTGTTAATTCACAATCAATCTTGAGAAAGTCAATTATCGTGGGCCTAGACAGGTGGCAACCGCTTTCAAAGCTTTACGTATTTCTGCAGTAGCTAATGTCAACCAATACACTTTTGACATTTCTATTAGCGTTTCACTGCTAGAATGTCACTTCGTGGTGTCACGAATTAGTAAATCATTCTTGAAAACTGCTTTAATTTTCTCGGCTTCGAATTTGTAGTAAACACAACACACATTAGTTACAGTAAAAAAACTTTACTAAGAACCCCTCTCGAAAACTTCAACAAAGAAGAAAAGTCGGCACAAACAGAAAAATATATTAAAATAATAACTCAGTGTCGCCTGTCGCCACCTAATACTTCGATCCCAGGAAATTCAAGGTTTCTATTACCCACCATTTTTACGTAGAATATAAATTTTAACGAGGAAAGAACCCTTATCTTCTATTTTCAACACGAGTGCGGAAATATGTTGTTTGCAAAACATATTTTGGTGTCAAGGATTTGTTTGAAGGGATGAAGAATTCTTGTTTTTGATACGCTTCGCACGTCAATCTTTTTAATGCATAAATAATATTACTTACAGAAGACAAAAAGGAGGTCGCAACTCTAAAAGTCAAGGTGATAGTTGGGGCGGCGGCGATCTCTCGCGTCCGGCCCTGGTTCAAGCCATGGTCCGGAGCGAGAGGGAATGGGAAGCCGTCACCTCCTTCTGCGAAGCAGTCATACTAGTGAAGGAGGTGGCGGGACGTGAGAGGGAAAGAACCTCACGTCCCAGCCGCCGCGGGGGTCACGTGGTGGTCCCGGCCACCGTAGGCGCGGGCCTGTGGACGGCGAGTTATGGGCTAGCTCGCCGTCCAGTCGTCTTATGACGACAGGCTGTGTCGAAGGCTCGTTCGTGTTCCACGCGCGCCTCAAAGAGAAGTCAGCAACCGAGTAGGTGTCCGCATGGGCCGATGCCTGCCAGAGCTGCGGGACTGTTCGAAAGAGATACCGTGGCCCTGGAACACAAAGGGCTAAGAAGGAACATGGATGGGTTTTAGTCAGTACAAGCCTGACACTCCCTTCCGCTCCGCCCAGAGTGGGGGGGGGGGGTCATGACGATATCACGATGATGATTATAAGCATGGTCTATAATGGGTGTAAAATACTCTTAACGTAGGCTAAACTACTACTTATTACTTACTTATTCTCCCCATCATTGCGATCATTTTTTTGTTCTGGACCATACCTGGGAACCTTCTAGTTACGGAGATGGCCAAAGTTCCAACTTTTTGACAAGATTTTTGCAATGTGTTGATTGCATTTCATTGAATTCTACTGTAAAATATGATTTTTTCACTTCAAAAAAAAAGTCGGTTCCCAGCAATAATTTTTGGGCAGTTACTTAGTTTGATGTACAGAACCCACCTTTTATAGAAATAGCTGCTCATGCTCACAAAAGTATTAGCTAGTCAGCAAATTGATAGAGAGCCTGACAGTCCCGGGTCCACCTGAGGCTTTTTTCATACCGTCACCTGAGATAAAGACGCGTGGTCATCATTACGCAATTTTTAACAAAGGATTCACGTACACACGGCGGCACATGAAGCTGTAAATTACCAGTTTACTTTGGCCTCGCTATGTATTGATTTCCTACACAATGAGAGATCCGCATAAACTGCTACAAGCTATACAAAAGTACAGCTTGATTGGCCGCCGTGCGTACATAAACCCACCCACTCTGTTGAAAAAACAGCTGTTCCTTTCATTTTGAACTCATATCGATGATAAATTTCAGCGCTGTCTAGAATATACTACACGTTTATCTTTGATCAACCCTTCGGGAAAACAGATGTCAATTTACGTTTTGTTTTTTCAAAACCCTAGTTTTTACGTTTAACAAAAAACCACAAATCCTTCGACAGCGAATAAACAAACTGCAACTGTCCCACGGAATAAAATTTACATACTAAAACTAAATTCAAGATTAACTCTTCACACATAACTCTAGCCGTCCTTGTGGATAAAACAATATGTCGAAATTGTATGAAAATAGCTGCCTCAATATTTTACATAACGTTTACGTTACATTTTCTTTTTGTTTTCTTTTCTCCTTTGTGTATCTTTTCCCTAGTTACGCTTTTGTGTTTGTTTAGTACACGAATGTAATTAATCCTTGTGTACGCCTTGGATTTCTGTAATTACTATGTACCTAACTAATCATCTTTTAGGAGCTGTGGTGGGCGTGGTGGCCGGATTCTCTGTTTCTCGATCATTATAATCTGGATCTCTTCAAATTTATAATGAATCGGTTTTGTCTAAGCAAGCGTGTTCCACCCTAGGCCGCATCATCATTTCAAATCAGGCGAGTTACGGCCAAACGCAAGCTATTTAATTACAAGCAAGTGAGTATGAAAAAAAACAAAAAATTTAATTTATGTAAATTATTTTATCAGCACTGATCACAAAACAATGACCAGCAAGTCTCAAAACTGAAAATTTGGAGACATGTCACATCCACCAATTCACACTAGGTTCGCGTGGTGGATTTTCTCTCACCGTGGAATGAGAAAAGAGATTGCAGATACACGCTGCACCTATCTGCACACACATGTATAATACAGGGTACAACGCGGGAAAGTCTTTATTTAAAAAAAAAAAAACATAAAACAAAAAGTTTATTTTTATGGTATTTTTTTGGTTTAAAATAATATCTTGAAGGTGGCCTGCGTTCTGGTCAATATAACACGACTTGTATAGTCTTTTTTACAAATGCAGGTATTTCTTGTAATTTGAAGTATTTTCACACATATCCTCAGAAACAAAAGCGAGGAACTTAGTGTCTCGGTAAACGATAAACTGTTAAAGTTTGCAACAAACTTAATCAGAATAAAATAAGGAGCGTTGGAAAAACAGTTTTCAACTTGCTACCTTAGCAGGACGAGATGGAGAAAATGTCTGAAAAGATTTTGCCGATTTTAGAGAAAACGGTAGCAAGAGCGAGAAAGAATACATCACAGGAGGTACAGATGAAGCTTTGTAGTTTTTGGGATTAATAATAAAAAGTTGCTAACTGAGAAAGAACAAAAGAGTGGCCAACGAACTATGAAGAGGCCGATTGCAATAAATTGCGATGAACAAATGAGCTTTTTTATAAGTCAATTAATCAATCAACAACAACAATATTCTCGCCATCAAACGTAAAAGTCTCGCCATCAAACGTAAAAGTTTGGCGAGTTTAGAATTAAGCAACACCTCTGTACTATAATATCATTAAAGAAATAATAACAAAAAAATAAAAATCATTTGACAGTACTGGAATTATAGATTACTAGCTGTTGCCCGCGTCCTTCGTTCGCGTGAAATTATTATAAAAATTAAAAATATTACTTCCCTTGTTGAATCGAATTTTGTTACCAATATCAAGGGTTGAAATAAAAGTAGTCTATGTTAGACCTATTATATTGTTAGGCAGATTGATGATGTTATAACATCATCAATCTGCGAGTAAAGCCCCGTTAAAATCAGTTCTGTCGTTTCGGCGATTAGCCGGAACTAACAGATAGACAAAAACTGAAAAAAATGTGTTTTTGTTATAAGTGCCGTATATACTTTCATAAGCATTCAGTAAAAAGCTGTTATTTTAAAACAACAGACACTTCAATTTTATTTATTTGTACAGATTTTGTATTAAAAGTTTGATACAATAAAGTTTAATTATTATGAAAAGGAGCAAATCTTGGTTTATGTCCTGTAGTGGTCTGATACAAGTTAATGATATGAATGACAAAAGCCATTTTGCGGGACAGTCTTATACAATAATAATTATTTGACTAATTTGATTTAGAAACAAAGAAAATATATTTATGCTGTCGCAATCAGCAATATTTACATTAAGATTTCATAACTTTACATGTAAACACACACACACACTGTAAAGTTTACTGCTATCTATTAAAGTTTCATTACCTAAATCGGTTCCTCCATCTATTTTGGCAGTATTTTCCATTTAAGTTTTTTTCTATTTTTTTTTTTCGGATGGGAAATCATCAAATGACCCCCCACTCTGGGCGGAGCGGAAGGGAGTGTCAGATTTGTACTGACTAAAACCCATCCATGTTCCTTCTTTGCCATTTGTGTTCCAGGGCCATGGTATCTCTTTCGAACAGTCCCGCAGCCCTGGCAGGCATCGGCCGATGCGGACCCCTACGTGGTTGCTGACATCTCTTTGAGGCGCACGTGGAACACGAACGCGCCGTCGACACGGCTTCCATTTAAGCTTTAACATCATGTGTAGAATGACGCATGCTGTCACTGCTACATTGTGCTTTTCTTTTTTTTTTAAACCAACCTGCATCGTGAGTCTAACTTAGTTCCTTTTTTCTCTTTAAATTGCATTTGTACATATTCAAACTTGAATGCACTTGTTAATACTGTATGGAGGAACATCGTTAAAAATAATAAAAAACAAAATGAACTTTTTAAACAAATGTCACGCATTCATTCGGTTGCAGTGTAAAATATTGCAAAAGTGGTGTTGCATTAAAATTTTAAAGCGTCGTAAAATATTCGGATTTCATATCGGTTTAAACTTAATTTTTTCGTATTGTTATGATGTATATCGATCACTGAAATGCAGTTTATTTTAGTGCAAATTGGATTTTTTTGAAACATGATGTTGGTAAGTTTTTGTTTTATTCAAGTCTTTTTATTCTACTTACTTATTCACTGCTGTCAATAATGTGATCTGTTAAAAAAAACGATCCTCAGATGCTGATTATTGCACCTAAATGAATGCCTCAATAAAAGCGCACTATTACATTCTCAAGGCTCGGCTTAGTGGTGAGAGAAATCCCTACGTCATCATCATTCCCTTGCTGTTACCCCAATTCATTTGGGGTCAGCGCAGCATGTCTTATCATATCATTCTTTACACAGTCCATTCATAATTTCTTTGGTCATCCTCTACATATTATACCCATCTAAATTCATAATATTACATTCGGTTAAAATCCCAACAATACAATAATATTTAGGCATTAATTTAAGCATCGCTTAGTGTTCTTAAAAACGAGCATTTTGTTAAAAGACTTTACTTAAGTCGTCTCTCCATTAACTTTCCTTAGCAGATAAAACACAGGACAATAAAAGCATTTCCTTAAATTACCATAATACTTCTAACTTTTAAAATGGAAGTCCATAAAACTCTACACCTTTTTAAAAAGAGACCCAAAGTCATCTAATAGGGTGTCATGTTCCCACTTATAAAATAACTTTGCGTATTTTTAAAAGACTTGTAAACTAGAACAAAGCGAAATTTAATCTTCAAATGCATCTTTGTCATCATAACTCAACCGCAAAATTGTATTTTATTAAGGAAAAAAAAAATGGTGGGCTGTTTTGTTTCTCCATCTATGGTAAATTTCGCCATTATTATAATTTGTGAAGGTAACCCAGTGTTTTCATCAACCATCAAGAAGCACTGGGCACCTCCCGCTAAAAGAGAGTAGGCCTGTGTCCAAGAGGAGGAGTGTTGAACTATTAGAATTCAAACCTTCAAAGTTGAGGTGGTTTCTTATTCTAATTTCTAGGAAAACCTCTTGAAATCTTAATACCCGTTTATCCTGGTTGACCCTTATAAATTAGATTTTACGGGAATATTACTGAGCTAGCTTTTGTCAGTGGTTTCGCTTGCGTTGAGGTCGGACAGGGGAACGACTTACCAGGACAATAGTATCCTATACACCCACCCAGGTCGATACCCGTTCAACCGTAAAAGCGCGATGTCACAGACAGACAGTTGCAACGTTTCTCCCGAACTCATTGAGTTGCGTTGCCTCGGTGCTTTTTTGGTGGTGGCCATTGTGGATTCCAGGAATTGCAGTGGTTTTGAATAAAGGAGTGGCAGGCTTATTCCATTAAAAATACAGTAGTGTAGACTGTAATATTAGTAAAAACAATACCATAATTTTCTGATCAAGTGATTGCACGTAAGTAATATTAATACCTTCCTTTCGTTTCCAGACCCTAATAATAACAACGATATGCCTGTTCCTCTTCCATCAAACCAATGCCGTCCGTTTGAACAAGATTTTCCAATTTATCGACGGGTTCAAAGCGGAACACAACCATCTCGGATTCTTGCACATCGGCAACGAATACGCCATATTCCTGCGTACTCCAAACCCTCACGATAAGTACCTTGTATACGAACTATATGAAGTGAAGAATGAGCCTGACGCTGAGAACTACAAGCCTAAAATACTGGCAATAACAAAGGTCCCTTTAGAATATATGAAAGACCAGCTGAAAGTTTTTAGAAGTGAGCTTTATAAATCTAAGTATATCGATGACAAGATCATTCCTGGAACTCAAGTTAAAACGTTGAGAGAATGGCAGATAGACAGGGCCTTGGATTTTCATGACAACAAAGGTCAGTTCAGCAAAAAAGTATCTGTATTGCGGACGATACTCTGATATGAACAGTTGGAAATACTGCACATTTTTTGGAATTGTTTAAACTGTATTTATGAACATGAAAATGTATTTATGTTAAGTTAAATTAAATTATTGTCTCTGTAAAAACGTATTCGTAAGATGGTCACCTTTTTTAATAAATATCCCTTTAAAATTTTTAATCCTGTTTTTGAAGTTGGTCGCAGTAACTAAGCTAAGGCACTCAAGCCAAATGGGTTAGGTAACGATTGTTAGAGCTGTCACGTGACCAACTAAGGCACGCCACAAAAAGTTGATTTAGTATTTTTAGGAAGTCAAAATGCGAATCGATTAAATACCTACCTTTAATAATTATTGTGTTAAAATAACAACTTTAAAAAAAAAATACAATTTTTCTTTTACATTCTTCAAAGCCTAGTTTTGCTGTACTCTAGCTAAGGTTGCAAAATCTTCCTTCAAAGATTTACGGGAAAATAAAAATGTATTTCTTAAAAGGTGTCAATAATCTCTCTGAATACACATAAATATCACGCTGTCCTACATTCGTTTCAATGAAAAGGGTATATTTTCCTTATCGGAACAGTTTTGATAAATAATTCTTAATATTCACTACTTGAGCCTCATTGGCGGTCATCCATCATCCGAATGATTCCCGCCAGCGAGCTGTGCTAAGAGTTTTTCGTCCCCTACTATGAGATGAAGATGAAAGTGTATTTTAGCGAGTGAAATGTTATTTTTTGTCTATGTGAGAAACTTTCACTGAGCAAAAATAATGTCAGCAACGCGTTGTAATGTGACTAAATCAGAAAGTATAAAATTAAGCGAAAATCTAAAACACGCTTTCAGCGCAAACATCAGTTATACAGGGTGTACCAGACTAAGCGCAATACCTCTTAGGCGGTGATTCAGGTCACCAAAGTGGACAACTTTTCATAAGGAAAAAAAAGGGACTCCTCATACTATTTGCTTCAGCCAATGCGATATTTTGTTTACGTTTGTTTCAAAGGTCTCTTTTAGGGTCCAGCTCCATCAGAGGGACTAAGTCATCAACTGCCTAGCCTTTTCCCAACTCTGAATGTATATTGCAAATATCAATACTTTACATGGAGCGATCGCCTATCTGACCTTCACAACCCAGTTATTACTGGGTAATACGATACCCGGGACCTTGGTCTATCTATATCTGTGGGTAAGACTGGTTGTCAGACTTTCGGGCCACTGACTACTTTACGACTGTCAAAGATCTACAATTGACAGCTTGGATCTGCTGCTTAACGTGATTTCCGAGGCCCGGAGGAAGCTCGATATGTAAAGGGTGATCACCCAGGGCACGCCACCATAGTGGCGATAAGTCCCCTCTTTGAGGAGTGGCTAGAGAGGCGCCACGGCGCCCTCACCTACCGCCTGACGCAGGTCCTCACCGGACACGGTTGTTTCGGGAGGTTCCTGCACCGAATCGGGCGGGAGGAAACGCCCGGGTGTTTCCACTGCGAGGATCGTCTGGAGGACACGGTGGAGCACACCGTAGAGGTCTACCGCGCTTGGGCGGAGCACCGCCGTGTCCTCGTAGTGGCGATTGGCAGTGGCGATCTCTCGCGTCCGGCCCTGGTTCAAGCCATGGTCCGGAGCGAGAGGGAATGGGAAGCCGTCACCACCTTCTGCAAAGCAGTCATGCTAGTGAAGGAGGTGGCGGGACGTGAGAGGGAAAGAACGTCACGTTCCAGCCGCCGCGGGAGACGCCCTGGGCGTCGGGGGTCACGTGGTGGCTCCCGGCCACCGTAGGGGCGAGCCTGTGAACGGCGAGTTATGGGCTAGCTCACCGTCCAGCCGTCTTATGACGACAGGCCTTGTCGACGGCGCGTGCGTGTTCCACGCGCGCCTCAAAGAGATGTCAGCAACCGAGTAGGGGTCCGCATGGGCCGATGATTGCCAGGGCTGTGGAACTGTTCGAAAGAGATACCGTGGCCCTGGAACACAAAGGGCAAATAAGGTACATGGATGGGTTTTAGTCAGTACAAGTCTGACACTCCCTTCCGCTCCGCCCAGAGTGGGGGGGTCATTGGATGATTACGCATCAGAAAAAAAAAAAAAAAAAAAAAAGGGTGGTCACCTATGCACGAACCAACCTAGTCAAGAGCGGCTTAACCTGAATATCGACCCGAGCGGCTGTTTAGCCACGAGTGGGATTAAATATAAAGCGATATTAAAATTAAATAATCCTTATAACCCTTATTGTTTTGTGAGACTCGTGGCGTTGAAAATGTCGTTTGCGGACGCACATTAACTTACTTAACACTTGGCAAGTTTACAGCTCATATTTTAATTTTGCACAATAAACTGCCAAGCAATGAGGTTACATAGATGGATAATGTATTTTTCAAGCCAAACTGCCGAATTAGCCTTTGCTATTAAGCTGTTAATGAAATAAAGTTTAAATAAAGCATTCTCACATAGCGTAGGTATTTTATGAAGGTACGCAATTCAATCTTTTGGTCGATTATGTAACGTATTGTTATGTATTTTGGTCTGGTTGACCAAAATACATAACAATACGTTACGAACAAATATTTGTATGGCGTACAGGTAGTTGTTCCGGGTCTGGCTGTTTGTGTATGTCAGTTTAAATATTTGTAAACGCACCCACGATACAGGAGAAATTCATAGTACGGGGAAAAGTTAAAAAAAAAAAAAAATTACTAATTGCGTATCTTATTCTTTTATACGCAATCCAACATTCTTTCTTTAGCGTGTGGTTAGTGCCTAACCTGATGTCAGAGTTATTATTCTACCTATGGGCCTGTGACTTGGCTATACATGCCGTCGAGA
The DNA here is from genome assembly GCA_910589295.1 of Noctua janthe. Classification (NCBI taxonomy): domain Eukaryota; kingdom Metazoa; phylum Arthropoda; class Insecta; order Lepidoptera; family Noctuidae; genus Noctua; species Noctua janthe. The sequence goes on along the minus strand of OU342559.1, from coordinate 12,946,001 downwards.
AATATCTCTGGTTTGGTTTCCTCACGATGCTTTTCTTCACCGGAGCAAGTAATAATTATAGAAGGCACCAATTAATCCGAATAATCAGAGGTCAACCAACATCATCATCAGAGGGCAGTCGAACGGTTAAACCACTAGGCTATATAAACCACTAGCTTATCCAACATTGACCTTAGCTTTAGCTCTTGTTATATTTTCTACAAAATAAAAAAAATATAAAGAATATTAGAAATCAATCATCGAAACCCTTAGTAGGGTCCCCTGCCTTCATTATCGTATAATTTATTGCTTTTACGCCCCGCGGAAAGGGTTCATCAGCCACGACAACTAAAGGGAAGTATCGTGAAGCGTGCATCATTGTATTTCTTATTCTGGTAATATATTATACGGAGAATAAACCTAGGAAGTATCGAATAAAGGATATTATGTGAGTTGCGGTTTGGTAGAGTTTCGATGTATCTTCTGACGGTAGTTTGACGTCACAATGGGATAATAATTTGAGAAAGATTTGTATTCATTTTTATTCAACCGATTTGAAAAGAGTAACCATGGAGTTCGTTGCCCGTTCTTCTCCATAGGAAACGACCAACCCGAACCATGCACCCTTTTGTCGACGTTTTATAAATGCCCATCTAGACCTATGTGAAATAAAATATTTTGATTTTGATTTTGACTACGACTCAGCTGATTTTAAAAAGTGTTTGTATGATTGGAGCTCGTCAAGTGCCAAGGTTGGTCCGTGGATAGATAATCATCCATAGCATACCGTGTTTCCTCCCTGCCTTGGAAAACATGTTAAACCTTTGGTCCCGGCTGTCGCTTGTAGAAACTCTGATAACCGATCTTACAAGGGGTGTCGTGGCCACTGCAGAAAACGTCTTGAACTCTGCAACTGGGTAACATTTGCAGAGGTCAAGACGTGTTCTGCAGTGGCCTGTATGGAGAGCACTTAACTGATTGCGCACACAAACAGGCCGCTGTAATCACAATTTGGCAAAATGGGGTATTAGAGATCCTGCCAATACACAGTGTGAATGCGTTGCACGCGACCAGATGATGTCCTACTTGTTGTAGTGTCCGAAGTGTCCCATCACCTGAACATAAGAGGACTTAAAAACGACATAAACGCCGCGATTAACGTGCCCACATACTGGGCCCAAAAATTCAAACAAATCATAACATTGACATGAAAGAACAGGTCAGATAATGCAGCTGTATGTAATATACTGGTATTCAGGTGCATTTGGTTAGACTAGAAGCCGACCCTTACGAGTTGCGAAAAAAGGCTAGGCAGATGATGAGGCTCCGTAAGTCTGTGTATTTGTTAGTTGTAGTCGTGAACATTGTTTTCTACGCTGCCAAAGGTCAATGAAACCACATTTACATACAGGATCTCAAACTTCCCAAAATTGAATACGCGTAGGTAATAAAGAAACGTTCTCAACCACTCAATGGAAGAAAATGTTTTTCTCTCTCTGCTTTGAATCGAAAAACAGAAAAGTAGATAAAATTATTCTCTTTCCATTGTTTTTGACAAGGTCGCCATTATTTTTGTTCGCATTTGATTGTTTCAAGGATAGACCGTAGCCACAGAATAAATATTGTAGAAGATCTGCTCCAAGCAGCGAGGGAAACCTGGCACACGCACACGTAAGACGCACACATACAGTAATATTAGTCTATCTCAGTCAAATGCATGCTTCTAGCAAGAGGCTTCACTTTTTCAACAAAAAAGCCGACCCGAAGCTATTACCACACAGTCATATTCGTGTATCAGGCAGCTCGTATCTCCATAACCCGATCTATGCCAAGCGGCTTTTTGCCGTAAGTATAGTATGTACAAGTTTATTGACTTTGCGGCACGACTGTACCCGTGTCATGCCGACCCGAATATTGTGTATAGCATCCCTCTCTACACTCACTGTTCGTGTAGTGTGGCTATGTGTGCGTGCGTTTTCGCTCGGGCTCAAAAAATATAGTCGACCTTCTGGACCTTTCTACGTCGTACCTTTTCGGGTTGGATAATAAATTTATTGCGTCCTCAAAGTTAAATGTTTGAGACGATTAGTTTTAAGAAGTGGATAGATTTGTTTCACGTGGATCTGGTATTAAGTCGTAAACGAGAAGAGAGCTGAGGAAACTTTACTTTTAAAACTTAAGTCAAGGGTCTGCCTGTCCTATTGTTTGCATATTAGAGGAACTGTTGGCGCTACTAATAAAAGTGCCAAACTCGTCCCGAAATTTTGGGCGGAATCGATTTAGATTGGCATGAACATGAAGAAGAAGATATTTTAAGGAACCGCTAATTGAGTCTAAACTGTTTTCAATATTGCAGATAAGAACTGACTCACTAGGCGTTAAGTAGGAACCTGTGTAGTAGTGTAGCACTAAAATTGTGATTATGCTAGAAAATGCCGTTTCATTAAAAAAAAACTTACAAAACAAGGCACATTAATGTATAATTTTCACTCGATAACTACAACAAAGTGATTTATCGTTATTTTATCGGGTTTCTTGCTCTCATATTTCTATCGATCAGAAGAAAAAGCGTGCTATGTTATCCGACACCGTTTCTGGGTCAAAGTCCGTCTCAAAGCCGCTAAAATTAACCATTACAAAAACGCTACTGGAATTTTATTACAATTAACTTGACTTCGATGTCCAGTCGAACGAAGCATTGGATTATCTCCTTTGTAAACTTTGACATAAGGTTGATTATTAAGAATTTGGAAAGATAGGGGAAAAAATAATGCGGTCAATGTGTAAAGGGAGCTACTTCACTTGATTAAAAATAAAATCGTCTGCTAATTTAATTTGGGCGCATAATAGAATTATGGCCGCGGATCCCAATCTCATAATAGGAGCCACACCTCGGCAAATTTCCCAATATTGCCAAAAGAACGACCAGCCGTTACTTACCTTTTGTTTAATGCTCCGAGATATTATTTCCGGTCATGCTATCATTCTGAATTATTATTTTATCGCTGTAATAAAATTAATAGGTGCCACTCCTCCTTACTTTGTAAGGATTGATGAGTTTTGTACTAAGCAGTCATTTTCTTAATAATCATAATGAGATTCTGAGAGACACAATAAATAGGCTTTGTGAATGGAGTTTGAAAGGTATTTAGCGATATAATAGCTTTATTATAAAGCTACCTTTAGTTAAAATGTTTGCGACACAAAAGCTGAGCACAACTCAAAATACGAAACAAGTTAAAATAAAACTGGGACAAAAAGATGTTTACTAACTAAGTTACAAACTAACTTGTAATGCAAATTAAAGATAAAAAACTTTTAAAGAAAAATGTAGTAAGAGCACGGGAAAGGAGTTATAAACTTCGAAGGATTTGAGATTTTTTCTGAGCGATAGAAAAGAAACGGCAGATAATAATATATACTTTACGAAAAATCAGTCGAACGAGATGAAGATTGTTTGGTTCTAGGACATGTTTTACCGCAGCCATCTTTCCTTTACCGTTTTGAGAGTAGCGGTGATAAAATAATTACACAACTTGTAGCTTTAATACCACAGGGAACTATCTGTGACTGTGACATTGAGCCACCGCCGCGCCTAACAAAAGCGTAAATTGAATAAGGACAAAATCCCTTTGGTTATCAGCACACGTGAAAAAGCTGTGGAATATCCAGTAGATCACACCTACTTACCTGCCAAGCCTACTTCGTATTCCCGTCACGTCTTTGAACCATCCGCGTATTTCTGATATTAAGTCCCAATGTGATAGCAAATCCTATCGCCGTTTATCAGCCGCAGTACCAATCTTGGGCTTACAGCCAAGAACATATCTTTTACAGGGAATCCTAATTACACTTTTATACAGATATCGAGCCAAGCTTTGGTTGTATTAGGTCAATGTTGGGGGAGTTTACAATTGTTGAAAGAACTACTTGTGAGTCAAAAATGAAACCAATGATTCAGAATAATAATCTTTCACGCAAAAACTACTGAATGGATTTTGATGAAATTAAGCACATAGATAATTTATAACCTGGATTAACGTATAGGATACTTTTTATCCCGGTAGTACGATCCCGTGGAACGGGAGACGCCGTAGGCATAAGTTGCTGATGAAATAATGAGAAAAGTAAAACTATTATTACATTTACCATGTCAGAGCCCCTTGAGGCTGTATAAAAACTCTAAGGTGTGTGGGGTCGTTAGACCTTACTGCTCACACGATAAGAAGAAGAATAATAATAATTCAATATTTAATAAAATTCTCCAAATATACGCTGGATTCGTGGGAGAATAACTTTAAATGCGAAAATTCTAGGAATTTCGCAAAGGACTGGATTATTGAAAACTAGCAAATATTTTCGAAATAACTAAGACGCTGACTCGTATCTTGATATTTTTCAATTATCTTGCGACTTGTACACACTTTTCGTTCTTTTTACAAATAGCGGATCATTCACAACAGTGTTGTCTGTTGTAAACACTGTAGACAGAGCAGCAGACGAAGAAGAAGAAGAACATTTTAGACAGATCAGTTTTCTCCTGTGTCATTTATTTCGGTATACAACATTAGTTTTAGTATATGCGAAACCTGGAACACAAGTCTAGTATTTTTATGTAAAGAATCTATGTACAAAATTTCAAAACTGTATCATCAAAAATTACCAAGTTATAAGCTTGTTCTGTTACCTGTTTGTCCGCACAAAAACGTGGTCACCACGCGGTGGGCCCGCGCGCGCGCGCCTCCAGCGTCGTCTTGAGCTCATTGATAATAATAATTTGGCAGTAGGTACCTAAATGATTGCTGTGTCCGACTTGTAGCCTTTTTTAAATATTTTTGGGACCAAATATAACATGGTTTAAAAATTATTGGAATCGATTAACTTACTTATTCTGAACAAACTATTTTCAGGTTTCGCATATACTAAAAATAATGTTGTTTACAAATTTGACCAGTTAATTTGTACAGTCACACTCACAACACAAATACCTTAACAAACATAAATACCCTATTCTTACGCAAAATTCAAAAACTGTTTTCTCTTGAAATAACTATTGCGACTAAGAGAAAATACCTTATTCATAATAGTATGGTTCCGAAAATACTATGTTTGTAATACCATAAAATTTCTACCAATACTTAGGGAAAACCGTAATAAATTGGGATAAGGGCAGGAGCATGATGATGACTTTGGGAAAATTGCTTTAGAATCTTACATTGTGTCAGGTATTTATGCTCGTTTTGTTATGACTGCTTGCAAATCGCAAGCACTCATAATAATATTTTCAAAAAATCGTCCAAGTGCGAGTCGTACTCACACGCACATAGTGTTCCGTAGCACTAAGTAATATAATAAAATATTTTGAAGGCTCATTCGTAATTTGGATTGTATTACATTCAACAGCAAAACTAAATTTGTTTTACATAGTATGTTAATAAAAAAAACAAAGTTACTGCTGCAGTTTGATGAAAAAGTCCCATATCTGAAAAACTAAAAATCAAATCTTATTCAAACCAATTTTCGTTGAAAGTTTTTTTTACGTTCTACAATCTTACATTTTTTTCAGAATTTTCCTCCTCTTACTTTAGAAATTAGAGGACTGGGGGGGGAACACATTCAACCACTTTGGAAGTTAATCGATTGATTTTAAGAAAAAATGATTTTAGGAACCTCAATGTCATTTTTAAAGACCTATCTTTAGACACCCCACACGCATAGGTTTGATGATATTTTTTTTTTTAGTTTCATTTCCAGGTATGGGGAGTACCCCCTTAATTTTTTAATTTTTGTAGAAAAATCGTAAAGCGGTTCACAGAATACATCTACCTACCAAGTTTTAACTGTGCAGTCCTAATAGTTTCGGAATAAAGTGGCTGTAACATACAGACGGACAGACAGACAGACATGACGAATCTATAAGGGTTCCGTTTTTTGCCATTCGGCTACGGAACCCTAAAAACGGATACTTATTTTGTTTAAAGACAATCTTGAATGAAGTCTGAACACAGCCTAATGGCATACTTTTAAACTAGACTAAAAGCATCGCCATCTATTACGTACGCTTCGCTTTCAAACCTAATTCAACTGTGCACATCTGATGTTAATTCTAGTCTTAACTTTATCTCCATAGATTAACTTAATGAGTATGTGTAAGAATGGGTGATTAATTCGGGTTAATTTACTAGACGGCCCGTTTTGGGCACAAACGGGTACATTATCGAACGTTAGAACAATGATTATGGGCAAATGGTTCTGCTGATCGAATGGTAATATGTTATATTGTAGGAAATTGGGAAAATAGACATTGTGAGGAATGTAAGTAATGAGTTAGTAGCAAGTGAAAGGTTGGATATAGTCTTAATATACAGGGTGTAAACGGACCCTTCGCGAAGCCGTCAACCAACAATTCTGTACGTCAAACTAAGTAACTACGCAAAAATTATTGCTGGAAAACGACTTTTTTTTGGGGTAAAAATCACGTTTTACGGCTGGACTCACTGTAACGCACTCAAAACATTGTGCTGGTGGAAACATTGAATAGTGAAGGGGTCGTGGAGGTATGTTATGTCATCATCTGCCTAGCCTTTTCCCAACTATATTGGGGTCGGCTTCCAGTCTAACCGAATGCAGCTGAATACCAGTATTTTACATGGAGCGACTGCCTATCTGACCTCCACAACCCAGTCTGTACTGGGTAATACGATACCCCTTGGTAAGACTGGTTGTCAGACTTTTTGGGCCACTGACTGCCTAACGACTGTCAAAGATCTACAAATGACAGCCGGGACCAACGGCTTAACGTGCTTTCCGAGGCACGGAGGAAACTCGGTATGTAATGGGCGGTCACCCATCCACAGACCAACCTAGGCAAGCACGGCTTAACCTAAAGATCGACCCGAGCGGCTGTTATTATTTAGCCACGAGCTTGGAGGTATGTAATGTAAAGTTATAATATTCAAACCTTTTAAGTATTTAAAAACTTGTGATAAAGTGGTACTGGAACTGTGAAACTGGTGGAAATTTGACCCCCAATATCTCCGTAACTAGAAGGTTCCCAGGTATGGTCCAGAACAAAAAAATGATCGCAATGAAAGCACCTTTCGGCTTCGTTAAGTGTACTTTTACACCCTTTATAGAGTTAGATACGCAAATTGTAAACCTGGTGTAAGGGAGCCACCAACGGTCCTACAGGCCCCGAGTCGGTCCTACAGGCCCCGAGTGGTCCGCGATGGGCGCTGAAGCAGCTGGACCGGGAGCCCCTCCTGGAAGCCACGATCGTGCAGGCCTGGGTGTCATCACCAGTCAGGCCTGCCGACATCAACAACGAGGCGGGTTGGTTCCAGGAGGCCATGTCCGAGGTTTGCGACGTGGCAATACCCCGAGTTCGGCCAGGAAGCGCCCGGCGTCAGGTGTACTGGTGGTCGCGAGAGCTGACGTCTCTGCGCAAGGCGTGCGTTGCCGCAGGCATCGCAGGCTCCGCATCCGCCCTCCGGGTGCGGCAGCCATTGAGGCGGAGCTGTACGAGGAGTACAGAGCGGCGAAGACCGCCCTCCAAGAGGCTGTCCGGCGGGCCTCTCTGTCTCTGAACGGAGATCCGTGGGGGCCACCCCGCTAACGCAGAGTCTCCGGCCTGAGCTCGTGGAGGACGTGGTGAGCGCTCTGTTCCCTTCGCGAGGGGAGCATCCTCCCCCGATGGCTCCGCCGCCGCGTGCGGTGCCGGAAGCGGACCACACCGATGACGATGACGACGTTCCAGTGGTGACTGGGGTAGACCTGAGAGTGGCGGTACGCAGGCTGAAAACCAGAAACACCACCCCGGGACCCGATGACTTGCCTGGCAAAGCCTGGGTCCTAACCTCTGAGGCTCTCGGGCCCCGATTGGAAGGGCTCCTAAGCGCATGCTTGGAGAGAGGCCAGTTTCCGCTTCGTTGGAAGACGGGGAAGCTGGTCCTCATCCGGAAACCAGGGCGTCCTGCGGACTCTCCTTCCGCATACCGGCCCATCGTGCTGCTTGACGAGGTGGGCAAGCTCTTTGAAAGAGTCATTGCCAACCGCCTCGCCGGGCACCTTGCGGGGATGGGGCCGGATCTTGCGGAACACCAGTTTGGTTTCCCCAAGGGGCGCTCGACGGTGGACGCCATCATGCGCGTGAGAGCCCTCACGACGGGGGACGCGGTGTCCCGGGGCGGGGTCGTCTTGGCGGTGTCTCTTGACATCGCCAACGCCTTCAACTCCATGCCCTGGAGCTGCATTAGGGAGGCACTCCGGTATCACCGGGTGCCGACCTACCTTCGTCGTGTGGTCGGGGACTACCTGACGGATAGAGCCGTCATCTACCGTGGTCGAAGCGGAGAATGAAACCGGCGAGAGATGTCGTGCGGTTTTCCACAGGGATTGGTTCAGGGGCCGGCCTTGTGGAACATCGGTTACGACTGGGTGCTGCGCGCCGACCTCCCTACCAGCGTCAGCGTAGTTTGCTACGCTGACGACATGCTGGTATTGGCACAAGGCAGGTCGCACGAGGCGGCGGCCGAAAACAGGACACGCGGGGTTGCGACAGTCGTGGAGAGGATCCGGCAAATGGGTCTCGAGGTGGCACTGCACAAGTCCGAGGCCATGTGTTTTCATGGGCCTCGGAATGCGCCACCGTCGGGATCCCTACTGACGGCAGGAGGGGTTTCCATCGGCATCGGGTTGACGTTGAAGTACCTAGGACTCGTTCTCGACAGCCGGTGGAACTTCGTGGAGCACTTCCGACGTTTGGCTCCCAAACTGGAACGGACAGGGGCTGCCTTCAAGCGGCTCTTGCCCAACCTGAGGGGTCCAAACGCCTCCTGCCGGAGGCTATACGCGGGGGTCGTGCGGTCCATGGCCCTTTACGGGGCCCCGGTGTGGGCGCGTTCTTTGAGGCGGCAAGCCACCCACTACCTGAACGCGCCCCAAAAGGTAATAGCCATAAGTCTAATTCGGGGGTACCGCACGATCTCCGGCGAAGCAGCTAGCCTCCTTGCCGGATTGCCGCCATGGGATCTGGAGGCGATAGTCCTCGCACGCCTGCACGAATGGCGCGCGGAGGCACTACGTCGGGAGAAAACTCCGCTGCCGCGGCAAATTGCCGCTCAGCGGACAGACCTCCGGCATGATCTCATGGCGACATGGAGAGAGCGACTGTCGCAACCCCGTGCAGGGCACGCCACCATAGTGGCGATAAGTCCCCTCCTTGAGGAGTGGCTAGAGAGGCGCCACGGCGCCCTCACCTACCGCCTGACGCAGGTCCTCACCGGACACGGTTGTTTCGGGAGGTTCCTGCACCGAATCGGGCAGGAGGATACGCCCGGGTGTTTCCACTACGAGGATCGTCCGGAGGACACGGTGGAGCACACCGTGGAGGTCTGCCCCGCTTGGGTGGAGCACCGCCGTGTCCTCGTAGCGGCGATTGGCGGCGGCGATCTTTCGCGTCCGGCCTTGGTTCAAGCCATGGTCCGGAGCGAGAGGGAATGGGAAGCCGTCACCTCCTTCTGCGAAGCAGTCATGCTTATGAAGGAGGTGGCGAGACGTGAGAGGGAAAGAACCTCACGTCCCAGTCGCCGCGGGAGACGCCCTGGGCGTTGGGCGTCACGTGGTGGCTCCCGCCACCGTAGGCGCGGGCCTGTGGACGGCGAGTTATAGGCCAGCCCGCCGTCCGGCCGTCTTATGACGACAGGCCGTGTCGACGGCGCGTTCGTGTTCCACGTGCGCCTCAAAGAGGTGTCAGCAAACAAGTAGGGGTCCGCAAGGGCCGATGCCTGCCAGGGCTGCGGGACTGTTCGAAAGAGATACCGTGGCCCTGGAACACAAAGGGCAAAGAAGGAACATGGATGGGTTTTAGTCAGTACAAGTCTGACACTCCCTTCCGCTCCGCCCAGAGTGGGGGGGGGGGTCATTTGATGATTTCCCATCCGGAAAAAAAAAACTGTTCAAAGTGGAATTACGATCTGAACAAGGAGTGGAAGGCTGAATCTGGGAAGAATGGCTGAGACCAAAATAATCCTGCTAATATTACGAATGCGAAAGTTTGTGAGGATGTCTTAATGTATAGGTACGGATGTTTATTACTCTTTCACGCAAAAACCACTGAACAGATTTGTATGAAATTTAGCACACATATAGTTTATAACCTGGATTAACACATAGAAGACTTTTTATCCCGGTAGTATGATGCTATGAGACAATTACCGAACTCCACGCGGGCGAAACCGCGGGCATAAGCTATTGGTATAATAATTTTGAGGGTCCGGGATTTTCCAACATTAAAAACAAAGGCTGTAATCTCAGTTATATTTCATAACGAATTTTTTCTCTACAAACCAAAACGAAAAATCAACTCCAACTATTTAAATCAGCCAGCCAAAAAGTAAGCAAAAGTTCCAAACCCCAGTCTTTTATTACTAAAACCAGGAACAACACAGCAATGTACGGAAAATCGTCGGCAATAATAGAAACGAACATTTGGATTCATGAATGCGGAGATCGCATCTGCGTAATAAAATAAACTCGAGTCTGAAACTCTGAACACACGTATACCGATGAATAAAAAAATAAGAGAACCTAGTACGAGCGCGCGGTGGAAACGTAACGTTAAATCGATTTTTGAATCGAAAATACAACTTAAGTCATTGTTAACCGACGAAAAAGAAAGGAGGAGGTTTTCAAATCATAGCATAGCATAGCATAACGAGTATTTAATTATTATAATTTTTTAAGTTATTGTATTTTGCAACAATTACTAGCACCTTTCGACATAGGTGCTAGTAATTATTGCAAAATAAAATAACTATCGAGATATGAATGAATTCTTAAAATTAAGAAAATTAAATGTGAAATGAAAACTTTCAGAGTTTTTTTTTTTAATTCTTCTAATATTATAAATGCGAAAGTTTGTGAGAATGGATTAATTGCTGGGTGGATCTCTGTTACTCTTTCACGCAAAAACGACTGACCGGATTTGGATGAAATTTGGCACAAATACAGTTTGTTTGTTTTTTTTTTGTATGTGTTTTATTTAGTTGGTGTTTGTTTTTTTACCTGGATTAACACAGGATACTTTTTATCCCGGTAGTACGATCCCATGGGACAATTATCGAACTCCACGCGGGTGAAGCCGCGGGCTAAGTTAGTCACTCAAAATTTGAGGTTACGTTAACACCGCACACTCGTGGTAGTGCCTACGATGTCTGTTGTGTACAACCTACATGTTTTTCTACTTGATTTTGTTTTATTTGATGCATGGAATGTGTTTGAAGAATTCTGTTTACCTTGTTCAATGATGTATGATGATGCTATTTTGTTGGTTTTTATTGTTATGTTCTTTGAATTACGCTTTTATAAATATGATGTATATTCACTTTACAAAGCAGCATGGTTCTGTCTAGCGTTGCCTGGAGGGAACACCGATGGTAAACATTTGTGAAATTAAATACAATCACATACATCATATCGCGCCCGTAATCCCCGAAGGGTTAGGCAGAGCACGTAATAGGGGGCGAGCCTATTGTCATTAACATCTAACTATATCTCATCCAGGACTACTTCACCCAAGCAGTCCCACGTAATAGGGGGCGAGCCTATTGTCATTAACATCTAACTATATCTCATCCTGGACTACTTCGTTCGTCTAGTGGTCGCAATCGTGACTGCTGAGCATGGGCTCCTGAGTTCGATTCCCGGGCCGAGTAAATTGTTATTGCGTTTTTCCATCAGGAATTCTTCAGTAGCAGCCACGGAGTCAGGATTTGTGGCCAGTTGATGGCAATAGGTTGTTCCCCTATTACTTAAACATAACTGACGAAATGTGGGTGTACTATTATTTACACCTCTGCCTAACCCTTCAGGGATTACAAGCGTGATGTTATGTTATGTTTCGTTATTACGCATACTTATAAACAAGCACTTTAAAAGATCAGATACTTGATTAGTATTCATAATAATTAAAATTACTTACAAAATTGATCAGTGAAACCAATACCAAAGTAATGTAATTAACAATCAACGCTGCATTTTGTTTGCATTATCAATAGTGATGTCATTTCCGTATTTGTTGTGTTAACACTTCCGGTAATTAATTTCGAATCGTTAATTATCAGGAACAAGTTTAATTTGGTTAAGCTCATGATAATTTTATTTTGTATCAAGAGATTACTGTACGCAAAATACGCTCAAATTAACTCGGATTTGCGGACACCAAACCTATAATACAATACAATAGTACAATTTTCAGAAGTTTTATGAATAATTTGGTGGTGTATAGTATCTATGAATTCACACTTAATTTTTGATGTTATGACCTTCCTTCTGTAATAATTATTGATTCTGTATTTTACACCATAATTTATATAATTATACAAAAATCTTATGTATTTCTCGTATCGGGTCATTAGTACGGACATAAAATGAATTGGAAGGCGCGCCTGTGTGCAGTGATGACATCACGCGACCTACTTACCAGTCACAACACAGCGTGCTTGTACAGAGCCCTGATGCTCAACTCGAGGGAGGGCGACAGTCAATGTCTGATCGCGGCGGAGTTGAGCCGTCTTAGAACAGAACCCAATTCATCGTGCCCCGTGTTATTGTGTTAAGCGGTAATCTCAAGTAATTCGTTAGTTTTGCTAGAAACAGTGTATCGCACCCAGTGTGTTTTCATAGCACGAAACCCATGGTCTGCCCACATGATGTACAAGCCTAATGGAATAAATCCTGAAATATCCGATATATACATATAAGCAAATAAATAAAATTGAAGTGTCTATTTGTAATTTCAAAGTCTATACGGTACTTATAACAAAAAAAAATATTTTTAAAATTTTTTGTTGTCTGTTTGTTCCGGTTTATCTCCGAAACGGCTGAACCAATTTAGACAGGACATTAACTGGCAGATAGATGATGTTATAAGGAGTAACTTAAGCTACTTTAATTTAAAAAAAAGAAATATGGCTCTGTGCAAAAAAATAAAACCCGATTCAAATAGGGAAGTACTATTTTTAAAATAGTTTCACGTGGACGAAACTTGCGGACAACAGCTTGTAAAATAACGTATTCAATAGGTAATTGTGAGACGGCATAGACATAGGCGAGTTTCAATGAAAACTGAGTTCTGTCCCAGCATACTTTAGGAATGGAGAAAGGCCTGAGCTAAAAGCCAGCCTGGCCCCAAGAGAGAAAATAATATCTACGGATATCTTGCCACATACACATAACGTCCTAGTACCTTGCAGATTTTGCAAATGAAGTATCAAAGCAATCTCAACCATAGCTACACAAAGAAATTACCGATGCAAAGTGATACCGGTATTCTAGGGTTGAAATTGCTTTCAAACCTTAACTCAAATACCCCAGTGAATGAAACACAGCTAAGATAAGTCGTAGTATTTGGCAACTGAGAGACATGATAGCTATCTCGAATAGTAGAACAATTGAATTAATGGACTGACAATAGCATTAGGCACTTCAGTCATTTATCATTCTTGTTAGACTGTAATTTAAAATAATTACTGTCTAGCTTAATGCTTCTTAATTAACTGAATACTTCAATTAAGAGATGGCTGGCCCAGTTTTAGATTCAAATTGAATATTTGTAGGAATTTATCAGGTTTTAAAAACTATACCAATTTAACATGAAACCTGACATTTCTTCATTGCTGCCATTGGCAGCTAGTTCTATGGTCTTCTTACATAATATATTTCCTGTTTTTTCTAAAGGAACAGCAGTTATGCTGCTGCAAAAGTTGCGCTTGGTGTTCTGACGTCCTAGTGCGGAATTAAACGTAACGTAGACGCCATTGATTACAAAACTGAATGAAAATACTCGTTTTGCACATAATATTTATTTAATTCGAACACTTTTAAATTCAAATCCGTGGTACATCCACAGTGAGACTAATATTTGTGCTTGCCGCATAAATAAATAAAAATGCTGTGTGTTGATACCTATTAAAAATCGACAGAATTAATGTTACGTTTACCTTGAGCATTCGTGCTAAGTCCACTGATAACATATGAAATATCGTGTCATAAAACATTTATTTAAACATCATAATTTAAAAAAAAACGTAGACTTAAATTTGCATCAGCGCTGTCCTAAGCATATTTGTCTCCATTCCAACAGAATAATAGCCAGCTAATTCAATTAGCGCAAAACTCGGCGGTCGGATATTAACCAAAAGACAAATTACCCATTTTCACGCTCGGCGCCCGTAAATTCTTGTAGGTGGTCATAAATTAGCATCAGTCCCTTTAAGGACTATTCCTTTTTCCTTTGGTCATTGAAACGCTGGTTTTTTATTTCCTACTGTCACGATTTTTGTAGGATCGGCTACTATGGAAAATGGATGTGGAATGTGCCTGTTTTGATGCAAACAACTGTAGAGAACAAAGGAATTATGAATTAGTACAGGATATTTTATGAGACAAAGAAAGATCGCGTTGCGGGCCACTGTCACGATACGTATCAGCTCTGACTATATTTACTTAATTTAAATAGCAATTGCACTAGTCTAAACCTAAAATCGCCACTAATTGAACAAGTTAGGGCATAATAACCAGTGAAAATGTTATCTTCAAGAACATATAACAAATAGTGAAGAAATTGTGATAGTGAACCCAGTGCTCCAACTGTGATTATAAACTGAATTTTATATAACGTAAACATCACACATCATCATCGCCGTAATAATCTAAAACTGTCAACAGAACGAGTGTTCAAGTAACAAAATTCTTTGAAACCCCTTGTAAAAGTGCTTAGAAAACAAATATTTTCAAGTTGTGAACGGTTACTCATTCAAAATTTAAAGATCTGCTATGTAAACAATACACAGTGGCGACATCTAATTAAAAGTGTAAACACTAACATCACCCAGAACATCGGTCGATAAAACAGTACTTTTTCTGATCAACAAGTCTAGTTTTACGCACACACGTCATAAGGATCGATTAGCCGAAGACGAAGTGTACGTGACTGGCATAGTAGTAGTCGCGAGTTCGAATCAGTGACAATCATATGGTCACTTTTTGTGAGAAATCTCAATTTACTTACATTTCATAATGGATGACTACCAAAACATTACCCAAAGAAGACAAAATTCTCATAAAAAAAATATGTTGCGCGTCCGAACCAATTCGGACCCGATACCAGATGACAAAGACAATGACGAAAATTTGACATCTCAGTCACTTGAGTGCACTTCGAACAGTTTACCAGACATATCAGAAGACGAAGACTACGTAAAAACCTTAAAAGAGGAAATCCAAAAACTTGAATCGCAATTAAATAGTGCTCACAAAGAGATAGAATTATTAAACATAGAAAATAGTAAAATAAAACATTTAAATGAGAACTTGACCAAAAAGAACCAGATATTCAAAAAAGTAACATCTAATAGTCCTATTAAATCAAACCGAAGTACACCTAAGAAAAAAAAAACCACAAACTGTAAGTCAAAACAGACTCAAACTGATGCCCTAGTGAATCAAGAACATGACACTGAAACTGTGGAATTTACGCAAAAACCTAGTACGAGTCCATCATTAAAAGACAAAATTATTCAACAGACATGCAGGAAAAAAAGAGTATGTGTTCTTAGCACGGATAATAAACATAAGGTCCGAAACATAGCTCAAAGTGTATTATTAAAAGATCGTGACGAAATGTGCCACTACCTAACACCGACAGTAGGAATTGAACATCTTATTACTGGAATTGAGACAAAACTATCTGACTTCACCATACATGACTATTGCATTATATTGATTGGATCAGAAGACTTTAAATCAACACATGACTACAGCAAGATCATAATCCACATTCGGGATGTCCTGAGTAAAATAAAACACACAAATATTATTATATGCTTCCCGACATATACCTATACTAGAAATAATGACATCTACAACTGGCGGATTGAGACATTTAATAACCTACTTTACCACGATATAATGTCCCACGAATACGCCTACTACCTAGATTCAAATCAGAACCTTAAGTGTGATTTACGTATGTTTAGGAAAAAGTCCGGATTTATAAACAATTTAGCAATGCGGACAATTTTTGAAGATCTTAAGACTCTAATTAATGACATTGAATGCTCTAATACTACCTATCTTAGCGAATTTTATGACGAAAATCATGCGATTTATGACGAAGCCTCCGAAGACGATAATGAAAACACTTCTTGTAATAACCAACCTTCAAAGTTTTTTCGTGACTAAACATCTTCACGTGTTGCATCAAAATATCGCTGGGCTATTAGCAAAATCTGAAACTCTAACAGTGTGCCTAGAAGAATTAGAAGCCTCACAATCTTCAGTGGAGGTACTATGCATCACTGAACATTTTATGATGGAGGGCTATGAAAAACATCTAGATCTTCCTAATTATCAACTCGCAGCCTGCTATGCAAGAAACAAAAGCAAAAGAGGTGGAGCATGCATTCTTACTAGAAACGGCCTGCAATACAAGGAATTAAAAAAAATTTCAAGTTTTTCAGTAACCGGTGTCTTTGAATGTTGTGCCATCGAACTGATTGATTATAAGATTGTTATTGTCTGTATTTATAGAGTCCCAAAAAGTAGTAATGTCAATGCGTGCATTGGAAAATTACATATGATTTTACGAGAACTGTCCAATAAGCCCTTTCTGAATAGCAATATTGTAATAGCGGGTGATTTCAATATAGATATCCTAAAGAGAACTTATCAAACCATAGATTTTGAATGTCTGTTATTGAATTACAATTTGAGATTGTCTATCTTTCAGCCCACTAGAATGAAGAGTCAAACATGTATAGATAACTTTGCTCACAATTTCGAGAAAAAATGCAAAGCGGAAGTGATTGAATTTGCCCTATCGGATCACACTGCTCAATTACTGAAGTGTCCCGTAAGAGAGGACTGTGTTTTGAAATATTGGTACAAATCTCAACGGGATTTCAGCCCGGAGAATATGATCAAATTCAGAACCTGTGTTGAGAAGCTGACGTTCTCTGAAATCTATGACAGCGATGATCCAAATGTTGCTTTTAACTCGTTCATGGATCAATTTAAATTATTCTACGACTTATGCTTCCCCAGTAGGCTCGTTAAAATGCAAACAAGGAAAAAGCCAAAATGGATATCGCGTGGTATCAAATTATGTAGCTTAAAGAAAAGGCAACTATTATGGGCGTCTAGACTCCAACCGTCACAATTAAACAAAATAAAATATTCTAACTACAACAAATTATTTAAAAAAATTATTAAACTGACTAAGCGATCTCAAAATGACTACAATATTAAAAACTCTGACAATAAAAGCAAAATGACATGGAAACTAATAAAGAACCCTAAATTTAATCTACCGAATGACTTAATAAATACAATTCAAGCTGACAATAGAACAATTATCAATCCTCAATTAATTGCTGACAAGTTTAACGCCTATTTCATTGATAAAATTGTACCAATACCAGGGACACCCAAAAAATTAACTGCGCACATTTTTAACACACAAAAATCCATGTTCATGGCACCATGTCAACCAATTCAAATATTTAATATAATAAAAAGTTAAAAAAACACCAATAGCGTAGGGTACGACGAAATTTCAACAAAGATCATAAAACATGTTGCTGATCTAATTTCTGTCCATTTGAGCCATATCCTTAATTTATGTATCTGTTACGGTGTTTTTCCTGACCGTCTTAAGGTCTCTATTGTAAAACCCGTTTTCAAAAAAGGGGATAAACAGCAAATGGTAAACTATAGACCTATTGCGCTTTTGCCAATTTTCTCAAAAATATATGAGAAGTATATTTATAACGAGCTATATGCATATTTAGAAAAACATATGATTCTCTGCAATGAGCAAAAAGGTTTCCGAAAAAATAAGACAATAAATATGGCAATCTATGACTTCTTGAATACAATTATGACTAATATTGATAAAAAGACACCTGTTTGTGCTATGTACTGTGACATGACACAAGCGTTTGACTATGTTGACCACAATATCGTAAGAAACAAACTGTGCTCCTATGGTATAAGAGGTAATATTCTGGATTTAATAATGACTTATCTCTCAAATAGACAACAAAAAACTGCTATAACAGACTTAAACTTAAAGACGAAAGAGGAAGTTACATACCTATCCAAAGAACGTACTGTATACTTTGGCGTACCACAGGGCAGTGTTCTGGGTCCCTTACTTTTTTTAATCTACATTAATGACCTGCCGAAAGCCATAAATTACCCCATAACCCTATTTGCTGATGATAGCACGGTAACAGTAGCTAGTAATAAACCGGACCAATACGAAGCTGATGTAAATGACGCGTTAATCTCAATAATATCTTGGCTTAACAATAACAACTTAAAAATTAATCTAGGTAAAACTCAAATTATGCACTTTGGCCATAGAAAATCTAGTATGAAAATGGACGTGAAATTCCAAAACACTGTAATTAATGACGTGGACAGTGCTAAATTCCTAGGACTTATAATAGATAGACAGCTTAACTGGAAGAATCATATCGAAACATTATGCAAGAAAATAAGTTGCTCATCCTATGCCCTTTATAAGCTTGCTCCAACCGTTAACACGGATGCACTACTCACAGCCTATCATGGTCTTGTTGCATCTGTGTTAAGATACGGCATCATATTTTGGGGTAACTCTACAAATATTGAAGCCGCGTTTAAAGCGCAAAAGCGCTGCATTAGATCTATGTTTGGGCTTCAGGTGACGGACAGTTGTGTACCATATTTCAGAAAGCATAAAATTCTGACACTACCAGCTTTGTATATATATGAAACTGCCTTATTTGTGAGATTAAATCCAAATTTGTTTTCCTATCTATCTGATACTGTACAACGTAACAGGCGAAATGACATGTTACGTGGACGCAGAGCCATTACAGCTCTTATGCGGAAAAGCATATTCTGCAGGGCCCCTCAAATTTATAATAAAATCAAAAAAACAATTAGAGAGTTACATTTGGCTGGATTTAAGAAGCAATTTAAAGAATTTTTATGTAATAAATGCTATTATAATTTGAATGACTACTTAAATGACACTGACATTGTAATTTAATTCAATTATTATTTATATTATTTCTTTTGTGACATTCCTTTTTGAATTTTAACTATAATTTTAAAAAATATGATAATTAATCACCAGTGTATATTTAACAGTTGTACGCCCATGTGGTAGAATGTGATGAGACAACCTACATTAACTCAAGACCATGTAATATACATACCGACCATGTTCTGACAATTAAATAATGATTTGATTTGATTTGATTTGACAGAAAATAGTGTTACCAAAGCTGGGTTCCATGTTTTTTTTTTATATTTATGTTAGTAGTGACCAAGCAATCAAATGCATCCTGAAATTAGAGCTTATAATTATAACTGAATATATATATACTAGGTGCCTCGCTGTCTAGTGGTCACAAGCGCAACTGCTGAGCCTCACCCTGGGTTCGATTCCCAGGTCGTAAAAAGTGATATTAGGTTTTTCGAATTAGGACTTTCTCAGTAGCAGCCACGGAGTCTGGATTTGTGCCCGATTAATGGCAATACGGCACGGTTGGCGCAGTGGCTGAGCGATTGACTGCTGCGCTTCGTGTCGCGGGTTCGATTAGCGCACGGAACAAATATTTGTATGGCCTACAGGTAGTTGTTCCAAGTCTGGCTGTTTGTGTATGTGAGTATAAATGTTTGTAAACGCACCCACGATACAGGAGCAATTCCTAGTGTGGGGCAACGTTTCAAAATAAAAAAATAAAATAGGCTTGCTCCCTATTACGTAGGACTAAAACAAAACTCCACATTTCACCCAAATCTCTACCTAACCCTTCAGGGATTACAGGCGTGACGTTATGTTATACTAGGTGCTTAGTTAACTACATGAAAGCTATTTCTACACACAAAAACAGAATGAAAAAATACCAGAATAAATGTTGTATACCTAATTTAATATTGTAGAGTTTCCTATCATTATGTTTTTCTTTTGTCAAAAAGTGAGCCGAGGAAATACGATTTTAAGGTCATTTGATTCGAATGGCTTTGTTCTTTCTTCCGAGTTATTTTTTGCTGCAATTATGGACCTTTTAATTTTAAGAACTAATTAGTATCATAAAACAACAATCAAGGCTATACAATATTTCAGATTTTTATTTAATAGTTTAGTTTAAGTAAGGATCAATAATAATTATTTGATTAAACATTAGTTCACTAGGTAGACCGATGACCTGGTAAAGGTTGCAGGAATCCGTTGGATGCGAGATGCACGGGACCGGTCAATGTGGCGACACGTGGGGGAGGCCTATTATGTCCAGCAGTGGACGTCTTTCGGCTGAAACGATGATGATGATGATTAAACATTTATGAAAAGACTAATTTATTGGATTCTGTTACTAAAGTTAGTGATGCTGAACTGCCTCGTTGGTCTAATGGTCGCAAACGCGAATGCTGAGCACGATGTCCTCGCTTCGAGTCCCAGGTCGGGCAAAGTGTTATTGGGTTTTTCCAGGAATTTCTCAGAAGCCACGGACTCTAAATCCGAGCCCGGTAGATGGCAATAGACTAGCCCCTATATCATAGGACTTAAACATAACTGGCGAAATGTGAATGTACTATACTAGGTATGCCTCTGCCTACACCTCCAGGTATTACAGGCGTGATTTCATGTTATGAATGATACTGAACTTAGTGTACCGCATCAGAAACTCCAAACTTCGTTCCAAAATCTATAAAGCTGTTGCTGGCCTTACAACTGCTAGGTTGAAATGGAACTGGGCTGGTCACATCTATCGTATGTCGGAGGAGCAATGAGCAAAAATAACCATTCAGTGGAAACCAAATAGCATGATACGACAACGCCCAGAAGGATATGACTGGATGAGCTAGACTCTTTCTTTAAAGGTCTGGCTTACAATCGCATTAGATCTCGAAAAGTGGAATGGGGGAAGGGTGCCCTTTGCCCTGCTTAAGCATAGCATCATAGCATAATCAGCCTATAATGTTCCCACTGCTGGGACACATGGCCATCTCTCTATGAGAGGGAATGGGCTATAATTCACCACGGGGGCCCAGTGCGGGTTGGTATGATTAGTTTCTGGTTATTTTAGATTATTTTTTTGTTTTTAATGTAGGTATGTAGTTATTATAACGTTTGTTTCGTTGTAGTTAATTTTATAACGTTTAAGGCCTTATGTAATTATGAAATGAAGTAAATTTATTCAAAACGATTACAAAAGGATTCACATGTCTTCGAATTTTTGGTACTAGGACATTCCAGTTTCCTCACGATGTTTTCTTTCACTGTTTTGAGAGCAGTGGTGATGAAATTAATTACATAAAGTAATACGCATGCCTGGGTTCGAACGCATAACTTACTGTTTGTAAGTCGGGGCCGCCACCACTGGGCCACCGCTGATCTCAGGAAAACGCTGCTCACTTGCCCTGCAGTGGAACAATAAGCATAATAAACATAATCAGCCTATAATGTTTCTACAGCTGGGACAAATGCCTCCTCTCTGTGAGAAGGAATGGGCTATTATTATCCACCACGCGGGCCCAGTGCGGGTTGGTAGATGTCACATGTCTTCGAATTTTTTTTTAGTGGAACAATAAAGGCTTAAAATTATAAATCATAATTTTCATATTATGCCATTAATCATACCATTTTCAATATTATGTCATCAAAACAAATCACATACTGGTGAAACCCAAGATATTGTACCGATATTCACGCTCAGTTGCAGACCGTTTTGCAGAAACACAACTGAACACTGATGCTTCAGCTTTTTTTTTTTTTTTTGGATCGGAAATCATCAAATGACCCCCCCCACTCTGGGCGGAGCGGAAGGGAGTGTCAGACTTGTACTGACTAAAACCCATCCATGCTCCTTCTTTGCCCTTTGTGTTCCAGGGCCACGGTGTCTCTTTCGAACAGTCCCGCAGCTCTGGCAGGCATCGGCCCATGCGGACCCCTACTCGGTTGCTGACATCTCTTTGACTGATATCATTTTCATTTATGTATCAATATTACTCTTGAATTCATGTTTCAAACATTTGATATTGAATATCATCAATATCTAGCCTTCAATATCAGAAGATTTGATCATTTTGCGTCACATGTGTTGTTCGATACATATTTGGAAATAAATGTATCGGGGATATGAATTTGATACCTTTTCATATACGGCAGAGGAAGAACATGAAATTGTGGTTCTCGGTAATGATCTAATATGATTACGTAAAGCTGGTCTAGTGGACTGCTGAGCATGAGATCCTGCATTCGATTCCTGGGTTGGGAAAAAGTGGTATTGAGTTTTTCCGTCAGGAATTTCTCAGTAGCAGCCACGGAGTCTTGATTTGTGCCCGGTTGATGGCAATAGGTCCGCCCCCTTTTATATGGGACTTAAAAACATAACTGGCGAAATTTAGGTGTACTATTAGGTTACACCTCTGCCTAACCCTTAGGGGATTACAGGCGTAATGTTATACACGATAACGTAAAGGTTAAGGATTTTAAAGGCATTGACTGGTTAAGCATCTATCCGCGTGAATGGTTGTTATAGGCTTTGCTTAAAACACAATTTGGTTGGACATAAAAAATCCTAACGATGTCTATTTTCAAGAAAATGTTTATTGTATGTACGCTACTACTTTTAAAAAAAAGTTTCAACATAATATTACCTACCCCTATTTACGACTTTTGTTAAAGTTACGTAAACCTTAACTCGGTAATGTACAAGAACGACGAAAATGTAAGCGGTCTATTTCGTAGAATTTTACCAAACTTCGCAATACATAATTTCCAAGGACTTGAGATCAAGCCCAAAAAAAACAGCAATGCAACTTAATACTTGTTGCCTTATTGCCGTTATTTACGAAGTAAAACCCTGAAACCTTAAAAAAAAACCACGACTTTCACGAAATATTTTACTACCAAAAAGAAAAATGTAAGCCCAAGTAAAAATTTCACTCTTCATAAATCTTAAGTTTAAATTGGCCCCATAATTTTTAGCACTATAACAATATACCCGGAACTTCGTCGTCACGAAACCACGCATTTATTAAAAGGGGAAAGTCCACTAATGGACCCGCTCGTTCGGAGATTATGTCCCCCAAGCGAAAAACGTCACTGAAACATGTCGGTGTGAGACTAGAGTGCTGTATGTCACACCGTAGTGTAACAAACTACGTTGAATATATTTTTGGTATAAAACTTGTTTCGACTTTAAGTTTCTCTTACTGGAATTGATGTTCCATCATTATAAATTATAGCTTTTGTGCAATTCTTATGTATAAACTATATTACTGAAAAGTTGCATCAAAATCAGTTAAGTAGTTTTTGCGTGAAAGAATCACAAACATCCATTCATCCGTCCTCAAAAACTTTCGCATTTGTAAGTTAGTAAGATTTTTGTTTTTTAAAAAAATGAGTTTCCAAGAAGACCATAGGTTCGTGTCAACGACATTATTGCAGATAGTAGTATTGTACCCAAAACTCATTGTTAAACTTAGTCTTCTAATGTTTTTTTTTTACTTTTAGGAAATGAACTACACTTGCCAGTTATGCTTAGAAAGCACAGAGACAATAAATTAATAATTATTGTGGAGAGACATTGACTTACAAACGATTACCACGTATTCAGAACCCCTCCCTCCTACATAGACATTTTTCATCTATACCTTATTTAAAAAAAAAAATCTACAATTTAGGATTCGGTATGATGTACTGAAAACGTGGTAGCAGTTTATGTGTCGGTGTCCCTTGCACCCTGTATATTTGTAGAAGTCGATAGGCAAGGCCATCAAGACAAAACATCTACAGTACTTAATACGCAATAATATTCTCGTAAGTTATTGTTCAACGTTACACTACACTACGGTGTGATGCGCGCCCCAGTTAACATTAGTTAGTACATAATGAAAGTTTATACCACCAACACAGTTTATTTTGACAGCAATGGATTACAGCAATGGTTTTTAACTAAGAGTGAATTATTATGATGATAATACTATTATTACACAAGTAGGTAAAGTTTTATGATAAAAGGTTTAAAATGGTTTTGGTTGATAATTAAAATGAATATCACAGTTATGAATAACGATGTTTCTTGTCTTTTATTTTGCTTTGTCGTAGTAAGTTGAGCATAATTAAATGAAACTGCAAAGTGCCTACATACATGAAATTCTAATTTGACAGCGATTTTTAATGTGTTTGTCATCCTACTTCCTACTTATATTTATAATACGAAATTTTGTGAGGATGGACGGATGTTTGTTACTCTTTCACGCAAAAACTACTGGAAGGATTTGGATGAAATTTAGCACACAGATAGTTTATAATCTGGATTAACAAATAGGATACTTTTTATCCCAGTACTACGATCCCGTGGGACAATATCGAACACCACGAGGGCGAAGCCGCGGGCATAAGCTCGTAACTCATAATCGGTTATTAAAAACGCCACTGCACACTGGTATGAAAAATCAGTCAATTATCAAAGTAAAATTGTCCGTACCGTATTGACCGATCATTAACACGATGTATGTAGTACGAGCGGCTCGTCCCGGTTTCGCACGGGCCTATGTTGGTCAGGGATAAAGTAACATTCTAATGCTGTTTTGATATGGAAAGAAAAATACGAGTGCGAGCAGGGTTTGAAACTGCGACGTTCCGATTCGGTTCACCGGACGTCTTAACCAATTAGTCGCACCCTGCTCACAGCTCTCGAAATCTTCGTTCCATTAATAACGTCTTACGGTGACGTTGGTGCCATCTATTTAAGAAAGTATCGAACTAACTTAAACCAACACGTTGACATTACAGCCAAATCAATGTTGTATAGAAGTCGCCATACCAAACTAATTTTTAATATTTTTATACGCAAACCCAGGCAACTACAGCTGTTTTGATATGGAAAGAAAAATTCGAGACGTCCGGTGCACTGAATCGGAAGTGCGACCTTCCGATTCAGTGCACCGTTCAAACCCTGCTCGCACACGAATTTTTGTTTCCTAACTTCTAACATTCTAACTATGAAAGAATTTTTGCAATCGGTCCAGTAGTAGTAGTTTTTGAGTTTATTCGTTACAAACTTACAAAAATACAAATCTTTCTTCTTTATTATATTAGTGTAGATAACCTCTTTGAGTGTGCAGTTCAAGGAGGCGTTGGTTATCAAGAAAATTAGAATCGTTATGTCAAACTTTGTTCATTATTTGAGTTCTTTGAGTTTTTCCCACCTGCATAGATAAGTTGGTTGTAGTGTAGTACTTATATGACTAATGACCATCATAAACAAACATGTACCCGTTACCTACATTCCAGAAAACAATATAAAGGTCATTAAACCTCGAAAAAAAAACATAACACGCCACGGGCCAATAACCAATATATCATTGGAACCAATAAGTGTACCAACATTGGATAAATGACACCAAAAAGGCCTGTTATTGCCTTACGCAGGTGTTAAGTATTGGAACCCTGTTGAATTATTAGGGATATCCCTTGAATACGTGCTTACGAGTGCTTTTACGTTTAAGGGATGTAGGGAACGCGATAAATAAATAATAATCTACTTCTAATTCATGACTGCCTCGTTGGTTGGTGATATGAGGTCCTGGGTTCGATTCCCGGGTAGGGCAGTGTTATTGGGTTTTTCCATCAGGAATTTCTCAGTAGCAGCCACGGAGTCTGGATTTGTGCCCGGTTGATGGTAATAGGGGGTCTATTACATACGCTTGCCCCAATTACATGGAACTTAAAACATAACTGGCGTAATTTGGGTGTACTTGTTAGGTACACCTCTGCCTAACCCTTCGGGGATTACAAGCCGTGATTTTGTGTTAACTAAGACATTACAAAAAAAATATCATACTTTTTTTTTACATACAAATTGAAACTAAAATACTACCATATTCCGTACTCCACGTTGAATCCCTCTATACAAAACCACAAACATGACAAAACAGTCCCCAGTTCTCGATACCGATACCGACGTGAAAGCGCACAATATTCTATAGAGCAGTTTTCATTTACCGACACGTCGTTGACATGTCAAAGTCACTCGTTTATTTGTCGTGACAAGGTGTAATCATGTTATCGGTACCATAGTATAAAAGTAACTGGTAAACTAACTGGGCCATTTTGTGAAAACAAACGCAAGTGTTAGCGTTGTCAACTAAACTTATCCCGGTTTAAAAAGTACCGGGATATTCCGGAAATTTTCAACACCGCCCTTTTAAAAATACCTATTTAATATAATAATTCTCAATTCGCTTGGCAGTACTAAAGGAACCGAAATTCCTGGGAATTCCCGGTTTCAACCGGTACCGGAAAAAAACCGGGTTCTGGAGAAGTTACGGGTACTGCATTCCCAAATTGCACTTCACACTCAAACAATATCACCTCTCTCGATGTGACAGCCTCGACATACTCACGAGGAACCTATTCCCTGAAGAATGCTTAAAATTCGATCATTTGTTCCTAGTTGAAATACTGTTTTCTAATACTAATGTGTCTACTGTGCCGGTATCGACTTACTGAGGTGATAACCGTATACGTTTTTATCGTACCTCAAAGGATTCGATAAAAAAATCTGACAAAAGATGTGTTCGTAGAAATAAGAAATTGATTGCGATAAAGCGATAGAGATTGAAGTGTTGGTACTGAATGTTTTGTTTTCTGTTTAAGGCCTTGTTCACACCAAACGTATTGTCGACGCTGGACTGAGAGGATGAATAAAAAACAACTGACAGTCAGTCGGCGGCTGATGTTGTTTTTCATATAATTATTTTGAACTGAGCCGTCCTGTCGCGGTTGCGATAGTCGTGGATAGGATCCGGCAGTTGGGTCTCGAGGTGGCATTGCACAAGTCCGAGGCCATGTGTTTTCATGGGCCTCGGAATGCGCCACCGTCGGGATCCCTACTGACGGCAGGAGGGGTTTCCATCGGCGTCGGGTCGACGTTGAAGTACCTAGGACTCGTCCTCGACAGCCGGTGGAACTTCGTGGAGCACTTCCGACGTTTGGCTCCCAAACTGGAATGGACAGGGGCTGCCTTCAAGCGGCTCTTGCCCAACCTGAGGGGTCCAAACGCCTCCTGCCGGAGGCTATACGCGGGGGTCGTGCGGTCCATGGCCCTTTTCGGGGCCCCGGTGTGGGCGCATTCTTTAAGGCGGCAAGCCGCCCACTACCTCAACGCGCCCCAAAAGGTGATAGCCATAAGGCTAATCCGGGGGTACCGCACGATCTCCGGCGAGGCGGCTAGCCTCCTTGCCGGGTTGCCGCCATGGGATCTGGAGGCGATAGTCCTCGCGCGCCTGCATGAATGGCGCGCGGAGGCACTACGTCGGGGGGAAACTCCGCTGCCGCGGCAAATTGCCGCTCAGCGGACAGACCTCCGGCGTGATATCATGGCGACATGGAGAGAGCGACTGTTGCAACCCCGTGCAGGGTGGCACGGCACGCTATCATAGTGGCGATAAGTCCCCTCTTTGAGGAGTGGCTAGAGAGGCGCCACGGCGCCCTCACCTACCGCCTGACGCAGATCCTCACCGGACACGGTTGTTTCGGGAGGTTCTTGCACCGAATCGGGCGGGAGGAAACGCCCGGGTGTTTCCACTGCGAGGATCGTCCGGAGGACACGGTGGAGCACACCGTAGAGGTCTGCCCCGTTTGGGCGGAGCACCGCCGTGTCCTTGTAGCGGCGATTGGCGGCGGCGATCTCTCGCGTCCGGCCCTGGTTCAAGCCATGGTCCGGAGCGAGAGGGAATGGGAAGCCGTCACCACCTTCTGTGAAGCAGTCATGCTAGTGAAGGAGGTGGCGGGACGTGAGAGGGAAAGAACCTCACGTCCCAGTCGCCGCGGGAGACGCCCTGGGCGTCGGGGGTCACGTGGTGGCTCCCGGCCACCGTAGGCGCGGGCCTGTGGACGGCGAGTTATGGGCTAGCTCGCCGT
This sequence comes from Noctua janthe, assembly GCA_910589295.1. Taxonomy (NCBI): domain Eukaryota; kingdom Metazoa; phylum Arthropoda; class Insecta; order Lepidoptera; family Noctuidae; genus Noctua; species Noctua janthe. The sequence continues at coordinate 12,918,031 of OU342559.1, read as the reverse complement.
CCGGCCGTCTTATGACGACAGGCCGTGTCGACGGCGCGTTCGTGTTCCACGCGCGCCTCAAAGAGATGTCAGCAACCGAGTAGGGGTCCGCATGGGCCGATGCCTGCCAGAGCTGCGGGACTGTTCGAAAGAGACACCGTGGCCCTGGAACACAAAGGGCAAAGAAGGAACATGGATGGGTTTTAGTCAGTACAAGTCTGACACTCCTTCCGCTCCGCCCAGAGTGGGGGGGTCATTTGATGATTTCCGATCCAAAAAAAAAAAAAAAAAAAGCCGTCCTGTCGCACTTTATGTAAATTATTTCATCACCACTGCTTTCAAAGCGATGAATTTGTTGGCATGTGTCATCCACCAATCCACACTGGGCCTGCGTGGTGGTTTGCGGCCTTAAAAGTTAGTAGGTACACACGGCGACACCTCAAGCTGTACACATCCAGTATAACCTCGCTTAGTATAAGCTCTCCGTACAATGTGAGTTCAATTTAATTTGGTTTTGATTAACTTGTTTGGTCGTCGACAATATTATGTGGTATCGTGTTGAAACGTTTTATCGTACAGAACATTATAATTTATCCAATACAATTTAATTAATTTAAAGTAAAATTATAATAACATCTAAGTCTTTTGAAGAGCTTGCAAAACCTCATTGATATGCAGCCCAAAAAATATAATACTAAAAACAGACAACACACAGTTCAAACAGTTCAAAACTCAGCAATCAATTTCAAACAAAAATCTAGTTGAACTAAAAAACTGCATTTCATCGAAGCTAGCGTTAATTATAATCCTGAACCGAATAAAAAACCTAAGAAGGGGAACTTATATTTAACTCAAAATCTGACTCTTAAACGCGTCAAGTTATTTTTTCTTACAAAACGAAAATAAATAATTAAGAGAGACGAAGCCGGGTGTAATAAAACACGAGCCGTTGACTGACGAAAATCACTGCGACATCTTATAGTATACAGGGTGGGGTATTTTTAGCTGTTCAACTTTTGAACGGTTTTTATTATGAAGTAACTGGATAACTTGGTGATATTGATTGCTCAATATTCAAACTTGTGCCTAACACTGTTTGTTTCTGTATCACCCACAGGATGTCTGCTTGAAATTGCCTTTGGTCTGCCTCAGTACTTTTGTTAACTTAAATAAATACACTTGATATTGTATCCTGCCTGTCCTGTTGCTTGCACATCACCGGAGCTGATGGACGCTACTGAAAGTGCCAAACACGTCGCCAAACTTTGGGTTGACTCAATTTAAATTGTCATCGATAGGCTAAGAAGAAGAGTAATTAAAGTTTAATTTGTGTAATTTTAAAATACTTATTTCTGTATTTTTCACTTTGTTATACAGATTTTGATTGTAAGCGTAGTTAAAATGTTTTTTGAATTATTTGAAAAGGAAAATAATGTTTAAATGAACACAACAATATCAATGAAAATAAAGAAAAATGTTACTTGTCCGATGTCACTACAGTTCAAATTTCTTTGCCAGTTAAGATAGCTGCACTTCACCACCGCTCTTTTCTCTTTTTATACGTCATATTAACGTAAAATCCATCCTCCATTAAATTTCACAAAGCCATAAAGTTTACACCCTGTATAATCCCGCTGGAATTTCTAAAATGTTCCATAATGAGGCAAAACACCTGCGATGGATATTTTAATGTACGCGATTTAACTGCTTGTATGTAAATCATTTAGTTTATTAGGGACATATATTTCCTTCCGTAGATCTTCCAGAATGTTCTTGATGATAGATTGATATCATGTTCCTCATAATGAAATTAGGTCGTAAAGTATTTAACAAGTGTACGGAGTAGTTTGATATTCGGGTGGTTTATGCTGCATTCAGTCGGCAAAAACGGAACCCTAGGATCACTCTGTTTTCCGTCTGTCAAGACCCTTTTTCTCAGGAACGCGTTGAGGTACCAAGATGAAATGAATACCAAATACTCAGGTCTGCTATCCCTTGAAGTAGTGATTTATAATTTGTTTATTTATTTATTTAAACTTCATGTACAATAGTGGTACATAGGCGGACTTAATGCCACAAGGCATTCTCTACCAGTCAACCTTTAAATTTAATTTATAATAGCCAAGAGCCAGCCCTCTGGTCACGCCAAGTGTCGACCAGAGGACTGGCTCTTTCTTTGGCCAAAGAATCTTCATTGCCATGCAACGTGGCAATTCTGCCAGTCTTCTGGGCACGTTTCCAGATGACAGCGATGCGGAGGTGTACTTTGACGCCTAAGTGTCCTATTGTCGTCGTTGTATATTTGTAGCTACTTACTTTAAGTCTTAATTTGTATTACTAATTTAGTTTTAGTTAGTATTACTAGTTTAGTTTTCTTTGTTGTTATTTTGTTTATTTCATAGTTTTTATTTATAAATTGTCGTTTGATTGGCAAATTAAAGGTCTCTAGCGCCGGCACTGGAGAAAATGCTTCACGTTAACTGATTTAGCCGCTCACTAACCTAGATTCAATTTTAGTTTTTAACACTATTACGCCAGGAACAGCCAGCTTAAGCTAAGAGCGTAAGATGAAACCACAGGGCCCTAATCGTAGTTTAACCACAGTTTAACGGGCGAAGTTAAATGACTGGTAATGCACACACTTTGCGAATGAAATTTTCAAAGCTGTTACCGTTTGATGGAGCTCTTATTGTAGGTACTTTTTATTTGTACTTACTGGTGAAATACCCATGATTAAATTGTGACTAGTTAGATCCTGTGTCTCTACCCATGTCATCATCTGCCTAGCCTTTTCCCAACTATGTTGAGGTCGGCTTCCAGTCTAACCGGATGCAGCTGAATACCAGTATTTTACATGGAACGACTGCCTATCTGACCTCAACAACCCAGTTAGTACTGGGTAATACGATACCCCTTGGTAAGACTGGTTGTCAGACTTTTTTGGCCACTGACTACCTAACGACTGTCAAAGATCTACAAATGACGCCCGGGACCAAGGGCTTAACGTGCTTTCCGAGGCACGGAGGAAGCTCGGTATGTAATGGTTGGTCACCCATCCACGGACCAACCTTGGCAAGCCATGGCTTATCCTGAAGATCGACCCGAGTGGCTGTTATTATTTAGCCACGAGCTCCTCCTTACCCATGTGTAAAAATTTTGTTTTATTGACACAAGAAGATACTCATTTTGTTTGTTGTTTTGCCAGCACATTGTGGTAACCTAAACAGATATAGACTGACAAATATACAGGGTGGCGCCGACAATACGACAATAATTGAAAACACTGGGAATACTAGTACATGGGAACATTTTTAAACTGTCAAATAAATACTAACATCAACATTAAAAAAATCAAAAAAATTAAATAACATTAAACTGTTAATGAAATAAATAGAACACCATTTATAAATATTGGTTTACCAACCTAAGGTGTAAATTGCATTAAATCGCGCCTGATAATAAAATTTCAGGTACGAATTTGGCAAAGGTTTTTGAAGTAGCGAGTTAGAAACATGTGTTTAGTGTTTATACCGATACGGGGTTCGTGAAGCTGTCGGTACTAGCCTATTAATCTACATGATGTAGAAAATGTTGAAAAAGAAAGTCCTGTGGCTAAACTACTGGATATATTCGAATGAATTTTTGTATGCAGACTGGGAACGTCATGAGGTATACGCAGTTTAATTTACTGTCGTATTGTCGGCGCCACCCTGTAGAAGTGATAATTTATTTCCCATATAAAAGTATAGCTGGTATCTCTAAAGGTAATCTTACCTACCTTTAAATTCAGATTGTGTTACAAAAATTACCTTCAATTATACAATGTGTCTTGGAAGCGCGACTGATGAGCAAGAGGTCCTGGGTTCGATTCCCAGGTCGCAAAGTGTTATTGGGTTTTTCCATCAGAAATTTCACAGTAGCAGCCACGGAGTCTTGACTTGTGCCCGGTTGATGGCAATAGGCTCGCTCCCTATTACCTGAGACTTAAACATATCTGGCAAAATGTGCGTGTCTCTGCCTAACCCTTCGAGGATTAGTGGCGTGATGTTATGGTATATTCAAAAAGTAAGTTCTTGACTATAGAGTTACCAAAATGTTGATTATGACATCACCTCCTCAGTTTATCTCGTATATTTACGGGTATTATTAGATAACGCCAGTATCCATTGTTTGTATGATATCAAATGAATGTTACCCAATATCGTACCTACCAAACAGTATAAGACAAAGCTCCTTAAAAGGATTCCCTTGTTGTGTGTGTCCTTGGATATAAATAAGATACTCTGTCACTTCCTGTTAGGATCTTAACAGGCTGTTGATCTATTGGTATTGGTGGCAGAAACGGAAGAGGTAGCAGTATATCAAATATTACAGGAGTGTGAAAAATAAGGATCCAAAAAAAGATGCATGAGATAAAATTCAATGTATTCTTATTATTTATTGCACACAAAATTAAAATATGTGATGTCGGAACCGGTCATTAGTACGGACATAAAATGAATCGCAAGTCCGCTGGTGGTGACATCACGCGACCTACTTACAAGCCTACCCCTACCACAGCGTGGCTTATACAGAGCCCTGAGGTTACAGCTCTGAGGCGAGGAGGACATTGAATGTCTGATCGCAGTGGAGTTTAGACGTCCTGGAACTGTACCCGATTCATTGTGCCCCGTGTTATTGTGTTAACTTGTAATCTCAAGTAATTCGTTAGTTTGCTAAAAACAGTGTATCGCACCCAGTATGTTTTCATAGCACGAAACTCATGGTCTGCTCACATGATGTACGAGCCTAACGGAGTATATCCTGATAAATCCAACATATACAAAAAATTTAGTATAGCTTATGTACAACGGCGAGTTTAACGCAGAATTTGGCTTTCTTACAGCAAACCTTACTTCGATTACGAGATTTGCAGAAGAGGATATACCTATGTATATCCTCTTCCGCAAATCTCGTATGGTAATCTCGTCCTTCAAGTTAGGTATACCGTATAGGTAGTCCAGCTAGTCAAAACTGTCTAGGCATTCATTTTTCTTAAATATTAATTTAGGATGCCCTGGATGGTTTCCTCAGAATAAGATGACGAGAATAAGCAATACTCCAAGAGGAGTGGCAGGAGAGGGATCTTTGCCCAGATGTGGGACAGATTAGGTTAATCAAATATAATAACTTAATTATTTCAACTACAACAATACTCAATAACAATACAATAATACTCGACAGCAGCGGTGGCCCAGTGGCGGAGACCCCGACTTACGAGCAGTAAGTCATGGGTTCGAACCCAGCCAGGCGCATTACTTTGTGTAAGTTATTTCATCACCACTGCTCTCAAAAACGGTGAAGGAAAACATCGTGAGGAAACCGGCATGTCCTAGAACCAAAAATTCGAAGACATGTGACATCTACCAACCCGCACTGGGCCCGCGTGGTGTATTATAGCCCATTCGCTCTCATTGAGAGGAGGCCTGCGTCCCAGCAGTGGGAACATTAATAGGCTGATTATGCTATGATTATGCAACAATACTCTGCTGTTGCTCTATTTGTCTTCATAAAAAAACTAAAATTATCCATCAATGACGTCAATCCAATGCTCTAACATCGAAATCAATATTGGTCTTTGTAAACTTATAATCATAACGGCACACCTCTACCACACTATTCTCAATCCCTTGTCTATCTGACCAACAAAGCATATTTAATTAATTAAAATCCCAGCTTGAACTACTAACACAATATTAATGTAATCTCTCCCTAAGCCTGTCTTTGTTTTTCCATGTTATCTTTACAAGGAGCTTATTATCTGGATCGGGTTACACAACTGACGTTGATGGGGGTGGCTTAAGTAGATTATCAAGTAGGTTCCTATGGTGTACGTTAAAAATAGCTATAGGAAGCTGTTCTTTGTGTTTGTGGAAGTTATAGGATCATATCGGTATAGGTCTTTCCGGTAATTTAGCTCGCGAAATTCAAAATTTATTTTGTGCAATTACGATGTGTAATGACTAAAATATTACCATTTAATGATCAAACATCTCTCATAATTTTATTGTAGGAAATCGTTATAATTTATTCACGAAGTGGTCTTTTTTGTGGTGGTGTTTGAAATCCACGAATTGAATCTTAATTAACAAAAACAAAACAGAGCAGAAGCCAAAAATTTAATTTGAATAAAACGTAAGAAATATTATTTTTCCAGCTACCTTTATGGATGCTTTAAAGTAAAATGATACGTATGGAGCACGTATCAAAACAGCTTTTTTATCAAACCAGCACTGTTTTTCATTAGTCAGCTCATGTAATATTATTATCATACACAGCCAGAATTCACCCTCAGCTGGGTATAGGCTTCCTTTTTTTCGTACTAATTCTTGTGCTGACACAGGAACAACAATGATGGTGGCTGGTGCAAGGCTGGTGGTGGTCAACAATATCTCCGGCCCATCTGGCCGCAGACATTGTTGAACACCACCATTTCATTTCCCAGTTCGTGGACACCACTCGGCCACAGCTTTACCCCACCTGTCATCACCGCGCTTGCCTAGGTGATGACATATACAGGGTGTAAGGAACAGCCCTCAACAAACTGACAGGGTGCATTCAACTCCTTATTTTGAATCATAACCCACCGGAATTTTTCTCCGAAAATTTAATTTTTTTAATTTTTTTTTCATTTACTATTCCTTTATTTCAATGTGAAATTACATACCCTGTACGCAGAACTTCATTTATGTAAATAATGCGGCTAAAATCAAAAATGGATGTTGAAATACTCAAACGAACGACGCGTGAAATCAGCTTTCACGTTCTGCCTAGCTACAGAGTTCACCGAACTCGTCGTCGCACTTGCCGTTCGCTACGTGTGTTTTTCCACGGTAAAGATACATTGCGTATGAGGAAATAAAACAAATCATTGAATTCCCATAACATTCCTGAAATAATTTCTTGTACCGGTCATCTTAGTATGATATACTGAATTCACCCTATCAGTTTGAGGAGGTTTGTCTAAAAATAGGAATAAAAATTACAACTTTGAAGGTGGATAACTACAACATAACATACATGAGAAAAAAAATACAATGGCGAAAGAGTCAGAAAAAAAGTTTAAGCTAAGCGTAATAAACATCTACTTAAAAACTTTGAGCGTAAAGTAAATAAAAAGTTTGAAAGGCGGTAATGAGCCCTGTGATTGGTCCCTGAACTTCCAATGTTCATTATATCGCTGGAAACTTTTATTGCTTCCGACACATCGACAAATTACACGTTATGGAAAGTTGAATAAAATTGATATTCGAATAGCAAGTTGGTATGATACGTAACTTGTTGATATCCGAGCGACGATTTAGGTTGCGTCCACTTTTATGTCATTTCTGGGAAAATACCAATAACATTTTGTCCGATGCACCCAGATGACTGCTGGCTTTCAATTCCAAAAGTGAGTTGTGGTTGTGGAGGTCAAATAGACCAGTAAGTACTACCAGTACTTATGTGTTCAGATGGGTTGAGCTATTTCCAACTAGTTGAGAAAAGGCTAGACAAGTAATTATGATAAAATCAAAATTGATTATTCACACAAATAAATAAAATTGAAGTATCTGTTTGTAATCAAAATAACAGATTTTTACTGTACGCAAATGAAAATATATACGGCACTTTAACAAAAACACATTTTTCTCAATTTTTGTCTGTCTGTTTGTTGTCGGTATGTCTGTCTGTCTGTTTGTTCCGACTAATCTCCGAAATGGCTTTGCCGATTTTGACAGGACTGGCAATAGATGGTATAAAGTCTAACATAGGCTACTTTTATTTGAGAAAAATGATTAAGGTTCCGTGCAAAAAAATTAAAACCCTAGAAATTGTTAACAAAATCCGATTCAAAAAGGGAAGTAATATTTTTTATAATAATTTCACGAGAATGAAGGTCACGGGCAACAGCTAGTTACAACACACGATCATTGACTCCATTTTTTTTTTCATAATTATTTTCACTTGTTTTATCAAGTTTACTGTTCGTAAATTACCCTAGGCTGATAAAATTTTCGTTTTTCCTAAATCATGTAAATATTAGTATTAATGTCGGTTTCCCCCTAAGGGGAAAAGGCCGCGCCCCGCCGTCCGCACGGCCCTGTAAGACTCGCCCGAGACTGGTCATCTTTCCACCGACTAAGAGAACTGAATTCCTTAACATGAAGAAGTCCAATGCCTCGTATCATTATTAGAACAAGGAAAGGATTGAAAGATATAGTAAATCAGATTAGGGAATTCACAGTTGATGAAATATATTGAAAGTGGTTTCAAAAGGGTAAAACATAACTGGGAGATACTAAGTATATTTATGTCGCAACCAATAGTTCTTGTAAATAACCGTTACGCTAGCGTAATTGGTAATTGGTCAGTCGTGACTCCCACGATACTTCACATCTGCACCTGGAACACCCAGAGCAACACTTCCATAAGTGACGTAGGCGGCTTTTCAGCGGCAAAGCGTCGACATCATGCTCCTAGTGAGCATTGTCCCTAGCAGTTCTTTCGAACTGGTGAACGTGACAAAGGCGGCTTTTCAGCGGCAGAACGTCGATCATCATGCTAACTGGTAGACATGGTCCCTAACAGTCCTTAGACTGGTTATATAATAGTTGTGGTATCAAACCATTCCAATCCCACCCCATGGATCATGTGCTCTATTCGTACAACTAGCGCATCTGCAAGACACGTGTTCGTGTCAGCCTGACCGAATCATTTGTCAGAGATAAGAACATATTATTCTAGAATCACTATATGGTTGGTCATAATAGGATTGAGAATCAAAACTCAAACGGCAAATTGGCTGAACTGATGGTTAGAGCTAATGAATACATAATTCAAGAATTACCAGATGGCAGAGTTAATAATTAAAACTCAAGAACCATTTTGCAATAGAGTTGGAGATCAACTCTATTGAAACCCTAAAGACAGCCCCAAAAGCGCCCACCCTTTACCGCTTCCTAGTGTTGGAGCTGAGGAGAAGAAGTGGCACAACAAACTCCCCAGCAACACGTTTCTGTCTGTGTAGTTTTAAGAACTTTAATTACAACATCAGCCTAGGATAATTATTGTAATAAAGGACTCACCCAGTCGCTCACCAACAAACACACACACACACTAGATTGATTTAAACAGGGCTGTTAACCCAACTATATTTAACTTATTCCATAATTATTGCACTCTTGCGACAACCCACTTGGACATAGACTCTCGGTATTCACAACGTCTTCTAACTTAACTGAAATAGCTTCTCTCACCCTAACCCTATCGCGGTCTAAGCCCCTATAACCAAACGCAGATGAAGAATATGTGCCAAGGTTAGGAGTTACTAGGGCACGTAACACATGACATAATAATATACATTGTGATGATAAAGCGGCTCTGCCGTCTTACTGAAATAAGTGATCATTAATATTGCTGCGTTTCCGCCAATCTGCTACTTAAGCTAGGAGATAATTATAGTTAACACTTACCACGTGTTCATTGAGGAGGATTAGTTACCAGCTACTTACAGAGTACTGCACACATTACCAGTCTCGCCTCCGCTACAGCGTCTACTTCCGGATCTCGTCACTCACTTTAACTAGGCATATTGCTACTACTTATATTTAACTTATAAAATACTAATCGCTCTCTTAGGACAGTCCTCTGGGACATGTCCTTCTTGGTACCAAGATTACGCTAACTACATGAACCAAACCTACTACGTCCTAGCCTTTTAACCGTTTTAGACCGACTCTCTGACTTAGCTCCTAGCCTCCACGTGTGGACTCTTCCGCGATATCAAATCAACTGCCCCGAATCCACCCAGCTTTCTCCGGCCCTGCCTCCAAAATCCCACCACGCTTGGCATGTTCCCATACTTTTTAAATCGCCTCTTTTTTTGTGCAACCGTCTCAATTGTTTTAAAGGGTCCCGGGCCGTGCGATACCCAAGACTGTCCAGCAGATGTGGCGTTAGTATCCTTTAGAAATCAGTAAATTTTTTATCTCTTCTTAAGATTTCTCTAGTCCCTTTCCCATTAAGCGTTTCTAAGTGATGCAATATTTTTTACAATTCAAGGAAGAAAGCTCACTAAATCTTTATTAATTACGGTCACTTGCCAGCCTGTCAAGCCATAAAATAGAAGTTTAATGTGTTTATAAGTGGCCCATACCGTGTGATGATTTTAAATAAAAATCAATACTAAAATATCTACTTAATAATTAGGAGTACGTGACAGACAGTCACAGTATCAATACCCATCACATCTGCAGAGTTTCTTTAGCTAATTTAATCTGTCTGTCTGTGTGTGTTATCGAAATATCTTACCACGTCTAGAAACTTAAGTCTTCTAGTACCCATCGGATACTTGCATCGCTTTCTTTACCTTATGTACAGTAAATTGTATATACGAAGTTTCTTAACAAAGTAATTGGGTAGTGGCCGTTAACTTTATAGTAGGTTTCTTAGGCGCCTTTGCCCACGGCGACCTGTTTTAGCGACAGCATCGCTGCTGTCATGCTTTAGGGTTGAACCTCGACTGGAAGCCCACACTTAAGATCCCTAAATCTAATAACGACCATGGAACATGGACGACTTACAGTTTGAAATTTGCAATGCAACAAAGAAATGATCGAAGGTACGAAAGAGATACTTTCTAGATTGTGGTGCAGTTTAAAAGTGTATTTTTAGTACCTATACTATACCTAGTTATGTACTAAAATTATATCACTTACTCCGTGTTTTCCGTAGTTATGTACTGATCAATAACGTTGTGGCACCGAGTTGCTGTGTCTGGCATACCGCAGCTGTTAAACCCACGATGGTTTGTGTTGGTATGTTTATGTTTTTCAAAATGGTTTGTTACAATGTTTACTTGAATAATCTTTACATAGTATTAAACAAAGTAGCCCCCGTTATTTGTACGCTTAGATCTTTTAAACTCCGACAACAACGGATTTTAATGCAGTTTTCAGCAATGATTCTAGAGGAAGGTTTATAAGAATATTGCCCGTGCAAAGCCGGGGCGGACCGCTAGTAAAAGATAAAAAAGCACGGAATCAGACTTTTCCATGCTCTTGTCGCTTTCTGTCGCTGCCGATTGCATCAACGATGCTGCCTCGCTAAATATATCGCTCGACTCTTTCTTGTTCTAGCAAATGACAGTTTTGAGCAACAGACAAGGCTAGGAGCATAGAGAAGTGCGATTTTGTGCTTCTAGATGAAGTTCAACCCTTAGTCGCGAATGTGCAACTAATCGCGACAGCATCGCGGAAGTAGCGAAATAGATACGTAGTTCCGTGGGCGAAGTTACACATCCAGCAACAGCATCCCATCTGTATCGCGGACGTTAAGCGTTTGTATCGCTGCAATAAGTTGCGGTGGGACTCTTAAATGTACGATCGATTGCAAGATACAAGTTGAGAAAGTTTAAATCAAATTCGTTAACCATGAAAAGTTTATTACTAGAACTAAGTAACTGCAATTTAATCAACTGTTAGTAGGTGCAGCAGGGTTACCGCATAAAAGGTTATACTTTGTCAATAGAACCATTTGTCAGTGTGTTTTGAGTGATTTTTAAATAGGTATAACGCAAATTACAAAATCTTACAAAAGAAAAAAAAATATTATTTAAATTACAGACTGTCTTGTTGGTCTATGGTCGCAAGCTGAGCATGAGGTTCTGGGTTCGATTTCCAGGTCGTGCAAAGTGTTATTGGGATTTTTACGTCAGGAATTTCTCAGTAGAAGCCACGGGTTCTGTATTTGTGACCGGTTGTTTGCAATAGGCTCGCCCCCTATTACATGGCGAAATGAGGGGGTACTATTAGTTACACCTCTGCCTAACCATTTGGGGATTACAGGTGTGATGTTATGGCTTGTCTAAAATTTCAAAAGTCATACTTTAAACCACCCCATATAAGTAATCCAGCAGATAAATTAAAAACAAAAAAATGCCTGAAAATAACCCGAAACCTATTTGGAGATTGTAAAATATTCCATTTCTGTGTTTATTTCGATTTTAACTTCACAAATAACTAGACATTTCATTTGTCAAAAAAACGAATACCTGAAAAGTCCACAAATTAAATCTGTAGTTGGACACAAGAGACATCCCTACCGACGTCCCGCAACGGTTCTTTTTGCACGTGTGCTCCTGGTTAATTAGCAGGAACATTTGTAACTATTACAGGGGTTGTGATCTGAAAAAGTTCCTCAACTAGCAGACCATTGTTTAGATAGAACTATAATGAAGGTTTTCCTCTTTCAATTTGAGCAAGGCGGTTCATCTAACTAGTAGCGAAGTACTTGCTTTACGATACTTGTTAAAATGTACTAGAAAAGCGGAGGATTTCCGTGTAAATTACTTAAAGTCCTGGATTTACCTCTAAACGCTGTTTAGAATGTATTTTGGTAAAGTGTAATTTCTGTTACTGTGTGTCAGTATGACAGTAACAGAAATTACACTTTACAGTTTACAGTCTAAGCCACTCTACAGTCTTAAGTAAGGTTTATAGACCTCGTACTAAGAGTATGCAACTTTCATTTTAATTAAAATATCTATAGTTTAGATTAGGTATAGGTATAAGGTGGCGGCGACAATACGACGGTAAATGAAAACAATGGTAATACTAGTATATAGGAATATTTTTAAACTTAAACCCTTTCAATGAGATTCGGTTTCATTAGGTACGCCATATTATTTATTTACCATTATTCAACTTAAGGAAAACACACTTGTGCATTTTTCTTTACTTGTGCCTGTTGCTACCCGGATTGGCTACCCCCTACCCTTCTGTTATAACTACAATTCTCACCCCACCACCACTCGTCTGCGCGGTCGGGCGTCGACAAAGATTTTTATTATGGTGGTGTGCCGCGCGGATTAGCGGTGAGAGTCTCTCGTCCGCGCGGTCTGACGATGTAGGGTGTTTAGGCACCAATGGACAACATTTAAGTCAATGCGACGTGCAAATCGCCTAAGTAACGGTATTTTTGTGAAAATACCATCATACCTGTACGAAGGAATTCCCAAGGACATTTTCTTACCAATAGATGGTAATTTGCACTCTTCTCGTGAAAAATGCACATAAATTTAACCGCAACTTCCTCAAAAGAGTGAATAGTGGTGCAATGTAAAAGTTGGACGAATATTTTGTAGCATTCTTGTACTGCTCTCTGTGGCAAATTGAATTCTCGCATACAAGCTGATGCGGTCACCGAGTGAACGAAGTACTTATGTAAATGTAATGGCCACGACACAGGGACCTGTGTACCTGTATTTGGACGCCATCTTTGTTTAGTGTTACGAGAAGAATTTGGTTTATGTAGTTGGATGATAGAGGAGCTCGTGGCTAAATAATAACGGCCGCTCGGATCAATCTTTCGTTGACTTGCGCTTGCCTAGGTTGCTCTGAGGATAGGTGATCATCCATTACGCACGAGTTTCCTCCGTGCCTCGGAAATCACGTTAAGCCGTTGGTCCCGGCTGTCATTTGTAGATCTTTTACAGTTGTTACAGGTAGTGGCCCGAAAGTCTGACAACCAGTCTTACCAACGGGTATCGTATTACCCAGTACTAACTGGGTTGCGGAGGTCAGATAGACAGTCGCTCCATGTAAAATTCTGGTATTCAGTTGCATGCGGTTAGACTGGATAACGACCCCAACATAGTTGGGAAAAGGCTAGGCAGACGATTAGTTGCTGGATGATAGTTGAGTATGTACTTTGATGTGCCCGGCGTCCGATGGGAATTACCACCACCATAAATGACAAAATTCTAGACTAACTTTTGTCCCCTTCAGAATTGGCAAGAGTCTTTCATTCTAGGCGCGAGCCTATGGACGGTGAGTTATGGGCTAGCTCGCCGTCCGGCCGTCTTATGACGACAGGCCGTGTCGAAGCGCGTGGAACACGAACGCGCCTCAAAGAGATGTCAGCAACCAGGAAGGGGTCTGCAAGGGCCGATGCCTGCCGGGGCTGCCGGACTGTTCGAAAGTTCGCGGCAAGTCTGACACGCCTTTCCGCTCCACCCAGAGCGGGAGGGGGTCATTTTATGATTTCCCATCGTAAAAAAAAGAGTTTTTCGTTAGTGGAAACTGAGCAAATTTCGTCCTTGAAGACCCAGCGGCGCTTTAGGCCGTGCGTTGTCTAACGTTGTCTTATTAGTGTAATATATATCAATTTTAAATTTAGATAGGTAACCCATCATTGAGCTGTACTGAACAGATGTTTAAAGTTAAAAAATAATTAGTACCTAGGTACCTATGATTAATCTACTTTTTACATATTATGTAGGTAACGATGAAAATATTTATAATTACGACACATTTTCCTTGAATGCGTGACATTAATAACTTATTAATTTAATCTGACCTAATTAATTTAAATGAACTTTCTTACATAATTTGAGGTTAACGAATTTTCATTCGAAGAATTTTATTTATATCCAAGGAATTATAAGTTTCTAACGATATCAAGATTTAACGTCGCACGAACCAATTATACAGCTCATTAACGACGAACAACTTTTAATGTGAATGTTTTGAAAGAAAATAAATTAATGAATCGGAGAATTTACAAGGGAATCTAGACGCGACTTTAAGCTTATGACAATTCCATAAATTTTTCACTTTCATTTATTTTTTTCTTTCACAATCGTTGTCTCTCATAGAATTTCACTATGTACAGGTTCTCCGATAATCGAATTCAGGACTCTACGCTCATAGTCATTAGTCTTTACATTTGCGACCACGAGAAATTTCGAAGATTAATATATGTGTCGGATATGTCAGGATTTATTCCGTTAGACTCGAACATCATGTGGGCAGACGATGGGTTTCGTGCTATGAAAACACACTGGGTCCGATACACTGTTTCTAGCAAAACTAACGAATTACTTGAGATTACAACTTATCCGACATATGTATATTTGACTACAAATCCAATTTTAACAAAACATCACCTGTCTAAGTTATTTAAAGCCACATCATTATATTAATAGAGCAATGCATCTCCTTCAGTCTCTCACTAAAGTATTAACGAGACTCCTCTGCAGAAAGTGCTGCTACTTACTTTAAAATTCCAAAATATACAGAATTAATTCCACAAAGTACCTAATGCACATAATAACCGCAAAGTTCCTTGGGGATCACTCACGAAATTTCCTGTTTCAGAGGTGCAAAACAAGCGGGAACATTGAAGCGGCGCCTAACGATGCCAACGTCAACGCCATCGCATTGTGAATATTGAATGAGCCCCACTCTTATTTGAATGGGCCATAGTACTTGGACATGGAATAGAATAGGTACAGAGAAACAGCTCCCATGCAACGAACGAAAACGCGAGCACATATTGTAAGAAACTAATCTGTTCACCGTATCCGATGACACCCACACTTATTTCCTTTACTAAGAGGGCTATCTGATCAGAAGTGAGGCTAACTATATAACCACGTGGCAAAGAACACAGCTATCTTGTTTTTGCAATACAATTTTACGAAACAATTTCTCAAATATGCCCTCTTTTTTTTTTCTTCCCTTCTTTCGATTTCATTCCAGAGCTTAAAGATCCTTGTACCAAACCGTAGTTATATGGGAATTTCAGGTCTAAATGGGCAACAAATGACAGTATCAATACAATTACACACGCTGTACCTGAAGCGTGTCTATGTGGGCGTGTAGTTTCGCACCTTGTATGGAGCACCGTATCCACACTTCTGTACTTATCTATTCCGTGACATCGGTATCGGTGCTAAGGTATCGGCCGTATTTGGGTATCGGTACTTATTATTAAAACAGGGAAATGGAAACGAATCTTAGATGTAATGGAACTGGGAGAGTTTGATTTGTGTTTTACAAAGTGGTTTCTTCACGACTTGTTTGAGAGGTTTTCAGTGTAAAAGGAGAAATGGTTAATAGATTTTGTAAATCCCTTTTGTTTTTGGTGTCGCTGAGATGTCTGTTCTTGGTATAATTACTGGGAATTATAACAGCGATGACAGTTTAATCTCGAAACCAGCGGATCATTTCCGTGATACAGGGTAATCCAAGTATGAGTGCCACGGCACTCTTTTTACACCGGAGTGCAAATTATATTCGACCTGTATTTATGGACATTTACTGTACCCATTTTTTTAAGGAAAGTTTTGTATTTTTGTATGTTTGTAACGAATAAACTCAAAAACTACTGGACTGATTTCAAAAATTCTTTCACCATTAGAATGCTACATTACCCCTGAGTAATATATAGGCTATATTTATTACTAGAAAAAAATAGGGGCGGATTAGGGGAAAAAAAATAAATGTCCACTCGTGCAAAGACATTTTTGATATCATTGCACGAAAATTGGAATTTTAGGCCCCGTTCATGACCTACGTCGATAGGATTGGCGTCAAGCGACTGCGCGCGCTTCAGTGGTTTCCTTCACTGTACAGGTCGCACCGCAATTAGTTGTGGCACGCCTTAACCAACTTTTAACATTTCTACACAGTGACTGTTGCAAGACGCGTGTCGTGTGTGCGTCTAGCTCGTAGACAGAAAGTCTTAAAGATAGACATACGGCCCAACAAAATTAATCAATACAAATGGGCAATCGAAATAACTTTTTTTATTATTCAATATTAACATAAAGCTTTATATCCCAACACCTATATGAGAGATAAACATTTTTCTTATAAAGACACGGATGAGGGTAGACAGTGAAGTGGCATATTAAATAATGTGCGACGTAAGGTAAAGAGGGATAATCCTACAAAGTCGCGCTACTTTATTGGACACGGCACGTATTAAGCCGGCTGCTATAGACCTACTTTTTATGGCAATCCCTGTTATGTTGGCTTTAATTTTGTCATTACAGGAGTAGATCCATATTAAGCTATAAATAATCCGGATAATGCTGTTGTTTTTGGGTATTTCGGGATTAAATTCTTTAAGTTTTTAAAAGACGGCTTTTGTAAATTTAGTATTAAAGTAAAATGTCGTTTAATGAGGAAAATCGGATAGTAGGAAAATAATGCGAAAAAGAACATTAACATTAACTCATTATAATTTAAAATGATGGCTTTGTTTTTCAAAAAAAGGCTTTTTATCGAATGTAATTAAACTTTTTTCACTTAAATAAACACAAATTTAGTGATCATTTTCTGTTAGGAAAATTGAATGAATAAAGACAGATAATAGAGATAGACAGTGGACAGAGTGGGGGTGGAGTGGTGGTGGTGTTGGGTGGTGTGATAGTCTAGTCGTGTGACCGTCGGACTCCCAATCATAGGTCACGAGTTCGAGCACAAGACATACCTTTGATTTTTCGGATTCATGTGCATATTGTATAAAATGATCACTTGCTTCGGTGAAAACAACATCGTGAGGAAACCAGCATGCCTGATATATATTTCTCGACGGTATGTAAAGCCAAGTCAGAGGCCCGTGGGCGGCATAAAAACTCTGACACCAGGTTAGGCACTAACCGCACGATAAAGTAGAAGTAATTATAAATGTTACGTGGCCTACAGAATATCTGTTTGATCCATTAAAAATACGTCTTTATTAGACGGATGCTAAAAAAATCGAATAGTTATTATCTACCTAGTCACTAGTCTACCTTTCATATACCGTTCTGAGGGTTTTAAGAATAGTCTGATGAGAACGATTCAGAAAATACAGGTAGGTAAGGAAATTAAATTTATTTTAGCTGAACGAAAAGAAGTGTGGTGTCAAACATTTATTGAACCACAAAACCTAATTTATTTATTATAGTTTCAGCGCAAGTTCTTCTTACCCCTTTCCTTCATGTCGGCGTGAAGTGACGTCAAATTAAGTAATATTGCGCAACACTGATTACACATTTGTGTACAGATTGCTTTATTGACGGCTTGTTAAGGGTTCTTTTACACCGTAAGTAGACAGCAGTGTCGCGTGTGTCGTGAGTTAGTCGGACTTGGGTAGTGTAGAACTACTGTCAGTCAAAGCATTAGTCGTACTAGGGGGATGTCGAGCTTCAGTTTGTCGCACTTGCGTGCATTCGAACTATGGTGAGTCGCAGTACAGTTTTATCGCATAAACGCTAATCGCCCATCCGTTTGTCGACCTGACGTTCACACTCTCTAACATTAATACTTTATTTAGATTAATGGTCCATCACATAAATGTCAGAGCAGTGGTGGCAACGGCCCCAACATAGATTGGTAAGTCATGGGTTCATACCCAGCCATTCGCATTGCATTGTGTAATTTATTTAATCCCCACTACTCTCAAAACGGTGAAGGAAAACATCGTGAAGAAACCGGCATGTTCTAGAACCAAAAATTCGAAGATATGTGACATCTACCAACCCGCATTACGCACTGGGCCTGCGTGGTGGATTATAGCCCATTCCCTCTCATAGAGAGGAGGTCTGTGTCCCAGCAGTGGGACCACGTCGGCTCAGGATAAGTGGATGTCACATGTCTTTGAAGTTTTGGTTCTAGGATACCTATACCTACCTACCGATTCCTTCACGGAAACATTTTGAGGAAAACGGAAGGTTAAAAACGTAGATTTTGATCCAGTTCTGGAAACCTGGATTAAAATACTGAATCAATGTAAATCAGTCCCAATACAAACAATTTCAACAGAAGTGACAAGAAGATAATAAAATCCGGCAACATCTTAAGGATTTTTACAAAGATCCTTAATGTATTTACGATTTCCTTACGACCATAATAACAGGCTTAGGGAACAGCCATTTTTTTGGACAATGAGTTTCTCGCCAAAGCTTTTATCAAGGTCGCCTATAAAAACGGCAATTGTGTCCAAAAAATAGTCGCTTTTATTGAAGATTGACAATGTAATTGACATCGCGGTCAAAATAAGGATAGTTCTAGACAAAATATTTAGTTATTTTATTTTAGTTTATGAATATAACATCTTTAAGCACTGCAAAAGTTGCTTTTCTGAACTATGCAACGAACTTTGATGATAGAAAGAAATGAATGAAAGAAGAAATATATTTTTTTTTTTGGCACATGGACACGACGTGCATACAAAATGACAAAAAAAATATGATGAGGTTTTCTTCTCCATTTAGATAATTTGTTTCGCAAGATTTATGTATAACACATTCATAAATATCAAGCTTACATATTATAGTAAAGAAATCACGATGCTTTTGCTCAGAATAGTTACAGCACTGATGTCAATATGTATGTCACTTGTTTAATTTAGTATTTTATAATATTTTCTTACCTTTGCATAATTATATTCTTTTTAACCGATTGTTTGTGAATGTGTGAACATTGTAGGCTTGTAGTTTCCTAGCTGCTTGTTAACTTTTTAACTTGTTTTACATCTTTTGTGTAGCAAGGAACGACTTATTGTCGGGCCTACGCTGTCCCCCATACTTCTACAAATGCCTGTTACCATGATAATATTGTAATACCAAATAATTTGAAAAGAGTAACCATGGAGTTTCTTGTCGGTTCTTCTCCATAGGAAACGATCAACCCGAACCGTTCACCTTTTTGTCGACGTTTTATAAGTGCCTATCTAGGCCTATGTAAAATAAAATATTTTGATTTTGTTTTTCGAAGCACTAATAGCACTAATAGACCATTCTAGTTCGCCAAATCATCTATACGATTCAACTCAAGTTTTCAACCATTTTTCGTTAGTTAATTGAACATATCTATTGCTTAGACAAGACATTCTTTTTCCAAAAGCTTTTCTTAAAGAATCTTTCTCACTCATTAAGAACATTACCAAACATCTTCTTCTTACACGCATACTCATAAATTCCTTATTCTCACCATCTGTTTATAAGGCCCCCTATAAATTCAAATGGCGTACGATATTTCTCGTATTACGTGGCACATCAATCTATGCCAAGTAATACTGTCAAGAAACTGGTGGCACCGTAATTTATAGTTCAATTTCTCAAGTTAGATGACCATTCTAACTGTTCCCCGCTAATTGTCAGTCCTAATCGAAATTCTGCCTATTAAGAGTATAGAATTGTATTTAAAGGCCCTAGCACAAGCGCGTGGCGTAAACGTAACGTAACTACGTCGATTTTAAAATTAAAAATGGGTGCTTTACTATTTTCATAATTTTAAAAATGTATTAATATCTATGATGGATGTTACTGATTGTGTTTGTTACAAACAATTTAACTAAAATGTTATAAGATAGTTGTATTTTCGATTAAAAAATCGACGTATTTACGTGACGTTTACACCGCGCGCTCGTGCTAGGGCCTCAGTAACAGTTTTCTCTTAATTCCCTGACTTGGAGAATTGTCTAGGAACAGACAAGGTTAATGGTGGGGGAATTAAACAAAATGGTGGACAGTCTTAATTGCTTTGGTTGTCAGTTATGAAAATTTGAATAAGGAATTTCGACTAGTTTGAATCGATATGATTCTGGCCATCTAACAATACTGTTGTTATACAGAGATACAGAAAGAAAAGAAAAAGAACTATCCAAACTAAACAGAGGCATGGGCAGTGCCGTGCCAAAGGGGCCAACAATACGGCAAGCCCATAAGACGAGCAGACTGTTTAGAAACCCGAACATCATGACGAGTAGTAGATTATAAGAGCTAGCCAAGCTTGTAGACTTGTATGAAAGTACCGTTACTAGCACAGAGTAGCACTTTACAGAATTATCCGGCGTCTCCTGTCTTTCCAGTAGTATTAGAGTCTGTATTTCATAATCATCATCATTTCAGCCGAAAGACGTCCACTGCTGGACATAGGCCTCCCCCAAGTGTCGCCACATTGAACGGTCCCGTGCGACTCGCATCCAGCGGATCCCTGCAACCTTCACCAAGTCATCGCTCGGTCCACCTAGTCTGTATTTATACGTAGATAAAAGCAAATAAGTCCCATATTTAATGAGACTTTAAAACAAGTGAAGATCGTGAAGAAATGAGACAGAGCCATATACAGGATGGAAAAACGGTTACATCATTCAGAGCCCCCCGACATAGCAATTATTCATCGGTTATTAAAAAAAAAAAACATCATTACAAAAGTGCAATACCTACATTACCTACACGGTCAAAATGTATGGAACAGCAGATTTTTTTTTAATGATCGATGATACGTTTCTAAGTCGGCCTCGGAACGATGTGCTGAATACATGGTAACCGTTTTCGCATCGGTGTCCCTTCCACCCTGTAAAGGTAGGCACTTCTGCCTAACCCTTCGAGTAATACAGGCGTCATAAGTTCTGCTCAGTTCTTCAGGATCAATGACCTTACCATGATCTACGTATGTGTGTAGATGTAACTATGTAAATTTTCTTTTATCCCTACATCATTATGGAAATTTGTTCTTTTGAATAATACAGAATAGTCTGATGAGAAGCTGAATATGCGTAAACTTTGGTATTTCTTATTTCGATGACGTCATCGCTTTGTGGCTTATCAACAAACTTGGCTCAATGAATACGTTTCGAATTCTTATTCTCAGTCAAAGTTGGTACGAAAATGTATTATTTGCTTGACAAAACAAAATTAAATTAAAATCGTCTCGAGAAAATTTAAGACAATTTACATACTGAAAACTCAATTAAAATGAGAGTTCATAATTATTTTTCATGTTCATCAACAGCCTCAAAAATACTACCGACTTAAGTTTTTCTAATAGAATCTCTCAATCATGTGTTTTCACTAACATGAAGCGACTTCTAATCAAATGTCTAAATATTATAACACTGCTGAAGTTGAAAAATGAACAAATTGCTATTATTTACGCAATCATTTGTTTATCCCCTAGTTTTAATGCAAACGGGCATCGCCCTGTTGTAGCCCATTGCTGGACTGAGGCCTCTTCTAAATGGCGTCACAGCGCCCGGTTCCCAGTCCTCGCTCTCCCCAAACTTGAACCATAATTACTTAAAAGATTCCGCGGTACGTAACCACTGAGTTACATCCAACGAAAGTCATTTAAAAAACATTAAAAATGCAATTAAGTTACCAAATTAGGCAGAAAAACGCAATTCCCTTTATTCCTTTTTAACTTTTCTACCAAGTTCTAAAAAGTATAATAAAGCTTCGGGAACTTAATGAAGCATATTGAACTTTTCCTCCCTACAATGTATGTAGCGAGGTCAATATTCTGGAATGAGTATTCTTCCATAGCTTATCTATTAAAAAACGATATCTAGATAGGACTCAAGGACATCTGAGTCGCGGGCCTGTGGATGGCGAGTTATAGGCTAGCTCGCTGTCCGGCCATCTTATGACGACAGGCCGTGTCGACGGCGCGTTCGTGTTCCACGCGCGCCTCAAAGAGATGTCAGCAACGATGAAGGGGTCTGCAAGGGCCGATGCCTGCCAGGGCTGCGGAACTGTTCTTTGAAAGAGATACCGTGGCCCTGGAACACAAAGGGCAAAGAAGGAAAGTGGATGGGTTTTAGTCAGTACAAGGACATCTGAGTCATTTTATTTATTCTTAATACAAAAATCATGTTTTCATCCCGTCTAATGGAACAAAAAACAATGGCTTGCAATGACATTATACAGGAGTTACAGTTTAAGAAACAATGCTCTCAAACAACATGCTCATCCTCTTGTACATACCAATAACGTTCTCTTTGGTAAATTAAAGAATTCCCTTGAGCACAGAATAAGCTGTGATTATATAGTCAGAATCTATCTGGATAGAGTATACTTTATAACATACATACATACATATATGTCATAATATATTACATTATACCTGTTTCACACGGGGTGGGCAGACACTACAGAATAAGCCTGCTACGATCCATACACCTTTTGCCTCATCCACGTTCATGCACTCATACACAACTCTTTTACAATGTTCTTCAATCTTTAGGGTCAATGACACAACAATCAGCAACAGAGCTGTAACTGCGTAACTTTCTTACAATGGCAACTATATTCGTTTTGACAGTTCAACAATATTCATTGCGTAATTTACGTTGCTAAGCATACAGTTGTTTCATACATATCCAGCAATGTATTGTGTATGTATAGCAGTGATAGCCTAGTGGTGTGACCGTCGGACTGCCAAGTCATAGGTCTCGAGTTCGAACCCAAGGCATGTTTCTCTGATCTTTCGGAGTCATGTGCATATTGTATAATTATCACTTGCTTCGTTGAAGGAAAACATGGTGAGGAAGCCATTATGCCTGAGAGATATTTTTTAACGGTATGTAAAGCTAAGTCAGAGACCCATGGGTGGCATTAAAACTCTGACACCAGGTAAGGCACTAACCGCACGATAAAGAAGAAGAAGAATGTATTCATGGTAAAATAATATACTTCGCCTGGTATTCTCTTCCCACGATGGCCCAAGACTACGTCACGATAAGTGTTACCATTGATTGTCCTTTTCAGTAAATTTAGGGACTCTCATTTAGTGAATGAAAATAAAATAAATTACTAACTAGCTTATCTATTCAGTAACTCGTGTGATTCATCTATTTAGTTTTAAATTAATTTAAATATTGAATTATTAGTTCATAATTGCTTTGTTAAGTTAAAAAATGCATTTTGTTCGGGTAATTCAATCACACACCGTGGCAACACATCGGCAGCGTCGCAACTGATGACGTATTCTTGGTCAATCACGTGACCCAGCTGTCGCGGGAAGAGAATACCAGGCGAAGTATATTATTATACCAGGAATGTATTAGCAAATTCTTTCAAACGAAAAATCAAAGTGTGTTATGCAATTCAAGTGACTATGGTTTACTACTACTACTTAACTGCAGTATTACTTGCAGTACCTACTTATAATCCAAAGGTTCCACTACTGAACATCGTGCATCGTTGCCAAAACTTGAAAGAAAATCTCAAGGACGGCCAGCTCTGAAAGTCATTACGGCAGCCTTGTCAACAAACTCAAAGTTAGTCATAACTCACAGACCGAACTCGGTCAACGCGATTCGACGAAACTTCCTCACAGGCACTAGTTGGACGGACTTCGCAATTGTTTGAGATCTCTTGTAATTGTTTAAATGGGAATAGTTCATTGTGTTAAATTGTTTTTGAAGAACAGGTGCAGGTTGCTGAAAAATTTGAATTTTTTGACAGAAACACCGTTGGCAGGTAATAAAAAAAGAGAGCCACGAAAACTTAAATGCAAAGGTGATGTGATTTTTTAAACAAAGTCTATCGGGTGTAAACAGACCCTTCACATATCCGTCAACCAAGCATTCTGTACATCAAACTAAGTAACTTTACGCAAAAATTATTGCTGGGAATCGACTTTTTTTTTTTGGGTGAAAAATCACGTTTTACGGTAGAACTCGATGGAAAGCACTCACAGCATTGTGCTGATGAATGGATTGAATAGACGAGGGTCGTGGAGGTGTGTAAAGTAAAAATCTTACATTAAAAACATGTATTTAAAAATAAAACTTGTGAAAATGTTGGAACTTTGACCCCCAATATCTCCGTAACTAGAAGGTTTCCAGGTATGGTCTAGAACAAAAAAATGATCGCAGTGACGGGGAGAACAAGTACTTTTCGTTTATGTTAAGGGTCTATTTACACCCTTTATACAAAGCCAAAATTTCTGTGTTTGGTCTTTGAAAAGTTGTGTGGTAATCGGTTGTCGTGGTATGGACATATGATACGAGTATGAATGTAGATGGCTATAAGAGTAGAGGAAGACCAAAGAAACAATGAATGGATTGTGTGAAGGTTGATATAGCTAGAAAGGAGGTGACTGCTGAGTGACGAATATTAGAGAAGTAGGTATGGAAGTGGACGACAAGCTGCGCCGACCCCAAATAAATTGGGAGAATGATGATTTAGATATTTGTTCGCACTACATACTAGATCTTGTCAATATGAATGACATTCATGAAAAATGATGCATTTTTTTTTTTTCGGATGGGAAATCATCAAATGACCTACAATGATGGGTAGACCTGAGAGTGGCGGTACGCAGGCTGAAAACCAGAAACACCACCCCGGGACCCGATGGCTTGCCTGGCAAAGCCTGGGTCCTGGCCTCTGAGGCTCTCGGGCCCCGACTGGAAGGGCTTCTAAGCGCATGCTTGGAGAGAGGCCAGTTTCCGCTTCGTTGGAAGACGGGGAAGCTGGTCCTCATCCGGAAGCCAGGGCGCCCTGCGGACTCTCCATCCGCATACCGGCCCATCGTGTTGTCGACGAAGTGGGCAAGCTCTTTGAAAGAGTCATTGCCAACCGCCTCGCCGGGCACCTTGCAGGGATGGGGCCGGATCTTGCGGAACACCAGTTTGGTTTCCGCAAGGGGCGCTCGACGGTGGACGCCATCATGCGCGTGAGAGCCCTCACGACGGGGGACGCGGTGTCCCGGGGCGGGGTTGTCTTGGCGGTGTCTCTTGACATCGCCAACGCCTTCAACTCCATGCCCTGGAGCTGCATTGCGGAGGCACTCCGGCATCACGGGGTGCCGACCTACCTTCGTCGTGTGGCCGGGACTACCTGACGGATAGGGCCGTCATCTACCCCAGTCGGAGCGGAGAATGGAACCGGCGAGAGATGTCGTGCGGTGTTCTCTCAGGGTTCGGTTCTGGGGCCGGCCTTGTGGAACATCGGTTACGACTGGGTGCTGCGCGCTGACCTCCCTACCGGCGTCAATGTAGTTTGCTACGCTGACGACACGCTGGTACTGGCACAAGGGAGGTCGCACGAGGCGGCGGCCGAAAACATGACACGCGGGGTTGCAATAGTTGTGGAGAGAGTCCGGCAATTGGGTCTCGAGGTGGCATTGCACAAGTCCGAGGCCATGTGTTTTCATGGGCCTCGGAATGCGCCACCGTCGGGATCCCTACTGATGGCAGGAGGGGTTTCCATCGGCGTCGGGTCGACGTTGAAGTACCTAGGACTCGTCCTCGACAGCCGGTGGAACTTCGTGGAGCACTTCCAACGTTTGGCTCCCAAACTGGAACGGACAGGGGCTGCCTTCAAGCGGCTCTTGCCCAACCTGAGGGGTCCAAACGCCTCCTGCCGGAAGCTTTACGCGGGGGTCGTGCGGTCCATGGCCCTTAACGGGGCCCCGGTGTGGGCGCGTTCTTTGAGGCGGCAAGCCGCCCACTACCTGAACGCGCCCCAAAAGGTGATAGCCATAAGGCTAATCCGGGGGTACCGCACGATCTCCGGCGAGGCGGCTAGCCTCCTTGCCGGATTGCCGCCATGGGATCTGGAGGCGATAGTCCTCGCGCGCCTGCATGAATGGCGCGCGGAAGCACTATGTCGGGGAGAAACTCCGCTGCCGCGACAAATTGCCGCTCAGCGGACAGACCTCCGGCGTGATCTCATGGCGACATGGAGAGAGCGACTGTCGCAACCCCGTGAAGGGCACGCCACCATAGTGGCGATAAGTCCCCTCTTTGAGGAGTGGCTAGAGAGGCGCCACGGCGCCCTCACCTACCGCCTGACGCAGGTCCTCACCGGACACGGTTGTTTCGGGAGGTTCCTGCACCGAATCGGGCGGGAGGAAACGCCCCGGTGTTTAAACTGCGAGGATCGTCCGAAGAACATGGTCGAACACACCGTGGAGGTCTACCCCGCTTGGGCGGAGCACCGCCGTGTCCTCATAGCGGCGATTGGCGGCGGCGATCTCTCACGTCCGGCCTTGGTTCAAGCCATGGTCCGGAGCGAAAGGGAATGGGAAGCCGTCACCTCCTTCTGCGAAGCAGTCATGCTAGTGAAGGAGGTGGCAGGACGTGAGAGGGAAAGAACCTCACTATGGTGGCCGGGAGCCACCACGTGACCCCCGACGCCCAGGGCGTCTCCCGCGGCGAAATATGGTGCATTCTTTCCACTATTCGCCGGTTATGTAGATAAAATTATTCGCTAATACTTAAACGACCTTAACACCTCAACGGACCTTTAGCACAGCTTAATAAATTAAAAAAAAAACCGTTAGCACTAAAAACGCCTTCATAGCTGCTAAAAACTTATAACATTGTGAACTTTAACAAAGGAGACATCCACAGCAACGTTAAACATGTGGGTATTTTATTATTAAAGGAGCTCGCCCAAAAATGTCAACAGAACAAAACTTTGATTAAAACTCCTCACGACCTCAGGAGTTGAATGGGAAAATTTTGCAGGAACTTAACATACTTCGGGAACAACGTATTCATAACCCGGTTTGTAATTCTGAATTATGGGAGGTAACTGTTTACTTAACGAGAAAACTGCGGTATACTGTATACTTCTCTATGGAATTCTGAAAAGCGACTGTAACTTTGTAACCTATTGGTACAGAGTTTTGTTTCCTTACAAATCTATTTTGCTGCTAAACTTACAACGCTTTTGTGTCAATTACTTAATTAAAGTTTCTTGGTATTCAGCGGGTTTTAATGTTATTCATCATCAGTACCCATAAATAATGTAACTTAACTTTGAGCATATTCATCAACACGACGGCACGGTTGGCGCAGTGGCTGAGCGATTGAATGGTGCGCTTCGTGTCGCGGGTTCGATATCCGCACGGAACAAATATTTGTATGGCCTACAGGCAGTTGTTCCGGGTCTGGCTGTTTGTGTATGTGAATTTAAATGTTTGTAAACGCACTCACTATACAGGAGAAATTCCTAGAGTGGGGCAACGTTTCTTTTAAAAAAAAAAAAACAAAGTGCTTTGAATTGACAATTCTATCTAATTAATTTTCCCTAAAAATAAAGCCAGTATTATAAATACCATAGGTATTTGTTTACCAATTAACAGACAGGTAAGATAAATACAACATTAACCAACAAACTATTGCAGGATACCGATGAACAAAATCAGGGTCAATTCCAAGCTTTTAACCCCTGTTAAAAACCATCATAAAACAAAAATTAATGACTTCAAAAAAATAATATAAAAATAATCATTTACCTAATCTTCTTACATAAACGAAAAGTTAACCAAAAGCATCTCAGTAAGAAGATAAACACAATTAATTTCCTATTTACCGTTATTGCTACAGTTAATTAAACCGGATAATTAACTAGGGTGTAATTACTATAGTCAACTGGAGCACTTAAGCTGAATTGTAATTAATAGAATCAGATTTGTGTAATCGGCGAATAACTTAACCTTCCGTTATGTGGGCGCGGTAGGGATGCACGATACTTGCATTTGTGTATCGATACTGTGAATCGATCCGGATCGCACCTAAGTGTTACGATTCTAGGTTCCAATCGAATGGCTTCGATCTAATTCTCCTATAATCGAATCTTATCGTGTCGTCCACACACACAAATGTAAGTATCATATCATACATAATAATACAAGTGAATCCTTTTGTAATCGTTTTGAATAAATTTACTTCATTTCATAATTACATAAGGCCTTAAACGTTATAAAATAATCTATTATAATAACTACATACCTACATTAAAAACAAAAAAATAATCTAAAATAACCAGAAACCAATCATAGCATCAAAAACTCCTCCTCAACGCTGTCAACCGATAATAAAAAATAAAAGACTGGTAAAAACTCTAAGCACTCGGACCCCACTACCCTTGGGTTGCAACCCCAAACGGCTCGAAAATAAAATTACCCGCAGCATTGAATGATCATGCATTTTAAGACAAGGTGACTATTAATTCACCACCACCACCACATCACCATCATGAAACGATTCATTCACCATTTCAAGGTGGTGATTCGTTTCATGATCCATTCATTCCATATTCGGTATCCGCAAGTATCGTATTCGTTTCTATCGATCCAAAATATCACAGTATCGCATTTTACTGTATCGATACTGCAAAGAATAGGATCGTATTGTGCGCCACTCGGGCGAGGTAGTCTATCTTCTGCGTTCCAATTTACTGAGGATTAAATACAAGTGCGTTTGTCTAATGTAATAGTTTAATTATTTCACCACATATATATCTTTATGCCTTGAGGGATTGCGTCTGGAGAAATAACAATAATGTGGATCGATCGAGGTTTAATCCTCGGCTCGGTTTTATTTTCCATCCACCCGCATTCTGCAGTCAACCCGCGATCAAGGCGCTTGCAACAGCGTCGAAATATTGGGAGCTCAAAATAATGACAAAATCACGGAAGATATCACGTAAGTGACGGTATAAGTTTATTCCTCGGGTAACTTAAACTACAGAGTTATGTTAAAATAACTTTTGCTAGAAGCTTCGTACTCGTGGAGGTCGAAAATATCCCACGAAAACGGAGTACCAAATTTAGATTTAAAAACGTAACAGACAGGCAGGGAGTTACTTTCGCATAATAATATAACCGTCAAACGTTAAGGATGCTGTTGGATACGGCCTTTATAGATGTTCAAGGATATTGTTACTAACGTCGCCATCTTTTTTTTCTATACATTTTTACAAAATAATTTCACCAAATACCTCTGTGATTGTCATTCAAGCATTGAAAGATTGTTGTAGCCCTGTACAGTCTTCAAAGCATTGTCATCATCGAGCAAAATCAAAATCAAAGCATTTATTTCAAGTAGGCCAGTTACAGGCACTTTTGAATTGTCGAAACAAAGGCAACAGTAAAATATAGCTACAGTCCCAGTCACAAGGCACAAAAACTGTGAAAGTACTGTAGTTGCCCATTCCCTAACGTAGATCTCTATGGAGAAGAACGGGCAAGAAACTCCATGGACACTCTTTTAAATCAGAATACTTTAACAAAACCTTGGTTACATTATTCATTTTGAGATGGTACATTATGTGAGAACGATGCAGCAAGATGTGTACGTTAAAAGTGTCCATAGTAAAAACAATTCAAAAATAAAATAATTAATTCAAATAAGCCGTGGCAAATAAGAGATGACCAGTCTCAACTGACAGCGCCCGTTCACGAACATGACGCATGTATCAGCACCATTCAACTCAACCATTTTGAAGGGAACTAAATGATCCGACACACGTGCCACCATCAGCGAGACATTTGAGTGAGCATGACATACTCCTAACCGCCAGGGCACATTCAAGTCAAGAAAAAACGCAGGTTTCCAGCGAATGACAGCTTTCTAGTACATAGTACTCACACAATATGGGCTAGGCGGCTATATAATACAAAAGAGATTGAATCTATACAATGCAAAGATAGTTTTACAATCTTCAGCAGCTCCAACAATACTATTTAATGCTATCAATTTAGGCGCCCCTGTTCTTGTGGAACAGGACCGGCATTGAGCCAAGCATTTTTATCAGTGATATAATCGTCCAACTTGTAATATGCTTTCTTACATAGTGTGCGCTTAATGCATGTTTTAAATTTCGTTTCATTCAGTTCAAGAATACTTTGTGGAATTTTATTATAGCATCTCTAACAGTACCCCATGAAAGATGAGTCTACTTTAGCGAGTCTGAAGCCTGGCTGAACTAATTGGTCTCTATTTCTAGTACTGTAACTGTGTCTGTCACCTCTTTTATTAAAAAGATGTAGATTTTTTCTTACATACATTATGTTTTCGTAGATGTATTGACAATGTAGCGTCATGATGTTAATTTCCTTAAACAGTTCCCTTAGAGAATCGCGCCTACGAAGATTATATATGTCTCTGATTATATATGGCAACAGTGAAAGAATTCGATATTTTCCCAGGCATAGCGCTGAGCTGGTGATCATAGATTTTAATCCCCATTATCATTTGCCTAGTCTTTTCCCAACTATGTTGAGGTCGGCTTCCTGTCTAACCGAATGCTGCTGATCACCAATTTTTTAAAACCCAGTTAGTACTGGGTAACACGATGCTCCTTGGTAAGACTGGTTGTCAGACTTTCTAGCTACTATCTAGCTGTAACGACTGTCTAAGATCTACAAAAATTACTGCAGTGCGCCTGTGCTCAGTGCAGGAACCTCGGCATGTAATGGATGGTCACCCATACACGGACCAACCTTGGCAAGCGCGGCTTAACCTGAAGATCGATCGATGAGGCTGATAATTAAACCACGAGCTCCACATGATGTTAGATTTTAGTCTCCAAATAATGTAAATTACAATTCTCAATTTTAACCCAAATTTTGTCCTAATACATGCATGTAGTACAAGCAAATGTTCCACAACATTGATCGTGGGCCGGATTAGTACGTGTAATCCATACAATTGGGATTTTACGGAGTAATTTATGTTTATTATGTTGACTCTCGATTTCGCTTGGTTTATTTTTGGTTTGTACCGAATTTAGAATAATTTGCTCAGTAATAAATTTACCTTATTGGGTCTGGGGGGTAAACAAATTAGCAGGACTTTTTTTGTAACAGGTAACAAGATTATCAGCTATTAATGAATTCCTTTTAATTCAAAATGGTTTATGAAAAAAGTGGGCTTATCTGAAATCCAGATTGTGTTTTCAATCTGAAACTTTTAGGTTTCTTAAAGCTTAGGATTTAACCCTCAATCTGACAAAGCAGTGCTCGTATCCTTCTTCATTTGATATTATGTAACTTTGTAGACAATTATCTTGGAAAGATTTTAAACTATAATGGTCACTAACACAAGAAACGCGAAAAAAAAGAAAATAAAAAAGAAAGAAAGAAAACAAAGAAAAGAAAAAAATCAAAGAAAGAAAGAAAAAGAAAAGGAAAAGAAGAAGAAGAAAGAAAAGGGAGTAAAAAAATCAGTAAACATAGTAAATATCCCGTTTCTAGTGTTAATGATAATTATCTTCAAAGTTCGAAAGAATCCGACAAGCCCGAACCTAACCTTGTGTGTACACACGAAGAATAATCAAGCCATACGAAACAATCGGGCGGGAGGAAACGCCCGGGTGTTTCCACTGCGAGGATCGTCCGGAGGACACGGTGGAGCACACCGTGGAGGTCTGCCCCGCTTGGGTAGAGCACCGCCGTGTCCTCGTAGCGGCGATTGGCGGCGGCGATCTCTCGCGTCCGGCCTTGGTTCAAGCCATGGTCCGGAGCGAGAGGGAATAGGAAGCCGTCACCTCCTTCTGCGAAGCAGTCATGCTAGTGAAGGAGGTGGCGGGACGTGAGAGGGAAAGAACCTCACGTCCCAGTCGCTGCGGGAGACGCCCTGGGCGTCGGGGGTCACGTGGTGGCTCCCGGCCACCGTAGGCGCGGGCCTGTGGACGGCGAGTTATGGGCCAGCTCGCCGTCCGGCCGTCTTATGACGACAGGCCGTGTCGACGGCGCGTTCGTGTTCTACGTGCGCCTCAAAAAGATGTCAGCAAATAAGTAGGGGTCCGCAAGGGCCGATGCCTGCCAGGGCTGCGGGACTGTTCGAAAGAGATACCGTAGCCCTGGAACACAAAGGGCAAAGAAGGAACATGGATGGGTTTTAGTCAGTACAAGTCTGACACTCCCTTCCGCTCCGCCCAGAGTGGGGGGGTCATTTGATGATTTCCAATCCGAAAAAAAAAAGCCATACGAAACCAGTTTATGCGGATCTTTCATTGTACGGGAAATCTATACAAAACGAGGCCATGTTATACTGGAAATGTATAGCTCGCCGTGTGTACTTTACTGTGCAAAATAAACAGTTTTTTGTCTTCGTTCTTTTAGTCATTTCATGAACGGCGGAACAAAACAATAAAAATCAGTCTTTCTCAAAAATCATCAAACTGATGAGTCTATAAGAAAGTGATTATAAAATTTTATATTCAAAATGGGTAATTTGCCATCATAAAAGAGCCATTGAATTAATTATAGGAACTCCATAATGTCTTCCATCTTTTACGATGATTAGTGGGTAGAAAATCTTCTTTATGGGAGTCGGAAAGTTCTGGTTTCTGATGCCAAGACTTATATCATACCTCTGTAAGTATTCTGAATGTTCCTTTCACAGTTATTTTCATTATAGACCGACGGCTTTAATGAGTCCTCCGCCTTGCCCCATCAAAGGCACATTAAGCGTCCACAGAGTCCTAACAATATCCCACAGGTTATTTGGTTTTAAATTACCGTAATCCACGTAGTACGATAAAAATTGAACCAACCTCAACCAACCAACCGTGATCAACCTTCAGAATATTCCACTTAAATTGATACCTTCGCAAGGACTCATTAAAGCGGTCGGTCTATAGCAACCTTATTATTACGAAAATAAAGCCCACTGTAATTTAGACAAATTCGTCGGTTATAGTAACACATTCACTATGATTCTGACAGATGTGCAATGGCGGAGGTAAAATACCGATCCCGTGAAAGGACTGTACACTTTAACCAATTTATCCGTACAGGTGGAAGAACCCAGAACTAAAATAAACGTACTGTATGTTTGACATATTGATGCATTTCGTCTTGACAAGCAGTGCCACCTTTTACTGCAAGCTTGAAGTGGTCATACTGTACCAGTAAATACCAGGGCGTTATGACATATCGAGCTTTAGGAACTGTCAGATAGCTGTCACTGCCGATAGAAACGATGCCTTTATTATATTCTAACTTTTTTTTAAAGTTATGTCATTATTTAAGCTGGATACTGTAAGTAACATAAACATAACATAATATAAAATCACGCCTGTAATCCCCGAAGGGTTAGGCTGAGGTGTTCCTACACCCACATTTCGCCAGTTATGTTTAAGTGCCATGTAATAGGGGCGCTACTATTGCCATCAACCGGGTGCAAATCCAGACTCCGTAGCTACTACTGAAAAAATTCTGATGGAAAAACCCAATAACACTTTGCCCGTTCCGGGAATCGAACCCAGAACCTCATACTCAGCAGTCGAGTTTGCGACTACTAGACCAACGAAGCAGTCTTTATGACAATATTGCCTCAACACGATTCACAGAAGAAATAATTCAGAATTCATATAACAGAAAACCCAGACAATAGCTCTCAACTGAGCCAAATATCAAATATTACTGATGAAAACGAATTTCAGAGTCTCAGAGATAAAACATAAGAAACGAAAATGGCTGCCAAATCTAATTCCCGACGAATTACAAGAGATACGTCCGCGGGTTAATCGGATAGAAAAGTTTGAATTCCTTAATAAAACCATATCGTCGCCGTCGACTCGGTATTCTCGTCTACGAACATTTATCCTTTATTATTATAAAATTGGGAGCCGTTGAAAAGTTTTCTAATAACTTAGTAGAGCCCTCGTTTAAATTCCAGGTATGGGGCGCGGATCTCAATCAAAGTTGGTCGCTTGGAGCGTGAAGTTGGTCAAACAGCGTGCTAACTTATGCAAAAACGTGTCGTCTCTTCAGTGGTGTTAATTGTGTGTGACTAATGTGCTATGGGGGTTTAGGTAAGTTGCAGAATATATTAGGAAGGTAAGTACTGTTGTGCAAAAAAACCGGCCAAGTGCGAGTTGGATTCGCGCACCGAGGGTTCCGTATAAACTTGTAGGTATTTTGTTATTAGACGTACGTATTTACGGTTTTCCTTGATACGTCCATCTGTTCCTGAGAAAAAGGGTCTTGACAAACGGACTGGCGGACAACAAAGTCATCCTATAAGGGTTCCGTTTTTGCCGACTGAGGTACGGAACCCTAAAAATGGATCAAGGTAACGTAAGTACTGCTTTGCGAGTGGAATAATAATTGCACTTCAGAGTATCTTGTCTTGGTAATTTAAGGTAATTCAGCAGAATAAAGTCAATCTAAAAATAAATCTAATAGTGTCAAGACACCATTACATTAATTACTATTAGATATTTTTAGTAATGGCTAGGACTAAAGCTGGATATTTACCACGCGCTGTTGCAAGCACTATGGTCACCCAACTGACATGCTCCCTAACACTACCTGTTAATGACCATGTCAGTATAAAAACTTATAAGTTATAATATAATGTATCATTATATATAATGTATCAAGAAAAAGCAACTTACAATAATATATCAGCATTAGGAGCTCCTTTACAGCTTTTCTGTCTAGGTTTTATATTGCTCGCTTGTAAGCATCTTCGCATCTTCTCGTTATGTGTAATAATTCTTTTAAATCAACCAATCAGAAAGAACCTAAAAAACAACAACCCATATACAATTTTGAATGACTTTTTCATGAAATAGTTATTGAATGGGGTTAAATGAACTTAGAGGGTTGTATTGATAATTTTAATGATTATAATTCTGTAACTACATATGTGTTACTTGCACGAATCATATTTTAATCAACATACAACCTGACACTGACCTACAAATTGCAAAAAACGTAAGAAAATTTGAATTTCGCGGGCTTCCCTGACGCTTTCAACTCACAGCGTACAGCTGGATTTGCTTGCAGATTCTTAATGATCAACAAACCACAGAACGAATACCACAACGCTAAAGAAGGTGCTTACATAATAAACCTACATGGAAGATGATATCTTACCGTGTAATATTAAATTACGAACATGCAGCGTAACTAAATGTATTACCTTAAAGGAATACTGGTACTAATATAATATTCCCTTGAGAGCAAACAGGATACCTACATTATGTTTAGCGAGACACTATGTGTAAGAATCGCTTAGGTACAATATTACATAACCAATTGCTGATAATAAAACAGCAGGAGCTCGTGGCTAAATTATAACAGCCGCTCGGGTCGATCTCTAGGTTAAGCCGTGCTGGTGGATTTCTAGGTTAAGCCGAGCTGGGTGGTCACCCATCCACAGACTAACGTTACCTACGTTGGTCAATACATCATACCAAGTTTTCTCGGTGCCTCGGCCACATTGTATGATCATTAATTTTTTGAAAAATATGTAAACGTTCCTGAAAAACAGCTCACAATGCATTCACAAAAGTCAGACTTTATAAATGCAAACGGATTTGTCATATAAAAGGTCGTATATGTACGCAAAATAACAAATAGAACCTCATCAAATTATGAGGCTACTCATTGTGGGCTCTCGTATTATATTCAATGAAAATATAAAGAAGATTTATCCAATGTATGTTACAAAAATAACAAGGGTAAAGAATAACTTATTTCTCTTTTATATCAGCCTTTTTATTTGGAATTGGGGAGCTGACGTATGTGATCAAGGTTAGAGCTCGAATGCTTTATTTATAGAACAGTAAGACAAAACATTGGATAAAAGAAAAGAATTGGGTCCACCAAATAAATATAAACCAAACTACGGAACTCAAGTATAGCGTTGCATGTTCTATCGACTCGTGGCCGTGGTTGGAACCAACGCCGCCATCTTGTTTTTTTATTACAATTTTTCACAGACAATTTCACAAAATATTTATCAACAGAAGGCTTTTCAATTGATCTTGTAAGGAAGATTGAAGTTGGAGTTGTTGGTTGGTCTTAAAGTTTTGAAAAGTACAAGAGTTATTGCTTCTTAATTATTATAAATAAAATAGCTTATGCCCGCGGCTTCGCCCGCGTATAGTTCGATAATCACCTCACGAGATCGTACTACCGTGATAAAAAAGTATCCTATGTGGTAAGTATAAAATGCGGTCAGTAGTTCTTGCGTGAAAGAGTAACAAACATTCATCCATCCTCACAAACTTTCACATTTATAACTTAATTAAGATAGTAGGATTACTAGATTATGCTCGCGGCTTTACCCGCGTAATTCGGTATCTAATTGTCCTACATGATTGTACAACCAAAATAAAATTATTCTATGTGTTAATTATAAGACGGCACGGTTGGCGCAGTGGCTGAGCGATTGACTGCTGCGCTTCGTGTCGCGGGTTCGATTCCCGCACGGAACAAATATTTGTATGGCCTACAGGTAGTTTTTCCGGGTCTGGCTGTTTGTGTATGTGAATTTAAATGTTTGAATCCGTTCTGAAGCGGCAGTTATGTTAAAATCTCGTGTAATAGGGGGCGAGCCTATTGCTATCAACCGGGCACAGATCCAGACTCCGTGGCTGCTACTAAGAAATAAATAGATCATTCCGTAGTCGTCAAAAAAAACCTTCACTGAGTTTTCCCAAATATTAATTCATTCGAAGATACGAATCTCATTTCCCTCAAGTAGATATACCTAGAGGTATGTACCGTACGCACGGCGACCAATCAAGCTATACAGCATCAGTTTATGCGGATCTCTCATTGTATAGGAAATCTATACAAAGCAAGGCCAAGTTATACTAGAAATGTACAGCTTCATGTGCCGCCGTGTGTACGTATTCATAAACCCGTCCTCGCAACATCGCAAACTTTCATCCCAGTGGACCACCGTTTATCTATGAGTTAACCACTTCAGTTACTGATTGGAGATAGCCGTTCTGTTAGCTTAGGACCACGGTTCGTGGCAGTTGTTGGTTGTCGCGCACATAAGGGTGTTGGAATAACCTCAATTGCGTCATGTATGTGTTAGATAGATTGACTGGTGTAGCGACGCAACTTGAGAGTTTTTGAAAGATGTAGTCAAAAAGTGTGTGTGTATCAAAAAATCACTTTTTAGGGTTCCGTACCCGACGGGTAACCAACGGGATCCTATTAACCTGTCAGCGGGCTGTATCTCATGATCCGTAATAGGTAGACAAGCTGCCGCTATAAGATCAAAACCTAAAATTTAAAATTAAAGGCGGGCATTTGGCCGGAATTTGTTTTTCGTTTATGACACTGTTGCTAACCACAGACATTTATCATTCGATTTAGAAAAAAACACTGGAAACGGGATATCCGTTTCCAGTGTTAATGATTATGTTAGTGACAATATTAACTTTTTCAGTTATTGCGCAGAACTATAAAGAAAAGTCGAAAGAGTAGCTAGAAGTCAATTTGTATCTCAGCACGCACCATAAAGAAAAACAACAGTGGAACTGAAGACAGACATCCCTAAATAAGCCGACATTCTCGGACGCCATTCCCAAGGCGTTTAAAGGTCCAAATCGCAACATAAATACTTATTTATTTCAAAGCAACGCCATGGAAACCCTTTTTCCTTAGTAAACTTTTACGACGGGCCCAAATAATCAATTTAAACACTTTATATTTTAGCGATGCGTACGTTTATAGGATATTTCCGTGAAAGAATTGTCTAATCAAAATTCTTTTAGTAGGTAAGAATGTCATGAATGTTATCGTTGCTACACAAATTTTAGTAGCGGAGTCAATGGGCATGTAATGTTAATGGAACCTACACACCAAAGCCTAAATAACTATTTGGTCTAGTATGAAATAGCTGTTATGGAGTCTACGCACCATTATTTTTAGACTGGAAGCCGACCCCAACATAGTTGGGAAAAGGCTAGGAAGATGATGATGGAGTTTACGCATCAAAGCCAGCACCAATGTCGGCAATTTTGTAATGTTCGGCACGCGTTCAGTTGATATGCCAAATCGATATTTAGGTACATAGAATAAGCATAAAAAGCCTTTTATGATCCCAGTGCTGGGACACACACTTTGTGAGAGGAAGTGTGCTTCAATTCACCCCGCAGACAACGGTCTAGGTTGCCAAATCCTTTTCAAATATTTGTTTCTCGCTTTTATGAAATAACTATAGCATAGCATTGCATAGCATAGCAGCAGCCTATAATGTTCCCACGGCTGGGACACAGGCCTCCTCTCTATGAGAGAGAATGGGCTATAATCCACCACGCGGGCCCAGTGCGGGTTGGTAGATGTCACATGTCTTCGAATTTTAAATTCTAGGACATGCCGGTTTCCTCACGATGTTTTCCTTCACTGTTTTGAGTGCAGTGGTGATGAAATAAATTACACAAAGTAATGCGCCTGCCTGTGTTCGAACCCACGACTTACTGCTCGTAAGTCGGGACCGCCACCACAGGGCCACCGCTTCACCGATAACTATGGCACTGTTTTCTAATTATTTTTAAAATGTTTTATGAGGTAAATTTATAATGAATGTATGTACCTATACGGGTTGAAAGGGACATCAACGCACAAACGGTACCACGTATTCAGTACATCATTCTGAACACCATTTCCCCCATAGAAATTTTTCATCGGTAATTAAAAAAAAGGGGTGTTCCAGACATTTTGACTGTGTACTTTTGTGGGAAACATTTTTTTTAAATTACTGATAAAAAATTCTATGTTTGGTTTGGTATGATGTACTGAATACGTGGTAACCGTTTGAGTGTCGATGACCCCTCCACGTACCATTATTTTCTATTCAAAAACTAATTAACTTAAAACAAATGAAACATTATCCAGTAATGTCAACCCAATCAATTAACATGGTACTAGTTTCATCTAATTGTCATTTTCCATTAGCACAGACAGAAAAACCCTAATGCTTAATGCGATGCACACCATTTTAGCTCTACTAACTGACCGCAGAACCGATCTATGGGCTCGCTACTAATTTCATTGGGTTTGCACGTGAAGCTCTATTAGTTTAATTCCTATTACATCCTTGGATGCAAAAAAATTAACATAATTTATGTACTTGGTAGGGAAACTTTTAGGTACAACTGGTGGAATGGAGCCACTGCTGCCTCTGACATAGTTAGCATAGTTAGTTGGCATAATAAAACGTTCCCACACTTCCCACAAGAGAACCAAGGTTACTGACGTAGCCCGAAGAATAGCCAAACTTAAGTGGCAGTGGGCAGGGCACATTGCTCGCAGAACGGATGGCCGATGGGGCCGGAAAGTTCTGGAGTGGCGACCGCGAACTGGAAGACTTTGCGTTGGAAGGCCTCCCACTAGGTGGACCGATGACCTGGTAATGGTTGCAGGGATCCGCTGGATGCGAGACGCACGGGACCGGTCAATGTGGTGACACTTGGAGGAGGCCTATGTCCAGCAGTGGACGTCTTTCGGCTGAAATGATGATGATGATAACACTTCCCACTCTGTGACAGAGAGTGGGGTATAATCTTCTATGCTCGGCCAGACCAAACTGGTGGATTTCACAAATCTTCAATTTAGGAGGAACTGCGATTCATCATACAAATGTTTTCCCTTTTTTTCTTGCTGAATAATGCGTCTAGAGCATCATTATTTATTAAATTAAGATCTACTGTAGACACGTCCCTGTCATTTCCTTTTTTTGAGCAACTTATAACATAGCATAGCATAGCAGCAGCCTATAATGTTCCCACTGCTGAGACACAGGCCTCCTCTCTATGAGAGGGATTGAGCAACTAATAAGTAAAGAAAATATGATTCCCCAAAAATTACAAAAAATGCTTCGTTTTTACGACAGTGATTACAGGACTAACAGACAAATTCGAAAAGTTTTTAACATAAAGGAAATTGATAGGAACCTAGACATACTCTTTCTTAAAATTTTAATGTTAAAAACAATTTAATTGGCTCAGTTTTCGTGGAGAAAAAAGGGCAATACGAAACGTCAATCTAGTCAAATTTTGTGTGATATAATCGGTTTGAGCTGCAGCTGTCCCTATCTGGCTGCGGGACTGTTCGAAAGAGATACCGTGGCCCTGGAACACAAAGGGCAAAGAAGGAACATGGATGGATTTTAGTCAGTACAAGTCTGACACTCCCTTCCGCCCCGCCCAGAGTGGGGGGGTCATTTGATGATTTCCCATCCGAAAAAAAAAAAAAAGAAGCTGTCCCTATCACACTCTACGGGGGCAGGCTTGACGGAGCGCGACGGCTTAAGTCCGTAATTACAAACTGGAAAATAAATGTCTATGATTTTTTTTCGTTTCAAATCTTTAGACATCTGGCTTTTAGTACTTACTTAAATTCCCTATTGTGATATTAAAAATCAAAACTTGTTAGATAAGGATTTTATTTAATGAAAAATAACAAAGTACATAATAAAGCAGGTTCATACAAAAAGAAATGAAATTGCGAAGAATTGTTTCCTTTACAAGTCAACGTAACTCATTAACATTGCCCAAAGCGATACGAATTTAATATTTGGTCCTGTTTTTAAACATTAACATAGCTTCAAATCAGGAATCGTAGTTCTATAACGATGGTTAACGAAGAATGAGCTGGAAAAAAAAAGAAATTAGTGCCATTTTCCGAGTACCTTACTTACCAACATGTTGGAGGAAAATGTTTTTTTTTATTTTTTTGTTAATAACAAGACTAAGTAAAAATAGTAAAACGATGAAAGCTGCAAAAGTATAAACTGTAGCGCAGCTAACAACGGCCTTCTCCAGATACAGAATGGAATGATGTTAAATGCAAAAGTGCTAATAGAACTTGAATGTTTTAAGAAAATGGCTTTCAATGTGAAACATCTCAGGTTTCTTCACATTACATTTCTAAATCTGAATTACGGAGCTACTTCAAATGTACAATAATTTAAATAACTTAGAAAATTACACCACGATGTAGAAAAATAACACGCCTGTTTTCCAGCAGGGTAGACAGAGATGAACAGCAATACGCAAGTTTTGCAGGTTATACTTAAAGTGGAAGCGTCAGGGTAGCCCGTGAAATTCAAATTATCTTACATTTTATTGCAATTTTACGGTCAGTGCCATACATTGTTACGGTCGGGAATCATATTTTAATCAACATAGAACCAAACACTGACCAGCAAATTGCAAAAAAACCTAAGAAAATTTGAATTTGACGGGCTGCACTGGCGCTTTCCCAAGCCCACTTGTAGGAAATAGAAAACCAATGCCGGACTCCAGGCTAATGAAAAAACCAAGTAAATCTTTTCGCCACAAAGTATGTGTGTGAAATACCCACAATCAAACTGCCAAAAAATACGCCAGGAGTGACAAATAATGGGTAAAACAAACCTAACTCCACTCACCTCATCTTCATGACCAACACATGAACCGTTTATCCTTGGAGTACCATCAGGACAGACATGCTCATACTTCCATATAGCAGGGTTGGCAAAACTCAAAGCCACTAGAGCAACAATCACCACGAAGAGTATTCGGTACAGTTTCATTTTGATAGGACTTTACTTCTTAATCAAAAGTTGAAAATCAAATGATGTTGGATCTTTGCACAACCGGAATTTATACGATAAGTTATCTAAATATTTATTTTCCTCATCACACATTGAGTACTAAAACCGTGAAATATAAGGAGCTTGTCACATAGAAGTGTTACACGTAGAGGTCACATAGAGGTGTGGTTGTATGTGTCGGGAGCGTTTTCTCGTCATTGTACACTGGTTCTTTAGTACCTTCCTGAAATTTGACAATAAGAAACGAAATGATAGTATAGTATACCAGTATGTATACTATTATAATAATTGTTTTTTCCCTACACTTCGCACTTGTACTAAACAGGTGGTTTTTTTTTATAACCTACGAAAATTTCCTATTGGAACTGAAGTAATGGCACAGTTGACACGTCGTACATGAACTCGTAGCATCGCTCGTTCTGGAATATACTGCGTGATATAATTTGTACCGGCGACTGCGCAAACCGATCGCCTCGCTAGAAACAAACCAGCAGTATGTTAGAGCCCTAAAACCACAAATTAAAAACAAGTTTCGCAGTATTGACGCAGTCAAATAAAAAAAAAACAAATAAACGTCTGCATCGTAATCGTAAGTGCATTAATACCTACTTAACGAGTTTACGTACATTGTACACTGTACATTTGTGCAGTGTAAAAAGTCTACATAATGTGTTTTTATTATATGGTGTAGCAGTTTTTTTGTTAGCACGTTTTCCTTAAACTTAGTTTTTATTATAAAATTGTCAATAATTAGCAATGATTTTATTAAAGCTACTTACTAGCTTAAACAAATCATTGCTAATTACGATTCTAATTACTTAGATGATTAGAAAAATACAATTCTTACGACTCTACGATTCATATTTGAATTGACTTAGACCGCGATTTTAACTGCGTGTGAGATAGAAAACTATCATATGGGGCCGTTTTCTATCTCTATGTACCTACTATTTTATCCAAGTCTGTTTAGCATGAAGTCCTAAAAAGGGAATAGACAAGCAGGATAGTATCTCTAGCTTTTAACACACCCAGACTTGACAAGGGTTATCGTACTAGTACCTGGGTTATGGAGGTCAGATAGGCAGGCGCTCCATGTAAAAATACTGATTGGAGTTACAACACTGACACGTTAAAGACAGCCTAAATAAAAGGGCATTGAGGAATTCCGATCCAACACTCGGCTCACCACCAAGAATACTATCAGCGCAAATAAAAGGTGCAAGGGTCCACCGACGCACGGACGGTTACCGTTTATTGGGTACTTACAGTTATTTAAACAAAAACTGCTGTTCCATACATTTTGACAGTTTAGGTATTAACTGCACTTTTGTAGGAAACAGCAGATTTTTTGGTTTAAAATGATGTCCTGAATACGTGGTAACCGTTTATGCGTCGATGTGTTGAAAAAAATATCAGAAGAGTTACTAAAAATATATTTATTGACTTACTAATTATTATCAATCATTTATTTATTTAACTGTTTATGCACACACAGAAGACAACACAGGAAAATAACATTATAATATATGAGTACAAAGGTACTGCTTATTTCAAAAGAAATTTCTGCCAGCAGACCCGCAAAAGGAGAAATGAAAACGAAATGTAGACAATAGTGTGTAACAGGGAAGAGAATAATGTGAATAATATGTCCCTTCACTAACTAACTTATATAAATATACATATAAGTAAATATTAATATATACTTATATAAATACATAATTTTAAGATATATAAACTAATAAAAATATATATGTATATTATAAATCATAATTGAGAAGAAAGGAAATGCTCTTTCACTCTGGTTTTAAACAGTGAAATGTTCTTCAGATCACGGATGCTAGGCGGAAGTGAGTTCCACAACCTTACAGCATGGACGGAGAAGGAGTAGGAGTAATAGCTGGATTTATGAGGATGGGATTTAAGTAGGGATCTAAGGTGCAATCTACACGGTGCGTCCGTAATCATCTTCAATATTGATTGTCCGTAGGTCCGTAATCATCTTCAATATTGATACGTTACGTTACGTTATAAACCTGGTTCAGGACAGTCGTAGGTTCTAACCAAATGGACAAGAGTCATA
This sequence comes from Noctua janthe, assembly GCA_910589295.1. Taxonomy (NCBI): domain Eukaryota; kingdom Metazoa; phylum Arthropoda; class Insecta; order Lepidoptera; family Noctuidae; genus Noctua; species Noctua janthe. The sequence goes on along the minus strand of OU342559.1, from coordinate 12,874,293 downwards.
GATGCAAGTACAGCAAGGACTACAAAGATGACGAGGTACAGCTTCATGTTGATTGTCCACTTGGTGCGAGAATGTATTGAGATACCATATGGATTATGGACTCCTTTGCTAGGATGTTTCATGCAATAATCATAATCATCAGCCTAGACTTTGCCAACTATGTTTGGGTTGACTTCCAGTCTTACCGGATGCAGCGGAATACCATTATCTATACTAATATTATAAAGCTGAAGAGTTTGTTTGTTTGGTTGAACGCGCTAATCTCAGTAACTACTGATTCGAATTGAAAAATTATTTTAGTGTTGGATAGTCCAATTATCGAGGAAGGCTGTATCATTGACTCCAATCTAAATTTCCGTAAACATATCGAGTTACTGTGTACTAGAGTGCGAAAATTAATATATGTTTTTAAGAATTTACGTAATGTAGCTAACTATAATTTGATAAAACAGGTTTATTTAGCGTTGTGTCAATCTATTCTAACATATTGTATAATATCCTGGGGTGGCGCGGGAAATTCAATTCTTCTCCCTCTAGAACGTGCTCAAAGAGCAATTCTAAAAGTTGCTACCTTCCGTCCTTTTAGATTCCCTACACACCAGCTCTACAAAACATGTAATGTACTTACAGTACGGCAATTATTTATTCTTCACATAATACTGCACCAGCACTCTACACTTCCCTATCACCCAGTTCCTTCCGATAGGAGAAGGAAGGACCTAGTTTGCACAAAACCTCAAACTAGACATGCGTTTGCGAATCGATTTTATGTGTTTTTAGGACCTTTTCTTTACAATAGACTCAACAAGATACTAAACTTCTACAGTTTAAGTAATAAAAAATGTAGTTTGGTAATGTCAGATTATTTAGCGGTACTTAATTACACAGACACAGAAAAACTTCTAGAAGTTGTGGTTTGATTATGTTATCGTATCTATTTGTACATATTTACTTAAGCTAGTTTTAGTGTTTTTCTTTTATACCAACTTGATGCATAGTTATAATTGTTAATAGATTAATTTAATTTTATAATTTTATTGTCCTTATTGAATTGTGCTAGGTAAAGTGATGGCCTGAAACACAGGTTTAAATAAACCTAGATCGGGCAGGTCGCTGACATCTAAATTGAACTATTGAATACTTGCGACTGTAGGATATATTTTAGTTATAGTTTACTTATAAGTACTTATAATTAGTATGAGAAATAATACTACTGCGCTTAAATGTACACTTTTTGTAATACTTTTTAAATAAATTATTCTTATTCTTATTCTTATACGCCCGCTTGTCAGGTAGCATTCGTCTGTCAGAATCGAAAATATACGGGATCAAAAAAAAATCATGGTATGACTTATAGGACCTAAGAAAAAAAAAACAAGTCAGAAGCGGCGGGTGAATCCGCGGGGCACACCTAGTTTTACATAAAGCATCATCATCTGCGTAACCTTTTCCCAACTATGTTGGGGTCGGCTTCCAGTCTAACCGGATGCAGCTGAATACCAGTATTTTACATGGAGCGACTGCCTATCTGACCTCCACAACCCAGTACTGGGTTGTGGAGATACCCCTTGGTAAGACTGGTTGTCAGACTTTTTGGGCCACTGACTACCTGTAACGACTGTCAAAGATCTACAAATGACAGCCGGGACCAACGGCTTAACGTGCTTTCCGAGGCACGGAGGAAACTCGGTATGTAATGGGTGGTCACCCATCCACAGACCAACCTAGGCAAGCACGGCTTAACCTAAAGATCGATCCGAGCGGCTGTTATTATTTAGCCACGAGCTAGTTTTACAAAAAAGCGATTGCCTAAAAAATGGGCATACCAGAAATCCATCATGAAAGCGATAAAACTGCTGTCTGTATTATTATGTTTATCCATGAAATCATTTTGTCAAACCGGTACTGAATAATTGAGGACGCGGGTCCGGACATCAGACAGACAAAGTACCTACTGAAATATCTTACAGTGTCCGATGTTCATAGCCAGTCTGCAATTTGTCAGAACCTTTTATATCATGGCGCGAAAGGACAGGAGAAATATGATAGAATTAGATATTTTTAATATTTTTATACGCAAACCCTGCGTAGGGAACTACAGCTGTTTTGATATGGAAAGAAAAATTCGAGTGCGAGCAGGGTTTCAACCTGCGACCATCCAAGACGTATGACGTTATTAATGGAAAGAAAATATCGAGAGCTGTGAGCGGGGTGCGATAGTTTAATTCTTTAAGACGTCCGGTGTACTGAATCGGAAGGTCGCAGGTTCAAACCCTGCTCGCACACGAATTTTTCTTTCCATAACAATACAGCTAGAATTAGAGATGTTTGGCACATAGCTAGTTTATAACCTGGATTAACATATAGGTTACTTTTTATCCCGGCAAATGATCCCATGGGACACTTACCGAACCTCACGCGGGCGAAACTGCAGGCATGAGCTAGTATACTATACTTGGTAAAAGCAGTTTCTACACCTCTAAACTACCTTGACATTTACCAAATTTTACGAATAACAAGTCTGTTTTTGACAAACAGGTTTTATTTCCTGCTTCGTCTAACAAAATGGCAGGTGTTCCTAGCAGCGGTAGGTACGCACGGCGGCCAATCAACCTATGCAAAACCAAATTAAGCTGATCTCTCATCGTACGGAAAGCTCATACAAAGCGCAGTCAGGTCATACCGGTTATGTAGAGCTTGATGTGCAGCCGTGTGTACATACATATTTTAAAAGTTATTGTAATTTCCATGTAATTATAACGAACCTTAAAATATGATCCAAACTCAAACTTCAGGGTATTTTTTGTTAATTTTCGGAAAACGAAATGGAGTAAAGACAACCAACTTTAATTAGATCATACGAAATTCTTTAACGAGTAATGTAGTCATATAGAAGTAGCAGACTTGCTACACCGACCATAAATATATTGGAATGAGGGCAAGAGAATGGGCTGCGGGACTGTTTGAAAGATATACCGCGGCCCTGGAACACAAAAGGCAAAGAAGGAACATGGATGGGCTTTATTCAGTACAAGTCTGACTGTAATCTCTCCGGCAAATCGCTCAAATTCTTCTAATACCATCGCAGCTTAAAAAATTGCTTCATGCTGTCCCACTGCTGGGCAAAGACCTCCCCCAAAGCTTTCTACTTCTCCAAATTTGTGGCTGTGGCAATCTCCGGCCAATCTCCCACAAAATGTCTTAAACCATTCATTTATTTGTATTAAATAGTAATGAAGGTTAAAGAGTTATTTACTTACATATTCTTCTCGAACGCGTCTCCCCGCTTTTGCAGAATAGCCAGGTGAACATAGGGTTTTGGAGTGGCAAAAGTGAGTGTGCCAAGTGGCATTTAAAGCCAAGTCAGAAACCCATGGGTGGCATAAAAGCTCTGATACCAGGTTAGGCACTAACCACACGAAAAAGAAAAAAGATCTAATTGTATATCATTTATTATAGAAATAATATCCGTAAATTACATTGATCCACTACAAATCATTATGCACTGGTGTTAAACAAAAACAAAGTGGTAAATAAGGAGATGAGGCAAATCGTGTCGGTCCATTAACATCAGTTCCACACCATCGCAACTGAGTCCATATATTTCTGTAAAGAAAATGTTAAAAAATGAATTTTACAAAAATGGGGAATCCTATTGTTCTCATGGGTTGTTTCTACTTACCTACTCCTCCTCTTCTGTAACACACACGCCTGATGCAATCCTTGCGTAGCCTGGCGGACACGCATCATGACTGAAGGTATTCGGAGTGGCAAACGTAATAGCTGCAAGTGCAGCAAGCACCACAAAGATGACGAGGTACAGCTTCATGTTGATACGAGTTTACTTGGCACGATGTTCTGTGATACAACATGGACTTCTTTATATAGTAAATTTTAGTATAATAATATCTAGTAATAATAGGAGCTCGTGGCTAAATAATAACGGTTGCTCGGATCGATCTTTAGGTTAAGCCGTGCTTACCTAGGTTGGTCTGTGGATGGGTGACCACCCATTACATACCGAGTTTCCTCCGTGCCTCGGAAAGCACGTTAAGCCGTTGGTCCTGGTTGTCATTTGTAGATCTTTGACAGTCGTTAGGTAGTCAGTAGCCCAAAAAGCCTTTTTTTTTTTTTCGGATGGGAATAGCCTCACAACCAGTCTTATCAAGGGGTATCGTATTACCCAGTACTAACTGGGTGGTGGAGGTCAGATAGGTAGTCGCTTCATGTAAAATACTTTTATTCAGCTGCATCCGGTTAGACTGGAAGCCGACCCCAACATAGTTGGGAAAAGGCTAGGCAGATGATGAATATATAGTAATAATAGTATCAATAGTATTTAATAGCATCTACACCTACACTACGAAAAATGCACACACTGCATCAAAAATTCACAAGGTTAAATTATCACAAGCATCTATTTACTAGCTTTCGCCTACAGGTTCGCTCGCGTTAGTTTAGAATTTGACAATCAATTCGTGTTGTACTCTGCTTGTAATAACATAATTCAATCACTATTCGAAAGACACGTGGCGCCATCTATTATCATAAGAACGTTATTGTTGTTTTCCTCAAGAACAGTAAATTGTTTCGAGATGAAAGGTACCCTATGTCCGTTTCTGTATATCTGACAACGTATATGCAAAATTTCGGGATGATCGGTTCAGTGGTTTATTCGTGAAAAGGTAACAAACAAACAAACAAACTTACTTTCGCATTTATAATATTAGTAAGGAAGTAAGGATAATAATTTGTAAAGATTGAATATTAGAAAATCTAACAAAGCTGAACATGAGTTCTTGGGTTCGATAGGGATCAGGCTTAGTATTGGGTTTTACCATCAAGAATTTCTCAATAGAGACTTTACCGATTAATGGCAAAAGGTTCCCGCTTTTACGTGGGATTAAAACATAACTAGTGACCTTATTGGTAACTATATTTTGGAGCCGTTTGCGGTTGAAATTCTAAGATCGTGGGGTCTAAGTGCTCGTAGCCTCTTTAAGGAAATTTCGAAATGCTTAGCTGACACGTCCCGTGACCCACAGTTTCTGTTTAATTACAGTATCTGTAAATATTTATTTTAATTTAATCTTCCGAGCCTACCGTAGTTTGAGGCTCGGATTCCGAACGATTTGCTAGTTTAGTCTCGAAACGGCATTAAGAGACTCAAGGCTAGGGATCAACTATATCCCTGTATCTTCGTATCTCGAAAGTTCCGATTAATACCGAGTAGAAATGCGGAAAGCTTGGTTTTCTACCCACGTTATGTAATACTTTGTGAAACTGTTTATTGAATAAAAACTTATACTGTCACTTACGGGATATCTTCCGTAATTGTTCATTATTTTGAGCTCCCAATACAAACACGGAAGATATCCCGTAAGTGACAGTCTAAGTTTATTTGTAAACCGTGAAAGCTTAAAACAGTGTTTGTTTATTGAATCATTCATCGCTGTTGAGCATGATTTCCTGAGTTCGATTCCTTGGTCAAGCAAAGTGTTATTGATTTTTCCATCAGGAATTTCTCAATAGCAGTCACGGGATCTGGATTCGTGCCTGGTTGATGTCAATCATTTGTAAGGCCCAGAGCAGACGATGGATGCATTGTTTGGTCGGTCGTTTCGGTCCTGTCTATTGGTTGCTACGCTATTTTTTCATCCATTGGTTAATGCAAATTTTTGCAAATTTTTGTTTTTTGTTTTGATAAGGCTTGTAAGAACTAGAAAAAAAAACGTAACTTTTTATTTATTTTTAGGCAACTTTGGTTTTTGGCTAGACATGCATTTTTAACCTCACAAACTAACATTACAGATTAAAGTTTATTTGGAAAGGTAGGAAGATATTATAGATAAACATACTTTAAGGACCCAATGCCCGTTTTCACTAAATCTGCGACATCCTAATATGAGCCACACCTGATTGAATAAATAAAAACTTATTAACGTCGGTTATTTTTTGAAGTCGGTTATTTTTTTTGCAATTTTTTTTTTATATTTCACTGTTTTCAGTTATGGTATGATGGTATCTCACACAAATTCTTGTCGAGTATTTATTAATTTCCCATTATTACAAAAGGTTACCAAATCATCCACATGGACATAGAACAAAAATATATATATTATAGTACTAAAATATGTATTATAGAAGATAACTCATAGACTACTGAATCAATATGAATAAAATTTATATGGCACTACCACGCAAGCTTCTTCTACCAAATTAAAAAAGAATCACGTAAATCAGACCAGTAATAACGGAGTTATGAGGTGAGAACCTCCTCCCTTTTAGAAGGCGGTTAATTACAGCGCGCTGTTGTATAAACAACAAACAATTTTTTTTAAAGCATTATTTTATATGTCATCTAGTATTGTTAATAAAAACGGGCATTAATCTGAGTCGCATGACCTTTTTATTTTTATAAAAAACACAGAAAACCACTATACCAATAAAAAAACACATTATATCTAAAAACAGATGTTTGCCATTATGTGAATGCTATAAGGCACTGAACTGAAAAGGTTAATCAATATTTAATTAGTGTCTTTATTTGTTTCCTTTTAATTTTAGGGTTCCGTACCTCAAAAGAAAAAACGAAACCCTTTAAGGATCACTTCGTTCATCAAAACCTTTTTCTCAAGAACGTGTGGTAATATCAAGTGGAAATATTTAGCAATACGGTTTCTTGGAGATGTACAATCAAGCTTCTAAGTCATCGCCATAAAACGTCCATATATGTCGCATATTTTGCTCATTCGAAAGTAAATCAAAAACTTCAGGAAACTCCCCTTTGATTATATATCCCATTAAATTTATGAAGTAGGAAGTAGGAAGCAAGGTAGAGGAAAAATTTCGAAAATTATTAATTTGTAGTAATAAATTTAAAAAAATAAAACGATTACAAAGGAGATGGTGGTTACAAACAAACTTTATCAGCCTGTAGCTCCCGTCCTGCATGAATTTGGGGGTTGTAACCAAGTCAAGATAATTTCTTACATTACAAGGAAACATACATAGATACGATTACTGAGTTTTTGGCCTATAAAAAGTGGACATTTGCAACGGATAATTGAATACATCGATGTATTGGAGAGTATTATAGAAGAAACAAAATTAAATTTGTTCTTCAATCCAACTTATCTTTTCGTAAGAGCTTTTTAACTTCAGAGACCTGATTTCCGGTGACAGGTTTGTACGGAACATCGGTGCGCGTGCCAGAGTCGCACTTATCCGGTTTTCTTTATTATTTTCCTGGTCTGGCTCAGATAAGAACCGGTAACCTGGATCGCAATAAACAATGTGCAACGTGCGTAGCAACGTGTCAACATATTAATATGAGGTCTGGGTAATCATTTTAATTATATTATGGATTCTACAACCTTGAATTAGGATTAGCGTTCATTCTGCCAAAGAATGAGTTCTTTTTTAGAATAATTAACGCAATATTATATTCGATAAAATTATTCGTAAAAAAAAATATTCGATAGTAAAAGCTACCGGAGATATTAACTTTACGAACCTTGTAGAAACTAGAACAGAAAATGCGTTTGAAGCTTTTTTATCATACCTATTAATGGAATCAAATATACCAATTATGCTCACAATTCAGAACCCATTAGAATTAATATGTGGATGCAGAAGACCTCGTGGTTCATTCTGGGTACAGGCGGTGGTCTCCAAGTCCACGAGGACCTGGATGGCGGGATGCTGCCTGTAGCAAACACCTGGACAAGGGAGGGATCATTTTTATCCGTAGTATTAGGCAACAGGGCTTATCCCAGTTGGAAACGTGCCTTGTCTCGTCGTTTTTCTGGTGGTCGCCAGTGTTGATTCTGGCTTGCGGGAGTTGCAGTGGTTGGGAATAGTGCGACGGATTTATCATAAAAAATACCCTTGAAACCTGCATCCTCCATATCAACTTATAGATTAAGTAGCCGTTGCCCGCGACCTTCGTCGGCGTGATATTATATTAAAAATACTGTTTCTCCTGTTATTGTAACATTTTTCATTGATTTTCCACTCCTATTGGTCGTAACGTGATGTTATGCCTTCCTCGATAAATGGGTTATCTAACACTAAAATAAAGTTTTTCAATTCGAAATAGTTAGTAGATCCAGAGATTAGCGCGATCAACCATACAAACTCTATCATTAACACTAAAAACGGGATATTTACCATGTTTACTGTATTTTTTGAGTTGTTGTTGATGTTTTATGTTATATATTATATAGATACAGTTTTTTTTTTTTTTTTCGAATGTGAAATCATCAAATGACCCCCCCCACTGTGGGCGGAGCGGAAGGGAGTGTCAGACTTGTACTGACTAAAACCCATCCATGTTCCTTCTTTACCCTTTCTGTTCCAGGGCCACGGTATCTCTTTCGAACAGTCCCGCTGCCCTGGAGTCCCGCTGCCCTGGCATATAGATACAGTTGCGAGCACCAATATGTACACACTTTCTTATATTTAAAAGCAATTTTCGAGGGAAAAACGATTGCAACTTGTGGATAAGATCTTTTTCATGAAAATATGAGTTCTGAAATACTATGTTCGTAAAAACATGAAACTTTAATCAGCCGCAAAACACTCTTAAAAGTTGTTAAGTGTTTACTTATTCGTGCTCGTGACTGTACACAGTGTCTGAAGTCAGCCACAGAATTCTTGTTAGAAATTAAATTGATTTAGGTACTGATCGTTTTTGATAAAGTAAACACTTATAAAACCGATCCTCTTTTACAAACATCTTAAGGTGCTCCAGAAAACCTCCAAAAAGTATTTATTTAGCGATACAATTTTGTTGTTGTTTTTTTTTGTTATCGTTTTTATGATTGGCTGGAATGGCTCTAGGTACGTCACGTAGATGAAATGTGGTGATAACTCGTTATTGAGGATTGCTTAGTTAATCGATTGCAAGCGCTACTGCTGAGTAGTCCTGGGTTCGGATCCCAGTTTGGTCAAACTGCCTATCTGACCGCCACAACCCAGATAGTCCTGGGTAATACGATACCCCTTGGTAAGACTGGTAGTAAGACTTTCCGGCCCCTGACTTGCTGTGACGATTGTCAAAGATCTATAATTGACAGCCCGGATCAACGGCTTATCGTGCTTTCCGAGGCACGGAGGAAACTCGGTTTGTAATGGGTGGTCACCCATCCACGGCCCTACCTTGGAAAGCGCGACTTAACCTGAAGATCGACCCGAGCAGCTGTCGGGGATAGTGAAAATCCGCGGAACTAGCATTGGATAATTTCACGTATCTGACAAATGTAGCCAATTTCAATTACGCATTGTCGTAGCGACTAAATTAATGCATTTAATAGATTTCTACTGTTAACAATACATAGAACACTTGAATTGTTATTATTCATGTAAAAATGAGGTCAAAAATCGTTGAAATAAAAAAAATATAAACTTATAACCTTCCCTTCTTCATCATAGTGCAGATACGCGCACTTTACGTATGGTAAATTCGCGGATATGCACTATCCCCGAAGATATTATGCATGGTAAAATAAATAGTACACAACTTCCTAACTACAACTTTTTAGAACTGCATTGATCGCATAGCCATTCAAACAATTCTTCCTTGTTTGTTTACAGAAAACCAGAAATAGCGATGAAGCATCTTAAATTCATAATATTCATTGATATTGCTACCCCAAGTTGTCTTGTCGTTGATAATCTGTTTCAATGAACCAACACTAACTCCATCACGGTTCTGTCAAAATCTTCTGAAATAAACAAAGAATCTTATGATAAAGTGTACAATGAACTTCCGTTTATTGAATTCTCTAATCTAACTAAGACGTTAAGACAAACAATGCCTTTATTATCCGGTTAATAAATCACATTTTCCTTTCATTCTGGTTAATTTAATAAAAAGTGTCGTATAATCAAATTAATAGACGTCAGATTCGTGTCAGTTTGCTTTCAGGCATATTGAATTTATTAAACTTTATTGTTTTGCATTTTATTAGATACTTTTAATCCATATTTATACTGATACTGATACTGTTAGCCTCCGTCATCCCACTGCTGGACAAAGGCCTCTCCCGTGATTCCAGTTGTTTCTATCCAGGGCCAATATGGACCACTGGACGTTGATTTTTTCCAGTTCTATACTAATAAAAAATTGTATTTACAAGGCAGATGTGAGTGGCAACGCTGGAATGCCCGAGAAGGTCATTCACTGACCTTGTTGGTAAAGTTCTGTGAAAAAGTCAGGTGCGTAATACTCGCTACCGGCGTGCATGTGGCAAAAGGAGTATGCAAGGATTGTAGCAGGTGGCGTTCTGTGGTTACTGCGTACCCCCATGGGAGAAAGTCGTGTGTTTATGTAGGTATGTATGTATACAACATTAGTTTTAGTATATGCGAAACCTGAAACACGTGTCTAGTATTTTTATGTAAAAAATCTATATACAAAAATTCAAAACTGTATCATGAAAAATCACAAAGTTATAAGCTTGTTCTGTTACCTGGTTGTCCGCTCAAAAACGTGGTCGCCATGCAGCGCGCCCGCGCACACGCCTCCAGCGTCGTCTTGAGCTCATTGATAACAATAATTTGGCAGTAGGTACCTAAATGATTGCGATACGTTCTTAATGTCGCTCGGTATCCAACTTGTAACTTTTTTAAATATTTATTTGACAAAATATAACATGGGTTAAAAATTATTGGAATCTATTCAGTTACTTATTCTGAACAAACTATATCCAGGTTTCGCATATACTAAAAATAATGTTGTATAGACCAGTTTATTGTGATTGAGAAAGAAACTCTGCCTAGCTCTCTGTCTGTTACCTTTTTACGTCTTAACTGTTGAACTGATTTCGATAAAAATTAGTACACAGGTAGACTATGTCAAGGTAAAAGGGGATGAGTCAGAAATTTGGAAAAATGAGTTTTTTACACAGTTGGATAAAATATATTACTAAGTATTACGGTAAAAAGGAGATGAGTCAATACAATGTATTTTTATTTCGTGAATCTCAAATAACAAATAGAGTCTAGTCATAAACAGCAAAACCTAAAAAGTAAAAATGAGTTATGTGTAGTCATCTTCTTATTACATACGTAATTCCTTACTTATAAAATTAAGCATAGTGAGATAAGTCGACTCGTGCCTAAATTCGTATTCGTCGTTCCGCGTTTGTTGCATTTCGCGCGCGAAATTGACGTGTTTTGACCTGTGTAAAAATCCCAAAATTTTGGTTTACGTGTGTATTTGAGTGTTGGAACCCATAGAAATGAATGGAATTAACAAGATAATTTTCACAGGTTCTAAATGATTGTTTTATAACTTTTACAGGGCAGTCACTAACAATAATGTACCAAATGTACAAAAAAAGTCACCAATCCCGTATCATCCACCTATTTTGGGAATGTTTTTCGTACCATGGGTCTATCTTTTAAGAAACCTTCTTTGGACACCTGCAATACATGAGACCCATACAAAATGAAAATTAAACTAGCTTTGCCGCCAGATTCAGAAATTTTAAAGACGAAACTTGAGGTCCACCAGTCAGAAGCAGATTCAGGTTATTCTATGAAAAAAAAAGGAGAAAGAAGAGTCGAGTGATGTTAAAAGAGTTTATTGTTTTGACCTCAATATCTTCCAACCCCTTTTTTAAAGACAAATATAGTTTTTTACAAACGGCTGCCGGACGGACGTTTAACAATTTACGATTGTCATAGCAAAAAAAGGTTTTGCTACATGTGGAGCGAAGCTGACGGAGGACATGGAGCTAATCAAATATCGTCGTGCCTCTACAATTTTTTAATGACAGAAAATGCAACACACCACATAATTTTAAAATGCTTTGTGATTTTATGTTGATTAGTTATTATGTATTGAATTTTAATGTATTTTTATTTTATAATAATGGTTTGATTGGGTAATGACATTAATTTATTTTATTTTTTAAATTTGATTATTACTTTTTACATTGTATATTATTATTTGACGAAAAATGATTGTAATTTTATTTTGTGTACTACTTAGTTATAAACATTATTGTGTGGTGTGTATTTGTCTTTGATTATGTAATCTAAAACTAACATTATTTTTAAGTGTACTTACTAACTAAATTATGGATCGTTGTGTCTGATGCAAATAAATAAATTAATTAATTAATTAATTAATTACTATCACATGTAAAAGAAGTTAACTTTTATTCCGATACGTGTGGCGGACAAAACAAAAATTACCACGTTGCTGCTATGTTTTTATGCATAAGAAAAATGAATCCAGGTTTGCAAATAAATCACAAATTTTTAATTCCCGGGCATACGCACATGGAGTGCGATTCTGTGTATGCACAAATCGAACGGAAGAAAAGAAGAACTGATATGGCCAAACATTTGCCGAGGGATTGGTACAACCTAGTCAGAATGACGAGTCCAAACATTTCTGTCGTGGTAATGGATAACAATATGTTTTTGAACTTCGCTAAATTGTATAAAGGCCCATTGCAGCTACGAAAAGTAGATACATCTGGCGAGAAATTCATGACATTATGTAAAATGGTTAAGATTTGAAGATTTTTTTGAAGATAGAAGTGTGGTGTAATTAGTTAGGTGTAGTTAATTTTAAAACAAAATTAGACAATTTGACCGAGTTTAAGGAGATTTCTTTCTGTCAAGTTTAAGGAGCAAGTCAAGTGAATCTTTGAATCCTGAGAAATGTTATGAATGTAGCCTTTTTTTTTTTTTTTTTTTTGGATGGGAAATCATCAAATGACCCCCCCCACTCTGGGCGGAGCGGAAGGGAGTGTCAGACTTGTACTGACTAAAACCCATCCATGTTCCTTCTTTGCCCTTTGTGTTCCAGGGCCACGGTGTCTCTTTCGAACAATCCCGCAGCTCTGGCAGGCATCGGCCCATGCGGACCCCTACTCGGTTGCTGACATCTCTTTGAGGCGCGCGTGGAACACGAACGCGCCGTCGACACGGCCTGTCGTCATAAGACGGCCGGACGGCGAGCTAGCCCATAACTCGCCGTCCACAGGCCCGCGCCTACGGTGGCCGGGAGCCACCACGTGACCCCCGACGCCCAGGGCGTCTCCCGCGGCGGCTGGGACGTGAGGTTCTTTCCCTCTCACGTCCCGCCACCTCCTTCACTAGCATGACTGCTTCACAGAAGGAGGTGACGGCTTCCCATTCCCTCTCGCTCCGGACCATGGCTTGAACCAGGGCCGGACGCGAGAGATCGCCGCCGCCAATCGCCGCTACAAGGACACGGCGGTGCTCCGCCCAAGCGGGGCAGACCTCTACGGTGTGCTCCACCGTGTCCTCCGGGCGATCCTCGCAGTGGAAACACCCGGGCGTTTCCTCCCGCCCGATTCGGTGCAAGAACCTCCCGAAACAACCGTGTCCGGTGAGGATCTGCGTCAGGCGGTAGGTGAGGGCGCCGTGGCGCCTCTCTAGCCACTCCTCAAAGAGGGGACTTATCGCCACTATGGTAGCGTGCCCTGCACGGGGTTGCAACAGTCGCTCTCTCCATGTCGCCATGATATCACGCCGGAGGTCTGTCCGCTGAGCGGCAATTTGCCGCGGCAGCGGAGTTTCCCCCCGACGTAGTGCCTCCGCGCGCCATTCATGCAGGCGCGCGAGGACTATCGCCTCCAGATCCCATGGCGGCAATCCGGCAAGGAGGCTAGCCGCCTCGCCGGAGATCGTGCGGTACCCCCGGATTAGCCTTATGGCTATCACCTTTTGGGGCGCGTTCAGGTAGTGGGCGGCTTGCCGCCTTAAAGAACGCGCCCACACCGGGGCCCCGTAAAGAGCCATGGACCGCACGACCCCCGCGTATAGCCTCCGGCAGGAGGCGTTTGGACCCCTCAGGTTGGGCAAGAGCCGCTTGAAGGCAGCCCCTGTCCGTTCCAGTTTGGGAGCCAAACGTCGGAAGTGCTCCACGAAGTTCCACCGGCTGTCGAGGACGAGTCCTAGGTACTTCAACGTCGACCCGACGCCGATGGAAACCCCTCCCGCCGTCAGTAGGGATCCCGACGGTGGCGCATTCCGAGGCCCATGAAAACACATGGCCTCGGACTTGTGCAATGCCACCTCGAGACCCAATTGCCGGATCCTATCCACGACTATCGCAACCCCGCGTACTATCGCAACCCCGCGTACTATCGCAACCCCGCGTGTGAATGTAGCCTTTAAGTCAGGAAAAAAAAAAAAAAAAATGAGATCTTCTTAATATTGTTCATTTAATTGATAGTAGTTGCCATGACATTTATAAAAAAATAAACTAGTACAAACACACGAGATATAGATCCCGATTTCGAGGAGTTCAGCGAAGCTTAAGGTTACAGTATTTTTGCATTAGTTAGGTAGGTCTAACTTCGAGAAAGAGGTTAATCGTCGAATCCGACTCGGCTGGGCAGCGTTCGGGAACTTGCGTGGTATCTTCTCGTCCAACTTACCGCAGTGTCTCAAGACGAAAATCTATGACCAGTGTGTGTTGCCAGTGATTACATACGGGACCGAAACGTGGTCGCTCACAATGGGCCTCATCAGAAGGCTTAAAGTCACCCAAAGGGCAATAGAGAGGGCTATGCTCGGAGTTTCCTTGCGTGATCAAATCAGAAATGAGGAAATCCGTATGAGAACCAAGGTTACCGATGTAGCCCGAAGAATAGCCAAACTGAAGTGGCAGTGGGCAGGGCATATTGCTCGCAGAACGGATGGCCGATGGGGCCGGAAAGTTCTAGAGTGGCGACCGCGAACTGGAAGACGTTGCGTTGGAAGGCCTCCCACCGATGACCTAGTAAAGGTTGCGGGGATCCGCTGGATGCGAGACGCACGGGATCGGTCAATGTGGCGACACTTGGGCTATGTCCAGCAGTGGACGTCTTTCGGCTGAAATGATGATGATGATGATGATGATGATGATTTTTGCATTTATGGTACTTTAATTTCATTTTTTTTTATTTTTATTAAAAGCGTTCATGCATGAAGGTTGATGAATGATGAAGCAAAGTAAAAAGCTTTGCTTGGAACAAAGCAATTGACGTGCTATAGTCTCTGCCTACCTCAGGGGGAGTAAGGTGTGATGATTTATGGATATATTATTAAAAACTGTCAATATTAAATACATAAATAAACAACACATAAAGAGACGAGTCAATAAAAGGATTGTTTCTTTTTTTTTCTTGATATGGAAAAAGGAGATATGTCAATTATTTTAATAATTAATAAATAAAAATATTTTTTGGATACATATAAAAGACGAATAAATTGTTAAATGAAAATTAAAATAATTTGGTTTTAAGTATTTCTATATATTTTTGATTAAACTGCATTTATCTTACAAAACAAACAAGCGTTTTCTTTATTAGCTCCTGGTGAAAAGTGGCGTTTTTAGACTCATCCCCCTTTACCTTGACGCCACAGTATAAGGACAGAAGATAACCCGGGGGTTTCCGAAATCAAGCGAGTGAAGTCACGAGTAAAGGCTTCCGAGCCACCCAGCAACTGAGCTTTTTTTACTAAATAGTCCAAATAACGTGTTTGAAGTCGTACATAAGGTACATATGTGACAACACAAATTTTAACAATAAAGTAAAGAAATCACAATGTAATACAATCTAAGCACTAATTTTACCACATCTTAATACGAAAATATACCAACATCATATGGGTTGAAAACGATTGACGTAATACGCGCACAATGATTTACTCCACGCACTAAGCTAAATAAACGTGGCGGTTGAAACGCCAGTCATGAGAATTGAACATGGGTGCATTAAAAAAAAACACTTAAAATTTATTTAATTTGTAATTGTTTTGCAATACCAAGATGGGTGATTCTCCAGACTTGTTGACGGCTAAAAAACCTTGATGCCGTCTGTTTATTATAAACAAGCCCTTAAAATGTCTTATCATATTATCATAGAAGGTTATAAATTGGTGGGCTTAGACAGACAATAGCAAAAATCTTGTAACATTTTTGTCGTGGATGACATTTGGTATCGCGGGTTATTTTTTAATTTTTTTTTTTTAGACCTGGTTGAGACTCACGCAGACCAGGAAACCATAACTAAAAAGAGAGCAGGCATATTATATTCATATAACATAACATGACACTTGTAATCCCGAAGGTTTAGGCAGAGGTGTACCTAATAGTACACCCACATATTGCTAGTTATGTTAGGTACCTTGTCATAGAACCGTTCACAAATTCAAATTCGGCTATTACTGAGAAATTCCTGACGAAAAAACTCAATAACACCTCGTCCGACCAGGGAATCGAACCCAGGACCTCATGCTCAGCAGTTGCGCTTTCGACCACTAGACCAACGAGGTATTCCAGCTATATTCAGCAGTACTAAAATTACTCATTTATTGAAGTCAAACGGCGCGTTTACTCAGCGTTAAATGCTCCTGGTTGGTACACCACAAAGTAGAAACAATCTAAGTAACCTACGAACTGAACTGCTGAAACGTCTGCCACTACGGTGGGGAATCCGGCCCAATGATTGATGCTCTGTTGGTTTAATTAATCTTGCTCAAGTCGGCCTGGCTTGATTACTAAGAGGTATAGCTCTCCGAATATTTGTCGTAAAGTGCCTATGTTGAAGGAATGCTGGCCAAAATTGTAACATTAATTTTGTGAGCAACGTAATTATCTATCAATTTAAAAGTTTTGTAATTGAGTTATTAAGTTCCTGGCTTAAGTAATTGTTTTGGTGAATAAATTATTGGGCGAGATTTAGAAGTTTTGGTTTAATCCTTACCATGCTCCGGTATTTTTTTGATGAAGTTGGGGAAGTTAGTAATTCATGTTAAAGGTCCACGCACATTATACGCACCGCCATTGTCAACCAGCCGTCAACTCAACCCAATTACCTGGATCGAGTCAGAACTTCGAGGACCTCAGGTATCACATTTTCCTATAACACGTTTGAAATACTTATTAACTCACGCCTTACTGCACCGTCTCCAATCTCCTCAGGTGATGAATATGCTTAACTGTTAGCTTCTCGTCCTTGAAAAGTTGTGTGGTATGGCCAAGTGTGAGGTGGAATGAGGAAAATATCGTAAGGAAAATTTAAGTATGAATACGAATGGCTACAAGAGTAGAGAGAGACCAAAGAAACGATCGATGGATTGAGTGAAGGATAAAATGGCAAGAAAGGAGGTGTCTGATGAGATGACGAGTAATAGAAAGGTATGCAAGACGAAGACTTGCTGCGCCGACCCCAAGTAAATTGGGATAAAGGCAGAATGGTGATGATAAGATTGCTGTTCGGTGTAACTACTGACGAGTCTGTCAAAGAACAATGATCTTTAATTTTCATTGCAACAATGTTTTTAATAGATTGCTGCTGACTGACGTTCAAGAACTGTGAAAGTACAGTACATACATATGCGTAGGGATAATGTTATGACAAATTATTACCACAAACCACTTGACCGACCAATATCTATCAATAGTAACATGCGTAACGTTCCGGTCAGTACTTACGTCGCCGCAAACCGCTGCTTAATATGGCGTTAACTATTGCCTGAATACTCAATATCTCTAAAGGCATTCTGAGAATTTCCTGGTTTGTTGGACGATTATATCACTGATAAAAATGCTTGGCTCAATGCCGGTCCTGCTCCACAAGAACAGGAGCGCCTAAATTGATAGCATTAAATAGTATTGTTGGAGCTGCTGACGATTGTATAACTATCTTTGCATTGTATAGATTCAATCTCTTTTGTATTATATAGCCGCCTAGCCCATATTGTGTGAGTACTATGTACTAGAAAGCTGTCATTCGCTGGAAACCTGCGTCTTTTCTTGACTTGAATGTGCCCTGGCGGTTAGGAGTATGTCATGCTCACTCAAATGTCTCGCTGATGGTGGCACGTGTGTCGGATCATTTAGTTCCCTTCAAAATGGTTGAGTTGAATGGTGCTGATACATGCGTCATGTTCGTGAACGGGCGCTGTCAGTTGTGACTGGTCATCTCTTATTTGCCACGGCTTATTTGAATTAATTATTTTATTTTTGAATTGTTTTTACTATGGACAATTTAACGTACACATCTTGCTGCATCGTTCTCACATAATGTACCATCTCAAAATGAATGATGTAACCAAGGTTTTGTTAAAGAATTCTGATTTAAAAGAGTGTCCATGGAGTTTCTTGCCCGTTCTTCTCCATAGAGATCTACGTTAGGGAATGGGCAACTACAGTACTTTCACAGTTTTTGTGCCTTGTGACTGGGACTGTAGCTATTTTTTTACTGTTGTCTTTGTTTCGACAATTCAAAAGTGCCTGTAACTGGCCTACTTGAAATAAATGCTTTGATTTTGATTTTGTACTGGGATTTTAATTATTGTCAGTAGAACCAAATATATTTCGATCAGGTTCGCAAGTGGCTCCAATTAGTGAACCCGAAAGAAATTTAAATGGTTAAGTTTATTTTTTTCTAGTGACTTCTGGGAATATCTTGATTTAATGTTACCTGCGAAAGGTCAAGGGCCGGTTATAGAATGCGATAAGTATAGTAAAGGAGTATGCCCACTACACCGTACCATACCATGACTGTTATAGGAACGTGGGGGGGGTCATTTGATGATTGCCCATCCGAAAAAAAATAAATAAATAAAGGTATGTCCATTTCTGTACACCTGACAACGTATATACAAAATTTCAGAACGATCGGTTCAGTGGTTTCGGCGTGAAAAGGTATGTGACGAAACACTGAAACAAACTCAGAGTACCTAAAAATATTACCAAGAAGCCGAATCACATGATTTTGCGTGACATCAAATTCACACGAAAAACTATCATTCTCGACTATTGGGGATATAAGAGGTCGATTTTATGGCATCCCTAAGTCCTTTCTGACCGTCGTTTTCTTTTTCAATCCTGAAAACTAGCCCCAAAGGTCGTTAGAACACCTGCGACCTTTGCATGTTCCAATCAAAACGTTCTAATGCTATGTCTGACCTCTGAACCTTTATGTGCCTCTAAATTATGTATTAAATCTAAATAAAGACATATATTAATTTAATCAGAATAGTTATTTAATCAGATACTGTTTCAATTGTTCAGGTTTTAGTTTATCTGTGATTGGTTTCTGTTTAGTTATTTAAAAGAATTTGCCCAAGTAAAGTTATACTAGTGACTTCAAAACGTCAATAATTTACTTTATAATTATTACACTAAGCTGGAATTTTTTTATTAACAAAATATTTTCTTCCTGTTACGCGGTTCGAAATTTTTTAAATCTAAAATTCCCCCGTCCAAAGTTGGAGTGGGTCGCTAATAGATTATAGAGATTAGTTAAAATATTTGCTCTACTTTTATTTACAAGGGAGAAAACACGTTTAACACAAACGTTTGTAAGGGCTAAACGCCGCTTGCTTTTCCTCTCAAGGATCCAACGGTTCCAAATGCCGAGCATTCGGCACCGTTCATCAACATGAACGATATTCATCTCACAATTCCTTCCTGTGGTTTCCCTAATATCGCCAACTCAGCCGTTATTATTTAAGCATACATAAATACATTTATAATGACCTAAATTGGAAGCCATCCAACGTCCCCCGGTGGATTATTCACAACTCGAATGGAAATAAGAAGTCTTGCAATCTTTTTTTTATCGAGCAAGTTATCTCGAAGTTTAAAAAACATTCTTCAAGAGGATTCAGGTCAGCTGCATGAATCTTTGCGAACTATAAAGTTGATAAATCTTAACTAGATATCTAACCTAGTTTTCACCTAATTTACACCGTGATCCCACTTCTAGATTTAAGATTCATGATTCATGAGGTCTGATCCCTGAAATGGTGAGTAGATGGTTGTACAGAATCGTATTAATTTAGCTTCAGGGTTATCCCCATAATTCCATTTACAATATTAGTATGTATATGTATCGTGGGTCAGTTTAAAAAAAATTACACAAACAGCCAGACCCGGAATAACTATCTGTAGGTCATACAAATGTTTGTCCCGGGCAGGGGTCGAAACCGCGACACACAGCGCAGCAATCAATTGCTCAGCCACTGCGCCAACCGTGACGTCAAAAGCCAGTCTATTTTAAAATCGAAGCAAGAATTACTTAGTCATAGCTCGTACAGACACTCAAAAAGAAGAACATAAATATTAAATCCAACCAAGCTCGCAAATCCAGAAAAATATAACATTTTCCAAAACCACAAGGTCGTAAGTCAGGGGGATAGGTCCGTACGGCTTTCAACCCTACATAGATGAAACCATAAAGACACATACATTGGTAGACGGCCTAATTAGGCATCCTATTGCCGACCATAACTTTCACGTGCAGTTTGAACACGCTGCGATCATCAGATTGTACGTCACTACCGCCTTTTACATGGATATTGAGAGTTACTGGATATGGCTGAGTATAGTATTTTGTGTACATCAATATTTCTTGGGGTCGTGCTGTCAACAGATGGACGTAAACATATGAAAGGGTTTACCAAATCATGTGCTTGTCGAGAGCGAGTGAGACTAGTTTTAATTTGACGGCGTGGTTGGCGTAGTGGCTAAGCGATTGATGGCTGCGCTGCGTGTCGCGGTTTCGATTCCCGCACGGAACAAATATTTGTATGGCCTACAGGTAGTTGTTTCGGGTCTGGCTGTTTATGCGAGTTTAAATGTTTGTAAACGGACCCACGATACATGAGAAATTTCTAGCGTAGAGCAGTTTTATATTTAAAAAAAATTCTTTGGATTATTGTTCATTTTCATATTTATTTTATTTTGCGTTCCATAAGTTTAAAAAAGGTGTTACAAAAGGCTAACAGCTAAGAACAATTATGGACCCGTCAGGGCACAGAAATCATTATAAAATATTAAAATTAAGTTTTAAGCAGTCAATAATAAACAACTATTTCTACTTATTATTTACAAATGGAGGGTAACACATATAACAGAGTAACGTACTTAGTACAACTACAAGATAACAATTAAAGACATATTTATAAAGCAACATAATTATATCAATATTATTTATAACTGAGATCAATTGTATTTATTGTAGATATTTATTTATAAATCTTAAAGACCATTTTTTTTATACTAAATGGGCCTACTCTTGACCTCAATCTAGGCCTGAGGACAGAGATGAGGTCGACGATGGAACCAGTTAACCCAAAAGAAGCCTATTAACTCGCGACTTAAATAGATTGGGGTCACATGAACTTGGGGACACCAACGCAGGCAGGGAATTCCACTCCTTGGCTGTGCGCGTAATAAATGATGTAGCAAAGCGCTTCGTGCCACCATAGCATTATATTATAGTAGATATTTATTTATAATTATTGAGATCAATTTATCTTAAATTATTACATTAGCTTTAATTAAGACACATATTCTGTTATGAAGATCGCGAATGAATCTATTTATTTATTAGAAGATTGGAATCATTTTCTTTGATTTTTTTTTTTCCCACGACGCTCTTAGCTCCATTATAGATAATTACTACAATTTTTACAATTCCTTATCTATTCTAATACTTAGCTATTATCTATCAACGCAAACCACATTTCTCAATAAATCAGGATGTTGACTAAATCAACAGCGTCCTCAATCTCGCCTGATTCCACATAGAGCACCCTTTGCCTAATTAACTGGAAGACCATTCCATACATCAGAACGTTTCTGGTTCACTAAATACACTGAACTGTTTGATCGGCTTCGAAATATATTGCTAAGGTTCTTTGTCAAGGTTATATAGGAATCAACGATGTGAGCGCGGGAGGCTCAGAGAGCTCCCGGCGCGGAAGGCCCGGGGCAGCTGCGGGGAACAGGGAGTTCCTTCGCAAGCGGTCCAGGCCGGTAGGCGACCGAGAGTCGTCGTCAGAGGGGGAGCTGGCTTCGGCTCGCAAGATCCCCACCAGCAAGCGTGGCGGGATCCGCGGCAAGGGGAGAGGCCTCTCTGCCACCGAGAGGTCGGCACGGCTTGCCGCGGAGGCGCGCCACCCGGGGGTGGCTGCTGGTCACGGAGTGGCCCGTTCGGGCTCTTCTGGTAACGAGGCGGGTGCAGACGGCGGCTCCGAAGCGGAGCGTAAGGCCGGGCTTGCGAAGGAGGTGGAGGCGGCGCTGAGGGCTGTCTCCTACAAGCAAAAGCCCTCCACCAGGCAAAGGGCTATACCCTCAGCGGTCGCCTCTATCATGGCGGCAGCGGAAGCCAGATATGCGGCGCCCCCGCCAGAGGGCATGGTCAAACTGCGGGCGGAGGTCGCTCGACTGACGGCCGCCACGAAGCTTCTCCAAGAGGAGAACAGGAGGCTCCGAGCAGACTTGGCCAGTCTGCGTGAGTCCGGCTCTCGCGAGGCGCCCCAAAATGGCCAGCAGCGACCACGCCAGGCCGTGCCGGTGGAGAACCAGGTCCTGAACCTGGTTCGGCAGGAGCTGGCTGCCTTTCAGGCTCGGTTCTCCGTCCTGGAGGGCATTGTTCTGCGCCCCCCCTTGGCGGCAAACAAGGCGCAGTCGGGCCCGAGGGCGGCCACATATGCGGCTGCTGCAGCTTCCGCACCGGGGCCGTCCAGCCAGCCCTCCGGCAGGGTTACGTCGGCTCCTGGAAAGCTGGCTCCGGCTAAATCGGCCCCGGTTGGGGGGGCGGCGGCCTTGAGGCAGGGCAAGGCGGCGGCCCACAAGAAGGGCAAGGCGGCGAATGTGCCAGCGCTAGCCGCGAGACAGCCGCCACTGCCGCCCCCCCCGCCCTCTAAGCCATCCGTGGCCGAGACCGGGTGGCAGGTGGCCGGAGAGAGAGCGAGGGAGCGAAGGGCGGCCAAAAAGGCCAGGAAGCGGGAGCGGAAGCGCCAAGAAAAGAAGCGGAATGGCGCTGCTAGGCTCAGCGCCCCGAAGACCGCAGCTGTAGTGATAACACTACAGCCGGAGGCGGAAAAGAGGGGCGTGACCTATCGCGACGTGCTCGCTAAGGCGAAGACGATGGTGGATCTCGGGGAGCTCGGGATCGCCGGGGGCCTCCGGCTTAGAGTCACCGCAACAGGGGCTCGAGTGCTGGAAATCCCCGGCGAAACCCGTGGCTCGTCCGCTGACGCTCTGGCTGAAAAGCTTAGAGCGTCCCTAAATGCGGACGAGGCCCGAGTGTCCAGGCCCGTCAAATGCGCAGACCTGCGCATCCTGGGTCTGGACGACTCGGTGACCGAGGAGGAGGTGGTGGCCGCCGTCACCAGGACCGGTGGGTGCCCTGCCGAGCAGGTCAAGGCAGGCACCTTACGTCCGGACCTGTCGGGCATGCGAACCGTAACGGTAAGCTGCCCTGTGACGGCGGCGAAAGTCATTGTGGAGGGCCGAAGGCTCTTGGTGGGCTGGGTTTCGGCGCAGGTAAAGCTGCTGGAACCCAGACCTCTGAGGTGCTTCCGCTGCCATGTGGGGCACCACGTGTCGGTCCGGTGCACCTCGGAGGTGGACCGCAGCGGCCTGTGCTTCCGCTGCGGCCAGCCTGGTCACATGGCCGCGGCTTGCTCCGCCGCGCCGCGCTGCGCCGCATGTGCGGCAGCTGGCAAGCCGGCTGATCACCGGGCAGGGAGCAAGTCCTGCGGTACTCCCGCCAAGGCCAGGGGCAAGGGAAGGCCCTCCGCCACCACCGCCAAAACCCCCACCGTCGCCACCACCGCAGCCGCCGCCACTGTCGCCGCCGCTGCCGCTACTGCTGCAACTTCCGCAGCGGAGCCCTCGCAGGGGGCCCGGGAGGGGGCTGAAATGGAGTGCCAGTAACGGCCTCATTACGCCTTCTCCAAGCGAACATCAACCACTGCGCCTGCGCTCAGGATCTGTTGCTCCAGAGCATGGCGCAGTGGTCGATTAACATCGCCGTGGTCGCTGAGCCGTACTTTGTCCCGCCCAGGGATGACTGGGTGGAGGACCTTAGCGGCTCAGTGACCTTAATTGCGTCGGTCGCCGCCGGTACCCCGACCCTTGAGAGTGTCAGGAAGGGTCAGGGGTGCGTAGCAGCACGGTTCGGGGAGATCGTTGTAGTGGGAGTCTACTTCTCCCCGAGCCGAACTCTCGCCGAGTTCCACAACTCCCTCACGGAGTTGAGTGTCGTCATCGGAAGTCATTCCCTCCCCGTGCTTGTGCTCGGGGACTTCAATGCCAAGAACTTGGCTTGGGGTTCTCGTTACACGGACGTGCGGGGTAGAATGGTGGAGGACTGGGCTCTGGAGACAGGCCTGGTCGTCCTAAATCGGGGTTCTGTCCCCACGTGCGTGCGGATGCGGGGCGAGTCGGTGGTGGACATCTCGTTCGCCAGCCCCGCTCTGTCGCCGCGTGTCGTTGACTGGCGCGTCATGGAGGGGGTGGAGACCTATTCCGACCACCGGTATATCCGGTTCGACGTCTCCACCCAGTCCTCAAGCGTGCCGGTCCTACAGGCCCCGAGTGGTCCGCGATGGGCGCTGAAGCAGCTGGACCGGGAGCTCCTCCTGGAAGCCTCGATCGTGCAGGCCTGGGTGTCATCACCAGTCAGGCCTGCTGACATCAACAACGAGGCGGGTTGGTTCCAGGAGGCCATGTCCGAGATTTGCGACGTGGCAATGCCCCGAGTTCGGCCAGGAAGCGCCCGGCGTCAGGTGTACTGGTGGTCGCGAGAGCTGACGTCTCTGCGCAAGGCGTGCGTTGCCGCGCGGCGCCTGTACGCCAGGCATCGCAGGCTCCGCATCCGCCCTCCGGATGCGGCAGCCATTGAGGCGGAGCTGTACGAGGGGTACAGAGCGGCGAAGACCGCCCTCCAAGAGGCTGTCCGGCGGGCCAAGAATTTGGCCCGCGAGGAGATGCTGGAGTCTCTGAACGGAGATCCGTGGGGGCGCCCTTACAAGATGGTGCGGGACAAACTCCGCACCCGGGCCCCCCCGCTAACGCAGAGTCTCCGGCCTGAGCTCGTGGAGGACGTGGTGAGCGCTCTGTTCCCTTCGCGAGGGGAGCATCCTCCCCCGCCTATGGCTCCGCCGCCGCGTGCGGTGCCGGAAGCGGACCACACCGATGACGATGACGACGTTCCGGAGGTGACTGGGGTAGACCTGAGAGTGGCGGTACGCAGGCTGAAAGCCAGAAACACCGCCCCGGGACCCGATGGCTTGCCTGGCAAAGCCTGGGTCCTGGCCTCTGAGGCTCTCGGGCCCCGACTGGAAGGGCTCCTAAGCGCATGCTTGGAGAGAGGCCAGTTTCCGCTTCGTTGGAAGACGGGGAAGCTGGTCCTCATCCGGAAACCAGGGCGCCCTGCGGACTCTCCGTCCGCATACCGGCCCATCGTGTTGCTCGACGAGGTGGGCAAGCTCTTCGAAAGAGTCATTGCCAACCGCCTCGCCGGGCACCTTGCGGGGATGGGGCCGGATCTTGCGGAACACCAGTTTGGTTTCCGCAAGGGGCGCTCGACGGTGGACGCCATCATGCGCGTGAGAGCCCTCACGACGGGGGACGCGGTGTCCCGGGGCGGGGTCGTCTTGGCGGTGTCTCTTGACATCGCCAACGCCTTCAACTCCATGCCCTGGAGCTGCATTGGGGAGGCACTCCGGTATCACCGGGTGCCAACCTACCTTCGTCGTGTGGTCGGGGACTACTTGACGGATAGGGCCGTGATCTACCCTGGTCAGAGCGGAGAATGGAACCGGCGAGAGATGTCGTGCGGTGTTCCACAGGGATCGGTTCTAGGACCGGCCCTGTGGAACATCGGTTACGACTGGGTGCTGCGCGCCGACCTCCCTACCGGCGTCAGCGTAGTTTGCTACGCTGACGACACGCTGGTACTGGCACAAGGGAGGTCGCACGAGACGGCGGCCGAAAACATGACACGCGGGGTTGCGATAGTCGTGGATAGGATCCGGCAATTGGGTCTCGAGGTGGCATTGCACAAGTCCGAGGCCATGTGTTTTCATGGGCCTCGGAATGCGCCACCGTCGGGATCCCTACTGACGGCGGGAGGGGTTTCCATCGGCGTCGGGTCGACGTTGAAGTACCTAGGACTCGTCCTCGACAGCCGGTGGAACTTCGTGGAGCACTTCCGACGTTTGGCTCCCAAACTGGAACGGACAGGGGCTGCCTTCAAGCGGCTCTTGCCCAACCTGAGGGGTCCAAACGCCTCCTGCCGGAGGCTATACGCGGGGGTCGTGCGGTCCATGGCTCTTTACGGGGCCCCGGTGTGGGCGCGTTCTTTAAGGCGGCAAGCCGCCCACTACCTGAACGCGCCCCAAAAGGTGATAGCCATAAGGCTAATCCGGGGGTACCGCACGATCTCCGGCGAGGCGGCTAGCCTCCTTGCCGGATTGCCGCCATGGGATCTGGAGGCGATAGTCCTCGCGCGCCTGCATGAATGGCGCGCGGAGGCACTACGTCGGGGGGAAACTCCGCTGCCGCGGCAAATTGCCGCTCAGCGGACAGACCTCCGGCGTGATATCATGGCGACATGGAGAGAGCGACTGTTGCAACCCCGTGCAGGGCACGCTACCATAGTGGCGATAAGTCCCCTCTTTGAGGAGTGGCTAGAGAGGCGCCACGGCGCCCTCACCTACCGCCTGACGCAGATCCTCACCGGACACGGTTGTTTCGGGAGGTTCTTGCACCGAATCGGGCGGGAGGAAACGCCCGGGTGTTTCCACTGCGAGGATCGCCCGGAGGACACGGTGGAGCACACCGTAGAGGTCTGCCCCGCTTGGGCGGAGCACCGCCGTGTCCTTGTAGCGGCGATTGGCGGCGGCGATCTCTCGCGTCCGGCCCTGGTTCAAGCCATGGTCCGGAGCGAGAGGGAATGGGAAGCCGTCACCTCCTTCTGTGAAGCAGTCATGCTAGTGAAGGAGGTGGCGGGACGTGAGAGGGAAAGAACCTCACGTCCCAGCCGCCGCGGGAGACGCCCTGGGCGTCGGGGGTCACGTGGTGGCTCCCGGCCACCGTAGGCGCGGGCCTGTGGACGGCGAGTTATGGGCTAGCTCGCCGTCCGGCCGTCTTATGACGACAGGCCGTGGCGACGGCGCGTTCGTGTTCCACGCGCGCCTCAAAGAGATGTCAGCATCGGGTAGGGGTCCGCATGGGCCGATGCCTGCCAGAGCTGCGGGATTGTTCGAAAGAGACACCGTGGCCCTGGAACACAAAGGGCAAAGAAGGAACATGGATGGGTTTTAGTCAGTACAAGTCTGACACTCCCTTCCGCTCCGCCCAGAGTGGGGGGGGTCATTTGATGATTTCCCATCCAAAAAAAAAAAAAAAAAAAAAAAGGTTATATAGGAATATTATATCGATGGGTATCAATTGAATAGGAAAATCTCCTTTTGGGATGATTTTGATGAAAGACTTCTGGTAGCAGATTTGGTTTACTATTTTTATCGAAGGGCAGACATACAGGGTGTAAACGGACCCTTCACGAAGCCGTCGACCAAGCATTATGTACATGCTGCGGGACTGTTCGAAAGAGATACCGTGGTCCTGGAACACAAAGGGCAAAGAAGAAACATGGATGGGTTTTAGTCAGTACAAGTCTGACACTCCCTTCCGCTCGGACCAAAGTGGGGGGGGTCATTTGATGATTTCCCATCCGAGAAAAAAAAAACAAAGCATTATGTATATCAAACTAAGTAACTTTACGCAAAAATTATATTGTTGGTGGGAAGCGACTTTTTTTTTTGTTGAAAAATCACGTTTTACGGTAGGACTCAATGTGACGTAATTAAAACATTGTGCTGATGAATGGATTGAATAGTACGGGAGTCGTGGAGGTGTTTAAAGTCTTTTTACACCCTTTAGATACGTCAGGTTGTCTGTGGAAGTTTTCGTGGCTAGATGACAAAGAGTGAGTCAATAATATGATGTGGGGTTAATCATACCGTTCTGAAATCAGTTTCATTCTTTATGCATACCTCCAACCTCTTTTATAGTTTGAAGAATACGTTGATATATCGGGTTAAAAAAAGAAATAACAGTTAAAACCTTTTTTGAGAATGGCTGTTAGACGTTAAGGCTCCTAGCTATCCGTGACATCGACTGTCTGTCTACAAACAACAGCCGGAACCAACTGCTCAACGCGCTAGCTGCGGTGAAAAAATCTGAAAATTTTCATCTGGTGCGATGGCGGTCGGAACGCGCCTTTTTGACATAGCGTCGCCCGACCGTTTGGACAAGCGGTGTCGTGTGAGAAACGCCTTAGTCAATCCAATTTATTTTTCACTAATTATTGTTGATAAAATGTCACTTCGTCTTGGACTTCTTGTCTCATCTAGAGTCACAACTTCCAGGATAGTTCCTGTTTGATTGATGATGTGGCGTATCAAGCGGAGTGATGCTGGATCATCGCTCTAATGATTGATTACGGCTCACGTCCAAGCTTCTTGACTACCTTTGAGCTTTCAATGTCTTATTTTCCTGATGAATTTAGTGGAGGCAATGTGTGATGTGTTTTTGATCAAGAATGCTTCAGCACGAGTTTTATTTTTAAGACAGAAAAAAAAAATGATAAATCAGACAGAACCAGTTCATTACGGTTCGTGCTGCTGCTGGAAGCTGGGACTCACCTCCGATCTATGAGAGTGAGCTGGCCATAATTCACCACGCGCGAACCTTTCAAGTTCGTGGAATTCGAAAGTCCGAATTTTTGGTTTTAGGACATACCCGTTTCCTTACCAGCAGAGCAACAGTGGTAATGAAAAAATATCATAAGGGGTCATTTGATGATTTCCAATCCGAAAAAAAAAAGAGGTGCTGGGTTTGAACCTAGAACTTTACACGGTTGGTACCGTGGTAATGGCCGCGTACTACGATTTGCACTAAAATAAAACTTCACTATCTAGTCAGCTGATGCGAGTAAAATAGAAACTGGTAGATTTTTCTATAAGTAAGTAATGTTTTAAAATACATCATAATTAAACACAGTTGCATGCGATCTTAAAACCAGCATTGGTATTGTGTATTTAGCAACAGTATAATTAACTGAGCCAGTAGATTGCTTTTGAACTATTTACGAAATCCAAATTGGATTTAACTGCTACTTATTGCCTTTGTCGAACATTTAATGGACTTGTATTTACCGAAATTAAACTAGCTTTTGATAGAGTCAAATGTTAATTAGCTTTCAACAAACTACATATTTACTTGCTACTTACATAGATACTACTTCCTACCTATACAGGGTGTAAACGGACCCTTCACGAAGCCGTCAACCAAGCATTCTGTACATCAAACTAAGTAGCACTAAGCAAAAGTTATTGCTGAGAAAAGAATTTTTTTGGGGGTGAAAAATCACGTTTTACTGTAAAACTCGACGTAACGCACTCAAAATATTCTGCTGACGGATGCTTTGAATAGCAAACAGGTCATTGAGGTAATTAAAGTCAATTTATAATAGTTTTGGCGAACACCAAAAAAAAACGATAAATAGACAAAAGATAAAATGGATAGAAAAGGGGATGACCAATAATAGAGAAGTATGGAAGAAGAAGACATGCTGCGCTGACCTCAAATAAATTGGGAAAAGGAAAGGAGTATGATGATGATGAAAATGAAGGTTTGTGCCAACCAAAAATAATTTTCTTTAAATAAACAAGACAATTTAAATCATAGACAACTTTATCCACGTATGACGTGCCGATCATGTACCAAAAACTTTACGAAAGTAATATCAGTATATCATCCAGCAAGACTCAATAGGGCCAATAATGGCTCGATATTACTCACAATAAGGCCAGAAATTCGACTGGCCCCTTCGAATAAATGTCAGATA
This sequence comes from Noctua janthe, assembly GCA_910589295.1. Classification (NCBI taxonomy): domain Eukaryota; kingdom Metazoa; phylum Arthropoda; class Insecta; order Lepidoptera; family Noctuidae; genus Noctua; species Noctua janthe. The sequence continues at coordinate 12,844,594 of OU342559.1, read as the reverse complement.
TCCATAGCTTAAGTAAAATAAACAACGGACCCACAATCTAGAGTCTGGACCGAAAGTAGTGGACGTGGAATGGAAACAATAACGATAAATAATGATACGGATTGGAACGCAGTATCGAGCGGCGACAGTTTAAAGGAACTGAATGTAGTTTACATATTCAACAAAAGAAACTACGGAAAAAGTTCTCTTGTATTCAGTGAAAAAAGTATGGTTGTTCAGCAATGCAAGCTAGGAGTCTTCGCTAAATCAATTTTAAACATTTTTAATAGTAATTTTTAGGGTTCCGTAGTCACGGTGGTAGTATATATAACGAAATTAAAAGGAAAACTATCACGACTAAGTAGGCTTTACAAATTTAAGAGTAATAGTCGACCAACTTATAAAATGCACTTGCATAACGTATTTTCCCAACCATAATGTATGGGGGGAGCACAGGTTTTTCAACTGCAAATGTAAGTTTGTTTTTTTATTATTACAATAAAAATCATCGTTCGTAGATAAATCCGCATATTTTGATAGGTAACTAAGGAACCCTATATTGTGCGTGGCCGGACACGCACTTGGCCCGTTTTTATAGTTTCGGAAGTGCTTATATAAAATATGAGGTAGAAATTAAAATTCAAGACTATGACCATTGTTATAATTTATGTGTTTGTATTTGTATATTTGTCTATTTTTGGTTTTTATATAAGTCTTGAACCTGAAATAAATGGATTTTTTTTTTATTGCAAAATTGTCATCATTGTTGGCATCTTTATGGTTGGGGGTGCTGACGCCGAAAATTTTGGCGACCGCCATCTTGTATTTGATTTTGAACTCATATTTAAACAATAACATGACTTTCTACTTTTAAAAGCGCTACAGAAAAACTAAAAACTATTTGGTTCAAAGCTCTACTGTACCTGGGACTAAGAGAAACCGTATTTGGATACATTACCATATTGAGCGAAAGTATGACTATGGCGTACTTAGACTAGCAGTCCTCTGTGAGTTGAAACACGTGGACTTTATATAAAACATTCCCGACTGTGTTTTATTTACACTTATTATTTTATTCTCGAGGTCTTTGCCTTTGATTTGTATCGTACCTAAATAGATACCGAAACCAAAAATCAACTTCCAATAACATCTAGAACAATAATAACAAATAAGTTTCATAAACCACATTTAGACTGGCCGCAGATTGGCTACTATCGTTGGAGTAAATTTGCTTTTCGACAAACCTCGACATGAAACTTCGTTATGTAGTTTCTTGTCTATGGATCTTTTGGAGTGTGGCCAAATTTGGAACTAATGCCGCCATCTTGATTTTTAATACCCATTACATCCGTCTTGTAAGTGTCATCCAAGCGCCCTGAAAAAGATCCCTCTAGCAGTGCAGTTATTTATATTATGTAGGCGATTGCCCAGAAGTTGAAAGGTTACACAAGGTATAATTCTGTCTCTCCACACCACTGTTTATTTTTCTTTAGAAAAAAATGATTAAGGGACCATAAATCTTATGTTCATCAGCAACATTTTAGACGTGTTTACTTACTTGCATGTGAAAGCGGTTCACTTGTACTGATCGTGTTCATTTTCAAAGGTGAAATCGGCTCTAAGTGGCGTTCCTCTGCGGCACCTATTCAAAATCTAGTAAATTTGTTAGTAGCCAATGTGCGACCAATCTAAGGTCCAGCGAAGGTTCTTCCATTTCAATAACGTCTAGACCAATCAATGTTGGCAAATAATTGTATATTCATAATTCACAATATTGGATGATAGTTTCCATTAGCCGTATAATTTAGTTACACAGCCGTCAATTTCAATACATTGTGTGATTAGGCGCGGTCTGCTGGACATGCTACGTAAATTATTTGGAAAATAACTAATGGCTTGAAATTTGTAATACTTTATCCTGGTACGATAGACTCTTGGTCACTTTAAGGGCTTTAGAGGTCAGACGGTGGATGATCTTCAAGACAGGGTTCATTTTTGTCCAGTCCCAATATAGTTTTGCAGCTTTACGACAACTAGACGGGGTCGTGGCAGACCGTGGAGAAGATGGCAGAACGTCTTAGATGGCTTTGCCATTAATTGGCGAAAAGAAGCGTAACATCGAAAGAAGTGAAAGGAATAGGAAAGGCCTTTGCCCAGGAGTCGGATAGATTAAGCTAACAAAATATACAGATCAACCTAAAATTATGCAGGCTGGCTATGATAGGATTGGCCACATTCAGTAACTTAAATTACATAAATTTTAAATAAAGCAAATGGAGAATGTGTAGTTGTTTTTTATGTGAAGTCATTTAAGTTTGAAAAATAAAAACTGAAGTCTATTCCTTGAAAATAAATAGTTAAAAGTTTCTGCAATGTTCTTTTTAATTAGAGATCATGAAGTAAGAAGTAATATGCCTGATAATCTTCGAATATGTTACAGTAAAGACTTAGTTCATGAGTGATTCCTTTAAAATAAACTATACAGGGTGTTAGGCGATCTAGAAGCATAAACGGTTACCACGTGTTCAGTGCATCGTTCCAAACCCCACCATATAGTAATTTTTCAAAGGTAATTAAAAAAAAACAGCTGTTTCCTACAAAAGTCTATACGGTCAAAATGTATGGAAGGTTCGGAATGATGGTCTATTCTGTACCCGCCGACTTTCGCTGTCTGCAGATCTTTTTTCTTTTCATACATATTTACTTATGGTTTTGGCGTGTGGTATTTTTTGCACGTATTTCGTCGACTTTATAACACGTGGAAGTCGTTTGTGCGTTAATATCCTTTCAGCCCTATATTGAGTTCGTATTCGCCAATGAACTCCAATCAAAATTATTATCTAAACCGCGTTCAAGAGCAGCTGTCGTTGCCAATTTACCAATATTCCGTAAGCATAACCAATCGCCCACTAACCATAATCTCACGCTGATTGACGTGGGACTTCATTTATTATTAGTACACAATTATTTGAGCAAATCATAGGTAGCCTGGAAAAAATAGCCCAAGGAAAACGATATGACGTTTTTAAACACAGAAGAAGCTATTCGTAAACAACTACCATATTTTGTATATGTTACCGGCCAAATACAATTTCAGGCCAAACTAGTTTGACCTAGTGGTCCACATAGCCTATTGGGCTGGTAATTCTGTTAAACACGAAGAGAATGGGGGGGGGCCTTAGTTCGACCATAACATGTCCGAGTCAGCGTGCCCCAAGTCCTGGGCTCGCTTCGCTCGCTCTTTCGCCTAGGATAAACTAGTTTGGCCTGAAATTGGGTTTGGTCGGCAACATAATTATCAACCAATGGCGATGGTTCTGTATATTAATAAGTAAGCAGCTGAATGATGGGCACACACTTTGGCTAAGCGGTTATTCCTGTCGCTATGGCACAATATTGTCTAACTATAAGTTAAAATAGAGACTGGAACATGTCTAAGGGCCTGTTTCACCACCTACGATTAAGTTCTCGATAACTTATTTGGCAGATAATTTCATACAAATGCTGTTCCATTTTTGAATTTATTCATTAAGTAGTGGCTATTCGGACATCGTGAAACAGGGCCTTAGTCTCGTGCTATTAAATATTAAATACAAGATTAGTTTTAGTTTTCCAAATAAAAATCAGCTGTACACACATACATAAGGTACATACATTTGTCTTCATAGTACATCGTCGTAATGTAGGCAACAGCTGATTTTTTTGCGATTCCGGGGTGGGTTCTATAGTAAAAGTGGTTCATAATGATGAGTACACTCAGTTTACCATAAACCTCTGGTCTAAGGGATGTATCCCTTAGAAAAGAGGTTTATGGGAAACAAAAACTAAGATTGTATATCAGCCAGTGTCAGTCAGTTCGAGATTTTTGTCTGCAAACACTCCATCGAAAAAAAGGGAAAGCCTAGTGAACTACTAAATTTTGTAGAACAATCCAGGCAGCTTCGAATTTAAAAACAAAGTTACTCGCGCCCTAATGAGGTACGTAGGACGACAATTAGAACTAGTGTCAGTCCTAACATAAAGTTACGTATGATAAAAGTTCGTAAGCTTGTTAACTTATCTCATACTGGTAGCCTGGTAGGGTAGGTGAATAGTTGATGGCGAATGTATGGGTTTACTATGAATATAGCAAGAGACATGTGTGGAGGGTGTTATAGCCTTTTGTTGCTGTTATAGGCTGCCTAGCCTTTTCCCTATATTAGGGTCGGCTTCCAGTCTAACCGGATGCAGCTAAATACCAGTATTTTACATGGAGCGACAGCCTATCTGAATTCCACAACCCAGTTAGTACTAGGTAATGCGATACCTCTTCATAAGACTGGTTGTCAGACTGTTTGGGCCACTGACTACCTGTAACGACTGTCAAAGATCTACAAATGACAGACGGGACCAACGGCTAAATGTGCTTTCCGAGGAACGGAGGACACTCGGTATGTAATGGGTGGTCACCCATCCAAGACCAACCTAGGCAAGAACGGCTTAACCTAAAGATCAATCCGAACGGCTGTTATTACTTAGCCACGAGCTCCTTAGTTATTATAATTTAATTCACACTACCATGATACTTGGCGTGCGCGTAACTTGCAGTTTTCTACACCAGCTTTAAAGCGAGTGGCACGTTACAGGTTTACGGTAAACTAATACTGTCACTTACGGGATATCTTCCGTGATTGTTCATTATTTTTAGCTCCCGATATTTCAGCGCTGTTGCAAGCGCCATGATCGCGGGTTGACTGGAGAATGCGGGTGGATGGAAAATAAACGTACTGAAACCAAGACAGCATAAATATTTTTTACATGAATAAGAAAATAATGGATAATATGTTTTTTAATCCATTACTTGTTACAAATTGTCCATCGTCTGTTCAGCGTCTTCACGTCTAAGGATGAATAGATGCCTGAACGAAATAATTTACGATCATTTTCAGATTTCCAAAATAAAACACGTGCGATTCGCTAACACTAGTCAAAACGCTCATGACGTACAAAATACATAAATCCAACATGTCGAGATCTACCGACAAGGAAAATGGAGGACACAAACTCTCCCTTTGCGCTAAATTCATATAAAAAACGTGACAGGCGTACGTACTGTGATGGCTGAGAATTGATATTATTCCTGGATCTGGCAAGGATAACATTTTTTTTTATTAAATATGAGACAACGATAAAGAGGTTGACTGTAACTAAAACTAATAAATTAAGTTAAGAAATGTATCATGACAAAAACATAGACCATCATGTGTCCATCCGAACACACATTTTTATACGGAGCCGCTTACCGTTAAGTTATCTGAATCCGGAGGTGAACCTACCCGTCATATTAAACAACTTTCCCAAAGATACGCATATCCGATTTATTAAAAATGTATACAACGTATCCCAGAATGATGTGGTCATATTTCAAGGTGTGAATCATACCTCCAAACTGAACAGCATAGGACCACCATCAAAATCGCGAAAAAAAATCGGCTGTTCAATATATTTGTTTCTAGTAGGTATCAGTGGCGAAGGTTCCAAACAACTCGATTCCTACCGGCTTCCCTTGAAAACTGGCACAATTCGTATTTTATAGACAAATAATACAATTACATTAAAGATACGTAATCCGGCTTACCTCTTACAAAAATTGACCCTTCGCTACTGGTAGGTATTGAAGTTTTGTACCAACTAGACAGCTGATTTTGTTCGTGATTAATATGACCACACCTTTCTGGTGCACGCTGTATACCCTAGAAGGTCTTTTCCAAGATAAATAATATTAATAATAGTAATTATAATAATATTTGAGAGCAGCGGTGGCCCAGTGGTGGAGACCCCGAGTTACGAGCAGTAAGTCGTGGGTCGAACCCAGCCAGGCGCATTACTTTGTGTAAGTTATTTCATCACCACTGCTCTCAAAACGGTGAAGGGAAACATCGTGAGGAAACCGGCATGTCCTAGAACCAAAGATTCGAAGACATGTGACATCTACAAACCCGCACTGGGCCGGCGTGGTGGATTATAGCCCATTCCCTCTCATGGAGAGGAGGCCTGCGTCCCAGCAGTGGGAACATTAATAGGCTGATTATGCTTATGCTTATAATAATATTTAGATTTACTATTAATTTTCCGAGTAATAATTTTGCTCGATCTTTACTAAACATGCGACTATAAATGCGCTCAACCGAGCCACTTCACAATATTAAAATGCTTACATCCATGTTTTACACTTTTCCGTTTTGGGGTTGATGAATGGCAAAGGTCAATGGCTGATACTGGGTACCTACCTCGTAAATTGTAATTTAGGGACCAAAGATAAGTAAACGGCGGTTTAGAGTTGACGTGACAGTGTTCTGTAATATACTTGTCTGATGTAGCTGTATAGTTCATTAAACTTGACTTTATACTGGTACGTAGATCTAGATATCCAATTGCGCAATTATCTAGCGATAATAAATCACTATTGTAAGTTTTAAAATGAAAAGCAAAAGAGATGAAAGTATCGTCCTGTGGTTTCTAGCCCTGTGTTCTGCTGAGCTTGAGGTTGTTTTCAAATTTAATTTAATGACATAAACATAGACATATTTATAAGTCTTTGTAAGTACAACATGACAAACGATTGCCAAAAATATTTCGCTATTTATACCTAGTTTGCCGCTTATAATAAATTTTATGTTCTGTTACAATTCTGTTATTCACCAGCCTGAATTCTTTTTATGTTTGATTTGATCATTGGGTTACAAACAGGCCACACTGATCAGAAATGGTCAGGTATTTTACATATCAAGCTAAATAAAAACAAATAACATAATTACCAAATCTAACCAAGTCTTTGACAGTTTAGAAATACCAAATGTAAAGATCATAATTATAACAACTACGATGAGTTATTATTTTAATAGAAATTCATTATGTACATTATACACAAATTCAAATAGCACTAAATAATGCTAAAAATATAACTAAAAGTAAGACTAAATTATAACAACTCACAACATGTAAACTAAATTATTTCAAAACCTTTTTTATAACAACGATTTTAATGAAAACTGTTCCGTTTACCAGAAATAATATGGGAACTTTAATTTTAATTACACGGAGCTCAAAACATCCTAAGTAAACATTTCGTTCAATTAGTACATTGCTCCGAAAATCCCTTTTGGATGTTGCATTAAATTTCATTTAGGCTGACTACGGTAATCTGCAAAGGGAAGTTATGAATTTACTGCCCGAAAATTTCCGTATTTTTTGGGACTTAGCTGGTCCAAATAGAGTTGCAATATTCTTTCATGGTTGCTTTGTTGTAGACGTTTTTGGGCCTTTAATGAGAAAACAAGAAAAAAATAATATGGTTTCTAAATTAATGATTTAGACAATATAATTTTGACTATATTAATAATTTAGAAAACCCATTGTTGCAATAAGTATTGTTTGTTACATTGCTGTAGTCAATGAGTAGTCAGATTTCTTGTCATTTGGAAAACAATTTCAATAAAATGTTTAGATAAAGATGATGCTTTAATAAGCGTTGTCATAGAAAAGAAGTAAGAATGAAAATACATTTATTTGGCCTTCCCTATCACCTCTCATTACTATCGTACCGCGCAACGGTGGGTAGGCAGAGCACAGTGGAAGACAGAACAGCGTCATGCGGCTAACAGCTGATAGGTCACAGCGCGCGAATTTCATACGGCTGTTGTGTTATTGGGATAAAAGTGAACGGGTATAAAACAAATAAAGTTTCTTTGGGAAAGTTGTTTGTTATCATGAGTACAATCACGTGTTTAAGTATCGGTCACTAATTACCAGTCACCCTATATAAGAAAGTTAACCCATCTTCTGTCAACTGACTCCAACCACTCCTTACCAAATCTGAGAAAATCTCTCCTTTAAAGGTAAAATGCGTAGTTATCTAAAACCAACAGGACTACATTCAGTTCCAAACCATCAAATGTTTAATCACAAGAAAATTATGGGTTTCCAAGCACTACCTAAACGCCATAATTGGAACACGTTATAAATTCCAAGGATGGCTAACAACCCATAACGTTGGGTAGAACGAAGGATACCATCTACGACGACCATAAAATAGTACTAACGTTCGTTTTATATCTGAATTTATGGCGCTAAGGATCTTCCAACCATTAACATAGTGTGAAGTGAATAAGATGAGGTATTTAAGTACGCAGAGGTAATAGATGGGACGTAAGTCATGCCGGAGATAGGTGTCTGAAAGTTGATGGAGTGGTTATTAAAATGCAGTTTAAAAATCTCGTGCCAATGAGATATAGAAGCGAAAATGCTTGCTCCAGATGCGTATCGCATAACATCACATCATGCCTGTAATCCCCGAAGGGATAGACAGAGATGTACCTAATAGTACGCCCACATTTGGCCAGTTATGTTTAAGTCCAATCCAGGTAATAGGGGGCGGCCTATTGCCGTCAACCGGGCACAAATCCGGACTCCGTGGCTGCTACGTAGAAATTCCTGATGGAAAAACCCAATATTACTTTGCCTGACCTGGGAATTGAACCCAGGACCTCATGTTCAGCAGTCGCGCTTGCGACCACAAGACCAAAGAAGGAGCAATTTTGTTATTTAATTTTAGGATATACGAAATTCCTAGCTTGTCGGGATAAGAATCCTGAATTACCTTAGCAGGATATCAACCCTGACTAGTGCATACCTAACATACAATCTAAACACATTCTTAATGTTACTAAGTAGTTTTGATCCCGTAATAAGTGGACAAGTCAATTAATTTAAAAGAACGTGGCCGGGTCTGCTGCAGATTTGTAAAAATTTAAAAATACTTTGCGTACGCACGCTACCATGCTGATTAGTAAATATCTTGGTGTTTACAGAAACAAAGCTTCTTTTATAAGACTGGTTTCTCAGGTCACGATAAATTATGATAAAAAGCCACAGGATTTCTGAAACATTACTCTTCCGTTTATCTACTCAGTCAGGTATAAATGGCGATACGCCGCCTTCCTCATGCATCTTACACGTCAAATATTATTGAGGGCGTGTAGCTTCCCCCACATTGTTTTCCCTTAGCTTGTTATATATTATGCACATCATATATTTGAAAAATACAATGGTGCACGCTAGATCGAAACACGGTTAAGCGGGTTTTAGTTCTGCAACCTGGCTGTTGAAAGAAGCTATAGTTTATAATACAGATAATATTTAATTGGTGTAAAATACCCTTAACGAAGCCGAAAGGCACTGTATTGTTCTCGTAGTCATTGCAATAATTTTTTATTGGTCTGAAACATACCTGGGGAACCTTCTAGTTACGGAGATATTGGGGGTAAAAATTCTTTTATTAATGTTATAACTTTACTTTTAAATATCTGACTCCTTGTACTATTCAATGCATCCATCAACAGTGTTTTGAGTGCGTTACATTGAGTCCTAACGTAAAAGTAGTAGAGTTACTTAATTTGATTTACAGAAAGCTTGGTTGACGACTTCGTGAGAAGGGTCCGTTTACACCCTATATTATGCACATCATATATTTGAAAAAAAAATGATGCACGCTAGATCGAGACACGGTTCGGCGGGTTTTAATTCTGCAACCTGACTGTTAAAAGAAGCTGCAGTTCATAATACAGATAATATCTGAATGATAATGTGAAAATAAAAGCTTATAACAAGAAAGTAATAGTTCTGAATCAAATGATTCCTTAGGCGCATAAATGATACTGTCCGGACACCAAAATATTCACAGTAGGTTTCAACTAGCTTGATTTTGGCCGAAGTTTAGCTTCGAATAATTGTGATGTCAGATTAATCTGGGATGACCGCAAAGCTCTTCGAATTTCAGTCAAAATAGATACACAATACCGTCGGTAGGATATCTTACAGGTGGTTGGATCTGGCTATCAGAAAAGGATTTCAAACTTATTAGGCTAAAGCGAACTTACTTGTGGAAAATTGCACTACATTGAAATCGGACCACGAATTGGCATTAAAAAAAAAACGGCCTATTGCGCCTCGTACAGTCACGAGCACCAATATGTAAATACTTAACAACTTTTAAAAGTGTTTTTTTCCTACTGTTCCAAATAAAATTTCATGTTGTTACGAACATAGTATTCTGGTACTCATATTTAATATTAAAAAATCATATCTCCAAGTTACGATCGTTATTTCTTGCGAAAATTGCTTTTAAGTTTAGGAAAGTAAATACATATTGGTACTCGTGACTGTACTCGCACAGACAGGGATCCGTAGCATTAAACTACAAACCTACATTTTTTCAGAATTTTACTCCTCTTACTTTAGAAATTAGAGAGCATTGATATGGGACATTGACTTAAGAAAAGAAGTATTTAAAAAAACTCGATTTCATTTTTTAAGCGCTGTCGATAGACACCCAATACAATATACGTAATAAAAATTATTCAACATTCAGTTACATGAATGGAGGGCCACCTGTATTTTTCCTAATTTCACATCATATTTGTGTAGCGGTTCATAGAAGGCACCTACTCTCCAAATTTCAACTGTGTGGTGCCAATAGTCCCGGAGTAAAATGGCTGTGACTTACGGACGGACAGACAGACAAACAGACGGGACGAATCTATAAGGGTTCCGTTTTTTTAAATTTTATTCAAGGAATTTACTTTGGCCCAAAGTTACGACAGAATCCCTTCAACGCAACTAAAATCGTAATCGGCAAGAGCTAACTGACTATTGCTCGCTACACTCGTGTAATGAGATGATGACTGATGAAACTTGGCAATTATATCATTTTGCAACAAGGCATCAGATCTCATTTTTTTTTTCATACTTTCTTCTTATATTTATTTATTTATTTATTCAATAGTACACGTACATTTTAAACATTTTAAGTTGGCGCCAACATAAACTCATTAGAGTTTTACCGTGCACCAAAATCAACGACTACATAATTGAGAGAATAGGTACTTAGTTAAAAAGAAACTACAAATAAAAACTACCGCGGGTATTTGGCGAAATAATATCTAATACTCGTACTAACGAGCGAACCTCGGATAACTTCTCTATAGTGCATTAAGGAGGAAAAATTACCATCATAATAATATAATAATTTAACCAACATTTGTATATACTTCCCCAAATGATCCCCGAAACGACTAGGTACGCACAAAAAGCCGTTATCATCCCGTTTCAAATACGCATCTAAATCAAATTAAGTCATATAAACATGACAGATGATTTATGATATTTTTCTCGTTTACTCTTCAATGACAATTTATTATTTTTACAGGCGTTTTGGTCCAAGTGATTTTCTTATATTTAAGCAGCAAATTGGCGGATTATTTTTCATAGGATCATTTTTCATTTATGACTTGTTTTATTTTTGAGACCTTGTTCACAAGGTAGCACATTATTACATGGCACTTTCATTATGCATTTGTTTTAACCTTGCTATCAGTGGAACAGTGAGATTCTGACGTGTGATTTCAAAGTTTTACCGTGAATTAATAGTTAGTAGGACCTAGCACGAGTGCGCGGTGTAAACGCTACGTAAATACGATTTTAAAATTTTAAAAACTCGTTTCACATAAATAATACTCTCATCATTTTAAGAATTTATTCGTATCTATGAATGACACTGATTGTGCTTTTTGCAAACAATTTAACTAAAATGCTAGAGGATATTTATATTTAAATTCGACGTGTTTACGTAACGTTTACACCGTGCACTCGTGCTATGGCCTCTGATTATCGCATGTGAACGAGGCTCCATGAGTATTTTTATGTTCAGTATAACATAGGAGTAGGTACCCACTCAGAATGTGCTGTTATTTTACCAAGTAAGGCCAATGTCGTAGATAGCCCTTTAATTATAATACATTTCCGTTAAGCCCTAAAATCCCTATAGCAGATAATCTATAGGCCAAGTTTCTCAAGACTTGGAAGTCTCCGACAATCGGTAGAGCCGACGATTATATCAAACGAACTTTGAGGTTCCTTAATTATACGTATGACCGAGTCCGATTTTACTTAATATACTCAATAAGGAAAGTTATATTACTTTTGTTCGATTCCATCTCGATTCCTGATTAGCTAGGTGACTATCCGAACGTTTGATCGCCATTTTGTGAATTCACTTTTGTTTTCTCGCCTACTGATTTCTTTTTTTTCAGGTTCTATTTTTGAAACTGATTGTCTTTGGCTTTAAGGTTTTAAATGAGCACATACACTTTAAGATACTGATTCAGTTTATTAAAGACCCTGAATAGTTATTAAAGTGCCTGCCTTGTTGGTCGCAATCGCGACTGTTGACCTTCGATTCCCGGGTCGGGCATATTGGACATTTCAATCAGGAATTCCTCAGAAGCAGCCACGAGGCCTGGATTTGTACCCGGTTTATGGAAATAGGTTCGCCTCCTATTACATGGCACGTAAACATAACTGGCGAAATGTGAGTGTAGTATTAAGTACAGCTGTGCCTAACCCTTCGGGGATTACAGGCGTGATGTTATGTTACGTGCAAAGTGACTAAAGTTTTTGTGCATGAGCTTCACATTACATAAGCGTTACACGGTGCCAGCATTGGTATAGACAAACATGTTTGTTTCAGTCTTGCACCTGTCGTTTTACTTGTTTTGTGCGACAATGACAGCAATAACGCTTAGCCAATATTCACGCTAAGTAACGTTTACAGATCTCAGCCTACGTGTGGCAAGCATTGCCAAAAATAGGCCTAGATTTCAGGCAGATTATTTGAAACCAAATACAGCTCAGTTTTGGCAACTCCTTTCGAGAACCGAAAACTTCAGGTTACACACGTTTGACCCTCGTTCACTAGATATACCAATTCTTAAAAAAATATTACTGTACTTGGCAACCAAACTTGGCAGGATTCGAAAAATATAAGTAAAGATATGGATAACAAAGGTATATTCCATGCCAGCAATGCAATCGAAATAATTCCACAAGTTTAACTACAGACACGTAGTGGGGATAGTAAACTGTAAAGGGTCCGATTCACGTTCCGATCGTATAACACGGTATCAAGATAGGCTTTCCATTTGACACTTCGTATAAGTGACTACGGGGCTAATGCCTTTGTTTGGTATTATATTGATGATGGGTTATGTTTCGATGGCAATAAGAATAGTGGAAGACCAAAAAAAAATATGGTGGACTGTGTGAAAAATGAAATGGCTAGAAAGGAGATAACTACTGTCATGTTGGGCTAGCTCGTTCCATAGTCGACCTCATCTCTGTCCTCGGGACTAGATTGAGGTCAAGAGTAAGCCCATTTAGCATAAAAAAAGAAGAAAAAAAAATAAGATGACGACTTGGTAATAAAGAAATTTGTATGTTCTTTTATAATTAATCTGTTACCAATTCATTGCAATTTTAATGGTCAAGCGCAGCATTTCTCCTGAACATGCTAAACTGACCTCAAATAAATTAAAGCAATATAATAATGGTTATGTTCCGATTGGGTGAAAACTTACAACACTGGTTGTTGCCATCGATAGACTAAGACTAATCCTCTACGTAACCTAATCTAGGAAAAAAACGCCAATGCAGGAGCAGAAAAGATTACTCCAGCAGAATTTTAAAACCACCTTGTTAATCTTGTGAATATTTCAAACTGGGGAATTCCAACTTGACTTTTAAAACAATAAAATAAAGACAGACAGAACATAATTTTATAAACACACTTACAAACACATAAACAGACAGTAGGAAAGAAAAAGTAGGTTAAAACAGAACTTGCGACGAGACTACCCGCCAGCGACCACTTCCATTTACATCGGGAGCACTATCCCTCAGTACTGGATTCAAGACATAGAATAGATAGAATACAGAAGGTCTACTTAAAACAAGTGTATACGCCCACTCCTTGATTCGGCTCACGTCCATGTGCAAGCACGGTTGCGACTAGTGTTGCCAGGTGTCCCGATTTGCGCGGGACGTCCCGATTTTCAGGGGTCTGGGGACGCGTCCCGATTTGTACCTGATCGGGACGCTAAATGTCCCGATTAATCAAAAAATTTGAAAAAAAACTTTTTTTAAGATTTTTAAGATTTTATTTTATAATTTCTACTAGTCTAGCAAGACTGATTACTTGTTATGTAAGATTAAATGACTTAAAACCCCTTGTTTTGTTTTTGTTTACTGTCCCGATCTGCAACCCTAAATCCCGATTTTTTTGACCTCATGTACCGATTTACAACAAATCGGACCTGGCAACACTAGTTGCGACGGTCATTTGTTTGAGATCGTCATTTTTCCCTTTGGACATTCGACACAGCATAACATTATGCATTTTTACCCTAAAGGGTTAAGCATAGCTGACTATTTAGTACACTTGAATGTGGGGATGACAATACTGAGTGAGTGAGAGCGACATTGGCTGTGTGAGAGAAAGAGGATAAGTCTGTGAAGTCATAAATACGATTTAAAATTTAAATAGAAAGGTTAAAGTTATTTAAAGTGTTTTAATTTCCCACACACATTACGACACAAGTTTTTAAGTCCCATGTACCTTATTGGGGGCTAGTGCATTGACAACAACAGGACACAAATTCAGACTTGAGGCTGCTACTGAGAAATTCCTTATAAAAAACTCAAGAAAACTTAGCCTGACCCGGGAACTTAACTCAAAACCATGTACGCTTGCGAATCCATGAGCAACGGGCTAGTGGGCCTTCTGAATCTATTTATTCTATGTGCAGGCTTTAGTAAAATAAGTTAGTACTTTGTTTCGCTTTAGCTTATAGCTGGCGTATTTGCGACTAACGTTTCAGAGAATCCCTGAGATTTTTGTTTTAAGTTGTGTAATGTATTTAAATTAGTTAGGAGTCTCTATTTCTTTAAGAATGTCTAGCGTAGGTTTGCTTTCAGAGAAAACACTACCTGTTTCAATAATGTTTTTCCTGAAAATGTAATTCCGCTTTTTAACGTTGAAATGCTGAGTGATTATGTGCTTGTCCATCTAACCAATCGGCCGGTAACCTCTGAAATAAGAGGGGTCAGCTTTCGTTCGTCATCATCGTCGTCACTGTGACTGCCTCGTTAGTCTAGAGGTCACAATCGCGACTGCTGAGCATGAGGTCCTGGGTTCGATTTCCGGGCCGGGCAAATTTTTATTGAGTTTTGCCATCTGAAATTTCTCAGCCACGTAGTCTGAATTTGTGCCCGGTTGATGGCAATAGGCTCGCTCCCTATTACATGGAACTTAAACATTACTGGTGAAATGTGGGTGTAGGTTAGGTTATACTGGTACACCTCTGCCTAACTCTTCGGAGATTACAGGCGTGATGTTATGTTATGTCAACGTCGTTATTGCAGCATAGAACGACCATCGCTAAATATCGACTTTACACAAACAATGCACAAGTAGCTAGAACTAGCAATGGTCATCTTTTGTTTTTCAAAATCATGAGTTATTTTTTTTATTATAGGTACGTCTGCCTTCTTACATTCACTACAGGAAATGCCGACCGACTCAGTCTTAAAGTAAATCTGCATAACTAAGTATTTAAAAGCATTTTTATAATGAAGCTAATGTACGTAGTTTATTTTATCAAGAGTAGAATGCATTAACATGATGAAGTGCACTTAAATTGTTCTCTGTGATGCTTCAATCTGATTTTATGTTAAATCAAGAATAATGCATAATACGGCGCAATCTATTATTATTATAGTATCACTTATATTCATAAAGTAATGTAATATTGTAAATGCTCTGTTAGGTATTCTGTTAAAGTAAGAACACATAATACTGTTCACTACATAATATAAAACAAAGTTGCTTCCCGCTGTCTGTCTGTTCCTATGTATGCTTAGATCTTTAGAACTACGCAACGGATTTTAATGCAGTTTTCCGTAATAGATAGAGTGATTCAAGAGGAAGGTTTATATGTATATATTGCACCCGTGCAAGGCCGGGGCGGGTCGCTAGTATAGAATAAAATTGATCCTTGCAAATATTAGAGGGATAGAATAATGTGCTTAAAATTAACTTACCACTAACACCATCTATGATGTGCTTAAGGAAACTACAGGTTTCCTTAGGCTGTGTGTGTATAAACTGACCGCTTTAATGAGTCCTCGCAAAGATATCAATTTAAATGGAATATTCTGAAGGTTGATCAGGTACTGGTTCAATTAGTATCGTAATACCTACGTGGATTATATTAAAAAAAAAATAACCTGTGGGATATTGTTAGAACTTTGTGGACGCTTAACGTGCCTTTGATGGGGCAAGGCGGAGGACTAAAGCGGTCGGTGTATAGTTTTGTATTTACTTTATATATATTAGTTTATAAAGTTTAATCTATATATAATCTAGCTGTGGCCATTGTAGCCTGATATAAATGATGTTGTTGTATAGAGTTTGTTATAGTAAATGTTAACAAACATAATTTACGCTTTTTTGCCATGGGCGTCGGCAGAAACTATAGAATGCCACTGGCTACGATCCTCATGTATTCCTATCGCATTGTCGACTTCATAAATCTGGTCATACTCGCACGCCGGCTACGAGTAGGTACTTTATACCTGACCTTTCTCAATAATATCAGCAAAAACTGACTGACCGCCTCGTTGGTCTAGTCATGAGGTCCTGGGTTCGATTCCCGGGTCGGGCAAAGTGTTATTGGGTTTTTCCATCAGGAATTTCTCAGTAGCAGTCACGGAGTCTGGTTTTTTTCCCGGTAATAAGCTCGCCCCCTATTACATAAGACTTAAAACGTAACTGGCAACCTAGACGTAAATGTGGGTGTACTCTTAGGAAGTTATTCCTCTGCCTATTCCTACGGGGATTACGGGCGTGATGTTATGCTATGTGTGTGCATTAGCAAAAAGGTCAGTATATGTCCTTCATCTACTTTATGATTCTAATATAATATTCAAATATTTCTCCAAACACGTTACTGTTACCATCCAGTCTGTTACACTGCTCTCTCAATGTCAGCCTCTGTAGCACCTCATGATTGTAATAAACACTCAAACCAGCCCAGTCTTAAGTAAAATGACTATGAAAATTGAAGATAATTACACGCCGCGTACATTCAGTGATCATTAAGATGTTGATTAGATGGCACACGTGTCTCCCGAACCAGTCACGGCCACGAGAGGCTTACGAACAATTTGGACTCGTTCGTACGTGATCGCATGAAAACGCTTTCGTTTTCGTGCGATGTTATTTTTGTAAAGCATATATTTTCTGTGGGTGTAATTGGAGGCTGTGTGAATTTGTGTGGGGTTAGAAATAACTTATCTACTTCTAAAATAGTTCGAGACTTCGAATTACAATTTAGTGTATGTTCTCTATACAAACAAATAAATAAAATTGATGTGTCTGTTTGTAATTTCAAAATAACAGCTTTGTACTGAATGCATATGAAAGTATATACAGTACAAATTACAAAAAAAAAAATCTATCTCTCTTTGTTTGTTCCGGCTAATCTCCGAAACGGCTGATATGATCTCGACGAGACTTTTACTAGAAGATTACAATGACCTCCTGCCTCAATGTTCTAATGGTCGCAATCGCGACTGGCTGAGCATGAGGTCCTAGGTTCGATTCCCAGGTTGGGCAAATTGTTACTGGGTTGTTCCACCAATAATATCTCAGTAACCCAAGGAGGCTGGATTTTCCAGTCCAGTTGGTGGCAATTGGATATTACATAGGAATTAAAAATAACTGGCGAAATGTGTGTACTATTAAGTACCCTTCGGGGATTACAGGCGTGTTGTTATGTTATATTTAATTACAATGCAAGATTAATAACTAAGCAACATATAATAGTAAACACAGTAAAACACAGGTAGATCAGTTCCAAAATTTATCGAGTTATGATTAGGTTTCAATAACTATTACAAAATCCATCAGCAATTCTAGAAATTGCACAGTTCCACTACCAATAAGTACACACAGTCCAACTCCACCTTTTCATTATAGATTCCAAGAATTCTAGAACAAGAAACCAAGTTGGAACAATATGAACCTTCAACAAAATATATTGAGAGAGAAATTTTCGAAAACACTATTTAAACAAACACTTGAGTAACTCCGAACGTCTGTAAAACAAACACAATATATTTTGTTTTGACTAGAACATTCTGGAAACTTTCACTCGTATTGAAAATGTGCGCCATATTGGATATATCTGAATGTATTATGCAAAACAAGTTATGTACGCTCTTATAAATTCACTGTTTTTCTTTGTAAGTTCAATGCCTCTGGTTTTCTGTTCAATTTAAGAAGTGCTTTGAATACAATCTATAATGGGTGTAAAAATACCCTTATCGAAGCCGAAATGCACCTATTTTATCCGTCACGAGATGTTTTTTTTTTTTCTAGACTATATCTGGCAACCTTCTAATTACGAAATTATTGGGGGTCAAAGTTCCAACTTTGCACAAGTTTTTTTTTAATAAAAGTTTTTAATTTTATGGCTTTACTTTAGATATTTCCACGACCCCCGTACTATTCAATACACCCATTAGCACAATGTTTTTAATGTATTAAATTGAGTCAATTCTACCGTAAAACGTAATTTTTCACCCAAAAAAAGAGTCGTACAAAAAAAAGAGTTACTTAGTTTGGTGTACAGTCTACTTGGTTGACGGCTTCGTGAAGGGTCTGTTTCCACCTTGTATTTTATCGATTTTAGCCAAGAAGGTAAATAAGGGGAATCTTTAGAATATTTTCAAACCTATTTTGTTTCCATTTATAAAATAGACTTTGTTTTTATAGATATCGTAAACAGCAAAACTTTTTAGTATTCAACAACACAAACTACTAAAGTTTGATTTAAAAGTGTAATAAGAAAGATAAAAACACATCAAGTTTTATAAAATATTTTTAGTGGTCGATAACAGTGGCAAGTGCGCAGCGGTGGCCCAGTAGTGGCGGCCTCGACTAACGCACAGTAAGTCGTGAGTTCGGACCCAGGCAGGCGCATTACTTTGTGTAATTAATTTCATCACCACTGCTCTCAAAACGGTGACGGAAAATATCGTGAAGAAACCGGCATATCCTAGAGCCATAAATTCGAGGACATGTGACATCTGCCAACCCGCACTGGGCTCGCGTGGTGGATTATAACCCATTCCCTCTGTAGAGAGGAGGCCGTGTGTCCCAGCGGTGGGAACATTATAGGATGATTAGATTATGCATGATTATGCAACAGTGACAAAATGGAGAATACCAAAAACGTTCAAGTTTAAACGAGATCACATTAAAACTAGCTAAGAAAAACTGCCTTTTTTAAAAGACTCGTATAAAAAAACTGTTTAAAAGAATTAGTCGAAGACTTAACTCTGATGTTAAAGATAGTATTTTCCTAAGATTGCCATTTTCGTGAGGTTGTCTGAGGACGCGACGCAAGACGGTCGGGTTTGGAAACTTTGACGGGGCTTATGACTTTGTTGCCGGGGACGTGGTGCGAATAGAGAATGGCGAGCTTTGATATAAGTGCCTCTAAAGCTTCGACACTTGTCTAGAACTAAAAGGTTATTGTAAACATGTATAAAATCATAAACAGGGATGTTGTAAGATGGGAAGGTTACGTCATGACACAACTACCTGCCGACCTGGAGAAAGTGGCTATAACAATGATAGAAAAGTCTAAAATGTATTGGAGTGACATAATCGAGTTTGCACCGCATCAAGTATGTTCGCCGAGTCGCAAGTAGACTGCTAGTGCTAAGTGCTGAACCCTCGTCCGCAGGTTTCGGGCCTGCTCCAGCGCCATCCTGAGGGTATTTATTGTTCATCATAATATGAATATGTTGTTTAATAACAAAATACCTACAAGCTTATACGGAACCCTCTGTGCGCGAGGAAAACTCGCACTTGGCCGGTTTTTATACTAAATAAGCTGGTGTTTTGCCCCAGCTCGCCTGATATGAAGCGATGGTGGGGGCTACCATTCAGCAAGTTTGCCTAGAAGAAACCGATTCACTCGAACTTTGAATAGACCCAGATCCATCCACTTACAATGAAACAATCTGCCAATCAACCAAGCCAAGACGACGCGGTTGGCGAAGTGGCTGAACGATTCGCTGCTGCGCTGCGTGTCACGGGTTCGATTACCGCACGGGACATATATTTGTATGGCCTACAGGTAGTTGTTCCGGGTCTGGCTGTTTGTGTATATGAATTTAAATGTTTGTAAACGCACCCACGATACAGGAGAACTTCCTAGTGTGGGGCAAAGTTTTTCTAAAAAAAAATCAGAGTAGACAAGATATCTCCTTCTATTGATAGTCTGAAGAATTCAGAAGAATTGAAAAAAATAAACTGTCCTGACCACACGACCTATAATGTAATGTCATACCCATTCACTTTATTGACGTACCTATTCTTAGGAGATCAGAGGTTGCATTTGGTCGGGACGGTGAACTTAAGTTAAAAAGAAATTGAAAATATCTTTTCTTAGTTCGGAATAATAGACAG
Organism: Noctua janthe; assembly: GCA_910589295.1. NCBI lineage: Eukaryota > Metazoa > Arthropoda > Insecta > Lepidoptera > Noctuidae > Noctua > Noctua janthe. Next base: position 12,824,202 of record OU342559.1, on the reverse strand, counting down.
CGGTACTGTTGAAGATTTTTAAAATGGCAATTTAAATAAAGTGCCATTTTTAGAACTTTCTTTAGTTTCTTAAGAGAGTTCAATTTTTTAAGTTGTCGACGTTTTTTTTTTATTATAAATTTAACTAACTTAAATTATAAAGCATCTCCCTGAACTTTCTTTGTCTATTATAGTATTGATTACTAGCTTTTGTCAGCGGTTTCACCCTCGTGGAGGTTGCAAATTATCCCATGGAAACTTACAAACGGGATAAAAACTATCCTTTGTATTAACCTCTAGTTATGGTTTACGTGTGTTTCATAAAACTCCTTTCAGATGTGTGAATGTGTAACAGACAGACTGTCAGTTACTTTCGTATTATAACTTGAGTATGGATGTGAAAAGAACAATATTATTTATTTATTTAAACTTCATGTACAATAGTGGTACATAGGCGGACTTAATGCCACAAGGCATTCTCTACCAGTCAACCTTTGGGTTAAATAAGGAAACATTGTGATAGGGTACAAAATAAATTTATAAAAATAACTTCTTGCTATCGAAAATTTATATAGGCACTTATAATGATACTAATACGTATATACAAATAAAATAAACTAATACATATTTTAACAAATACCAAAATTAAAAACGAGAAACCTAATAATAATTACCATGACTCGACTTCTAATAGAGAGAGAGCTATTTATTCTGACTTAAATAGTGGTAATATTATGAAATTATTGTTGTCGAATATCTATTTTTTTTTGTTAGCCTGTCAGTGTCCCACTGCTGGGCAAAGGCCTCCCCTTTCTTCTTCTAAACCTGTCTATCTTGTGCGATCTCAGGCCCTGTTTTGCCTCACAAACAAGATCAGGTTGTCACATCACATGTCTTCAGATGTTGGACAAAAACAGCCAAGCTAAAGGTGAATGGATTGGCCACGTAGCACGAATGCACTCGGAGAGGTGGGCGCGTATCGTCATTCACTGATTACCAGATAGAGGAAATCGCCGCAGAAGTACGCTGCGACCTTATAATTTCATTCAAAATTCTGAAACCTCAAAATTGACAACACTAAACGCATTCCGTGACGATCTTCAGCAAAATACCAAAAAAAAAGGCAGAATTCGCGGCACGTAGCGATTTCTATTGGTATAAGTAATCTTTTGTGGGATTTACATGCATACTAAAGAAACAAATGGGGCCTATAATAATAAATCAGCGGCGTAACGACATGGGGTACAAACGGACCGTGTTTTGAAGAAATTGCTTAGATAGGGAACGTTTCACTGAGCTACAGTTCGGCTTTTTTGTTTGAGTGTCAGAAGATACTACGGTTTGTAGTATATTGAAGGTTATGCAATAAGAAAGTACAGATAAAAAAAAAAAAAAAAAACATGCTTCGCTCCAGTGAACTTTCGAACTGGCGTACATCGAGATCCTGTACTTTAGAACTAACATACGTCGACAATTCAAACTTCGACATTCAGTAGCGGAGTCCATGTAACATCATGCCTGTAATCCCCGAAGGGTTAGGCAGAGGTGAACCAAATAGTACACCCATATTTCACCAGTTGCATTTGAATCCCATGCAATAGGGGAGCCTATTGCGATCAAACGGGCATAAATCCAGATCCAGACCGTGCTTGCTATTCACTTTGCCCGACCCGGGAATCGAACCCAGGACCTCATGCTCAGCAGTCGCGCTTGCGACCATTACACCTAGTAAATACTCCTTCATCTTCATTTCACCTGAAATACTCTACTCCTGGATATAGGCCTCCTCCAAACTTCGCCATCATTATTAGTCCTGCGCTTCTCGTATTCAAAATCAAAATATTTTATTTCACATAGGCCTAGATGGGAAAAAGGTTGGTCGTTTCCTATGGAGAAGAACCGGCAAGAAACACCATGGTTACTCTTTTCAAATCATTTGGTATTACAATATTATCATGGTACAGCATTTGTACTTAAGTATAGGGGACAACGCAGGCCCGAAAATAAGTTGTTACTTACTACACAAAAGAAGTAAAACAAGATAAAAAGTTAACAAGCAGCTGGGAATCTACAAAGCCTACAATGTTCACAAATTCACAAACAATCGGTAAAAAAGAATCTATACATTCATTACCCTTTGACTCATTCTCCTAGTGTTATGGTTTTTTCATCGCCTTTTATTTTGTGAACTGGGCCCGAACAACAACGTCGTCTATAAGAAGAACAATTTGGTATCGTTCAAGTACCTATGTCAAAAGTGTCACTACTGCTAAAGACAGTGTTCACCTAAAAGTTCAACTCAAAGGCCCCATTTACAAATGGGGCGTCTTAAATCAAACTATTATTGAATTAGTGAGTTCAGTCGGCAAAGTTAAACGATGGCTTGATATCCCGCGATCGAGTTGCTTAACTTGTTCAGTATATTTACAGTAGTCATTATGACAAGAACTTGTGCTAAGCACCTTACTAGACAACTCGTTTTTGTGCGTTTTTACTGCGATTTTATGTCAATCACCAGAACTCTACATAGCTGTGATAGCCTCTTCTCTTCGTCTTGTAGGGAAAAAATAGACTAAGCACCAAACGCCATTCCAACCTGACGAGTTAAAGACATTTTTGTATTATGTTAGTAGATACACGGGTGCTGTGGTACCCATATTCTTGATATAATTTTATTTATTCCTTTGTTTAATGGTAAGAACGTGAAATTCGCATAAAAATCTTTCGTTGTTGTCAAACGGGAATCGAACCCGAGAACTCGAATCACTTTGCCGATATTCTATAATAGAAAAGGGTTAAAAATAACTTTTTTACATTTCAGTTTTCCCCATTATTGTATCATTTCCAACGAAAAAATATTCATAGAAAACTTCTTCTATCACTTAAACTAAAATCACTACAAAAAATAACATCGCTTTTCCACTCTTCGCAAAATTATGTTTAACGCCATCTAACGATCGCAGCGTGAACTAATCGGGCCGGGCTTCTGAATAATGAAGTTTTGCCGCACGACTGAGCTCATGTAGATCGTAGCGCGCTTCACGAACCTCGGAATAAACTTCCCGCGCTTTTCTCACTTTTACAGTTTTTATTGCAAACGATTTATGTTGGTATAGAACTTTGGCGCAGTCAAAACTCGACGCTGTTCGTGTTTTATTTTAAAACAGAATCGTGAGAATATTTTAAACAGTTATGGCTTCGTAGCTTACAAATGTATTTGTTAAGTTTCAGTGTGATTTAAAAGTTGTTTGTGTGAAAATCTGAACACGTATGAGCTCCAGTATTATTTCGGTGCATTATTTTTTTCTTTATTATACTCAGGCACGTGGCTTTTCTGCATTGTGTTTTTTATAATTTTTCGAGTGATTGCTTTTTATGAGAGTTTACTCAGTGCCTTTGTTTGCCGTGTTTTCACAGTGCCTTTTTACTGAATAAATAACAGGTTTCCGTATAGGTTCTTCCTACAGTTCTGCATTTTTTATTAATTTGGCGCTTGGATGGCATTGACCGAAGGGCGCTGTTAGTAAAAATATAAGTGGAAATTGTCTGTGAAAATTGTATAAAAATCCTTGTTTTCCTTCACCGTTTTGAGAGCAGTGGTAATGATATAAATTACACAAAGTTATGCGCCAGCCTGGGTTGTAACCCACGACTTACTGCTCGTAAGTCGAGGCCGCCACCAGTGGGCCATCACTGCTCTCCTACTCACCTTCAACTACACCTTCTTAGCATTATTTTAACTCACGTCACCCATATCAGAACCACAATAACCAATAAACTGAACCCATCGTACCTAATTAACAGATAAATCATAAAGTTCAGTTCAATATCCCACCTTCTGGTCCGTAGCATAATCAATGAGAATTATTGAACAGATTACGAGAGAAACTAACTCTTAACTATTGATACGGCACCAAAGTTGTGAGCCTTTGGATTACAGTTGTAGAATTATGTAGATTCCTCTTCAGAATTCAAGAGAAGAGCAAGTGAGCCGTTTTCTTGCTTCAATAAATTTTTTTATCGCCCTTGGTACTTGTAATGAAGTTTCACAATCAATATTGCTTGGGTATTGAATTTTATACGTTTTGTAATACGTTTATCTAACGTTTGAAGATTTGACTAGTTTAGTTTTAAATAAATTTCTTAGCTCAGTGATTTTGTAACTATTCGTTTTTTTTATAGATTGGCAGTGATCAGAACATTTTAATCTTTTCTTACCTATATTTTTTATCCACGTTATGCAATTTATGAAAAACCAGGTTGTTACAGATAAACTACATAACATAACATCACACCTGTAATCCTCGAAGGCTTAGGCAGAGGTACCTAATAGTACACCCACATTTCGCCAGTTATGTTTACGTCCCATGTAAAAAGGGGTGAGCCTTTTGCCATCAACTGGGCGCAAATCCAGACACGTAAACTACATTTCTAATAAAAATGTATGTATGGTGGTAGCAAACACAGTATTAATTTATACTCCGTGATTGCAAAATCAGATTTTTTGTGTCATCATAAATTGCATTTTGCTTCAAAATTGTATGTGCGTGATGTTAATGGCATGTCAATTTTCATAATCTATTGCTGTTATTTTTCATATGCATAACTTCGTTGTTACCCGACCTTCCATTATCCTTCTCCCCTATTTAGCTTCTTGAGTGATAGCCACCGGGATCTCCCCTTAATTTCCATGAATAATGACATCAGCCACGCGACCATTATATCGCATTTTAACAAGAAAAAATATCGCATAACTGTGCTTAATGACTCACCCATTATTTTTGTTGTACATCTTTCTGCCACTGCCGTCAAATGAAACACAGATTTTCCGCATTTTTATTTAAAAATTATATAAAAGGATTTACATTTCTCTACATGTATAGGGCGAAAATGTTATAAATGAAGCTTCAGTTTCTATACAAATAATCGTTTCTATATTTAAACTTGTAGAGGATAATATAATTAACCATCACAGATGGGATTGTAGTAATAGTTTGAAATACAAAAGTGCTGAGTTGACGATATGCAAAAGTAGATACATAGGTGCATCTCTAATGAGCGTGACAGATTGAATAATGAGTAGGAGAATTTACAGAACAATCAAGATTCTTAAACTAATATGATGTAACAATTAAAAATCTCACAAACAAATCCATAGTCTGTAACAGTTCCATATTTTAACCAACACTTCTACACAATCCTTTGCTTTAAAAGCCTTCTGTTTTTTTGTGCACTTGTACGAGATCACTCTAAAAGCAATATGTCCGAGAGGCATCTTGTCTGCCCCCGTCGTCGTGACGTCAGCCGTAGTAAAAATTACTAGAATGCGCACCTAAACTCCTAGGGCTAGTCATAACATTAGGTTCCATTTCTTCTTCATTGCTTCTGCTTCTAGTAAATCTAGGCGCTATTTCTCTCGTATGTGAAGGCACATAGTCTACGTTACCATACATATTTGCTTCTGCATTCGAAGGGTAAATTGTACATAAAGGTTTCATTGCTCGAAGAGTTCCTCTGCTACCAGGAACGTTCTTGTACAGAATCATGTCTGGATGCACGGGGTCATGGAATGTTCCCGAAATGTGACTGATATCTGCGTCATTGTCAATATCAGAAAATGCATCATTGAAGACGTTAGGAGCTTCAGTGGTATACATATCTCCGTTTTTCGAATGGTCTTTCTTCCGATTCATATAACATTTGACAGCAATGCATGCTCCAATTATGACTATGAACATTAGCAGTCCTATGCTAACAGATAACAGTAATATCGAGTTACTGTGTTGTGGCTCTGAAACAAACAAATATTTTCTAATACCAGCGACGAATATTTGTTCGAAATTAACTAATGCGTTCTAGTTTAGGCTCGTCCCAAATACATTGATGTATTATGTTTGTTGGAGTTTAATTGGTGTACTCGAAATTCATGGATCGCGTTTGAGCATGAAATATGAAGGTAGTAGAAAGTTAATTTGGGATCCGTTTATATTTTATGGATTCGATTTTTATATGAACTTTGACATTACGGTCGAATACTTGAATTTGGCTCAATTGGTGCTTCAATTTGGTCGTTATTTAATGTAACTGAAAAAGTACCAAATCTCAAATGACTTGACTTCATGTATCTCGAAAAATATTACCTGGTTTACCTTCATTCCTGTCTAAGTTCTTTTTAGTTTGAAGAACAGTTGTTAATTCACCTTCTGGCCGAGTTGGTGGGACACTGTATTCAGTCATTGATGGCAGCAGAGCACGGCCAGCATTTGATTCCCCCCACTTTTCACCGACTTCTTCTAACAAAATAAAATATTAATTAGAAATTATCTATTCATCTTTTGTAAGTTGCTGATACTGATCATCATCTGACAGTTTCCCATTAAGTTGGCGTCGGCTTCCGATCTAACCGGATACAGCTGAACTTAACTTGGAGTGACTGCCTACCTTTTCGTGGTCACATAGGTGATAAGTTGCTATAATTCTATTTATATGTTCACAATATTCACCTGATTCATCAAAAAGTGCTTTGCTATGGTCAAAACTCGTAGAATCTTCATCTCTCTCAGGCGTACTCTCATATTTTTCGGAGAGGACACCTAATGGTACTGTAAAAAAAGTTTGAGTTAGTTTATACTAATTAACAATTGTATGTTGTTTAACTTGATTACTAATTTACTTAATACACATTCGTTATTTTCAGAATGAATATTATTGAAGAATTTAACATCATAGAGATCATAGAGGTCATCACAATATTTTACAATCCCTTACCACAAACACCTCATTTTTATAAACAATACGGTAAAACAAATTCAGTTACAAAGAACAGAAAAGACAACAATGACACTGTAACCATAGATTCTTGTGCATAATACCGAACAATGGAGTAAAGAGCAAAGTTGCAAGGTAAAATAGAGATTTGTATTGTGAAAACTTACAAGATGCACCAGAATACGGGAGTTCAGGAGTTGAACAAGTTGTGCAATTACGGACTGGAGCGTTTCTGGAGTAGTTCGAGGTTACAAGAGATTGACGTGATGTTGGAATAAAGCAATCTACTGATTAGTGTACAACTTAACTGAGTTTAAAGGTAACCAATTTGACGAAGGTCCTTCAGACCATAGTGACGCAAAAGTGTATTGAGGAAAGGCAACGGATAAAGTTGGGAATTATTAATATATTATATTATTATTATATTAATTACAATTACTTCGAGATTTCCATGTTAACATTGTAAATGTGGATGGACAGTGCTGAAAACAAGAATATATGCGAAAATAAATTGAAAGCAGCAAAAATATTTTGGCAAAAGTAGCGCAAAGGGGAATTTTAAAATAAAAACCGTGTAACTATGTAGCCGAAATAATATTTCCTTTTATTTACTTTGACTGAGTAACCGTAGCAAAGAGATTATTTAACACGGTTCCTTTCAGCCCGCTTTCGAAATTTTTAAAAATTTTATACACCGATTTTAACTGACTTGGAATCGAATCGTTTCCTTTCTGCCTACGAACTATCTAAGACCATTGACCATTTTAATTGAGCAGTGTCTGATTTTGAGGGGAAGAGTAATAAGAAAAAAAAAATATTGGCGCATTTAAAAATAAAAACATTTTTTAAATGCGCCAAATGGTTTTTTTCGGAAAACGCTTTATCAAAGCTTGGTTCTAGCCCTTTTTGCATTAGTTTAAGGTGTACACATTATTTATTTTAGCATTAGTAAGAAGACCTCGTATTCTCCTTCTTCTCCATATTTATATTAAAAAAATATAAATATGGAGAACCCTCGTGAACAGACAGTGCCCAATTATGATGTTATTAAAATGAAAAGACCACATTTTTTGAAGTCTTACCGCAAGCATAGACGACTTTGAGGTACGGCCTCGATAGAAAGTTGCAGGATGTGTTGAAGGTCCTGTTGTTGGCCGCTATCTGACAGCGCCGCTTTCCGAGGCACAGCTGGATGACTGTCTTCACTGCATGAGGAGTCACGCATGCTGTTGACAAAGCTATAGATTACGAAATATTAATAAATCCACCAATCTGTGCATCAGTTGAACTTAAGGCTACCTAATACAAGGCCTAACCTTATTAAAATGTTATAGTGTTCCGTAATCGTTCTGACAAGGGCCTTGAGAGTATGGCAAGAAAAGAATACCTATGTTAAAAGGTAGCTAGATAGCTGTTACCTATTAGTGAATTGCATTTTTTCTATAGAAAACAATTTTTTGTAATTTATACTAAGTGTCTAATCTGTTTAAATAATTGCTACATACTAATCAACATTTGTCATTAGTTTAGTACTGCTATTAGATAATAGATGGCGTTGTGCAGTGACGTCACTTTTGTAGATCGCGGTTTTAAGATTTTCCTACAAAGCATGACCTCCGCGATACTTTTAGAAATAAATTGTCTTACTCTGGACATCGTTGTTTTATTGCAAGCAAGACATTTTTGGGACGTTGTACACTAAGATATAGGGTCTTTTAACCCATCTTAAGATCATAGTGTATTTTACTATAAAATAAATAATAGTAGTCTTTGTGAATACGTCCTTGAGTACGAAACGTGGCACTAATTATATTAGCGAGGCTAAGAACAAGAATAAAAATGTCTGAAGTGCCTGCGTACCTTGTAAGTACGCGGAGTAATTAATTAGCTTCATACATTCCCAACCCACTTTTCGTAAGTGAATTATTAAGGCTCTGAAAGTATTTCGTACAATATTCGTACACTATTTTTCGCCGCATATTAGCCTGATTTTTTATATCCCCGTGTCACATTATGTACGCCAAAAATGCCATGTTCATTTGACATTTCTTTTATTTTTCGTGGATATCATAATTTCACTAATTTCGAGTCTGTCAAAACAAATAACGAATGCTAGCGTTACACACTATGTAATGTAGGACACTGCCGCACCCATCCGCCATTAGGGATGACAAATGAAATTAACACATTTTTGGAACATATCGCGCGTTTTCCACGAATATGGTTTCATTTCTTCGAACTATTTATATTTGTCAGCATTTTAATTGGTTACGTATACTTTTATTTTATTTTCAGTAGTGGCGTATTGAAATCAAAATAAATACAGTTCTAAAAATAGGCCTAATATTTGTCACATCTCCAACATTATTCAGAAAAATAAGAAGCTCTTCTTAATGTCAAGGTCAAGGGTAACAATAAAAACTAATTTAATTACTCGTCAGTTTGTGAGTCTACTTCATCAAAAAAGCCTCGTTTAGTTTTTGTCTCCAGAATCGTTAAGAACTTGGGAGACTTTCCTTTGCCTTATTTTCTTCAAATGATTATGTTCTTTGTGAGCCTCAAAACAGTTTAATATTCCCGTTTCTAGAAAGTAGTTAACGGCCATTTTCTACAAGACTTTTGAAAACTAAATTTGGTACTGGAAATTGAAAATTGAGTAGGTATTTAGGGACTAATTTTGGATGGCAGAAATTAGGTAAGCAGTTACTCAAGTAACGTTAATTGCAATAACGTAACTAATAGAGGCGATACTAAAAGTTATATTAACGTACGGTCTACAATATTATCAGAAATTATGTTTTATTTTTTCACGAAGAGGTCGCAAAATTAATCTTCGATCTATTAGAGTAAGCAGCTCTTCATATTATTATACTTACTAAGAGTTTATGTCAACAAATTATACGTACCTACCTACCTAACTTCTCTTGTAGTAACTCGTACATCCTTGATAAGGCAATGAAATATACTGCCTTTTTATCCTCCTACATTGATGAAATCATAACTTTTCTTGCGTTATGACTACGTAGTCAAGACAAATGCCTATTTCTTTCTTGTCATCATAAAGAATTTGCTATCACTTTCAGAGATACTTAAGTAAGTAAAAATTTAGACAAGCTGTAGCCTATTTAATAAAATTGACAATGAGACATATTAGTCAAAATAATACGAATAATGTCTCATATTTGTGACAGGTCCTACGTACGCCATGAAACAGTACTACTGTGAAAAAACTTTAGGGCCTAGATAAGCCACGATCGCTTCCGAAGCGTTTCGTATTTCAACAGGACTGACATGAACTTTTCGACAGCTTAAGTCAATCCAATCCATTGTTGACTTTTCCATATTCCGGCCTGTCCAACATACGGCCCCCGGACACCTACCTGCCCGCATAGGTGTTTCATCCGACCCGTGAGCTATTTAAAACTTTATAAGAGATCAATAAATGTAACGTGCACATTGTTTAAAAAATTACGCTACGTTTTTTTGCTATTTCAAAAACTCAAGTCGTTCAGTCCAAGACCCCAAACGAGTTGTCCCTTTATTATGTTACACCTTGTATACTGGATGTAACGGACCCTTCACCAAGCCGTCGACCAAGCATTATGTACGAGTACGTCAAACTAAGTAACTTTACGCAAAAATTATTTCTGGGAAACGACGTTTTTTTTTGATGAAAAATCACGTTTTATGGTAGGACTCAGTGTAACGCACTCAACACATTGTGCTGATGGATGGATTCAATAGTACGGAGGTCGTGGAGGTGTTTCATGCAAAAATCTTACATTAAAAACATGTAAGTATTTAAAAAAAAACTTGTGAAAACGTCGGAACTTTGCCCCCAATATCTCCGTAACTAGAAGGTTCCCAAGTATGGTCTAGAACAAAAAAATGATCGCAATGACGGGGAGAACAAGTGCTTTTCAGCTTCTTTAAGGGTCTTGTTACAGCCTTCATAAAAAATATTTTTGTCATTAAATTAAAGTTGATCCAATTTTATACTTACTTTCATCCGGCACACCTTGCGTCTGTGGACAGTTAATGGCTTCGAAGGCTACCCTGCCGTACTGAGCATCAAAGATGGCGATACGGGAGTGAGGATTGCAGCTCAGCTTGATAACATCGCCCTCGCAGCCGGTCCGACTTCGGAACTCATCTGTACGAATATTAGCTATTGTTAGGCTTAGGGAATTTAAATAATTGAGCATCGTTAGTGGGTCAATAATGAAGCGGATGTCTAGAAAAGACTGACATGAGTGAAAGATGGATGTTACGTGCTGTCTTACAATGGGGGTTATCGCGTATAAATTCGCCGCTAGAGGCGTTCGTGTAGAGTAAGGTCTTCAGAAATGTCAGATGCCATCAAATGTTCGCGTATTGCGCGTTTTTTTATCATGTATTTTAATAAATATTCACTATTGTGGTCAAGATAGAGTCTTTCCTGATTAATTATGACTTGAAAATTTCAAGTAGCAAGTTAGGATCTAATTTCTTAATACTTAGAGGAACAATGATTTTTAAATGTTTCGTGCTTGCTAATTTTAGAGACAATATTCTAAATATGTGTCTCAAGTTTACACTATGTTGCTGTACGTAATAAAAGTAGCTTTTTATGAAGTTATTAGTACATTCATGTATAAAATAGAATTAATGACAGGATCTTACTCGCCAGTTGGCATCTGGTGAGCTCAAAAAAATAGCTCTCATTGTCAAACATTCAAACTCTATTATCGAGAAAAACTCAGGACCATCCCTGGTAGTTACAGTTCAACCGGGTGTAGGGATATCGACGAGCAAACTGGTAACATTCAGAAGGAATAGACGCCAGCACATCGAACTACTACAATCTGTCAAATTACTTTAATAGATTTTCAACTTTATCGCTTAAGTATTAGGGTCATGATAGATTGGGAAAATTTGACAGTTTCGGGTAACTTAATGTACTGGCATAATTGGCCCACAACCATAGTTTTTTTTGTCGGTTATTTAGCAAATCTCTGTTATATTACAAATCTACCTAAATGCCAATATATCAAATAAAAATGGTAAAACCTACCAATACCTACACCGACTGCCTAGTCGGTCTAGCGATCGCAAGCGCGACTGCTGAGAATGAGGTCCTGGGTTCAATTCCCGTGTCGGGCAGAGTGTTATTGGGTTTTTCCTTCTCAGTAGCAGCCACAGAGTCTAGATTTGTACCCAATTGATGGCAATAGGTTCGCCCCCTATTACATGGTACTTAAACATAACTAGCAAAATGTGGGTGTAGGTACTATTAGGTACAGTTCTGTTTATCCCTTCGGGGTTTACAGCCGTAATGTTATGTTACCGACACCGTCAAAATGGAACAGCTGATTCTTGTTGAAACTATTTCTTTTATTTGTTTTCAATCACGAGCTGTATTCGTGGTAACAATTTGCGCGTCGATGCTAAAAACTAAAACAGTCACAAACTAAATCATAACAAAAATAAATAACACCAACTAATATTACCCAACTCTAAACATCACGAAATTGAAAATCAACAAATCCGAACATAATAATTTCAAACGTTTACATCATCAGCAAATTCCACTTTAAAATACAAATATGAATCCCACCCAACTAAATTCGGAAGAGCGTTCGACTCAATACAGAATTAATTATGATAATTGAGTATCACTTTCACCACTAATTAGTGATGGTAACACTATATAGACTATTTTTCTATCGATATCGGCATACTTAACTACCCTTTGTTTCAGTTTCAACCCTTTCGCATCCATTAGTTTGTAATATAAAACCGCCAATACGATAAAAGCTTCGGTAAGTGTTCGTGTATCAATTAGTGGAGTGTCCGAGTGTTTTACGCTTAGGTAAGAAGCTATAACTAATATTAATGACGTCGCCTGACGGGCGGGTGAAACGTCACTTCCTTCTTAGGCTTGGCGTCCACCCGTGGGTGTAACAGGAGTTTTAGGTGTCGGTCGGATTTATACATACTACATTTTTCGCGTGGTTGATAATCGACAAACAGAGGTATTACAGGCGCCTGGTTCACATATGCATTAACCACTATCTTATACAACATTAGTTTTAGTATATGCGAAACCTGAAACACGTGTTTAGTATTTTTGTGTAAAGAATCTATGTACAAAATTTCAAAACTGTATCATGAAAAATCACTAAGTTATAAGCTTGTTCTGTTACCTGGTTGTCCGCACAAAAACGTGGTCACCACGTAGAGCGCCCGCGCACGCGCCTCCAGCGTTGTCTTGAGCACATTGATAATAATAATTTGGCAGTAGGTACCTAAATGATTGCGATAGGTACTTAATGTCGCTCGGTGCCCAACTTGTTATTTTTTTAAATATTTTCGGGACACAATATAAATGGTTTAAAAATTATTGGAATCGATAAGGTTGCTGATGCTGAACAAACTATATTCAGGTTTCGCATATACTATAAATAATGTTGTATAAAGGTGTTTGAAGTAGGAAGGTCCTGAGTTACAGATCACCTCTCCGGCTTAGATATAGCATTTAATTTATAACAAAAGGGTATAGCACGAGCGTGGGATGTAAACGTAACGTATATACGTCGATTTTAAAATTAAAAAGATCCGTTTTAAATTTAATATTTTCATAATTTAAAAAATAATAAATCTATGGAAGATATTCTGCTTATTGCAAACAATTTAACTAAAATATTATGGGTTAATTTTATATTCCATTAAAAAAGACTTATTTACGTTACGTATACACATTACATTTAATAAACCTATGTTATTCTAATCCAAGAGGAGAACCATAAAACATCTGTAATACTTTTAATAAATCTTAGATAATAATATGTGATTCGTCACCTAAAAAACCCTTGTCGTTCTGTGGGCGAAGGGTCTAAGTGGCCGTAGCCGATTTAAATGCAACGTCATGATACCAAATTATGCTAAAACGATAGTAACCTCATACGAAGGGCACGGAATGGCCTCGTAAAAAAATAAAGGAGAAACATTGTTCGCGATTTAAATAAGGGTTTGTGCTATGAATTTCAAGTTATAAATTTGTTAAATTTTGTTTTGAATTTTTTATTCTTGTTTTATATTATAGCTTGAGAATACTGTTCTCATAAAATAGCGATCTAGTGTATACACGGTCTCAAATAAAAAATTAGTTTAGATCTTCATCATTATCTACCAAGCCTTTTTCCAACTATGTTGAGGTCGGCTTTCAGTCTAATCGGATGCAGCTGAAGAGTATTTTACAAGGAGCGACTGTTTATTAAAAAAAAAGAATCAAATCATAGTTGTTTTTGACATGGAAAGAAAAAATCCAGTGCGAGCAGGGTTTGAACCTGCGACCTTCCGATTCAGTACACCGGATGTCTTAACCAACTAGACCATCGCACAGCTATGTTCCCTACGCAGGGTTTGCGTATAAAATATTAAAAATCATAGTTATCTCAAAATTTATTAATTGTTCACTGTGAAGTATACCTCTGCCTAACCACCCAGGAATTACAGACATGATGTTATGTTATGTAATGTAATTGTTTTAAAACTAAATTAATAAAATACAAATTGTGCCTATCTAGGGTTAGTTTAAAAATAAAACTTTCAACCTTTGTCTAGATCAAAGTATTTTCCAAAAATAATTCTTAGTAATTAATCAAGCAAAGCTTTGTTCTCATCTTTCATTGAAATTATTTTGCTGTTCTATTAAAAGGTTTTTTGTTTTGGCTAAAACTGAAGAATGATTTGCAAGACTGTGCTGAAATTGAAATTTGATTTTACTTTCATTAAGTTTGTTCTATAAATTATTTTTTCATTGCTTTTTCGGCTTTATTTCGGTTTTAACAACCTACTACGTATTGATAAAAATGTAAATATTTTTAAAAGAAAACCTAGGTGGTTCAAAATGGCAGGGCTTAACGCAGGCAGGGCTGTGGGACTGTTCGAAAGAGATCCCGTGGCCTTGGAACATAAAGGGCAAAAAAGGAACATGAATAGGTTTTAGTCAGTAGAAGTCTGACACTCCCTTCCGCCCAGAGCGGGGGGGGGGGAGGGGTCATTTGATGATTTCCCATCCGAAAAAAAAAAGATGGTTCACAAAAGCTATTCATATAAAATAACAGCTATGTATAAAACACAGGACATAATAACGTCTACATACGTTCTGCAGATAACAGCCGCTCGGGTCGATCTTAAGGTTAAGCCGCGCTTGCCTAGGTTGGTCCGTGGATGGGTGACCATCCATTACATAACGAGTTTCCTCCGTGCCTCGGAAAGAACGTTAAGCCGTTGGTCCCGGCTGTCATTTGTAGATCTTTGACAGTCGTTACAGATAGTCAGTTTCCCGAAAGTCTGACAACCGGTCTTACCAAGGCGTATTGTATTACCCAGTACTAACTGGGTTGCGGAGGTTAGATATACAGTCGCTCCATGTAAAATACAGGTATTCAGCTGCATCCGGTTAGACTGGAAGCCGACCCTAACTTAGCTGGGAAAAGGCTAGGCAGATGATGACGTTCTACAGTTTCTGCCAACCTCTATGGGAAAAGTCGCACATTCATCATAATCATAATCATCACGTCTTTAGGAATTTACATACTTTTTATTCACAGTTCATGCTGTAAACAGTGATGTAATATAAATATTTCTCAAATTAAATCAACAATAATTTTCTCATCAAAACTCGGTTTAAATCAGCCAGCAGTACAGAATCATAACTAATTACGTTTAATTATTTAATCAGAGGTGGAACAAGAGTATTTTTCGTAACAAGATCGCTACAAAGCGTCCTCAAGTTTCTATAAAAATAACAGGGTAACGAGGTATAACTAATGATGTCATTGAATCCCGCCAGCACTTCTTTTTCACTTTGAATAATAGTATTACAAATAGGTACTTATATTTTTCTTTCTTAAAAGTTCCTTGCACAACTGTAAATAAAACAGTCGTGTTATTTTGTTGACTGTGTACAAACAGTAGTGTTGTATTACTTGAAAAAATTGTATCGAGAAAAAGCGTGTTTGGTGAGCTTATAAAGATTTGCTGACGAATTTCGTGAGTACTTCTTATGATCTGATTTCAAATAACGATATTTTTTTTGAAAAAAAATTATCCAAAAATTCAGCATAATTGAATTAATAAAAAACCCCATTACCCCGTTTTGTTATTCAATATACAAGGATAATATTTTTGTAACAATATTGTCTTTTTGTTTTACTACTGATTTTCTAGGCAAACTTATAAATCAATCTAAACGTTAAATGAATATGTTATTTTCACATCTAAATACCATTAACCAAATCAAGAAAAAAAAACGCAACACCATAAATTGAAACTACAAACACAACACCGAGCGTTTGGAACGCCCGTCTACACCGTTTAATGTGCATGAGGCACACCTATGGCGGCACTCCTGTACACGCCCTTACCTCCGGCCGTTCACCCCATCCAGGAATTTATTAACTGGGCATAAATCACTTCAATACACTTCCAGGAGTAAAAACCTTACGTCACGCGATCGGTGATTCTACTACCCTCTTTTTTGTTTTAGAGGGTCATGTTATCAGTGGGATGCCCCATGTCTCCTTTTTTTTTGTGGGCGAACCAATTTTGGTAATGGATAGATTCATTTGTGGTTATTTTTAGGAAACTATCTATTCTTTTGTTTTTTTTTTCCAAAGTAGAACTCAACTATAAATGTCGTAGGCGTTGTTGAAAAAGTAAAATTCCTATGTATTTTATTATTATTTGACAAGATGGATTTCCATCGGCATAAATTACGAACTTGTAAACAGAACCTTCATGATGCCGTTAACCACGTATTCTATACATTAAACCCAAAGACGACCCAATAACCAATCTAAGTCATCATCTGCCTAGCCTTTTCCCAACTATATTGGGGTCGGCTTCCAGTCTAACCGGATGCAGCTGAATACCAGTATTTTACATGGAGCGACTGCCTATCTGACCTCCACAACCCAGTTAGTACTGGGTAATACGATAACCCTTGGTAAGACTGGTTGTCAGACTTTTTGGGCCACTGACTACCTAACGACTGTCAAAGATCTATAAATGACACCCGGGACCAACGGCTTAACGTGCTTTCTGAGGCACGGAGGACTCGGTATGTAATGGGTGGTCACCCATCCACAGACCAACCTAGGCAAGCACGGCTTAACCTAAAGATCGATCCGAGCGGCTGTTATTATTTAGCCACGAGCTCCTCCCTCACTAACCAATCTAAGTAACAACGCGAAAAAACAAATGCTGGGAAATGAATATTTTTTTGGAGTGAAAAATCACGGTTTACGATAGCGCTCAATATAACGCAAACATACCATATTGTGCTGATGGATGCATTAAATAGTACAGGGGTCATGGATATATTTAAAGTAAAGTTACATGATACCCTATTAGGCGATGAATTATCAAAATTCTTCTAGATTCTTCTCCTTATTTGCTGTCTTTCGGTGAGTAGTTTAAGATTTTTATTACGTTGATACCAAAATGTAATTGTTAATTTTTTTACATTTCTATTTCAACACCAATCCATCAAAATCGATAGCTCTGGTAAACCGATTAATTTTTTACTTGACCAAAAGGAAAAACCAGCTCCGTCAGTAAAGCAAACTCATTAATTTTAGAAGTGCTCGTTAGAATACGTCGCGGTCTTTACTGAATAATTACGACCCTGATGGAGAGGAAATGGAAAAATCGAAGGAAATTCAAGACTCAGTCAGCCAATCCCTACTTCCGTACTAATATTATAAATGTTTAAGTAACACTGTCTATCTGTCTGTTACTTTCAAGCTACTTCTTCTTGCTAGTAACATTACGCCTGTAATCCCCGAAGTCTTAGGCAGAGGTGTACCTAATAATACACCCACATTTCGCCAGTTATGTTTAAGTTCGATTTAAAAGGGCGCGATCCTATTGCCATGAACTGGGCATAAATCCAGACTCCGTGGCTGCTGCTGAGATATTCCTGGTGGAAAACCCAATAACACTTTGCCCGACCCAGGATCTCATGCTCAGCAGTCGCACTTGCGACCACTCGGCCAACAAGGCAGTCTTTCTAGTAGTCGGTTACTATTAATTTTGACACGTTAACGGCTGAGCGAATTTTAATGAAATGGGCATAGGGGTAGAGCATGACCATGGATTAGGAGGATATATTATACTTTTTTATCTCGGTAGTACTTATGTTAAATAGGGATAATTTCTGTCTACCACCCAGGCAAAGTCATGGTCAAAAATTAGAAGCTAGGTTGTCAGTCACGTCGTTGTAATAAAAAAACTTGTACCTTTATTACTAGATATTGTAGAGAATACTAGAATAAGAAGAGAATTTAAATGCTGCACTGTTTAAACTATTCCAGTGAATTTTTCATTTTATTTTTTAAACGGCTTTTGTTATCCTTTACACTAGAAACTGGTTTTTCGTTGTTTTTTTTTTTAAATAGGTAGGTACTGCATTCGCTGTTGTAGTTGTTTATGAAAGATTTAAATTATCTGTATTCTTCTTTTTTCTAAAAAGTAAATTGTTTTTCAAAATATTAGATCATCATCTGTCTAGCCTTTTCCCAACTATGTTGGGGTCGGCTTCCTGTCTAACCGGATGCAGCTGAATACCGGTATTTTACACGGAGCGACTGCCTATCTGACCTCCAAAACCAGTTAGTACTGGGTAATACGAGACCCCTTGGTAAGACTGGTTGTCAGACTTTTTAGGCCACTGACTACCTGGAACCAACGGCTTAACGTGCTTTCCGAGGCACGGAGGAAACTCGGTATGTAATGGGCGGTCACCCATCCACAGACCAACCTAGGTAAACACGGCTTAACCTAAAGATCGACCCGAGCGGCTGTTATTATTTAACCACGAGCTCCGCCTCCTTTGCAAAATATTAGATACAGAATTAATATTATCCAAGTAAGTGTACTAGTTTTAACTACACAGTCGTAAGATATTATTTTTGAAACTAAATCGTAATTTTTCTGTCAACATCTACGGAATGATTAGCTCAGTTTAAACTTTAATTCATTAAGCGTTTAACGAACACCAGAACTCGATTAATAATTTCAAAACTTGGTCAATTCTGTTTCAACGAACATAACTTTATTTTAAGGGAAGAAGTTATCTGCAACAAAATATTTGGAGAGAAATAGAAATTGATTCGAATGTAGAAAAATAAACTGACTTATGATATTTATTTTTATATATTTATTTATTTATATATTTATATTTATATGACCTGTCAATGTGGCGACACTTGGGGGAGGTCTATGTCCAGCAGTGGACTTCTTTCGGCTGAAATGATGATGATGATGATGATATTTCGGCCCACTAGCTTCACAAAGCATTCATCATTTTACATTTTATTTGACACAGAAAAGTATTGTATTCATTTATTTTTTATAGATAATTTTGATGTTAAATTTAGATGTAATAGTATTGTGTGGTGGGATTTGTCTTTGATTATTTAATTACTAACATTATGTTTAAGTGTACCTAGTAACAAAATTATAAGTCGTAGTGTCTGAATTAAATTGAATTGAAATCATTAGATGCGATTTTATACATTATTTTGTGTCCGTCATTTACAAAGGATTAATAGAACCAATATTCTAAATAATGTTCAGTGTTAAATGAATTCATTAATTTGTGGTGCAAGCGGGCTTTAGTCCTAAGAACTAGGGCATGTCTAGGAATTTAGAAAATAGTAATTCAACCAAAGAGATTTAAAAGACTTATAAAGCGGCCATTGGGAATATTTTCATACAAACGTTTTTATCCTGAACATTTTCAATTTTGACACACGAATGCTACCTGACAAGCGTGCGTATGACACTAGACAGACCGACTCGTCACTGAAGTAGTAACAAGAATTGGATTACGATTTTCTTCGTCTTGTCCCGTCTATCGCTCGTAAATTTTTAAATGTCTCTGAACTCAACTCTCCGGATAGTAATTTTCCCATAAAAATACCCATGTTGAACTGAATATTTTTCAGTTTCTATTAACCCCTACTTCTGACAGATTCCCATCAATATGACACTCATTCTTGGATCCAAGTTTAATCCACAACTGTAAAAGCATACGGTAAACAGGCAATCTTTATTGGTATTTTATGACTTACCAAATTTCAATTTTTGTCACTGCAGGGCACTTTGCACACATTGTTTCGATCCCAATCCTTTTGAAAAAGTTGGAGAATGTGGGGATTAGAGGCACTCAATTGTCCCTATTCCAGAGCTATCTCAGCGATAGAACCCAATGTGTGAAAATAGGGCCGCACACTAGTTCTGAGATGCCAATTGTTTACGGTGTGCCCCAGGGTAGCATCCTTGGACCAAGCCTCTTCATATGCTATATAAATGATTTGTGTAATCTTTTAATTGAAAACGGGACGATATTTTCTTATGCGGATGATACAGCGCTTGTATTTTCCTCGAATAATTGGGCTGAAACGTATCGCCTTGCACAGAGAGGCTTTAATGCTGTTAGTGACTGGCTTAGCAAAAATTTACTAACCCTGAACGTCTCCAAAACCAAGTTGCTTAACTTCTCCATTCGCAGTACCGCAATACCATCTCATGCACTCCTTCAAATTACTACTACTAATAACACTTATAGTATAGATAAAGTCACTCACGTCAAGTATCTCGGCGTCGTGATAGACAGTCATCTGACATTCAAAAAATATATCGATCACCTCTCTAACCGTGTACGGAAGCTCATTTATATATTTAAGCAATTGCGCGAATCCGCAGGAGCAGACATTATGAAGATGGTCTATCAGGCGCTGTGTCAATCGATTTTAAACTATTGCAACACGACCTGGGGAGGTGCCGCCAAATCTAACCTGATAAAAGTCGAGCGCGCTCAAAGAGCGGTCCTCAAAGTTTGTTGTTTCAAACCCCGCCTATTTCCCACAGATGAACTGTACGAATACTGCCAAGTTCTGACTGTAAGGCAATTATTCATTCTGGCCACAGTCATCAAACAGCACTCTCTGTCACAGTTCACACCGGGACCAGTGCGTCGAAACCGCCTTGTTGCCACATCTTTCCCAACCAAAACATCATTCAGCCGTCGCTTCTTTGTTTTCCTCGGACCATACCTTTATAATAAAATTCATAAAATTCTATCTGTGCACCAACTAAACCAATACGACCTTAAAGTAACTCTACAAGATTGGCTACTTCAGCAGTCATATACTGCAACAGAGAGTCTGTTGCAGGTGTTGGCTTAATCAATCTCCAATTTACAGGCACATCATACACATACACACTTACACACACTCATGATCATGAACACACACGCGCAAGCCCACACACACTCATACACACACACACATCCTCACCATGAAAGTAATTATTCTAAATTGTTTTTGTTCTTATATTGCTTTTTATTTTTAATTCTCTAATGTTATACTTTTGTTTCTTTTAATTTGCTAACCATCCTTAAATATTGGTACAAAACATTGATTTATTGTAAAATGTTTTCGGAGTGGAAACCTGGTGACCTGTAACACAGGTGTTTCACTACCTACCACAGGCACCAATGATTCACAACCGTGTATTTGCGTGTTTATGCCAATAAATAAATTATTATTATTATTATTATTATTATTCAATTCAAATTTAAACTGCCCATACAACCATTCTGTCCCGACTGATTACCGAATTTGAAACGGTAATAGCCAAGCACCTGAGGAAGTAGGACTGACATGCGACGAGGTCGTGAGTTCAAACGCATTCATTACTCAATTGACGCGGTCCCCACTTTTAGTAAATTGACCCCTACAACTGAGATACATTTTAAAAGGACCATGGGCAATTTCTTATGAAAGCTGGGCGTAGGACCAACAGAATTAAAGTAATTTTTAATATTTTTTACGCAAACCCTGCGTAGGGAACATAGCTGTTTTTGACATGGAAAGAAAAACCCTGCTCGCACTGGAATTTTTCTTTCCATGTCAAAAACAGAATTAAAGTATATCTCAAATAGTATCTAGCTAATAATTATTACTTCAGTTCATACTAAAACAACAAGTAAC
Organism: Noctua janthe; assembly: GCA_910589295.1. Lineage (NCBI taxonomy): Eukaryota > Metazoa > Arthropoda > Insecta > Lepidoptera > Noctuidae > Noctua > Noctua janthe. The sequence continues at coordinate 12,802,408 of OU342559.1, read as the reverse complement.
AGGACCTAAGTCACCGGAGAACATAAATAGAGGCATCTGAAATATGTTGCCTTTTTATGTATTTTGGCAAATATTTGACATAATATACAAACTTATAATAAACCCAATTTAACAAAGTGGTTACGGTATTCCGAGTTCAGACCTGCATCGATGTCCTTTTCACCCTAAATAATTTAGCCGTGTCTGACCAGTTTTGTTCAAGATAGCGGTGGGTCATGCAACAAGTCCCTAAGACTGGTTTTTAGGCTTTGGGCCACTTATTACCTTAGATAAAGTGAATATGAAGGCGAGATTTCTCATGCTTCACTTAGATAAAAATGTTATACTCACACGGCCGGCACTTATACGCAACCTCGACGTACTTGCTCTGCGTCGGACAGGGGTCCACGAGCCCTGGCATTGGCAGGGTACTGAACTTGCACTGAGGCTTCTTTTGGCAAGCTTCCACCACCGTCTGCAGTAATGAGTACTAGAAGAAAGAGATTTTAGTTAATTAATTTGAATTATTTAAATGTGTTCTAGATTTTGCTCACGTAGTAGTTTTGCCGCAGTATATGATTGGCATTGAGTCGGTTATTGGTTCAAAATGAAAAATCGCTTAGAAAAAGAAACGACTGCTGACAAAATTGATACAACTTTTGCTTAGACGTTCCTTATTATATTGCTGCGAGGATATTTTTTTCCCTGGAATGATGTTGGCGGAGAAATTTGTGCCAAGTAATTTTTTAAATGAATTAAAAATGCATGATGGCAGTATTCATTACGTTTTTGGCCACGCATCAGAAGTTCCTTGTACAGGTACCGACGCTAAAACGGTTACCACATATTCAATAAATCATTCTGAACACCCTCTTCCATACATTTTGACCATGTAGGTATTCCAGTTTAGTAGGAAACGTCTGTTTTTTTTAATAACCGATGACCTTACTGTTGACCCTATAAAGGGTGTAAATAGACCCTTAACATAACCGAAAGGCACTTGTTCTCCCCATCTTTGCGATCATTTTTTTGTTCTAGACCATACCTGGGAACCTTCTAGTTAGGGAGATATTGGGGGTCAAAGTTCCAACTTTTTCACAAGTATTTTTTTAAAATACATGTTTTTAATATAAGATTTTTACTTTACACACCTCCACGACCCCCTTACTATTCAATCCATCTATCAGCACAATGCTTTGAGTGCTTTCCATCGAGTCCTACCTTAAAATGTGATTTTTCACCCCAAAAAAAAAGTCGATTCCCAGCAATAATTTTTGCGTAAAGTTACTTAGTTTGATGTACAGAATGCTTTGTTGACGGCTATGTGAAGGGTCTGTTTACACCCTGTGTAACTTATAATGTTGAAACAAACAATAAATCTCAAAGAAAATATTCAAACTCAATAAATTCTCCTTTCCCTTACGAAACGACATAGATCATCAACTTTAGGAAGTATCCCTAAGAAAATATCGCTTTAAGTGCCAAAGAGGATCTAATGTTTCCTATTAAAGTCATCTTTCTTTTTTTATGTCATAGTATGACAAACGGCCCATTGGCCCACCTGATGTTAAGTGCTTGTAGACATCCGCAATTTCGGCACCTTTTGCAAATAAGGTTTTATGAGTAGACTCTCCCCGAATTTTTAAGACATTTTTATGGAAGTTTAGGGTCGAGTACATTAACTTTATTAGCAGTATTAATATTTTTAGCTATCTAGCCTATCTAAAGGTGAGTTATTAACGCCTAACCATCTTCTTATTTTTTGTCAATTTGCTTAGGTAATAATGCGCTACCAGTAGCGAATGGTCAATTTTTGGAAGAGGTAATCCAGAGTACATATTTGTAATGTGATTATATTTTTTGTCTATAGAATACTGACTGTGCCATTTTTCAAAGGGAATCGTGTTGTATGGAACCTTCGCCACTGTGCGCTACTCCTGGTTGAGAGTTGCAATGCTAAACCCATCGTTTCTTAAAGATACACACGTGTAAACACAAACACACATACGTAAACTGTCGTCTTTTTCTCATGGAGGTATGCCTGTAACTTCAGAATTCCACCTGTTAATACTGCGATACCTACATACTCCGTTCGCTCTATCTACGTTCATACATCTGGGAGCCTAAAGTGTCTGCTTTATCAGAATCATAATAGGATGACAATATGGACGTATATAATATTATCAACTGTCACTTTTTAACCATTTTACTCAAACTCAAAACTCAAAGCATCATCATCATCTGCCTAGCCTTTTTCCAACTATGTTGGGGTCGGCTTCCAGTCTAACCGGATGCAGCTGAATACCAGTATTTTACATGGAGCGACTGCCTATCTGACCTTCACAACCCAGTTAGTACTGGGTAATACGATACCCTTTGGTAAGACTGGATGTCAGACTTTTTGGGCCACTGACTGCCTATAACGACTGTCAAAGATCTACAAATGACACCCGGGACCAACGGCTTAACGTGCTTTCCGAGGCACGGAGGAAACTCGGTATGTAATGGGTGGTCACCCATCCACAGACCAACCTAGACAAGCGCGGCTTAACCTAAAGATCGATCCGGGCGGCTGTTATTACTTAGCCACGAGCTCCTCAAAACTCAAAACTCAAAGCATTTATTTCAATTAAACCATTATAGCCACTTTAGAATGTCAGAAAAACAAAGAAAGCGAAAGCTACAGTCACAGACACAAGGCATAATCACTTGTGAAAGTACTGTAGTTGCACATTCCAAGGCATAGATCTCTATAGAGGAAAATGGGCAAGAAACTTCATGGACACTCTTTTCATTAAAAATATTGTTACAAAATCTTGGTTACATCATGCATGTGTAGACACATTTATGTGAGAACGATGTATAAAGAAATGCAAGTCAAGAGTGTCCAGAGTAAAAAGATATAATCAACAGTTCAAAAATAAACGTGGCAGCTAAGAGATGACCAGTCCCTTACGAGTCTTACGAATTGTAACGTAATACTCAATACTCAAATTTTTATTGTATTCCATAAGTATTACATAGATGGTGTAACAAGGTAAAAGATCAATATGGACCCTGTCCGTCCTATTATTCTGCTAAAGCCAAATTTTAGGACCCTTGGTCATTCATACACAGACGCTCGGAAGCGAGTACTATACATCTGATCTTTCTAAAATATTGATCATTTTTAATTGAAAGATTACTTAAGTAAACATCCCGGTATCGGATGGTTACCTAAGTAATCTTTTGTTTACCTAAGTTATCTGTGTTGTTTTGATAATATCAATTCCTGTTGCTTGTAATTGTGAGTTTTGAAAATACAAAATTCTTTTCCTTCGCTTTCAAAACTTTAAATACAATTAAATATAAAGGGGACGACACATTAGTTAGCTGTCCGCATACACACCGCATGCAAGCTGACACTGTACATTACCTAATTAGAATTCAGGCTACACCAGCCAATCAGAATGCGTTATATGACCGAGCCAATGTATTGTTGGCCAGCTACAATGCGAACGGAGAGTGTAATCGAATCCTAATGTTTCAATAAGGGGTTTGTACTTGATAAGTGAATGGAATTACTGAATAGCTCTGTCGAAACAACTTCTACATTATTTGGATACCATTATAAGCTTTATTTACTCTAATAATTCAAATAATTTATACTTTTAACTACCTAACTATGAACAAGAAATAACCTAAACTAAAAACAACCTTAAATATGACGTCAATAAAATCCTCCTCATGATTTTTTCTAACGCAGCAGCAATGTAGAATATATTTCCAAGTCCTTCGAATTGTGATCGATAGTGTGTAAAGCAATAGGTGCGCTAATTACCAAAAACAAATAATACAATAATAATACAGTTTTAAAACCTAAGATGTTGAACCATAATTATACAGGCATTTTAAGACGTCACATAATACTATTGATGCATTACTAACCTGCATAGCATTAGGCCTTTTACAATTCTTGCTCGCTTCTACTTCTTCATTGCTCAAGGCAGGACATCCCTGTTCTTCCCCAGCCTTCCCGTACTGGGCCACCTGTATGCTGATGGTGGTGCCTCTAGGACAGGCTAGGGCTACTGTCTCGTCGTTGCAGACTGACCGCTGTATAACCTTAAGAGTGTCCAGGAGGAGTGCTGTAACAAATGGAAAAGGAGGCTTGTTATAAAGAGTTCCAAGGCCTAGTCAAAGACATGGATTATTATTTGTTCTTGCATAGATTTTGGTGTATATTTTCATTATGACAATTTGGGAGCATATCACAAATAAATTAAACTGCCTATTGGCAAAATTCTTCAACCGCTTTAACACCAAAACAACAAAAAGTAAGGAAAACGTTTTGTTTCTCTTCCAGTGATTTAATTAGATACAATATGACATTACAGAACCGAGGTAGCTGATAATCTTTCTATGGCAACAAGAAATTCGGAATACGAAAGTGTATTAATAGAAATTTGCGTGGGATGACTCTGAACGTTACATACCGGAATTACCTGGAAAGGGAAAAAATCCAACAACTGTAATTGTAACTGGCAAGCGACAATCCTAGAATCAATTCTCACAAATCTCATATAGTTCAGGTGTACACTCAATAAACTAGGCAATACAAAACTGGGAATAATCCAGAAATCCAGACTTATCCAATATATATGTCAGCGCAAATTAGGGCAGCACAACACGGCCTTGAAGAGCAGGCTCGGTGTGTGACTATAGATATGTCACAGAATAAATGGAAGCATGTAATATTTACGAAAACCTTATATTGTTTTGCAGTATTTGCGGATTTTTGGACACTAAGAAAGATTTTCTTTATATCCCTGTCATTATCATTATCAGGATTTTTACAAACAACCATCTATTCCTAGGTTAATTGCGAATAAGAATGATAAAGTTTGAATGCTCGCTATATATACAATACGCTAATTGGTTAACAGCTATAATTCGAGCCATCAGTCTGTAATCAGAACATAAACTGGTTAATACTGTACTGTACTGGTTAGATTTTTTGAGTTTATCGATTAAGTTGTTCAGTTTGATGGTCTGCAGCATATCCATTCATATGACTATACCGTTTCTGTTACACCCTGTATATGAGATTATCCTTATGGTGTGAAATCTGCTACTGAAAACTGTGTAGGAGTGGGTAACCAGTCCCCAGTTCCAATCGTCCTAAATTGACTGGGTTTTTTTAAAAAACTCCGATCGCTCGTACTGTCACGATAACCATTCTTACCTTCCAATAATCCGGACCCTCAAATAATCCTGCGACAGAAACACGTGGAAAAATAGACACGTGATTCAGAAATAACAGTAATAACCATCGTCTTCGTAAACAAGAGACAACAAATAAGAACATTCGAGAAGCTGATTGCGTCACACTTGCGAAGAGAAGACGTTGATACCCTAATGACATATGTTTTGTTCCGATTAACTTCGGAACTTTCACTGTTGAAGTTTTGATGCTTATAAGTTGCTCGGTTATTGTCGCGTACGTTTTATTATTCGGGAAAGCAATTTCGGAGGAGAATCAAATGTGAAGGTTAATGTTTTTACCCTTTGACTATCTTTCGTATATACATGCTTACGAAACCACAACTTTAAAGGTCTACGACAAAAGTATTTTGTAACTTCAGTTTTCGATAAGCATAGCATTTCACATGAATAATTACTTTGTAAAGTATTTTATTTCATTAATGTGAATAGCTATAGAAGCGTTTGCCAAAGTTTATGGATAACGTGAAGAACACGGTGTATAATGATTTTTATGAACATTTATTTTGTTAAGTATTACTAAGTTTATTTGTTAATTGTGAATGTGAGGCCTATTTTTGTTCGTTTTCTACCTTTGGATTTAACGATTGTCTGGCAGTTTGAAAACTATAAGTGACCTATACAATATCCTTTCTTTGGTATTTTTCGTCTTGTCGTTGAGCTCCTTGAGTTAGAGATAACTGACAAATGCTTACACTGGCTGAATAAGTCCACTCAAAAAAAGTGTTTCTTCAAAAGGACCATCTCAGACACTTATCTGCATAGCCTCATGTGAATTGACCAAGATTATGTCTGGATCTTAAAGGAAAGTATGACCACTGAGTTTGTTTCTTCTCAGAGTAGTCAATATACCGTTTTTAAAAAAGGACGACGTGTAAAAGTGTTTGTAAAAGCCTATTTTCACAATAAACATCATTTATCATAATCAGGCTTTAAAGTTCCCACTGCTGGGACACAGGCCTCCTCTCTATGAGAATCAATTCGATAAAAGCTCATTAAGGTATTCAAAATTAAATTCTACAACCCTCTGTTTCAAATTTTCGTCTAATAGTGGACAGTAAACCCGAAATATCATTGCTTAGTCGCATTGAATTTTATCCTGAATCTTCATATAATGTTTGGTTTTAAATCTCGATTTCAAAACTAGGCTCCAATCAAGTTTTTATCTAGATTCATGACTGAGTCTTGTTTTAGAGCAGGTAGGTACGGGCCTGACTCTTTGACCTATATTCTTAGCACTTTCCACAAACCTTCCCTTTACCAAGGTTCAACGAAAAAAACTAATTAGGTTAACATTTAATTAGGTTCGCTTTCCATGATGACATTTTCCATGTTAAAAGGTTGCGTGTTTACTGTAGGCGTATAATATACGTACTTGAAATAATAGCAAATGAAATACGCAACACACCCTCGTTTTTTTTATGTTAACATAATAATATACGATGCCACAAAGTTCGTTAGTAGTTCATTTATATCCGGTACTTTCATCTATGTACAAAAACGTATCCATATTTCGTACCTAAAAACTGATTTAAGCGAACTGCCAATATATTACTAATTTAGAATTAGGTACGTTCTTGAAATCTGAAAGCTTTGAAGGTTTCTATGTTAGCCCATTTTAAGAAAATTGCTAATCTAAATTTAAAGTAAAGAGTATTAAATCTCATTTAAGAAAAGATAAAAGAACACTCATTGTTTTTGTCTAGGGGAACTACAATTTCATGGAAAAATATTCCGTTTATTATTAAGTAAAAAGTTTCCAATAAAATTGATAGTAGCACGTGACAGAATGTTTTCACAAAATGGTTGCCAAAATAAAAGTACGTAACATCGACTAAAGTAAATTCTGGAAATAGAATAATACTGAAACCTACCAGACAGTACCCAATACATAGTTAATGTATTGCCAACATTTATTTGGTAGACTGGAACCCGAAAGTAAATTCCTTAGGTGTGAAAAGTGTAATGCTTTATTTAGGCACAATTTATTGGCTACTAGAAGGCGTATTTGTTTTATTTGGCCAAAGAGAAGGTTTATTTTAGACGTTACATCTGTATTTTATCAAAGTTTAAATCGAATTTCATTAATAAAAATCTTTTGATGTTGCTGGACAAAAAATACTAAAAGTAAACGGCTCATTAACTAAATAATCCAAAAAATATTCAGTCATTGACTTTAATGGCAAAAGGCTTGCCCCCATTGCTGGCCACCATGTGTATCACTTCCTCGTTGGACGAGTGGTTGCAAGCGCGACTGTTGAGCATGAGGGCCTGGTACGATTCCCGGGTCGGGCAAAGTGTTATTAAGATTTTCAGTATCAGCCACGATGTGTGGATTCGTGCCCGGTTGATGGCAATAGACTCCCTCCCTATTACGAAATGTGGGTGTAATATTAGGTGCACCTCTGCACAACCCTACGAGGATTACAGTCCTGATGTTATGTTTGTGTAGGTATTATATCATACTGACCAATTACCATACACAATTTACAAAGTAATTACCTACTTTACCAACCCACCTCTTTTAGGAAAACAGAAGTAAAGCTAGAAAGATGAATATCGGTTTAATACATTTAGTATTACACACGCACTAATACACGCACATACACACCCACACACACACAACACACCTGAATACGTGTAACGGATATTCTTTTGACACAAAACGACACAGTAGTGTGTATCTACCATAACGTTTGCATTTGCCATAGATGTAGCTAATTGCGTCTACGTGGCCGTGCTTATATGACGAGTATAGCAGGCTACACATCTGAGTCTCTCATCTGAATCTGATTAGTGTCAGCAGCTTAAGTGCCAAGAGCATTATCAGCTTAAATATCCCACCACACTTGCATTGCTGACGCTACGTCGTCGGGAGTACTGTCTCTAATCACTGAGTATCGCAATTGGTAGGGTTTGACAAATGCCGTTAAATTACTGTTTACCATTATTTGACAGCCACAGGAAGGTCTTTTATACTAATATTATAAAGATCTCTGAATATAGGTACTCAACCGATTTTAAAAAAAATCTCTCACGAAGGTACACTATTCCATACCACGCAGGCGAAGTCGACTGTAGAAGCTGAATAAAATTCGAAAAAAAAAACACGATGTCTTAACATTTCACATAAGGACAAACGAAATAGTGCAACTCGAGTTACGAAGTCCAAAAATAGGGTTCTGGATCATTGCTATAAAAACTGGTACGACAGGCGACATTCGTTTTTTTTTCTTTTTTTTTTTTCGGATCGGTACTCATCAAATAAAAAAAAAAGGCGATATTCGTTCGCTCCATTTAAAATTAATAAAACTACTGTTAACAATGGGGTGCCATTAACGCAATTTAAATTATACAGACGCTTTTGAATAATCAGTATACAGGGTGTAACATGACCCTTAACGAAGCCGCCAACCAAGCATGATGTACATCAAACTAAGTAACTTTGCGCAAAAAATATTACTGGGATTAACGAATTTTTTTTTGGGGTGAAAATTCACATTTTACGGTAGGACTCAATGTAACGTACTCAAAACATTGCGCTGATGGATGGATTGAATAGTACAGGGGTCATTAAAAACATGTCTCTAAAAAAAAGTTGTGAATAAGTTGGAACATTGACCCCCAATATCTCCGTAACTAGGGGCTTCCCAGGTAAGGTCAACAAAAATGATGGCAATGACGGGGAGAACAAGTGACTTTCGATTTAGTTAAGGGTCTTGATACACCATTTAGGTATTACGAAAGATCAACCGATCAGTGTGTTTGTATGAATACATGAACGGATCATTTTTGAACAATCTTACGTATTAGTTATCCTATGTAAAATGTTCGTTGTTACATTACATGCACCAGCTGTTTAATCGAGTGTCGAGACCTCGATGTATCGACGTTACCGGTAGTTTATGTACCTCGTGACAGGGAGCGCCCCTATCGGCGATCTTAGGTACTTCCATGCGCTTTAGAAGCTATTATAATCGCGTGGCTTTCGATAAAATGTTTTTTTCTGTACAATTTAAAGGTTGTTCTAAATTTGGTTTAAGAGGATTCTAAAACAAAACGACCTCTTTATTTTCGTTTTTCTCTATTGTATTCAGTCGTCACGCGGATTGTGTAGGTGTACCTACAAAGGTGAGCTTAATCTCGAATGTCAAAATTAGACAGTTAGGTTTAAATATAGAATGGAGTGGCTTTCTTCATTTTTAGACGAGAACTTCAAAAATGTTATTTCATTTTATATCACTATAATTGAAAGGTCAAAAAAAGTAATTTTACAGCCATTATTTTTGGATACCCATTATCCAATCTTTATTTAAAAAATAAACACTAGAAGAATAAGGCTTGAGAACTCTGAAGAACTGTGCTATAAATATCAAAAAATAAAAACCTAAAAGTGTACTAGAACCGTCTGGGACTTGAGACTTGAAAATTCTAGAAACTTCAAATAAGAAACTGAAACTTTAAGCCTAAGAGAACTTTGTGAACCTACTCAAAACTTTAACACTCTCTGAATCATAATTAACAATGAACGATGCTTCTTTACATATGATTAATTTTTATAACTTTATTTTTCAAGTTTGGTTAAAGTTTTAATAGGCATTTCGACTTGGTTATGAAGATAATGTTCGAAACGATTTTAGTTTTAAACATGTAATCACGTCTGTAATTCTGGAAGGGTTAGGCAGAGGTGTACTTAATAGTTCATCCACTTTTCGCCAGTAATGTTTAAGGCCGTGCTTGCCTAGGTTGGTCTGTGGATGGGTGACCACACATTACATACCGAGTTTCCTCCGTGCCTCGGAAAGCACGTTAAGCCGTTGGTCCCGGGTGTCATTTGTAGATCTTTGACAGTCGAGTCAGTGGCTCAAAAAGTCTGACAACCAGTCTTACCAAGGGGTATCGTATTACCTAGTACTAACTGGGTTGTGGAGGTCAGATAGGCAGTCGCTCCATGTAAAATACTGGTATTCAGCTGCATCCGGTTAGACTGGAAGCCGACCCCAACATAGTTGGGAAAAGGCTAGGCAGATGATGATGTAATAGGGGGCGAGGCTATCGCCATCATTAACCACTTGCCTTTATCCCAGTTTATTTGGGGTCGGAGCAGTATGGTCTTCTTCCATACTTCGCGATTTCTCGTCATCTCTTTTCCACCTATTGCCATCAACCGAGTAAAACTCTGTGCTAGATACAGATAAATGATGAATGTTATTTCTAAAACTCATTTTTAAATGTAGGATTGTCGATTACAGACCTTCAGTCGTTCACGAAATGTGTGAATTTCAAGCACATTTATGGCAGATCTAATATGACCGTGCACACCGACCATAAGCCAGTAGAAGCCTTATTTAGCAAGCCGTTAATTTCGGTTCCAGTCCAGTTACAACGAATGATGATGAGATTGCAAGGCTCCTCTGAATGAAATGATGCATAACCAAGTATTTGCAGAAGTTGAAGAGCAAAGTTGTTTTATGTTAGAGATTGTACCATTAAGCCAACCAAATACAGGGTGGAAGGGACACCGACACGGAAACGGTTACCACGTAGTCAGTACATAATTCTGAGCCCAAAAAAAAACAGCTGTTCCATACATTTCGACCGTGTAGGTATTGCACTTTTGTAGGAAACAGTTGCTTTATTTGAATAACCCCTTGAAAAATGTCTATGTAGAAGGGCTCACAGTGATGTACTGAATACGTGGTAACCGTTTTCGCGTGGGTGTCCCTTCCATGCATAATCAGCCTATTAATGTTCCCACTGCTGGGACGCAGGCCTCATCTTTATGAGAGGGAATGGGCTATAATCCACCACGCGGGCCCAGTGCGGGTTGGTAGATGTCACATGTATTCGAATTTTTGGTTCTAGGACATGCCGGTTTCCTCACGATGTTTTCCTTCACCGTTTTTGAGAGCAGTGGTGATGAAATAACTTACACAAAGTAATGCGCCTGGCTGGGTTCGAACCCACGACTTACTGCTCGTAAGTCGGGGTCTGCACCACTGGGCCACCGCTGCTCTCCCACCCAGTATAAAAGCCATGAAAAAATAAACAAGGTGAGATAGTGACAGCAGATAGTTAATTAGGTCTTTACGTAATCTACCATCGTATTCAGTAGATGGTGCCTTCTCAATACATAAGCAATTCATAGGATGCCTAGAAATAAACGTGATGTGTACGAGAAAAAATACACGGCTTTCCCATATAAATCTTTTAGTGGGTACGTCCCGTTTGATAACTTTCCCGTTTCGCCAACATTTCAAAATACCATCGCAAAAGTCCCGTTTCGTAACTATTTTGATCTTCATACAATGAGTCTCATTTCGTCAACATTTGAGTAAGAAGGTAGGGTGTAGGTTAGGGTGTCCCGTCCATGTATGGGTTTTTTTTTTTTTTCGAGTTACGCCTGTGCAAGAGGTATCAAAAGTTGCGTTTTGACACATAGATTACGATTATTATAAAATTTTATTAGATATCTGTCATCTTGAGGCCTCTACCGGTCCTTGAAGTTTTTAAAATTATTCATTTTTAGGGATTCTTAGCATAAACTATAAATCAAACAAAAATAACATTTAAATGGTTTTTATTAAATTTAAGGATACAACAATGAGTCAAAGCAAGGTATAAAATAGTTGAAAGACAAATAACCAATGGTCTCTTTAAAAACGGAACTGGTTTTTGTGCTCAAAATTAGGCATTTCCGCGCGAGATTTTAATCTGTTCCTAATGAAACCATCCCGAGATGTAGCGTCCATGACGCTTAGAGAAGCCTCCGTCACTAATTTCACACATCTTTCCACTGACTGTGTGTGACAGGGAAAGTCAACAATGTCGAGGCTGTGTTCTTTAGCCTTAATTATAAGTTCATCGTTGGAGACGTGTCGCAAAATTGGTGGAGCTGATATCTCACACTCTTGCCAAAATATTATATCAGTGTAATCTTGCGCACAGAAGTTAAGCTTTGGTGCTTTAAATACCCTGCGAGAGTTGCTCTTTTCTGCTTCTCTGGCCTTTAATATTTTGCGAGATGCAAGCTCTCGAATATGGTCTCTATTGTCGAATAACATGGCAGTCAGCAAGTTTTCTGGGTGCGCAAAAAAAGCGTTTCTTTCGATCACTGAATTTACAATAGATCTCTGACTATCAGGCAAAAATCGAGAGTACATAACCATTTGAAAAATATGCTTGGCTCCATCTTTAAATGATGAGTTTTGCTTGATGAGGAACCAAACAGGAGCGTACACTTTGACTACGTAGATCACAAGTATCTGCAAATTATCTGACGGCGAAACAGTACTTACGTAAAGTCTGAGTAAGCGATTGGCAGTAGTGAGCCATCTCGAATGCGCCATTTTTCCAGGTTGGCGGCTAGCTAGCTCAGGGGAACATGAACCAGCCATCACAGCATGACACATTTCGTAGAGATACTTTTGATCCGTGCTTAGTTCCTTCACAATATCATCAGGTAATTCGAGCAAATTGCCAGTCACTGCACAAAAAGATGCTAGAGGTTTACTTTCACAAACAGCTAGCTGTTTTCCAATAGGTCCTGAATATTCCTTTGGGCCAGATGTGCTACCATCCAGAGACATGAACAAATGGCGAAGCGGTAATTTATTCGCGTGAAGCATACAAACACACCATTGTAACGGTTTCTTTAAATAGTTTTCAAGGTATTGAATGACACCTCCCTTCCAACCTGTATTCGTAGGAGTACCATCGCACCCCACACAGATCACCTCTTCCAAGTTCAGCCCTTGATTTTCGAACAAAGATATGATAGAAGTGACAATCCCTTTGGCAGTGCCACGACTTGGCGTTGTATGTCCCAAATAAATAGATTCCGGCTCTGTGAGAACTGAAATGTGCTCTTGCAAGACTTCTCTGCGGTGGTATCGATTGCCTATTTTATCGTTTATGATTGTTTTGTCCTTTCGTCCATCAAAGTAGATACTTTTTGCTACAATTGCATCAATATCTTTGCTGGCCTTGGTCCGTGCTTTTGAAACAGCTCTATGAATTTTATTCTTATCAATAACAAGACTTAGATCTCCGGAAGATACCAATCCTACGTCAGCTAAGACCGCTGAAGCGACCGCAGCCGCAGATCGCGTTGATAGTCCATACCGATCACATACCTTAGCTACTGTTGGCAGCGCCAGAGTGTTCCGATTCAATGAAGTAAATGGAGTCTTATTCACAAGCACGTCACTATTCGGAGAAAGCTCTGTTGCAGGCAACTCGCGCACCGGAACAGGATTAGTTTCTTGTGATGTACTTGGAAAACATGCGTGCTCTAACTCTATCTGCTTCAAATTTTCTTGTCTCTGATGTTTCTTTAAAAGTCTTGCCGTTTCTTTTGTGTCTATACCGCTTATTGCCATTTTTCTATCACTTCTTTGGTCCAGTAAAAAGTCTCTTTCAGAAATAGGAACTTTCTTAGGTTTTATGCAGGAACAAATGTCAAACGAAGTGCACTTACAAGCAGCAATATCGAAGAGTTTGTTTGACGATTCCAAAAAGCCCTTCACTTTGCTTTCGTAACTATCATTTCTTTTATTTTTGGGATATCTTATCAATGACAGGTATTTTTCGAAATATGATTTCAGCAATTGGGTAATTCGTACGTTGGTAACGATGGGAATCGAAGCTTTGGCCCAAATTGTATCAAGTTTTCCAGAAACGATTGAAAAAACTTCTGTGTTAGAAGGATCTTTCCCATTCTTCTGTAATTTTAGTTCATTTTTAGTAAACAAAATGAATTTGATAACGTCACTTATCACTGGTAACTGGCGATCGTCAAGTTCTTTATATGATCCCAAAATAGCGCAAGTAGTCTCACTTCGTCTTGAACCCATTATTATATGTAACAAAAACACGTATTTTATCACAAGTAAGTGCAGAGCGACACCTTACAGCAATAAAACCGCAATAGAAATGAGACGAACTGCCTCCCGTTACAAGTAGAAAATTTAAGAAAACGAGTCAAAACATGAATTTTGCGAGTTTGATCCAAACCAATTCCTTACTGGAAACATCCTGTCGGTGCCTACAAATCATAACTTAGGCTTCCACTATCAGAGAATAAAAAAATAAAATGGGAATAATGTACATAAAATAGAATAGACAACTTTGACTGGAGGGTTATTTAAGTGTTTTTTTTTTAATAAAATGCCGGTAGAACCCATAAGATATGTTTTTATATTTTTTTAATTATTTTTACGGTAATCTACAACTAATAACGCAACTTTTGAGAGGTCTTGAGAATAGGTAAATAAAAAAAAACAAAATCGGGACACCCTAGTGTAGGTATATTCATTCCTACGTCTTTTTGTTTTTTTTTAAGTTGACATTATTTTTCTTGTCTGTAGTAGTCCTCCAATTTTTTTTAGGTACCTAATCCACCACTAATCTTATATCTACCATGTAACAAGACGAAGATCATTGTAAGTTAAACCTACGTTCAGGCCACATTTGCTTCGTCTAGTATTCCACGTACGACACGTCTGCAAAACTTACATTACCTGTTCACTTTGAGGGAACCTCAAGATGCATGCTAATGTCACTCACTATAATCAACTATGATCGTAGATAGAACATGTTAAAGTTTAATACTAGTAATAATTCTCCTCAGGAGAGCTCATTGCGCGGCTAGGTCAAATGCTTGAATCAGAAAGTAGTAGTACTGAACATGGCACGCATTGTGAGGAGGTTCCTCTCTGTAGAGCCCTCACCTCCGACAGCCTGTACTTTGTTCCTGATGCCAATGGCCCTTATTTTTTATGTTATGTTAAATAATGTTGTTATAAGTAGGTACGTAGGCGATAAAAACATTAATGACGGTAATAACAATAATACCAGCCTGAAACTGTCCCATTGCAGGGCAAAGCCTCTACTCAAACAGAGAAGGCACAAGCATAAATCATATATAAAATTTTATATTCATAATTTTTTTTATTTTTATTTATATATTTTGCGTATTTTTATATACCTTGCCTGACAATAAAAATGATTGATTGATTGATAAATCACCACGCTTGCTCAGGATGGATCAAGACGATTTCAGAATTTTATTGACTACTAGATTAAGACAAAAACTACGGCCGCGTGAAGTCTGGGAATAATCACACTGGGATGTACTACCAAGATAAGGTATAAGAAGATAAAAAGATATCTGAATTACGAACGTCACATTGGTACCTGCCCGAAATGTCCAATGTCCTTTATGATCAAGTATCGAGCATAATCGTGATTTTGTATTTATTTCGTATTTGATTTATATGATCGGGGTGTCACGCACCCCACGTGACCGTTTACGTAACTTTTTAGGCGCGACCAAAACTGAGTTAATTGAAAGCAATATCAAGGTATGGTAATGGAGCAGCCTGTGAAACATCTAAGTAATGGATACCCGAAATCCAAGTAAAAAAAAAGAAAAGTCTTTGCCGAGAACTATTCAAAACTACTTTCGGTTGCCCCTTTGGGAAATTAAGCCTATGCCCTTTTGACGATGCCTATCTTAACGTACATCTGGTTAAATTCTATCCAATAAGCGTGATATGTTCTGGCTCTAAAATAACGAAACACTGTGTTATTTATTCTTTGAAGTTTTTTTATATCGAAATAAACAAACACATCTAAACTAAAACTCATATACACATTCAAAAAATAAGCCAGCTGAAAACTTTTTATATAAACACCTCATTATTCAAATTTTACGACACCCAGTAGGTACCTAAATAAGAAAATACATAAAAATGAAAAACATTGAAACTATTAAAATAAAACGCTTGTATTCCCTAATTGTTTAGAAGGTCGTAGACAATTCAAAGGTTGCAAATGTTGCTACGTTAACAAATTACCTACTGAGCAAAATTGGCCTTCCACCATTTGCTTTTCCTGAAAATGATTTTCCTTTTAGTTAAACCTGAAACCGCAATTAGACGAAATCAAATCGAAGACAAACTGTAGTCACGGAAACCCACAAGAGAGCGTTCTATTGTGGGTTTCAGTGAAGATTCAGTTGTTAACTATAATATACAACAGGATGGATAGTCCAATGATGTGGCAATGGATGGCCAGTCATCGTGCGTCATTCCAATATTTGAAATAAGTTGTTTAGTGTATTTTTTGTGTAGAATGTGTTTTCATGTATGTATTTATTTGTATGTATAAAATTGTAATGTGTGTTTGTTTATGGACTTATGGTCTGAAATAAATTTTATTATTATTATATTATTAATAAAGATGATGTAAGTGAAGACGTCTTCTTCTCGAATCGCTGACTCAGATTTTATCCGACCAGTACGTAGTAACCTGGACAGCTCTGTCGTTTGCCTCATCCAAGTCCAATTGGTTGCAATTAGTTGTGCACGATACGCAGGAGAGAAGGTGTGGCATATCCTGTGTTAGGGCTCCACACTCACATTTTGTCCGAGATGGGTCGGTTATACCCCATCTAGCCAAATTAGATCGGCAGCGGTCAACTTGAGCACGCAGTCTGTTTAAAGATTTCTATATCGACCACTGTAGTTCCTGACCAGGGTCTAGTTTTTCAACAGGTGTGATGGAGTGTGGAGAGAGGTATGTTTGTGTCTCCACAGTGTACTTCGTTCGTCTGCCGCGCTGTCTTCCAAAGTGATGGTGTGTCTGAGAAAGCTTTTTCGGCTTTTGAAGAGCCGAGTTCGTGGTAGTTGGTGTTCAAACAAGGGGTATTAGCTGTCGGTTTCCTGTTTACCCTTCTCAGTACGAGTCGCAATTTCCCGGCGCACGACTGGAGGAGCTATGGGTACGTAAGTGGTGGAAGTGCCAAATCGTAAATGTTCGCATGCAACCACATTTTACACTATAACTGCGATAGCAAAGGCTCTGAAACTCATACCAAGTGGCGTGTAGTTCATTGTACTAATTAAACTTTTCTTATGCCACTTCCTTTTTAAGTGGTCTAAGGTAAGCATCACGAAATTCAGGATCTACTTGTAGACAACTGGTAAAGGCTTTCAAAGAGTTTCTTATGCCTACTACGTTTTTTTGCGGAAGCTGTTGTATATTTCCATCAGGAATTTTCTCAGTAGTAGCTACAGAGTTTGGATTTGTGCCCGGTTGATGGCATTAGGCTCGCCCCTTATTACATGGGACTGAAACATAACTGACGAAATGTGGGTGTGCTATTAGGTACAACTCTACCTAACCCTTCAGGCATTACAGGCGTGATGTTATGTTATGTGGTAGCTTATGTATTTTTTACTTTTTCATCATCGGTTACGCTGATAGATTGTCACTTTGCTTAGACCCTTTGGACTTCAGTCTCAAATGCCTAAAACGTCAAGAGTGATTATTGCTCGTTTTTATTCTTTAGGACACGGGATTTTCGCCTTTAAGTGAACCAGTTACAATAATTATTATTTAACACACTTCGCCACTTGAATATTATAAAACGAGTAAGTCTATTAAGGTCATATCCGTAAAAGGGCTCCCGAAAGTAATTTTCCTGTAATCAGTACTTTGTTCAATGTACTGTTTGAATACCCTTATCTACAGGACTAGGAGGTAAACTGTGGAATCACTACACCCTCTCTGTTTGTGACTTAATCGAGACTAAAAGGATGATACTTTTTTCACCCAGTTTCGGTACCAAACAGCCTTTTTGGTTCGCGTGATTTCCAATTATATAAAAGAAAAAGGAGTAAATGATCCCGTGACGTCTGACAGAAAAGAATGGAAGAAAAAACGTGTTGCGCCGACCTAAAGTAGAATAGAATAAGAGCTGATGAATGAAGAAAGAAGGATTCCAGGTTCTAGTTGTATAGGTATTCTTTTTGGGGTTGGGTCTACTTCTTCTTTGAGTTTTAAATCATCTTAAGTGTGTGTGTATCTTTGCAAAAAAGTTTCGTTGTAATAGTTGTTAAAAAAAACGATTGAAAAAGTGTTTTATCACACGACAAAAACTGTTCTACGACAGACAAGACTATTGCTGAACAAGGATATTTTTAAGCCAAATCGAAAATAATGCCGCCATCTTGTTTTTTCTGTCAATGTCATTCAAGGGCCAAAAAGCTTGTACAACTTCAACTAACTTATCTGCGCAGGCAGAAATACACCGAACTAAAATAAAGGTACCAAGTTTCACATATCGATGCAAATTTTCATGATAAGCAACGCCACCTTGATCTGCACACTCAAAGTGGTCATACTATAGCTATTTATTAAACTCTGTAAAAATCGCAGTCAAAACACTATTAGAACCAAAGGTTGACTGGTAGAGAATGCCTTGTGGCATTAAGTCCTCCTAAGTACCACTCATGTACATGAAGTTTAAATAGTAAATAAAAACACCACCGTATTTCTGTCACTCGATCGCAACTTCAAACGCTTCCAACAGAGCCCTTAATTTAACTTAACTTGAGTAGCGAGAGTGAGTGCGCCGACGCTCAATCGAGCACTAAAGTCCAATCGCTCAATAACAATTAGGAAAATGAGTAGGCTCAGAAGTACAAACCGCAGGGTTCTCTCTAACGTCATTAGGACGTGTGGCATTGGACATTAGGCCGTGATAGACGTTACGGCCAACCCTATTAATTGGGACATAGGACATGCCGACATCAATTTGTCTTCATGAGCTGTACTGGGAGATGTATTAAAATTTCGGAGCCAGAGAAGACTTTTATCATCATTTATGGTTTCGTATTTTCGTTACAAAATTTTCGTTTTCATATTCCATAAAATCCGTAGAAACCACAGATTTCGTTCGTTCAAGAATTTGTAGAAAGAGTAGTAAATATTATTTAGGTACCAGTCTCATTTATTTGCCGTGTTTCTTTCAAATGGGTGTTTCTCATAAACAATTTTTTCTTTCATATTTAGATTTTATTGATATCTAACATCAGATCGGCGTTCCTGCTTTGTTTTTATCTCATTCTGACTATGATTTACTCTCACGTTAACCCTTATAAACCCTTATAAAACCCTTATTTACGCTAGCTATGAAATATACATACAGCCTTCAGAAAAATACCAATAATGTAACAGGTGTTACATTATGTGCTGGAAAAAAAAATAACATAAATAAGAACGATAACATCTACATTTGAATCCCGAAAGGTCTTTTGGCTCTGCTTTTAGACCAACCAAGTATTACCAGTTGGAAGTAAGTACTTTTTTCAAGTAAACGCCAAAGCACATGAAGATTTTGTACCGGTCGCGGTCGGTGAAAAGAAATTAAGAATAAATCAAACGCTTCATCATCATCATCTGCCTAGCCTTTTCTCTGAATACCAGTATTTTACATGGAGCGACTGCCTATCTGACCTCAACAACCCAGTTTATACTAGGTAATACTATCGTATTGGTAAGACTGTTTGTCAGACTTTTTGAGCCACTAACTACCAGTAACAACTGTCAAAGATCTACAGATGACAGCCGAGACCAACGGTTTAACGAGCTTTCCGAGGCACGGAGGAAACTCGGTATGTGATCGGCGGTCACCCATCCACAGATCAACCTAGGTAAGCACGGCTTAACCTAAAGATCGACACGAGCGGCTGTTACTATATAGCCACGAGATTCTCTACCAGAGGTCGAGCGGCTTCGAGCTTTGCTACAGATTCATTATGGAATAAAAATGCGTTTTTCTCTACAGTAATGCAACAATCACTTTATGGAACTTTCGCCACTAAAGACTCTTTGACAACCCAGAACCACGTGAGGTAGCCTTAAACACGAAACACACTTTTCCATTTAAAACTACCAAAACGCCCATTAAGTGTGAAAGAGACAAAAGACTGCCCGTCACACTCACACGTCATGTCTAGTGCGAAATTGTGCTAAACAATAGTCGGACAAATGTTACGAATAACACGCATAAAAGGTGTTTGCGAATCTCAAAGGATAAGAATAAAGGCACTACATGGTTTTTCGCTTCACGATTTTTGTACCACATCCTATCATTATGTGAAAGTCTGTACGTTTGTCAATTCGAATGTTTGGTAATCATAACATAACATCACGCCTGTAATCCCCGAAGAGTTAGGCAGAGGTGTAACTAATAGTGCACCCACATTTCGGCAGTTATGTTTAAGCCCCATATAATAGGGGGCGAGCCTATTGCCATCAACCGGGCGCAAATCCAGACTCCGTGGCTGCTACTGAGAAATTTCTGATGGAAAAACCCAATAACACTTTGCCCGACCTGGGAATCGAACCCAGGACCTCATGCTCAGGCCAACGAGGCACTCAATCATGTCATCAGATTGGTAATCAGTCATGTCTTAACAGCTGATTAGATTCGGGTGCAAGTGGCACCTAAAATTACAATGACTAAAATTACTTTTTACCCGATGCCAGAAGATGAACGCCGTAGCCACCGAGGCCGGCCTACAAAGACCTGTCGACCTGGACGCAAACCGCGAGGGCTAGTTCCAGGTGGTGATGGATTAAAACTCCTGAAAGGACTTGGGCAATCTTTGCCTAGCAGTGAGACAGTGTAGACTATTTAAAAAAAACCCGGTGGATCTTTCAGCTGGGTTAATTTTCAACTTCTACACGGGGAAAGCCGCTAGTAAATGCTAGTTATAACATTAACAAAAGAAACTATGTGAGAATCACGAAGTAATGACCGTAGACTCGGATAACAAAAGGAATTGATAAGGTTCGCAGTGTTTTTTCTTAATCAGAGTCAGAATAAAGTGAAGACGTGAATTTATGTATGTGCTAGCTTATACCCGCGGCTTCGCCTGCGTGGAGTACGGGAACTGTCCCATGGTATCGTAATACCGGGATATTCAATTCAATTTATTCACAAACAATTTACATTGTATTTGAAATAACAAAAAACGTAGTATAAAAGTAAAAAAAAAAAAAACATTTGTAATTAAATTAACACCATTAAAAAATTAGCAACATAATTATTATCTCACATCGAAATCCAAACCAATATCAATATCGCGATCAAAAAACAATAATAATATTGTACAATAAATAAATTCAAAAAATGTCCTATGTTTTAATTCGGGTTATAAACTATGTCTGTGCCAAATTTAATCCAGATCCGTTCGGCCGTTCTGGCTGGCGTGATTGAGTAACAAATAATATATCCATCCATCCAAACTTTCGTATTTATAACAGTAGTAATATGTATGTATCACATAAACTCCCATTTCCTAAGGGGTAGGCAGACACTACAGAGAGTCACCTGCTACGACAATTACATACAATAGAATACGTCCACGTTCATAGATCAACTAATACGCGCATACGCACGTATCGACTATAAAATATACTTTTGAATGAAGGATCTGGGTGTCAAAATCAAAATCAAAGCATTTATTACAAGTAGGCCAGTTACAGACACTTTTGAATTGTCGAAACAAAGACAACAACGAGATGTAGTTACAGTTCCAGTTACAAGGCATAAAACTTTGAAAGTACTGTAGTTGACCATTGCCTAGCGTATATCCCTGTGAAGAAGAACGGGTAAGAAACTCCATAGACACTCTTTTAAATTAGAATATTTTTATAAAACCTTGGTTACATGTATATATTGTGTTGACATGTATTTACCTAAGAAACTTTATCTCCTTAGTAAAGGAGGTCTATAATGTTTTTTTTTTTACTTAGGATTGGATAACAAGGTGAGTAAATATAGTCCAACCTCAAAGCGTCGTTCCTTTAAACAAATTTGAACCTTATATAGTTAAGATTTGAAATTATAAGAAGAAACTAGAATAAAAATCTGAAAATATAAAACTTAAAGCTTTCTGCGCTTGAAATTAGCAAGGATATAAAAAAACTTAAACTAAAGAAATAGCACTGTCGCAAAAATTACTTAAGGTTCCATTTTCAAACAACAAAAAAATCTTTAATACTTCAGTAGGCTTATTTTTGAAATATCAAATTAAAAAATCCGTTGAATGATCTTCGTTTTAAACTTTCAATTAAGAGAAGAAACACTTTACTTTTCTTTTGATATTAAAAACTGAGAGTTGTAGTTTTGTATATTAATTCATTACTATTCTCAAGTATGATTTACACTAATTTTTGTAAACATTTCAAAGCTTAATTATGCTTAAATTGTTTTCTATTATCCATCATGAATTTCTCATATCCATTACTAGCTTATGCCCGCGGCTTCGCCCGCGTAAAGTTCGGTAACTGCCCCACGGGATAGCACTAACGGAATATATATCCTATATGTTAATCCAGGTTACAAACTATCTGTATGCCAAATTTCATCCAATTCCGTTAAGTAGTTTTCACGTGGAAGAGTAAAAAACATCCATCCATCAATCCTCACAAACTTTCGCAATTATAATATTAGTTAAATACGATAAATATCCATTACACGAAAAATAAAAAAGTTTAGGTTTGTCTCTGAACCAACCTATCCATCTTTACGGTAAAATTTTCCATATTAACAAAATCACCTAAAACGAAAACCTCCACCATCAAATAACCGACCGTTTAA
This sequence comes from Noctua janthe, assembly GCA_910589295.1. Taxonomy (NCBI): domain Eukaryota; kingdom Metazoa; phylum Arthropoda; class Insecta; order Lepidoptera; family Noctuidae; genus Noctua; species Noctua janthe. The sequence goes on along the minus strand of OU342559.1, from coordinate 12,779,709 downwards.
TAATCAAAGATTAACATCGGCCACGAGTCCACGACACAACGCCCTGGGGCATCGCAGGTTCATTAATAATTATCTAACGAGGTTCCAAGTCCAGGCCTCGATTAACGGCGACATCGGCGGGTTAAATGTCCGTAATCGACGAACGGTTGGCCGATCAACTTGCCACACAACCGTGTCATTTATACCCTGTGTAGCACAGCCTGGCCTGCATAATTAAGTTACGTTTTAGGCCTGGTTGAAACCCAATGAAATCGGTATAAGATTGGTGGTAAGTTGGCCTGGTTGACACACTATTGATGGATACTGACGGACAGATAACACTTCTTCTTTCCGGCTAAAACACTATAAGCTGGTGGGCAAAAAGACGGGCCTTTTGGGAGATTGTCCTATGTAGTTTAGACGATCAAAAAGTAAATGACTTTTAATTTTATACTTGTAACCATGAGACTACATTTTAAATCGAGATTTTTTTCGCAGTCTAATATGTGGAAAGTTAATAACTTTTGTTAGATTATTTTACTAAATGTTAGCTCACCATATTGATGCCAAAATACCTACTGCGGTTTCAAAACCATACTAGAAATAGTATGGTTTTGGCAATGATTGGAAATGACATAACTAGTCACTAATTATAATGGCAAAAACCTATGTTTTGAACAGCTTTAAAACTTAACTACAGCCTTTACAATATCATAGAAAACTTTTAAAACGAACTGCAACTCGGGTAAGTAATATCACTATCATCATCATCAATACATATTATAAATTAAAGCCTCCCGCCGGGCAGAGGGTCTGTTTTTTGTTCGGTGTTATCTCAGGAACTGCTGAACAGATTTTGATACGGTTTCACTAATAAAAAGAGGGATCAGCTGAAAAGGTAAAGGATATAATTGAAAAACATTTTGCAAAAGAAAGCTACCTGAATGATGATATTTTTAAATAAGACGGAAAAAATCGTACTTTATGGGGGTGTTCTGCTTTACATAGTACAAGCTACACGAAAATAATATGCGGGACGCTAGTGTGTTATAATTACAAAATCTCTAATATGTACATAAAACCTATTTAGTCTAATATGATAAAAACGCCTAGTTGAAAACAAAAAGCAAAGCAAATGATTTACTAACAATAGAGGGGAACTTTATTCGAATTTCAAATCGTAGGAATGCGTTGATAGTGTTATAAGATGTGATGTATAAAAATCTAAGAAATTTTCTTTCGCTTTGATATTCGCTTTTTAATTTCGCTCAGTGAAGAAAAATAGCTGATATTTTTTTACATGAGTTAATATTATTTAATATAATAGTCTAGTTAGTAACCAGTCAATAGAAGAACGATCTTATTAACTATAATAATATCTGAGACTTTTCGTCTCACTTAAACGTTCTTTTTCACAGCTTCTCTTTGATCCTTTTTTCGCTATTCAAGCCTTGTAATAGGAGAACTGTAATTAAAATAATTAATTTGTAAAGCTAGCTTGCAGATTTAAAAATAGATGAATACGGCACGTTTTTTCACTTTTAATTACTGAACGGTTTAAGGCTTCCAATAATATTTTTTTACAGATAAATTGTGGTACCTACCATTTAAAGTTGGCGTATGGTCGATGGTATAACATAACATCACCCCTATTAATCTCGGAAGGATGTCCGTACTAACATTTCACCAGTTATGTTTAAGTCCCGTGGAATGATTGGATTTTTTGGTGATTTTCAGATATACACCTACCACTGCTTGTCTCTGCATCACCCAAAGGTTGACTGGTAGAAAATGCCTATGGCATTAAGTCCGCCTCTGTACTTTGTGCTTGAAGTGTCTAACAAATAAATAAATAAATAATAAGCAGTGATAGCCTAGTGGTGTGACCGTCGGACTGCCAAGTCATAGGTCTCGAGTTCGAACCAAAGGCACGCATCTCTGATTTTTCGGATTCATGTGCGTATAGTATAATTATCACTTACTTTTCGGTGAAGGTAAACATCGTGAGGAAACCAGAATGCCTGAGAGATATTTCTTGACGGCATGTAAAGTCAAGTCAGAGGCCTATGGGTGGCATAAAAACTCTGACACCAGGTTAGGAACTAAACACACGATAAAGAAAGAATAAATAATGTAGTCGATATGTATAAATGTAAAATATTATCATAAAGAACTGCGCAATATTATTTTATCGTACTCATGACATATGTTTGGCGCTCAGTTTTAGACAGATGAATATTATCAACAAAACATATCGTATTTATCTCGAATTTTGAGACAAATGCCCTCACATTCATCACAAAAACAAGGTTTATGATTCCCAAATGTTTTCTAAATAACTTTAAACATACTAACATAAATACCACACAACAGTCACAGTAATTAGCACCCAAAATAATTTCCACAACAAAATATAGGGCAATGATACAGCTTAAATTAACACGACTCCACCATTTTAATGCATCGCGAATAAACGGCATGGAAATAATTACGGGTAGCATGTTTACGGAAATTACTGTTATAAACTTGCATGTAGAGACGCCATTTTGTTAATTTATTAGACTTAACTGTGTTAGGGTTATGAGGTTAGGTTTAATTGTCGACTTGTTTATTATTTAATTAAATAGATAAATATGAATTAGGTTATTTCTTCCCAGAAAATTCCCATTTATATTTACGGTAACCACGACTACCTAGTCATAGTTAGAAATCGCAAGATTCGGAACAATAAATTAGATAGGCATTTCTCTAGCAGAAGATAGGTGACAATAATAAAAGAAAAAAACATCTAGTGTTTTCCTTAGTTCCCTTCTTTTCTTGTTTAAAGATTTAGTTAAAGACTCGTAAATGTTGATTGTGATTTAGTAAGCCGCCCTAAGATTTTTATTGACATCAAACAGGCAAGCAGTGGCGAAGGATCCATACAACTCGATTCCTACCGGGTTCGCTTTGAAAATTGGCACAGGTAGTATTCTACAGATAAATAATATAAGATATACATTTAAGATATGTACTCCAGCTGCTGTAGAGCTGCTGCAGGCAAGGACAGATTTTGTTTTTAGAAAGTAGATTCATCATCATCTCCTTAACCTTTGAAGGTATATAATATGAAAGTATACTTCCAGTAAGTTCCAGTCTAACCGTAAGCATCTGAATACCAGAATTTTACTTGGAAACTGCAACTGCAACTGGAAACTGCCTATCTGACCTCCATAACCTAGTTTACTAGATAACATGTTACCCCTTAGCAAGACTGGTTGACAAACATTCAGGCTTCTATCAACCATTATTATAAAGTAGTATAAGGAAAAATCCTACTCAATTTAGGGTAAATATTTACGAAACAGGGGTGTTCTGTTAGGTACACCTCTGCTTAACTCTTCGGGAATACAGGCGTGATGTTACGTTACTAAGCACCCTCTGACTAATTTTGTCGGTTAAGACAATACAGTCCGTCCAAAGCCATATTCACTTGCGGGCCTGTGGACGGCGAGTTATGGGCCAGCTCGCCGTCCGGCGCCACGTGTTCCACGTGCGCCTCAAAGAGATGTCAGCAAATAAGTAGGGGTCCGCAAGGGCCGATGCCTGCCAGGGCTGCGGGACTGTTCGAAAGAGATACCGTGGCCCTGGAACACAAAGGGCAAAGAAGGAACATGAATGGATTTTAGTCAGTACAAGTCTGACACTCCCTTCCGCTCCGCCCAGAGTGGGGGGGTCATTTGATGATTTCCCAACCGAAAAAAAAAAAAAAAACCTTATTCACTCAAATGGAACAGTATTGAACAGTAGTAGGTATCCTGGCTCCGCAATCTAGCCAAACAAGAGATGATTGCAATATGGCGGATATGTACCGCCTGCATAGCCGTTCATTTCAATTAGCTACCCCGACTTCATCAGCGGACGTCTACGGGCTGTTAACGTGGCTATAAAACATTTCGGACGTTATTTCGGCTGGATATTAAGTAGCGCCGTGTTAGGTAGCGCCGGCGGGAAATCAGACGCAATAAGTTTAAAAAAGAGAAAGAAACCGGTATGAGTGACAATAATGACGACGCTCAACACAGATGTACTTCTTTTAAAACTCAATGTGTTATTTATAAAGTACTGATGCTTGTTTTTACTTATACCAAATGAGCACCGGACTCTTTTTAAGTGGTTGCCCATACGTCAGCGTAGGGAGCAAAGGGCGCTTACCACCTTGTTTTCTTTTCTTGTTTCTCCCACTTCCCCTAGTTACCTTGCTATACTTTCAGTACATTTGTGCCAACCATAATAGGAGCCTGCGATCATCGCAAAACCGTATGCTTCAATGTCCCTCTCACCGCACTGACTTCATTCATCGATCATTCTTTGTCCAGTCTATTTCTCTGTGGAATGCGCTTCCCCAGGAATCAGAATGGCAACCAATCGTTTATCTTTTAAAATTAAAGTTCGTGAGTACATTCGGAAGAAGCTGGCAGTTTCGTCACAACGGTAATGTTTTCCCCATGGTTTGAGTTTTTATTTTAGTATATTCGTGTAAATGTCTATTTACATTAATCTAAATTTTGATATATATTTATTGTATTTTATATATCCTTGTAGTTAATCTTAGTTTTATTTTTTTTTTATTACACCTACCACTGCTTGTCTCTGCATCACGCAAAGGTTGACTGGTAGAAAATGCCTATGGCATTAAGTCCGCCTCTGTACTTTCGTGCTTGAAGTGTTAAATAAATAAATGACGTCTAGTTGAACATCTAAATGCGCATTTGTTCAGTGCGGGGATCGAACCCGCGACACGTAGCGCAGCAGCCTATTGTTCAGCCACTGCGCCAACCGTGACGTCAAAATTCTAGAAACGTTTATTTTTATCTCCACATAATGCGCCTTCAAAGAAAAGAAAAATAAAACATAAGACGATGTGAAATAATATAATGTCGCACATAACCTACATAATAATAAAGACTCAGTACAGCCCGTAATAGGATTATTAAATGTTACAACAAGCTAGTCTCCTGACCTACAAAAAGTCGAGCTAGATAGAAAATAATATCTATGCCAGCTAACTAAAAATAGAATATTAACCTGTAACTGTAACATTACAGTAAGTACTATAATAAATAACAAATGTAATAGTAAACCTTTCAGTTATTTAAAACTATATCAGAAGCTTCAGTTTCTATTCAGTTTTGCCTTTTATTCGGTATATTTCACTCGAAGTGAAACGTCTGAACACAACTGAATCAAAAGTAAAAAATAATTCAACACAGAACTTTCGCACTTGTACCGCAGTTTACAGTCTTTAACTTTTTTTTAATGGTTTTTCATGTTTAGTCTTATCTTCTGCAGGTCATGACATCAATATCTACTTATATTTTGAGCTAACCAAGTTTACAAAATATACAAAAATAAAAAGAACACTGCTCGACGTATCTCTAATGTCAAATTAAATAATCTCACAAAGAGAATAACGCACATTTAAATTCATAGGCATAATTTGAGGCTTAGTACTCAAACAAAGTTCCTATTTTATTTTACTTAGGAGTATAAAATAACAAAGTCGTTTTTACGAGAACGTTGAGCCTGAAAGTAATACTCCATTAGATTTGAGATGGGATAGATTGCAATAGTTAATAAGTATTCGTCAAAGAAAAACCGTCTTAAAACTCATAAAATAATGTGTGACACAGTCTTAGATGACGGTTCTATAACAATAATGTTTTGCAGAAAAAAATACGCGTTGTGCTTCTAAATTGACGGTATATTATTCTTTCTTCTTTATCGTGTGGTTAGTTCCTAACCTGGTGTCAGAGTTTTTATGCCGCCCATGGGCCTCTGACTTGGCTTAACATGCCGTCAAGAAATATCTCTCAGGCATCCTGGTTTCCTCACGATGTTTTCCTTCACCGAAGCAAGTGATGATTATACAATACGCACATGAATCCGAAAAATCAGAGGTGCGTGCCTTGGGTTCGAACTCGACACCTATGACTTGGCAGTCCGACGGTCACACCACTAGGCTGTCACTGCTTGCTTGGTATATTATTAATCAGCTGAATCAGCCTCATATGATACATTCAAAACGAGTGCTAACAAGAATTTTAAAACCAATCAGCGATAACAATCCAAAATCGTTACAATTACCTCTCAAGATGGAAGACATTTGGATGTCGCTTGGTACATTTGAAAGATTAAGCTCAAGTGTGATAAAAGAGTTCCATTTTCTATCTCCAAAACCAGCCTTTATCTACTCGTATTTTGAAGTCGGTCAAAAATACAAGGGCCGTTATTTATTTGTGTGTTCATCTCTTTACAAGCCACTGTTTTGTTTGGGGCTTGTTTCCCGACCCCGTTCAGTTTAATATACTGGAATATTTATGCTTCGTTTCCATGCCGAGGCATGAGGCATTTTGTCTACGTGGCATATTGAGATCTATGCGCACTGGCTGCTTGAAACCCGCAAATAAAATTATGGCTTGTTGATTCGATGTGCACGTTAATTTGAAATAATTTCCTGAATGGATACCGTATTTTGGTACAAAATGAAAATTAAATGAGTGTTGTGAAAGAAACCATAGTAAAAAAAATTACATCACTAGTGCTGTAATAAAGTTAACTTTAAAAATGGTGCGGAAATTCCATTCTTAGTTTGGATGACACATTATAACATTATTATCACATTTACAAATAATATTCAGTAAAAAAGGATTTTGATACCAGCGGTGCATCGTATTCTCCCGTGTAGTCTGACAAAAGCGTTATATTAAACAAAATTTTAACGTCATCATGTTACTTACTACTCATCAATTAGATTAAAAACAACTATTAATAATTCACAAAAAACCAATAAATTAAATAATTTAAAACTTGAACTTAAAATATCGGTTTGTTTATCTAAGTAAGTTGCATTCCCAATTTTCCTGACCCCTTCTAATGAAAATTAACTGATGCGAACATATTGCTACGGTTTGCGCTAACATCCAACATTAGTATTCCTGTATCTTAGGCGCCATTACCCTGAGATCAGATGCGCAGACATCCATGCGGAAGCGTCGCAGACATTTAGGTCGGCTGATATGAGTAGCGAGCATTACATGTAGGTACTATACCTAAAGCTAAACGGACTTCGGAAACAGCTTTCCAAGCAGAACATAACGCCACGTCTGTTTTCGCCGAAGGCTAAGGCAAAGACCTGTTATTTATAATAGGGACACACAGTTTTTGAGCTCGTGGCTAAATACGAATAAAAACAGCTGCTCGGATCGGTCTTTAGGTTAAGCCGTGCTTGCCTAGATTGGTCTGTGGATGAGTGACCACCCAGTACATACCAAGTTTCCTCCGTGCCTCGGAAAGCACGTTAAGCCGTTGGTCCCGGCTGTCATTTATAGATCTTTGACAGTGGTTGCAGGTAGTCAGTGGCTCAAAAAGTCTAGACTTAAGTCTCTTTAGACTGGAAGCCGACCCTAACATAGTTGGAAAAAAGGTAGGTAGATGATGATGACTGACATTTTTTAAATGTAGGCTACTGCCTACATTTAAAAAATGTCGAATGAAGAATGTACGATACTTCGTAGCGATAGTAATATACCTACTAATAAAATGCGTGATGCCGAAAGACCATTGAGCTCAGGCACTCACAGCATAGTCCGGTTAAGCTGCCTACAAGTTCCTGCGAGATTCCATACACAAAAAAGGCCCTTCAGAGCACAGCTTCTGTCACAGACCGCACTGACAGCTGTCAATTTCTATACGTCATTTACACAGACCATTTACCAAAACAGCCCTCTCAATGATTTCATCAAACAAAAATATCCATGCAGGACTGTGCTCTAAAGGAACCTTTATTCGATATTCAAGCTATCTTTCGATTTTTGACCAAACGCAATAGAATCGCAGTGGCGGCCATTTTGAGAAAAGCACCACATGAGCCATAATGACTTACCATCATAAACTAAACCCATAAAATACTATCGAAACATTAAACGACTTGAATCAAACAGTTTTCGAAATTCACATCGCTCCATGCCCATTTGAATGGGTTTTTATGAAAATTTATGATCGAAATAAACGAAATAACACTACACAAAACGAAATGGATATTTAACACCTATTGTGTTGTTTATTAAATACCTATTGCCGATATAATAGGCAGGATATGAGAGTTTTCGATTCAATGGGACTCCATTTTATTTGCGAAGAACTTTTTATGATATTGAATTGGTTCTGTAAATATTTATTAGATTTTATTGCGTTTGGATTCTGGGTCAATTGGAAAGTGAGGATCGTTGATTTTTACAAGATATCTATTATATGAAATTCGAATGCATATAACAAAATTTTATGTGGGTTTACGTTAGTGCGCAAACTATATGCAAATATTATGCACGTCTCCAATTTGAAATATACAAATTGGTAGTTACGTAGTAGAGTAACGAGAAAATATCTTAAATAACTGTACAAAATTCTAACCTACATAATCAAATCGTTATAGATTATCGTCATCAAATCAATACCAATATTCTTTACAGCATCTGCCTAGCCTTTTCCCAACTATGTTGGGGTCGGCTTCCAGACTAACCGGACGCATCGGAATACCAGTATTTTACAACTCTTTTTTCTCTTTTTTTTTGTTGTATTTTTTGTATTTTACATGGAGCGACTGCCTATCTGACCTCCATAACCGATTTTAGTACTGAGTAATACCATACCCCTTGGTAAGACTGGTTATCAGACTTTTGGGCCACTGACTACCTGTAACGACAATCAAAGATCTACAAATGACAGCCGGAACCAACGGCTTAACGTGCTATCCGAGGCACGGAGGAAACTCGGTATGTAATCTTTTCTATACAGCATTTTTCAGAATGGTGTGTGGTGATATTGAAGGCGATTATCACACGTGTCGTGTGAGATTTTTTTCTTTTTAGAAAAATGTTGCCCTACACTAGGAATTACTCCTGTATCGTGGGTGCGTTTACAAACATTTAAATTCACATACACAAACAGCCAGACCCAGAACAACTACCTGTAGGCCATACACATATTTGTTCCGTGCGGGAATCGAACCCGCGACACGAAGCGCAGCAGTCAATCGCTCAGCCAATGCGCCAACCGTGCCGTCAAAATCGAGAATCGAGAATCGCCATAGGGTGTGAAAAAAATCAGTTGTCCCATATATTATCGATGAATAGTATTGAAATTTTGAATAGGACAGCAGTTGTTCATATGACCACACTTTTCTGATGCATGCCGTATCTATTCTGTTTCCTTAAATATAAATAGAAAAGTCTCTCTCACTGGCTGACTCATCAACGACCAGCCCTTGTTGGTGAAGACAGGAATAAGGCCGGATTATTCGAAATTCAATGAATAGAGACATACTGAGAAACTGACACGTATCGTATTAAAAGACAGAAATGGAGTAGGTACCAACACAGATAAAGGGTGTAACAGACCCATAACGAAACCGAAAGGCACTTGTTCTCCCCGTCATTGCGATCATTTTTTTGTTCTAGTGGTCTACTGGGATCGTAGCTACGGAGATATTGGGAGTCAAAGTTTGACTCCCAACTTTTTCATACCTTTTTTTTAAAATACATGTTTTTAATGTATTTTTTTTACTTTAAACACCTCCATGACCCCCGTACTATTCAATCCAACCATCAGAACAATGTTTTGAGTGCGTTGCATTGACTCCTACCGTAAAACGTGATTTTTTACCCCAAAAGTCGTATCCCAGCAGTAATTTTTACGTAAAGTTACTATGTTTGATGTACAGAATTCTTGGTTAACGGCTTCGTGAAGGGTCAGTTTACATAATTGAAATCCTTAATCTTTTTTCAAAACTCTCAAAAACCAAGTTCAATTCGGATACGAACTGTTTCCAACAACCAAATAACGTGCTATTTGATTTCCGACCCGTGCGTGATTGACGGGAACTGACTGCCGGATTTTAGACCCCTGTCTCGAGTGGAAATACCTGAAAAGGTCAACAGCTATAGGTAAACCGTGTTCAGGAAGTAAACTTTCGTTTTTGGAACGTGTAAACGGAGATTTAAAATGTACTAGTATGTATGTTCAAAGTTTTGAAGGAAGAAAGTCGTGAAAAAAGCTAGTGCTATTAAGAAAATATTTACGATAATGGCCGTCAATTCTAAAGCTAGACAAAAATAATGATTATTTTGTTTGTAGTAAGATAATAATATTCCCTTTTCAATGTCCTCATTAAATCCTACAACCGGAGCGGAACAATAAACAGGTGATAAACAATGTTTTCTTTTCTCCAATTCCAAGGCTCCCGAACAAACAAAGATACTTAACAAATTGACACAACAAAAGGGACTTTAACTAACATAAAATTGTTTAGTTAGGACACCTAAAACTGTCACAATAAGCATGATATACCTACAATTTACTTTAACAAATCCTTCCGTAGCTTGTTTACTCTATACATTATAGTTCCTTTTCGTTTACACGAGAAGGCTTCTAAAACTTTGAAGGTCAAAAAATATAAATAAAATTAGGATTTCGCCGCCAACTAACAGTTTTTAGGGGTTAATTGGAGTGGAATTGGGGTAAGGGACTCGGAATTCCAAGTTTAAAGGACACTTCCACAACTGTATATTTGGGTCTGTTTTTCCCTTATCAGAATGTTTGTTATTCGTGGTATGTTGGCTGGTTTTCCTAGTGTTAATAGGGTCTAGGTTGTAAGAAGCCAAATATATGTTAGGGAAAGGTATTAGGTGGCAGGTTTATTTGGGTTTTGTGCACAGGTAAATGTTTGTACCTCTGGCTTATGTCAACGAAGCTCGGGTCATAGACTGTTGGTGTGAATGAAAAGGTTTTTATTCCCACCATTGTTATTTTACATGCTGTGAATAAACCTGTGTGTTTTCCAGCTAGCATTGTAATGTGATCCTAAAGCCTTTTAATGGTTTACAAAACCCTAGATTATTATTCGACAGGGCCTCGTTAGTCTACTTAATTTATCGTTTTTGAATAGCCATCAATTTTCTGGGTCTGAGTTTTATTCATCATCGACTTAAAAGTCGGCCGGAAAGTTCTGGAGTGGCAACCGCGAACTGGAAGACGTTGCGTTGGAAGGCCTCCCACTAGGTGGACCGATTACCTAGTAAAGGTTGCAGGGATCCGCTGGATGCGAGACGCACGGGACCGGTCAATGTTGCGACACTTTGGGGAGGCCTATGTCCAGCAGTGGACGTCTTTCGGCTGAAATGATGATTTAAAACGGAATTTGTAGCCAATGCGTGTCGTATTGAATTTTACTACAAATATCAAACCTTGTCGTAAATATACTCATTTTCATCGTAGTGATCGTAAAATATACGTAAAGTATTTTATCTGCACTCGATGAAAAGTTGATAAGGTAGTTACTTGTAACGAGTGTCCTGATATACTTGTATGGTACGCAAATTCTGTTGGACTTGTTTACAATTTTAGGAAAATTTGCGGTCAATAAATTTAATTAAAAGAATGGACTCCTTACTCGAGTATTTGACTTAGATCGGTTAAAAATGTGCATTCATCAAGTTAAACTTAATTTCACTAAAAGACAAAGGCATTGAGATTATTTTTTATTCAAACAAATGAAGAAAAAGTGCTAAACATATTTAAAACATCTGTTTAAGTCATCGTCAACGACAGACAAAAAAAAGCACGATTTTTTATAATAAAATCAAAATGCATTTGATAGTGAGTTATAGACTGTGATACAAATAAACCTAAGTGAGATGTGTCACTATGTCTAGGAGAACCCAAAGACTCCCTAAAAAATAACATCCCACCAATAAATAACACAAAAAAAATACCTCCCAAAAAACTATAGCTACGAGTAGATGACATTTCGTTTACCTTGCCGACCACTAAAGTTTCGCGAAGCCAGTCCGTAACGGAATCATCCTTGTTATATAATAACAGTGCCTGACATTATCCTCACGTATTATCCCATGGGATACAAAGGTGCTCCAGAATGTTAACATACCGACCGAACAGAATACCTATTTACTTTTAGCCGGGTTTTATTGTCCCAGAGGGAATCGTAGGATCAGAGGGCACATTTCAAACGTATCGCGAAATTTTCTTTTAAAATGCTCTAAATATACATGTATGTGAGTGTATCTGTACCTCTGTACATCTACTTAATTTTCTTAGGTACATTTGTGTGTTTTTCGACAAGGAAAATCCCACCAGTTTTGTTTTCCTTTTGATTCCCTCGGGTGTCATTCAAGAGTGTATGGGATAAACGAAATGAATTAGCAGTAACATGCTCTACTGTAATCAACATTACGTTTGTTATACTCTGTTCATATTGTGATTACTCATAAAGAACAATTTATGTTTTTTTTTGTTCCATAAAAGGTGGACACCGAAAAAAACTGATCTGTTACTTAAAATATAAGATCAAGTTAAATTAGCCAGCGACACTTCTCAGACTTTATAGGTCATTATTTTTTTTTTTATCATGTTTAGACATCGATATCCATCATGTTTGTGGAGTTTCGCTAACTAATTTAATTTGAATCTTTTACTTACAAAACCAGCTTCTGATTTAAATGCCCAGAGATGACTAGAGTTCTCAAACACGTATTTAACATGGAGCCATCGTTGTTTCAATATAAAGCGAAAAATGTTTATATCATAATCGATTATGGAGAATGGTCTTTGCAGTTCAAAGCTCGACTGAACCCCTCTTCTACACTGGCTAACCCCCTATGTATAATTATAAAAGTATATAGGTCACACAGTTATTTATTAATAGTTTCTATTTAACAAGCCACTCGGCGCAATGTAGGTCGGTCAATATTGTGTGTTTAAACCACGGACTTCATGTTTTATGCACATATATTCAGGGGTAAACAAAGAAAATATTTCTGACATAACTTCAAAAATACATAGCTGTGTTTGTACAAGATGGTGCAGTTTTGCTGGATTTTAAGCGACATGCGACAGTTCAGTGGTTGCGTCACTTCTAGTGTCATGATTCTTTTTATTCGAACTCGTTTGAAGGTAGCGTTAGTCATTTCAATGTTTTGGTTTTTTTTTTTAAATGTTTAGATTTTGTGAATCTTTGTTTATTATGCTCAACGCTAAAGACCGAACTTAGAGTTTATTTCAGTTGAAATTCGAATCACCTAAGCTTTTGCGGTATCCACAAAAAAAATGGTGTAATTGAGAATATTGGTATGGTTTTATGTATTTAAAAGACATATTTTTAAACCAACTATTTTCGAAACAAACTGTAAAGTGCAGAAAACTTTGATGTCTTTTCTAAGTCGAAGTTTTCTTCAATGCTAGTCTTTGAATTATCCCACTTCTGATGCATTTTCACCATTAACACCGCGCTTAGTCAGTGGATTGGTGGTCGTATTATAATCCCAAGACCGCGAGTCCCGACCTTTATAAGCTTATGTATGGTGTTTTCTGATTTTTAACTCTGTTTATTACGGAATAGAGTCTAATAATGAAAGGCAAAGCTCTAGTTTATTATGCGAACAAGCGTCAATGGACGGCAAGGAATGGCCGGAGTTTCTCGCTCAGTAGGTGTTGGTTTTTACCTGTATTTTTTGTTATATTTTCTTTTTGTGTTTACCAATATATCAGACTAGGATATAATAAATTTTACCAGGGAGCAGCAAGTGAAATAATGGTTTGAAAAATGACAATATTTGGGAAATTCTTTTATTCTATTCCGTGGACAACTCTAACTCGTTTTAAATACTAAAAATTGCTCATTAATTATGTATATTTTAAAGGAAATGAACTACTTGTACACTAGCTCAAAATAAAAATACATAATATATAGGGCGCGGCAAGAGCCGTAGGGTGTGCCACGTTAGTAAATGAAACACACTATTTTCAACATTGTATAGGGTGAAAACTTACATACATACTCAGGTAAGAATAATACCAACCTGCTCATTAGTGTTTACAACATCATAATTTTTAACTACTCACCTTCGTTACAAACTTCTTCCATTTATTTTAGTCATAAAAGTTAGAAAGTTATGGCCATACTTTTAATGTACTCACATTAGTTGAGGTACTTTTAATCTAATTTAAAGTATAAAGACTTCAAGTCATTAAATCAGGACTAGACGTCCCACCAAATAAATAAGACGAAATATAATTTCATAAATACATAAAATTTTGAATGATAAAAACTTGAAAACAGCAAAAATATTTTTACTAATAACGTAGAAACGACGTGCGACATAAAAGTTTTGGCAAACACACGAGAATATTTCTAAGATTTGACGAGCATCGTGTTCAGACATCTCGTCTGAAGTAAAATAAAAAATAAATATGTTTTTGTAACATCTCACCCTGTGTAATGCGAGCTAATGTTAGCGCAATATTCGTAATCAAATTGACACGTTTCTCATACATAAGTGTTTGTTTTTTCTCACGTCGTATTTCGCTCTTTCACCAAATTATATTTTCTCCGCCTGTATCGTATTTAAAGTAGAATGTCAAGAAATGAGCCTGTGATAAATTTTGTTTTATTTAACGTTAATGGCCGAGCACCGTTATCTCTTATAGATGAGACTTATGCTAATTTATCTTAAGTTTAAATTATTTATGCGTGATATTTCGTTTGATTCTCGCTCTGTCCATTACAGAACCATCTTTATGGAACGAGATTTATCGCAGTTTTTGCTTCGGGTCGTTTTCTCGAATCTGTTTAGTCATGAAAGGAAAATGCGATAGTGATAGGTACGTGTTTTTTTGGTAAAAACGAAACGTTTTGTGCGTTTTTTAGACGTGTTGTTTTTTAATGCTGAGAACGAAAAGTTTTGATATTGTTTGAATAGTTATTGATCCCCTGGTTTGTAGAAGTTCAAAGATCTACAGACAGGTGATGCTACCTATATGCTCCCTAACAAAAGCTTTAATCGAATGTCGATCACCGGGCACAATGCTTGACCTCGACATACAGGTGAAGGTAGGCTATATTGAAATTGTGTGCTCCGAAATTGTCCAAAACAAACATTCAGATATTGGATTAAACCAAATACAAATAGCACGCATCTGTATAATTAAGATAGGTATCTCTATGAATATGCAATGAAACCATTGACCTCACTGTTTTTGCGCGTTTGATCGAAATCGAATTAAGTGTCACCGAAAATGGGAAAAAAATTCCTACGTCAAGCTCTGGCCACATTGAGACGAATACCATGAGGGACACAACTACAAGCGTATTTTGTTTGGATGTAATAGAAGTCATGCGGCTATTCGTGCCAGTTTGAACACCTTAGAATTTCTTTCCCTTTCTTAACCTCTGTTAACTAGTTACGATATAAGGTGTCCAATTTATTAGATCTTCAATTAAACTTTTAACCTTCAGCGTTTTTGAGCGCATGGTCGAAAACATGACACTAGGATCATAAAAACAAACAAACAAAACACTGTTTTAAGCTTTCACGGTTAACAACTAAACTTATACTGACTACTGACTACTACTACCGACCGACCGACCATATTTGCAACACAAAGAACATTAAAAATTCCACCTTTGACACATCGAACATGATTAACATTAAAATCGCGCAAAACTTTGCCCTCTGAACATAACCGCCATTGTTTCGTTACTCCACTCCGTCACGGCATGAAAAGGGCTAAATTTGCGGTTGTCACGTTTTTAATTAATTTACGAGTGGGTGAGGCTCTGGTATCACGCATAACCTTAGTCCGCTTATGTGAAATTCATCAATTAACGTGGCTTTAGTGCTCCGGGCACTTACATTTACATTTTCATCATTGTAAACTGAAATTAGCTGTACAAATAGTGTTATGGCGTTATTAGGTTGATCTAGTTTTGGGTGAGAATAATCGGTACGGTCGGTAGTTCGAATTTTAAAATTGATTAAAATTGAGGTGAAACTTAGGTATTGGCTTACTTGCGCTGGTAAGTAACTTGTGGCTTAATAATTACAGTCGCTCGGATCGATCTTTTGGGTTAAGCCGTACTTGCCCAGGTTGGTCTATGGATGGGTGACCACCCCTTATATACCAAGTTTCCTCCATGCCTCGGGAAGCATGTTAAGCCGTTGGTCCCGGCTGTCATTTGTAGATTTTTGACAATCGTTACAGGTAGTCAGTGGCCCAAAAAGTCTGACATCCAGTCTTACCAAGGGGTATCGTATTACCTAGTACTAACTGGGTTGTAGAGGTCAGATAGGCAGTCGCTCCATATAAAATACTGGTATTCAGCTCCATCCGGTTAGTCTGGAAGCCGACCCTAACATAGTTGGGAAAAGGCTAGGCAGATGATGCCTTGCGCTGGTAAGATTTTATTATTATTTGTTGATTTACTAGCTGATATTCTGTATGGTCTGCGAGGACGTCTTGGCGCATGACTTAATTCAGCTCTACCGATGCCATCTTGTTTTTTGTACTACATTTCACAAATAACAGATTTTAACTAAACCCTGTCAATTTTTTTACGGGCGATAACAATCTTAGAACCTATAGTTAAGAAACAAGACAAAGACTACAATTTTATGGAAAATTCCATTAAAAATAAGGTATGTTAAGAAAAAAACTTCTCTGTAAAATGCAAAGATATGTTACTGGCCACTTGGGTTTACGTCTGAAGTTAACAGAAACTTGGAATGAGAGGAAAATCTAAGTGTATTTTCTCGCTAAAGTTTTAAAAGCCAAAAGAAACTTTAGAGCTTCTAAACAATGAACTTACAACGTCAGTTATACTTACATATTGCAATTTTAACTTTAATACAGTACAGTAACTGAGTTGTGGAGGTCAGATAGGCAGTCGCTCCACGTAAAATACTGGTATTCAGACGCATTCGGTTAGACTGGAAGTCAACCCCATCATAGTTGGGAAAAAAAAATTAAAGCGGTTCACAGAATACATCTACCTACCAAGTTTCAACTGTGTAGTCTTAACAGTTTCGGAATAAAGTGGCTGTGACATACAGACAGACACGACGAATCTATAAGGGCTCCGTTTTTTGCTATTCGACTACGGAACCATAAAAAGGCTTGGCAGATTATGAAAATCACGAACATTAATATGTATGACATTACCTAAATTCGAAAGGATTTTAATTTTCTCATGGAATGACGATTGCAGGTTTGTGTTAAAAACCTATATCATAATAATGTGCGTCCTTCCAAAATACTATGTTCATACATGAAATTGTAATCAATACAGTAAAAGAAAACCACTTACAAAGTTGCTCGTGACTGTACCTCATTACGCCTACAAGTAGAATCAAGCGATAGCTCGAGTAGCGCAGTGACTAAGTGATAAGCTTACTGCGTTTTGGGTCGTGGGTCAATGCCCGCACGGGGTATTCAAGATTTTTTCCTGTAAATATGTCCACCAACAATCATAAATTGAGAAAAAAACATGGTAAATTTTAATTAAATGTTAGTAATTTAATAATTTATAAAAAGTAGTGTTAGTAATGGTAAATGAGCAAGCCAACGCAGTATTTCCGTGAACGTAGGTACGCCCAGTAATAGACTAGCTGGGCTGAATAAACAATTACATCAGGATATTAACGGAAATTAAACAATACAAATAGCTTTCAATAGCTAACCAGTACCCTTCAACAGAAACAACCAAAAAGCAATTTAAATTAGCGTTCACCTCAAGAGCAACACACAATAGGAACAACAAAACATAATTCAATAATTTCCATCAAAATTTTGAATGTTTTTAGCAACAATTGATTCCAACACTTAAGTTAACCAACAAAACAATTGTTTCGTTAACAAAAGAACGGCTCCTAGCGTTAATTGGCTATTCATGAGTATCCACAACTACCGTACATGTTGATTTTGTCGGCAACATCAAAGCTTTGTTTACCACAGCCTACACTAGCCGCTAGCTTGCCCGCAACTTTATAGAACCTATCAATTTCAAAGGAAACGCCGCTTTCATCAGTTGCGTTAACTGTAGTGGAATCTTGTTAAAATTAATGTGTTTAATAATAGTGATGATGTCAATTATATCAATATTAATAATATGCAGAACCAATCTAATCGATGTATGCACGTGGATAAAGCGAAGCGGTTGAAAATAGAAGAAAGATACGTAAGAAACGTAGCAGGTGACGTTCTGTGATGCCTGCCTACCCCCGTGGGAATAAGGCGTGTGTTATGTATGTATGTGTAGACCCCACCTCACGGCAGGGTAACACTAAAACTGTAAAAATCCACCTTACTGCTACGACATAAAGGCGCTGTCAATGTCAAATTGTGATCATTGTCATGCGAAGGTGCGGTTGAATATCCGTAAAAAAGATGTATACCTATCAAAATACAGTGAATATGATCAAAAATCACGGAAATGTTGGTCCTGATAATTTAATAAAATTATTCATTTAATTTTGAATACGATTGTTTCCAAATAATAATAAAACCAGATTCAATTCCATTCTCTTTTATGTTTATGTTACGGCTAAAGATGGGTGTGAACATTAACTTAAGATTAGGGGGCTAAACTTAACATAACCTAACCTAACTTAAGATTAGTCGGCTAAACTTAACATAACCTAACCTAAGTTTAGCCGGCTAATCTTAAGTTTGTGTTCATCTTTAGCCGTAACATATACATTACAACAAGACATTACTTCACTTAAAGATATCAGACACCTACCTATCGATGATTATTACCCACTTCCTTTCTAAAAAGAATAATAATATCGTTCTTAGTCAAAGAACCGAATTGATCATTCAATTAATTTTAATATAATCACGTCAAAGAAAGATTGATTCAAAAAAGGAATGTTTCCCGAGACCATTTTTAAATCGCAAAGGTATTCTCTTATTATTCCACTGCTCATAAAAATGCAACATATTCCTTACAATTAGCATTGGAAGAGAATAAAACGTCTTATCTTATAATTTATTAACTTTGGAGAGCGAACTGGCCACTTTTTTTGTATGCGTGCTTCATTAACATAATAGAAGAAAAGTTTAATTGAGTTCCAAACTTGAACTCCACTTGAGTTAATGGAACTTGAGTATTATGCAAGATCGTAACTCGCATGCCGCCCAATTGAACGCTACGGCGTAGTAAAGATTCGTAGCCTCGTAGCGCTACACTCGTAGCGACTGATGTTGTGATTATCCAAAGGCTTTGCTGCGAATTACTGGCAAACGTTTTAATTCCGCGAGTGAGGCTGTTTGCGTAATTTCTGTTGCCAAAACACGTTGTTAACTGAGCTAAATAGTGGAGCATATGTTAGCCTAGGGTTGCTAGAATTATGGACGCTGTTTTAATTAAAACCCATATTTGTTTAATTTAGAATGTGGGTGTAGTCTCGCTTTTTATCTACCATGATAAACTGTATACGGTTTTACAAAATATTATCCCTCAAATAAAAGTAGTTCTTTAAAAGACAAGTTTATGATACTGAAATGTAAAACATTTCTACGTCTACAGTTAATGAATATCTGAAACATTTACAAATTAAACTTTAATTATTCAGCAGTTATAATGTTGAAGCAGAAATTGAAGAAAGAAAAGCAATTCAATCGGCTTTAGATCTTAGCAATAATATTAAATAGGTCATTAAAGTAAATAGTATTTTATATAAGAACTAACATTGCCTAACACTAGTATTTAGTCCCCTATAATGGACACTGTATAACAACATTAACACAACATATTTTGTTTATGGCATAAACCAAAACTTTAAAAGATCCAATTAAACAAGCAATTATAACTTTTATTGTTAAGAACATAAAACCTATAATTGCACAAAGTTATACTAATGATCTACTATGTAATAAGATATTAGTGGTAATTAAACACAATACATATTTATTGAGCTAATAAAGCGTTGTAATTGCGTAAATATTTAAAACTGATTGCATGCCATTGCTTTAAAATTAATTTAAAACAAACACATTAAACTAATAAAAACATAACTACTAATAATAAACTCGTTCAATGAGGCAATTAACAGAACATGATAACACTAATAGTCGTAACAAATATTACATATCTAAAAGCATTAAAACGCTGTCAACGAGTGGTATTAAGCAAAGCGCCATTACCCACAAGCTGCGGATATACCGGTAATTATGTTAGTAATAAATCTAACACCAACCTAAATTATCTGAGTTACTGCAGGAAGGACCCGGGAGAGCCAGGAAGCAGAGAATGAGGTACCAAATACCACACATGTTGTCCATGACTCAAAAAGTACAAACAAATTCCAAAACTATCACTATTTTTCTCATGACAAAAATTCGCATCACTATTTTCACTTTGACAGATTAAAAATTCGCGCCAAACTTTGAAAGATCAAAAAAAAAACTCGAAGCAAGAAGGCCAGATACGCGTTCGATATTTTTGATTTCAAAAGTTGTTGTGTCACGTGCGGTGTCCACGTGGTGACCGCGTGACAGGACGTGTCCACAGTAAACAAGCGTGTGGCCACACTGACTCCGGACGTTCGACTGACGCGACCCAACGATACAAACGCCCCACGACTATTGGTCACGGCACACGGCGAGCCCATCAATTTTGCTTGACGTTTCAATGAAAACCCTTCCTACTTTTCCCTCGAGTAAAATTAGGGAGTCTTGTTATAATTAAAAATGTTTATCGATGAGATCGGCCATATTGAACTTTAGGGACGGAATTTAAATGGCGGTAAAATAATTAAAGTGTCAAATCTACTCCTTAACAACTTGTAAAGTTGGCATAATAACGTTGTGATCGAAATACTTCATTAAACTACCCATTATCAATTAAAAATGTAATTAGTTTACACAAAGTTATAAAATTTTGCCAAACAGGTATTTATAGCTTTATCACCTCTATATACCTAAATAATATTATGATAAATGTGTCGTCCGGAAAATTATTACAACAGCACATTATTATTCCTTACACGCGAGCAGGCGCCGTAAATAATAATATCACATCGAGTGGAAATGTTGGGGCATTCGTATAAAAGGAAATGGACTTTGAGTTTGTTTTTACATACATTCGTGTACACAATATTTGTTTAAAATTCATGAAATGGACTAATTAGAACAACAGTCCATTCTTCTTTTAAAAATCCAATAAAACCTCTGCGAAGAATGTTATTTTGAAAAACGAACATAGACAATCAATTGAGGCTACTGACGACCATTGTGTGTAGACTCTGTTTGATATTTCAAGTAGTTGGTTACGAATTCGGGTGGATGGTTCAACACAAATAGATAGCTAACTATTGCTATTGACATCTTGTATACCAATGGACATGGTAGATTGGATCCAGTCTCTGTTACATATGTACTAGATACGGAGAAATGAACATGACATAATTGCCGAACCCATATAATATCTTAAAAGGGACAGAGGCATTCTCATCGTACTATCGAATAACCACAATTCATTTACCGGGTCGACCTCCTTATTCAGAAACTTTCCTATAACGAACCGTACCGGTACGGTGTACACGCGAATCGAAGGACAAATTAATGAGTTATAATCTTACTTCCCTAGAGGCCGAACGGAGCGTATAAATTCGAATGAAAATAAAATCAAAAAGCACTCTGCTTAAAACCATAATCTTGTAAAAACAATAACATCTTTAAACCAACCCTAAAGATATAGTCATATATGTAGGTAAATTGGGTACCTATCCAAACCCTTTCTGAGCAAAAAGTACACACAAATTCTCGTATTATTTTACCAAATCCATTACGTTGCGTACTTTGGGGAGTTCTTAAGGCACAGCCCGGGTTCGATTGATAGAGAAGGCATATAAAATGGAAACAAAATAGGTTGGTAAGTAAATAGAGATTGAGAGCAAGTAAATTGAAATAAATTATTTGTATTACACTGGTAGTCGTAATATTCAAAAGGATTATATTTAAATTCTTTTTGAAAAATGGTTTTCAGTTTGTTCATGGAACTACAGGCTAATGCGTTGTAAAAATAATAGTTAAAAAACTTAGAAAGGAGGTGGGTTAAAAAAAATATATTTGAACATTAAAAAAATATATAAACCTTATATATTTTCTGTATCTAACTTAATTTATTTTTATTCAGGAAGCAAGCTGAGCTTCTTATCTTTTTGGGAAAGATGTAAGATTTTATAGGGATTATTGATATGCTAGTCTGATAGCCAACCCGGCACGACGATAGACATTTTATTCAATTTTCTTTCTTTCGATCAAAGACACGGAAATAGAAGTGAAACCAAGCAAAAAAAGATAGATTCAATAAAACAAAACTTTATGTTTATCTTTTACAACGTACAACATAGTCAGTATTATTTAAGTAAGCTAGTTTTTTTTTCTAGCCTGACCGAGTCGTAAAAGTTCAAACCCAAGGTTTAAACTCATGTCCGCATGGGCCGATGCCTGCCAGGGCTGCGGGACTTCGAAAGAGATACCGTGGCCCTGGAACACAAAGGGCAAAGAAGGAACATGGATGGGTTTTAGTCAGTACAAGTCTGACACTCCCTTCCGCTCCGCCCAGAGTGGGGGGGTCATTTGATGATTTTCCATCCGAAAAAAAAAAAGGTTTAAACTCAAGGCAAAGGGCGATGGAGGGTATCGTATTAGGCATTAAGCTCAGCGACAGAATTGGCAATACCACAATACGCTCAAAAACTGGAATCGCCGAATTTGGGCAATAAGACTGCTGGGTTGAAGTGGGATTGGGGGGGGGTATATCATGTCTGTAGAATGCATCAGGACCGATGGGCCAGGGTCGTCAAGCAGTGGGTGCCAGAAGACAGTCGTCGTTGCCGAGTGAGGCCTAAGCTGGCGTGACGACTTAGAGGCGTTTGTGAGAGAGAAGAGTGATAGTCGAGGAGGCCTTTGTCAACAGTGGGACCATATAGGCTCTGTCGCACTCCTGAGGCGTTACCATAATCTCTTTCAGCAGTATTTTTTTAATGTCACTTCAGTGTGGAAAAGAGACGAAGCTATACAGGACGTCTAGCTCTATCTCTGTCCAACACTAAATAAATATTAAAACAATACTGCTTTAGCACATCATGGTAGGCACATAGGACAACGGTCTTCCTCCACTTCTTCAATTAAACCTATTGCCTTTCCACAAATATTTAGTAGGAGTTTCTAAATGTTATGTTCTAGCTCCTCTTAGGTATAGAGGCGTAAATAAAGCCACAGGTGACACCTAATGTCCAAAGTTGCCACCTAAAGACCTGAGTAGTACAAACTTGTACGATTTACAGGGTACAATTGAAAATATAGAAGTTCTGCACTTAAGGAGCGCCTCAACAGGGTCGAACTTTGTGATCACTTTAACAGATACACAATAGCAATAAATAATTGAACAATGATATATATCAAACAATTCGGTGCGAAAATTATTGATGGATATTTTCCGGGTATGCCTGACTAGTTTTTGACTCGACGAGAGCCCTTATTCATGATAGTGACACTTCACTAAAAGCTGGAAAAACACCATACATAAATATATAAACTCACGGCCTTCTCCCACACCACGACCTGCTGCACAAATGTTTAGCTTCATCCACGTTCAAATATCTAGTCAGTACCTTCGAGTTACGGAAGTATTAGGGGTTAAAGTTCCAACTTTTATTTTTATATTCAAGTTTTTAAAGCTGTAACTTTACTTTAAATATCTCCATGACGCGTGTACTATACAATGCGTCCATCAGCACAATGTTTTGCGTACGTTACATTGAGTCCTACCGTAAAACAGGATTTTTCACCCCAAAAAAACGTCGTTTCCCAGCAATAATTTTTGCACAGAGTTACTTAATTTGATGTATAGGATGCTTGGTGAAGGGCCCGTTTAGACCTTGTATAACCTGGCTATGCATAGGATACGTTTTATTTCGGCAGTACGATCCCGTCGTACAAATAAGGCATAAGGCATGGCATAAGCCAGTTTAAAATACGAATGACCTACCTAAATGATTTCATTCGATGAAAAAAATTGCCAGGTAATAAAACAACGTCCACATCGCACGTATAAGCAATTTTTCCAGTTCGCCAAAGGGTAATCGATTCTGCTACATATGAACCTGACTTGTTATACAGCTCATTAATCATCCTTTCTAACTTTGTACGGGGCTAGCGATAAACCCCGGATTTACTTGACTAAAATCAAAATATATTTTTCATATACACACCTACATTTTTCACAGCTAAAGCAGGAATTTCGGTAAACACCGTATTGTGTTATAAGTTAGGAATGTAAAAAATACAGTTTTGTTTATTATTGTGTTGTATATTTTGGGTTGACATAAATGTGGATATTACGGCTTATGTTGAACCTTCATGAGACAATAAATATCGAATAGTGTCGGCATTTCCGTGGATCGTATAATAAATCTAAGCTGGGTATATGATCAATACCAAACAGATGGTGGGCAGAGGTGTATGGCCCAACTACATTTTGGTAAGCATGTAAGTTTCGTGTTATAAGAGGTGAGATTTTCAATAGCACAATGTAGGTAATGAAATAAAACAAAATTAAAGGTATGGTATCATCTGCCTAGCCATTTCCCAACTATGTTGGAGTCGGCTTCCAGTCTAACCGGATGCAGCTGAATACCAGTATTTTACATGGAGCGACTGCCTATCTGACCTCCACAACTCAGTTCGTACTGGGGAATACGCTACCCCTTGGTAAGACTGCTTTTCAGACTTTCGGGCCACTGACTACCTGTAACGACTGTCAAAGATCTACAAATGACAGCCGGGACCAACGGCCTAACGTGCTTTCCGAGGCACAGACGAAACTCGGTATGTAATGGGCGGTCACCCATCCACGGTATATTATGTACTTATGTGGATTCGGATTACAAAAGAGAAATACAATTAAGACAACTAACGTAAAAATATTCACAAAAAATACAATTTAGAGCAAGCTTAACTTCAAATTGCCACGAAAAATATGGAAGATATTTTTAACCATTACAAAAAAACTTTTCACAATACTCGCTAGATTGGAATAACTAAAACTGTTCTTTTCAGGGAAAGAAAGTTGAGTCGATCGTTAGCTGGCTTTAAATGTAT
The DNA here is from genome assembly GCA_910589295.1 of Noctua janthe. Classification (NCBI taxonomy): domain Eukaryota; kingdom Metazoa; phylum Arthropoda; class Insecta; order Lepidoptera; family Noctuidae; genus Noctua; species Noctua janthe. The sequence continues at coordinate 12,754,728 of OU342559.1, read as the reverse complement.
GTCATTTACAAGTTTTCAAACTAGATCCCCAGAAAATGGACAGCAATCACTTCCAACGATCTTCCTTTAAGAGAGTTATGGACTTTTCCATCAAGAACTAATGAAGACAGTACACAAAATTCTGACTTGTTATATAGTTATTCTAGTCGCAAGCGCAGCTGATATGCATGAAATCTTTTTTTAACGGGCTCCCGAACTTTTTTTCTGGTGTGTATGTTCAGGGATATCCTGGCCAATTGTGAACCGATTTGGAAGATTCTTATTTTTTTCGGAAGAATATTATTTTGCGGTGGTGCCGTTTAAATTTGGTGAAATTCTGATGTTGATCTTCGGAGCTATATAATGGAACTCTTCAATACTGTTGGCTACGATGGAGTATGCACTCAAGTTGTAAAATATGTCAAAGAAGTTATAGCAGCACCACTAGCGCACATTATTCATTTATGCATAACTAATGGTGTTTTTCCTAATAGTCTGAAAAAAGTAATTATTAAGCCCTTATTTAAAAGAGAGGATAAATCAGATGTTAAAAATTATAGACCCATTGCCAAAATTCCTATTTTTTCAAAAGTTATCGAAAAGGTAATTTACAATTGCATTTATAATTATTTTGAAAAAAATAAGTTATTTTGCACTGAACAAAAAGGATTTCGTAAAAATACAAACATAAATATGGCATTGTTCGACCTACTCTCTTATATTATGACGTCTGTCGATGAAAGAGCTCCGGTATGTGCTATATATACCGATATGACGAAAGCATTTGACTATGTGAATCATAAGATTTTGCTAAAAAAACTGTATGGCTATGGAATCCGAGGTAATATGTTAAAACTTTTAGAATCATATCTGGATAACAGATCCCAGTGCACAGAAATATCACAACTATGCCAAAAAAGCAATTTAGTAACCATTTACACATCTCAACCAAGAGCTATAAAATACGGTGTGCCTCAAGGTAGCGTGCTAGGGCCGTTACTTTTTTTAATATACATAAATGATCTCCCAATATACATTTCTCAGAATATGGTTCTATTTGCCGATGACAGTACAGCTGTTGTAAAATGTAATAATCATGTCGATTACGAGAATGATATAAATGATTGCCTCAATAAAATAATTAACTGGCTGAATAGCAATAACCTTGTGATTAATTTAAATAAAACAAAAGTAATGCACTTTCATCAAAGGTGTGAAAAACCTCCAGTTCATGTTACTTATGAAAAGTTCCAAATAGAAGATACAAACAAAGCAAAATTTTTAGGTATAATGCTTGATAGTAAACTAACATGGAAACCTCATATCGAAGAAATCTGTCTGAAATTAAATAAATCTGCATATGCATTGTTTCAGCTGTCGAAAAAAGTTAATACACAAACACTTTTAATAGCGTATCACGGATTGGTTGCATCAGTTCTGAGGTTTGGTATTCTTTTTTGGGGGCAATCTACAGATCGAGAAATTGTTTTTAAAGCGCAAAAACGATGTATTCGGTTCATGTGTGGCTTAAAAACTATCGAAACTTGTGAACCTCATTTTAAATCTTTAAAATTACTGACTATGCCAGCTATGTACATTTACGAGACTGCTTTATTTGTTAAAGCCAATTTACACCTATTTCAAAAATTATCTGAAGTAAAAAAGACTCCAATGCGTTCTCAATATGTGAATAAACTATGCGACAATAAATGCAGAACCGCTTTACTTAAAAAGAGTTTTTTTTGGCATGGCTCCGAAAATTTATAATAAAATACCCGATAACATAAAAAATTTGCCACTATTAAAGTTTAAGAAAAATATATACTCGGTGTTAATAGAAAAATGTTATTATACTGTAGAAGATTTTCTCAATGATAATTTTTAACATTTTGTGTGCAATAAACGTTTGATGTAATTTTTAAATATTTTTAAGTCTGTTTCTCTTTTTAGGTTAAATTTAAAATAGTTTTTATTTTTTGTTTATTTTCTTGTAAGTGTTTAATTTTGTTTATTTTGCCGTTTCTGTTAGTTTTTTTTTTGTGTTTTGTTTTACTGTATGCTTTTATTTTCAATAATATTTGTACGCCTTCACGGCAAAACATAGCGCCCATTTAATTAACCTAAGACCTTTATGTAATACCTATGTTTCACAAATAAATATTCTGATTCTGATTCTGATTCTGAATAATAGACAGCAAGTATATCGCAATTACTATAATCGCTTGGATATGTATTATTCACACAATTCTAACACAAGATTACGCCTGTATGCTTTGAAGGGGTATAATAGCCCCAAACGCCAGTTATGCTTCAGCTCCATTTTATTGGGAATAAGCTTAAATTACTATGACATGTTTTTTTATATGTAAAATTAATGCACAGGAAAAAATTGTAAAGAATATTACAACTAAAAATGGAAACATAATAAATCTTTTTTGCAAAAAATAAAACCACTTCAAAAAAAAACACCAATAAGACTTTTGTTTGTTTGATTCTGTTTTTTTGATGCTTACTGACTTCTGAAGCTAGAGTTATTTTCCATTTATATTTGTAGTATCCAAACATTTTTTTCTTGTGCATTAATTTTCATAGTAATAAGCTTATTTCCAATAAAATGGAACTTAAATAAAACTTATAGGTACTTAAACTTTTATTTTAAGTTTTTTCAATCCCCGAGTATAGCTAATTTTATGAGGTCTTGAGTTGACAACAGACCTGCTACAAGGAATCCATACCATGACTAATGAAATGTGGTCATACCAAACACTTCTATTCTCTTTGGAAATGCAAACATGATATTACATTACTCCATTCAAAATTCCCATTCCCATTTATCAGAAATAGCGAACCTGGGATCCCATCAATGGAATACACGCTTAGCGAGTGGTGCAGCTACCAATCACGTTGAATCAAGCCAAACAGTAGTAGTTCCAACTATGGCTTTTGATGTGAAATCAATTGGTGTTTTGCAAAGGGAGAAACGCGAAAATGGGATGCTGGCATTGAGAGTCCACAGCCCCACATGTATGATTTGTGGCCGCAGGCGAAGCTTCCTTTTGTCTGATATGAAAATCTTTATTTGCATTGTAAATGTAAATAACGCTAATGAATAAAGCATACGCTTGCGGCTTTAATTTTATTGAACGCGAAATTTTATAAAGAGCAACTGTGTATTTTTATCTTCTTTGAATACTTCAATTTATTCACATAAACATAGTAATGATTATGTGTCTCTATTTTATAATGAGGTCAGTATACCTAAATCTTATGACAAAGCCTATAATTATTTATACTTGACTTTAATTTTCATTTTTTAAAATAACTAAAAAAAAATTCACCCTATCATATCCAAAAAAAAGGCCACAAATACCAAAACTATTCAATTTTTAGTAGGCCTCAAGTAACCTCCACCTTTACCTTATCGAGACCCGTTAAGCAGATAGGCATCATATACAGAGGGTTGAATACTCCTCAAGTCAACGCTCGACTCTTTCCGGTGCTCCAGCGAAGCCCTAACGACTCAAGCCACCCTAAACATACGTAATATGACGTAATCTTTTGTGCGAGAGGGTGGAGGGCTTAGAGGGAACAATCGTACGTATGGGGAACTGTGTACCTGTAGACACCGTGCATGATTTTATTTGTTGCGGTAAAAGAGGTTTTTACACGGTTCTTAGTTCTGTATCCTTGTGCTTGTAGGTAGGATTGAACGAATATTTGCACGAAAAGTGGCTTTATTGCACTGCTTTTAGGTTAAAAATGTAGTACCTATATTTTCACGCACTTTTCATAAATATTTGTTACACAATACCCACTTATTTTTTTGTTGAAATAGTTAAGTATTGAAAAACGTCATTAAACTTTGATACCCGCGAAAAAGTTGCATCAAAATGTACTAGTCTGAACGATGTAAATTAAAGTAAATACTTAGTTCTGTTTATCTAATTTATATTTTAATCACATTAATTTCTTCAATAACAGCTTCATATCAGACCCTTATCAACTAAGTTTGAGGTTACTGTCAAAAGTCACTTAGATAACTTGGTTACGCACTGGGTAAAACACTAGTTGTTGATACGTCTAATCGCAACAAATGTAGTCTTAGTACTTGCTATCGCTTATACATCGTGGAAACATCCAGCAGGGCAGTAAGAGGAACCTTAACCGTTGTATCTACACAAAAATAGTTTTAAGAGACTATCTACTATAGTTGTTCGTGAAATTTTGATCCCCAGTCACAGGTTTTCAAAAAAAAAATACAGTTAGCAAGAAAATGGACACATTATTTTTAATGATGCGAATGTTTCATGGGATCTGCAATGATTTCCTACGAAATGTATGAGATTTTTTTTGCAATTTCTGACTTTTTTAGCACTCAAACGATGGTTGGTTTAATAAAAGTTTTTTATCAGTATTGCAAACAGGATCGATAGGCATCAATAAAAAAATGCGATTTTCTTGCTAACTGTGCATAATTTTGAAAATCTGTGAATGAGGGTCAAAATTTCCCAAAAAAAGTTATGGATCGTCTTCTAAGACCATTTTCGTGTAGCTGCAACAGTTAAGGTAATTCCCCTTACGGCCCTGCAGAAAGTTTCCCCCTGTATAACACTAAAAATATATAGCACAAAATAACTGCCACATGGGCCTTTGAATTCAGTTAGCAGACAATACCAGTAAACAATGTTAGACCGATTCTCAGATTTTCGAACGTAGGTTGTTGTCGGTATGACCCATTCAGGATTTCCTTTTTAACTTTCTCTCTTTCGACTTTTAAGGACTGATCGTGACTATCGCAGGTTAGACTTCAAAATATCTTTGTTTTTTTTTGTCATATTAAGTTTTTCTGATTTGCTGAAACTTCGTTCTAAAAATCGTATATACTAGCTTTTGTTCGCGACCTTTGTTCGCGTGAAATTATTATAAAAATATTTATTACACACTTCTATTTTTAAATCGGATTTTGTTAATAATTTCAAGGGTTTCTTTACACGGATCCTAATTATTTTTCTACAATAACAGTACCCTAAGTTAGATCTTATAACATCAGCTATCTGCCATTAAAATCAGTCCAGCCGTTTTGGAGATTAGCCGGAACAACCAGATAGACAGACAGACCGACAGACATACAAACAAAAATTAAAAAAAATGTTTTTTTGTTTTATGTGCCGTATATATTTTCATATGCATTCAGTTAAAAGCTGTTATTTTGATACTACAAACAGACACTTCAATTTTATTTATGTGTGTAGATGTCAAAGTCAAAACTTTTTGTCGCTCAGGATGTCACGAAAATATATTCTTTTCATGCAGGTATTCCCTTAAGAACAAAGAAAAAATAATAATGTATGATTAAATACACAGAAAGGGAGGCCAATATTTTTCTTGTACTAACACGTTTTATCTCCTTAGGGATGACTATGTAATTGAATTTAGAAAGACTATTCCGTACATCTACATATTCTGCTGAAATAATAATATATAAATTTCCAAGACAAGCATTCTTACATAATTGTATTACTTTTTAGTTTATTGACATAGATATGGGTAAATGAATTTTGGCGGGTTTTTTCCTGGCTCGTTGGTTTAATGGACGCAAGCGCGGCTGCTGAGCGTGAGCTCCTAAGTTCGATTCCCTGGTAAGACAAAGTGTAATTGGGTTTTCCCGTCACCAATTTTTCAGTGGTAGCCAGTAGTCTGGATTTGGATTATAACAGTAGGCTCGCCCTTTTTGACATAGGACTGACACATAACTGGAGAAAATATGGGTATACTATTTGAAAGATACATTTCTATCCAACTCTTAAATCAAAACAGACATTAAGTTTTAAGGGTAAAGTCTTACCCTAAACTCATTTACATTTCAAAATTTTTTGATTTTTTAAGTACTCAGTATTTTACAAAAAGTTTGCAAATAAATCCGAACGTACTCAAAGTGACTTTTAAATTACCTCTGCAGCCTTACAAGCAGTAACTATATTATTTTAAAAATTGGCTTATTTGAGTCATGAACTCAAGGCACAGAATCGTCATACAAAGAATCTGATATCTTTTACGCTTTTAAATATTTACTATGGTTAATATCACGATGTAAGGAACACCATGACAGATTTAGACTTTTATTATGGAGTATTTGATTCTAAAAGGCAATGACTATTTTTTTTGGGTATGTCCTAAAAATCTGCTGTTTTATAAAAAAATCCACGCCGAGTTTAGTATCACAAACTGAATAATTTGTAAGCAAATATGTCACGATCTCCCTTCATCATCTGCCTATTCTTTTCCCAACTATTTTGGGGTCGGCTTCCAGTCTAAGCAGATACAGCAGAATACCAGTATTTTACATGGAAAGACTGTCTGTCTGGCCTCCACAACCCAGTTAGTATTAGTATGATACTCCTTGGTAGGACTGGTTGTCAGACTCTCGGGCCACTGACTACCTGATACCTGTCACGATCTATTACACTCTGAAACCTAAAATACTCAACATCCAAACAAATTCTGCAAAAACAATTTCCGTGTCAAAAAGCATGCGAACACAAAACCACTATTTAAAAATTTAGATAAAACGAAAATGAAACCCGGCCATGCTGACTAGGTAATACAAAAATATTAAGCGTCCATCAACTGGAAATAGGTTACACGGTGCTGGCAACGTTCGCAACAAACTGTTAGTGCTGCGCATTACTGCAATCTGTGCGCATTCCCCTTTATGTGGGGCGACTTCATCAAATTAATATTAACGGGGTTCTGGTGTTAGTATTACTTTCACTAATAGGTAGTGTGTCTTTTGTCTTTTATGGAGGGAGGCCTTTGCCCAAGAGTGGGATAGAACAGGATTGGAAAAAAAAGGTATGTCTTTTGGGGAAACAAGAATTTTTCGTGAGAAAAAAATGCTCAGTTCGGACGAGGTATACATAAAATACGTTTAAAAAATCCTGTCCAATCTGTGATTTTATTATTAGGTATCGATATGATTCTATTTATGTACTTAATCCTTTTTAGAGAACAAATAAAACCCCGATGATTATTTAATAAAAAACCAAAATGAGGAAATTTATATGGCAACACACGGATGCGAACGGTCGTCACTTCTTGGGTAGTGACGTCATAAAAAAAACAATTGACGAGCGAATACTTATGCAGAAGACGGTGTTGTCACTTTTTAATAGTAAGTTGAAATTTAGGGAAACGGTGGTATTAATATTTTTACTTTTGTTTTTCTTATTTTATTTGGCAATGTCATTGGTGATGATGTACCTATATTCCCCTTTAGAATCGGACAGGATTTTTTTTAACATAGTGTATAAAAACTTCTCGAATGCCTAACAAATTCACTAACGTGCCACGAGTCGCGCACCGCTGCGGCTTGCAGTTTCGTATCGTTCGAAGTGGTGTTTCCTTAGTCTGGTGAGTTGTCGAATAGTCCCAGGTTTTCATTTCAACATCTGTACCCATAAGTGGAGCATAGAAATGCAGCCAGGTCGTAGAACCGGAGTCAGATGGTAATACGAAATATATTCACTCTTTTAGTCACATGCGATTCGTCCGATTATGTTTAATTTATCTACCTAATATTTTGATATTTTTAAACATAATCATTTAATCATGCACACGCTAGCAGCTCATTAGTTGAAAGCCTTACAACTGTCTGGTAGATAAACTTCAAGTGAATGTATTCTGAACTAAGTCCAGAGTATAACTAAAGCAAGCAATTCAGCAGAGAAATGTATTTAGTTATCTAATCGGTCAACTTCGATAGTTACGCTCTGGCAGGCGAGGCATAGACAGATAGACACGGGTTGTATAGTTCCTACTAAGAGCAAAAGTTAATCAATTCATAAATAAAATGTACATAATCTTGAAGAGTTACTTACTAAGTATACCTTACTCTCATCATCATCATAGCCTAGCCTTTTCTCAACTATATTATTATTACCTTACTATATTTAAAAAAAAAAACTTTTGTATCTTTCTTACCTCATCATCTGGCTAGCCTTTTCCCAACTATGATGGGGTCGGTTTCCAGTCTGACCGGATGCCGAAAGGTGATAAGACTGGTTGTCGGACTTTCAGGGCACTGACTACCTGCAGCGACTGTCAAAGATCTACAAATGACAGCCGCGACCAATGGCTTGGCGTACTTTCCGAGGCACCGAGGAAACTCGGTGCCTCGGAAAATACGTACGGCATGGATGGTCACCCATCCTCAGACCGACCAATATTCGTATAAAGATATTCATCAGCTCGGGCCTGTGGACGGCGAGTTATGGGCTAGCTCGCCGTCCGGCCGTCTTATGGCGATAGGCCGTGTCGACGGCGCGTTCGTGTTCCACGCGCGCCTCAAAGAGATGTCAGCAGCCAAGTAGGGGTCGCGGTCGCATCGGCCGATGCCTGCCAGGGCTGCGGGATTGTTCGAAAGAGATACCGTGGCACTGGAACACAAAGGGCAAAGAAGGAACGTGGATGGGTTTTAGTCAATACAAGTCTAACGCGCCCAGAGTGGGGGGGGGGTCATGTGATGATTTCCCATGTCGAAGACATGTGACATATACCAACCCGCACTGAGCCCGCGTGGTTGATTATAGCCCATTCCCTATCACAGAGAGGAGGCCGTGTGTCCCATCAGTGGGAACATTATAGGTTGATTATGCTTATGCTTATGCTTTTCAAATACGCTAAAAAACTAACAATATATCTACACACATAAGCCAGTCGAAAGTACACGTTCATTTGAATTCTAACCTTAAAAAGGTACAAAAGCCACACAGTTTCTCTTTGGCATTAAAGCGGTTAACAATGCAAGCGAAGTAAGGCTAAACAAAAAGTCGAGACTTGGAGTAGTTCACGCCTTTCTATTCAAAGGCAAAACTCACTACTGAACGTGTTCAAATTGTATGTGTGGTCGAATGTACGAGGGTTTAAATGTAGATGGTGGTAGGAACTTTTGTCGTTTGGAGTTACTTATTTTTTTTGGGGCTTGTTTTCTTTGGAGGAGCTCGTGGTTAAATAATAACAGCCGGTCGGGTCGATATTTAGGTTAAGCCGCACTTACCTAGGTTAGTCCGTAGATGGGTCACTTCCTACATACCGAGTTTCCTCCGTGCCTCAGAGAGCACGTTAAGCCGTTGGTCTCTACTACCATCAGTAGATCTTTGACAGTCGTTAGTCGTAGTGGGCTGAAAGTCTGACAACCAGTCTAACCAAAGGGTAAAACTTGGTAGGTAGATGTATTCTGTAAACCGCTTTACGTTTCCAGAATACAGCTACCTACCAAGTTTCAACTGTGTAGTTCTAATAGTTTCGGAATAAAGTGGCTGTGATATACAGACGGACAGACAGACATGAAGGGTTCCGTTTTTTGCCATTCGGCTACGGAACCCTAAAAACTGAAGAGAAGAGAAAATAGAAGAGAAAAGAGGAGAGCAAAGAGAAAAACGGATACATACAGAGAGACAGAATGAAGAAGATCGGAGGAAGTGTTTGACGACTGACAAACGGACATACGAACCAGTAACAAAACGTGTGCACCCAAAAAATGTCAACACGATGTTATGTGTTATATGAAAGCTTAAATGCTAATAAATAATATAAAAGTGGGTAGAGACATTTCGAGAAAATATTGACTTCTCAAAATGGATCATTTAAATCACAAGACCGACGAGAATTAAGCACTCGTTACATTTGTAGTCTCCCAATCAGATGCACAGATGAGTGGGTTGTGCAGTGATTGAATTCTGCGTGGTTTCCGAGAAAGAATAAGTATCCTGTAAGATGTGTATTTTTGCCCAAATAAGAACGGGATCAAGGAATGTCATTACTCGCGAAGTCGGGTATAGTTTCGAAAAATCTATTGTTATAAAAGGTACAATACCTTTGTAACTCCCGACGTTTCAAATATGTATCAAATGGTATTTTTATCAAAAGGATAGGTAGTGGCTTCCTTGCGTTTTAAACCATAATCTGCCTCCGCGAAAGTATCTGCTAAGCTTGGTATGTTCAAGCTGATTAAAATCAGTGCTGTACCAATACCAGTACTAAAAATGGAGCGACTGCCTGTCTGAATACTACGTCTTTACGATACCCTTGGTAATATACTATTCGATTGGTCTAAACGAGATTTCCGAGGCACGAACGGGTTTGTTTAAAATTAATAATAAACGTTGCAGATTAATTACCTATGTGGCTGATTATTTAGCCACGAGCTCCTCCCCACGCAATTGGCAAAGATTATAGATTAAACCCTTATCCACAACAACAGCCTCAAATAGTTCAAAATTAGATGATATTCATTATAAACGAGCAAGTGAAACCCGCTACTCATTATCCCGCGGTAATCCCCTGATGATCGTTGGAACTCGCAAGTAAAATATTAAAGTTCCCACATTTATTACCGGGAACATTTTACGCAATAATTAAAGTTATAAACTTACTTACAACTATTATTTCACGGCTCTTAAATAGCAACTAGGTCTTCAATTTTATGTGCTTTTGTTGTTAATTCGAAGTCTCTGTTGGTTGTGATTAGAATATCAATTTATTTTGTATGTTTTGGTTGGCAATCAAGCAGGCGACCGATCGACAGCATTTTGGGGATTAGCCTTCGATGCAGGAGATATATTGTTACGAGCTGGGTATGGGATAAATTAAATAGTACCGATTAAACCACAAATAAATTTAATAATCACAAAACAATTAGAACTTAATCACAAATACAGTACTGATCACTATTCACTTAGATATCGCACTTCTATTTCGCTTCAATTCGCTTCGTTGTGTAGCCAAAATCAGACTGACCGTTCCCGCAAACACGACGGCTATTTATATGCCGACCGAACCTTCGAGAAAGTTCCACAACTTTCTCTAATCTTCTAGAAAGATCCATATTGTTCTTCGAGAAAGTTCTACAACTTTCTTGAATCTTCTAGACAGTTCTATCCTGGAACATTCTAGACTCTAATCTTCTGGACAGTTCTATACTAGAACATTCTAGACTGTAATCTTCTAGACAGGTCCTTACAGGAACATTCGAGACTCGCACGTAATCTAGAATGTTCTCTTAAAACAACCGACGTAACAATATTACAGTAAACAACTGTGTTCGCAAACACAGGTTACATTCTCGTTTCCCTTACCCTCATAGTCCGATGGGACGGCAATCCGACACGACCGGAGAGATCCAGCGCAGGACCAACGGCTTATGAGCGTTAACGGCTTACGGCATTTCATACAAACTTTCAAGTCCTTTTTTTAATGAAACTTCATACTCAAAGCAGGATACATAAGTTTAAAAACTTGACAGAGAACTTTTAGAAATGTATTTAAAAAAAAAAAAGATAATTGGAAATTTCTGTTTCTATGGAAAATCTAAAATCGGTCTAATTTAGCTGTAACACTATTTTTCGAAAATGTTCTCCGTTAACTTTTTAGACCTATGTATCCTGCTTAGGCCCATAATGTTTCATTAAAATCGGTTCAGTCATTTCGAAAAAAAGAACTTGAAAGTTTGTATGAAATGCCGTAAGTCGTTAACGCTCTTAACGTGCTTTCCGAAGCACGGCGATATCATAACTGCTACTTAGAGAATTCTTAATAGAAAAACCCAATTACAGTTTGGGCCAGGATCTCACGCTCTACACCCCACCACCACCACCGACCACCACCACCTCTCTCCACTCTCTACTTGCGACCACGAAACCAACGGTACGGTAATTTGCAGGTGCAATGTCATCGCAGACACCGGTAGAATGTGTCTAAAATCACATCGACACCTATTGGTAATCAAACAGACTTGGAACCAAGTCGGCTGGCGCAAATACAATCTCCACAAATGGGTGTTCATGGACGGCTCAGATCAAGTGCGTATGACGCGCCTCCCCAAAGACAAATGCCCTGTATCTTGCGCACTTGATGAATTTTGGGCTGAACATAGTATTTAAACTTTTTGCCATCGACACGCTAAGAAGAAGACCTGTGACCTTTGAATAAGGTCATAGAAACGATGCTTTCGTTGCAGAGGCGGCAAAAAAAAATAAAAAAGATTTTCCTCCTTTTAGGGTCCTTCGTAGTAGGGTAAAAAGAATTCTTAAACTTTTATGATCATAACATCACCAGCCCTTGTTCCAATCGAACGTTCCGACTACAAAGCTGTCTGCAATTTAACTCTACACACAGATTTACATAATAAAAGGCGAAATCTGTTGTTTCAGCATCTACAAAATATTTACTGAAGCCCTTTTTACAATTTCCGCTGAGACAAACAAGAGAAAAATCAGGATATTGTAGTCACAGTCTGGGGTGCTTCAATAAGGCGTAGAAAATTCGCGATTTGGAAAGGCGTATTTTTTATTGAAAGCTTATAAGTACAAACTAGTTCTTATTTTTTATGTTGTGAAAAACGTTGGGTGATTTTTTATTGATACGAGTAGAACACTGAATTAACTAATTCTTTGACGGCACGGTTGGCGCAGTGGTTGAGCGATTGACTGCTGCGCATCGTGTCGCGGGTTCGATTCCCGCACAGAACAAATATTTGTATGGCCTACAGGTAGTTGTTCCGGGTCTGGCTGTTTGTGTATGTGAGTTTAAATGTTTGTAAACGCACCCACGAAACAGGAGAAATTCCTAGTGTGGGGCAACGTTTTTATAAAAAAAAAAAAAAAAACTGATACCACAAATGCGACTGGATGGAAGCCTTATAAGGAAAGAAACGCACAAGTCGTAAGTCTTCTCAATGGTTTGATGCTACTAAGATGAATTCTGTGCTATGAGGCCCTTGGTGCACGTTAAAGGGATATCGACAACGAGTGTCCAGACTGTCCACTGCGTTACAAAATTGTGTTTATGGCATCATGCCGTTCATTTGAAAGGAACACTGAAATCATTCGAAACTATAATATTCAAGAAGGAGTAATCAGTTTCAGGAATCAGTTTTTTAGTCTACAACATACCTGAAAGTAATTATGTTGTGGACTAAAATACTGATTCTAAACATAAATCCAGGATTTAAACACAAACCAACAAAGAACATCCCTGGTACAGGTTGCGGTGATCCCCTGGATGCGAGGGGGATACTTGGGGGAGCGGGTCCAGCAGTGGACGTCTTTCGGCTAAAATGGTGATGACGAAACAAAGAACTACGCTTTTTAACTACGCTACGCGCAAGCTACGGCGTAGCTCGCACTAAGCTACGCGGGCGGCTGGTGCTGGCCTCGACGCTTTCGGCACGTATTTCAAAGCTTTATTTATGTTATAAATACAATCTGATCAATTCGTTTTCATTACTTTTGGCCCATATATAAACCCCAATTTTTCATTGTGCTAAATCTTCCAATGTCCTGAAGGAACATTTTGTATTTATGAATGGCTCCAAATATAAGATAGAAATATAGGTAGGAAAACCAAACATTCTGTAGTACGAAAATAAAAGGTAAGAGGATTATTATACTAATATTTTATGTTCTCACACCACTCGTGTATGCGGAGGACGAGTGTTTATGACGGCCGACACACATTGTTGGACCAACTTACCTACAAAATACATAGCACAATCGGCTTATCTAGACTGAAAGAAATAATATTGTATACAGGTAATAAGGAGTGTGTTTACTAATGAATAGTGATTTTTATTGTGAATGTCAGATATCGTCAATGTTATTTACATTTCATCGTAATCAAAATTTTGTGACTGGCAGGTGTGACTTGAATAAATACTCTTTCTGTATTTCAAGTGTTTTCTCTTCGAGATAGTCAAAATAAGGGTGTGTCAGCCATGAAAACTGAACTTGAGATTTACAGGCTTAATTAAGACCTGGTGGCCTATATTTCACTGTTGTCTTTGTTTCGACAATTCAAAAGTGCCTTTAACTGGCTTACTTGAAATAAATGCTTTGATTTTGATTTTGGTGGCCTACCAGTGGCGAAGGTTCCATAGAACTCGATTCCTATGGGCTTCCCTTTGAAAAATGGCACAGTCAGTATTCTATAGACAAATAATATAATCAGATTAAAGATATGTCAATCAATCAATCAATCAACTTTATTTTTCTCACCACAATATACACAAATTATTTTACATCGGTCAGATTCGACAATGATACACAATTCAGGTAAGTATATATTGTGGGAGACTGGTGCCTAAGCTAGGCTCGTGGCCTGTGTTTCAGGACACCAGGATCCCACCCCTTTACATTTTCATTTTTAAAAATTATGTACTAGGCCCGCTGACAGATTGTAATTAGGAATCAGACATTTTATAGTTTTATTTACTATGATTAAAATCTAGGTTAAGTATGCGAGACGAATGTTAGTAGATGTGTAGTATGGGTGATTGAATGTGTGTGAGTGTGTGGGTGTGTGTGTGTGTGCGTGGGTGTGTGACAGTACGTGATATTGTGTTTAGGTCACTATAAGTATATTTTCAGTTTTATTATAGTTTAATGTTAGTAGCCAGTCTGTTAGCCTCTTTTTGCATTTATTATTTGTGAGGCTAAAGATATGTAACACTTTGTGAGTTTTATTGTATAAGTAACCACCCAGATAGCAAAAGAAACGCCTTGCGAACATAGTTTTGAGACGTAGATGATGGCGCTCCACAGGGTCATATCGTCTTTTCCCCCTGGACAACGTTGGATTATAAACCAAAAGAGAATGCTGTTTCAGCAGAATGTGCAATATAAACAGTTGCCGCACTGTCAGGACTTCATTCTCTTTGTATAACTGTTCAGTGGGGTAGCGATACGGTCGAAAAGACGAAACTTTCAGTATAGCTCTTTGGGTTCTTTCAATTTCTATTAGGGTAGTTTTTGGAGCTCCACCCCAAGAGGTGATGCAGTAGCATATTATAGATTGAGCAAGGGTATAGTACACTGTTTTCATAATATTTTTATCGACTACATGTCTCAGCGTTTTAAACACATAAATTAGTTTCCGTAATCTGTTACTAAGAGTGGTTATGTGATCTTGAAATCTTAGGTTTTTGTCGATCGTTATTCCCAGGTATTTTACATTCTCAGCCTTGGTGAGTGGTTCGCAGTTACAACTACGGGTGAGTGGGTTTGTGCAGGAGTGAGCTACAATAGTATTAGGTAATGTTTGGGAGGATACGTTGTTTTTCATGGAGAATGCTATGTAATTGGTTTTGGTTATATTAAGGGTCAACAGATTTTCGCGTAACCAATTGGATACTGTATTAAAGCCAAGTTGTGCACGCTCATAGACATCTTCCCACGAGCTCGCGCTGAACAAGAGGGCAGTGTCATCAGCAAAGCTAATGATTTTGCCATTGGGGATAGTAAGCATACCCAGATCGTTGATATAGATGAGGAATAATGAAGGTCCAAGGACACTACCTTGAGGCGTGCCGTAGTTAATTTTTTGTTCCTGACTGATGAATTCATCTATCTTTACTGTCTGGGTACGCTCACTCAGATAGTCTTTAAAGAGTTCCAGTGGAAGTCCTCTGATTCCCAAGCTTTCCATCTTACGTACAAGAATTGGGACAGAAACCGTGTCGAAAGCCTTAGCAAGATCTAGAAAAATGGCCATAACTTTATCCCCACTATCCATGTTTGTGACCACATAGTCTGTTAACTCATGGACCGCGTCAGAGGTGGATTTCCCTGAGCGAAACCCAAATTGCGCTGGTGCGACAAGATTATTGTTTTCCAAGTAGCTCACAAGTCTGCTGTTCATTACCCGTTCCAGTATTTTGGAAAAGGCAGTCAGCACAGATATAGGTCTGTAGTTATCAACACGGCTCCTGTCCCCACTCTTGTAGATCGGATGAATTATGGCTTTTTTGAACACGTTAGGAAATTTACCTGTGGAAAGAGCAAGGTTACATACGTACGTTAACGGAGGCACAATCACGCCCGCATGCTTTTTCAAGAGGTCACCGGATATCCCATCCCAACCCGCGGCACAATTATTGCGAAGCGACATTAATATTCCATTTACCTCTTCCTCATCTGTTGGGAGCATTACCATGGATTGCGTTCCGTTACATAGGTTTCCCTTTGTAACTTTTGTATGTGTACTCTTTATATTTTTTGCTAATTTTTCACCTATTTTGGCAAAAAAGTCATTGACATGGTTTACCGAATTTTGTGGTGTACTTAATGAGGCTAGTAATTGTGATGATGTGTTGGATTTCCTTGTCGACCTGTTAGATATATTATTTATGGCCGACCATAACTGTTTAGTGTTTTTTCCAGCTTTACTGATCTCATTTTTTTCAAATTCTATTTTTAATTTCTTTAATAATTTATTACAAAAGTTTCTGTACCTAGTAAAAATAATTTTTAATGTGTCATTATTAGGCGCCTGTTTAAATTTTTTATGCAATGTGTCTCGATGCCGCACACAGCGAAGCAAACCAGGAGTAATCCACGGCTTTAATATTTGTTTACGGTTCGGAGTCTTACCGGATTCGGAGTTTGAGTCTATCACGTGTTTTATTAATCTTGTTATTGTTTCCCCTGCCACATGAGGATCTTGGGTCGTGTATACTTCACTAAAGTCTAGTTGTTTTAGGTCTGTTTCTATCTTCACATAATTCAAACGAATACATTTTTTTTTAATTATTTTAGGCATTTGTTTTGACAAGAATAGCATTACAGTCTCATGATCAGTTAGAGCAGAGTGTGCGACTGAAGTAAAAGCAGGTAGTCGAGTTTTCAGTATAACGTGGTCAAGACAAGATTGTTGTCGCGTAGGTAATGTATGAGCAGGTAAAAGGCCATGGGTAGCCAGTAAGTTTAGGTAGGAATTTTTAGCGGGATCCTTGCAGCGTTCATGTATATTTATATTTATGTCTCCCGCAATAACTATAGTATTGAATTCGGCTAGCCTACTTAGGGTAATATTTAGGGAGTTTAAAAAATTATCTAAGTCTTTGTAACCTGGCGGGCGGTATATCGCTAAGAGAATAGTATTTCTATCGATTTTTACTTGGAGACAGTTAGCATCTAAGAATGACGGCTCCTCTGCAACTAGTTGCAGTTTATTATGCACATACAGGACTACACCTTCATTTTGTGTGTGATTATTGTTGGTACGATAATAGTTATAGTTCGGCAACTCGGGAATATTATGGGTGTTAGGTAGCCAACACTCGGTTAATACGATTATGTCCCAGTCAAGTTTTGTCCGAGCAAGTGTAGTCATAAAGCCCGCTATGTTTTTATTTATACTTCTTATGTTCTGTGTAATGATCTTAAGTGTTTGTTTAGGTATGAAATTTGGTGGAGTACAGTTTTCCAGGTCACAAGTCGAAGCATCCGACACAGAGACACCATCTAGGTTTTTTAGGTTGTTTTGTGTGTTATCGAACTTTAATGTTAATAATTTGAGGTCTACTTAATAGCATAACAATAACGTTCATTAAAGTGGTACAGAGCAGGTGTGATAGTACAAATTGTTGGCTTTTATTTATAGAGTATGTCGGCCGATTTAGTTTGTGCGCGTTATGGATGTGGAGTGCAGGTAACGTAATTGTAGATATGATGTGTATATTGTATTGTGTATGTATAGTTAATGTTAGTAACATGCTTATTTGTATTGTACAGTGCGTGTATAATTGATAATTTTTTGTGTTAATTTTGATTATTAAGTGAATAGTATAAGTTATGTAAGTGATTTCATTGTTTGTTTGTATTGTGTTAAGTGGTTCTGGTTGAGTGTGTTTCATTTGTTTTTGTTTATTTGTTTTACAAAAAAAGAGCAATAGCAGATAAAAAAAGAATAGTACTACAACAACAAGCAGTGCATGAGAAAAATGTGCAATTGCTCTATACAGTCATAGTGGTAATTTAAGTTTTAGATCAGCTTCGTTTTTTACGTGTATGTATTGATCTCCTTCTCTTTGTCGAAGAAAGACTTTTCCAAGTGAGGTCCAACAGAACTTAAAGCCATTTTCACTCGCAAATTTCCTCGCCAGATAGTATAATCGTTGTGCCTTCATAGTCAAGCTCTCTGATAGAAATATTGGTTTTAATTCACCTGGTATATTTATATGGGACGTGTTTAACTTGGCTTGGGAGTTATTGCGATTGAAGTTACGCACTTTATGCAGTATATTTTCCTTTGTAGTTACCGAGACAAAATCGACTATAATAGATGACCCTCCACCCTTTTTATTAATGCGAAAAATATCCTTTATATCCTGTCGTTCGACAGGCATATCCAGTACTTTGGCTGTTTCGGTTACTACTCTATGCAGATCCTCTTTATTTTCACCTTCCTTCTTTGGTATATTTCTCATCTCAATTTTTGTAAGACATAAAATACGCTCTAAATTCTCGACTTTATTTTCCAGCTGATTAATATAGGCATGGTCGATTTTTCGTTCTCTATCAACTTCATCTATTTTTATTATTATGTCATCGTATTGTTTAGTGACGAAGGCTAGGGATGTTTTCATTTCCGAGTTTTGTACTATAATTTCGCGCATTGACTCTTGCAATGATTTAAACTTGTTTTCCGATTGGGCGGTAGCCGACTGCAATAAGTCTCGTATCTCTTGCATAAAAGCGACCATTTCATCTTCACGTCTACGTTTGTTTCGTGACGTGACATTTGCATCTCTGCTGTTTAGGTTGGGGGTGGATCCGGTTAGTGATATAGTTGGATTTCTCACTTGAAGAGTCTCAGAGTCGCTAGCAATGGACGTGGCTGGCGATTGGGGCGGCGGCGGTGTACGCCTCATGATGTTAATGTTTACGTAAACTCGTAATACCTTGTAGCAGTGTCCGGCGCCGACAGCGGCGGCGTTTGCGCGTAGCTCTCTTGAGGCGATGTAGTACGGAGAGTTGTGGGTCTCGGCGCGCGCAGTCGCTGTGTGAGCGGGATGGCAATTATGGAGACTGTCTTGTTCTTGCAGAGGTGAGGCGGCAGCGGCGGGCGCGCGGTGATGTACTCCGGCTTACCTCTTACAAAACATGACTGTTCGCTACTGTGGCCTACTATGAAGTCTTAAAGCAAGAGTCATTCCAGTGAGGGAAAGAGATGGCGCTAGACTACCTGTATAGCTCAGTCTCTTTCCCACACTAGAATTACTCCTGCTTTATGACGTCATAGTAAATGTTTCGACTTCCAAAATACTATGTTCGTGAAATCACTTTTCAAAGTTGTTTCGTGTATAAATACATATTAATGCTCGGGACAGTACACGGCTCAGGATAAGCGCTCGATGGTTTTAATTACGATCACAAAACCAACAAAGTGAAAGCTATTTTGATTCAAAATTTGCAATTTTTACGGTATTTCATTTTGATACCAAAACCTCAGTCCCTGCATACCCTTTCAAGCTTTGTAATTTAATTTCAATATACGTCGGACACAAAGGAGCGACGGTTTTGTTATAACACATACTGTTGATTTTTCACTACGTTATTGGAAATTAAAAAAAAAATTAAAAAATATGACAACCGAAGTTTTCCAACGACTGTTGTATTATGGCCACGTGATTTAGAAAGCTGAGTTTTTTAGTCTAGGGATGATATGAAAGAAACAGGAATAAAAATGATAGCGTGATGGTTTTCAGAGGTGAATGGAAAAAAGAGTTCCACCAACTCCAAGTACATGGGACGAA
Organism: Noctua janthe; assembly: GCA_910589295.1. Lineage (NCBI taxonomy): Eukaryota > Metazoa > Arthropoda > Insecta > Lepidoptera > Noctuidae > Noctua > Noctua janthe. Next base: position 12,735,158 of record OU342559.1, on the reverse strand, counting down.
GGCAGGAAGATGATATTCTATATTATGTCCAGCCCCCGTAGACAAGGATTTCTTTGACGGAAGAATCGATAAAATTACAGACAGTGCAAAGAAACCTGTCATTGTGTCGACACAGGGCAGCTGATATAGAAAGCAGACTTTTTCCAGTTCTATGCCGATTGTACATCTTACTTTTTTTTTTGTTAAGGTACCATATTTCAGCAAATACGGGGTGGAAGGGAGGGGCACCGACGCGAAAACGGTTACCACGTATTCTGTACATCATTCTGAGCCCCCCACAGAAATCTTACATCGGTTATTAAAAAAAAAATCTGCTATTTCCTACAAACATGCAATATCTAAACGGCGAAAATGTATGCAACAGCTGATTTTTTAAAATAACCGATGAAAAATTTCTATATAGTGGGGCTCAGAATGATATAGTGTATACGTGGTAACCGTTTTCACGTCAGTGTGCCTTCCACCTCGTATACTCGTAACATTACTAACTTTTACACTAACGTTAGCAAAATAACATGATAAATTTTAGTATGCAAATTAAATTATATTCAAGCTTTACGGTCAGCAAATTACAGTCCTAATTACGTCGGTCGTTGTCAATAGTATTCGTGGCTGTCACTCTCAGGACACTTCACACGAATTAGCGGTTTGCCCGGTCCGGGCTGAATTATCACGAGCTGAAATCAATCATGATTTACATCATAATTAAGACGAATAAATAGGAACATTCGAATTTTAAATACGAATTAAAAATAACGAACAACTGTTAAAAAGTTAAAACAAGATATTTTTTCAGGTAGTCGTATGCAGTTGGTAGCGATACCACTCGAGTTGAATCGTAGATTTGAAACCACAAACGTTGGAGTAGTTTTTTTTTTTTATTACTTTTTATTTCCCATCATTTTCTTCAGAATTTGTATAAATAGGTTTTTGGAATCGTCTCCTCAAGTCTTTCCCTTTATTTTGATACTCCTCATAGTCAGAATACCCCTTTTCCCAGTCATTACGCAAGACAGCTAAAATTCACCATATATCTACATAAAAAAGAAATAATTTAAAGTTTTATTAACCATGACTACGCAAAATGAACACAAATTCAACCTTATCTTTAGAAATTCCAGTAAAAACAATGCATTTTGATATTCTGGTTTCAACGAAAACATATCAAACTGCTAAAGCTCTTCCCCTCCGAATTATGTATAACAAAACGCAAGGTAGCATCCCCAATTTCGACTTTATAAATATACCAAAAAATTGGAATTTCGCTCCGCGTTAACTTGGGACACATTTCATGTGACTGTCCGCCCTAATTTGAGCATATCGTGTGCGTAAACACGGCAAGTAAAGGTTTAGCCACACAATCGATTCTTGGTCGCAGTATTTTGCCATCAAAATGTGGCCATACCGTAATAATGGTATGATTAGGTCTGCGTATTTTATGGTTACGTGTAAGAATAGTATAGAAATTTTACATGCTGAAATGATTAACAAGTACGTACGTAGTTTTTGTGTACATTTAAGTATTGTTTAGTGTGTGTTGCAAATAAAATATACGGTGTACCTAATAGAAAATGGGACATCATCACAATTATTGAGAAACTTTTATTATGGGACCTAACCTGAAATTGCAATAAAAACTCTGCTGTTTCACAAGTTTTTGGTCGTTATACTGTCGGCTTCCAGTTATTTCACTAAACTATAAAAACCAACTAGAATATTTTCCACAAACAAAATACTATTTTTAAACTCCACATTTAGATTTAGAGCTATCGCAAAGCATTTCTGACGTGTGAAGCCAAAGCTTTCTATCAGAGTATTCCGTGACAATGCGTCTCGGTAGCAACACGTTCTTTTATTTAATATAATTTAAGGGAGCAGCACATACATAGATATAGATAGGTACCTATCGTTGTCTTCCTCAATCCTCGTTATGTACCGTGACCTCCTCCGGCGTGCCCTCCTAAATGCGATTACGCGTAAATATTGCTTTTTACGTATTGTTTGTTTCATAAGCCTCTTATTGTATTTATTTTGTGCGTAATAACGACGTTTTTGTCTTTCTTCGGAGGTAATAGATGATGTTAACAATATTATTTATTTAGTTATTAATAAAATAGGTACTTCGGCAACCGAGCTCTGATCAGGTGAAAATAGAGAAAACGAATCAGCTAGCTAGATTGATATTGCAACTTTCATCAAAATCGTTAGAGCCGTTTTCGAGAACGTCGTCGTCGTCTGCCTAGCCTTTTCCCAACTATGTTGGGGTCGGCTTCCAGTCTAATCGGGTGCAGCTGAATACCAGTATTTTACATGGAGCGACAGCCTATCTGACCTTCACAACCCAGTTAGCCGTTTTCGATAACGTGATTACAAATAAACAATTTTTTTTTTTCTTTTTTTTTCTTTCCATGTCAAAACAGCTAAATATACAAATATTGCTCATTTATAGTAAGGATAAAGGATTCGTTCCACTGAGAAAGTGCCAGGTTATTAGTGACATAGATACTACATTCCTGCCTAACCTGCCTCCCCGTAAGGGGAGTTGGGATGTTGTGTATCATCATCATCTCATTTGTACTCTCAATTTATTAGGGTACGGTACAGCATGTCTTCTTCTTTCATACATCGATATTACTCGTCATTTCATTAGTCACCTCTTCTTCCATACTTTTTTATTAGCTATCATCACAACAGCCTGTTCCAGTTCTTCAAAATTATATTTACACTGAACTTTCCACAGATTTCGCAATCTCCTAAACTTTTAATGTCTAAATTCACACGGTTCAGCAAATTCATATCATATTCATACTCAAAACTTTCTTCACGACATTTTCCTGTCATCATCAGCAGCCCTTTCCTAATCTGAGGACACGGGTGGCGCAGTGGCTGAGCGATTGGCTGCTGCACTGCGTGTCGCGCGTTCGATTCACGTTTTCACTATTTTTAACATCAGTTTTAAAGACAGTCCTCAAAACTACTAGCATGCACTGCCTAAACATATTTCCATTGGTTGTTAGTGCAACAATGCAAACAGTTAAAGAACTATTCAATGAATTCAAGACCGTTACAAACATATTCAAATAAACAGAGAATAAGTAACACTTAAATGTGTAGTTGTGTGTCGTCGTAGCGTGTCGACTGTCGTGCCAATTTCTTGCATTTCTAGTTAGAATATTGTAGCTACTCTCTGGGCAACAGACAGACATATTTAGCTTACATTTATTTTAAAGTAACAGTTGCTGGCGCATTCGCTCGCTTTATTTAGGGAAAGTCGTAAATATAGCCTATGCATTTGGGGATAACGTAGCTTGGAAGCTACTTTTAAGGTAAAGTTTTTATGTTTCGATATAGGGGGTATTCTGTTGAACCACTGATCCGATTCCTTAAATACTTTCACTTATTGGAATTAGTGAAAGAATTTGATATAGGGGTAATCTACTGAACCACTGATCTGAAGTGAAAGAATTTTAGAGGTAAAGTTTGTAAGTTTCATAAGGGACATCGAAACTTACAAACTTTACCTCTTTATAATATTAGTAGAGATAATTAGATTATGATCCGTCTCGTTTTAAAAAATAATATGTTCTCATTTCTGTATGATAAAATAAAAAATTGCTAACAATTTTTTTTTTAATTATTTATTTTAACTTCAAACAATTTATTTGTTTCTAGGTAAATCCGCATATAGCACCTATAACACACACTCATCGTTCTAGTTTCATACACGGAAATAAAAAGTCTAATATACTGACACCATAAAACACCAAGTACGTGGATTTATTAACAATTTGACTTCGCTTTTGCGTGTTAAAAACTAGTTACTAGTCCAGTTAGTAATTTACACACACGGTTTCATTTGAAAGTAGGACAGTACTAACAAGGAAGGGAGTAGTAAAAAGTGAATTATGCAAATAGTTTTATATTTACTTGCCTACTTGAAAGAATGAATACTATTAACCTACTAATGACTATACCTATTGTAATCCATACATCCATACAAATAAATAAAATTGAAGTGTCTGTTTGTAATTTCAAAATAACAGCTTTTTACTGAATGCATATGAAAGAATATAGGGTCTAACTATTCATACACGAAATATTTTCAGGGAATCATCTAACGGCTATAACAAAACCATTTCAAGGGATTTTTTTACTGAGTATATTTTTTATAAAAAATAAATAATTTAAAATTACTTGACCCACAAAATAAATACTGGCTCCTTATTTTTAAGCATTCATTACGGTAGTTTACTACGACGTTGTTACCTACTGTCATTGTTAGACTATGGGAGTAAAGGTTTTTTGCAAAAAGTCTCAAAAAAATTTAGAATTATAATAATTATGTAAAAAAAAAACACTCAGATATTTTTTTTTCGTTGCTATGGCGACTTTACGACTTAAAGAAGTTACTCTTAAAATATTTCGTGAATGAAAAGATAGACCTTATGTACGCTACTTAGCATATTATTTTTTTATCTTTCTCTCTGTCTGTTTGTTCCGGCTATTCTCCGAAACGGGACCGATTTGGACGGGATTTTTACTGGCAGATAGCTGATGTTATAAGGAGTAACATAGGGTACTTTTATTTTAGATTAAGAATTAGGGTTCCTAAAGTAATAAGAAGGGATGGTTAATAAATCCAACGAACGAAAACGCACGCAAACATACACACGCATAGACACGCTTACGAACAGCGAATGCAAGCGCACTCGTGAATGTCATTCGTTTAAGATCGCCGTACGTACGCGCCGTGCTTAGGACCGTACACGACCGTGTGTGCGCATTTTTTCTAAGTACTGCACGCAGCACCAATATAGTGTTTCTAAGAATAGCTTTGAACTATGACAGTTTACTGATACCGGTAATAATTAATCATGCTATTGACTAATATTATGATTAATACGCCCATTGATTAATGGTGTTTATAAGGTGTATCGATGGGATTTAGTAAACTACCTCTCATGTACTCTATACAGGGTGGAAGAGACACCGATGTACAAACGGTTGCCATGAATTCAGCTCATGAATCTAGAAACCCTATTTTCGTCGGTTTAAAAAAAAAACAGCAAATGCAAACACTGTTTGAAGCTTTCACGGTTTATAACTAAAGAGAAATATTAGGAGCTCAAAATAATTGATAATTACGGAAGATATTCTGTAAGTTTAAACAGCAAATGCAGTAAAAATGTATGAAACAGTTTTTTTTAAGAACCGACGAAAGTTTTTGACGCTATGTCTAGATTCATTTAAAGGGTGTAAAAAGACCCTTAACGAAGCCGAAAGGCACTTGTTCTCCCCGTCATTGCGATATTTTTTTTGTTCTAGACCATACCTGGGAACCTTCTAGTTACGGATATATTGGGGGTCAAAGTTCCAACCTTTTCACAAGTTTTTTTTTTTAAATACATGTTTTTAATGTAACATTTTATACTTTAAACACTTCTAATCTACTATTCAATCCATCAATCAGCACAATGCTTTGAGTGCTTTCCAACGAGTCTTACCGTAAAACGTGATTTTTCACCCCAAAAAAAAGCCGTTTCCCAGCAAAATTTTTTAGTTTGATGTACAGAACGCTTGGCTTCGTGAAGGGTCTGTTTTTACCCTGTATTTTGCTGAATTCTTGATAACCGTTTGAGAGTCGATGTCCCTCTTTTACCGACCACCATACTGTGTTTTGTCGATTTAAATTACCTTATGACCCCGAGTCCTCACCCAGTGTCCAGTAGCGCGAATACACAATCGTCGCGCTAATATGTCACTGATTAGTTCGGTTCATTGGAAAGCGCCCTCTGTTGGTGCGAACATGCGTCCGGATTCGCAAAAACAAAAAGAACGCGACGATCGCGTGTTCGCGAGATGCTCGCTTTGGTTAGGACATGGCATGGCTATTGACAGTCATATTTCCACAAAAAGTGTTTCATCATCTTCCTACTCCAATGTTATTTGGGGTCGGCGCAACACGTCTTTTCTTCCATTCTCCCCTGTCAATCGTCATGCTATCATTTACTCCTTTTTCCTTCATATCATTCCTCACACAATCCGTCCATCTTTTTTTTGGTCTTCGTCTCACTCTCGATCCATCCTCACTTATATGCATTACTCTTTTAGTCACAAAATGTGTTTGCAGATGGAAATATTCTACCAGCGAAATAATACTTTGTTGTTCTGAGTACAAAGAGTCAAAACACTAGTTCGTTATTACTGAATGGGACCAAGGAATGTTTAATCTATTTGAACCGCATTGTCGAGGAGGTTTCTGAACAAGACTGCGCTACGAGAATCAGTAGTTTGGATTGCAATTTAGTTACAAGTGTAAGACAGTGAAGTTAGAAACGCTTTGAGAATATAAAAGGCGTTATGAAATAACGGTACCTAAAGGCATTTTCTTTATTTAGACCCTACTAACTTTTTCCGCGACTTCACCTGTGTGTTTTTTCAAAAATTAATCATATGTCCTAATACTGGTCTATCCGTGTGTTAATTTCACACAAATCCGTTAAGCCATTGAAAGCCAGTGAAAGCTAACAGACAGACAACTTTTGCATATTATAATATTAGTATTGATGCATTTATGACTTATTTTAAAGGAGATACTTTCAGTGTTGTATCGCACGAGCTCGCATCAATCATTGCAGTTTATATCTGTGACATAGAAGTTAATCGATCATATTCGAAACTTGCAATGAATATAACTAAAGGTCTAAAACATGATTAACTTCAGCACTGCACGAACACGAACGTGTGGTTCAGTTTTCAGAACATATGAGTCAAATACGAACTCAACGATGGCGAGTTCGCACGACCCATCGCTTTGGTGTGGGTGCAGGGTCAGAGAGCTTCAATGTTCGCGAAATTACGGTACACTAACTAAGTACATATTAAATATACGCTCGTTTTTATCGACAGAGGCGATTTTCCCATTGCACCGCGCTCCGTCGCGTAGCGCGGGGTCGCAGATTTTAACATTGTAAGAAAGTATCTGAATTTGTATAGAAAACACGCCTAGGACACCACACTGACAACGTGTCGGCGTAAAGTTTTAAAATCTGGTCCCGCGGTACGCGACCGAGCGCGGTGCATGGAAAATCGCCTTAGGAAAAGGTGACCTTATAGTACCTACACCCACATATTAGCAGTTATGTTTAAGTACCATAATATTACGGACAACCTATTGTCATCAACCGGGCACAAATCCAGACCCCGGGTTGTCATTGAGCCTTGATGCAAAAAACAAAATAAAGGCGGAAACATACTTACGTGTCGTGGCGTAAACGCTATAAAGAATCGATATGTACTGTGCAGAAATACCACCAGAGCACGCCACGAAATGACATGTGCATACTCACTGTCACGACAGTAAGCACCACGACACGCCACGACAGGTAAGTATGTTTTCGCCTTAACACTCCACACTCTCAACCTCACAGGTAACGACGCCGATTTATACGATTGTTCTTTGAGTGAGTTCACAAGAAATGCATTGTTTGTAATTAGTTGAAAAACTTAATATTATTATTGTGTACACTATCGCATTAGGTAACCCTGTAATGATAGTCGTAAGATGGAGAAAATAAATAAAGCACTTCTACGGATCTGGAAAACTTGACAAACGAGGCAGTCCTATTTCACCACCTAAGTTTTAAAACATTATCACCCATGAGATTAACCCCCGATCGATGCCATTAGTTTTTCATTTTACCTCGGTTACGTGTTAGGGATTAAGCGTCCGTCGTTACAAAGGAGCTTATTTCGTTCGCAACTGATGGCATGTCAGAACTATCCGATTTATCGTGTGACGTGGGTATCCCGCTCTTGCGTGAGCTTTTGAAGGGTTAAGAAGTAAATAATGAAGGTTCATATTGGATGGTGGTGTTTTTAAATTATTTTGTAACGTGACATCTTTCTACCTATATCCTAATATACAGTGTGGCTCCGACAATCTATATATATTTTGGATAATAATATGTCAGGATTTTTTGCGTAAGGCCCGTACATCATGTGGGCAGACGATGGGTTTCGTGCTATGAAAACACACTGGGCTCGCTACACTACACACTGTTTCTAGAAAACTAAAAAAAATCTTGAGATTACAACTTACCACAATAACACGGGGCACCATGAATTGGGTACAGTTCCAAGACGTCTCAACACCGTCGCGATCAGACATTGACTGTCGCCCTCCCCTCGAGTTGAACATCAGGGCTCTGTAAAAGCACTTTGTGATGTGTTTAGACTTGTATGTAGGTTGCGTGACGTAACCACAAGCGCACTTGCGATTTATTTTATGTCCATACTAACGACCGAAACCGATATATATAAAGAAAGAAACTGACTGGCTGACTGATACACTGACTGATCGATCAACGCACAGCTGAAACCGCTGAGTTTAGAAGCATGAAATTTTACGGCTCGGATTCCTTAAGTAACATAAGTGTGCACTAAGAAACGATTTTTGGAAATTCATCCTTTAAGGAGTTAAAACGAGGGTTGAAAGTTTGTAGGAAAATTGGTCCATTTTGCGAACGAAGTCCTGGACAACTGCAAGTACGAATATAAATTAAACTGCGTATACCTAATGATGTTATCAGTCTGTAGTTTAGTCACAGGTCACTTTTCATTTTCAGCATTTTCTACATGATGTAGATTAATATTGGCTAGCACCTACAGGTTAACTACCTCCGTATCGGTATAAACATTGAACACATATTGCCAACTCGCTACTTCAAAAACCTTTGCTAAATTCATTCCTCCAGATGCAAATTATACCTATAGTTAGTAAATCAATAATTATAAATGGTGTTCTATTTTGTTAACAGTTTTATTCTATATAGATATTTTTATTAATTTCTATGTTAGGATTTATTTGATAGTTTAAAAATATTCCTATGAACTAGTATTACCAGTGTTTTCATTTATTTGTCGTATTGTCGGCGCCACCTTGTATATTGTTCCTGTATAACCCATGTTTTTGAAAAGCCTTCTGGATGTTTTCGTTCCGTCGTACACCACACGCATCGCTTTTCACATGGCGAGATCAAGTTCAAGAATTGTATAATCCCTCAATATTATTGTAAACTCGAAGGTTTACGATATTTTACGCCTTAACGGCTGAATAGGTTTTGAGGAAACAGATATACCATTATCTACGTTAGTAATTTGATACTCTTATCCCAGTAATACGATCCTGTGGAATAATTTACAATCTACACGCTGGCTAAGACGTGAGTGACCTATTAAAAATTATTGAAAATATTCTGAAATACATTCTGAAAAATATATCAATAATAGGGTATATAATTTTAAGGAACAGACTAATATTTTAATAGTCTTCGGTCAGGCTATCAACTCACTACCGCAACAAGAAACAAAATAAAACAATTCATCAAAGTTCCTGCTACTCTAAAACAATAAATTGACTTGCTTCAACAACAATAATCCGAAAACGTAGTTAGCAGATAACATTGTAAGCAAGTTGTTATAGTGGAGATATTCTCAGCTGGCGGAGGTAATTATATTAAAAACACCATATTGTTTTATGTCCAATAACAAAACAAAATTACGGAATAAACGCTGACTCAGACAAAGGCTTTTGGTTGTGGTGCAAGTAGGAAGAATACTGTCTTTCATTATCATTACTTTTTTTTTCAGCTTTCAGCTACGCTTTCCACGGTCGTGTCGTCGATGGGCATATATTGTTACAGATCAAATCTTCCTCTATTCGTACTAAGAAAGAAAAAATCTTAAATTTCGTGAAACTGTCTTTTAAACTATAACAATTCTAGATGTCGCACAGGGTTTGACCCTTGCTTTATGATAGCCAATTGCAATGTTAGAATTGACAGAAGCATATTTTAGGCTAGAACTGTAGAAAACACAAAAAAATCAAATGAATGAATGCTGAAAATGTCAAAGCTAGCTAATACTCCCACTCTAACGACCAGACAAAGACCAATGCAATTCCGCAACCTCATTCCAAATTCAAATTCCATAATTAAGCACTGGCCACAGTCACTTTTAGGCCAGTTACATACAGCATGTTTCAATTTCGCTCCAAGTAAATGTATTAGGCGCCACGACTTTGTAAAGGTGGGTATATAAGAGCGGGCAACTAACGAGGGGCCATCTGCATATCGAGCGGGGAACCCAAACCCAATTGACGTCTCCGTCCGCTCGGTCGATTACATGCAGGGTTGGCGAAATATATTACTATTGTGGCGGCTGTATTTCTATTGTTGTTTGGTGAAGGTATTGGAGGATTTTATTAGTCATCCTTTAGCATATTGAATCAAAACAGCAACTAGAATCAATTCTATATTTTCCTTGTAAAAATGGCCTAATTGAAATAAATAATGTCACGTTGACTTTGCATTATGAGAAAAGCTGTGTTGTTAGTGATTTGGGTCGTCTACTGTTGGTCGTTTGTTCGTCTAATTTTGTTCTTTAGCTTTTGAAACCGAACCTATAGCCCTTGAGTATATGGTGAGTGGGTGGGAAATAATTTATCCAATGTTAAGGACAACACCTGTCAATCCTTATCCAAATCCATTCAGCTGTTTCCGGGTCTCCTCAGTTAATAATTCTGCCACGCATGTCTCCGAAGTTTCCATATTCATAAGACGGAATTATTACAACCATCTGGACCGTCAAATGGCATAATATTCAGCCAATTACAAAAGCTGGTCAACCCTGTCATCCACATATCGTCTGTGTGCGCACATTAGGTTACTTTAAAACGTTGGTCCGGACAACTGCTGAGCATATGACAATTGAATTAACCGCAACAGTGATTTCTATCAGATTGCGCAATTTTCATATGAAAAGAGTGAACTTCAGAGGTTACTTTGAAATGTAAAAATGTTGAAGAGGTTGGAAAATCTGATGTTCAATTTAACTTGAGAATATTTTTTTGTCCTGGTAATATCCATCTGCAGAATTTGGCGTCTTCGTCTTTCTACAACGCCTTTGACACCATCGTCCATTACACTTTAAGTGCAGGTTTTCGTTTCCAAACCATTTATTATGTATGCCTTTGTTTTTTTTCTCTTCTGTTGTAGTTATTATAATGTGTCATCCACGTATCGTCACCGGAGTCTACTTGACGGTACAAAACATCTTTCCGGATTAAAAAGGATGGAATTGTAAAGGGATATTGAACGGTGTTCCACAGGGACCATTCTTAGGACCGCTCTCCATCTCATCACGTGTATCTTTTGTTCACTACCTGATGTTTGTGCGTTCTGGTTTAATATTTTATTCAATGTAATAATTAGGTACTAGTCTCGAGAGCTTGTTACTTGCGTTTCATACAGCTTCAATGGATGACTGAAAAAAAAATGAAAATTGAATCAATACAATCTGCTGCACATTTTGTTTGTGTAACATTTGGACGTAGTAAGGTGTTGTTCAAGTAATAATGTGATAGTTGTTCTAAGTTGTAGTTTAGACTACGATCTGCTTCTTACGGTTTCTCTAAATCCCTTTTTTTTAATAGACTTTACCTTTACCTTATTATGACGATTAATAAGATTCCGAGATTCATCTGATGTACTTATAGATATTATGTATTTTAGTTACATGCCTTTATTATAAGTGAAACATTTATTTCATGTTGAATCCGCATTTCCTAAATTCATTACAATTTTTATACAAATTGGTCGAATCAAAATGGTAATAATTTTACATTCCTTTCATAAAGATAGATCCGGATTTATTCTTGTTATTTATTTTACCTCAAATCCCACGTATTTGAGGCGGCAGTTCAAGGCAACGCGAGACAATCCAGATAATTAGGTACATTACATTTTACTCGCATGAATTAATTGGCACTCACGGTTATGTATGGGCGTTTCACCATTCTCTTTTCATTCTGGTCGCAGAGAGGGAATGATATGCGAATTGTTCGTTTAAATCTCGTTACGGTTGAACATAAATAACAGGGTGATAAAGAGCTATTTTGGTATTTTTAAAGGTTTTTACGTTACGCAGCTCATCGAATGTTTTGTATTTCAGCATAATAGTATAGGTTTCACTTTACTTTGATAGTCTATACAAGTATACATATAATAGTTGGAATATCAATACTGCTACTAATCTGAAATCTTTTCGAGAAAATCCACGTCAATTCAATTCACATTCGTTTTGTGTGCAGTCACATGAATAAGGTCCAAAGTGAACGGAAAAGCACTACAGCTGAGATCCCTCTAAGTATTCTACATTATTTCGAAGAGCATTCATCGTTCAAGTTCACGTTACTGATCTAGTACTCGTAGTAGATGCGCCTTTTCAAACTTTTATTTATATTGCAAACAAAGGCATCAACAATAAAATTAAGCAAAAGAAAACAACATAAAGCAACACTCCACCAAAATCAGCATCAAACAAATTTAATTACAGTCTCCAAAGTACCGATCACATCAAGTTCATTCCATACCTATACAACGATACAACGCACCGTCTTGATCCTTAAGTAGCGAATACTGTAGATTAGTGAGACATAAGATAGGTGAACTTAGTCGTAATTAGTCGCTCACAATGATAGCGGTGGATTGTGCTTTGTATCTCAAGTTTCAGTTTAGTTACAGAGCGTCTAGTCGTAATGGAATTTGGATACGGTCGAATAATGTCTGAGTAGTTTGAGACAGATTTGAGAACTTATAGGACTTGCACTGCTGTTTTAGTGTGTCTGTAGGTACTAAAACAGATAGTTAAGGATAATGAAGATGTTAGTCTAACATAAAGACTAATTACACATCTCACCAATGTAATTAAATGAGTAAAACACATTGAAACGACGTCATCGTCTAGCTTAGATTTAAGTGGTAGCGACTAAATCAGTCTAAAATAGTTTGCATGAAACGAGAACATTATTTTCTATAGGTCTCTAACGAGCCAGTACCTAAGAAGTTGCACTCGTATTGTTCATAAAATGAAACAACACAATATTGCGCTATTGAAACAACAGAAGAGCTTACTCGATCGTCTGCACCAGTCTTAAGAAATAACAATTTGTTACCTCGCAAACAACACGGCTTTAAAACGAAACATCGTATCCGGGTGACATAGAAATCTCTTCGGAATATAATTACGTTCGCCGACACAGCCAACACGACCGACTTGTTTAGAACCGACCGCCGCTGTAAAGGAAGAGAATAATGAGAGACGAAAATTAATAAATGGGATTACAAAAGATCTTATTACGCCCATTTCCCGCAGTACCGCCTCTGTGGAGCAATAATTAGTAAAAGAAATGGCGGGGAAGAACTAAGGAACTTAAGGCATCGGCGCCGAGGAATTTATCTAACAATGCAAAACGGCCGCGGAGCGCCTCGTTCGCTCGGAAATCTATTTGAACTTTTTTGTGGAAATTTCACAATGGACTTCGGACAATTAAAATTATCTGATAGTTGTATTTTTACGGTGGAGAAAACAGAGAGTTTCCTTGGTCGTTTCCATAAAAGGAAATGTAGTCGTTTAGTTTCTATTTGTTGATGTCATTTTTATATCACTTTATTTGAAACTAGCTGTTGCCCGCGACTTCGTTCGCGTGGAAATTTAGTTGTGTATGCGTGTTCGATTCCCGGGTTGGGCAAAGTGTTATTTGGTTATTCACACACCTGTGCCTAACCCTTCGGGTCATTAGAATTTATTATATTATACATAAAAAAGAGAAATAAATAATAATCTCTATAAAAAAAAAGTACAACCAATTACAAAAAGTATAATTTTATTGGGGATCGAACTTGCGCCGTGATGCCCGTGAAGCGGTCATGAAACCGTTGCTCTGTTTGTTTCGCTGATATATACTTTGAAATAGACGTTGTTACGCATATCATGACTGAAACGGAAAACAATTGAATAATACGGACATAATGCAATATTGCCCTTAAGCGAATAGCGTGATAATATATAGCCTAAAATTTAAAGAAGCCTGTTACGAATATTTGTGCAAAATTTAAATAGGATCTATTCAGTAGTTTTTGCGCCAATTCGGAACATCGATTTGGATTTTTACGATTTTATTATATGTAAATAGATATATGTATATAGATTTACGAGTATAGAAAGAGTTGATTGACTTCCTCTTTGGACTAAAGGAGACAATTTCGACTGCTAATCGAGCGGCTTTATTTTTATTGATTTTTTTCTCTTACAAAATTCTTAGTAGGAAGCCTAAAGCTAAATTTAAACACGAGTACTCCATCTAATTGACCATTAACAATAAGTTCACCTATTGATGAATCGACAGCATCAAGACTATAAGTAGATATCAGAAGAGTGAAGTCGCTTACCAAAATGGTGAAATGTAAAGTTTCTTTGCTACTCTTCCTGTGCCTACCCCTTCGAGGCATAACAGCGTGATGTTCAGTAACATTTATGTTATTCAAAGAGTTGGTGGCTGCAAGCTATTTCAAGTCAGATAAGTGTACTCAATATGGTTGCAGACATTCAGTATATACATTTGACTCATTTGTATGGAATCACTGAACATCGAATATGTAACATGCATTTGCAATAGTAGTGGGTAGCTAGTTTCAGACAGTATATAGTAGAGACAAGAACCTTTATTGAACAAGCATCAAGGCCTGGCATAACAACTTATTCTGAAAGTATGATGTTTTTAGGGTTCCGTACCTCAGTCGGCAAAAACGGAACCCTCACTTTGTTGTCCGCCTGTCTGTCTTTCAGTCCCTTTTCTCAAGAACGAGTAGAGGTATCAAGCTGAAATTAATATCAAATACTCAAATCTGCTACCCATTGAAGCAGTAAAAAATTCAAACTTGAAAATCAATGCTATCAAAAGATATGACCGTTTATGTCGCATATTTTGCTATTCCACAAGGGAATCAAAACCTCTAGGGTACTTCCCATTGATCAAGAATCATGAAATTTGGCAAGAAGTAATTTCTTACAGCACATGTAAAGGAAAAAGTCTAAAAACCGTAAGTATGTAATTTAATAAAACAACACCTACAAGATTACACAGAACCATCAATGCGCGAGTCCAACTCGCACTTGGCCGGTTTTTTTTTAGTTAGTTTAGAAACTCTGTGTTATCGTCAATTAGATAAAGTCCATGCAAGTTTGCATGAAAAACTTATACGTGAATTGATAGGTCTTTGTTATAATTGGTCTTGAATTTCATAATGAAAGTGTAACGTTTAAGCAGGGCTTCATGCTCCCATAAAGCAAAGTGGGGGTCCGTTAATGGATTACTAATTAACGTAATGGACCCCATGTATCCGGATGGAAAGACACACGTCAAATTATATAATGTTGAACCACATCTCCACTTGGGGAAAATTCATGTCACTTTGATCATAGTTCTTGTCGTTACGTCGAATTTGTATCTTATTTGTTCTTTACTGTTTGTTGCTGTGTTATAAACAGCGCTTATTTTCTCAGTTGTCATGTAGTTAACTAATTATTTATAAAAATGTATAGAATAGAATATTCTTTATTATATTCACCATACAAGTAACATTTATGAAAGAAAACATTTCACACAAGGTGACACAATGGGCGGTCTGTAAATGTACTAATTAAATAATAATATACATACATACATAAAGCATATACAAACATATATAAATATTTATACATAAAATAAAATTGTAACAGGCCGAAGTCTGTACATTGAAGATATTGAAAAAAAAAGATGGGTGGTCTTTATTAAAGCAACAGAAGCCAAAACAAAAGTTTTTTAAATTTTTGTCTGTCTGTCTGTCTTTCTGTCTGTATGTTTGTACGCGCATCACGCAAAAACTACTACTTGGATTTGAACGCAGTTTTCACCGCTCTAGTGCTACATGCTTAACTTAAAATATAGGCTACATTACATATAGTTTTGGACCCGATAGACGGCGCTGTGCGAAGCAAGGGCGGGTCGCTAGTTAAACAATAATCATATAACAAGAGCAGAGAACCATGTATAGTGATGTTTAAGGAGAGAAGTCACTACCTCTCTATAGTCGTAAACCACTGTTTACTCCCATATTTTTGAAAGTGGACAAGGATGACATAATGTATCTTTCAAACTTGACATTGTAATATTACTTTTCAAGAGGGAGGCTCAACAATGATAACCGCTCAGTTCGATCGAAGGCTAAGCTAAGTTTGTCGAAATCGTGTTACGTAGTAACTAGGCTGCGAGCTGCGGAGGCAATCACTCCATGTAAAAGACTAGTTAGGCTGGAAGCCAACCTTAGCATAGTTGGGAAAAGGCTAAGCAGATGCTGAATTACAAATCTTGCTCTAATCCTGACTAATTCATAATCGTCAATCCTTTTTCCTCCTTAAATCAAGCGTCAATGCAGTACACAGGTATGCCGCCAAGCTAACAGGAACCGTAATAACATCTCATTTGGTAGAACAGCAGACGTAAATTAGTTGCTCGCTGCCTGCAAAATTACGACCGCTGTCATAATAAATCCCTCTGCTTTGAATTTTTCACGGTTAAAAATTTCAAAGTAACATCCTTTGAAATTTTTAAAGGTGTTTTAGGGCAAATTCCACCAACGAAAGTGTCCCTTTTGAAAAGCCTTTAATGGAGTATACTAAATTTAACTGATAATATCAGGCATGCATGTTTATTCTTTTTCGATCAAGTTTCGGACCTGGCACAACAAGGTGATATAAAGGGTAAAAGCAAGTGCCTTTCGGCTTCACTAAGGGTATTTAAAATACCCTTAGTGAAGCCGAAAGGCACTTGCTTTGCCAGTCATTTATTGTTTTAAAAAAAAAAACAAAATATTTTTTTTCACATAGGCCTAGATGGGCACTTATAAAACGTCGACAAAAATGTGCACGGTTCGGGTTGGTCGTTTCCTATGGATAAGAACCGCCAAGAAACTCCATGGTTACTCTTTTCAAATTATTTGGTATTACAATTATCATGGATACAGCATTTGTACTTAAGTATGGGGGAACAGCGTAGGCCCGACAATAAGTCGTTGCTTACTACACAGAAAATGTAGAACAAAATAAAAAGTTAACTAAAGTTAACAAGCAGCTGGTACTTCACACATTCACAAACAATTGATAAAAAAGAATCTATACAAAGGTAAAAAAAAAATTGTAAAATACTAAATTAAACAAATGACACAAATATTGTTATCAGTGCTGTGTAACTATTCTGAGCAAAAGACGTATACGACGACGACGTTCTAGTTACGGAGATGTTGAAGGTCAACGTTCCAACTTTTCCACACGCTTTTTTTTAAATACAAGCTTTAAATATTATAACTTTACTTTGAATACCTCCATGACTCCTGTACTATTCAATGCATCCACCAGCACCATGTTTTGAGTGCGTTACATTGAGCGCTAAAGTTCACCATAATTTTTCAGACCAAAAAAAAAATCGTTTTCCAGCAATAATTTTGGCGCTAAAATACTTAGTTTGATGTACAGAATGTTTGATTGACGGCTTCTTAAGGGTCCATTTACACCTTGTATATTATGTACAGTAGGTCGCATGAAAACGGCAACAAAACCTCTTTATCTACTGAAACTCTAGACAACGCTAGGTCAGCTCAAGGTTAGTGTATCCGACATGTGGTCGTCTGTACAATTAATAATTTTTGCTATCTAAAGGACTTAACTGTTCTTGTTAGCGCGTCAGTCACTTTGCAGTCGCGAGTCGCCTAGAACTTAGCACTGATTTCGGCGCTATCGCTAGCGTTCATCAATTCCTCTGATATTTTGTTTTTTTTTTTTTTTTTCCGGATGGGAAATCATCAAATGACCCCACTCTGGGCGGAGCGGAGGGGAGTGTCAGACTTGTACTGACTAAAACCCATCCATGTTCCTTCTTTGCCCTTTGTGTTCCAGGGCCACGGTATCATTTTCGAACAGTCCCGCAGCCCTGGCAGGCATCGGCCCATGCGGACCCCTACTTGATTGCTGATATCTCTTTGAGGCGCGCGTGGAACACGAACGCGCCGTCGACACAGCTTGTCGTCATAAGACGGTTTTACGGCGAGCTAGCCCATAACTCGCCGTCCACAGGCCAGCGCCTACGGTGGTCGGAAGCCACCACGTGACCCCCGACGCCCAGGGCGTCTCCCGCGGCGGCTGGGACGTGAGATTCTTTCCCTCTCACGTCCTGCCACCTCCTTCACTAGCATGACAGCTTCGCAGAAGGAGGTGACGGCTTCCCATTCTCTCTCGCTCCGGACCATGGCTTGAACCAAGGCCGGACGCGAGAGATCGCCGCCGATTCCTCTGATATTAAGAATTAATATGGAATAGGAATATTTCTAAAGTACCATGAAAATATAACAATAAAAATCACAGTATACACACAAATTCATACCCTACGGTGCTTGAAAGTGTATGTCAGTGAAACCTACGGTCGGTTGCACGTACGGTAAAGCTGAACGAACGTCAGACTGGAAAGATACGCAACTGAACACTGAACACTGCTGCAAGTAATGAAAGATTTACACTGACAGCTTGGTATAGGGGTTCGAAAGTAATTTAAAAGTGTTGAAGAACAACAACAGAACTTTAAAACAATATTCTGGAAAAACAATGTATAGCGATAACCTTGTAAGTAAAAACTTGCGAAGTATGTGTGGTGTAACTTTGAATGATAAATTGAGGAATGAGGTTATACGAGAACGTTGTGGTTTTAAAGAAGGTCATTATCATCATCATCACCTGCCTAGCCTTTTCCCAACTATGTTAGGGTCGGCTTCCAGTCTAACCGGATGCAGCTGAATACCCTTATTTTTCATGTAAAATAAGGGTATTCAGCTGCATCCGGTTTGAAGGAGGCGACTGCCTATCTGACCTCCACGTGTAGTGACGAAAATTGAAAAGAGTATGCTTAGATGCTTTGGTTATGTACATTGGCATGGCATTTTAGGCAATACAATACGGATATAATTATCACTTTATGGAATCACACTGATGGACGTCTAGCTCCATCCTAAAGTTTTTCTATTATAATTACAAAATTAGTGTATTTCTCCATTCCAGCCATAGATAACTGCGGGACTGTTCGAAAGAGATACCGTGGCCCTGGAACACAAAGGGCAAAGAAGGAACATGGATGGGTTTTAGTCAGTACAAGTCTGACACTCCCTTCCGCTCCGCCCAGAGTGGGGGGGGTCATTTGATGATTTCCCATCCGGAAAAAAAAAAAAAAAAAAAAAAAAGCCATAGATAACCATAGAGATTTACGTGTCTACAGTACCGACAACCGTGGTCCAACGCATATTTCCACCTCAGATAGAAGTAACTATTATACAGAATAGGAGCACAACCAAACGTGTCACCAGCCCATATTGTATAGTCGTAAAGTGTAGAATCCGTGAGCTACCGTCCAACTGGACGTCGTCCAGGGCCGTATATTAGACTAACGGTACATTCCTGGTATCCAGACAACGTATACGGTAGCATACCGAAGAGGGAAGCAGACTTGTAAGTAATTAGCTATCCGCCTCTGTTTCACATAGGTTTTACGACTTAACAAAACATCACAGAGCCAAGTAAGTTTAATATAAATACATTATGCACATAAACCTGCCGGAATAAATTTTGTAAACGGTGGTGAAAACTGCATCAAGTTTGCGTTTTGCAAAGTTAAGGAAAAACAACGCGGTGAGACAGAAAAACACGAAGAGACAAGCGTTAATTTTATCATACGTACCTATAGATGCATAAAATATATTTATGTCGGATATGTCATGATTTATTCCATTAGGCTCGTACATCATGTGGGCAGACAATGGGTTTCGTGCTATGAAAACACACTGGGTGCGATACACTGTTTCTAGCAAACTAACGAATTTCTTGAGATTACAACTTAACACAATAACACGGGGCACAATGAATCGGGTATAGTTCCAAGACGTCTCAACTCCGCCGCGATCAGACATTGACTGTCGCCCTCGCCTCGAGTTGGACATCAGGGCTCTGTAGAAGCACGCTGTGTTGTGACTGGTAAGTAGGTCGCGTGATGTCACCCCTGCACACAGGCGCGCTTTCCAATTCATTTATTGTTTATACTAACGACCGGATCCGACATATATAAGGTGGAATGGACACCGACGCGGACGTTAAAACGGTTACCACACATAGAAGTTTTTCATCGGTACCTATTTTTTTTAGATCTGCTGTTGCATCCATTTGTATGTATTGCAGTTTTGTAAGAAACCGTTGTTTTTTTTTTAATAACCGACCAAAAATTTCCATGTGGGGTGGTTCGGAATGATGTACTAAATACGTTTTAACCATTTTAGAGTCTGTGTCCCTTCCACCGTGTATATTACGGTGTATAGGATCGCACCCATTACATTACATCACATAACTTAAACATAACTGGCAAAATATGGGTGGACTTCTTAGGTACACCTCTGCATAACCCTTCGGGGATTACAGCGCGTTATGTTATGTTTAATATCTAGCCTGTAAAGTTATAAATAAAATGTAATATTGGGGGTAAACCTATTTTCATTTCACGGTCACAAATCCAGAGATTTAGATTATAAACGGTAAATTTTAGATTCTCACACAGAGCAATCAGTTATTTAAACCTCGTTCACACAGGTAAAAAAAACCAGAATAAGTATTTTCTGAAGGGCAAAACAATGTTGTCTTAAATATTTCATTCTATTTAGGTGCCATACTTATTACCAAATTAAATTAATTAGCATGTTTTCATAAAAGCATGTACTGGTTAAGTACTGTTTTTATTAGATTTCAGGTCGTTTTTTTTACTCATTATTTTAATTATTGAATACACGAAAATTACCTACGTCCCTATTTTGTTCTCATAATAAGACGAGCCTAAGTAAACATTTTCCTTTTGATTCAACACTCGAGGGCCCGCCACTAAATATTGCTTAGCGTTTCTATTAAATGAGTTCCGTTAATTATTCTCCAAGATTTACCGCCAGCTCATGAGAGCTTTGTACTAAATCTAATTAGTTGGAATATCAAGATGCCTCGTTGGTCTAGTGTTCGTAAACACGACTACTGAGCTTGAGGTCCTGGGTTCGATTCCCGGCTCGGGCAAAGTGTCATTGGATTTTTCTATCGGGAATTTCTCAGTAGCGGCCACGGAGTCTGAATTTGCGCCCGGTTGATGGCAATAGGCTCGCCCCCTATTACATAACTGGTGAAATGTAGGTGTACTACTAAGTACACCTCTGCCTGACCCTTCGGAGATTACAGGCTTGATGTTATGTTATGTTATCAAGATTGCGCAATCGGGGGTATAATTTCAGGTTCTTCTAAACTAACAGGCAGTTGTGTTGTTGGAGTCTGTTCTGCAACATCTTCTCACCAACTATAAAACTAGGAAGTGGAAAGTGGACGTCATGGAGGACTGTCTTTTGTAGTTCTGACCGGACCCTGGACTTGCTGTGGATACCTGTATTTGACAGATATTTCAGTACATTATCTATCGTATTGCCTAGCACAAGCGCGCGGTGTAGACGTAACGTAAATACGGCGATTTTAACATTAAAAATTCTCGTTTCACATTTAATATTTTCATGATTTTAAAAATGTATTCATATTTTACGAATGTTACTGATTGTGTTTCTTGCATACATTTTAACAAAAATACTATAGGATAATTGTATTTTCGATTTAAAAAATCGACGTATTTACGTTTTGTTTACCTCTCGTACTCGCCTCGGATATGACTTCTGATTGTGGCCAACAATCAAGTCATTCCAGCACTAGGTAGCAAATGTCAAAACAGAAAATAAGCGTCCTGATGAACACAAAAGTACTCTCACACAACAAGCTTTCACAAATCTCGATGTCGTGTCGAGGTTTATAACACAAATTAGCAAGAGTCTATTTTTTACCAAGCACGTATTCAAACACCATGACTCCTTCAAAACCTATTGCTTGATCATAAAATAAGTCATTAAACGTCAAGCATAAATTTAACGTTTTATGAGAAAAAAAAAATCATCAACCATCAATATAAGACGACCATCGCTCCTTTACTATATTTCGCAGTATCTACGAAACAGGCGACAAGACATTAGTGTTTTATAGGGCCAATGAAACTGCGTAATCTTCTTAAATAACTTGTTTCACGCCAAAAGGAAAGACCTCTATATTTCTTCAAAATTACTACTTCATTAAGGTCAAGTTACACTGGTATTGTTAGGTCGCAGCTTCGGGGCCAAATAGGCAGCCCATTAAATTCTTATCTCATTATTATGATTAGCTGTCGCCAAAGACTGGTCCTTCGAGCCGAGTTTCGTTGCGAAACGAAATTGCTTTTTAATTTTTGAAGTCTTTAACTGTACTGGGAATATAGTTTTCGTGGTTGGTTAATATTGGTTAAATGAAACTAGATCGTGATTCAAAGTGTTTAGTTTAGTTTTGTAACAGTCTTTCACGGAGTATGCTAATTCCAACAATATTGTTACAATTAGAGAATAGAGAATACAGAATAATTTATTTAAAAAGTATTACAAAAAGTGTACATTTAAGCGCAGTAGTATTATTTCTCATACTAATTATAAGTACTTATAAGTAAACTATAACTAAAATATATTCTACAGTCGCAAGTATTCAATAGTTCAATTTAGATGTCAGCGACCTGCCCGATCTAGGTTTATTTAAACCTGTGTTTCAGGCCATCACTTTACCTAGCACAATTCAATAAGGACAATAAAGTTATAAAATTAAAATGAATCTATTAACAATTATAACTATGCATCAAGTTGGTATAAAAGAAAAACACTAAAACTAGCTTAAGTAAATTTGTACAAATAGATACGATAACATAATCAAACTACAACTTCTAGAAATTGCTTGTTTATGCAATAGACAAGAATTAGATCGAAATACCGTCTAAAAAGCAAAGTTAGTTTCCAACTTTTGACAGTTCTAACTTCAAGAAATGACTAAATTACAGAATAAAAATCGTATCTTAAGTAATGACATTTACTCAAGTAATCACTTTGACTTGGAGATACGGATTTAGGTACTATGGGTACACCTTTCATACTTTAAGAAGACAGCACACAGGCAGTGCATTCTGCATGCAGCGTACCTATTTGCGTTTTGATTGCAATACTGCACACTTGCATAGCACATAGACCAAGATTAAAAACGCTACGCAAGTGCTACGCACGTAGTGCATACCTATTGCTACGGAAACTAGCTACGGCGTAGCTCGAGCTTTGGCTACGTCTAGGACCTACGACTACGATAGCTTACATCGTTCACTTATAAACTTCATAAAATGATATGGTGTTATCGAAATAGATAGATATTTTGATACAGTTTTTATCTTTTCTTCTCCTACTCGTAAATCTAAACAGCCAAGCTAAAGTGAGTTGGCCACGTCGCACGGATGCACCCGGAGAGGTGGGCAAAGATCGTCACCCACTGGGCGCCTGAGGGTGGACATTGCCGTCGAGGTCGGCCACGGGCAGAAATTGCACAAAACAGAAAGGTTTGGAAGGAGAAAGGAGAGGCCTTTGCCCAGCAGCGGGACACTATACAATATGAAAAAAAAACTCGTATAACTTCTAATCTTAAAAACCTAATAACACAGATGACAAGCACTCACCCAACAGACGATTACTTCTGTGACTCATCATCTGCCTAGCCTTTTCCCAACTATGTTGGGGTCGGCTTCTACTCTAACCGGATGCAGCTGAATACCAGTATTTTACATGGAGCGACTGCCTATCTGACCTCCACAACCCAGTTAGTACTGGGTAATACGATACCCCTTTATAAAACTGGTTGTCAGACTTTTTGGGCCACTGACTACCTAACGACAGTCAAAGATCTACAAATGACACCCGGGACCAATGTAATGGGTGGTCACCCATCCACAGACCAACCTAGGCAAGCACGGCTTAACCTAAAGATCGACCCGCGCGGCTGATATTATTTAGCCACGAGCTCCTCTATTACTTCTGTGACTATCTTTACATATTTGACACACATGGCCATCAAAGTAAATCCTAGTCTAATGAGTGAGTCTAGTATTCGGACCAGTGCAGTGTCGAGGACGCTTAGCGCAGTCAAGTGCACAGTTAGGGTTGAACCTCATCTAGCAGCACGGAATCACACTTTTCCCCTGGCCCTATCTTTTGCTGTCGCTGAGAACCGTCATTTGCTAGAGCAACAAATAGAGGTGGAATGCTATCGATGACGGTGAGCACAGCAGCACGTTATTTTCTATGGATAGGACTATGTACATGTAGCTATCTCGTACGTTAAGGTACGAGTATCACATGTACATGTTAATAGTTCATTGTACTCAATAGTTTATGAATATAGAGATGTAGACTTTACACACGATGTTAATTAATGTCTTAGATTATTAATTATTCGAATATTACTTTTATATTGTGGTTTGGATGACTGATGAGGTCTTCAACTAACATAACATTATAAAAGTCACGAGGCATGTAAAATGCTACATTACTGTTCCAAGTTGTGTAATTAGTTTAGTGGCCTTGAGAACATGGCTATGGACAGATCATCAAATATGACCTAACATATTATACAATGTTACTTTCTGCGTTTTATAAATATCTGTTAAACTGGTCAACAA
Source organism: Noctua janthe (assembly GCA_910589295.1). Taxonomy (NCBI): domain Eukaryota; kingdom Metazoa; phylum Arthropoda; class Insecta; order Lepidoptera; family Noctuidae; genus Noctua; species Noctua janthe. The sequence goes on along the minus strand of OU342559.1, from coordinate 12,710,605 downwards.
CCCGCCAACCGATATCATCAACCACAAAAAACCACAACATCGCATAAACCCAAAACTAAAACCTCAGTTTCCACGTCAACCGCCTTAAAAAGAGAAACGCACAAGAAAAACCTTCAAGGCCAAGTTTACCATAAAGACCAGACATTTACGGTAGTCCCCGATTACGTGACAGCAATGTAACATACGTCTAAACTGCCTTTTAAAAGAATAGCAGGTCAGTTTTGCAACAGTAGGCATGCATGAATAAGTCATCGCGCGGCTGAACCCTACTTAAGGTAGCTTACTCGACGAACAACCCTTAAGCACTGGCATTTCTAACCTTCATTTCTAAGGGGCGCTACCGTGATTCAAGATTTTTTTGGCATTCGAATGACGTTTACAATTCGGCTCTGTTGGGGAACATTTAATTTTGTGTTTTATTTTTTGTAACATAACATAACAACGACCAGTGGTACACATTGGCTCTGGGTCAAAGAATTTTGAAGTCATGGGGAGAAGTCTTTGCCCAGCATTGCGCTGATACAGGCTAACAGTAACATAACATCATGCCTTGTAATCCCCGAAAGGTTAGGCAGAGGTGTACTGAACAAGTACATTCACATTTCGCCGGTTATGTTTAATTCCCTAGTTGAGGTAAGCTTATTGAAATCTGCTGTTCACAAATTCAGATTCAGAGCTGCCAATGAAAAATTCCTGGTAGAAAAATCATAAATCATATTTATTTCTGTAAATGGGTTTAAAAAAAAAACATATTTACACGTCCCACCATGTTATGTTTTAAAACTATATGGGGCCGGTGAGAAAAATCACACAAAACAAACTAGATATGAGATCACTGTCTCTTTCAAAGTCCAAACATTACCGATGTAATGTTTGGGAAATAATTAAACAAAACTGGCGAAATGTGAGTGTTCTTGTTCGGTACACCTCTGCCTAACCTTTCGGGGATTACATGGCATGATGTTATGTCATAAAAACTGTATTTATGTACCTAAATAAGTAAAATCTGTTACGTAACTGCATTTCCTACTCCCATGTTTAATGCATGCCGTAACAGCCTTTAATTAAGGCTACACTATAAAATGTAAAAATAATATGAGTACTATAACATGTATTTTTGGTGTATGCTGTGTTGGTTGTCATCAGATACTGTGATGTTATGTAAATAAACTGGGGTCTGTTTATTGTTTCAGCAAGCAGATACGCAATTAATCAGATCGTCTTAATAATCGATTTATTATAGAGCGAGCTTCTAATTGTTGCTTCAAGCTGACTTCGCAATGTTAGATAATTATTTTGATCATTATATCGTGTATTGGTTTGTGGCGCTATCAACACATTAAGCTACTGACATTGAATTGTATTGGGATTCGATTATTGCTTACTGAATAATCTAATTCTATATGCAATTATATCGGTGGGCACATTACAAAATTTATGTACTCTGGAACGTAAAGATTAAGAGTTAAGATATATATTTTTTTGGGACACTAAACGCGCAATTAAATACAATATATTCTCTTAAATAGAACCCATCTCATTTTTTAAATCGGTTGTATTATTTATTAACCCTTGAATATAATGTAGGTCTTACCGTTACTATGTGTGAAGTACGTTTCTTTAAAAAACAACCTCGTAAAGAAAAAAAATATTTACTTGTCACGCACAGGACATAACAAAAACTACCTATTTTTGTTTTTTATAAACAATAAAACAAAATTATATATGAAATGTAAACATTTAAGAAAAAAATAAAAAAAAGACTAACAAAACTGGTCCTGTACGAAGCCAAAAAGCTATCTAAGCATAGTGCATTATTAACATTTAAAAAAATATTCACAACTCTGGTATTCTATGCTTCTAAATCTTATTTTATCCGTACATTTTAGCCTACTGAAGACAAAACTGACACTAACACAGTCCAATGCCCCTATTGTAGTGACACTACCCAAACAAACACTATATTACCACACACACATAATAAGCCTATTATGCTAACGCCCCATAAAACACTTCAACCTCCTTTGTTTAGAAAATTCTTCTTAATAAATTATTCAGACGCATCCGGGTGTAGAAAAGGCCTTTTTGTGTTCGGTTATTTTTCTTTTCAAGCATAAAGAGGGACCGGTAACTATTCACCACTGAATAGGTTGATACAGTAGGTCAACTCCTTACAAAGAGTGAAAACAGGGGTACACACAAATACCACCCGTTCACAGTTTATTTACCGTTAGCTATAAAGTAACTGCTAACATGAGGTTTGTGTAAAAATCTCTATCACATTCTAGTCGCGAGTGCGCTTGTACTCGCTGTACGTAAAACGTGTCTATAGGGTCACTGTAAATTAGCTAGCAAAACTCCACTCCGCCGACGGGAAAAGTACCAAAAAGTAAGCTTCATACCCGAAATTAAAAAAAAATTGTAAGTAGAGTTTCACTGATTTAGTAGGAACATGTATGTGTGCGTGTGTTTCCGCTCGTTGCATGGGCAGCCTTCTGTGCCTACCTATTGTGTGTATTCATTGTGGTACAACGAAACATAAAGGGTTTAGTACGGACCTAAGTGTGTATTGGACCTTGACAGATGATGCTGCCCCTCCCCTCCCCTCCCCCTACCAAAGTATTTTGTTTGCGAACTAAGTTGGACCGCGAAAATGTGAAAATGAGTGAGAAAAATGGCGGCAGGTTTTTACCGTTTTCTAGTCTCGTTGAGAATACGAATGTTTCTTTTTTCCAAATGGTAGGTGTGGAGCTGTGAATATGTGCCTTATTTGTGACTTTAGAATTTTGGGAAAGGTAGGTGTTTTATTGAATATAATAAGTTATTACAGAAATTTTCTTTTCGTATACTATATCGAAACTTCTAATGCTTAATTCAATCATAAGGAAGTTTATGAGGTAAGGTTTTATTAATAACATAAACTTTTTCGAATCTGTTTGTTTCGTCTTGTTTCTTTTGCTCCACACGGGTTTAAACACACAAAATTGATTTATTTTACATCACCAATCACCATAAACATACCCCAATAAATTTTCACGAAGAAAATCACGTCTAATGAAAAATAAAATAAGGCAGAATAAAACGTTTCCCTTGCCTTGTACAGAGCAATCGATCTTTCTTTCCTTTACGCTCGTCGATGTAAGCATATGTTTACTTACATCGACCAATCTTACTTGACACGCGGGAAAAAACGGAACTAAGTTCAAAATGTATGGAATTTGACATTTCATTGACAGTTTTCTGTACAAGCAGCGCCATCATAAGCTGCCAAGAATCATGGCCAGTGCGTATATTTACGTATTTATCGTATATGTATGGTTATATATTTGTATGTGGGTGCCGTAATAAATCGTCAGATGTGTCTGTAAAACACGGAGTAATTTATCAGTGTCTTTTCGTGAATACTTTACAATTTTTTGCCGAGGAAACGCTCCCCGTCCCGACGTTGGAGCCTGACCGAAATAAGATACCGTCGTTTGTTTTCGCTAGTAATTTTTATGGACAAAAGATTATATTACGGAATTTTTGTTTTGAGAAGTTCTTTTGTATTTAATTGGTCCGTTGGTGCCTGTTAAAATTCCTAAAAAGTAGTCAGTTCTTAGTTTGATTTCAAATTAATTCAAATATGAAGCGTGTACCTACTGTCGGACAACATTTTATTCGTTTATCATTCGAATTAATGTTTTATTATTGTTTTAGTTTTAATTTTTTTTGTTATTTTTTTACACATAATTGAAAAATGCTAAAATGTGTCAGCTGTCAGGTGAGGTAAAATTTTTAAAATCGTTAAATAAAGAAATGCTTAATGTAACTCGAAAAGTTTCTATAAAATACGTTTTTAAAATATAAAGTTTCAATTAAAATAGGGCTTATAATATTATAACAACTTCAAACAGGCAGAAAGCTTCCAGCAGTATAGTAAAATTAAATTCAAATAAAGACTAAAATGTTTGTCATTTTGGTCTTTATTTGTATTTAATTTTCAACTGAACACATCAAAACAGTAGAACGAACTAATTAAATTAACAATATGCTCAATTTCATTGCACACCGTTTGATTTGGTTTATGTAGCTGTTGCAATCACTACTGTGTGGTTGTGGGCTAATAAATAACTTGGTATCGAAGCTTATGTGTGATTGATTAAACATTACATTAATTACTAGAATGGCATGCCTGATCAATGGGGTGTGAAACTATTTCGATACTACAGCACGCAGAAATCCGTACTTAAACGAAAACGCATTAACACAGGCACTTTTACATTTTTTTTAAATTTACCTGTTCAGATCCAAACGGCTCAGCGAATTTCGATTAAATTTAGCACACAAGTAGATCATGACTTGTGTTAGGACTCTGACTTATACTTTTTATACCGGTAATACGGGTTAGTGAGATAATTTTTAAACAAATCAGAACCCTAGTAGGACGCCAAAATTTTGGAAAAACTGATGAAATAACTGACTTCTTTGTGTATAGAAATAAAAAGCTCACAAAAGACATCACTCGTAATTTTTTTAATTTGTTAAAACCTCGTCAACGTTTCATCAAATACTGCCGATCGAAATTCCCTTACAACTCTTGTAATAAACTTTTAACCACCATTCACCTGACCCAGTGACCCAAATAATTGAAAAAGCATGTAGTCCATTAACACGCACGTACCAAGCTCAATCTTTTAACTGTCCCCAACCCAACATAAGGCCTACCCACATAATACTCAAACAAAATATAAAATATTAATTTCACTTCATCCTTCATCCCTCTATATATTATTTAAGGGCTTTCAAAAGGATTGTCTATACCTTCGATAAATTATAAAATCTCGCTCAAGCGTTTTATGTTGATGAAATGCAAATCAACTGACACTTAACACTTGTTATCTTTTTGGAATACTTGTTAATGTATTCATGGAAATATTGGATCGTTTGAGCTCAGGTTTTGGTTTTTGTTTAGATTTTTTGCTCGGACAAGTGGTCTGCCTGATGGGATTTAAATTTGAGACTTCCATAAAAACTTTTATACCTTCTTTAGCCAATTTTAGGAGTCACTTTTCAAAACTCTTTTTTTTTGCGCTCACCTTCGTTATACTAGATGTAAACAGACCCTTCACGAAGCCGGCAACCAAGCATTCTGTACATCAAATTAAGTAACTCTAGGCAAAAATTATTGCAAGGAAACGACTTTTTTTGTGGTGAAAAATCACGCTTTACGGTACACTGTGCCGATGGAGGCATTGAATAGTACCCGGTTCGTGGAGGTATTTTAAGTAAAATTTTAACAAAAACCTGTATTAAAAGTGAAATTGTGAAAAAGCTGGAACTTTGACCGCCAATATCTCTATAACTAGAAGGTTAATAAAAGTATTGAGTATTGGTTTCCAGGTATGGTCTAGAGCAAAAATAATATCGTAAGTGCGGGGAGATCAAGTACCTTTCGGCTTAGTTTAGGTATTTTTACATGCGTTATTTAAATAAGATGGTCTTGTTAAATGCTTTTCGAGCCAGCGTTTCAGACTACGTTGACTGTGAGGTAGTGAATTAATGAATTTTAAGATATTGACAGCGTCATAAGGTCACAGCATACAAATCAACTCGGCGTCAACAAGTCACACAGGAGTCAACCTAACGTAAGCAGGCGGATCAGCAGCTCTGATATGTCGACTCGGCTACGGCTAGCCGTCGCCGCGCTTACGACAGGAAGTTGTCTTGTGAATGATAGCACGTTTGGCAACAGTAGTGTGCGTAAGGGTGGACGAAGAGACGTAAGCGCGGGGACGACGAGCCGTAAGCGAGTTGACCACGCACCGCACCGCGGTTAGCGAGCTTGTCCCGAGGCGAGGTGATTACGTTACGATTCCGATTAGTGTGCGTTGCAGTAGGGGGTTTCATGCAAAGAATACTGAACAGCTCGAGTTAATACGGTGTCGATCCTTTTCCGAGTTGGTATGTGTGCTGTGACCTTTGGCGGATTTTTAGACGATTTAGTTGGTATGTGCATATGGGAAGAAAATAATAAGCGACTTCACTATTGACACATATGACCGCAAATAATAAATACTAAATGAATTTAGAGTAGTTAATGCAACTGAAAATTAGCACATCACGTATAAAGATTATCCGAAAATAATACTAAGCCAGTAAATATTTCTTAGGAAAATGAAGTTTTTTTATGTGAGCTATAAACATAAGAAAATTATAATTTTCAGGTCAAAATACGAGTTGGCAGGTGTACATTGACAGACAGTAAGCTCTGAATAGAGTGTTCTTTACGTCTTTGGTGCACTTCACAAATTTGCGTGCGAGCATGTTACTCCTCACTGAGAGGCCCTACGCTCTCTTTCTATGTCGCAGTCGTCCTGGAGTCTGTCCGTCAAAATGTGTACCAAGTATTTAAACTGTTTTACTACCTTTATTGTCGCACCATTTAAAAACAAACTGGGTATGTTCCCCGGACCAGCCCCAGACGTGAATACCATGGATTCGGTTTTTAGAACATTATACTTTAGTTCAAAAGCACCAACATAATGCTCACAGACAGACAACAGTTTCCTCAAGCCTTTGATCGAGGGACTCAAAAGAACCATGTCATCAGCATAGCTCAAGCTGTTCACACAGACATTGCCTAGGTGACAGCCAACTTTGGTTCTGATGAGATCCCCGATCAGACCATTGATATACAGATTAAAGAGGTCCGGAGAAGTCAACCCACCTTGGCGCACACCGCAGTCTAACTTATAACTGCTAGATAGAGTGTCACCCCATTTGACTTTTATAGTTTGTCACAGAGAATTTCATAATTTACCAGTTCAAAAGCTTTGCTCAGGTCTAAGAAGCAAACATACACTGAGGTTTTCTGGTGGGTGTAGTACGCTATCGTACTCTTAAGACTAATATTCGCAGAGTCCGTTGAGAGTCCGGATCGGAAACCAAACTGGGCATCGTCATTTTTTATATTATTTTGTAGTTCAGGCTGTATGAGACGCTCCAGCACCTTGCCAATTATCGTACCGAGTTAGATAGGTCGGTAGTTACCAGATTATTACACCCTATATATCTAAACACAACTGAAATATAATAATGTTACTTGTTCGTATTGTTTGTTGAATTAGTGGGCTAGCCATAAAATAGTCCATTGGTTTTAAGTAGTTAGTAGTTTAGGTATTGTATTAAAAGTAGTATCAAGAAGAAAACAAAAAAATCCACTTACACACTCACACAACACGGCATTATTATGGAACACTGCAATATTCCATCATGAATAATTATTACACTAAACAAAGTTTCAAGTACGGCCCTGGGAGCGAAATTTAATTCAATTTCAGTGCAATTCTGAAGTTTACTAAAAATATATTTCTAAGTATTTCTGCTGTAATTGATTAAATATTTCCATGTAAAAAGTTAGCAGATAAAAGTTCAGTAGGGAGTACTGAACTTCTGCTTTATGTGGTTTTATTGACGAAAACAAATTGTCAAAATAGTTCATAGGATCTAGTTGCGCTAGATGTGTTTAATCAAGCTAATGGGTGTGGAAAGAACCTTAATGAAGCCGAAACGCACTTGTTCTACCCGTCATTGCGATTTTTTTTTGTTCTGATCCATACCTAGGAACCTTCTAGTCACGGAGATATTGGAGGTCAAAGTTCCAACTTTTTATATTTCATACCTTCATGTGTTCATACTATTCAATGCATCCATCAGTACAATGCTTTGAGTGCGTTACATTGAGTTCTACCGTAAGCCGTTATTTTTCACCCCAAAAAAACAATTAAAAAGAAAATCCCAGCAAAAATTTTTGCGTAGAGTTACTTAGTTTTATGTACAGAATTCTTGATTGACGGCTTCGTGAAGGGTCCTTTTACACCTTGTATTTGAATTAAGAAAAGAACTCTTATCATATTTACAGCTTTCGTCACCTATTATGCTGATTCTTGGGTACTTTTGCATTTTATACAAATCATGCAGCAATTCACAACATGCACAGGCGACTGCAACTCAGTAAAACGCAACCACAGATGGCGACACTACCGCTTGAGTCGATTTAATAGAATGACATAGAAACCAGTTGTGTCGTTGCAGTCTGCTGTTGCGATTGGGCAGTTCTGCCGGTTTGCGGGTACTGTCGCCTTCGGAATTGTACCTTAATTGTTATGTCAGCAAGGTCTACAGTTGCTCAAATCTTTCTTTATATTATTTTTACCAACAACTCTCAGACTCTCAGCTATTCCAGTGTCAGTATTTCCATGTAAAACTATTCCCGCAGTTGGCCGCGTAGTTTTCAATGTTTAATTAAATTGAAAGAGAGTTGTACCGCAGTAACCACCAAAGGATTAGGGATAAAATGCCATAAGTGGCAATTTGTTTTTGGGAGCTGTCACAGCCTTGTGGTTAGGAGTTTCGTATAGCCTACATAATTAATTTATGCAAAGTCGATTATAAAACAAAAAAAAATGAGATTTTTTAGGGAAAACTAGAACGTAAGTTGTTTCAACATTATGTAAATGAAACAGAAGAAGAAGTTTGTGATATTCTGTAATTTATTCTTCTCTTAACGAAGAAGTTGAAAAAAATTGCGCGTCAATATTCGTCAGATCGATTATATTTTAAAAAATATTTTGCTATACCTAGCTACAGAAAAATTACTCTTATGACCACTATTACCTACTTAAAGAAGATTAAAAAAATAAAAAGCAGAACACGCTGTTGGTTGTGAAAATGTAACATCCTGTATAACGAAGGAACTTGTATAAGTTATGATGTCAAAGTTCCTGACCGCGTGTGTTTGTACGGTTGGTTTAATCTTGAAAACTATGCGGCAGATGGAATCTCCGGTGGCTTGACGTAAAGCCTTGCTTTCACGAATATTCTTATAGTAGGTAGAAGAGACAAGACAAGATAATGTTTATGGACAAGAAACGACTCCTTGTTTTGTAATAAAGTGGAAAAAACGTTAGCAGTTAAATTTTACATGAAAAGTAGAGTAAACTAACTAAATATGTTATTAATTTAAAACTATTAAATAACCTAAAATAAATAGACTAACAACAAAGTAAAAAAGGGCATCAAAAAAACTTCTCGTCATCGCTGTCAGCTGGTAATGTGCCCAAGAGACTGGCGGTGTTGCCACGTTGTATGGCAAAACAGTTAAAGTAGTAAAAATAATAGTTGGTCACAAAAGGAAAATTAAACATTCATAAACGCTGCTTGAAGTTAAGTGATGATTTACGACTGCGTAATCATAATTTTTTAACGTTTAAACGTCTCTCAATTTTAACCAGCTCATTTTATGAATATGAGTCTAAGTAGTACGGCCAAAAGTCTTTTAATTCAATTAAAAAGTATCTAAGTGAATTTCTCTTCCAGTACATCATCATCTGCCTAGCCTTTTCCCAACTATATTGGGGTCGGCTTCCAGTCTAACCGGATGCAGCTGAATACCAGTATTTTACATGGAGCGACTGCCTGTCTGACCTCCACAACCCAGTCAGTACTGGGTAATACGATACCCCTTGGTAAGACTGGTTGTCAGACTTTTTGGGCCACTGACTGCCTAACGACTGTCAAAGATCTACAAATGACAGCCGGGACCAACGGCTTAACGTGCTTTCCGAGGTACGGATTAAACTCGGTATGTAATGGGCGGTCACCCATCCACAGACCAACCTAGGCAAGCACGGCTTAACCTAAAGATCGACCCGAGCGGCCGTTATTATTTAGCCACGAGCTCCTCAATTTCTCTTCCAGTACATTGACTCTTAAAACCCTTGCAGTAAGCTTTCCATTTGTAAGATTCCATTTTTTAATTAATCAAGAAGAAAAACCTGAAAAACAGCTTGAACACAAAGTCCCCCTACACATTATAATATTTCGCATGAGCATATTACGTGAAAACAGTTTAATTAAACTGTCACGCTGTTACAAAGTTTAATTTCCGCTGTGTATAGTCTGGGGACATTTATTTCAGTGGTTACGCACTCTGTTTGTTGTTATGACTTCTGTTAATAATTAAAAACTTGGCAAACTGGATGAAACACAAAGAAAAATAAAAATGGATGCTGTATGGATACGTGTTACGATAATTTGGGTTAACTGGGTTGTGAAAAGCGAATATGAAATAAAAAGGTATCTTAATTGAATAAAAAACTCTTTTGAATATTTTTGGCAATTAAGATTTATTATAAATATTTGTATCGGTCCAATTGCACACTTCATACAATTTTTTAAGGCTCAACATGTTCGTTTACAGGGTGAATTTTCCAATGGATGATGATGATGTTGAGTTTTCATAAAAATCGAGACTCCTTCGAGGCCGTCGAGATTTTTCGCTCTTCCTTATAGTTTCGGATTAGGCCATCCACGGCCACTTGAAAAATTCACCCTGTATAGAACTGGCGCACAAGAAAACGTTGCGGTGTCGTATCACAACAATCGGCGTCATGACCCAAACAGTTTTTTACGGTGATTCCTGAAGACATAAGATAAACGCTTTAAAAATAATCAAAAACTGCCCCGCATTTTGAACTGTTCCTGCATCGTGAATGGTTTTACAAATATTTTTAAAACTCACATACACAGCCAGACCCGAAAACAACTATCTGTAGGCCATACAAATATTTGTTCCTTGCGGTGATCGAAACCACAACACGCAGCGCAGCAGTCAATCGCTCAGCCACTGCGCCAACCGTACCGTAAAACACCGGTTTTATGTGTTTTGGAATTAAGACTATGATGTTATATTACGATAAGGTTGCTAAAGCTCCGCCGTTTAATATTGAATAAACTAAAATTCGTTTGAGCCTTAGTAGTAAGTAGAAAATAAATGTAATTATCTACTCTATTTTTAATATTGTTTGTTTTTACACCAAACGATTGCGGTACAGCCCATGTCAAATACTGTACAAAGTTTTCCTCGTAACGACTAGACAAAATCAAATCTACTTCGCCACATGGTCGACCACAAAATACCGATACGGACGATGCGCGAATTGGACACTCGTGCGAATTGGGCATTCCGCGGATTGGCCGATTTGCGACCGCTGAACGTTTTGCGGCCGAATGAAACTACGAAAAAGAGAAAAAAAACGAAACAATCCAAAATGTTTGTCAATATGGGATTCCGCAGCTTACGTTGGTACACGGGTGCAGCGGTGTACCAACTAAAAAACAAATACTTCGGGACACAAACTTTGTAGCCGAGTGAAATTAGACAAAAAAAAATGCATGCAACGATGTTTATAATGGTTGGATGTTCATGAAACTCTTTTGTTGAGTTTCTTCAGGTATGGTGCTGAAAATTAAAGAAAAAAATTCAACGCAACCATGGACTAAACCCATAGTTTTCAGTTACAACCTGTAATGATTACTAGGTGCATTAATATTTTTATTTATTTAACACTTCAAGCACAAAGTACAGAGGGGGACTAAATGCCATTGACATTTTCTACCAGTCAACCTATGGGTGATGCAGAGACAAACAGTGGTAGGTGTATATGTGAAAATAATATGAATTTAATACTAGATACTACTAGGATACGGTGGCGAAGGGTCAATTTTTGTAAGAGGTAAGCCGGAGTACGTATCTTTAATGTGATTATATTATTTGTCTATAGAATTCTGACTGTGCCCTTTTTCAAAGGGAAGCCAGTAGGAATCGTGTTGTATGGAACCTTCGCCACTGGTAGGATATATAAAATACTATAAATATATATTCAAATATATCCAAAAATAATAAGAAGGAAAAAGGAATATTCTTTACCCCCAAGAATATTTCTTTTTCTTTCTTATTATTTTTCCCTTGTTTGTAATTATACACTAGGTACTGGAATAACAAAATCATTAAATACTCCTTTTACTTCGTGCACTTTGCACACCGCCCATACATCTTTTTTTTTTTTTTTTCGGATGGGAAATCATCAAATGACACTCTGGGCAGAGCGGAAGGGAGTGTCAGACTTGTACTGACTAAAACCCATCCATGTTCCTTCTTTGCCCTTTGTGTTCCAGGGCCACGGTATCTTTTTCGAACAGTCCCGCAGCCCTGCCATACATCTTACTGGTTGATTTTAAGCAGGTAGGTCTTCTAGGAACTCACCGTATTTGCGCAAATGAAGAATTGTAAAGTATATTCGATGTTCAGATAAAATAGTTATTTCTTTAAAACTTACTTTTTTACATCCAGTCCCCGACTGTCGTCTAACCGATCTGAATGATCCCACATTCCATCAGTTATGTTAAAGTCTCATGTAATAGGGGGCGAGCCTATTGCCATACACCGGGCACAAGTCCAGACTTCGTGACTTCTACTGAGAAATTCATGATGGAAACCCCCAATAACGGTTTACCCGTCCCGGAGTCGAAACCAGGGCCTCTTGTTTAGCAGTCGTGCTTACGACCACTACACTAACGGGGCAGTCTAAATATAAATAACTATTTATTTCACCAAATGCTTCTTCTTCTTCTCTACGTGTCGATGAACTCAAATTGTGTAGACCAGTATGTAGCCACCAGTATAGCTCTAACTTTTTTTTTGTTGTTAAATAACGTTGCCCCACACTAGGAATTTCTCCTGTATCGTGGGTGCGTTTACAAACACTTAAATTCACATACACAAACAGGCAGACCCGGAACAACTACCTGTATTCCATACAAATATTTTTTCCGTGCGAGAATCGAACCTGCGACACAAAGCGCAGCAGTCAATCGCTCAGCCACTGCGCCAACCGTGCCGTCATTTGCCGTGCATTTGCCTTGATTAAATCTTGGTAGGTGCAAGTGGTTGTGCAGGATGAGCAGGTCAGGAGGTGGAGCGTATCCTGCAGAGGGGCTCCTTACTGGCAATCTGTTTGGGATGAATCAAAGATACCCCATTTGTCCAGATTATATTTACAGCGGCCAACCAGGACTTGCAATCGGTTAAGGGATTTCCAGATTGGCCACTGCAGTTCGGATCAGGGCGGCAGGTGTTCTTCCGGGTTGATGAAATGTGGAGGGGTGGGACCACAGGCTACTGATAAAATACTCGAGGAGGTTCATTTACATGGCCATATAAACAGATCCTCTTCAGTTTCACAAATTTACCCTTTCGATTCCATAACAACGATGTCCATCTAGCTAGGAGCATTGCCCCAACATTTTCAATATTCCATTAATATCCAACGTTTAAAGGGGAATGTCCCACGGCGCATATTTAATCGGTTATCCACACAATGTGTGTCAATTTCAGGTTGCAATGTATAGCTGAGCACACCAATACGCGCCACCTCGCCTTAATTAAATCGAACAGGCTTTCATGCACCAAGCTTTTATACTATAAATATTGTTTTATAGAATGTTAGGGGGCTGAAAGTGTTAGTGACTGCGTCGTTGGTCTGCCCACATTTCGCCAGTTATGATTTAAGTTTCATGTAATAGGGGGCGTCCTTTTTGCCATCAACCGGGCACAAATCCAGACTCCGTGGCTGCCACTGAGAAATTCCTGATGGAAAAACCCAATAACACTTTGCCCGAACCAGGGCAATTCGAATCCAGGACCCTACCAAAGAGGCAGTCCGGTGAAGGTAAACATTGAGAAAAGATCTTTATGTCCTAGAAGCCACAATTCGAAGCCATAAAATAATGTCACAGCCACCAACCCAAGGCCCGCGTGGTGGATGATGGCCGCCCCCTCATAAAAAAGGGCCTGTGAAGCTGTAACCCAGCAATGCAACATGTTTTAGGTCTGCGCAGCATGTCTTCTTCTTCCATACTTCCCTATTACTCGTCATCTCATCAGACATCTCTGTTCTTGCCATATCATCCTTTACACAGTCCATCCATCGTTTCTTTCGTTTTCTTCTCCATATAGCCATCCACATTCATTCTCAAAATCGTGATTCTGACTTTGAACAGAAATTACCCCATTTGCCTTTATGCTTTTATAATACGGGTTTGTTTCATACATTCAGTTTCAGTCAACCATTATATATTCTGATTTACAACACAGTAACTATTCAAGTATTAACCTGAGCTCCGACCACAATACTAGCGTATTCAGGGTTCACACAAACGAGTTACTCCACGCACATAAACCACGAATGGCTCAATAAAGTAAATGAACGCACCCTAGATTTATTACATTTCCGCTACGTACGAATATTTTTGACAGAACCCTAACTCAGGGGTTGCGAAACTATGGTACGAGTATACTGTGACACGCGAAAACTAGGCATGTCCAAATTAAAAGTCACATAGGTAATATTGTTTTTATAACCCTTTTTTTTACATATCTACGTTAATTGTACGATACTGCGTTCAATTCGTGAACTATCTATACTTGATAAAGAGGAAAAATTTGGAAGTTTGTGTGTAGGGGGTAATCTCCGGAACTCATCATCCAATTCTAAAAAGTTTTTTACTGGCAGAAAGCTACATTATGCGTGGGTGCTAGTCCTTAATAAAAGTGGCATTTGCCTACGTTTGCCGACATTGGTGACACGTCACAGACACTTTATTGTTATTAATTATTTACCCGTCCGACACACATTGCGACATGACCCATTTACTGGAATGTCAAGTGTCCGTACAACTGCACATTTGAGGACCTATGATGCTGCTATTGCTTGTGATCACCTACTGGGCTGAACTGATCTGAAGAGTACCATCGACTCGAAAAAAAGAAGATTTGTTTTCAGCCTACTGCAGAGCAAAGGAGTCCCTTCCTTTTCTGCATTTTTCGCTAACTTATTATTATTTACAATAACATTATTTTGATTAAAATGTCAACTAGACATAAAAAGGTTGGTCACCCTGCCAAAACTTATACTAAAAGGGGAATCCAATAAAATGAATAGGAATTCAGCTATTGCTGAGCTGTCAAAAAAGTTTGAGGACGCGTTGATATATCACCGCTAGAATGGCGTGGATGCGAACTTTTTCAATATAACTGGACTTTCTGACAACTCTCAGATGCTGACGAAAGCTGACAATGGTCTTGAATAGATGAGGTTTCAGGTTTTGAAAAGTTTTCTGACTTTTCACGAAAAGGTTTCGTTGATACGTGATTTGGGAATAAATAATAACATCGACTACTTTTAATCTCAGAATAATCTTAAAATTGTTATAATAAGCGTTCTCTAATTACCATCTTCAGTCAGTCATTAATATCCCGGCAATATTAAAGTATTTATGAATGGAAATCTCAGAACACTCTGCCATAAATTGGTAGGTAACCGAATTAGTACCAATTATAAAATTAGGAGCTCTAATTTCAATATAAACATCATTAAACCGTAAATTTCAAGATACTTTTATGTAGGGTAACTTAGCCGGTTTTCGGCCATTTAAGCGAACGTATGACTTAGTGACGATTTTTCTCCTTGATAATAAAGTCGCAGATTAGTTTTTTAAATATTTTTGAACTCGAAATACAATGTAGTTTTAATATTTGGAGACCTTTTACTCGTCAACGTCACAATCAAATTACTAAAAATTTCAATCACTGAAAATAGCGATTTCGCCTGTTTTCGGCCACCTATTTCAGTTTCCGGCCATTATTTTCCTAGTTTTCGGCCACTAATCTACTATTTGAAAAATGATCTTTATTTGCTATCCAGTAGGGTCTATAATGGATTTAAAAGGAAAAAATACACATGAATCAACGATTTTAATTAAAGTCTTAAAAATATTAAACATTTAGAATCATTTTATATATAATAGTAGGAACATTGGTAAAAAAATAATATAATATGGCGTTACAAAAATAATTGAGATTACGGAAAAATGTCTAACTCGTGATCGAAGTCCTCTTCTTCAATAATGCCTCTAATCTCGTTTTCCTTATTTATTTCTTTAATATTTTCAAAATCAGTCTTTATAATATATTTATCAGACTCGTTTATAACTTTATTAGTCTTCTTAGTATTGATTTCTACATCTTGATCAATATTTTTAATACTATTGTCCGTTTTTTCTTCCTTGTTAATTTCGTTTTCGTCTTCGGTCTGTTTACTCTTAGGGATATTAAGTGATTTTTTGTTCTTATTAACTATTTTCTGTTTCTTTGGTTTCGGTTCACATTTTTTTTTGTTCTCTTTCAACTTTTCTCTTATTTTTTCGTCTACCTTTTTTTGTTTTTCTCTTTCTTTGGAATCATGAAAATCTCTCCAAGCTTCAGAAGATATGGCACTAGGAAATTTATTCATATTTCTCTTTGTAGTTAGGATTCCAGTTGGACTAATGGGAAATCTTAAATGATTTTTAAATGGATCATTTTGTATATTATTATTTTGCAGTATACACGAAGTATTTATTACTGGTTTTTTTATATTATTCTTCACTAACCAGTCATTAAAGTCGTTAGCAATGTATTCATAAGAAACATCTGAGCGCATCCAACCTGATTCAGATTTTCCTATTATCCAACCTTCTGGCATATTTTCTACAACCGCTTTTGGCGGTCTAATGTATGGAAATACCACAAGTGGAGGGCATAATTTCCCCGATGCAGTCATCATTATTAAAGCCGTAAGGGTTTCTTTTTCGTTGCCCCTTTTAACAACGTAAACATTTTTGTAACCTCTCGGGGCTAGGACTTTACCTGATTTTGGACATAGTGAAACTCCAGTCTCATCACCGTTTAATATTCTGTCAGGATCTTTCAAGACGTCTGCCATTCCTCTTTCAGTCAAAAAATATTCAAGCTCTGTAAACCATTTTCTGATTGAGCTCTCTTTTACCGCTTCTTTGGCTTTATTAATACCTTCAGGTTCACGTAAGCTAATCTCCGGATGCCTTCTAAGAAAACCTTGGTACCATGTTTGTCCTGGTCGCCCTTCTGGAAACTTATCTTCTTTACCAATATCTTTTATTAATTTTGTAACTGTTTCCAGCAAGACTTCTTTGCTTACAGGAATACCACATTTTGCTAAATCTATAATCCAGTCCACAACTTTTTTCTCTCCATCAAGGCCTAATATAGGTTCTGGACCAACTTTTCAAGGCTGTTCTTTAGTTCTACCCGAAATTCGATCTTTGATTGTTGACCGAGGAACACCAAACAGACGACAAGTTTCTCTAATGCTTTTTTTTTCAATTCTTATGGCCTGAACAGCTTTAGCTAACGCTTCTTCGGTATATTGAAAATGAGTTCTCTTTTGTTTAATATTTTTTTTAATTTTCTTTCTCTCAGGAGGCATCTGAAACATGAAATAACTATGATTAATTCTTTTATTTATATTTACACACATTTATATAAAACGTTAAAAAAATAAAAAATAAAACGCAAACATAATTTATTACCTATTATTCATAATCTTGTTGTTCCAATATACTTTATTTCCACTTAAACAAATATCAACTTTATCTCTATATAAACTAAGTTGATTTTAGAATGACAAGTCCTATTGAAAATGTCATAAAAGTAATAAAATTGCATCGGAAGCTTCACTTTATTTGAAGGTATTAAAGTTCTTTTTGCAAAATCACGTAAATTGAAAACTAAATTGTGAACACCTATGCACATACAATTGTAAGAACTTTTGTTTTTCATTTACAATATTTGTAGATTAAAACTACGAATTCATACAACAGAATACTAAGTTGGTATACAATTTAATTTTCTTAATTATACGATCGAAAACTAGATTTAAAACATTTGATTTTCGACCGTCCTTTCAAATATGGCCGAAAAATAAATTTATGTTAACTAATTTTCGGCCACCTGCTTTTTGAATGGCCGAAAAATAAGATTTTTTTAACTGTTTTTCGACCATCCCTTCAAACACGGCCGAAAACCAAATGTAAATTTATTAGTTTTCGGCCGTTGCTCAACTTGCTTAATTTTCTAACTGGCTGATGAGACAAATTTTGGGGAAGTCCCTTTATATCTTTATCGTTCGTCTAAGTGAAGATTTCGATTCAATTAGTTCATTTATAATCGTTAGCTTTTACTGGCCGAAAATCACTTAGCAAATTATTAGTTTTCGGACACATCGATTAGCTTAGGCCGAAAGGTAAATATTAAAATTCTTATTTTCGGCCGTCAAATATTCAATAACTAAAAAGTGTTATTACCACATAATTAGCACAAAACATGCGGCCGAAATCTGACCACACAAATGAGAAGCGGTTCTACTTTGTGTACAAAATATTTATTTTTTAAGAATTCCAAATTTAATAATTAAAAGAATCAATTAACTGTAAATGGTTTTCTTCTAGTTGTCGGCCGGCCGGCCGAGAAGTAGATAGTTACCTACATCATTATCTAGTTTCCCGGCCATCAAATTTAAATGTAAATAACATAATCTTTCTTCCATTTTAATTAAAATAACACTAACTAAACTTATCTCCCGTACACAGAACAACAATATATATTTATAAATCGCTATACAACTTTGTAACTTACCTTGCCAAAATTATGCGCGTACTATTTTTTTCACTGATTTTGACACACGCGTGCACTGTAAGAGTTTCGGAGGGTCACTGACGACACAGTTTGATCAATAAAAAGCTACAAAATTCAGAAGTTGTAGGATTCATACCATAAAATTAAGTAGGCGTCGTTTTTTAAATGATTAGGGTAAAGTATCCTTATTATATTAATATAATAACGTACTGGCCGAAAACCAGAGGTGGCCGGCAAACCGGCTAAACTCCTATTCACAATAATTGCCCCAGTAATCTTCATTTTCGTAGAAATTAAAACTTATATTAGATTGTCAAACACCACTGCGGTCAAAATTGGTACAATAATAAAACGATGTTTTCCTATGTTTGCAATAAAATTCTGCCAGCAAAACTTTTTACTAAAGAAAATTACCCAAAAATATTTCGAGATAAATTGCTAATTATCTATTATAAAAACTTTCTGACGTTACATTCGGGTCGGGGGCGTTAAATCACATTTATTTCCTTAATCTTTTGTACTCATCTGTATCCTGGGTTGATCCGTTTTTTTCCGTTTTCTATCTCATACTCTCGTTAGCAAGTCGTTAGACATGCTTTACGATCCGTTTCCGAAAAACTAAAAAGGTGTTTTTGCTAAAATAAGGCTAAAATATGCCTTTAGAAACGATTTAGTACATTGTTGTTACCTAGGCTTTGAAGATATTTTAAATGGGTATTCTTGGAAAAAGAAAAAAAATGACTTTTGACTTCGAAAACTAAGAGGCCATTCAAATCACTACTAGATGGCGTGCTTAAAAGCAAATAAGAGAAACTAGAAGGATTTTAGTCGCTTGAAATTATACATAAATGACTGTTGATCCAAGATGGGTATAACTCAAGTTATGTCGTAGAAATTAAAAAAAAAGATGTGTGGAACGCAACATGTGTCGATACTCTTGCGCCATCCCATCTTCCTAGCTCATCGTGCTGTGCCGGAGCTGCCGCTGCGGCTGCGGAGAACCTCAAGCGGCGTAAGTATAGTAACCTTATTGGTAACTATATTTTTGGGCCGTTTGGGGTTCAAACTCCAGGACCGTGGGGTCCGAGTACTCACAGCCTTTTCAAGGAAATTTCAAAACGCTTAGTTGACACTTCCCGTGACCCAAGGGCTGGCTTTTACTTTGGTCAGAGGCTTAGCGTTTACATCCAGCTGACAGCGTTAAGGAGGAGTTTTTTGACGCCATTATTTAGTTTTATTTTTAAGTTACTTTAGCTTATTTTTAATTTATAAGTGTATATATTATTGTTATGATTTGGCTTAATTCTAACGATTGTAAAAAAAGATTGACTTGAAAGTCATCCACATCCACAATTAAAGAAAATTTTTCGATAGCATTTCTTTTAACCCGTCAACCGAGAGCCTACAATTCGCCATCTACTCGTAAGAGCTCCATGGTTTTAACGATTAGATATATTTTTTGTCGTTTCGAGTACATCATACTTATGTACTGTCGTAGTTTAATGCGACATTTGCTGGGTTAATAAAGTAATCTCAACAAATAAATAAAATTGATACGTTTGTTTGTAATTTAAAAATAATAGATCTGAATACACTTACTAACAAAAAATATTTTTTTTTAATTTTTGTCTGTCACTTTGTCCCCGGCTAATCTTTGAAACGGCGGGGCCGATTTAGATGGGACTTTTACTGGTAGATAGCTGATGTTATAAGGAGTAACTTAGGCTACAAAAAAAAAACCCTTGAAATTGTTGACAAAATTCGATTCAAATAGGGAAGTATTTTATAATAATTTTACGCGGAAGAAGACCCACAGTTAGTTAAACATATAGCAATAACCATCCAAGTAAAACTACCTCAACATCCTATATTACAAACAATATCATCAAGAAATCTCCAAAATATTACCTAGCTCGTTACAAACTACAAACTTAGTACATATTTCGCAGTAGTTTCCTCAAGTGAAATTTATTGTTGGACCCAAGCTTGCCGGCTGCTCCAAAGTCTTCCCTTCTAAGATAGCAGGCTCATTATTTATTGCAATAATGCAATCTCACGGTGTCATCTAATGTTGCTCTTATCTTATGCTAAATATACCGCGTGGTTGATTTATTTTAGCAATTTCGCTGGCGAAAGTCATTACCGTGGTTGTGGTGGATTTGTAAGGTTTTTGAAGGGAGGGGGACTTTTTGCTATGAAAAGAATATGTTTTCTTGTTGCTCCAGTAGTCGCAAGCTCGACTGCTGAGCATGAGGTCCTGGGCTCGATTGAGGTTCTGGTTTTTCCGACAGAAATTTTTCAGTTGCAACTACGGAGTCTGATTTTGTTCGTTGAACATGGAACTTAAATATAACTAGCGAAATGTCGATATTATATTAGATACACCTCTGAGGTATCACACCACCTCGAGGATATATGTTTAGAATGTTTTCTAAGGTTTTTTGATGAAAACCTTATATAGATATGGGCTAGTACATAATGCTTACGAAAAACACCCTAGATGAGTGACAGAAACGCCATCTATCGGGCAAGGAATTGGGAAAATAATACAGTAAGACGTAAGCCCATATTCATTATCACTAAGCAATTCCTAAATTAAAGCGCTCTGTTCGATTCCCAAAGCTCGATTCCAGTATTGCAATAATATTTAGGGATTCATTTGGGAGATGCTTAATGTTAATGAAAACGGGCATAAAATTAAATTAAATTACGAGATTGAACAAACCGTTGGACTTTTTTAATGTAAGTAGCAATAAAAGTTTGCCTGATAAATACCAACCATTGTAACAAGAATCAGGCCGCGTTAATTGCGGCGCTGTTTGACGTAGTGTGTTGATTAAAATTTAATTTGCGGGTATTATGATAAAATAATTGCAAAATTGTAGCCATTTAAAACATCAACAAAGACCTTGAAATTATAATTTCGATGTTTAAAGTACGAAGATTTCCAGGAAATGCTTAAAATTTCAACCTAGATCATCATCATTCTCTTGTCCTTATCCCAATTAATTTAGGATCGGCGCAGCATGTCTTCTTCTTCCATACTTCTCTATTACTCGTCATTATCATCAGACAATCTCTACCTAGATATTCCCACAAAACAGTCCTATTTCCAGTTAATACATTTTCGTGAGATTTATTGACTTTCTAATTGAATCACGCTTTTGAATTTAAGAAACGAGAAAAAAAGTACATTTCTCTTACAATACGACTTCGCAAAGCCTGAACATCTTCTAGACAAGATGAAATTTTAATACGAAGGCAAACTCGTAAACTAAACGGTTTTATGTCCAACAACGCACATCACTCAGGATTTGGGACGTTTAATAACGAAATAAGCCTAGTGTAAAAAGAGAATTTAAACGCAGATTTAATTTAATGCAAAAAAAGACGCCAAACTTTTAATAAGGACTTTTTTACGGTGAATAAAGCAGGGCTGGGGCTGCAGTCTCGACATAGATAGCGACAAAAATCGGTCGTTAAGTCATAACGATGTCAAATTTCTTTAATAGATTTTCAACCTTAAGGTTTTGAAATAAAGTTGTAAGTCATAACGATGTCAAATTTCTTTAATAGATTTTCAACCTTAAGGTTTTGAAATAAAGTTGAAAATCTATTAAAGAAATTTGACATCGCTATGACTTAACGACCGATTTTTGTCGCTATCTATGTCGAGACTGCAGCCCCTGAACTCCATATAAAAGTCGACAGTTGCAATCAATAGTATTGAACAAAAATATTGGCACATTTAAAGACACAGCAACACAGAGATTAATTTAATAAGAGAAGAGGAAGTGTTTAAGAGTGTCTTTTCTATTGTTTTCTGGGGACCTACAGTGGTTTCACAGTTATTCTGGAACGTAACTTCATCTTTTAGTTTTGACTATTCAAAAGTGCCTATAACTGGTCCATTTGAAATGGAAGCCTTTGTCCTGCAGAAGGCTAACAAAAAAATATGAGCCATAATTATCATAGCCTATTTGCGAAGCGTATTCATTGGTGATTAATAATCTGAATCGAAGCCTCGAAGGTCGTCCGCTATTTCATTAATCCTCATTTTTTTCTTTTTAACCTATGTTGTCCCACTGCTGAGCAAAAGTTGCCCAATAACCATGAACTCTTTAATCTTTGCTTTTTTTTCCGGCCAATCTTTCATAAACACGTTTAAGTTAAAAAAAGGTATCTTAATATCTTTTACGAAGTATACGCCAAAGTGACATCTTGCGCACTTATGTCTCGAAACTATAACTCCCGTAAAATAAACTCGATACTAAACACTCATACAAGCCAACAAATAAACAAACGGGCAATAACAACAATAATTGTTGTTCTGAGAAGACACTGCAACACTTGAATACACACATGTGTAGTACACAGCAATAATACACAGTAGTAGACAGCCATACCCAGCAATTACGACACAGTACACGAGTATACGTAGATCTGAATTAGAGCAGCTTGTAGTCGACACAAACATGCCCACGATGCCGACGAATGCAAGACGAATGCATTAGCAACAAAGGTTTTAGTAAATGCATCTTGTCTTTGTTAAAGGAAGAGATGCAAGTCGTTGGGTAGCGTTTTCCGTGTAGAAGGTTTTCTTTTGTTGAAAAGACTAGTTTTATTGAAATTCCACTTTGCAATGGATTACTATTTCTAATAATAGACAGATTGATCGATGAACTCTGGATAGCTTTAGGCACATTTGTGTTACAACAAATATTTGGCACTAAATTCGTTTTGCCGATAAATACAAATGGAACAAACATCCTGAGTTTGCCTTAGCAGTAAGAATTGTATGGTGGCGTCCTGTACTTTTTTCCTACCTGGACGGTAATAAGGCATGAGTTTATGTATGTACACTTGTACACTGTACAGGCGCCAGCGCATCTAGTTACCATAAACTGTCAAATTTTCACTTTCTATTTTGAACTTAACTTTTAACATTTTTTGGTTTGAAATAATTTGGAGTTTGTCAGCCTGTGGTAAGTTGATGTGCTGGCAACTGTAAATAATGTGCATGAGTCTTTAAAAGAACTTACTATAAACACGTATATTGTTTGTAAAACTCACTATTAACCACTTTTTGATTGAAACCTCCATCTGCTATTACGAATTACGATAGATTTCGGTATGATAAATAAAAAGTTGACGGTCAGATTGGCGATCGTATATTACGGTTATCGTATGTTCGAACAGAAGAACGCATCTACCCGTCCTCTCGATTCAAATTTATCGATCCCACATTCAACAAATTTGAAATATACGTCGAGTAGCCGTTTTGGAGGGCATCCAATATAATTTATTAGCAATCTGGCAGAGGCTTGCATCTCCAAACTTTCCAGTTTCGTATGCTATTTCAAATTATGGCTTTACAAACAAAGTTACTGTGTAAGCATTTGATCTTTCTGCTGTGGTGTTTCTTGTCCTTAACAATAAATCTTGGCGATTTGAATGGAATTTTGCAATTAAGTATTTGCTTTTTTCACGACTAACTTTTAGCCGCGGCTTCGCTCGCGTTTGCTCGTAAATTTTCCCATGGGAACGTTTTAAATAATTGCACTCGTCAATCAACACTCGAGGATAATGTAGTCATATATTTTCGGAATGGAATCAGTAGTTCAGAAGATTACCAAATAAAATCAATCAATCAATCAATCATTTATTTATTTGTTAACATAGGCACAGAATAAATATAGATCTTAAGTTAGTTAAACTGTAGGGCGCTATGTGATGCCAAGAGGCGTACAAAATTGAAATTTTAAATAATGGTAGTTCTAAATTAATTCGTCATTTAAGTATCCAAACTTACAAACATATAAACTTGACCTCTTTATAATTAGTATAGTTATATTAGTGTAGATAAAATCTTGTTTAACCACATAACCTTGTAAAGGTGGTTGCGACATTGCAAATCTGGAGGTTAAGAGTTCGAGTCTGTCGTGTTTAGATTTTTAAGTTTAATTAATAGTACTTTTCGTCAAATTTCATTGACTTCGAGCTTTATAATTATAAAGATTATTAAATTCTTGGACGTTTAATAATCCAACATGACCTTATTTTTATTAAGATCTCCTTTCGCAATTTTATTTCAAGTACTTTTAAGTAACTTTGGGCTGTGGCTATTTTTGGTCCTTCCATACGAACCCAAAAACTGTAAGCTGTTTAACTAATATTTAGTATCCCTTAGCACAAATTAGCAACATATTTTCCACAGAACCACTTCTTTAACCCGACTATCAACACACACAACCCGATAAGCCGCTGAAACGAAATCACAGAAGAATTCCCCCTCAACTCGATCCGTAAACAACTACAAAAAGCCCAGTATCTGCTTATAAGCGCAGAAAAATGTCTTCTGAATTGCGGGAGGCTCACAAAAGCCACGTAACTCAGGCACTGACGGCCGCTTGTTTTGAATAGGCCGACAATTTGTCACAACAAATTATTCAGCCATGCCACATGAAAAGGGTGACTTTTTTATGCCATTTTATTTGTACAACGCGAAATGGTTCCGTAATTGGGACGCCGATGAAATTGACCTTATTAAGCGATGTAGTCGAGTGAACCATGTGAATTTATTAGATATGTTAGGTTGGGATTATGTGATGTTCGGTTTATGCGCACTCGAGTGTAACTTTTTTGGTTTTAAAAGGGTTTGGTAATGTTGTAGGTTTTTACTGAACATGGGGCATTTATTATCGGATTTAGCAAGGCAGTGAGTTTGACAGATTGACATTTTAAGTGTTACTACCGACATGTTGATGACCGTACTAGGTGAGACTTGAAAACCAACTTCGTTTGCATGGATAAAGGCAATTCCTGGGTTCAGTAGATTCTTCTTTTCTTCTTTTATCTTTTTTTCGGGAGCTCAAAATAATATACAATCACGGAAGATATCCCATAAGTGACAGTATAAGTTTAATTGCCGTGAAAGCTTAAAACAGTGTTTGAAGCTAGACAGACAATATATGCGTAAGTAAACATACTAAAATATTGAAACATACTTGCCAATTTGGTACAAAAACAACATAATAGCAAACCTGTCAGGCATTTCGCTCATATTTTTTGTCCAACTATTCATAAATAATGACGTGCGGCCGTAAGAAACTTTGGGACCCCTTTCGCAACTTTAAGAGTGTTCCAAAACATTGTATAAACTTATAATAGGGTTTTTTTCGCTCATATAAATACGGTAAAGTCCCATCTGCTGGGGATTTGCTGAATCGATTGTATACTATTAGTTTAGAAAAGGATAATATTTTTCGAGGATACAACGTACTCGTAGGTGCGAGTGCTTGGAAAGGCCGTTGGGTTTCAGCGCAAAGTTTTAGATAACTTTTCTTTTAACCAGCACAAGGATATAAGCATTAAATAACTAAATAAAACACAGAGGTAACCAACCAAGACATTTGTTCATTTTTATTGTTTGACAATTTCATCTTTGTTATATTTTAACGTTCTTCTTTTTAGCGTGTCGATGGCAATCTAAATTGAGTCAGCCCAGAACTGAGCTACTAGTTTGGCGCTTTCGGTAGCGTCCATCAGTTCTTGAAGTGAACAAACATTAACATTATTATAGGCGTTTACAGCAAAAGCTATCTCATAGATCTTTCATAATAATGATCAAAGACAAAATACTACCTCATTACAACATTTTAACAAATCCATCTATATTTTCCCTAAATTGAATAAGACCCACCTCAAACCTGGGACGGATATTAGTTCAAAAAATCCAATTATAACATGGAAGACCGATGTCCTCGTAGTAATTACAAGTACCATATTGCCGTGGCCGCTCCAGGCTTAAAAAAATATTACACACATGTAATTTGGACGTGCGTCATATTTCAGGCTTTCAGGGTGGAATATTTTTTCACAAACTAATGGGAAACTAGATATTTCATGTTCAGTGGGTTGAGAGATATCAGTGTGACTGACTTCAGCAGCCGGTCTAAAAATTAAACTTAATATGCTATTTGCTTGCGACTTCGTCCATGTGGTTTTTGAATTTTGAACACGGTACAGATTTACGCCTGTGTCTGTGGCTTTTCTGAAAACCATTACCTCAGTGCACCTTATCATCATTTACCCAAGGGTGTCCCGTCCATGTATGGGTTTTTTTTTTTTCGAGTTACGCCTGTGCAAGAGGTATCAAAAGTTGCGTTTTGACACATAGATTACGATTATTATAAAATTTTATTAAATAGCTGTCATCTTGAGGCCTCTACTGGTCCTTGAAGTTTTTAAAATTTGTCATTTTTAGGGATTCTTAGCATAAACTATAAATCAAACAAAAATAACATTTAAATAGTTTTTATTAAATTTAAGGATACAACAATGAGTCAAAGCAAGGTATAAAATAGTTGAAAGACAAATAACCAATGGTCTCTTTAAAAACGGAACTGGTTTTTGTGCCCAAAATTAGGCATTTCCGCGCGAGATTTTAATCTGTTCCTAATGAAACCATCCCGAGATGTAGCGTCCATGACGCTTAGAGAAGCCTCCGTCACTAATTTCACACATCTTTCCACTGACTGTGTGTGACAGGGAAAGTCAACAATGTCGAGGCTGTGTTCTTTAGCCTTAATTATAAGTTCATCGTTGGAGACGTGTCGCAAAATTGGTGGAGCTGATATCTCACACTCTTGCCAAAATATTATATCAGTGTAATCTTGCGCACAGAAGTTAAGCTTTGGTGCTTTAAATACCCTGCGAGAGTTGCTCTTTTCTGCTTCTCTGGCTTTTAATATTTTGCGAGATGCAAGCTCTCGAATATGGTCTCTATTGTCGAATAACATGGCAGTCAGCAAGTTTTCTGGGTGCGCAAAAAAAGCGTCTCTTTCGATCACTGAATTTACAATAGATCTCTGACTATCAGGCAAAAATCGAGAGTACATAACCATTTGAAAAATATGCTTGGCTCCATCTTTAAATGATGAGTTTTGCTTGATGAGGAACCAAACAGGAGCGTACACTTTGACTACGTAGTTCACAAGTATCTGCAAATTATCTGACGGCGAAACAGTACTTACGTAAAGTCTGAGTAAGCGATTGGCAGTAGTGAGCCATCTCGAAAGCGCCATTTTTCCAGGTTGGCGGCTAGCTAGCTCAGGGGAACATGAACCAGCCATCACAGCATGACACATTTCGTAGAGATACTTTCGATCCGTGCTTAGTTCCTTCACAATATCATCAGGTAATTCGAGCAAATTGCCAGTCACTGCACAAAAAGATGCTAGAGGTTTACTTTCACAAACAGCTAGCTGTTTTCCAATAGGTCCTGAATATTCCTTTGGGCCAGATGTGCTACCATCCAGAGACATGAACAAATGGCGAAGCGGTAATTCATTCGCGTGAAGCATACAAACACACCATTGTAACGGTTTCTTTAAATAATTTTCAAGGTATTGAATGACACCTCCCTTCCAACCTGTATTCGTAGGAGTACCATCGCACCCCACACAGATCACCTCTTCCAAGTTCAGCCCTTGATTTTCGAACAAAGATATGATAGAAGTGACAATCCCTTTGGCAGTGCCACGACTTGGCGTTGTATGTCCCAAATAAATAGATCCCGGCTCTGTGAGAACTGAAATGTGCTCTTGCAAGACTTCTCTGCGGTGGTATCGATTGCCTATTTTATCGTTTATGATTGTTTTGTCCTTTCGTCCATCAAAGTAGATACTTTTTGCTACAATTGCATCAATATCTTTGCTGGCCTTGGTCCGTGCTTTTGAAACAGCTCTATGAATTTTATTCTTATCAATAACAAGACTTAGATCTCCGGAAGATACCAATCCTACGTCAGCTAAGACCGCTGAAGCGACCGCAGCCGCAGATCGCGTTGATAGTCCATACCGATCACATAACTTAGCTACTGTTGGCAGCGCCAGAGTGTTCCGATTCAATGAAGTAAATGGAGTCTTATTCACAAGCACGTCACTATTCGGAGAAAGCTCTGTTGCAGGCAACTCGCGCACCGGAACAGGATTAGTTTCTTGTGATGTACTTGGAAAACATGCGTGCTCTAACTCTATCTGCTTCAAATTTTCTTGTCTCTGATGTTTCTTTAAAAGTCTTGCCGTTTCTTTTGTGTCTATACCGCTTATTGCCATTTTTCTATCACTTCTTTGGTCCAGTAAAAAGTCTCTTTCAGAAATAGGAACTTTCTTAGGTTTTATGCAGGAACAAATGTCAAACGAAGTGCACTTACAAGCAGCAATATCGAAGAGTTTGTTTGACGATTCCAAAAAGCCCTTCACTTTGCTTTCGTAGCTATCATTTCTTTTATTTTTGGGATATCTTATCAATGACAGGTATTTTTCGAAATATGATTTCAGCAATTGGGTAATTCGTACGTTGGTAACGACGGGAATCGAAGCTTTGGCCCAAATTGTATCAAGTTTTCCAGAAACGATTGAAAAAACTTCTGTGTTAGAAGGATCTTTCCCATTCTTCTGTAATTTTAGTTCAAATTTAGTAAACAAAATGAATTTGATAACGTCACTTATCACTGGTAACTGGCGATCGTCAAGTTCTTTATATGATCCCAAAATAGCGCAAGTAGTCTCACTTCGTCTTGAACCCATTATTATATGTAACAAAAACACGTATTTTATCACAAGTAAGTGCAGAGCGACACCTTACAGCAATAAAACCGCAATAGAAATGAGACGAACTGCCTCCCGTTACAAGTAGAAAATTTAAGATAACGAGTCAAAACATGAATTTTGCGAGTTTGATCCAAACCAATTCCTTACTGGAAACATCCTGTCGGTGCCTACAAATCATAACTTAGGCTTCCACTATCAGAGAATAAAAAAATAAAATGGGAATAATGTACATAAAATAGAATAGACAACTTTGACTGGAGGGTTATTTAAGTGTTTTTTTTTAAATAAAAATGCCGGTAGAACCCATAAGATATGTTTTTATATTTTTTTAATTATTTTTACGGTAATCTACAACTAATAACGCAACTTTTGAGAGGTCTTGAGAATAGGTAAATAAAATAAAACAAAATCGGGACACCCTATTACCCAGCCTTTTCCCAACTTTATTGTGGTCGGCTTCCAGTCTTACCGGATGCAGCTGAATACCAGTATTTTACATTGAGCGACTGCTAGTGCAGCTCTAGATTTAAATCTTAAATCTTTCCGTGATTCTATAAAACCACGTGTTTAATCCCCGAAGGTTTTGGCAGAGGTATACCAATAACATAACCACATTTCGCCAGTTACATTTAAGTCCCATTTGACGGGATGCGGGGCGGGTCCACGTATCTATCTTCAGTGCATTAGGCTGTGATCAGCCTACCTGCTGATGGTCATCATCTGCCTAGCCTTTTCCCAACTATGTTGGGGTCGGCTTCCAGTCTTACCGGTTGCAGCTGAATACCAGTATTCTACATGAGGCCATTGCCTATCTGACCTCCACAACCCAGTTAGTACTGTGTAATACGATACCCCTTGGTAAAGCTGGTTGTCAGACTTTCGGGTCACTGACTATATAACGACTGTCGAAAATCTACAACTGACAGCCTGCCTGCGGATGGTATATTACAAAATGTATAACGAGAGATACAGATTCCGTGAAAAGTTCAACTTTCTAGCCAAGCGTCCTAAGGTAATAAAGCTTATAAAATAATCCTACCCTCCTTTTCATAAAAATTTGACATTTATAAAAGCTATAAAATACTAAACGCCTTTGTCTTTTCCATGTCAATGAAGTAAAATGGGACAATTCCCGAAAGACGAGGAATAAGGCATTTTATTTCTTGTTAACTTCATGTGACTAAATGATAAAACATCAACAACAACCACATCTTTTATAAAACTTTAGTGTTAATACTGAATGGCAATGAAATCGCACAGTTTAATTTTGAGAGGCCTGTTTTTAGAAGGTATGGCAAAGGACTTGTGACATTAAGCTATTGCATGAGGCTTAAACATAACTGGTCAAATGTTGGTGTGTAGGCACATCTAGTTTTTCAAGGAATTAGGTAAAATCATGCGTTATGTAAAAGTTCTGGAGTGGCGACCGCGAACCGGACGACGTTGCGTTGGAAGGCCTCCCACTAGGTGGACCGATGACCTGGTGAAAGTTGCAGGGATCCACTTAATGCGAGTCGCACGGGACCGGTCAATGTGGCGACACTTGGGGGAGACCTATGTCCGGCAGTGGACGTCTTTCGTCTTGCGTTATGTTATGTTATACGAAAGGACCAAAATATAAAGTGTTATTATAGCGACCTAAATAATATGTCTCTAAACAATTTCACCCCAAAAAAAAGACTAAAAATAATAATGTTTTAACTACCCAGCAAGTTATATCGTCATAAGCCGACGCGAGCTGTGTTAACACGCCGGCTCTCCGAAATCCCTGAGCAAAAAGTTGCGCTCTAGAAACGACGGTGACAAATCGCTTTTTACGCTTACCGTGCTTTATACTTAGATGCCTTACTTCTCTTGAATAAAATAACGTATTGGTTCAGGGTAGGGTAATAAATGTGGATGTGTTTATTCATTTTTGGGTCAAAGTAAAGGTGTTGCTGGTTTTTTAATATCAAAAAGTTTTTTTATATACATATAATGATATTATACTTTATAATGAAATAAAAACTTAATTGCGTTTCTCTGTAAAAAACGAAAGATTTATTTATACAAAGGTACTTAAAATATTTAACTGACTACATTACCAAAACATATTTACATTAACAAAAGATTCACTCACCTGTAAAAACGAAAGAAACATCATTTAATGCCTTTATTTCAGGTTTTTTATATCTAAACAAATAAAGAAACTACGCACTATAATTGGCATCCAAAAACTTCTCAATGTCAGTTTTGACATATATACATCTATGGCTATTACAAACTTATTAGTGACAAGTAATAAAGAGGTTTTCTTTATTACTTGTCATACACATCATATATTATACAGGCCTACTCCTGACCTCAATCTTGTCCTGAGGACAGAAATAAGGTCGAAGATGGAACCAACCCAAAAGAAGCCTATTAACTCGCGACTTAAATAAATTGGGGTCCAAAGAACCCGGTAACACCGACGCAGGAAGAGAATTCCACTCCTTGGCTGTGCGCATAATAAAAGATGTAGTAAACCGCTTTGTGTCCTTTGTGGAACATCGACAAGATATGGGTTATCACCCATATACACCTATATACACCTATGGAGATAGTGGAATGAGCTCGTGGAGCTCTTGGGCACACTCGCCGAAGTACAAGAGTTAAACAGAAGAGCTGCCCCAGAAAATATGTGATTACTTGTCTGAGTGATATGTCTTCGTATAGCAAAATTACACACAATCGCCGAGTTTGGCACGTTACTCTTGTACCAGCAGAAACCAGTTAGTTATTGCAAATAGATTGCCTACAGTTAGTCAGTGGACTGAAAGTCTGACAGCCAGTCTTACCAAAAGGTATCGTATAGGCAGTAGCTCCATGTAAAATAGGGGTATTCAGCTGTATACGGTTAGAGTGGAAGCCGACCCCAATATAGTAGATGAAGCGAAGTAGATGATGATTGAAAGTATATTAAAATGTTGTTTTCTTTTTTGCATCAACGGTATGTGTGTTTAAACGTCTTTGTTTTTAACAAAATATGAGTTGCTATACCGAAAATCCCTAATAACCATGGTCAAAGTAATCATGACTTATTTACACATTTTTTTTAAAGCTTTCTTGCACTTAGCTAAGAAAAATAATAAAATCCGGATAATTTAGTTTTATCCTCATAGTGGAGCTATAAATTAATAGCGTCCTAGCTTCCTGCACTTTCATTCATATTTATTTAGGGTTCTTGAACATTAGGGTTCAGTGCGCCACAGAATATTGTTTTTTACAAGATATTTTTTTATGAATATGAAATAGATTTGCCACTAGCACTTTTTAAAACATCAATCAAGTTCCTCTATCTTTAGGGAAAAAAATCTGAATCAATGAACCGAAACAGAACAGCTGACTATTAAAATTGATAATACATGAAGGGCTTGGCTAATTAATTCGTTACGCTGATAGTTTGACAAACAGTCTTACCAAGGAGTCTCGTGTTGAAAACGAAGTTGTAGGGGTCAGATGGGCAATCGTTACATGTAAAATACTGGTGTTCAGCTGCCTCTGGTTACCAAAAGTACTGCGCAACGATGACGATGAATAAACATTTAATAAATCCTATTACTCTCATTTTTTTTTGGCATAGTTCCTTATTTCAGATATCCGTGCAAAAGTGTTCAACATCAAGATAATAAAACACCACGACTGTCTTAAACATTACGAGAACATCATCCCTTCCGATATTTTAAGAACAAAGATTTAAATGCGAATACGGAACTCTCTTTAAACATTTCGCTGAATCTTTTTAGCGCTAGGAATATCTCGATATAAAACGAGAGCCTTTGGGACCCGCTCGTAAACGGAGCTACAACTAGTTAAAAGTTAACACCCTGTGCTTGTACACTGGCTACTTTTAAAATAAATGTTACGTACTCAATCTTTCTCTAAGATTGTAAAACACTGTTGTTACTAACAAGTTTATGTTTATTTCTTGTAGCCCGGATTTTGAAGTTTCTTATTTAGTCTAGGAAGCCATCGAGAAACAGAGTTAAACATGAATGAATATGTCGGATATGTCAGGATTTACTCCGTTAGGCTTGTACATCATGTGGACTGCAGAAGGGTTTCGTGAAATTAAAACACACTGGGTGCGATACACCGTTTCTAGCAAGCTAACAAATTACTTGAAATTACAACTTAACACAATTACACGGGGCACAATGAATCGTATACAGTTTCGGGACGTCTCAACTCTCTCGTCCTCGTTGCGTGCTCGCCCGACTCTGTATAAGCACGCTGTGTTGTGAGAAGACTGGTAAGTAGGTCGCGTGATATCACCACTGCACACTGGCGTACTTGCGATTCATTTTATGTATGTACTAACGACCGGATCCGACAAATATTAGTTTAAAAGTTTTGGGTACAGGTATGCAGATAGATACTTAGGTTTCACGAATTTTCAATGATTTATGTCGATGCACGCCTTTCGGCTTACATACCTACATAAACTACGCCTTCTGCCATGTTGGCAGACAAAAACTACAGAACTACTACCTGCTACTTTAGGGTTATGAAGAACAGGGTGTAAAGTTCTTCAACCCCCATTGAAAAGTGAGGATCCTCCGACCAGAAACGTGTTATATCTGGTGGGCTACTGCTCGACAGTTGTTGTCGGGATTTTCCATACATTATAGTCTTAAGTCGTGGATAACTTTAACTGCACGGTTTAGGAATTTGCTGTTAGTTCTTCATTTGTGGCACAGATGTCGCTGTAGCCCAAAACGTCTGACAACCAGTCTTACCAAGGGGTATCGTATTACCCACTACTGACTGGGTTGTGGAGGTCAGATAGGCAGTCGCTCCATCTAAAATACTGGTAATCAGCTGTATCCGGTTAGACTGGAAGCCGACCCCAATATAGTTGGGAAAAGGCTAGGCAGATGATGATGATGTCGCTGTAGTACTTTTTATACTATGTTACTATGTTACTTTTTGTAGAGCCGCTACACTATGATACTTTCATACTTCTTTCGCCTCGTCCACGTTCATACATCTGCCCATACACGTACGGCGATTGCAAGTATTACGCCACTGACCTTTCTGAAGACCATCACCAATAAGATCTGTGTGTGTCCTTCTAGGGTGTCCCCTCCAGGCGTTGCCATTCGCACCTGCCTAAATATATTTGCAAGGTAGATGGTATTTAAAAAGTCCATTGATAAGTCACCTTTCACTCATCCTCTCAGCATGAAAAAAGATATTTGAACCAATATTCTATCTTTATTAGCAGAATCCATAAAAAAACATTGTCCTGTAGCGAACATCAGCTGTATCTGACATACGTGCACTAGACTATAAATTCAACAGAGGATTAACTTCAAAGGTATGTCTATGTGTTAAGTTTACCCATATAACATTGCCTACGCTAGCAGACTAGAAACTAATTAAATAGGTCCCAGTCATGCCTCGCGATACGCTCAGGGCAACGAACTCGAATGTGACACCTAAGTCACATGTGACGTTACAAAATATTATTAAAATAAATAGTTAGTTGTTATATTATATTTGCAACTTAGCCATTCTTGCAAATGCGATTTATGTTTTTACTTGTTACGAACAGATTATTTTGGAACTCATAACTATTATGATTGCTTCGTTAGTTAGTCTAGTGATCGCAAGCGCGACTGTCGAGCATGAGGTCCTGGGTTCGATTCCCAGGTCAGGCAGTGTGGTTTTACATGCAACTTAAAAACGAAACTGGCGAAATGTATTATTATATATCGATTACCGATTCTGCCGAACCCTGCGGGGATTGAGCGTGATGTTATGTTATGTTACGATTATTAAATAACTCTAATGACAAAGTTGGAATCGTTATTCCACTTTATATTTTACTGCATCTGCATCTGGTTGGACAGGAACCGATCCCCCTCCCTCCCGTCTCCTCCTGCAGCTTGCTAATCCCAGTTTATTTGCAGCAGCTGATGGAGTGTATTGTATCACATACATTATATTTAGTACTAATAAATGTTTTTCTTACTTCTTTTAATAAGGTAATGTTCGTGACTGTTCTACAAGGTGGACAGTTCACTGCCCGTCTTTTAGCTCAACATTAACTTAATTGTTCTTTTGTCAACTTTATGAAGTTCTGCGGTAAAATAGTGCTATGAATAACATTATTTGAATAATTAATATAACCTTTTCTCTTAATTTGTATTCCGCTCGCTTATTTATCTGTCTCGGTCTGCCAAAAGTCAAAACAATGAGCTTGAACCGTCTTTTGAAGTCATACTATGATGGTTTGTCAAGTTCAACATAGTCTCGCTTGGTGGTACCAAAAAGGTGGTAACAGGTAAACACAGGACCACTTGACTTGTCTATACGTCGAGTCATCAAAGCGAAGAGGCACTCCTTTGCAAGTAAAGACACACAGCCGCCTTCTCTTGCTTTGATCAATTTAGAAAACAAACTACGATCGCCAATTTCTAAATCGAATAAGAAAGTTAATCTATCAAGGTAATTTAATTACGTTAAAATTAAATTGAATCGATGTTTAAATGACAAAATATTAATTTATTTAAATGTTGATCATTCCAGTGTAAAATATTCAATATAATTATGATAAATTCAGGTTCGTTCCCAGAGGAGAAGCGGATAAAATTAACACGCGCTTGCATCCCTGGGGTGCAAGGTGATTATAAATTGTGCCGTGTTTTATGCGTCCATCTCGTAAACTACCATTTATATGGGGTATTTAATAAGCTATGAATTGAAATGAACCACTGAATTCATTTTGTTGCTGTGTTATTTAGTTTTATGTGTTGGTGAAATGGACGTGACATTATTAGGATGAAAATGAATCCAGATGAACCCCCCCTTCCATATTATTCTTGAATGGGTGGCATAGACGTCTCCGTTTAATAGTCATACAAACATAATGATGATTAATCGAATATAAGGATTAGTAGCTTGACCATAAAGAACCATTATTATATATTTTTAAGAATACATAAAATAGGTCAGGTAAGGTTTTTATAGAATAAGACACTAATAATCAAGTATTATAATATTTATTTAACAATACCTAGGGATACTTGAATATAGTTTTAACACACAACAAAATATAATAAAAATTAATTTTCAAAATTATTTAAATTCTATTTGTTAATTGATTTTTTAAGTGGGTACGTCAAATCAAGTTTGTCTAAATCAAATACCATGTGTCAGACGCAATGTCACTCGCTCTACGCTTGGTACTATGCAGAAAAATATCCTACACTTCCTTACACAATGATAAAATTAGCTATTTCAAAACTTTCAAACTTCTCGAATGCTAATGAGTAAGCTTACAAACACCAACGACATGGGTTTTCTTCACAGACAAGTTTAACTCTAACTACTGGTATCTTTTGAATTCTTTTCGCTTTGGTTTGAAAGCTGCCATTTGAACTAAAAGTCAAGCAGTTCGCAAAGGTGTTTCAAATAGCGGTGGAGTTACATAAAGTTCGTTACAACTTAGCCCAACTTCCCCATCGCTTAGCTAGAACATGAATATGTATTTATAAATTTTGGGTACCTAGGTTTGCAGGTAGATACTTAGGCTTCAAGAATGGTCTATGATTTATGTCGATTAACGTTTTACTTTTTTAAATCGAGTTATCTCTCCCACGCCGACAAGGTAAACTGCCTAAGCACAACCAATCTGTTGGATCCGGTCATTGGTACGGACATAAAATGAATCGCAAGCACGCCAGTGGTGAAATCACGCGACCTACTTACAATTCTACCCACGCCACAGCGTGCTTCTACGGAGCCCTGAAGTTTATAGTTCCAGGCGAGGGCAACATTCAAGGTCTGATCGCAGCGGAGTTGAGACGTCTTGGAACTATACCCGATTTATTGTGCCCCGTGTTATTGTATTAAATTGTAATTTCAAGTAATGTGTTAGTTTAATAGAAACAGTGTATCACACCCAGAGTATTTTCATAGCACGAAACCCATCATATGCCCACATGATGTACGAACCTAACGGAATAAATTCTGACAATCCGACAAATCTATAATGTTCCCACTGCTGGGATATGGGCCTCAACTTTGTGAGAGGGAGAGGGCCGTTATCTATCACGAGGTTCCACGTAATCCACCAATGATGATGAATGAATAAGAGGAGCTCATGGTTAAATAACAACAGCCGCTCGAATCGATCTTCAGGTTAAGCCGCGCTTACCTAGGTTGTTCTGTGGATGGGTGACCACCCATTACATACCGAGTTTCCTCCTTGCCTCGAAAAGCACGTTAAACTGTCCCGTCTGTCATTTGTAGATCTTTGACAGTTGTTACAAGTAGTCAGTGGCCTGGAAATCTGACAACCAGTCTTACCAAGTGCTGTCGTATTACCCAGTACTAGCTGAGTTGTAGAAGTCAGATACACAGTCGCTTCATGTAAAATACTGGTATTCAGCTGCATCCGGTTAAACCGGAAGCCGACATCCAAAATATTTAGAAAAAAGCTAGGCAGATGATGATGATAGATGAATGAATACTCGTTTTGAAAATGAAATAACTCATCTTCAAACAACTAAGCTCTCGATAATTCAAATCTAAACAATAAAGGTGCTCGTTTATTATAATTGTAAAGGCTAAGTAAATCCTTTTGTGAAAAATCTCACTTAAAATATTTTGCTCCGAGAAAACCGACAGTGTAAAAATATAAATCCTAGTTTGTTTCGCTAAAATTTTTTCCGCGCGGTCGCTAGAATATCTGTTAGTGACACTTCAGACTTAGCTATCTTTTTTATCCATTCTGAGGACCTTATTAACTGCACTGCGGTAAATGTCGCAAGCATTGAAAATAGAAAATCTTCGCATCGTATTGTAGCTATTTTGGGTATAAAGATAAATTGACAAAAAAAAAAGCCGTATTTCATATTTTACTATTTAATGCATTTCGCCTGAAACAATAGTGACACAACACACACAAACATCCTGACTAGAAACAACTATAGTACTATTATATTACTTCTTTTTATTGTACTATTTACAGTATTTTACATATCCTTGTAGTTAATCTTAGTATTATTTAAAATTATTTTCAGATATACACCTACCACTGCTTGTCTCTACATCACCCAAAGGTTGACTGGTAGAAAATGCCTATGGCATTAAGTCCGCCTCTGTACTTTTGTGCTTGAAGTGTTAAATAAATAAATAAATAAATAACTATCTGTAGGATGACCTATAAAACAAATATATTTGTAAGTTCGTAAGATCATGAAACAATCCTGACTCAACAACACAAAAGGCCTCACTAACCCTAGTTTACACCTAAATCACCATCATCATCTGCCTAGCCTTTTCCCAAATTGTAGAGGCCTGCAATACCAGTATTTTAAATGGAGCGACTGCCTCCACAACCACACCTTAATATAATGCTTTAACTCATCCTGCAATGTTGCGCAGTGAATAAACCGATACCATTATTTAGGCAGTAATCATCATCTGCCAAGCCTTTTCCCAACAATTTAAGATTTTAAACTTTCATGGTCACTAAAATTATTATAACTAGAAGACGGCAAGAACAACGACACCCAAAAATCAGCCATAGCTCAACATCTCCTGGAATCAGGATCAAACCACTGAATTGAGTTACATAAAACTTAGGTCATCTCGACAGAACGCCACTATATCCCTAGACTCGTTACAGAAGCTATTGAGATCACCAAATATAAGAACTTCAATCGGGAGGATAGGTTTCAACTGTCGAAAGCCTGGAAACCAGTGGTCCAGCTGTGTAAAAAGCGGAATAGTGCCGAAAAAAGTTCGCGAGCAGAAACAGTGAGTTTCGTGTGTCGGGAACAGAATCGAGTTGTGAGTGACAGCGGTAGCGGTACTGAGTGCAAAAAACGAACAACAAAGAGGGTAGACCGATTTGTCTGCTCATAAACACCCACCCACAATAACTTCAGTTTATCCGTGATCATGGTGCTTGCAACAGCGCCGAAATATCGGGAACTCAAAGAAAACAATAAACATGGTAAATATCCCGTCGTCTAGTTATAATAATTTTCCCAACTATGTTGGGGTCTTCTAACCGGATGCAGCTGAATACCAGTATTTTACATGGAGCGACTGCCTATCTGACCTCCACAATCCAGTTAGTACTGTGCAATACGATACCCCTTGGTAAGACTGGTTGTCAGACTTTCGGACCACTGACTATTACGTAAAGACTGTCAAAGATTTACAATTGACAGCCGGAACCAACGGCTTAATGTGCTTTCCGAGGCACGGAGGAAACTCGGTATGCAATGGGTGGTCACCCATCCACAGACCAACCTAGGCAAGCGCAGCTTAATCTGAAGATTAATCCGAGCGGCTGATATTATTTAGCCACGAGCTTTTTACATTTCACACCATTATTTAGGCAGTCATAGATGGTTTTTTAATTCTACATAAATCGGAATGTTGCACCCTCAACTTTTCACAGACAATCTCACAAAACGACAGTTCCTGGCGTCACTATCATTCCCGCAGTTCAACAGTAACACTGCAATCAGTACCACCTTACAGATAAACAAACTAAGTTTCAAGCTTTCAGGTGAACTCGGCATCAACTGCACTGCAGTGAAACGTAGTCAGTTGGTCCCATTGACCCCAAGAATTTTGGAGCAAGATTCATAGTAGTCACGTCCAAGTTTTGCCGCACTTTACGTTTTGAATTTGTGTTTTTTGAACATGTTTTGTCTTAAAGTTCAGTGTGGTTATATCATGGGTCAGTGTAAAATGATGTTACAGAATTACATGCAAAGTGGTTAGAAATCCTTGAGAAAAAGTTTGTTTACTTTCAAAAGTTCACCAAATTGTCGTTTAAGGCGGCGTTTCAATGTAACCCCTGTTCATTGGTTTACCTTCAGTTTGCTTTGCTTGGCTGTATAACAACATAACGTGAACAAAAATGATTTTATACGATTTCGTTTTGTTTTGAAGATCCATTCACAACTACTAAACAAACGACGATCAAACTAAACTGTTAACGAAATTGAAAAATAAAGTCTGACAACCAGTCTTACCAAGGGGTATCGTAATACCCAGTACAAGCTGGGTTGTGGAGGTCATATAAGCAGTTGCTCCATGTAAAATACTGGTATTCAGCTGCATCCGGTTAGACTGGAAGCCGACCCCAACATAGTTGGGAAAAGGTTATCAGTTGAGGTTATGAAAGTTTATTTTAGGCTATCAGATCTACAGCTTCCAAAGTAGAGTAATGCTCATGTAAACGAACAAAAGGTGTTATCTAAATAAATTCGTAAATAAAACCGCGCTATTCGTTTTCTTTTTTAACGAGTATAAAAAAAATGGATTATCAACTTTCAATTCTTATATGAGCATTGAAAACCCAGCAGAGCTTTTAAATATATATATTGCATAACAAAACACTATTATTACATTGAATTAATTAATATTTACGGGTTTACTTTAGTCCCTAAACTAGCCTAACTAAGTCTAGACTAAAAACAATCTTCAATGTTTGAAAATAAACATACTTACCCAAGTTCAGCATATTTTGTACTTGGTAAACAACTCAAAATGTCAAGTTTATCGTTAGCTCACCCTTAAAGGTGTAAATGGCACCTAAGCCCTAAGGTTATAAGGCATTAACTTGAAACAAGAAAGTTGAAGACTGTCGTAGGCACGAATTTCTCACGGTCGAGTTATCGTGTCAACTTAATTTGGCTTTTGTTATAAAGCTTTTTGGGTGTGTTTTAATAAAAGCTATTCATATCAAAATAGGAAAATCATCATCATTCTACTGCCCTTATCTAAATTGATTTGGGGTCGGTGCAGCTCGTCATCTTAGCAGTCGCCTCCTTTTTAGCAATATTAGCCTTCACACAGTCCATCCATCGTTTCTTTGCTTTCATACTTCAAAACTTCACGACATTTTCCTCATTTCCCGGCATCATATGTCCATACCACGATAACCGACTACCACACAACTTTTCAGTCACCAGCGCCATTTTCAGACTTCTAATAATTAAAATATTAAAGTAACAATCTAAAAATATATCTACATTTACGAGCAGATACCTACTGCAAAGGATAGGCATGTACTTCATCCAAATGCGAAATACGTGTATATCAGGTAAGTATTCAATTACCTAGTGGTTGCCGTGCGGAACACACCTCTTGCTGCGATGCGACGCGAACGGTTGGAATCGTGAAAGTAGTCTAGGAGATCGTCTACTTTTATTAAACTGCTTATATAAATCATCATACAAGGTGTAAACAGACCCATCACGAAGCCGTCATCCAAGCATTCTGTACATCAAACTAAGTAGCTTTACGCAAAAATTATTGCTGGGAATGACTTTTTTTTTTTTGATGTTGAAAATCACGTTTTACGGTAGGACTCGATGAAACGCACTTAAAGCATTGTGCTGATGGCTCGATTGAATAGTACGGGGGTCGTGGAGGTGTTTAAAGTAAAAATCTTACTTTAAAAACATGTATTAAAAAAAAAACTTGTGAAAAAATTCGAACTTTGACCCCCAATATCTCCGTAACTAGAAGGTTCCCAGGTATGGTCTAGAAAAAAAAAATATTGCAAAGACGGGAAGAACATGTCCCTTTCGGCTTCTTTAAGGGTCTATTTTTTTTTTATATTATTATTATTCGGGACTTTTTTGTAATGTTTGTAACAGGTCCAAATCATATTTTAATAAACATACAACCTGACACTGACCTGCAAATTGCAAAAAAACGTAAAAAAAGGAAATTTGCGCACCCTGGTGCGTCTACCTTAAATGTTAGAACACAAGTATGGTGCAATAAGAAATGACAAAGTTCAATGATTGTTTTTACACAGGCGCCATAAAAGCCTTGGAATCATTTAAATACATCTTCTAGAAATATGCATATCTTTAAACATAACAGAGTTCAAACAGTTCGTTGCGTACTTAAAATAAATTAATAAAATAATGTCATAAGAGTATTTATATTTTCACAACTGGTGAATAATGGCCAATCTATATTTGGCTTTTCTTTGTGCGTCAGTCTTTTGTTATTTTAATATTGAGTTTATTTAGCCAACATAATTATTTCTTGTGCTACCACTCTTTCATACGAATTAATTATCACTTATCCTTACTTACTGCAAGACGTAAACAAGACATCCTCGAAATCGAGATACAAAGTCTGAATTTAAAAATAAATTTAATTTTTAGTTAAGATTAAAAATCTTAAAAAAAAGATTTTATACTTTCATGGTCACTAACATTATTATAACTAGAAGACGGGATATTTACCATGTTTATTGTTTTCTTTGAGTTCCCGATAAACACACACATGGCAAACAAACAACAACAACATAACAACAACAACAACACACACAACAACATGGTAAACACAACAACAACACAACACAACATGGTAAATATCCCGTCTTATACTTATAATAATCTTTAAAAAAAAGTTTTTCACGTAGTACTACTGTCTGTCTCTCTGCCTATAACGCTGCCGCACCTTAACTTGTTTTCATGAAATAGACTGTTTACGTTGCCTGAGTAAAGTCTGAGCTAAAACATAGATTTTAACAACGTTTAGACACGGAATGAGCCCCGCCTATGAATATAGTACTTTGTTGACTAACGCTAAATGGCGAACGAAGCGACCTAGCTCGAAAACTACGAGCAAGGGGTGTTTTTGAAATGGCAACACCTTTGAGAGGAACATGTTTTACCGTGATGATTTTCTTTTTGAAGTTTAAAAAAGATTCTTTTTTTGTGTCGCTTGCTAATCTGGTGGAAAAGTCATAGAGATGAATGAGAGTTTTTTTGCATGTTTACGTAATGGTGCATTACACTTGGCAGATCTGGGCAAATATTCGCTTTCTACCATTAAGACAAAGTGAACTTTATCTCAATAAACATAAAGAACAATTTGTTTCGATTCAATATCGCGAAAAATGTGACTAATACGTCATGCTTATTTTACAAATGACTAGCTGTTGCCTGCGACCTTCGTCCACCTGAAATGATTATAAAAAGATATTAACTTGCCTATTTGAATCGGATTTTGTTAACAATTTCAAGGGATTCTTTTTTTACACAGAACCCTAATCCTATAAAATAAAAGGTAGAAGCTTAAGTAACTCCTTATAACATCAGCTATCTGCCAGTAAAAGTTCCGTCATAATCGGTTCAGCCGTTTCGAAGATTAGCCGGAACAAACAACCGGACAGACAGTTAGACAAAATGTATTTATTTATTTTTTTAGACTTTGCCCTACACTAGGAAGTTCTCCTATATCGTGGGTGCTTTTACAAACATTTATTCTCATATACAAAAACAGCCAAACCCGGAAAAACTATCTGTACACAAAATTTGTTCCGTGCGGGGATCGAACCCGTGACACGCAACGCCGTAAGTCAATCGCTCGCCACTGCGCCGACCGTGCCGTCAAATGTAAATAAGTACCGTATATACTTTTATATGCAATCAGATAAAAGCTGTAATTTTGAAAAATAATTACGAACAGACTTCAATTTTATTTATTTGTATAGAAGTCTTTCTCTATACTTTCTGCCTGCAATGCATGGTCAACTTGGCCCAATTACATTAGAACTCTTTACGAATTGAAATTCTCAATTTTTCTACTTTTCAGTTTACATGTTATATGAAGAACTAACTTTTTGTGCAGACTGGTTTATCAAGAGGGTAAGTTTTATGTTTTACGACAAAGTATAGCTAATAGTTTACCCCACTTTAAGAATATCCTGGGATACATGGGCGCCGGCAGCAGGGTGCCCTTACCCTGTCAGGAAAGAAAATTTATTGAAACGATTTAGATGCAGTGTCCTCCACTACTCCTTTCCTGTGAACACAGCATGCACAGGCCGCTTTCGCCTCGTGTCTACCATCGTCAGGACCATGTCCACGGGTAGGGTGCGAAATATCAGGCAACTATAGAGAAACCAATCAATCCGAGGCAGAAAGCAAAAAAAAATCGAGTTGTTTTCATGGAACTGAAGATGGAACCCTCTAATCCTGCCAGCGCCCATGCTGGAATATAAATATTCTTACCTTATCAAAACTTTTAGCAATCGTTACCACAAAACCGGTTAAAATTAACCGGTAGGCCCGAATACATAAAATTCATATTACACGTAGGTTCCTTTATATGTTACTTAGTTAAACCATACCCCCATAAAGTGATAGCACTGTACAATTTTGAATGAAATTAATAATTACCAACACCTTCGTACCTTTGGTAGTAGGCGGTCATTATTTATCAGTTGGAAACATGGAGCAGGAATAGATGGAGTGCCCCATTTTTGGTAAAATATTATTCTATAGCATTTTTTATTATTATGAAAATTGTACTGGTTTCGACTATTCTGCCAATGTCTGATTTGATACCATTTTAGGCTTGATTAGTATAGAATTTGGGAGGCTTTGTACGTAAATATTTACGAAAATGTTTTAGGAAATTGTATTGAAGAGAAAATGGCGGATTTAGAGCCAATTTTTACTACTCGGTAAAAGATCCATGTACTGCAATTAATCTAATGAAATGTATTTCAAGTTTTTATCGACCAACTAATATTATTACTAACCA
The DNA here is from genome assembly GCA_910589295.1 of Noctua janthe. Taxonomy (NCBI): domain Eukaryota; kingdom Metazoa; phylum Arthropoda; class Insecta; order Lepidoptera; family Noctuidae; genus Noctua; species Noctua janthe. Next base: position 12,666,040 of record OU342559.1, on the reverse strand, counting down.
AACCATTCACAAATTGTGGTTACAATGACCATTATCTACTCTTTCAGGGACAGGTTTCATGAGTCGTTGTAAAAAAAAGTGTGAGCACTCCATGTCGTCACACTCCGTGGTGCAAAGGTAGGCTGGGCTTGCATTATCATATTTACAGCTAGCCTACGTCGCCTTTGTCTCGTTCATTATTCAGCCTTTTGTCTTTTCCGTAATAACTTTTAACCCCTTTATTATCTTCGCTTTACGAACAAAACAATTTTTCTTCACGGATTTTCGAGGGAAGAATTGATTGATGTTCAGGAAATGTGAGTAAGAATATTTCCTAGAAATATAATTATATTAGTATGTTACTTACATTTTCTTTCAAAGACATTTTCCTGTTAAAAGGGGAACCAATTAATTAATGTTGCCATTTATTGCTTTGTATGCTTTGTAAGTCGCGTTCTTTCAGTGAGTTTTATTCATCGCGGTTTACTGAGTGCTATTTTGGGGGTTTCTCTTAGCCAGCTTGTAATGGTGGCACACATATCTTAGGAAAATATTTCTACATAATCGACCGTCATTTATAAATTATTCGCTACTTGTTTGATGTAAATTTCTCCACAGTTTCAGTTATTCTCCTTATAAAGGACGAGCAGTTTCAGTTATTCTTCTTATACAAGACTAGCTTTTGCGCGATGGTTTCGCACGCGTTATGGACGGAAATTATTCCACGGAACGTTTTATAGCCAATGACACTCACGGATAATGAAGTTTCCTATTAGTGAAAGAATTTTCGGAATCGAATCACTAGTTCCGAAGAAGTAACTGAATCGATTCCAATCATTTTTAAACCATGTTATATTTTGTCCCAAAAATATTTTTAAAAAGTTACAAGTTGGACACCGAGCGACACTAAGTACCTATCGCAATAATTTAGGTACCTACTGCCAAATTATTATTATCAATGAGCTCAAGACGACGCTGGAGGCGCGCGCGCGGGCGCGCTGCGTGTTGACCATGTTTTTGTGTGGACAACCAGGTTACAGAACAAGCTTATAACTTTGTGATTTTTCATGATACAGTTTTGAAATTTTGTACATAGATTCTTGACATAATAATACTAGACACGTGTTTCAGGTTTCGCATATACTAAAATTAATATTGTATATATTGCACCCGTGCAAAGCAGGGGCGGGTCACTAGTATATTATTAAATCATAAATGTATGACTGTACCACTGCCGATCAAGTTTATTTACACACCTGGCACATCTATAAGTGTTTTTGCAATTATAACATTGTTTGACATTTACCTGCTTACATATTAATATGATTAATATATGTAACCTGTTACTCGATATTTATTTAAGTTTTGTTCTCACTATAAGACTTTATTCTTCTAGAAGTTTTGAAGTCTATAATTATGTATTTTCTTTGGCTTACACAAGTAACTTAAGTAGGCTTCCATGCTTAAGATGCAGTCTTTCAGTTAAAAAGCAAGCCAGTGAATTAAAAGGTGCGGTGCAAAAAAAGAAATAAGTGTGTAATGTTTTATTTTTCTTGAATCTTTTGTCTTCTATGACCCTTTTATTTTTCTTATCTTTTCTGTTGACACCCTATCCTTATAACCGTACTTCAATAGAAGTGCTATGCAGAGCAGATCAGAGATTTGGTTGATGACATTGAATAATAAACTTTTAATTCCGGTTTTAAAGCGCAAAATAGTACTTTAAATATTGAAGTAGACGTCGAACGACTCTTCATGCGTCTTAATAGTAAAGTTTTGAAACAAAATCATCTAACAGGCAAGTCAGACACGCAGTCGCTCCATGTTAAAATACTGGTTTTCAGCTGCATCAGTTTAGACTGGAAGCCAACTGCAACATAGGGAAAAGTCTAGACACTAGACAGATGATGATGATGAAGTCAACGTCATCAAAAAAACCTCTGCCCTGCTCCTTAAGATTTGATGAACGCCAGGCTCTGTATTACATTTATAATTTGTCAAACAATTGGGGTTGTACTCTGCTTGTAATAACATAATTCAATCACGATTCGCAAGACACGTGGCGCCTTCTATTATCATAAGAACGTTATTGTTGTTTTCCTCGGGAACAGTACATTTTTTCGGGATGAAAGGTATCTTATGTCCATTTCTGTATATTTGACAACGTATATACAAAATTTCGGGATGATCGGTTCAGTGTGGTTTATTCGTGAAAAGGTAACAAACAAACAAACTCACTTTCGCATTTATAATATTAGTATGGAAGTATAGTATGGATAACATTAAAACTCGTTTAGTAACGAAGGTCGGACAGTCACTTTGAATAAAACAACAACAATAATAATCCTTTTGCATTGGCGAAACACCAGTTTTGTATTTCCAAACTACTGCACCGATACATACATGCAGTTTTGAATTGATTTAAAAATTTTTTTTTTTTTTTTTAATGTAAGTGTTGCTCAGCGCTATTATTATTAAAATCGCACATGTGTGCCCTCTTTTACAATATTTATATTTAAAGAATGTTTATTATAAAAGTAAGGCATTTCTTTTAAGTTCACCATCAATTCATCGCATTTCATTCGCTACTCGTGCATCCTTCAAGTCTGGTTGTTGCTGTGGAGAACCTTTGGAAAAAATGTTTTGGTAAGTAACTTTATTGGTTATTTTTCCATTCTTCGTCTTTTTCTCGAACTGATGACTCAGATTTTATCCGACCAGTACGTAGCGACCTGGACAGCTCTGTTGTTTTCCTCATTCAAGTACTGGAGGGTGTCATTAGTTGTGCACGACGGGCAGCACTGCTGAGCAGGTTCGATTCCCGGGTAGGGCAAATTGTTATTAAGTTTTTCCATCAGAAATTTCTCAGTAGCAGCCGCGGAGTTTGGATTTGTGCCAGATTGATAGTAATAGGCTTGTCCCCTATAACATGAGACTTAAACATAACTGGCGAAATGTGGGTGTACTACTTCTGCCTAACCCTTCGGGGATAACAGGCCTGATGTTATGTTATTTATTCGTAAATGTTTTATTAATTTATCATTAGAAGCTTGAGTATTTTTATTGGCCATTTATCCATCGTTTGCATCACGATGCATTAATATGCATCGCAATGGCGCGCATTAAACCAGCGTCAGGGTTTTATCTTGATTTCAATAAAAAGGTAACCTGTTCAAAAAGGTGCTTTTATCGTTATGCATAACCGCTCAAAATCTTGATAGTAGTTTTTTTAATGATTGAGTGGCTCTCGTTTGGCCATTATCTCACTTGCGGTCAAGAATATGATGTGGTCGACGACCAAACTTAACTAGCTCTGCCCTCGGCTTCGTCCGACTACAGTGGTTTTAAAATTTAATTTGTCTGTTTGTGTTCTTAAGTCTAAACAACGCATCATGTCTGATGCCCACGATGGGAGCAGGTCCTCAGATGTTCGCAGCCACGCTGCAGTACTTTGCAGCAGCACAATGCCTTCTCAACCATGGGACCGTACCGGAATCTAATGTTCTAAGTGAGTATTGCTTCTGAGTAAACCACACAAATCTTAAGCGCAGGCGGTCGAAGCCAGGCGAGGCGATTGGCGGCGGCGATCTCTCGCGTCCGGCCCTGGCCATAGTCCGGAGCAAGAGGGAATGGGAAGCCATCACCTCCTTCTGTGAAGCAGTCATGCTAGTGAAGGAGGTGGTGGAACGTGAGAGGGATAGAACCTCACGTCCCAGCCGCCGCGGGAGGCGCCCTGGGCGTCGGGTGTCACGTGGTGACTCCCGGCCACCGTAGGCGTGGGCCTGTGCGGCTGTCTTATGACGACAGGCCGTGTCGATGGCGCGTTCGTGTTCCACGCGCACCTCAAAGAGATGTCAGCGACCACGGGCCGATGCCTGCCAGGGCTGCGGGACTGTTCGAAAGAGATACCGTGGCCCTAGAACACAAAGAGCAAAGAAGGAACATGGATGGGTTTTAGGCAGTAAAAGTCTGACACTTCCTTCCGTTGATCATTTGATGATTACCCATCCAAAAAAAAAATGGCGAGGGAAACTATATAAATTAACCGAAGCCATGGCGAGCTAAACTATGTAGGTTCACACCGAAAACTGCGGACGAACGGGCGAGCGAGCATCGTTTCACCTCGTTTCATACTTCGGTTCACACCGCAAACTAAAGAGCTAAACTATGCTAACCAGGTGAACGAGTAGCATCGCTGGCATTGCCGGATATTTCGCTCGCATTGTTTGTATCACTGACGTAGCTTATCTCTGTAATTCACGGTCTGAAAGTATGAAAAGAGGTGAAATGATGCTCGCCCGGCTCGCTCGCTCACTAGCTGGCGGTGTGGAGTGCGCTTTATGGTTACAGAATTCAAACGAGAAGTTATCGTAATCATAACACAGTTACTGCTACTAAAACCCCGTGCCTACATCTAAAATATAATACAACACTATAATGACGCAGCTGAAGCTGGTCGCTTAGAGTCTTGTTGGCCACGTGAAATGTTGCAGTGTTGCCTGCAACATGCTAATTTTCCTATTCATCGTAAACAAACGAACATCTATCAATATAACAATTCGCTCTTGGCAACATTGTTTTCGCTGCATTTGTGAATTTAGTAGCATTGCTCTAAGTATGGTCGCCGCTGAAATTATACTGACTTTCATCTTTCATTTATAAGGTTGACAAAACATCGACAACGCACTAGCCGGGACTTTTAGATTGTGGTTTTAAGTCTTTAAAAGTCTTAAATCCGGTTTGAGAACACTTATCAATGCCAAATTCATTGCAAAAGCATTACTGTATCTGCACTTTTATATAAGTTTATAAATTGGCAGTAACTTGCTAGATAAACATTTTATTCAAAAAAACATTGTGTTTTTCAGATTTCCAAAGTTTCGACTTCATAATAATCGGCGGTGGAACAGCAGGGAGTGTGGTCGCGAAACGACTTAGTGAAGTTAAAGGGTGGAAAATATTGCTCATAGAGGCTGGAGGCGACTCGCCTGTTGAATCTCATGTAAGTACCTAAGAGGATACAGGTCGGAAGACACGGGCCTTAATAAAATGTTGGAGTAAAATTTCAAGTGTCATAATACATTAAAGAACATTTTATTTGTTTGGCTGTTCATCAATTTATGTTGGAGTATCAAATTTTATTTCAAGAAAGTACTGCAAATGAGTAGTTTAAATAAATCAAATGCAATTTAACCTTGCTGTTAAATATTTATCACATGACAGATTCTGAATCTTAAAATACCGATTTGTGATCAAAGTATAATATTATGATATAATTTTTCTTTTAAACCATATTTTAACACGTGTATTATTCCTCTTATATTTTCAGATACCAGGCCTAGACAACACTATGTCTGAAAGTGAATTCAACTGGAAATATGTATCAACGAACAATGGAGTCATAGATCAAGCGGTTGTCAACGGCTCCATAAAGCTGTCGAGAGGCAAAATGTTCGGAGGAAGCAGCAACCTCAATGAAATGCACTATATCCGGGGACACGACAACGATTTCCAAAAGTGGTTCGATGCTGGCAACGTAGACTGGACCTTAGATGACGTACACCGCTGCTTTAAGAAAGCAGAAAGCCTACAAAACAAAAAATTATTAAAAGATCCTGTAATCAACAAGTTTTATGGAAAAGAAGGTCCAATAGTTATTAATAGATTTAACAGCACAAACAGAGATTCAACTAACGGAGTCTTAAAGGCGTGGCATGAAATTGGAATCAAGTATGTTCCTGACTTGAACGTCGCTGGTCTTATGGGTTCTGGTATAGTAACAGCTACAGCTGCCGATGGAGTAAGACAAAGTACTAATACAGGATATTTAGAGCCTATCATAAACAAATGGAACATGCAAATACTTAAAAACGCTTTCGTGAGAAAGATATTGATAACGCAAGATTCAAAACTAGCTTTTGGAGTTAAAGTAGAAAAAGATGGTAGAACTCTGACTTTTTACTCAACGCATGAAGTAATCCTGAGTGCTGGAGCGGTAAATACTCCACAAGTCCTGATGTTGTCAGGCATTGGTCCCGAAGAACATCTTCGTTCGAAGAATATAACATGTTTAGTTGATTCTCCAATGGTAGGACAGAACTTACAAGACCACCTCTTTGTCCCAATAACTGTATATGGTGATGAACCAGAGAAAAAAACCGAGAAGGAATACCATCGTGATGTCGTGAACTATATCCTAGACCGTATGGGAAGCTTAGCCGAAAGCAGTCTTTTTACGGACATAACAGCATTTTTTTCCATTCAGAATGCTCCTCATCCAGAATTTCAACTGTATCTCTCATTAATACCGAAGAACACATTTGACGTAAAACACTTCCTGAAGTCACAGTATAGATACAAAGACTCAATTGTAGACTCCATTGCACAGTTAAACAAAAACCATTCACTGTATTTCTTCGGCATCAGCCTTTTGCACCCATATTCAACAGGCAATGTCTCCTTAAGCACAAATAACCCTAAAGATACTCCTCTTATATTCACAAACTACTTCAACGACCCAAGAGATCTGGAAGTAGCAATTCAAGGTATCAAGGTAGCATCGAAAGTAGCTAAAACTTCATTTTTCAAAAATATTGGTGGATTTTTGGGAAGAATGAGCTGGTCTGCTTGTGATAATTTTGAGCTAGATAGTGACGAATATTGGGAATGTGTTAGTATTAATATGGTTACTTCAATGAGTCACCTGATCGGCACTTGTAGGATGGGACCTGACCCAAAGACATCAGTTGTCGATAGCAAATTGAAGGTTCATGGAGTGACGCACCTAAGAGTGGTCGATGCAAGTGTAATGCCCGATATAACTAGTGGAAATATAAATGCACCATGTATCATGATAGCTGAAAGAGCGGCAGAGTTTATAAAAGAAGAATTCAACAATTTTTGAAAGTATTTTTAAGAGGTACCCTTTTTTGAACAAAAGGATATTCTGTAACGGTAATTTGGAAGATTTCGATTTATACTTGATGTTTAAAGTTCTAACGTGCAGTGTCCAATGTGTCCATGAACAGAATAATTTTAAGACTTTATCTTTTAATGTATGATAAGAAAAATGCAAGATTCATCGTCACGAAAACATTGTAATAAATTGCGTTAATGTTTTACAAGATTTTGCAAAACAGGGCTAACTACAAAATTATAATTATACGGTAGGTATGTACTTAGCTAAGAAGAGGAAAACATTTAAGATACAAAAATAAATGTTGTTAAGATTATTTAAAAAGTTTTTTTCTCTGAATTCCTGTAACATTGTTTGTTACGATATTGAAATGCCTACAATGAATAATTTTGAACTTTCACCTTCTGAACGAAAGGCTAAAAATTACTTTTGTTCAGTTGTATTATTGTTTGGGTTTTAATTTTTCCTAACAAAAGCATGAAGTACGTACTACAAGTCTTTGTTCGAGGAACCCTTAAAATAACGTTTTATTTTGGGAATTATGAAGAAAGGTAACCTACCTTTCTTTACGTACCTACGTAGGTAATTCATACTTTTCAGGACTGTTCCGTAACAAACGTTTTTACAACTTCTTGTTTTGGCCAATTTTTTTTATTATTAAGAAATATTTTCATATCATAACATCTAGCTGTTGCCCGCGACCTTCGTCCGAAAAAAAAACACTATTTTCCCCGTTTTTGCAAAATACGATTACTGCCACTGACTACCTGTAACGACTGTCAAAGATCTACAAATGACAGCCGGGAAAAACGGCTGAACGTGTTTTCCGAGGCACGGAGGACCCTCGGCATGTTAGTTATTTATTTATTTGCTATCACACATTTTGCAATTTTATTGTCGGTTTTTGTACATGAACCCTGTCAGGACATTGTAAAGCACAATGCTGGTTTGCTGTTGAGTTTATGAACAGTAAATTAATACAATAAATTGAGTCAAAACTTATCAAAGTACACTAAAATACATTTCAGAAAAAAATAAGTACGTCTAGAAGTCGTAATGATGTCAAGTTAACAGTATTAAACATTATACAATAACACACATAAAGTGATATTTTCATTGTCATTTTGTAATGGGTGGTCACCCATCCACGGACCAACCTAGGCAAGCGCGGCTTAACCTGAAGATTGATCCGTGCGGCTGTTATTATTTAGCCACGAGCTCCAGCTGCCACTGAACCCTATGAAAGCATAATCGCAAATCTCACTAGAAATTCACTGTTGTTGTTGTTTTGTGCTAGTTTATTCATAGACCAATAAAGATATAACTTTAAGTCACGTACACACACTATGCGATTACGGTCCGGCAGTTTATGTTTCTCGATTCTGTTTTGGACAACTATTTTCGAATTATAAAGCCAATTTGAGAGCATAAAAGTTTTCAGATTTTGATTATTGGGTTAAATTGCAAATTGTCATCGGTAGCTTTAAAAAAACATAAACATACACAGACAATAAAATCCCCTCCCAAAATCCACTCCCTTAAAAAAGTTATCACAATGACTAGAAAAACATACATTCATGGCCCCTGTACTATTCAATGCATCCATCTGTTTTAAGTGGGAACACCCAAATACTCCGAAATATTTTATTCTAAATTTCGACGTTTCGATTTTCAAAAGTCCGAACTTCATAATACCTAAGAATTATAATGTCTATTATTAAAAATCACGAAATTTATTTTACCGAGTGTCGTAAATCCGATTTGTTTGTTTTCCGATTTTCAAACGTCCGAAGAATGAAATGCTCGGTGGGATGTCAGTCCGAAAAACAACATTCCGATTTTCAATACTTCGAATAAACTGCTAAAATTAGGATTCTGATTGTGATTCAATTGGTACTTCCTTTCTTTTTCTAAAATTGTTAGTCCTAAAACATTTGCTAAAAATTAGGTTTTAGTGACAGAAACGAATCGCTGTAAATCCGACTCCACGCAGTCTTATCTGCCTCTGCGAGTATAATTTAAGCCCGCGTAGGCGCGGAGGGGCGAGGCGGCCCGCGACCTGAGGAGCAAAGGTCTTAACGCTCGCCGCCGCGGGCGCCGGCCAGCAATCCGAAGCTGCTGTGGCGGTGTACGGTCACCTGCCAGCGAGCGTAAAATGCATCTGCAACGATAAGTTCGCGTGGGATCGCCGGAGCCCCGCAGTGCCAGAGCCGTGACAGAAACCATGACTGCATTCTGCTGCTGCATTCTCTCTGACGAGCAATTATGTGTTGATTTGCCTTAATATTTAGTTTTACAAGCCGTTTTTATTTCGGAATTCTAATTAATCGGTATTTTAAAAACGGAATTCGTATTTTTGATGTTTTGTATTATCATTAAGTCGGACTTTTTGTTATTCGATCTATTGAAACTTGGTATTTTGAGAATAGTAATTATAAACGTTAGTAATATTGAAATTGCGGAATTTAAAAAATAGGATAAATGATAAATCGGAGTTGTTATATTCGGAATTTTGAACCATTCGGAATTATGAAAATCGGTATTTTGAAATTCGGTTTTGTGACTTTCGGAATAAAGTTTTTTTTGTATTTATGTAATGTACTCGTTTTAAGTACATGATATTGAGCCTAAATCGTGATTTTTCTCACCATAAAAAATCGTCTCCCAGCTATATTAAATTATGTTTTACTTAGTTTGATGTACAGAATGCTTGACTGTCGGCTTCGTGAAAGATCCGTTTACACCCTGTATTGATTCAATACAACAAGACATCACAATACTGTTATTATGACTTCTTGTTGGATTGGATCAAGCGTAAAGTATATATTTTTTCCATTTGACCTGACAAGCAGGAATATTTACCTGCCGTCCAAAGCTCTAAGAAAAATCATTCGTGTTTTTTCCGCTTTGACATCGATCATCGCACTAGGGGTAAAAGACAAATGATCTGAAAATTTTTCAAGTTTGCTCGGTGCCTTTCTTTCACTATTTTTTCGTTTCCCCATTTTTTCTTTTTCCCTCTATTTTTATTTGCTTCCCCTATGTGGTTTATTATGGTAATGATGAGTAATGTCGTTCTATTATTTTTATGAATGACTTTATTGTTGACTGACCGTTTTTTACGTGATAAAGGGTTATGGATTTGTTATTGGGTAGAATCGGTTATTAAAGTAGTTGGCTGACTTGTTCATAAATTCTTTACAAGGATGTAAACTGTCTTCTTAAGGTAGACACTTGCTGTATCTACGCTTAGAAGAAAAAAAAAAGTGTTTTTTTTTGCCGTATGGTTAGTTGCCTAACCTGGTGTGAGAGTTTTTATACCGTCCACGGGCCTCTGACTGGGCTTTACTTGCTTTCGAGAAATATCTCTCAGGCATGCTGATTTCTTTACGAAGCAAGTGATAATTATACAATACGTACATGAATCCGAAAAATCAGAGGTGCGTGCCTGGGGTTCGAACTCGAGACCTATGACTTGGCATCCCTAAAAGTGAAATGAAACTACTACTATTAGCAAACATGGCCAAATGCTGAAAAAAGGAAAGCATTTGCGTGGATAAGATGTATATTTTCCCCTTACTAACTCTTGTTGTGCTTTTTTATGTTATGCGTGACGTTGTATCGCAAGATAATGTTTTTATTTCTTCTTTCTATCACAGGCGCATCCTTGAGCAGAAAATTCGAAGGCATTTTATATCCACACAAAAGCACATTGGGCTCGCGTGGTGGACGACCTGCTTCCTCTCACATAGTGGAAAACATGACCCTCTCGTCTGGAATATAGATTATTACTTTGATATCTTCTATCTGTTTCAACAGTTTCATTATGCTAAACATAATTCATGCGGCGCTCGACTGAATTCACCGAGACAGACCTGAGTCAATATCGTAGCAAACGTGGCGAGAATTCAAAACAGAAGAGATCTTAGACGTCTTGATAAAGTACACCAATAAATAAATTGGTCATTGACACTTCTTCGTCTTTCATGATACAATAATTTATATTTTATTTGTTATTGATTTTTTATGTTTTTAATGAAGGTCGGCGCAAGAATTCTAGATTATAATGTATTCATTGAGATTGCTACATTTTTCACATTGGAATAAATTTTAAACATTTTCACCTTCATAAAAAAACGTTAGAATTGTATTGATCTATTTTTCAACATAAACCAAACTACTTCGAAGATTTCTCGCCCCTACATTACATAATTGACCTGTTGCCTTGACTTGACGTATAATATTAATTTTGTTGAAATTGGGAAATCACAGAATTCTCCAATGTTGGCATAACATAGGTACCTCTGCCTAACCCTTCGGGGATTACAGGTATGTTATTATGTGAGAACGTTAACACATCGCGTACAGTACACACGGCAGCACATCAAGCTATTCATAACCAGTATAACCTGACTTCGCTTTGTATAAGCTTACCGTACGATGAGAGATCAGCTTAATTTGGTTTTGCATAGCTTGATTGGCCGCCGTGCATACCTGGCTCAAAAATGTGTATTGCGCTTACAACAACCCGGGAACAATTTGCTTACTTCAGGCGCATTGTAAAAAGTTACAAAAAAGAATAGCCCGTATCCAAGCTTTAAATAACTAACGTGGTGTGGCCATCTGGGAAATAAGCTATGTGTATTCTCACCGCGATACTAACAACAAGTTCCCTGCATTCTTAAGAGATCGAGGTCTACCGAAGATTAATCGAGATTAGATAAACGAGGACACACGAACGTTGTCCCGGAATCAAGTTGAACAGTATTGAAAGTTGTGTGCTGATCCTTTTTGGGGAACACGTGACCGCTCATAAATTGTTTTGTTTATGTTGTGAGGTTCTGAAAAAAACTCTCTAGGGAAGGTTAAAATCGCCTTATAGTTTGTTAAGAGACGCGTTGTGTGAATCAGCCTCTTCATTATTTTGCTCTAACAGCAAAATGGTTTTCAATTCCAGATTACCTAACGTAATTTTAGCCAAATATAATCGGGAAGGCTAACCGGGACCAACAACTATTAAATAAATATTTGGCAACTTTTTCGCATCACCAGTCGTAGTTCTGATGACCTAGCAACCCGCGGCTTCGCTCACGTTAATTTAGAATTTGACAATCAATTCGGGTTGTTCTCTCCTTGTAATAATTCAAACAACAAGTAGACAAGCATAATTTAGCATTTATAATCAAACAGTAACACTATCTAATACTTAATAATATACCAAAACTAGCACAGAGGTTACTGACTTTATATCGGTCCAAAGCTGCCGAGATTTGCGGTATCCCGCAAAGGTGACCCAAAGTCGTGTGATAGCCACCGTGTATCGCTTACGTTGGATGTAGTCCCGAATGACCCCGGTAGTTGTCATAACTTTGACCCCTGAAGGCCATGAAGATTATTCTTTTGTATTTGCTTTAAAATACAGTAGGACTGCATCGTCGACTACCGAGCATGAGGTCCTGGGTACGGTTCCCTGGTTTGAGCCCGGTTGGTGGCAATAGGCTTGCCCTCTACTACATGGGACTTGAACATAACTGGCGAAATGTGGGTGTACTATTAGGTACACCTCTGTTTAACCCTTCGGTGACTACAGGCGTGATGTTGTGTTATGTATGTAAATACAGTACTTAGTGCTTTATTTTTGCGATATAGGCCACGTGCTCTTCTTTTACTTTATAATATGTTAGAATTCGTAGGTGTGAATACTGAAAATAATTTTGGTACAAAACCATTTCGTAAGAAAACTAGAATTTTAGAATCATATCTTTATTTTCGAGACCTAGGAAACACTAGAGTTCTCAACCCACAATTTTTATCATATAGGCAAACATCTATTACAAAAAAACAATCTGCAACTTGTAAAGTTGAAACTAAAAACATATTTAATATAATATTCGCGCGAGTGGATGTAAGCTTCAGAGATTTGCGGCGTCCCACAAGGGTTACCCAACCACGTATCGCTTACGTTACGTGTGGTCGCGACTGACCGCGTCCGTGGTCTAAACTTTATTCAGCATATTCTGAGGGTCATGTTTTGTTGTAGATTACTTCGTTCGGAAGTTTGTCGAGTAGGGTGGTGTGTGCTACCTGACAGGTATCGACTGGGATAGAAGGACGTGCTTATTTATGTCTTGGAAAGAGTCATCAAGGTCTTTGGGCTTCCTCTTTTCTCTTCCTAGTAACTGCCATATAGACCTTTACTTGGTATTGGTCGAGCAACGAAGAATATAGCATTGAATTAAAGATGAACAAAAAGCTCTTTGCTACTATTCCATCCGCCAACTCTCAACTGTATTACCCATAGTTCCTTTTAACCTACGGCTGCTGGCACATAGTTTTCAATTTCCATCTAGTTAATGATAAAGCAGTAGCTAACTTACTAAAACAACACCACAAAACACACACTGCTCTATTAAATCCTAATTTATTATGCTTACCTGTTGCCAAAACAAAGCTACGTCAACAACTAGCCCCGTAATAGATAATAAGAGCTGTATTAAATCTGCGGACCACATCGCAGAACAAACGAACCAAAAATTAACTTTTGCGCCAAACAAACGTTTGTCATTCAATGTTTGCAGGGATTAGGCAACGTGGGCGCGATTCCCTATTGTTAAAATATTTACTGCTAACCAACCCGTTTACTTAGGACCAGTAGTTCCTGACTCAGCTATGGGTCCCGAAACATCGCCGTACATAATCTTCGGTGCTGTAATCATGTGAAAATAGACGAAGGTACCGCGGAATTTGGGTCAGAGCTCTTGCGGGACCGATTAGAGCGGATTTACAACCAAACCGGACTGTTTTTGCATTATTTATATGTAATTCTCTGGATATTTTGTTTCGTGTCGGTAATTTGGAGATAAATTGGTTTGTTTTGTAGCTTCAGGTCGTTCAGTGGAGCTTTGCTGCAAAATAAAAAGATATTGTTTGTTGGTAAGTACTAACTTACCAACAAACAATATCTTTGGACAAATAAAAGTGGTTTTTAATAGTTGATTAGCAGTTATGCCCGTTTGGAGAAATATATTTGTGTAAATTACTTTAAAGGCAATATAATAACATTGACGAACAACTCTATCATAACTATATAGAAAGTAGGTAGGTACAGGACAGAGCAAAAACTTCCATGAATGCGGTGAAAGCAAATGTGAAGGAAAATTTTAATGCCTGCTCGTCCATTTTACTAACTGACTGCAGTGGCTTACTTTTTCCAAGATTAAACTAGGTTTAACTGCACTTTGAACTGCTGTTAGACTTCTGAATTGGTCCATAATTCTTAGTGTACATAAGACTGAAAGTTACTCAGATGATATTGTGTGTCTTGTGGGAAATAGCGGAAAGCATGTAATATTCAAGTAAATAAATTGTCGTTTGAATTATTTTGACAATAAACATTTGAAACGGTCCAACAGATTGGTCGATTATTCCTTAAACGGCCTTTGCTTTTTCTCTTAAATGGCAGAAATGACATTCCGGCAGGATTCAAAAATCTACAAATGTTTAAACTACATTGAAAATTTCCAGATAAATCTTTTCTTGCAAAAATGTCTTGAAAATATTATAACAAAACATATTACCACAATATTTTGTTTAAATTATTAAAACTAAATCACCTGCAGATTTGGTTTATTTTAAAAGTTACTAATATTTTAAATCCATTATTCCATAATCTTCTTTAATCAGGTCCGACCCTCGTTCTCCGATCATGATGGTTGGTGCATTATTGTTACCACTGGTAGTGTTAGGCATAACGCTAGCATCAACTACTCGTAGATTGGTCACTCCATGGACTCTTAGCCGACTATCCACTACGGACGTACTTATGCTAGCTCCCATTTTACAAGTACCAATAGGATGATAACCCGTCGTTACAAAGTTAATGCAAATACACTTCCAATACTCTACACTATCTAATTCAAAACCATCACATGCAGGAAGGCTGATTCTACCGAGAAAACCGTTGATAGATTTGAAAAAAGTGGTATTCACAATTTTTGTATCCATTTTAATTCCTTTAACAGCTGTATCTAAATCTCTTGAATCTTGAAAATAGTTTGCATACATTAAAGGCGCATCATTCGGATTATTTGAACTCAGAGAAATATTTCCCGTAGAATAAGGGTGTAGAACAGAGAAAAAGATAAAATAAAGTGCATGGTTTTTGTTAAGTTCCATTATAGAATCACGTGCTATTTCATTGTATCGGAATATCGAGACTAAAGAATCATTCAGAGTGGAGAAGTTTTTTGGGATAATTGAAAGCTGATTCTCAAAATTCGGAAACGTAGCATTATCATCCGTAGAGAAAAATGACATGGCACCTGATGAAATAGCGTTTTCTGTTAAATAGCCTTTACGATTTGCGAGGTAGTCTATAGTACCAAAATATTGGTCAACAGGTGATTGTTGTTCAGGGACGTCACCACATATTGGTATAGGCACTATCGTATGCTCTTGAAGGTTTTGCCCTACGAGTGGGGAATCAACAATACATGTAACATTTCTCGATAAAAGATGTTCTTTAGGACCCACACCCGACAGCATCAGTAGTTGTGGAGAACTAATCGTTCCAGCACTTAATATGACTTCTTTAGATACATAAAATGTCAAATTTTGTCCATCTTTTTCAATTTCAACGCCATAAGCTGTTGAATTTTCATTTATCAGAATCTTTGTTGCGAATGCTCTCTTTAGAATTTTTAAATTCTTTCGCATAGCGATTGGCAGTAAGTATGCTTTGTTTGTACTTTGTCTAGTACCATCTGCAGCTGTCGCTGTTATGAATCCAGAGCCCATGGAATTGGCCACGTTTAAGTCAGGAACCTTTTTAAAGCCGATCTCATCCCATGACTCGATTACTTTCTGATATAAAGTGTTGTATGTTTGGTTAAATTTATTTATAACAAGTGGACCGTTTTTACCATAATGTGCACTGATCGTAGGATCATTCACCATTTCTTGATTTTGAAGACTTTCAGCTTTCCTAAAGCATCGTCTTACGTCAGCTACACTCCATTCTTTATTGCCAGCATCGTACCAGTTCTGGAAGTCTTCGTCATTCCCTTGCACGTACAGCATAACGTTAATACTACTGCTACCGCCAAAAACTTTTCCTCTAGGCCAACTTGCAGAGCCATTTATTAAGCCTTGATCTGTTACTCCATCATTAACTGTTAAATATTGCCAGTCATATTTAGTGTTATATAAAGATCCCACCAATCCGGGAATCTGAAATAGTTTAAAAACTTTTATTCACAAATGCTTCATGCGAGAAAATATTGGTGAATCTTTTAGAAATTGTTGATAAATGTTATAAAGAGATCACGTTTAGAAAGATGAGACACTTATAATGAGGCTCTCTTTAGATGTCTAGGTATCACTTATTTGGGACTCACATAGGACTCCACAGGCGGGTCATCTCCTGCGTCTATGAGCAGCACGTCCCAATCTTCAACTTCAGTCAGCCGGTTAGCAACTACGCTTCCTGCTGACCCCGCACCAATTATTATGAAGTCGAATACCGCAAAATCTGAAAATGATTAATTAAGTCCATTAATTTATTCAATGACGAGTCTTTTGTTACCTGGCTCATGAACACAGGTGCCAAACAAATCAGCGAAATAGTCACAAGATTTAGGTATTTTATGAAAGTCGATTACTTTTCATAAAATTTACAGAATCCCGTTGTTTCTATCGGTATTTATAGTAGTCAATTGGCAGTATAGTTGTACATGGATCTTTTAAGCTTCATTGTAACTAACACCGCCATATTATTTTTGAAAATAAATTCTACAACGTGCACCAGAAAGGTGTGGTCATATTTCAGGTTATGATTCACACCATCAGCCTGAACAACTTTCTCCATGTGACCAGCATGCAAATCGCGAAAAAAAATCGGCTGTCCAGTACGAAATTTCAATAGTTACTTGACCCAAGAGTGTATAGGACTGCTAATTTTTTTCGCGATTTGCATACTGAATATGATGGTCTGAATATGATCACACCTTTCTAGTACACGCTGTATTGATAATTTCCAAAGTTTACCTAAAAATATGCTCTTGAAAATGTCATTACAGCAGCTTAAAGGAAAAAAGGGACTTTCTGTACCACTGTTACTTCATATATAATACTGATTGGCAGCTACAACTGGATACATTGAAATCCAATGCCAACCTACTTGGATAAAGGGCATGATCTGGTATACATACTTGGCACATCAGCTTCTGGTAGTTTATCATGGTTTAGGAGGCATTGGGATGCTGCAAAGAACTGCACTGCTGCTGAGAATATTTGGGGAGAAGCCCCTGTCGATGGCGTCAGGCATAACGAAGCGGCGTTACTAGATTTGAAAAATAATTATCATTGCAGCACTTCACTAAATCGCACGCCAATCATCTTGATGCTCGGCAAGTCTACGAAAATCGTCACTCTACAAAGCCTGACGGTGTTCCTCCTTTCCTTAATCATTCATGGTATGGGAATATTCGACCGCAGTTTCATTCCTATTAACAACAAGTTATTGATGTCAATCAAAACTTTATTTTTTTAATGAAATCATGACTAGATTTGTTAAGCTTCATGTGTGAAAAGGAAAGCAGTGAAATAATGCTGAACATGAAAAGACCAGAAGGATAGAGAATCCGAAGTACCGGGTACTGCGTGTTACATCAGTAGGTACGGAATTAAAACAATCAAATGATTTTATAAAATCTGCATGACTTTGGTTTTAGCTATTTTAAAGAGGTTCTTATATTCAGATATTGCAGAAGGAAAACTTACCGTCAAATCAGGTCTATTGCATGAGATAAACTAAAAGAACTTACCACGACATTGTCTAAAGAACACAAAACCACTACTTCGTAGTGTCTGAAATTTATTTAGTCAGTTTGCATGAATAATTTAATTTAATCATTTTTATTTGCACAATCGGTATTAAACATACGACCACTGTTAAGAAAACGTGATACCCATTTTGACATTTTCCTGTTCGTTTTTGAAACAATAAAGGTTTCCAAGTTAATTTCCTTAGCTTTACCCGAAAGCAGGCATTTCATAGAAAGGATTGAACTTTATGTCGTACAGGTTCACGGAAATAAGTATTTGAAAATCGAATTAGCTTATTATTATAACTAGAAGACGGGATATTTACCATGTTTATTGATTTCTTTGAGTTCCCGATATTTCGGCGCTGTTGCAAGCACCATGATCAAGGAAAAACTGAATTAGCTTATGTTGTCCTAATTTACTTGCATACAAACAAAAATAGTGTTAGCTGTCTGCATACTATCAGGAAACATGTACAACACGCATGAGTTTAAAATTTTAATTTAAAAGCATATTTGCCTTCTTTTACTTGAATTGTCGTTTCACATGACTCATCGTCAAGGTCACTGGTGCCATGTGCCTTTCAATTATAATTATATTTTAAGCCTGTAATTTTATTAAGAATCGATGTTTTACTGGCTCAGATGTATTGGGAGTACAGATTTGAAAAAAAAATCGCAATAGTCATGATCACTCAACGAGTAAAAAAAAAAAGAAAAAAAAAGGATACAACAAATCATAAAAGAACGTCTCAAATATGTCTTTATTTCTTCTAAATAATAAATACGAAAATCAAAAAGTAACAAGAAATTGACAGGTCCTTCTAAATCAATTGATCTCCTAACAAAAGTTCTACTTAGTATACTTCGAAACAATCTTCTTTCACTAGTTCGGATCCCCTTTCTCCAATCATAGAGGGACCATTTGTGTTACCACTGATGGTCCCGGGCATAACACCAGAAGTTGTGGAGAACCAATTGGACCCGCACTTAAAATTACTTCCCGAGACGCATAAAATATCTTCTTTACACCATCTTTTTCAACTTCTACTCCATACGCTGTTAAATCCTCGTCTATCAAAGCTTTTGTTACTAAAGTACTTTTCAATATATTTAGATTCGGTCTGCCTGCTACTGGCATTAAATATGCTCTGTCTGTACTTTGCCTTATTCCGTTAGCTCCTGTTACAGGAATATATCCGCAAGTCATGACATTTTCTGTGTTTAAATCTAGAACCTTTCTAAAAACCGATTTCATCCCATGAATCTATTACTTTGTCTAAATTGCTTTTGAATTTGTTGTTGAATTTTTTCATAAACTAGCTGTTGCCCGCGACTTCGTTCGCGTGGAAATTTTGTTGTGTATGCGTGTTCGATTCCCGGGTTGGGCAAAGTGTTATTTGGTTATTCCATCAGAAATTTCTCAGTAGCAGCTACGGAGTCTGAATCTGTGCCCGATTGATGGCAATAGGCTCGCCCACTATTACATGGGACTTCAACATAACTGGTGAAATGTGGGTGTACGATTAGGTACACACCTGTACCTAACCCTTCGGGGATTACAGGCAGGATGTTATGTGTGAGAACTGAAGGCCTGATCAAAATGTGATAATGTGGGTGATGACTACAGAAGGCGTCTTTTAGGGCGCTGTAATTCTGGGTGGCAGAGATCTGAAACAAAACAAATGGCGAAGAGGCGACGATAAGGCTTAAAAACCGGAACACTATGGTGCCATACGGCTTTTTTTTCTATACAACATTAAATGATTTGTATAATGACCGTGTGAGAAGCATGAAGTGCTCAAATGAATGCCTGCCACTTTTAAGGTTTTTCTTGGAATTTGTTGACCGTTATTGTAAAAGCCAATTTTAAGGGAAATTGTTACTTCTTAAATTGAAATGGCAAGTTATTTGGAATAATGGGTATGCGGGGAATTAAACCACTCTCTCCTTTAGCCACTCCTGTAATAATGGTGGCTATTATAATACTCCAGCCCAGCTCTGTGATACGAAGCCTGGTTCCATTACACAGTCTGGGTGCATCAAAGTTTCGCATCAGCATAACTGGAACGCCAACGTTTAGCTCCAGCTTATGGGACGGTACGCCGTTAACCCCAGGCAGTTGAGAAATTCAATGGGATAGGCAGTACTATCATCATTCTCCATCACCTGTTCTATTTATGTCAACGCCGACGATCGTATAATTTTTTTTATTTGATTGGCCCACTCGTACTTTGGCGACAGCACTACCCGTCACACAACCACCCTTAATTTTTTATATTAACCTCCAAATTGGGAAAAACGTGCCTGATTGTGATGATGTGGACGTGCGTGCATTCTCTGTAGCCACTGGATGGGAAAATACTTCGGAAAATAGAAATTTCCCATCTGCGAACAATTCCCGAAGACCCACTCCCATTTGCAGACGCATATTCGCAGACACCTGGTCGTTGTACAGTTGGACGCGCATGTTGCAGGTAAGATGGAACTTTTCGATCCTAGACAACAGTGGTGACGCCTTGAGACATGCGTTTATTACTTCCGCCGGTGTGCCCGGCTTCTCAATAACTTGTAGTATCTGTCTAAAGTCGCCTACGACCAAAACGAAAACACCACCCATCAGCGCCCGGTTTCCGCGGATTTCCTGCAAGCTGTGGTTCAACGCCTCTAATGCACTTTAAACTTACACTGCTGCAAAATGACCCCCCGGCCGCTGTTTTTGGGGATGTTGCATGTTGAGGTATCTTCTCTTGCATGAATCAGCGGCAATGTGAAAACGGAATGTGCAGTCCGGCCACCGTTAAGTAAAGTTGCAGCAATGTCCGAGGGAGCAACAGCCACAGCTAAGTGACGGCACGGTTGGCGCAGTGGCTAAGCGAATGGTTGCTGCGCTGCGAGTATCGGATTCGATTCCCGCACGGAATACATTTTTGTATGGCCTACAGGTAGTTGTTCCGAGTCTGGCTGGTTGTGAGTTTAAATGTCTGTAAACACACACCCCAAGTGTGGGGCTGGACTGGGGCAAGGTTAAAAAAAAAACTTTAAAGCTGTTTATAGCGGTTCTTGTGGAGTTGGGCCAGCAGAACATTCAGCACAAATGCAATGTGACGGCACAGTTGGCGCAGTGGCTGAGTGATTGACTGCGGCGCTGCGTGTCGCGGGTTCGATTCTCGCACGGAACAAATTAACAACGTCGTTGGTTTTATCTAATTTTAATTTTTGTTTTTATTTTAAAGTTTTTAGATATTTCTTTTCGGCCAGTGAAAATTGGTCAATTATTATTTGTTAATTTATGATTCCCCAACTGTCTTTTAAATAGTTAAAAAAAACCAAAAGCATACTAATCTAAGTACTTTATAATGATTTTAAAATCATAAAGCATTAGAATAAAAAAAAATATCTGGTTTCAAAAACTTAAAACCTTAAAGCAAGAAATCTTAAAGCATAAAAAAATCACAAATAGTGGAAACTGGCTGCGACTCAAATTGCGAACCCTGATTAACAGGGAGGTCTGTGAACCGTCAGCCTACCTCGCTTCGCTTCGATGACAAATGCGCTAAAATAGCCGTTATACTCCAATGCATGTTATGACAATTGTCAGTTGTAAAACAAAAAAAACAACAAGGTTAAGGTTGACTGGTAGAGAATGCCTGTCCGCCTATGTATCACTATTGTACATGAAGTTTAAATAAATAAATAAATAAAACAGTTGCAGAATATGGACATAATGCAATACTGCACATCCACCTAAGTTATACGATAATATTTATATCTCTGTACCAAATTTCATCTACATCCGTTCAGCCGTTCTGGCATGATTGAGTAACAAACATCCATCCAAACTTTCGCATTTATAATAGTAGTAAGATACAAAAAATAGATATTATGATAAAGATACCTAAATATATTTTTTAAGTAACGAATTACGTGCTTTTTTATCAAACAAGAAGCATCAGAAATCATACATTACAATCATCAACCCTCCGACAAAGACAACCAAGACGAATTTATTTTTGGGACCCAACAATGCAGAGAAACAACCTGAATCTATTATAGTTGTGCAAAACTAAGAACAGCGACACATCAAAATAGTTTCAAATTAATTTCAATAACTGCTATCATTTTTATTGGGAGCGACAGGTGAAATTTAAAACATCGAGTCTGACAGCGCCTGTGGACAGCACACAACGACGTTGTTAGTACAGAACACCATCGAACGGCCAGATTCAAACATGAGGAAAGTTATTTTACCAATGATATAACTTTATTCATTAGAATTTATTATATCACGACCGACCCACCTTCACACTGATCTAGTTATGGAGATATTGAGGGTCAAAGTTTCAACTTTTTCACAATTTTTTTTTTAAATACAAGTTTTTAATGTTACAACTTTTCTTTAAATACCCCCACGACCCCCGAACTATTCAATGCTTCCACCAGCACACTGTTTCGATATAAAACGAAATTTCTCACCCCCAAAAAAAAGTCGATTCCCAGCAATAATGTTTGCGTAGAGTTACTTAGTTTGATGTACAGAATGCTTAGTTGACGGCTTCGTGAAGGGTCCGTTTACACCTTGTATATCATATGCCTGGAATACAACAGCACTCTTCAAACTGGACTCGGCAAATGCTGCTCCTTGGCAGTATGTTCAGATCGATCTGTCTATGTATAACGTAACTTTGTCTGCTGGCCCCATGTGCAGACACTGAAACGGTGAAGACTGTTAGCTTGTTGAGTGCACACATACCCTTCGTCATTCAATTGTTTAAACTCATTATTCAGTAGGGTATCCTGCTGAATTTGTAACTTTTATAATGGTTTATGTCTTTGATGGTTCAAGCCTAGTTTGACTAGAATATTATCAGTCTTCTTCGTGTTGCTGGCAAGACAGTATTTCTTCTGGTGGCCCACTTTGCCACTACCATGGTGTCGTCTTTTGGAGCACAGGTAGCAGAACGGGGGGTGGTACATAGTTTCTCACATTGTCATTGTTTGGGTGTTCATTATTCATCATCATCATCATCATCATTTCAGCCGAAATACGTCCACTGCTGGACATAGGCCTCTCCCAAATGTCGCCACATTGACCGGTCCCGTATTTGGTACATTATTCGGTCGAGAATAATTCTTTAGTTTGACCTTAAACAAATGAATGCTTTAAGTTAATTTTATTATTTTCATTACCTAGTGTTCCAAAAACATACTACCTACATATTTTCATCTGAAATTAGTCACGTTTTTTTTTGGAACTTACGGATGCCCGGATGGCGAGAAGCATGTTAATTCACAACTGTGCAAAGTTGCAGATGAAATTAATTAAATGACTAGGCACTTTTACAATAATTATATTCAGGCAAATATGAGGATCTGGGACATTTGCGCGAAAGATATATGAACGAAGGACACTTCCGCGCAGAGACACTTGCGCGAATGGACACTTGCGCGAATGAACTTTTGCGCAAAAGGACACTTCCGCGACTAGATTTACTCGCGACTGGCTACGGTTAATCTGTAGAGTAAACAGAACATCATATTATTTCTTATTTTCAATGAGATAGAGCGAGAGAAGTGGCAACACTGCCCGAGAGACATGTCAAATTATTTTTTCGTATCTACCATGAATAGTGTTGCCAGATATAATTATTGTTTAATCGATTTACAATATCGATTTTGAACAAAATAATTTTACTCTCTGTTCAAGCTTTTGGGTTTCATTAATGTCGATTTTTAAGGTCATTCTGTTGTTTTAATGTCTATTATGACAAATGTATATTGATTGATTGTACAAAGTAACATTCTTGTTATTTTGTACAAAAAAGATTAATCAATCAATTCCGATTTAGAAGAACCTCAGTGTTATGTTTACTCTACAGCTAACCTAACCATTCGCGCATAAGTCCTTTCGCGCATGTGTCTTTGTGCGTAAATGTCCGTTCGCGCATAAGTCCTTTCGCTCAAGTGTCTATGTGCGCAACTGTCTATGCGCCCAAAGGTCCATTCGCACAAAAGTCCATGCGCGCATGTCTTTTCGCGCATGTGGATTCGCGCAAGTGTCCTTCGCGCAAATGTCTTTCGCGCTAGTGTCCTGATATCCAAATATGATATACTCGCATAATAGATTCACGTGTCTATAGTGACATAATGAATAGTTAACTACAGCACGAGTTGTGTGAGTGACTCCAATACTTCATAGGGATGTGAATACTCGTACAATCCCTGCGGCTCGGGTGTGAATTCCGCCTTGAATGCAATAACAAAGTTTCCCCGCTTATATCAAAATGTACTATTATCGACACTTTCAGGTGTCGATAAAAAATCGAAACGTATCGAAGACTGCAAATAAATGTAATGGCATAATGCAAATTAAACTAAATAGCATCATGCGTGTGAAATTGAATAGGTAGTTCGAGCACCTATATAACCGGAGAATATTATATACTTATTTAATTGGGTGATCATTTTATCAACAATGTCTTCGAGGTGAGTTTTCAGCTTTTTTTTAATGTCTTATAATTAACCTTTTCCCAGCAGTGGGACAGAATAGGCTAATTTAAAAAAAAATACCTTATTCATCTTTTTGTTTCCTCGACAAATTGTAACTAGGTAAAAAATATTGTTTTGCATGAGGCTAACTGTACATTTTTTTTTAAATCTGTGAACGGGGATTAAAATTACACAAAAAAATTATGGATAGTCTTCTATGACCATTTTCGTGTAGCTGCAATAGTTAAGGTAGTACCCCTTACTCATCATCATTCTCTTGCCCTTATTAAAATTTATTTGGGGTCGGCGCAGCATGTCTTCTTCTTGCATACTTCTCTAATAATCGTTATCTCATCAGACACCTCCTTTCTTGCCATATCTTTCTTTACACAGTCCATCCATCGTTCTTTGGTTTTCCTTTACTCATATACCCATCCACATTCATACTCAAAACTTTCCTCACGACATTTTCCTCATTCCTCCGCATCACATGCCCATATCACGACAACCAATTACCACACAACTTTTCAGTCACCGGCGCCCTGTAAGACTTCCTCTAATATACTCCTTTCTTATTTTATCCATTCGCGTAACACCACATATCCCCCTTAGCATTTTATCAATGCATGAATGCCGAAAATGTCTTACTGGGCTAGCTGGATTGATGGACTCGTGTCGTGGCTAAACGGGACGTCACCTTGACGCGGTTGATATAAACAACAGCTCCGTAATTTAAAATCTTTAATAAATTAATAAGTAATAATTAAGTGATAAAACAAAGACTATTTGTGAAAGGACACTCCTATACATGTGCGAGAATGTTATTAAGGAAGAGGATTTACAATAAATGAAGTTATAATGTATACAATATATGCTGTGAAAAATTCTAATAATTATCAATAAAAAACTAACTTTATATGACATAAACTGTGAATGTTGTGAAAATATAAACTATTACTAGTGATATACTGTGTGATATGACCCCTAACTCATGGAAAAACAGTGATTGGAAACAAGAAAGAAAAAACAATAATTAAAATCTTAACCGTTCGAAACATACGTTCTTCTAACAAAGACTTTGGACCTGCTCGACGCGTGACGTAAAACGTTATAAGAACAAGAGGTATGCACTCACCTAATTCAACACGACCACGTAATGAGTGTTTGGCGCAGCGGCTTAGCGTTGGGTCTCAGCGTACGACTACACGGATTGCATCGAGTTTGAATCCTACTTAAGAATTATTTTTTTTACCTGGTTTTGGTCATAGGATGTATCGATAATTATGTATCTGACATGTCTACTTTGTTTTGGTCCTTGGGTGTATCGATAATAATGTATCTTGCCTTTATAGAAGGTAACGTGACTATTTTGTTTTGGCGAAATACATTGTATGCTTAGTTTTGTACCTATACCTTGGATGCAATGTTACGGAGCAAAGGTTGTTAACATTAAAATGGCGCCTTGTCCGAGTTTACATCTTTTTGAGGCCTGTAATAACTGCAATAGCTTCGATAATAGGGTATGCACATCTGTAGGTATTAGTTATCTATAAACCATTGATCCGGATATCGAATTTGTTTTAAATACTTTGTAGTAAGTGCGAAAAGTACAGTATGCTTCTGGGGGATAAAGTCTTCGTATCGGGCGAGTTTGAATCCCTCGCTGTACTCAGGATTCTAGCCTAAACTCCCTCGCTTCGCTCAGGCGTTAAGTCAGAGCTTACGCTTCGCTGCGCTGGTGTATCCCAAAAATGTTTTGTTACGTTCAGGATTAAAAATAGCGCCCTTGACATCAGATACAGCTTTATCCCTTCGGAACATAATGTCATAAAGGAATTACAGAAATAGACATTTATCAACAACATACATAGTTGCGAAGACGTTGATGACGAAACACACAGTTCTGAATTTCGTTCAAAGCTCAATTCACATATTATGGATAAATAGATCATATCTGAGGTCATCGAAAAGACCCTCTGTTTCTTCTTTTAATAATAGCAGACGAAGTAGATAAAAAGCGAAATTAAGTAAAAACTACTCATTATTTCGTATGGGTCAACCCCGAGTGGGCCGTAGTAAGGATTGTCGCTGAACAAACCTAAAGTAATTAAGATTTCGAAGTATAGATACACGAATAAATTGACATATATTGCAAGAATCGTAGGAGATTCGTGTATTTTATTGAAGAGAATGGAAATCTTCAATTCCCAATGAAATCCGGGGTAAGACCATCAGAATTGAAATATTTCTTAAATAGTAGCTTATAATTCACTTCAAAGTATCACAGCAAGTAAATAAAGTTAATATTTATGTTGCCTTAAAAAGCAGCACCTCACTCGATTCCAAAGAAAAAAAATATCAAAATCAGTTAACGTTTTCCGAAGATATCGGTGACATTCAGTCGAATTAATAACCGTCTTTTTGAAATCGGTTTGTTAAATAAAATCAGTGCCAGTATCGACATTTCGATACGAAAAGTTGATATCGACTCGTGTGGACATCATATAGGTTTACCCAAAAGTATCTACCTAATTAAACTATTTGAAAAAAAAAAAAAGGTATATAAACTGCCGAGAAACATAATTATGTTACTTGATTATAGATTAGGCGTGTTGAGGGTTTTTGTTAACAATGTCGTTGTGGTGTGTTTACTTTTTTATATTTTGTTTAATATTTCTAGCTTCGCAACTTCGCCATGCCTGTCTCTTTTGACTGGTGCTGCAGTAACTTCTCCAAATACTTTGGCAGCGGTGTTTCAATGTTTCGTGACAGCCCAGCTTTTCAAACAAGTAATTTTACCGGATGCTGGGAATCACGGTAAGAACAATAATTTTTTTTTCGGATGGGAAAGCTATAGAAAACATGTACACAACGCAACAGTATGAATTATCCTACGTGGTCTAATACTTTTAATTTCAAATTTGAGAAAATTAATTCTTTTCACTACACACAAACCATTTGCAAACCATTCTATTCTATTCGGAATCTGGAATCTTTCATAACACAGCATGAATTAAGTTTAATTCAACTATTAAAGCTTAATTCTTTACACACTCCATCAAAACATTTTTTTTTTTGTTTTTAATATTGCAGTTTTGATTTTTAGATTCTGAAGAATTTGACTTCATAATAATCGGCGCGGGGTCGGCAGGAAGCGTAGTTGCAAACCGATTGAGCGAAGTTAAAGACTGGAACATTCTGCTCCTGGAGGCTGGAACTGATCCACCGATTACATCGGATGTAGGTATCTTTATATTTAAATCTTGCCAAGAGCAACAAGATTTATGAGACATTTTACTAATTGTGAAGCATTCATGCAACGATTTAATTTTACCAATTAATTTGGTAACATTAATTTATAACAAGGTGTGATATAAATTCATGCCGAGGACTCTTGACTCAGTACTCAGCCGACGCCGCACGGTTTACCGAAGCCGATCCGAGATGGGGTGCAAACATTACCTACAGAGACCCCTTCGTGACCCGTTAAGCACGTTAAACCGTTGTGGTTCGTGACTGTCATCGGTAGGTCTTTGATAGTCCTTATAGGTATTCAGAAGCCCTGTGTCATTTCTAGGATTTACAAGCTTTTCGCTAAAATCGTTATAACTCGGCTTCGCCGAGGGCTTGACGAAGTCCAGCCTATGGAGCAGGCCGGTTTCCGCAGCTAATATTCCACCATCGACCGGTAAAGCAGCTGATGGAGAAGTGCCAAGGCAAAGCTGACCCCTGTGCAGTGTGCATGACTTTCCTCCATAGCGAGAAGGCTTTCGACAGTGTCGAGCATTGGCTGTGTTCCATGCTCTCCATCGCTGCCATATCGATTCCCTTTACGTGGATGTGCTGCGGGAGGTATACAAAATGGCCACTCTGCAGGTTCGCATGCATACCTTATCCAAACCCGTACCATACAAGCGGGGAGTGACACACGGCGACACCAATTCACCGTAACTCTTCACAGCAGTCCTTGAAGACATCATTAAAACCTTAGATTCGGACTATTGCGGTGTTAACATCAATGGTGCTTACCTGTCCCTTACCATTTACACATCTCAACCAAGAGCTATAAAATACGGTGTGCCTCAAGGTAGCGTGCTAGGGCCGGTACTTTTTTTAATATACATAAATGATCTCCCAATATACATTCCTCAGAATATGGTTCTTTTGGCCGATGACAGTACAGCTGTTGTAAAATGTAATAATCATGTCGATTACGAGAATGATATAAATGATTGCCTCAATAAAATAATTAACTGGCTGAATAGCAATGTGACTAATTTAAATAAAACAAAAGTAATGCACTTTCATCAAAGGTGTGAAAAACCTCCAGTTCATGTTACTTATGAAAAGTGCCAAATAGAAGATACAAACAAAGCAATTTTTTTAGGTATAATGCTTGATAGTAAACTAACATGGAAACCTTATATCGAAGAAATTTGTCTGAAATTAAATAAATCTGCATATGCATTGTTTCAGCTGTCGAAAAAAGTTAATACACAAACACTTTTAATAGCGTATCACGGATTGGTTGCATCAGTTCTGAGGATTGGTATTCTTTTTTGGGGGCAATCTACAGATCGAGAAATTGTTTTTAAAGCGCAAAAACGATGTATTCGGTCCATGTGTGGCTTAAAAACTATCGAAACTTGTGAACCTCATTTTAAATCATTAAAATTACTGACTATGCCAGCTATGTACATTTACGAGACTGCTTTATTTGTTAAAGCCAATTTACACCAATTTCAAAAATTATCCGAAGTAAAAAAGACTCCAATGCGTTCTCAATATGTGAATAAACTATGCGACAATAAATGCAGAACCGCTTTACTTAAAAAGTTTTTTTTGTCATGGCTCCGAAAATTTATAATAAAATACCCGATAACATAAAAAAATTGCCACTATTAAAGTTTAAGAAAAATATATACTCGGTGTTAATAGAAAAATGTTATTATACTGTAGACGATTTTCTCAATGATAATTTTTAACATTTTGTGTGCAATAAACGTTTGATGTAATTTTTAAATATTTTTAAGTCTGTTTCTCTTTTAGGTTAAATTTAAAATAGTTTTTATTTTTTGTTTATTTTCTTGTAAGTGTTTAATTTTGTTTATTTTGCCGTTTCTGTTAGTTTTTTTGTGTTTTGTTTTACTGTATGCTTTTATTTTCAATAATATTTGTACGCCTTCACGGCAAAACATAGCGCCCATTTAATTAACCTAAGACCTTTATGTAATACCTATGTTTCACAAATACATATTCTGATTCTGATTCTGATTCTGTCTCACTTAAGATTTGCAGATGACTTTGTGCTTTTTGCTGAAAAAATCGAAGATATCCAGAAGATGCTTCAAAATCTTTATGATGATTCTTTCAAAGTAGGACTTAGGATGAATATGGCCAAGACGAAGATTATGGCAAATGTCTCCAGCAATTCAAATCCTTCTGTCAAAGTCGCAAATGAAAGGTTGGAGAAGGTTGACCGTTATTTCTATCTTGGCCATATTCTTTTCTTTGGATAGGAGCATCAAACAATGGAGATATTATCGAGAAGTTAGTATCCACTAGGCTGGTCTGCATTCTGCAAATTGGACGACATTCTGAAATCAGGCAAATGACCCGTCTCTATAATCAGTATGTTCTGCCCACCATGACGTACGGTGCTAAGACGTTGATGCTGACACAGGAGGCTGTGTATAGACTCAGAGTAGTACAGCGTTCCGTGCTCGGAATAAAACTACTAGACCGAGTTCCAAACATCGAAATCCGGAGAAGTACAAAGGTCTTCGATATTGGAAAAAGCGTTATGGAACTCAAATGGAGTTGGGCAGGACACCTAGAAGGCCGCGGTGTAAACCTGTGACCTAGTGGCGTCGAAGGAATGGAAAGAGAAGTGTTCGTCGTCAGTGCGGGAATATATTGGATGAGACTGGCACAAGAGTGTGGAGCTTGGCACAAGCAAAGAGAGGCCTATCCCAGCAGTGGGCGAATTCGGGCTGTGGATGCTGATGACATAAACGGTCTTGAAACGAAAAAAAGACCAAACGAAATAATTGGTAATAATTCCTGTTTTAAAATGTATTTTAACTTATTTCAGATCCCAGCACTACAAACAACTCTTTACGGATCTAAACATGACTGGCAATATTTAACTGTTAACAACGGAGTTACAAGTCAAGGTCTTAAAGATGGTTCTGTAGGCTGGACCAAAGGAAAGATGCTTGGAGGTAGCAGTAGTATTAATGCTTTGGCTTATGTAACAGGAAATGACCAAGACTACCAGAGTTGGTACGATGCAGGTAACAAAGAGTGGAGTGTAGAACATGTGCGAAGATGTTTCAAGAAAGCCGAGAGTCTTCAGAATGCAGCAATGTTAGATGATTCACAAGTCAGCGAAAATTATGGCCGTGATGGTCCTCAAATAATTAACACATTTAATAATACTTACCGCGCTTACACAGATAAAATTATAGAATCGTGGGATACAATGGGATTTAAGAAAGTACCAGACTTAAAAGGAGCTGGTTTTGTGGGTTCTGGCTTATTACTGGCAACGGCTACTAATGGAGTAAGACAAAGTACAAACAAAGCGTATTTACAAACAATTAGGAATCGACAAAACTTAAAAATAATGAAAAATACATTAGTTACAAAGATTTTGATAAACGAAAGCTCAGTAGCCTGTGGTGTTGAAGTGGAAAAAGGCGGCAAGAAAATGACTTTTTATTCAACTAAAGAAGTAATTTTAAGTGCTGGTTCCGTCAGCTCCCCACAACTGCTGATGTTATCCGGTGTCGGTCCTAAAGAACATCTTCAGTCAAAAGACATCCCATGCAAAGTTGATTCCCCTATGGTTGGACAAAATCTTCAAGATCATGCCTTAGTACCAATAACAATTTATGGAGATAGTCCTGCACAACTGTCAATAGGTGAAATATTAGTTAATGTCAAAGATTATCTTTTCAAACGTGAAGGCATTTTGGCACAAAGTAGTTTGATAACAGATGCTGCAGCATTCTTCTCTACAGTTGATAATGCTAGCTATCCGAACATTCAAAATCATGTTACAGTTGTAAATAAGAATAATATCTTGCTTAAAAGTAATTTAGGTATAACATTCCGATACAATGACACAGTACTTGACTCGATAGTCGATCTCAACAAAGACCATGCAGCATACGTTTTCGAAACCATTCTTTTGCATCCTTATTCGAGAGGAAATATAACTTTGAGTTCAAACAATCCTAAGGATCATCCTCTTATACATGCAAACTACTTTGAGGATCCCCGAGATTTGGATATACTAGTGGCGGGAATTAAAATGGCTTCAAAAATCGTGAACACCACATATTTTCAATCAATTAATGGCTTCTTAGGGCGAATGGATGTGCCTGAGTGTAACCAATGCGAATTAGATAGTGACGAATACTGGAAATGCGTTTGTATAAACTTAGTAAGCTCAATATTTCACCCTGTAGGGACAAGTCACATGGGATCTGAAATAAGGACATCAGTAGTGAATAGCAGGTTGAAAGTCCACGGGGTCGAACAGTTACGGGTATTAGATGCTGGAGTGATGCCATCAACAATTAGTGGCAATATCAACGCGCCTTGCATCATGATTGGAGAAAGAGGATCGGAACTTATAAAAGAAGATTATAATCAAGTGTAAAATAAACACAATGATGTATTTTCCCTACTACACTGGTCCGACAGATCATTCTTTCTCTATACTGTATTCGAGATGATATCTGAATGATCTTGCTTGTTTAAAATCATTATTAAATAATTAAAGCATTGCTTTTGTATTTTTATTTGTAACACTTACACGACTTTTATAACGTTTAACAAAGTCAAACTAAAAGAACGAACGAACTTTAGATTAGTTGGCTAAACTAAGGTGTAGCCGCAACTACTTGGCAAAAAATATAGAATGTTCATGACGTCTGGGAAATACGATTGACCAACTTGGATGTAGCGTTCGCTTAGTACTGCGACCACTTGGGCTGGTTTGTTGGTTACGGGTCTAACCTAGGAACATATACATCTGGTATTTAACCCCAAAGATGGGTGTTAAATACCGTAACATATACTTAAGCATTACTTTTATACCTCTTGATTAAATACAGATTACTCCGTTACTCTTTGTTTCAAGGACACCTGCGAACATTTTTTTAGGGTTCCGTACCTCAGTCGGCAAAAACGGAACCTTGATAGGATCACTTTGTAGTCCGTCTGTCAATTCTCTTTTTCTCAGGAACGCGTGGAGGTATCGAGCATCAAATACTCAAGTCTGCTATACCTTGGAGCAACAATCCAACTTGTAAGTCAACGCGATCAAAAAAACGACCGTTTAAATCGTATATTTAGCGATTTCACAAGGGAATCAAAACCTGTAGGGTGCTTCCCCTTGACCTAGAATCATGAAATTCGGCAAGAAGCAATGACTTAGCACATTGTGACTGTCTGTCACGTACTCCTAATGATTAAGTAAATATTTTAGTCTTGATTGTTATTTCTAATCATCACTTACAAACACATTAAACTTCTATTTTATGGTTTGACAGGCTGACAAGTTATCGTAATTAATAACGAAGTGTCCTTTCTTTCTTTGAATATTGCATCACTTGGAAACGCATAAATTCTTTATTTAATGGGACAGGTCAAATGTTATTTCAGCATGATGGCACAGCCGCTTTATCATCACAATGTATATTATTATCTCATGTGTTATGTGTCCTAATAACTCCTAACCTTGGCACATATTCTTCATCTGTGTTTGGTTATAGGGAACGGAGACCGCCTTTCGCTACACTATACAGACATTTCATGCATACGACATGTACACTATACACCAACACACCCGACTATGGACGAATATTGACTTGTATCTGACTCACCACAAATGAAAGGCAGAACCGTAATATTCGCATTCCAAATGGGATAAAATATATTGTTCAGTGGTGAAGGCAACACCGTAATATTCACGGATTGATTAAAACAAATTATATTGCTCAGTGATATACGGCATTATATCACTGTACAAATCAACCAAACACTGCTGATGAATACTGCTTCCTGTAAAGATCTAGCTCAGAAACATTGCGTAGAGATTGTTGGCGCACATTTCAGGGAGCGGGGGTAGGTTTCACTAAGTATCCTAAACTGAATGGATAGCTACGTTCTTAGGAACGCTAGGGACTGTGTCTCGTTAAAACAAACCCCGGCTGCCACAGGCCTATTACTGAATCGACACTATTTAGCGAGACACGCAACCGCGACATGGGGCAGAGTAAAGAAATGTGAAGTGACGATGGAATAATCACTTCGGCGTCCACCAATAACAATCGCAATATGTTCTGCTACAGACTGAGTCTACGGTACGCTTGTGCAAATTGTGTTACAATATAGTAATTGGGGTAATCTGCCGTAAGGGTGTTATAAACTATTCACTTTTTATAAAAATATACTTAGATAAATTTTTTTTGCCCTTGAAATGGCTTCGTTATAGCAGTTAGATGATTCTCTTAAAATATTTCGTTTATGAATAGTTAGACCTTATATAAAAATAAAGAAATTAAAATTACTTGACCCACAAAATAAATACTGGTTCCTTATTTTGCAACATCCATTACGCTAGTTTACTACATCGTATTTACCAACTATCATTAAAGCGGGCGGCGCGCGGCGTCAAAGGAGCGCGCGCGGCGCGGTTAGAGCAAAGTCGCGTGCGCGGCTTTACCGCGCTCCCCCCGCCGCGCCTCTTTAGTCCCGCTCGGTACGTGTGATGCGCCGCACGCGCCATATGCTAACAAACGATCGGTCGCGAAATAATTGTAACAATGCCGAACTAAAGGTATACGAACCAGGAGTACCAGAACATGGTGATGTGCTACAGGGAATGTGGAAATGTTTTTCTCAGAGCACAAACCCTCTTCCTGGAGCGTTATAGGAGAAAACCATCTCTGCAGACTATCCTAAGTGCTGTACAGCGGCACCAGGAGTTAGGACTATGGAGTCTACATGCCACCAGCTGCAGACGGAGGCAGGCAACGAGAGTCAGCAAGAATTTAGAATGACATGGTCGATTCAACATCATTCAACTACGGATCCATTAACAGTGTTATGTGTTGTGTTTGTTGTATTGTGTTTGTTGTGTTGTGTTGTGTTTTCGGGAGCTCAAAATAATGAACAATCACGGAAGATATTCCGCGAGTGACAGTATAAGGTAAGTGTTATTTACCTACAAAAAGACTAGTTTTCTGTAGGTAAGGAAATTCTCAGAAACAGCGTGTATCTGAAACAGTTAAGTAGGTAGGTATGCCACGTCTGCATATCTCTAGTACGATTGTTCTAATCAAGCCACACTACGCACTGACAGTTTACATCTGTAGTACGAGTAGGTACAACCAAAAAACAGATGACGGATATTCGAATTTCGATGTTACAAAATTTTTTGAGTATTCTACAAACATTTTCAAATTCGGGTTGCACACATCAGCTGTTTATTAGTTTACAGATGTGTAGGTAGGTAGACTACCATTCTTGCGCGGTCGCACGGTATCATGACGTGCGAACACAACCTCTCACGCTGCCCAGCATAGAATAAACAAGATGCATGCTGCCCGTCGCCGCGTCGTCGGTGCGGCGCGGGTGCGGGGCGCGTCTCATTCATAGAATTGGTTTATGCAAAATGTCTCAAGAAATATTAGAATTATAATAATTTCGTAAAAACAAAAACATTCAGATAAATGATTTTTTTTCGTTGGGATGACCTCTTTACTACTTATATAAGCTACTATTAAAATATTTCGTGTGTGAAAAGATAGACCTTATCTTTGCGCTCTCTTGTCTTATTAGCTTCATACATTATTATTGATTTAGTTTTATAAGATTTTATATTATCTTAACTGTGAATCCCCAATATTAACTACACCTTGTACCCCTCCCTGTCCCCTAGCTTCTAAAGTCGGGACAGGGCTGGAGTTCAGTTAGTAGTCGGTAGGAAGATTGCCAGTCTGGGACGAGTCTTATAAGGCCGTGCGGATGGCGGACCGCGGCCTCTCCCCTTTCGGGGGGAGCCGACATTAATACTAATATGTACATGAATTATGAAAAACAAAAATTTTATCAGTCTAGGGTAATTTACGAACAGTCAGAACATGTAAAGGATGAAATCTGAAAACCGTAAATATGTAGTTTAATAACAAAATACCTACAAGTTTATACGGAACCCTCTCAGTGCGCGAGTTAAACTCGCACTTGACCGGTTTTTCCTGAATAAAGTAACTACATAAATCACGTTTTTTTTTTTTTCGTGTTCAGTGATCTTTTGATAACTACAGTGCAAATAAAAATTTATTTTAGTTATTCATAATTAAACATTACTGACTGAACATTATGTATTCGTCAGACAATGCATTTATAGGTTTGTAAAGGACATTGCTCGGCGTCCATACATCGTTGGCCTAAGTACCAACAGGGAAGTGAATTTTCTTTTTGTGTTTCAAATAATGTTTATATTCGATTGAAACTAAATTAAAACTGCGGACACTTCTGAGAATTCAAAAAAAAATCAAAATTACTCCGGATTTTGAGGTTATGAGAGTTAGACCAAAAAAACTTACGCTGAGTAATAATAACTTAGCTTTTATTAGTGAATTTAAGTACCTACTTTCATTGGATACTATTATCTTGTAAACGTTTCATTACACACACTACTAAGTAGTAAAACAAAAATGTTTTGCTTCAGAAAATGTTTATTTAATACGGACATTACATCATCTGATCACATCAAGAGAATCGTCTATATTTTTTATATAATCCAAAAACTGTGCAGGGGGGTCGACGATAGAGTTTTGATGTCTTGCCAAGCTCAAGTACCATATTATTGTCATTACATGGGCGCAGCAACCAATAGTTCTGCGCCCAACAATACAGTTGCCACAGTACTGTTTAATGGCATCTCTCCCAATTTGGGTGGCGTCTATTAGAATATAAACAAAATATGTTTTTTGGCAAACGAATATACGTGCGTGTAAGCAACGCAAACGCAGATCGATCACAGGTGACAGGATACGCGCGCCGTCCGAGTGACGTTTCAAATGTCAAATGTTGTCATCTGTCAATTCAATTGACAGATGACAACAATCGACTGTTTGTGTCGATATTGCTTATTAAGATTAGAATATTAAATAGCTTGCCCGTTTCACACTTGCAATCGCTATGATCAATTTGTAACTAAAAACCTAATTTATAGATCAAACTCTGTCAAGAAAACTTGGCTGTATGAGCTACAAATAATATAATAAAATAATAATATATTCCTGAGGCAGATTTATTTTTTGACTCTCAATGGACAATCGCTAAACATGTGCATATTTATTTAAATATGAAGAAATAGTTGTTAATTGTAATTGTTGTTGTCTGCAAAAGGTTGTATTTTGTTTACAAATTTTATGTTACTCCGTTTGTTAATGTATATTTTAAGAAGTTTTAATTAAAATGATTGATGTCATTTTGTAGTATTGGAATAGATATAAGCGATTTGTGTAAACTGTTAGCTTATATTTGATGAATAAATGAATATGAATACGATACCTTCGCTCAAATTGAACCAAAAAATAATAACACCGTGGATTAAGACGGAAGTGAATTACTTTTTATAATGTTTCCGAAATTAAGAAGTGTCCGTTCTATTATAATAATTGTAATGTAAATTACAAAAAAAAAACTAGTAATTATTGTTAAGGTTTCATGCATGTTGTTTCATAGGCCATTTTTTACTATGTCCTTTTATCCGATAACATAAATTAAACTAGTTTTGCTCCTTGGGTGTGTGAAAACCACAAAAGTAAAAAAACAATCACAGTTTCGAGTCAATATTTAGGGTACATCCGAGGTTTCTACGTTAGCTGAAGTGACGAAGCAGACAGTATTTATCTCTGAAATAAACTTTTTTGCTCACTGTCAAGAATCATTAACATTTATTAATTCAAGAACAGAGTCTCGCTATATACAGGATGGAAACTTTCAACGGGGCAGTAAGGGGTACCTACTATTTTAACCGTTGCAGTTACACGACAATGGCCTTAGGAGACTAACCATAATTTTTCGTACTCCAACGATGGTTGGTCCGATAGAAGTTTTTGATCAGTATTAGAAACAGGATCGATTAACTTAAAAAAAAACATTTTTTGGTTATGATTTTCAAACAAAATGTATGGGATTTTTTTTTTGTAATTTCATACTTTTTTAGTACATCAACCTGGGTTGGTCCCTTATAATTTTTTGATCAATATTAGAAACAGGATCGATTGGCATCAAAAAAAGTTTTGTGTAAAATGGCCATTTTCTTGCTAACTGTACATTTATTTTTAAATCTGTGAACGAGGATTAAAATTACACAAAAAAATTATGGATAGTCTTCTAAGACCATTTTCGGGTAGCTGCAATAGTACCTCTTACTCATCATCATTCTCTTGCCCTCATTCCAATTCATTTGGGGTCGGCGCAGCATGTCTTCTTCTTGCATACTTTTCTATTACTCGTGATCTCATCAGACACCTCCTTTCTTGCCATATCATTCACTATACAGTCCATACATCGTTTCTTTGGTTTTTCTCTCTCTTAGTACCAATTACAGCCCCGTTGAAACTTTCCACCCTGTATTTGAAAGAGAATAACTCCTGCCAATAAGTAAATTAGCAGCTGGAGTAGGTATATAAATTGCCGAAAGTTTTCAGATCATTAAACAGTTGACATCTGCTAGCAATGTCATCGAGGTGAGTTTCAATAATTAATTTATTTTATAATAATTGATAACAGTAACACGTATGACATGTCCCATTTAATGACTATTTCATGAAAAACGCATTCGATGGTGTTAAATGAACTACGAGGGTTGTACTGATGATTTTAATGATTAAAACGAAATTAAGTCATATTTGTTACCCTGCGCTACCCTGCTACCCCGGTGCTTTCACCTTAAGCATGTATTAAGCTTTCGTGAAATCTTGATATTCGAGAACAATTCTTAATAAGCGAGTATAAAATCTAATTTGAAAAATATGTATTTTTGACTTTACACATCCTACCAGGCGCACGGATTGTACCTAAATAAAATGCAAAAAGAATTATAGTAATTAGTTACAGTAGGTTGTTTTGTTTTTTATTTCAGCGCAGAAGCATGCTTGTCTCCCAGTTTGGGTGCAGTTCCACAGACATTTGCCGCAGCTCTGCAGTACTTTGCAGCAGCTCAGTGTCTTCTCACACGCCCTTTACTGCCGGAAGCTGATGTTCTCGGTAAGTCAAAATAACTACGTTCCCAATATTTATCTCTTCAATACCTTCTTTTTTTTTTTTTTTTTTTCCGGATGGGAAATCATCAAATGACCCCCCCCACTCTGGGCGGAGCGGAAGGGAGTGTCAGACTTGTACTGACTAAAACCCATCCATGTTCCTTCTTTGCCCTTTGTGTTCCAGGACCACGGTATCTCTTTCGAACAGTCCCGCAGCCCTGGCAGGCATCGGCCCTTGCGGACCCCTACTTATTTTCTGACATCTCTTTGAGGCGCACGTGGAACACGAACGCGCCGTCGACACGGCCTGTCGTCATAAGACGGCCGGACGGCGAGCTGGCCCATAACTCGCCGTCCACAGGCCCGCGCCTACGGTGGCCGGGAGCCACCACGTGACCCCCAACGCCCAGGGCGTCTCCCGCGGCGACTGGGACGTGAGGTTCTTTCCCTCTCACGTCCCGCCACCTCCTTCACTAGCATGACTGCTTCGCAGAAGGAGGTGACGGCTTCCCATTCCCTCTCGCTCCGGACCATGGCTTGAACCAAGGCCGGACGCGAGAGATCGCCGCCGCCAATCGCCGCTACGAGGACACGGCGGTGCTCCGCCCAAGCGGGGCAGACCTCCACGGTGTGCTCCACCGTGTCCTCCGGACGATCCTCGCAGTGGAAACACCCGGGCGTTTCCTCCTGCCCGATTCGGTGCAGGAACCTCCCGAAACAACCGTGTCCGGTGAGGACCTGCGTCAGGCGGTAGGTGAGGGCGCCGTGGCGCCTCTCTAGCCACTCCTCAAAGAGGGGACTTATCGCCACTATGGTGGCGTGCCCTGCACGGGGTTGCTACAGTCGCTCTCTCCATGTCGCCATGAGATCACACCGGAAGTCTGTCCGCTGAGCAGCAAATTGCCGCGGCAGCGGAGTTTCCTCCCGACGTAGTGCCTCCGCGCGCCATTCGTGCAGGTGTGCGAGGACTATCGCCTCCAGATCCCATGGCGGCAATCCGGCAAGGAGGCTAGCCGCTTCGCCGGAGATCGTGCGGTACCCCCGGATTAGCCTTATGGCTATTACTTTTTGGGGCGCGTTCAGGTAGTGGGCGGCTTGCCGCCTCAAAGAACGCGCCCACACCGGGGCCCCGTAAAGGGCCATGGACCGCACGACCCCCGCGTATAGCCTCCGGCAGGAGGCGTTTGGACCCCTCAGGTTGGGCAAGAGCCGCTTGAAGGCAGCCCCTGTCCGTTCCAGTTTGGGAGCCAAACGTCGGAAGTGCTCCACGAAGTTCCACCGGCTGTCGAGGACGAGTCCTAGGTACTTCAACGTCGACCCGACGCCGATGGAAACCCCTCCTGCCGTCAGTAGGGATCCCGACGGTGGCGCATTCCGAGACCCATGAAAACACATGGCCTCGGACTTGTGCAGTGCCACCTCGAGACCCAATTGCCGGATCCTCTCCACGACTATCGCAACCCCGCGTGTCATGTTTTCGGCCGCCGCCTCGTGCGACCTCCCTTGTGCCAGTACCAGCGTGTCGTCAGCGTAGCAAACTACGCTGACGACACGCTGGTAGGGAGGTCGGCGCGCAGCACCCAGTCGTAACCGATGTTCCACAAGGCCGGCCCCAGAACCGATCCCTGTGGAACACCGCATGGCATCTCTCGCCGGTTCCATTCTCCGCTTCGACCAGGGTAGATAACGGCTCTATCCGTCAGGTAGTCCCCGACCACACGACGAAGGTAGGTCGGCACCCGGTGATACCGGAGTGCCTCCCTAATGCAGCTCCAGGGCATGGAGTTGAAGGCGTTGGCGATGTCAAGAGACACCGCCAAGACGACCCCGCCCCGGGACACCGCGTCCCCCGTCGTGAGGGCTCTCACGCGCATGATGGCGTCCACCGTCGAGCGCCCCTTGCGGAAACCAAACTGGTGTTCCGCAAGATCCGGTCTTATCCCCGCAAGGTGCCCGGCGAGGCGGTTGGCAATGACTCTTTCAAAGAGCTTGCCCACCTCGTCGAGCAGCACGATGGGCCGGTATGCGGACGGAGAGTCCGCAGGCCGCCCTGGTTTCCGGATGAGGACCAGCTTCCCCGTCTTCCAATGAAGCGGAAACTGGCCTCTCTCCAAGCATGCGCTTAGGAGCCCTTCCAGTCGGGGCCCGAGAGCCTCAGAGGCCAGGACCCAGGCTTTGCCAGGCAAGCCATCGGGTCCCGGGGCGGTGTTTCTGGTTTTCAGCCTGCGTACCGCCACTCTCAGGTGTACCCCAGTCACCTCCGGTACGTCGTCATCGTCATCGGTGTGGTCCGCTTCCGGCACCGCACGCGGCGGCGGAACCATAGGCGGGGGAGGATGCTCCCCTCGCGAAGGGAACAGAGCGCTCACCACGTCCTCCACGAGCTCAGGCCGGAGACTCTGCGTCAACGGGGGGGCCCGGGTGCGGAGTTTGTCCCGCACCATCAGAGACTCATCTCTTCAATACCTTTAGTTACTTTTTTAATGATCTACGGGAGTCAAATGTAATTTAAAAATCCAGCGGATCAGCCGATTCCGACTATACTGACAATTGTCTTCTGACACGGTCACCAAGTTTGTAATCCATTTTTAATGATTTCCATTGTTGTTTCAGATTGCGAAACATTTGACTTCATAGTTGTCGGAGCAGGTTCTTCAGGGAGTGTTGTTGCTAATCGGCTAAGCGAAGTTGAGGATTGGAACGTATTGCTCATAGAAGCTGGCCCTGATGCACCACTAGAAGCTGATGTAGGTTTTTTTTTTATTATGATAGTGTTAAAGTATTTCGCCAAGCTATCAGACTCAAGAATATCTAATGTAAACTAATACTTTTATTCAGATTCCCGGTACCGAAGGCGCTTTAATAAACACTGCTTATGACTGGCAATATTTAACAGTGAACAACAGAAAAACTGACCAAGGTCTTATAAATGGGTCCGTAGGATGGCACAGAGGTAAAATGTTTGGAGGCAGCAGTAGCATTAACGGGATGATCTACGTTAAAGGAAATGATCAAGACTACCAGAAATGGTACGATGCGGGCAATGAGGAATGGAGTGTTGAAGAGGTACGGAGATGTTTCAAAAAAGCTGAAAGTCTTCAAAACAGGGACATGTTGAAAAATTCTACAACGAGTGAAAATTACGGCCACGATGGACTGTTATTTATAAATAAATTCAACAACACATTCAAAAGCGATTTGGACAACGTAATAGATTCATGGGATGAAATCGGTTTCAAAAAGGTTCTAGATTTAAACACAGAAAATGTCATGACGTGCGGATATATTCCTGTAACAGCAGCTAACGGAATAAGGCAAAGTACAGACAGAGCATATTTAATGCCAGTAGCACGCAGACCGAATCTAAAAATATTGAAAAGTACTTTAGTAACAAAAGCTTTGATAGACGAGGATTTAACAGCGTATGGAGTAGAAGTTGAAAAAGATGGTGTGAAGAAGATATTTTATGCGTCTCGGGAAGTAATTTTAAGTGCGGGTCCAATTGGTTCTCCACAACTTCTGATGTTGTCTGGTGTTGGTCCCAAAAAACATCTTAAAGAACACGGCATTCCGTGTGTTCTAGATTCGCCAATGGTGGGGCAAAACCTTCAGGATCATAGTTTCGTACCAATATTTACGTTTGCTGATGTACCGGAGCAACCGAGAGAGGTTGACACACATCTTAGCGTTATAAACTATCTTGCTGACCGTCAAGGATCATTGTCATTTAGTAATCTGTTAACAGATGCTATAGCATTATATTCCACAAAGAGTAATCCTACTTATGCCAATTGTCAAAATCATATGTCAATAATTCCGAAAAATACCACGACACTTAAACAAAGTTTCATGGCAGCATTCCGATATAATGAGACCATCATGGACTCCATAGCTGAACTGAACAAACACCATGGCATCTTCTTTTTTCATTTTAATCTCTTACATCCCTTTTCAAAAGGAAATATATCTTTGAGTTCTAACAATCCTAAAGATGCTCCTCTCGTCTATCCAAACTATTTTGAGGATCCAAGAGATTTAGAAACTGCTGCAACAGGAATCAAAATGGCTACAAAAATTCTAACCACTAAATATTTCAAATCTATTAATGCTTTTTTGGGAAGAATGAACATACCTGCCTGTGATCGTTTCAAATTAGGTAGCACAGACTACTGGAAATGTGTTGCTGTTAATTTGGTCACTACAATATTTCATCCTGTAAGCACTTGTCAGATGGGAAGTGACATCAGCATGTCGGTGGTAGACAGCAGATTGAGAGTCCACGGAGTGAAGAACTTGCGAGTGATTGACTCTGGTGTTATGCCCGGGACCATCAGTGGTAACACAAATGGTCCCTCCATTATGATTGGAGAAAGGGGATCCGAACTAGTGAAAGAAGATTGTTTCGAAGTATATTAAGCAGAACTTTTGTTAGGAGATCAATTGATTTAGAAGGACGTGCCAATTTCTTGTTACTTTTTGATTTTCTTATTTATCATTTAGAAGAAATAAAAACATATTTAAGACGTTCTTTTATGATTTTTTGTATCCTTTTTTTTCTTATTTTTTTACGCGTTGTGCGATCATGACTATTGCGATTTTTTTTTCAAATCCGTACTCCCAATACATCTGAGCCAGTAAAACAACGATTCTTAATAAAATTACAGGCTTAAAATATAATTATAATTGAAAGGCACATGGCACCAGTGACCTCGTGTAAAACAGATACGATGAGTCATGTGAAACGACAATTCAAGTAAAAGAAGGCAAATATGCTTATAATTTAACATTTTAAACTCATGCGTGTCGAACATGTTTCCTGATAGTATGCAGACACTATTTGTTTGTATGCAAGTAAATTAGGACAACATAAGCTAATTCGATTTTCAAATACTTATTTCCGTGAACCTGTACGACATAAAGTTCAATCCTTTCTATGAAATGCCTGCTTTCGGGTATAGCTAAGGAAATTAACTCGGAAACCTTTCTTGCTAGCTTTATTGTTTCCAAAACGAACAGGAAAATGTCAAAATGGGTATCACGTTTTCTTAACAGTGGTCTTATGTTTAATACCGATTGTGCAAATAAAAATGATTAAATTAAATTATTCATGCAAACTGACTAAATATTTTTCAGACACTACGTAGTAGTGGTTTTGTGTTCTTTAGACAATGTCGTGGTAAGTTCTTTTAGTTTATCTCATGCAATAGACCTGTAAAGAAAAGAAATTTTCTCTCATAAAATACCTCAATCTTGTGACAATTTCGCTGATTTGTTTGGCACCTGTGTTCATGAGCCAGGTAGCAAAAGACTCGTCATTGAATAAATTAATGGACTTAATTAATCATTTTCAGATTTTGCGGTATTCGACTTCATAATAATTGGTGCGGGGTCAGCAGGAAGCGTAGTTGCTAACCGGCTAACTGAAGTTGAAGATTGGGACGTGCTGCTCATAGACGCAGGAGATGACCCGCCTGTGGAGTCCTATGTGAGTACCAAATAAGTGATACCTAGACATCTAAAGAGAGCCTCATTATAAGTGTCTCATCTTTCTAAACGTGATCTCTTTATAACATTTATCAACAAATTTTTAAT
This sequence comes from Noctua janthe, assembly GCA_910589295.1. Taxonomy (NCBI): domain Eukaryota; kingdom Metazoa; phylum Arthropoda; class Insecta; order Lepidoptera; family Noctuidae; genus Noctua; species Noctua janthe. The sequence continues at coordinate 12,621,944 of OU342559.1, read as the reverse complement.
ATTTTTATACGCAAACCCTGCATAGGGAACTATAGCTGTTTTGACATGGAAAGAAAAATTCTAGTGCGAGCAGGGTTTGAACCTGTGACCTTCCGATTCAGTACACCGGATGTCTTAACCAATTAGATCATCGCACCCTGTTAGCATAGAATTTTTCTTTCCATGTCAAAACAGCTATTTATCAACAATTTCTAAAAGTTTCACCAATATTTTCTCACACGAAGCATTTATGAATAAAAGTTTTTGAACAATTTCAGATTCCCGGATTGGTGGGATCTTAATATAACACTAAATATGACTGGCAATATTTAACAGTTAATGATGGAGTAACAGATCAAGGCTTAATAAATGGCTCTGCAAGTTGGCCTAGAGGAAAAGTTTTTGGTGGTAGCAGTAGTATTAACGTTATGCTGTACGTGCAAGGGAATGACGAAGACTTCCAGAACTGGTACGATGCTGGCAATAAAGAATGGAGTGTAGCCGACGTAAGACGATGCTTTAGGAAAGCTGAAAGTCTTCAAAATCAAGAAATGGTGAATGATCCTACGATCAGTGCACATTATGGTGAAAACGGTCCACTTGTTATAAATAAATTTAACCAAACATACAACACTTTATATCAGAAAGTAATCGAGTCATGGGATGAGATCGGTTTTAAAAAGGTTCCTGACTTAAACGTGGCCAATTCCATGGGCTCTGGATTCGTAACAGCGACAGCTGCAGATGGTACCAGACAAAGTACAAACAAAGATACTTACTGCCAATCGCAATACAAAAGAATTTAAAAATTCTAAAGAGAGCATTCGCAACAAAGTTCTGATAAATGAAAATTCAACAGCTTATGGCGTTGAAATTGAAAAAGATGGACAAAATTTGACATTTTATGGATCTAAAGAAGTCATATTAAGTGCTGGAACGATTAGTTCTCCACAACTACTGATGCTGTCGGGTGTGGGTCCTAAAGAACATCTTTTATCGAGAAATGTTACATGTATTGTTGATTCCCCACTCGTAGGGCAAAACCTTCAAGAGCATACGATAGTGCCTATACCAATATGTGGTGACGTCCCTGAACAACAATCACCTGTTGACCAATATTTTGGTACTATAGACTACCGCGCAAATCGTAAAGGCTATTTAACAGAAAATGCTATTTCATCAGGTGCTATGTCATTTTTCTCTACGGATGATAATGCTACGTTTCCGAATTTTGAGAATCAGCTTTCAATTATCCCAAAAAACTTCTCCACTCTGAATGATTCTTTAGTCTCGATATTCCGATACAATGAAATAGCTCGTGATTCTATAATGGAACTTAACAAAAACCAAGCACTTTATTTTATCTTTTTCTCTGTTCTACATCCTTATTCTACGGGAAATATTTCTCTGCGTTCAAATAATCCGAATGATGCGCCTTTAATATATGCAAACTATTTTCAAGATTCAAGAGATTTAGATATAGCTGTTAAAGGAATTAAAATGGATACAAAATTGTGAATACCACTTTTTTCAAATCTATCAACGGTTTTCTCGGTAGAATCAGCCTTCCTGCATGTGATGATTTTGAATTAGATAGTGAAGAGTATTGGAAGTGTATTTGCAATAACTTTGTAACGACGGGTTATCATCCTATTGGTACTTGTAAAATGGGAGCTAGCATAAGTACGTCCGTAGTGGATAGTCGGCTAAGAGTCCATGGAGTGACCAATCTACGAGTAGTTGACGCTAGTGTTATGCCTAACACTACATCGAGGGGGTCATCGAGGGGGTCATCGAGCCGAATCTCACCCGATCTTACGAGGGAGAGAGGACATCTCACCAAGGGGCTCCCTCCCTCACGTAATTAATGGACGCCCCCTAACACAAGCATATCCTTGTTTAAAAGGTGATCTGCAAATCATGTGTGTGATAACTGTTATGTAATTGAAATACACATTTTTTTTTTAACACTTTGCCCGACCGCGCAATCCATCCCAGGACCCCATGTTTAGTAGTCACGACTGCGACCACTCGACCAACGAGGTGGTCTCACACATTCCTACACACCAAAATTTCCACGCGAACGAAGTCGCGGGCAACAGCTAGTAATTAATATACTATTTCAATGAGCTTGGTTTTTTTTTTAAAAAAAACGTCTTGCGGATACTGTCACACTGTAAATGCTCTATGTCTCATAATTTATGCCAAGACACCTACAATTAATGTAGCTACTTAAATAGCAAATAAAAACCCAACTGTTAAATAATCTAATTGCACAAAATTCAGTGATTGACACTCTTATTAAGTAAACACTAATAACGACCAAAATAAACACCTAATTACTACTCCACTTTGCAAATATGTAACGTAAAAACATGAGCAAAAGATTTCAAATGGCTTACTTTAAGAAAATCTCTGGCGTAAATCATATAATGTAATGCTAAAAGGGAATTCCATATTTACTTAGTGAGTGTTCATAGCGTTTTATTAACTTAAAATGGGATGTTACAATTTTTTATAGACTTATGTTCATATGAGTTTTAAGGTTTCTTTTTTTTTCGTGTGGTTAGTGCCTGGGGCTGACCCCAGTTTGGTTTTCTCACAATGTTTTCCCCCACCGAAGCAATTGATAATTATATAATACACACATCAATCCGAAAAATCAGAGGTCCGTGTCTTGGGTCGAACTCGAGACCATCACGCCAGGTAATCCCCGAAAGGTTAGGCAGAGGTGTACCTAATAGTATATCCACATTTCGCCATTTATGTTTAAGTATCATGTAATAAGGGGTGAGCCTACTGCCATCAATCAGGCATAAATCCAGACTCCATAGCTGCTACTGAGAAATTCCTGATGGAAAAACTCAATAACATTTTGCCTGACTCGTGAATCGAACCCAGGACCTGATCCTCAGTCCCGCTTGCGACCTCTAGACCAATGAGGCAGACTATGTTTTTTTTTCATTTTAGAATATTCCGGTTTCGTCACGATGTCGATGTCCTTTGCGAAAGCAGTGGTGACATGGTAATGACCTTCGACGTACATACAGTCAGTCGATTAAGACGAGCCGATACTATCTACAGGGGTATCACTATTCCATGTATGAGATTTTCTAAAATATTATTACATTTTTGTCAGCTTGTATTGGGAAACCAAAATTAATATTATTATTATATCATTTACTCAACATAACATGCCTGTAGACTACGAAGTTGACAGAAGTCTATCTATTAATGACGGCACCTACATTACTCCAGTTTGACCAACGCATCGCTCAGTTTCATGACCAACGGTCCAGAACAAGGAAGAGAAATTGTTGCCATTATTATATCATGTATGTATGGATGCATATGATCGGTGTGGTAGGTAGACGCGTAAATAATAAGTCACTACGCTAGTACTCACAGTTCTATTTGTTCAGGTCCACACGCACAATACAAACACAAAAGAAGGAGAACAGAGGATAGTACGGAGTCACAATAGTCACAGGAAACAAAGAACACTTAGAACATAGTTCATATAGGCGAAACATTAAAACCATGCGGTTTCGGGGTGTCGCAGTCGTTCGTACGCGCGCGCGCCGTTACGAGGCTCGTTCCGACTGGAGGTCATGGTAAGGGCGTCAACGCCCGCGCGCTGCGTCCCACCTCGCTCGCTTGCCATACGTCACGATGACGTAGCTCGGCCGCGGTGCGATTCCAATTGACGCTGTCCCGGAATCATCCGACATTATATTGTTGCTGACAATATAAGATGCCGATGATGTGTTATAAGTGTTTATTATAAATACATGTAAATAAATCTGTTTGTGTGTAAATGTGTTGTGATGTGTATTATACAATACTAAAACATAATCTAGATATTGGGTGTATACCCTACACCACCCCCCTCCAGAGACCGTCAAGGGCGATAAAAATCTGGAAATCTGACCCGACGACCAGAACGAGTTGTATACTCTGTTTTGTCGCCAGATAGATTATGTTCATGGGGGTCAGTTTTGTCGGCCAATATGTAGGCTGGTTTAAGGCGGTCTATTGAGACCGTGACCTCTTTGCCCTTAAATAAAATTTTAAAAACTTTGTCACCCCTTTGCAGAACTTTGTGAGGACCTGTGTAGGCTGCTTGCAGCGAGCCACGTAATGCGTCTTCACGAAGGAACACGTGATCAGTGGTCTGCAGATCCTTAAACACAAAAATGCTCGCCTTGTTGTGACGGGAAGCTGGAGTTGGCTGCAAGCTGTGAGCAAACTTGCGGATGCGCGCGGTGAATTCCGTGAAGTCGGTCGTTCCGTCATCACGGGATGAAAAAAATTCTCCTGGGAGCCTTAGCGGTTCGCCGTATACTAGTTCGGCAGAAGACGCTTGGACATCCTTTTTGAATGCGCTCCTTATACCAAGCAATACCCACGGCAGGGACTCGGTCCACTTGTCGTTTGCATGGCACGTGATGGACGCCTTGAGTTGCCTGTGAAATCGCTCCACCATGCCATTACACGCTGGATGGAAGGCCGTGGTCCGTTTGTGCTGGAAACCAGCAATCTTCGACAATTGTTCGAAGAGAGCCGACTCGAATTGACGGCCTCTGTCCGTGACAATGTCGGTAGGACAGCCAAACCGGGCAATCCATCCAGACAGCAATGCTTTTGCTACTGTCTCAGCAGTAATGTCGACAATAGGTACGACCTCTGGCCACCTGGTAAATCGGTCGACTGCCGTCAGACAGTATCTAAAGCCTTGTGATATTGGGAGCGGGCCCACAAGGTCAATGTGGATGGTGGTGAACCTGGCGCGTGGGAGACGGTATACTCCTAATGGCGCAGACACATGGCGGCTCACTTTAGCCCGCTGGCAAGCGAGACAAGCTCGTGCCCACTCCCTGCAGTCCTTCCTGACGCCTGGCCAAACGAAGCGCTCTGCGATTAATTTGGCAGTCGCTGAGACGCCTGGGTGACTGAGGGAGTGCAAGCTGTCGAATGCTTGCTTCCGCAGCATTTTGGGCACATATGGTCTGGGAGACGCTGTACTGACGTCGCAGTACACGGACTTATGCTCCCCAGAGACCTTCACCTTCTCAAGCACCAGTGAAGATCCTTCCTGAAGAAGTTTCTTCAGTTCTGGATCTGATGCTTGAGAGTCGGCGAGGGTGCTGAGGCTGACCGGCACCTGTAATTCTTCCACGCGAGATAAGGGGTCGGCGACAACATTGTCTTTGCCAGCAATGTGCCTTATCTCGGTGGTGAATTGGGCTATGAAGTCGAGGTACCGGAACTGCCTAGGCGAGCAGTTTTTCTTCCGTTCATGGAATGCGAAACTGATCGGCTTGTGATCCGTATACACGACGAAGTGCCTAGCCTCCAGCATGTGGCGAAAGTATTTGATGGCCTCGTAAATGGCCAGCAGCTCCCTGTCATAGGGAGAATACTTTACTTGCGAAGGGCTAAGCTTCCGGGAAAAGAAAGCTAATGGCTGCCAGCCGTCGTCGCTAAGCTGCTGTAACACCGCTCCGATTGCAGTATCCGACGCATCGGTAACCAATGCGAGTTTGGCATTGCAATCGGGGTGGGCTAATAAAGCAGCATTAGCTAGGCTTTCCTTGCAGTCCTCGAATGCTTGTAAAGTACTCTCCGCCAAACATATGGGGTGCGAGCCCTTTACGTTGCCAATCAAGAGGTTGTGAAGTGGCGCCTGTATCTGTGCTGCGTGGGGCATGAAACGCCTATAAAAATTTATCATGCCCAAAAATCGGCGCAACTGACGAACGTCTTTGGGCTGTGGGAATTTCTTTATGGCCTCGACCTTGGTGTCCAGTGGTTTTGTGCCCTTCTCGGAGATATGGTAACCTAGGAAAGTTACATCCGGGACACCGAAAACACACTTGGACGTGTTAACTAACATGCCGAAGTCTTTCAGCCTGTTGAAAATTATGCGAAGATGCTCATCGTGCTCTGCTTCTGACCTGGAAAAAATTAAATAGTCATCCAGGTAGCAGTAACAGAAGTCTAATCCTCTGGTCATCTCGTCGACAAAACGTTGAAATGTCTGGCCTGCGTTACGTAGACCAAACGTCATGTACGGAAATTCGTACAGGCCGAACGGTGTGGTGATGGCGGTCTTCGGAATATCGTCCGGGCTGACTGGTATCTGATTGTAGGCTTTCACGAGGTCTATAGTGCTAAAAATTCGACAGCCTGCAATGCTGTGTGCAAAATCGTGTATGTGCCTAATCGGATACCTGTCAGGGATTGTTCGCGCGTTGAGCATGCGGTAGTCTCCGCAAGGTCGCCAACCGTTGTCCTTTTTGGGGGCGAGATGGAGTGGAGATGACCAGGGACTCTCCGAGGGTCTGGCAGTTCCATTGGCCAGCATCAGCTGGAACTCCTGCTGAGCAATTTTCAATTTGTCGGGCGCTAGTCGCCGAAATGATGATGATACTGGCGGGCCTGGGGTCGTGCGGATATGGTGTACGGTGTTATGTGGTGTGGTGCGTAGTGTTCCGGCAGGTCGGGTGATGTCGGGAAAGCTGTCGAGGATTCTGTGATACCTCGAGTCGCCAGAAGACACCTTTACAGAAAATAAAGACGAATCTGAGTGATTCGAGGCTATACAAAAAACGTTTGTACTACTGTCTATTAACCGTTGGTTCTTACAGTCAACGGCTAACGAGTAAAAACACAAAAAGTCTACACCTATGATAGGTTTTGTTACCTCAGCTACCACAAAACGCCACTTAAAGTCTCTACGTAATCCTAGGTTTAGGTTGAGTTCAAGGAAACCATATGTTGGGATAGGCGTCCCATTCGCGGCCACAAGTTGGTAGTTAGTGGGCGCACGACGATCGCTGAGCAGACGACGAGGGTACACGCAGAGGTCGCTTCCTGTATCGACCAGGAACTGAGTGTTCGTTCTTCGGTCTGCGACGAATAGGCGACCAGTAGAGGCGGGGCAATCGTCTGTCGCCATCACCGACTGCCCGCGGCGTTTCCCTTTCTGTAGTCGCAGGGCTTGACGCAACGCTTGGCCTTCTCACCATGCATGGAGTGGTACCAGCACTGAGGGTGTTTCCTGTAGCTGGAGTCTGACCGGGTTGAAGAACGTTGGCGTGAGTTGCGTCGCGTGTCTCGACCACGGCTGTGGAAGCGATTACGCGACCGACTGTCACGCAGCTGCACCGTCAGGTCCTTCATGGCACGCTTCAGTTCAGCGATCTCGGCTGCCATCTCGCTCATTGTGGGTCCCGCTGCCGATGTTGAAGCGACATGACTCGGTGCCACGATGTCTTGGACGCGGTCCGCTAGCTCAGCCAGCGCCTCCAGGGTGCTGTGCGGTTGGGATGCCAGCAGGGGCTGGATGCTGCTAGGGAGTCGGCTGCTCCAAATGGTGCGCACGAAGTCCTCTGGCACGCTTGGTCCGGCTAGACCCTGCAGGTGGCGAAGAAACTGCGACGGCTTCCGGTCTCCCAGCTCTTCATGCATCAGCAGCTGCTTCACCTTCTTCTCCTGGGAAGCTGAGAGACGCTTCACCAATTCCGTCTTTAATTTGTCGTAACGGTTGGTGGCGGGAGGAGACATGATTACGTCCTTCACCGCTTTTGAAAATTGTGGGTCAAGGTGTCCGACCACATGGTTAAATTTTGTGGCGTCATTCGTCACCCCAGCATTCTCAAATTGGGCCTCTATTTGAGCGAACCATATTTCGGGCTCTTCTGGCCAAAACGGTGGCAGCTTCAACGGCGCACGGCAAATCTCGTGCGACGCCACAATGGAAACGCGCTTTGCCCTGCGCGGTCTCCGAGTGACATTTTCTGCCGGCTGTGAAGACGCGGTGTGCTCGGACTCACTATCACTCATCTTTATAATGTTCGACTCGGGGTCACCAGTATGGATGCGTATGATCGGTGTGGTAGGTAGACGCGTAAATAATAAGTCACTACGCTAGTACTCACAGTTCTATTTGTTCAGGTCCACACGCACAATACAAACACAAAAGAAGGAGAACAGAGGATAGTACGGAGTCACAATAGTCACAGGAAACAAAGAACACTTAGAACATAGTTCATATAGGCGAAACATTAAAACCATGCGGTTTCGGGGTGTCGCAGTCGTTCGTACGCGCGCGCGCCGTTACGAGGCTCGTTCCGACTGGAGGTCATGGTAAGGGCGTCAACGCCCGCGCGCTGCGTCCCACCTCGCTCGCTTGCCGTACGTCACGATGACGTAGCTCGGCCGCGGTGCGATTCCAATTGACGCTGTCCCGGAATCATCCGACATTATATTGTTGCTGACAATATAAGATGCCGATGATGTGTTATAAGTGTTTATTATAAATACATGTAAATAAATCTGTTTGTGTATAAATGTGTTGTGATGTGTATTATACAATACTAAAACATAATCTAGATATTGGGTGTATACCCTACATATGTATTCCATGCTCGTTCAGAAACCTCACGCAGACTTTGTTTATGTAAAGCTTTTCTTGCAGTTCCACTTGATTTAAAGTTACAACTTTAACTTCATTCGGCAGTAACCTTAGTCCTTTAAGAACATCTAGTCGTAGTCGGAATAAAACCACTCTGTGTGAGTGTTTACAATGCATTCGTTACTAGAATGTATACATTTCTATCCTATAAAATATAGAAGGTGACGTAGCATGTCGCTAAAATTTTACTCAAAAGCTGCAACGTCGTCTAATTTCAACAAAAACCGAGCCACATAAACCAAACAAAACTAAACCAGTTTAAACGAAACGAGTATCAGCGTTCAATATTATTAATTGTAACCACCAATGGACCAGGGTTTCATGAATACCAAGCGGCGCCATTACATCGAGGACGATCCTAAGCAAACATGTACCGCCCAATAATGCACACACTATTGGTTTAATGACAATTCGCTTGTTAATTCAATAGAAAAGCGACCCTTTTTTATGTTGTTGGTAAAGCATTAATTGATTCTCAACGTTATGCGGGGTAATGCCCCTTTTGGGAACAACACTTTTGAACAATGAGTGGACCAATGTTTTAAGTTTAATTACAATGTGACCTTACGTTTTGTTTTATGTTTTGAATACTGATCAACTAAAACGCGAAGTTCAGGAATCAGATTAAACAGGAGGTTAGCAGTACAGTGCAAATGTTTCAATAAGTATTGTCACGTGTACAACTTGAATTACACACATACTGCGTCGGTGTTGTTAATCAAGATCATACACAGATGTCGTTGGCTTTTGAGATCGCCTAAAAGGGTAACTTCATAAATGTATGCAAGCTACACAAATTTACCCACCGCTTACGAACATCTGCAACCCCAGAGGTATTAAGATTGGGCGTCGTCGTCCGCCCAAAACTTAAAGTTGGAACAATGGTTGTAAAAGAGACGTTGTTACGCATATCATGACTGAAACGGAAAACAATTGAATAATACGGACATAATGCAATATTGCTCACCCCCTTAAGCAAGTAGCGTAATAATATATAGCCTAACATTTGAAGAAGCCTGTTACAAATATTTGTGCATAATTTGAACAGGATTTATGAAGTAGTTTTTGCGCCAATTCGGAACATCGATTTGGATTTTTACGATTTTATTATATGTATAGAAGATAGATAGATATAAGATATAGGTAACAGTCCATCGTGGCCGTAATTTTCACTCGTTGTAGATTTTTTCAACATATCCCTGTTTTGAAGACTTTCAGCTTTTCTGAAACACCTCCGTACCTCTTCAACACTCCATTCCTCATTGCCCGCATCGTACCATTTCTGGTAGTCTTGATCATTTCTTTTAATGTAGATCATCCCGTTAATGCTATTTCGCCAAGCGCCTTCGGTACCGGGAATCTGAATAAAAGTATTAGTTTACATTACATTTTCTTGAGTTTGAACGCTTGGCGAAATACTTTAACACTATCATAATAAAAAAAAAAACTACTTCAGCTTCTAGTGGTGCATCAGGGCCAGCTTCTATGAGCAATACGTTCCAATCCTCAACTTTTCTTAGCCGATTAGCAACAACACTCCCTGAAGAACCTGCTCCGACAACTATGAAGTCAAATGTTTCGCAATCTGAAACAACAATGGAAATCATTAAAAATGGATTACATACTTGGTGACCGTGTCAGAAGACAACTGTCAGTATAGTCGGAATCGGCTGATCCGCTGGATTTTTAAATTACATTTGACTCCCGTAGATCATTAAAAAAGTAACTAAAGGTATTGAAGAGATAAATATTGGGTACGTAGTTATTTTGACTTACCGAGGACATCAGCTTCCGGCAGTAAAGGGCGTGTGAGAAGACACTGAGCTGCTGCAAAGTACTGCAGAGCTGCGGCAAATGTCTGTGGAACTGCACCCAAACTTAGAGACAAGCATGCTTCTGCGCTGAAATTAAAAACAAAACAACCTACTGTAACTAATTACTATAATTCTTTTCGCATTTCATTTAGGTACAATCCGTGCACCTGGTAGGATGTGTAAAGTCAAAAATACATATTTTTCAAATTAGATTTTATACTCGCTTATTAAGAATTGTTCTCGAATATCGAGATTTCACGAAAGCTTAGTACATGCTTAAGGTGAAAGCGCCAGGGTAGCAGGGTAGCGCAGGATAACAAATATGACTTAATTGCGTTTTAATCATTAAAATCATCAGTACATCCCTCGTAGTTCATTTAACACCATCGAATGCGTTTTTCATGAAATGGTCATTAAATGGGACATGTCTTACGTGTTACTGTTATTAATTATTATAAAATAAATTAATTATTGAAACTCACCTCGACTCTCGAAACTCATTCTATTTCAAATACAGGATGGAAACTTTCAACGGGGCTGTAATTGGTACTAAGAGAGAGGAAGAATAGAGGAAGACCAAAGAAACGATGAATGGACTGTATAATGAATGATATGAACAAGAAAGGAGGTGTCTTTTACGTATTGTTGCGTAAAAACAATCCACATGCGCGTCCGCGAACATCCCCGATGCACTACAGAAGCGAGGCAGCCCCACCAGCATCCTAAACGCATTATTATACTGAACGCGGAGAGCACTGTAAGATTTTGCGCACATCTAGCCCACAGGCTGCACGTGTATAATGAAGTACAGTACGCTCGAAAGAGCGTGACTTTGACTAGTAGTGAGCATCGTGCAAACCTGCGAGCCGACATGTTCGCTCTAACCGACAATGCCCTCCGCTTCCGTTCAATGTCATCATCGTCCTTAAGGTCAGGGGTCAATATATGACCAAGTTACTTGAACTTCTGCACTCTCTGCAAAGGTGTGCCATACAGTAGTACAGGAGGCACTCTGTCAAGGCTTTTACCCCCAGCCTTAAAGACCATGACCACAGCCTTTTTGCAGTTATACGCCAAGCCATGTACTTTGTCTCTTTAAGTCTCACACTGGGCAACCAACTTTCTCAAGCCATAGACAGACGCATTCAGCAACACCATGTCGTCAGCATAACTAATATTATTGACACAGATACCGTCCATGTAGCATCCAACCCTGGTATTGCTGAGCTCGGCAATAAGTCCGTTCACATAAAGGTTGAAAAGCGTTGGTGGTTGGTTGGGTATGAAATTACAAAAAACTTTTCCCATACATTTTTTTTTTAAGTTAATCGATCCTGTTTCTAAAACTGATCTAAAACTTCTATTGGACCAACCATCGTTGGAGTACGAAAAAATATGGTTAGTCTCCTAAGGCCATTGTCGTGTAACTGCAACGGTTAAAATAGTAGGTACCCCTTACTGCCCCGTTGAAAGTTTCCACCCTGTATATAGCGAGACTCTGTTCTTGAATTACTAGGCATGCCTTTTTAATTCTGTTGTTTACATATTTGCCGCCAATTTTGAATTTAGAACTGTTCAATATTCAAATTTGTTGGAATTTAGAATATCAAAACAATTGAAGGAATTAGGATTAATGCAATTGTTTAGTCACATCATTGTTTTGAATCTGTCAGGTCACGTACGAAAACGAATCTCACTAAGGAAAATGTCCGTGCAATAATTTTCCAATAACTTCCGAAGAGGCATAACACGGCTTCAGTGTTTCGAAGAGTTAACATCTGTGTTCCATGATGAAGCCCGATGTCTGAGGACTGTCCAACGCTGGTATTTAGAATTCCAGCGTGGACATACCAGTCTTAGTGACAAATCTCGTGAAGGACGTCCAAAATCCGCCTTCACTGAAGATAACATCGTTGCTGTGAGACAATTAATCCTCGAAGATCGTCTTGTGATATATCGGGAGATAGAGGCGTTATTAGGCATCTCAGGGACAACCATTCAGAATATTTTGCATGAGGCGCTTGGTGTGAGAAAGCTAGTTTCCCGCTGGATCCCGCATTTGCTTTCTGACGATCATAAGGCGGCCCGCGTCAGTTGGTGTAAGAAAACTCTTCAGAGGTTTAACCGAGGAGAATCAAATCACGTCTACGACTTCATCAGTGGTGACGAATCTTGGATCTATGCCTACGATCCTGATTCCAAACAACAATCCACAATCTGGGTCTTCCAAGACGAGCCCAAGCCGAGTAAAGTTGTTCGCTCTCGAAGCGCTTCAAAGAAGATGGTGGCTACGGTCGTGGCGAAAACCGGTCATGTTGCAACGATTGTACTTGAAGATTGAGAACGGTCAATGCAGAGTGGTATACCACAGTTTGTTTACCACAAGTCGACGCATCATCATACACCATGATAACGCAAGCTCACACAGCGCTCGTCAAACGATTGAGTATTTGAAGCAGGAAAACTTAGAAATTCTTGACCATCCTCCATACAGTCCTGACCTAAGCCCTAATGATTTCTTTACATTTCCTAAAATTAAGAAAACTCTTCGTGGTCAAAGATTTCAGTCCGGTGAAGAAGCAGTCGACGCTTTTAAATCAGCCATATTGAACCCCCTAATTTGGAGTGGAATAAATGTTTTAATAACTGGTTCGAGCGAATGGAAAAGTGTATTAAACTACGTGGTGAATACTTTGAAAAACAATAAACAGTACTATAACGTTCTAGTTGTTTTTTTTTTGTTCAAACGACAAACCTTAAAAGGCACGCCACGTAATATGATAATGATTCTTGACAGTGAGCAAAAAAGTTTATTTCAGAGTATGTCTGCTTCGTCACTTCAGCTAACGTAGAAACCTCGGATGTACCCTAAATATTGACTCGAAACTGTGATTGTTTTTTTTTTTATTTTTATGGTTTTCACACGCCCAAGGAGCAAAACTAGTTTAATTTATGTTATCAGATAAAATTTACAAACCTTTAAATGCAGTGTCTGACAAATACATATATTCAGTCAGTAATGTTTAATTAAGAATAACTAAAATAAATTTTTATTTGCACAGTAGTTATTAAAAGATCACTGAACACTGTCAAAAAACGTGATATGTAGTTACTTTATTCAGGAAAAACCGGTCAAGTGCGAGTTGAACTCGCGCACTGAGAGGTTTCCGTATAAATTTGTAGGTATTTTGTTATTAAACTACATATTTACGGTTTTCAGATTTCATCCTTTACATGTGCTATAAGTCATTGCTTCTTGCCAAATTTCATGATTCTAGGTCGGTAGGAAGTACCCTATAGGTTTTGATTCCCTTGTGAAATTGCTAAATATACGATATAAACGGTCGTTTTTTTGATCGCGTTGAGTTATAAGTTTGATTTTTGCTCCAAGGTATAGTAGACCTGAGTATTTGATATTAATTTCAGCTCGATACCTCCACGCGTTCCTGAGAAAAAGGGAATTGACAGACGGACTACAAAGTGATCCTATCAAGGTTCCGTTTTTGCCGACTGAGGTACGGAATCCTAAAAAAAATTTCGCAGGTGTCCTTGAAACAAAGAGTAATCTGTATTTCATCAAGAGTTATAAAAGTAATGCTTAAGTATATGTTACGGTATTTAATACCCATCTTTGGGGTTAAATACCAGGTGTATGTGTGTATATGTTTCTAGGTTAGAACCGTGACCAACAAACCAGCCCAAGTGGTCGCAGTACTAAGCGAACGCTACATCCAAGTTGGTCAATCGTATTTCCCAGACGTCATGAACATTCTATATTTTTTGCCAAGTAGTTGCGGCTACACCTAAGTTTAGCCAACTAATCTAAAGTTCGTTCGTTCTTTTAGTTTGACTTGGTTAAACGTTACAAAAGTCGTGTATTTGTTACAAATAAATATACAAAAGCAATGCTTTAATTTTTTAATAATGATTTTAAACAAGCAAGATCATTCAGATATAATCTCGAATACAGAATAAAGAAAGAATGATCTGTCGGACCAGTGTAGTAGGTAAAACACATCATTGTGTTTATTTTACACTTGATTATAATCTTCTTTTATAAGTTCCGATCCTCTTTCTCCAATCATGATGCAAGGCGCGTTGATATTACCACTAATTATTAATGGCATCACTCCAGCATCTAATACCCGTAATTGTTCGACCCCATGGACTTTCAACCTGCTATTCACTACTGATGTCCTTATTTCAGATCCCATCTGACATGTCCCTACAGGGTGAAATATTGAGCTTACTAAGTTTGTACAAATGCATTTCCAGTAATCGTCACTATCTAATTCGTATTGGTTACACTCAGGCAAATCCATTCGCCCTAAGAAGCCATTAATTGATTCAAAGTATGGGGTGTTCACGATTTTTGAAGCCATTTTCATTCCCGCCACTAGTATATCCAAATCTCGGGGATCCTCGAAGTAGTTTGCATGTATAAGAGGATGATCCGTAGGATTGTTTGAACTCAAAGTTATATTTCCTCTCGAATAAGGATGCAAAAGAATGGTTTCGAAAACGTATGCTGCATGGTCTTTGTTGAGATCGACTATCGAGTCAAGTACTGTGTCATTGTATCGGAATGTTATACCTAAATTACTTTTAAGCAAGATATTATTCTTATTTACGACTGTAACATGATTTTGAATGTTCGGATAGCTGGCATTATCAACTGTGGAGAAGAATACTGCAGCGTCTGTTATCAAACTACTTTGTGGCAAAATGCCTTCACGTTTGAAAAGATAATCTTTGACATTAACTAATATTTCACCTATTGACAGTTGTGCAGGACTATCTCCATAAATTGACTTGAAACTGGGTTTGGAAGTCAGCTAAGCAGTCGCCCCATGTAAAATGCAAGGTTTGACTGGAAGCCGACCCCGAAATAGTAGGGTCGGGACAAGACTTGGCAGATGATGATGACTAATCTTGAAAACTAAATTATCAATAGTATTGATGTGAATAATTGCATTCACAATTTTAGGAGGGAACCTGTATTTTTTAAAACTGTATTTTTTCATCATCTCTTTTATTTTGTCACCGGTTGGTTCCTGTTTTTGGATATAAATATCACAGTAGTTTTTGGAGAGCGGAGAGAGGTTTCCATACTTAAAAGATGCAAAGGATACTTATTTGACAGTTTTATTTTTTCTCATTTTGATACTTATTTGACAGTTTTATTTTTTCTCATTTTGACGACACGGTTGGCGCAGTGGCTGAGTGATTGACTGCTGCGCAGCGTGTCGCGGGTTCGATTCCCGCACGGAACAAATATTTGTATGACCTACGAGTAGTTGTTCCGGGTCTGGCCGTTTGTGTATGTGAGTTTAAATGTTTGTAAACGCACCCACGATACAGGAGAAATTCCTAGAGTGGGGCAACGTTTTAAAAAATTAATGATGCCGTATGCTGTACTCATAAAATGGAAAATATTGAGTTTGTTTTCCATCTTTATCTGTAACATACGCCTTACACACACATTGTATGTGTGTGTAAGACAACTCACGCCTTTTTCCTAAGAGGGTAGGCAGAAAGTATATGACCAAAAGTAATTTGAATAATCAGGCGGAAAATCAGCACCTTCTTATCGTTAAAATTTAGCAAGGTCTAAACCGAAATATAAGGGTTTTGGGGAACTAACCACCTCGCCTTAAGGTGAGAAACGTGTCCAGTGTTTTAGCTCATTATTATTTGTTTACATAATTATATGTATGTGAAGAGGCCGTTGCGAATATGTACGTATCTATGTAAATCGAATCGACCACACTCCCAAACTCATTGCCAGAATAATTCTTGACACTCTTCAATGAAATTATTATTGGAAAAATTAAAGAAAATGTTTGAAAAAGATTAAACGGCCTATCCAGACAGCAAACAGCAGCCATACTTAACACCATTGAGGAAGAGGAGAAATATGAAGTCAATATAACTATTGCGCAAAATATTATATTTAATTCACATACAATTTGACTTTTTGTAAAAGGTAGGTATTTATTAAAAAAAGACTGGGAATAAAAAATATCGCAAAACATTATTTTGTTGCAGCATCTTCTTTGACCATCTCAGATCCTCTTTCCCCAATCATAATGGTTGCAGCATTCGTGTTGCCGCTAATGGATCCGGCCATAATACTAGAGTCAATCACTCGTAATTTCTTCACGTTGTGGACTAGCAACCGGCTGTCTACCACAGACATATCGATATCTCTTCCCATCTGACAAGTGCCTATAGGGTGGTATACTGTAGTTACTAAATGAATAAGACAACATGTCCAGTACTCTTCGCAATCTACTTCAAACTTATCACATGCAGGCACGTTCATTCTTGGTATGAAAGCATTAATTGATTTGAAGTAGGGGGTGTTGAGAATTCTTGTGGCCATTTTGACTCCTACCGCAGCATTTTTTAAATCTCTTAGATCATCGAAGTAGTTGTAGTTTATGAGAGGAAGATCGTTGGGATTGTTAGACCTCAAAGATATATTTCCTTTTGATAAATGATGTAGGTAATGAAAATGAAAAGCGAATAATCCATGATATTTGTTCTGTTCGACAATAGGATCTAAAATGCTCTCGTTATGCCGGAATATTTTCATGATATTTTCCTTCAGAACCGTTGTATTTTTCGGCATTACTGTAACATGAAGTTGACAATTGGCATAAGTAGGGTTGCTCTCCGTGGAATATAATGCCACAGCGTCAGATATAAAATCACTGTACGATAAGGAGCCTTGACGTTTGCCAAGATAGTTCATATAATTGAGATATGAGTCAGCTTCGTCAGGCTGCTCCTCCGGCACATCAGCCATAACAAATATTGTGAAACAACTATGATCGTTAAGGTTCTGTCCTACCATTGGTGAATCTACTATACATGGAATACCATGTTCTTTAAGATGTTCTGCGGGACCAACACCAGACAGCATCAGAATTTGTGGAGAACTAATTGGACCTGCACTTAAAATAACTTCTCGAGACGCCATAATTCTCTTTTTCTCGCCATTTTTTTCAACTTCAACTCCATGTGCTGTTGCATTCTCGTCTATCAAAACTTTTGTTACAAATGCACTTTTCAATATTTTCAAATTCGGTCTGCCTGCTACTGGCATTAAATATGCTCTGTCTGTACTTTGCCTAATGCCTTCAACTGCTGTTGCAGTAATACGTCCGGAAGTCATCACATTCTCTGTGTTTAAATCTAGAACCTTTCTAAAACCCATTTTATCCCACGATTCTATTATCTTCTCCAAATGACTTATGTACGTATTGTTGAATTTATTTATAAATAAAGGTCCATCATGGCCGTAATTTTCACTTATTGTGGAATTTTTCAACATGTCCATGTTTTGAAGACTTTCAGCTTTTTTGAAACATCTCCATACCTCATCAACACTCCATTCCTTATTACCTGCGTCGTACCAAGTCTGATAATCTTGGGCATTTCCTTTAACGTAGATCATAGCATTAATGCTACTACAGCCGCCAAACATCTTGCCTCTGATCCAGTTCACGGAGCCGTTAATGAGTCCTTGACTAGTTATTCCGTTGTTTACTGCTGCATATTTCCAGTCATAAACTGTATTTATTAAAGAGGTTTCTCTACCGGGAATCTGAAAGAAGCAATAAATAATTAAGTTATTATTCCCTATATAATAAAAACATTTAATTCACTGACCGACAACGCACATAACTCACTAAACGATGACTCTAGAAGCACGAAATCTTGCAGAAGAATTTTTTATAACAAAGGTAATCCTTTGAAATTGTATGTCCTTTCGGATGGGAAATCATCAAATGACCCCCCCCCCCCACTCTGGGCGCAGCGGAAGGGAGTGTCAGACTTGTACTGACTAAAACCCATCCATGTTCCTTCTTTGCCCTTTGTGTTCCAGGGCCACGGCATCTCTTTCGAACAGTCCCGCAGCCCTGGCAGGCATCGGTCCATGCGGACCCCTACGTGGTTGCTGACATCTCTTTGAGGCGCGCGTGGAACACGAACGCGCCGTCGACACGGCCTGTCGTCATAAGACGTGAGCTATCCCATAGCTCGCCGACCACAGGCCCGCGCCTACGGTGGCCGGGAGCCACCACGTGACCCCCGACGCCCAGGGCGTCTCCCGCGGCGGCTGGGACGTGATGTTCTTTGACTCTCACGTCCCGCCACCTCCTTCACTAGCATGACTGCTTCGCAGAAGGTGGTAACGGCTTCCCATTCCCTCTCGCTCCAGACCATGGCTTGAACCAGGGCCCGACGCGAGAGATCGCCGCCGCCAATCGCCGCTACAAGGACACGGCGGTCGGTCGATCTTCGCAGTGGAAACACCCGGGTGTTTCCTCCCGCCCTATTCGGTGCAGGAACCTCCCGAAACAAATTGTATGTCCTTAAGGGTTAAATAGGAGATGACAATTTGAATGGAAGTTTGTTATTATGTGAAATCCAAAAAACACACGGCTAGTTTTGTAGTAAAAGTCGCTATTCTGCTTCTTTTGAAACACTAATAAACTGTCGTAATGGAATATACAAAACCTACATCAGCTTCTATTGGTGCATCAGGGCCAGCTTCTATAAGCAATACGTTCCAATCTTCATTTTCGCTTAGCCGGCTAGCTACAACACTCCCTGCTGAACCCGCTCCAACCACTATGTAGTCAAAACTATCAAGATCTGAAAAAACAAAGGAAATTATAGCTCCTTGATACAGCATCGCTCCTGTTAACCATGAAGGATTAGGAGGTGTGTATATGGTGTCTTATGTTGTTCATTACCACCAAATGTAAGGAGGGTACAATGACCAACGTAAGTTGATGATGGTGTTTCAAGCGGGCTATAACGGAGTAATAAAACTCTTGTGGAACCTGATGACTGGATTTTATCATGCCTGAAATAAATCTGTTTTTGGGGACATCAATAATCAAAGTTCCAATTTTTATTACGAAAGATAGTTTTAAACATTATGTCTTAACGTGAACAACGTTTTCGTACTGATCTCTTATTATTATTATGATCTAACACGTGTGCCGTGTGCCGTCGTGCGTCGATGTGCCGTCTACCAACCCGCACTGTGGATCCGACCTGCTCCATCTCACAGATTGGAGGCTCAAATTATGTGGGTTATGGATGATATAAGTATGTAAATGGTCGTTAATGAGTTGCTGTTTGGTTAAAATACTGTGAAACGACTGTAGACATTTACACTCACCGTGTACATCAGCTTCTGGCAGTAAAGGGCGAGAGAGGAGACACTGTGCCGCTGCGAAGTACTGCACAGCTGCTGCGAAGCTCTCGGCAGTACCCAAACTTGAACTTAAGCATGCTTCTAAGCTAAAATTATGAACAAAACAACCCAATTTAATTGTGATTGGCAGTAACCATCACCTACGGTGATTACTGATGACTTATATGCTAATATCGTTTAAGTACTGAGGGGTTCGTGGCTGAATAATAACAGCCACACGGGTTGATCTTCAAGGTCAAGAAAGACTTGCCGAGGTCAGTCGGTGGATGGATGGCCAACCATTATACCGAGTTCCGTCTATGCCTTAGAAAGCACGTTAAGCCGTTGGTCCTGGTTGTCATACGGAGATCTTTGACAGTCTACGAGTGGTCAAAATACTGAAAATCCAACTTCTAATCTGAGCAATCCAACTTCTACTCCCATAATCCGAGCGCACTCCATCCGGGGTTGGTATGGGTTGCCACAATACGAGTTGCGTCCGAGTAAGTATCCGAGTCCACTCGGTCCGAGCATACTCTGATCGTGTCATCGCGGCTTAACTGGGTTGAAGAGAACAGAAGGACAGTTGCGAGATAGATATTCTGCTGCATCTGATTAGATTACAAGCTGAATGCAACATATTTGAGTACTATGTGGCAGTATTCTTGCTCTCGGACTTGCAAACCCTAGGCGTGCTTCGGGTGACAGACTTCGTAAGTCTAAGAATGTGACCAGCTTGTGAGTTAAATCCCGTGTTTCTTTCGGACGCAAACAACAGTAAGTGTTGCAAAAGACATCGGAAATTAGACGTTTATCTTAAATTGATTGGCAGACCAATAGGTATTTAGTCTAGTTTTAGACTATCCATCTTCGATTTACGCTTTCTCAACTATGTTGGGGACGGTTTCCTGTCCATTCAGATTCAGCCGAATATGAGTATTGTACATGACGCGACTGCCTATCTGACCTCCAAAACCTAGTAACTGAGTAATACGATACGCCTTGATTAGATCTGCACATGGCAGCCGGGTTCAAGAGCTTAAAGTGCTTTCCGAGCTTGGTGTTTAATGATGGTCACTCATCCACGGACCGACCTCGGCAAACACTGCTTAACCTCGGAGATCGACCCGTACGGCTGTTACAATTTAGCCACGAGTCCTTCCATCCAGCTAGCTCAGCAAGACATTTTCGGCATTCATGCATTGATAAAATGCTAAGGGGGATATGTGGTGTTACGCGAATGGATAAAATAAGAAATGAGTAAGAGGAAGTTTTAAAGTGCGCCGGTGACTTAAAAAAATTGTGTGGTAATCGGTTGTCGTGGTATGGGCATGTGATGAGGAGGAATGAGGAAAATGTCGTGAGGAAAGTTTTGAGTATGAATGTGGATGGGTATATGAGTAAAGGAAGACCAAAGAAACGATGGATGGACTGAGTAAAGAAAGATATGGCAAGAAAGGAGGTGTCTGATAAGATAACGAGTAATAGAGAAGTATGGAAGAAGAAGACATGCTGCGCCGACCCCGAATGAATTGGGATAAGGGCAAGAAAATGATGATGATGCATTAAATAATGCCTCATGCAAAAAAATATGTTTTACCTAGTTACAATTTATCGAGGAAACAAAAAGATGAAGAAGTTGTTTTTTTTTAATTAGCCTATTCTTTCCCACTACTGGGCAAAGGTTAATTATAAGACATAAAAAAAGCTGAAAACTCACCTCGAAGACATTGTTGACCACCCAATTAAATAAGTATATAATATTCTCCGGTTATATAGGTGTTCGAACTACCTATTCAATTTCACATGCATGATACTATTTAGTTTAATTTGCATTATGCCATTTCATTTATTTGCAGTCTTCGATAGGTTTCAATTTTTTATCGACACTTGAAAGTGTCGATAAAACACATTTTGATATAAGTGGGGAAACTTTGTTATTGCATTCGAGGCGGAATTCACACCCGAGCCGCAGGCGAGGTTTTTATGGAGCCGAGAACTCCAGTAACAAACGCCCACGTGTATGAAACGACATTTTTCAATATACTTTGGAAGAAATAAAATAATAGAACGAAGTATTTTTATTTATTTGCAACAGACACAACGATCCATAATTTACTTAGTAAGTACACTTAAAAATGATGTTAGTTTTAGAACAAATAATCAGAAACAAATACACACCACACAATAATATTATAACTAAGTAGTACATCATCTGCCTAGCCTTTTCCCAACTATATTGGGGTCGGCTTCCAGTCTAACCGGATGCAGCTGAATACCAGTATTTTACATGGAGCGACTGCCTATCTGACCTCCACAACCCAGTCTGTACTGGGTAATACGATACCCCTTGGTAAGACTGGTTGTCAGACTTTTTGGGCCACTGACTGCCTAACGACTGTCAAAGATCTACAAATGACAGCCGGGACCAACGGCTTAACGTGCTTTCCGAGGCACGGAGGAAACTCGGTATGTAATGGGCGGTCACCCATCCACAGACCAACCTAGGCAAGCACGGCTTAACCTAAAGATCGACCCGAGCGGCTGTTATTATTTAGCCACGAGCTCCCCATTATAACTAAGTAGTACACAAACTAAAATTACAATTATTTTTTTGTCATCATAATTTTTTTATGAAACTATGATTTATTTTCTCTTTTTCCCCTCATTTTGCCTTCGTAGGTTGAAGAAGAAGCAAAAGTATGACGCTTCAAAACTACCTAACAATAAAAATAAAACAAATATTTTTGAAAGGAGGACACAAAAATAAATTTTAATTTGTTGATAAATCAAAGCAAATTATTTTACAAATAACAATATTTATTTCTGATATTCTGTTCATAAACACAATTTATATGAAATATTTATGTATATATTATTGTATTCACATCCCTATGAAGTATTGGAGTCACTCACACAACTCGTGCTTAGTTAACTATTCATTATATCACTATTGACACGTGAAACTATTATGCGACTATATCATATTTGCCTGAATATAATTTTTGTAAAAGTGCCTAGTCATTTAATTAATTTCATCTGCAACTTTGCACAGTTGTGAATTAACATGCTTCTCGCCATCCGGGCATCCGTAAGTTCCAAAAAAACGTGACTAATTTCAGATGAAAATATGTAGGTAGTAGGTATGTTTTTGGAACACTTCGGAAATGAAAATAATAAAATTAACTTAAAGCATTCATTTGTTTCATGTCAAACTAAAGAATTATTCGCGACCGAATAATGTACTAAATTCGGGACCGGTCAATGTAGCGATACTTGGGGGAGGCCTATGTCCAGCAGTGGACGTCTTTCGGCTGAAATGATGATGATGATGATGATGAATAATGAACACCCAAAACAATGACAATGTGAGAAACTATGTACCACCCCCCGTTCTGCTACCTGTGCTCCAAAAGACGACGCCATGGTAGTGGCAAAGTGGGCCACCAGAACAAATGCTGTCTTGCCAGCAACACGAAGAAGACTGATAATATTCTAGTCAAACTAGCCTTGAACCATCAAAGACATAAACCATTACAAAAGTTACAAATTCAACAGGATACCCTAATAGTCCTCTATTACAGAAACTCGCTACTAAATTGGGGTTAAGTTAATTATAGTTTAATTGTTATTTGTCGTACGGTCCCAGCACCTAAGAATAAAGCACTTTATCACCTGACGTGGGCGTTGTAGCTACGGAATTGCAAATTGGTAGTAGGCTCGATAGCTTTTTCACGACTATTCTTGAGGTGTCTGATGAGTTGACGAATAATAGAAAAGTATGGAAGAAGAAGATATGCTGCGCCTACCCCTAATGAATTGGGGTTAGGGCAAGAGAATGATATATATAAATCTATATATATAAAATGGTAAACTGACTGACTGACTGACTGGGTGATATATCAACACACAGCCCAAACCGCTGGTCTTAGAGACATGAAACTTGAAGGGTGTGTTCTTTGTGAAGAGTAAGTATCCACTAAGAAAGGATTTTTGGGAACTCCACCCCTAAAGGGATAAAATAGGGGATGGAAATTTATATGAAACTCCGTCAGTATTGAAGTTAGGATCTTCAAATTTTGTGTTTAGGCTGACGATTGAAAATTAATTTATACGTGTCTCAGCGTTTTTGAAAATTCTACTACTAAACCTCGAAGGGTTAACCCAGCGGGGGTAGAATTATCAAAAGGGGGATGAAGATAAGTAACTATGTTTATGTATTCGACATCCACGTGGGCGAAACCGTGGGCAAAACCTAGTGATGATATATAATACATAGTCTTGCCATTCATTACATACCGAATTTCCTCCGTGCCTTAGAAAGTACGTTAAGTCGTTGGTCCCGGCTGTCATTTTAAGATATTTGACAGTCGATATAGTTAGTCTGTGGCCCGAAACTCTAACAACCCGTCTTACGAATTGGTATCGTATTACCCAGAACTAACTGGGATGTGGAGGTCAGACAAGCCGTCCCTTCATGTTAAATACTGGTATTTGGCTGCATTCGGTTAAGCAAGCCGACTAAAACATGATTGGGAAAAGGCTAGGTAGATAATGAGTTTAAACAATTGAATAACGAAGGGTATGTGTGCACCCAACAAGCTAAGTCTTCACCGTCTCACTGTCGGCTCATGGGGCCAGACAAAGTTACGTTATACATAGACAGATCGATCTGAACATACTGCCAAGGAGCAGCATTTGCTGAGTCCAATTTGAAGAGTACTGTTGTATTTCAAGGTATATGATATACAAGATGTAAACAGACCCTTCACCAGCATCGAAGCCGTCAACCAAGCATTCTGTACATCAAACTAAGTAACTCTACGCAAACATTATTGCTGGGAAACAACTTTTTTTTTGGGGTGAGTAATTTCGTTTTGCGGTACGACTCAATGTACCGTGATCAAAACTTTGTGCTGGTGGATGCATTGAATTGTTCGGGGGTCATGGAGGAATTTAAAGTAAAGTTGTAACATTAAAAACTTGTTTTTAAAAAAAATTGTGAAAAAGTTGAAACTTTGGCCCCTAATATCGCCATAACTAGAAAGCAGGTATGGTCTAGCATAAAAAATGATCTCAGTGACGGAGAAAACAAGTGCCTTTCGGTTTCGTTAAGACTACTTTTACAACCATTGTTCCAACTTTAAATTTTGGGCGGACGACGACGCACATTCTGAATACCTCTGGGGTTGCAGATGTTTGAAAGCGTTGGCGATGGCCAATTTTCATTAACGAGGCCGCCTATCTGTTTGCTAACTTCAATAAAAAATGCAATAAATTTGTGTAGCTTGCATTTATGAAGTTACCCTTTTAGGCGATCTCAAAGCCAACGACATCTGTGTATGATCTGATCAACAACACCGACGCAGTATGTGTGTAATTCTAGTTGTACACGTGACAATACCTATTGAAACATTTGCACTGTACTGCTAACCTCCTGTTTAATCTGATTCCTGAACTTCGCGTTTTAGTTGATCAGTATTCAAAACACAAAACAAAATGTAAGGTCACATTGTAATTAAACTTAAAACATTGGTCCACTCATTGTTCAAAAGTGTCGTTCCCAAAAGGGGCATTACCCCGCATAACGTTGAGAATCAATTAATGCTTTACCAACAACATAAAAAAGGGTCGCTTTTCTATTGAATTAACAAGCGAATTGTCATTAAACCAATAGTGTGTGCATTATTGGGCGGTACATGTTTGCTTAGGACCGTCCCCGATGTAATGGCGCCGCTTGGTATTCATGAAACCCTGGTCCATTGGTGGTTACAATTTATTAATATTGAACGCTGATACTCGTTTCGTTTAAACTGGTTTAGCTTTGTTTGGTTTATGTGTACTGGAAAATTATGTGGCTCGGTTTTTGTAGAAATTAGACGACGTTGCAGCTTTTGAGTAAAATTTTAGCGGCATGCTACGTCACCTTCATTATTTTTGGGAAATTATTAATCGGGCGAATAAAAATTTAATTGGCGACCAATATACTAAATGGGCGACTATTGTACCAAAGTAAGTAACTATTTATCTGGTCATTGCGGCAAGGAGAATTAAGGAAGCAAGAGCGAGCGAATGCTGAGAGAGACTTGTGGCACCCCGACTCGGACAGGTTAGGTTCGAAGGGGATGGCGGGGTCTAGTGAGCGAGCGAAGTGAGCGAACTAAGACCCCGCCATCCCCTTCGTGTTAGGTTACTTTAAACTCTGTAAACAGAAATAGGAGCCCCGCTTAGCGGGGGTTCGTCGACTACGCCTTATCTACAATCTAGTGATTAATAACCTTGTTTTAAGTTTTTTACAGGAGTCCTTGAATTATCACATAATCGTACTGAACAACTAGTAACTCAAATTTCTATTTTCAAGTCGCTGTTTTAAACATTAGTATTAGCCCACTGTTTGTCGCTCACTTAGTATTTCAGTAGCCCATTTTCAATATTTTTGACACCTTTAATTTGAATTTATGTTCGCTCGTTTAAATACTACCCATTATTTTATAGGATAGAAAACATTCTAGTAACGAATGCATTGTAAACACTCACACAGCGTGGTTTTATTCCGACTACGACTAGATGTTCTTAAAGGACTAAGGTTATTGCCGAATGAAGTCAAAATTGTAACTTTAAATCAAGTGGAACTGCAAGAAAAGCTTTACATAAACAAAGTCTGCGTGAGGTTTCTGAACGAGCATGGAATACATACATGATATAATAATGGCAACAATTTCTCTTCCTTGTTCTGGACCGTTGGTCATGAAATTGAGCGATGCGTTGGTCAAACTGGAGTAATGTAGGTGCCGTCATTAATAGATAGACTTCTGTCAACTTCGTAGACTACAGGCATGATGTTATGTTGAGTTCATGATATAATATTTTTTTCTTTTCTTTTTTAAATGTTTTTTTATATTGTTTTTAGTTTAAGAAATATTTATAAATGTATAAGATTTGTATGAAAATAAATAAAGGGAAAAAAATATTAATTTTGTTCCCCAATACAAGCTGACAAAAATATAATAATATTTTAGAAAATCTCATACATGGAATAGTGATACCCCTGTAGATAGTATCGGCTCCGTCATAATCGACTGACTGTATGTATGTCGAAGGTCATTACCATGTCACCACTGCTTTCGCAAAGGGCGACATCATGACGAAACCGGAATATTCTAAAATTCAAAAAATCATTGGTCTAGTGGTCGCAAGCGCGACTGAGGATGATGCTAGTTTCCACAGCATCTATTTTACCAAGAATAGACAGTTCGACTCCGCCCAACTTCAACAAACAGATAAAAGCTAGAATTCCAGTTGGTTGAACAGCTTTCCTGAGCTAAATTCCTCACGTCTTATCGTGCTGGAGTTTGAGAGTTATATCTGATACAGTAATACACATCCAATGCTGAAATGGAAGACGAGGAAACTGAATTTTGTACTAATCAGCGATAAGCAGATTTATGATTATATATTTATATTATAAGAAACAGGAGGAGCGATATTGCCCATGTTTTCGTGTGATTTCAGCGGCCATCAACGTAAACTAAAGAAAAACTCATCGATGAATTATGGCCACCTTAGTATTAAAACGACGTTGACGGTACGATTGGCGCAGTGGCTGACTGATTGACTGCTGAGCTGCATTTCGCGGGTTCGATTCCCGCATGGAACAAATATTTATATGGCCTACAGAGTTGTTCCGGGTCTGGCTGTTTGTGTATGTGAGTTTAAATGTTTGTGAACGTATCCACGATAAAGGAGAAATCCCTAGAGAGCGGCAACGTTTTTTTTTTTTGAAAAAAAATCCAAACTCATCGAAATAGTATATTAATAATCAACTTTGCATTGTGCATTTTCTCCCGTAATTACAATCCAATTAGATACTAGCTGACTAAAATATGGCTCTACAGGTAGGTACAATAAAACAATATCCGCTATCTCCTGTATATTCCTATGAATTAACCAACGTATATCAAACTTCGTCTCCGCAACAAAGCAAATTGGCATGGTCGGGTTGCACCAATCAATGTTTCAAACTCCACCACCTAGTTAACACCTAAACACATACGCTAACTACGACAAGGTAACCGTCTCTTTGTCTCCAGTTTAACTACTGTTAAACAGAACAGACTGGCGTCATGATATTCATAGTTGACTGAGTACGAGTAACTTCCTTTGTGAAGTTTAGCCGCTTTAGGTTAACATTAGTAGTGACGTCCGTTTGTGAAACGTTAAACTTCGTTTAGAGTGTAAACGAGCTGCGTCTATTAAATTGCTTTAAACTGAGCTAGTCGAGTTCGAAGTATAGAGGTTATTTGCATTTTTTTTTGTCATCCAACTCCTGGACAAATTCCTCCCCCCATTCCTTCCACTTTTTCGATGTTACGCGTCTTCTCGCCAATTAACGAGAAAGCCATCCAAGGCGTCCCGCCATCTTTTCCTCGGTCTGCCGCGACCCTGTCTCCGGGCTCCAGTTTTGTGATATGCGGGCCCACAGCTTTGCCGGTATCCAGCAGTCATGGCCTGCACAGTCCCATTTCAGTTTAGCAGCTTTTTGAGCCACGTCAGCAAAATTTGAGCTCTGGAGCGCAGTGTTCCTTATTCGATCGGTAAGTATAACGTTAAGTAGGCTGCGCTCCGTTGCCCATTGGCAAATCTTGAGTTTGGACTTCTGGATGTTAGTTAAAGACCAAGTCTGTGCACCATATGTCAGTATGAATAGAATACACATACAATTTACATTACATCGAGGTTAAAATCGTTAAAGCTACAAAAAACAAAATAAGTAACACATTGGACGCGTTTTTCGGTAAATTATAAAAACAGATCAAGAACGAAAAAACCTGATAAAACAAGAACCGGAAAAAAATACCGAAGTCGAAAAATAGCGCGAACATCGCAATAACGATAAATAAAAAGAAACATTGCCATTCTCCCAAATTATCGTCACTCGCCAAAACATGGCTAAAGTTCTTTGAATTTCACCTAATTTAATTAACGATTGTTCGAACTAAGTTCGTAAAGAATCATTTGAATTGCAAACGAACTTAATGATTTTCGTTTTGATTCGTTACTTTATACGAACAATGAAGGAAGTAATTATGGATTAATTATACGGGTATAAATTGAGTGGTACTTGTGTTCATGTCTTTGCTCACTTGTTTAGTGTTGAAGTCGTCCTTGCCTGAACCTGGAAGCTTAGTGCGATATGTATAAACATTACCTAGCACTGATCTTTGACTAGGCGTTAATACTATCACTATAGTACAACAGGACTGCCTCGTTGGTCGTTGGCAAACTAACAGTTTGCCCGACCTGAGAATCAAGCCCAGGACCTCATCACGGCAGTCGCGCTTGCGAAAAAATTGAGTCGCGCTTACATCACGCCTGTAATCCCCGAAGCTTACATTTCGCCTGTTATGTTTAAGTCCCATGTAATTGGGGGCGAGCCTATTGCCATCAACCGGGCACAAATCCAGACCCCGTGGCTGCTAATGAGAAATTCTTGATCTTCTTAGCGTGTCGATGGCAAATTTTTATTATATATGTTTGGCCCAAAATTCAGCTACGCAAATTCCGCTCGCTGATGCAGTCATAAGATCGTCAAGTGTGCAAGTGTTAGGGCATGTAGCGCAAGATAGAAGATGGCCCATTGTCTGTGGAGACACGCCGCATACACATTTGAGATCTGAGCCGACCATGAATCCCCATCTAGAGAGATTATTAATTTATTAATTCTTGATGGGAAAACTCAATAACAATTTGCCCGACCCGGGAATCGAACCCAGGACCTCATGCTCAGTAGTCGCACATGTAACTACAAGAGCACCGAGGCAGTCGAGGCAGCATAATATTATGTCAATCTAACACATTTTTTACTGTTCCATCATTGTTTTCGCTAATCAAATACCGTTCGACCGTAAGCATAATTTAGTAACGATAACTTAAACTAGTGTTAGATGATAAAACAAGATCTCAAAAACGAAAGACTGCTCATCTTCGTAATAAATATTTGAAAGAGAAGCGTAATTAGGCAGGGCCGGCTTCTTAGTGAATTTTCGCTAATCCAATGAGCTCAGGTCCCAAGCTGCAGGATTAAATTGGGGATGTAGTCACTAACTCGGGCAAGAACGGCCATCTACATTAATCAGGTGACTTATGCGCGGCCAAAAACCGGCGGATTTTGCCTAAAGTTATAATTTAAGGCCCATAATAATGCTATAGTTAGTTAATTTCTGGTTAGCTTATTATTACAGTTAATAACTTTGGCAAATACCTATTTTTTTTCCTTGTCTTGAACACTAGGATTAACTTTAATTTCATGCAATTTTTTTCGACGCTTTTGCAGAACTCAAATAAAAAGGTAATTCTAAATCATTACCGAGTTGATTCTTTGTGTGCGATCGTACAAGTCGTCACTGTTATTCGTCCTTAATAATACTATCTATAGTTTTCAGTTTACTAACTACAGTACTTTCACAGTTTTTATGCCTTGTGACTGGGACTGTAGCTACTTTTCATTGTTGTCTTTGTTTCGACAATTTAAAAGTGCCTGTAACTGGCCTACTTGAAATAAACGCTTTGATTTTGGTTATGATTATTTGTTTCAATACATTATTTTTTCACAATTCAAAAACCAAAAATTCATACAGCAAATAAAAATATCCCATACACATCCAAAATCACTCACAGCCATATCATAGATACATTTATATAATTAAAAGTCAAAACTGAACTACCTATTTCCTCTACCAACTACTTACTACACTTCGTCGTCTCTTCGACTGCAGATGTCAAAGAGCGTGCGGTGTCAAATTGTCAAAACCGCGGCGCCGACGCGTATGCTAGTAACTGGAGCATTAGAATTAATTTCCTGCTGTCAAGGCAGTAGTGCGTCGCTTCCGAGCTCTCATGGAGTCTACACGTCATTTATATTTTTCGTTGGTAAAAGAATTCGAGTTCTAAACGTAGTATTGCGTGGTCTAAATATCAAACTAGAATGATAGATGCTTACTCTTATTTATACAAATATCAAACTAGAATGATAGATGCTTACTCTTGTTTATACAAGTAGAAAGAGGTTTGGGGAAATCACCGTCGAGGTAGACGTGTAACGATCTGATCTTGGGCTACCATGGCCAGATATCGCACAGGACAGAGAGGTTTGGAAGGAGAAAGGGGAGGCATTTGCCCAGCAGTGGGACACTCAAAGAGGCTAACAGAAAAAAAAATACAGAGGTTCATGAAGTTTATTAAGTTTTCAGTGACGTTATTCCAGTTATACTTAATATGATTACCAACGAGTCTTACCAAGGGGTATCGTATTATCCAGTACTGGGTTGTGGAGGTCAGATAGGCAGTCGCTCCATGTAAAATACTGGTATTCAGCTGCATCCGGTTAGACTGGAAGCCGACCCCAACTTAGTTGGGAAAAGGCTAGGCAGATGATGACTTAATGTGATTAAAACATTAAGAAAAGGAATTTTGTGTTCAGTTTTAACTCAAACCAAAAAACCTTTTTATTCTAAAAATCGAAACATTATTTCTGGTATCCGAAACCTCTACAATGTTGTCGTCAGCTTCCAGTCTAACCGTACGTATGCAGCTGAATACCAATATTTTACATGGAACGGCTGCTTGTCAGACTTCCACAACCTAGTTATCCGGTAATACGATGAAAAACCTGACACCTCATCATTTACACAAACTGCACCGTTTGCTAAATTTTCCCAAACACACATATTTCCTTCATTGTGAGCACAATAACAAAACACGGCTTGTTGTCGTTGCTGGCGGCATTTTCTCACTTATGCACACTTGACTGTTAGTTTAGGACGTATATTACCCCCACACGATGGACGAAATGTTACTTAAACAAACGGTAACTTGAACAAGACTCCACGACTCCACATATATATTGTACGGTCCTATGTACACGGTATTCGGAATCAGAATGCTTCCCTTTGCTTTCATTAGCTGGCAGAACTAGGAATTGCTTAACAAGCTGGATGTCAGGTGTGGTTTATGTGTAGGTGTTTAATTATGACCCTTCTTTTGATCCTTTGAGGATTAAAGGTCAATATCCTGTGACAGTTTTAGGTCTAGTGGCTAAAACAGCGGTAGCTAACGTTACGTTCTAATCTATAGTCAAGTTAAAGTAATAACTTGAGTTCAAGTGATTACTTACGAAACCATTTTTATGCAATGGACAAGATTTTAAACAAAGTAAGAACCTTCAAAGAAAGCAAGCAGTTCTGACTTCAAGCAATTACTAAACTACAGGATAAAAATCGTATCACAAATAATGACTTTTACTCAAGTAATCAGTTTAACTTGTTTAAACATACGGGTGTTACTACTAGCTAATTAATTAAATCAGATTTTTATTAGAATGAAGTGTACCTGTACACCTGTCACCTTGCATTTACCTTAAGCATACAGCGACATCTGTATGACCACATACGAACTAAATTGTCTTATCTTACTTTGCTATATCGGAGTTCTCCGCGCAATAAACAGAAATCCTGCAACAACCATTGGGTAGTAGTCCACCGTCCGCCATCATCATTCTCCTTTTACTATAGCGAATGCGGAATGAGGAATCTGTCTTACTTCTAAACACAAAATATAGGTTTTAAACCTACTTGGAGCCTTGTGCCTTTGAAATTACAATTCCACTTGAACAAGTATCGGTACCTTCAATTAGTTCCACGATCATCATCATCATCTGCCTAGCCTTTTCCCAACTATGTTGGGCTCGGCTTCCTGTCTATCCGAATGCAGCTGAATACCAGTATTTTACATGGAGCGACTGCCTATCTGACCTCCACAACCCAGTTAGTACTGGGTAATACGGTACCCCTTGGTAAGACTGGTTGTCAGACTTTTTAGGCCACTGACTACCTGTAACGACTGTCAATTAGTTCCACGATACATAAACCAAATTTCTTAACCACTAATCAGCTCCTTCAAGATCCTGTAAAATAAAACGTATTTTCTAAGAACATAACAGTTCAATAACTGTTATTATAAGCCGTAACCATTATTATTCCCAACAACACCACAGAAACTAACCCTTCTTACTATTAATAATAATCCATACGGGATTACAGAAACATCCTCATTTGAATTGAAAATTACCCCCTAACCACGGAATGTGCGCAACAAAGCGATAACTGGGTAAACAAGCATATTATATTGCTGTGTTAATCACAGCTTTGAAGACAGTAATCTTCCGGTTTAGGGCAAATCGATAATTGAGTGGGATTTGACATTTAAGACCCACATTGATTACTTTTCTATATGTTTATGTTGGCTTGAAGGTGGGATTACCATCCGTCTGGATTTGTAAGGACATTTTAGCCCATGTCGAAGATAAAAAAGTTAAATAATTCCAGAATTGTTCGCAGAGTGCTTTACTACTGGATTTCTCTCAGGACTTTCCACATTTAGAAATGGTAATTCTACTTGGAAGAGGCCTGTATCCAGCAGTCAAAGTGGAAGAGACACTGACGCTAAAACGGTTACCACATATTCATTAAGTACATCAATCGGAACCCTCCCCCCACATAGAAATTTTTCATCGATAATTTAAAAAAAAACTGCTGTTCCTTATATTTTGACCGTGTATGTATTGCAGTTTTGTAGGAAACAGCTGTTTTTTTTTTGGGGTTGAGAATGTACTGAATACGTGGAAATTGTTTTAGAGCCGGTGTCCCTTCCGCCCTGTTTAGTTTCATTTTTCCTTTGGAAACGGAACCATAAAATATTACAATCTTCAAACTTAAACTCACTCATCTAAATCCACTTAAATAGAGTGAGAGCACCAATAGCTAGCAGAGATATAAAAAATGCCCACTCATTACCCTTTGGACTGACGTAAGCGTCGAGCTGTCAGATAAAGAGTGCGCTTCGACGCGAACGTCGAGCACACTCCATTTGTTTGGACGCGATCGAGTATCTCTCGTCATGGACGTCAACTGGAATCATTACCTACATTTTGAATCGTTTGTCTAATGTGGAAAAGTAAATGTATGATTTGTGAAGCTCTATTTGCAATGTGAATTTACTTATTACTATAAATACTCGGTCATTAATCTGACACTGACATATTTTCGACAATATTAGAGTGTTATACTTATATTGTTTATAATTGTAAACAGGATTGGAAAGCCATGAGGGAGGCCTTTGCTCAGCAGTGGGACATAGCAGACTTATACAAAAAAAAATGATATTCTTATAATGACGCTGTTATCATCACGCCCGTAATGCCCGATGGGTAACGCAGAGGTGTACCTGACACGGTACAGCTAACTTTCGTAAGTGATGTTTAAGTCCCAAGCTACAATGCTCGTATATCTGTAAGGGGGGTCATAGTAGGTAATGCATTAAATTGGGCCACCAAATGTTCTACCGAACTTCTGTAATATTGGAGTAAGTTTTATTTTTAGTTTTTGTATGAAAAATTCCAGATTAAATCATTTGAAGCCAATTTAAAAATGATTTACGGCGCGACTGTACTGAAATTGAAGGTATTATCATAATTGAAGTCGTAGCAGACCTTTGTTATTAATTAAAAGTTCAAAATCAATGTAAAATCTAGTTGTCATTTGTGTCAAGACAAAATATAACAATTACACAAATGGGTTGCCATTTGTGTAATACACATAAATTCACTTTATACTTAACACGTTGTGTACAGTCAAAAAAACTTTTTCAGTAAACTAGTATAAAACTTAAAAGTATTAAGCATATATTCTCTGCTAATACTCTAAGGAATATCCTGGCAATATAGCACGACCACTATTCCTACTTTATTCCCTACTATCTGTGCCCGGAACACATAACTTAGACTTGTAACTTTTAACTTGAGACAATATTTAATATCCAGCCTCTAATATATGACGGTAATATTACTATCAAGTTTCTCCGTAAGTATTAGATTAGAAAAGAAGTGTTCTTGTTCGAAATTTGTAGGATAATTATCTACGTATTCTGTATAATGTCATTATACTTTGTAATGTAATAAATTGCAGGTTCGTAAGTTGCGATCTTGAAGACAAGTTTACAATTTTATATGTGAAGAGTCCTTGAAATTTAGAGATCCGAAAAATTATACACCGTGATTTTTTTGTCGTTTTACAACGCTACAGTTTGACACGTAAACATTATTAACAGGATGTTTCATAATTCTTATGTATGATTTTTTATATTATCTTAATTAATGGTAAAAAAAATCGCGCCTAGAGGTATTTTATGTCGGATACATTGAGTGGACCACCTTTGTAAGGCGACTAAAAAGTCACGGTGTATAGCTAACTGACTTATGATGGTGTGGCAAATCAGCAGACTACAACATATGCCACGGACCAGATGGTAGATGATGTAATAAGGTGTTGCTCCGGAAACCCTGAACTGGCCAAAAAAACGAGCCACGAGTTAATTGAACCAATGACGTCCATTTCGGGGTCAACATAAAGGGTTATGTAGAACAGAGTGTAAAGTTCTTTATCCCCCATAGAAAAGGACCGATCCTCCGACCAGACGGGTGTTGTTTGGTGGGCTACTGCCTTACAGTCTGTTGTTGACGGGTTTTTTTATATGGTCTTAAGTAGAAGAGAACTTTAATGCCGCCATTTAGGAATTTTATGTTAGTTCTTCATTTGTAGCATAGATGGCGCTGTGAGCTATGTTGCTGTAGTGCTTTTTATGGCGCCGCTACAACCAGTTCAGTGTAGTATGTAAGAGTTGGATGTGGGAGGCCCAATACTGATTAAAGTAGCGGGCAATCGAGGTGACCCATACTCAGCATTGTGCATTGGGTGGACACGGGTTGAAGAAGAGAGAGAAAAGAAGTAGTTAGTGGTTTGTGTTGACTCACTGACACTGACAATATTTTTATTATTTTGGTCTAAATGTATTAGGTACTAAAGATCGTCCATTTGTTTGTGCAATGACACATTTTGCCATGACCCCCATAATTACCCGTATATTCCCCGAAAGGTTAGGCAGAGGTGTACCTTATAGTACACCCACATTAAGCCAGTTATGTTTAAGTCCCATATAATAGGGGGCGAGCCGATTGCCATCAACAGGGCACAAATTCAGACTCCGCGACTGCTAATGAGAAACTCCTGGTGGAAAATCCCAATAACACATAGCCTTACCCGGGAATCGAACCCAGGACCTCATGCTCATCAGTCCAAGGCAGTAAAATGTACACTCATAGTATTTTCGTAGACACCATGCCAGACGTATCTTGGATAATTATGTCTCCGTTTCTAAGAAAGCTCCAATACAATCGAGTAATCAGTCACTCGATTGTTTGTCAGCAAACCTCATGTTAGATATTGTGATTGATTCTCAGAAATGAGAACCAATCAAATCAGTTGTCATGCTATTTGTGATCTAATTGTGTAGGCTCCCTCACTGGGGACACATCTGCCTCTATTAATACCGGTAAATAAGTATTCTATAATGTGAGTATTGTTCAATGTAGGTTGATATGCCATTTATGTGCCGACATTTTGTAATTGCTCAAGTTATTAGAGAAACCTAAAAAAAGAAAAAAAAAACACTTCTTTTTTGCAAAACACAGCATAAAACGATTCAAACCCTAATCCCTAAGATCACGCTTGTAATGTCTGAAAAGTTAGGCAGAGTTACCTAATAGTAACCACATTTCGCCAGTTATGTATGTTTAAGTCCCATGTAATAGGGGGCGAGCCTATTGCCATCAACCGGGCACAAATCTAGACTCCGTGGCTGTTACTGAAAAATTTCTGATGGAAAACCCAATAAAACTTTGCTCGATCCGGGAATCGAACCCAGGACCTCATTTTGAGCAGTCGCTTTTGCGACCACTAGACCAACGAGTAACGAGACAGTCTGTAATCCAGTATGGATTAGTTCTTATATTGTAAATGAGAAAGTATGTATGACTGTTACCTTTAATGTATTAACAGCTGAACGGATTTTGTTACACAGCTGATTCATGATCTGGCTGACAAAGGGATACTCCTTTACGTTCCCTTGGGATACTTTTCGACCGTCACACAGGCAAAACCGCACGCAAAAAGTAGTCCTAGAACATCGCCACAAAGTTGCCAGTATATCGTCTTTTTATCGGTTACTTTTCGGGGAGTGTGCTTTTTAATTACACAAACTTATTCCCCTATCCCCATTCTATCATCGAAAGAGCAGAGATACGGCGAAGAGTCACCGTTATATGATTGAAGTTCCACGGACCCGAACAAAGCGCTATGCTTCCACATTTATTCTATGAACCGCCAGTCTGTGGAATTCACCGATGGCTTCTCTGTTCCCTGATCATTACAATCTGAATATATTCAAAGTTCGAGTGAATCGGTTTCTACTAGGCAAGCTTGCTCCACCCTAGGCCGCATCATAGGCGAGTTGCGGCAAAACGCAAGCCTATCTAGGTAGGTGGTAGGTAGGTGGTAGGTAGGTGCTAGGTAGGTGGTAGGTAGGTGGTAGGTAGGTGGTAGGTAGGTGGTAGGTAGGTGGTAGGTAGGTGGTAGGTAGGTGGTAGGTAGGTGGTAGGTAGGTGGTAGGTAGGTGGTAGGTAGGTGGTAGGTAGGTGGTAGGTAGGTGGTAGGTAGGTGGTAGGTAGGTGGTAGGTAGGTGGTAGGTAGGTGGTAGGTAGGTGGTAGGTAGGTGGTAGGTAGGTGGTAGGTAGGTGGTAGGTAGGTGGTAGGTAGGTGGTAGGTAGGTGGTAGGTAGGTGGTAGGTAGGTGGTAGGTAGGTGGTAGGTAGGTGGTAGGTAGGTGGTAGGTAGGTGGTAGGTAGGTGGTAGGTAGGTGGTAGGTAGGTGGTAGGTAGGTGGTAGGTAGGTGGTAGGTAGGTGGTAGGTAGGTGGTAGGTAGGTGGTAGGTAGGTGGTAGGTAGGTGGTAGGTAGGTGGTAGGTAGGTGGTAGGTAGGTGGTAGGTAGGTGGTAGGTAGGTGGTAGGTAGGTGGTAGGTAGGTGGTAGGTAGGTGGTAGGTAGGTGGTAGGTAGGTGGTAGGTAGGTGGTAGGTAGGCGGTAGGTAGGTGGTAGGTAGGTGGTAGGAAAAAGGTGCATTGCAACGTATGCCGGGAACGGCTAATTTAGTATAAAAAAGATCAACATAAATAATTCCCAGATAAAGCGAAAAGTTACTTTTCCTGACAAGTTTAGTAAGTGAGCAGTACAGTTGACAATTACACGTCGACTTTGAGTCGCAGTTGTTATCGTGAGCCATGCATGGAAGGTTTCCTGTGTAAGCGCTAACGGGGGGTGACACTTTAAGCTCTACACTCCTATTCTGGCCGATACGGTAGGGGTGGGCAACGATTTTGTTTCTTTAAAAACATTATCAATATTTTTTCCGGACAAGCGGCTGCTAAATAATGAATTCTATTTTTTGTTTTAACGAATTGGTTGAACGCTACTGACTGTAGTCTGTGCTATCTATATTATTAGATTGTTCACAACAATTTTTTCAATGAAAAATTGTAAATAAAAATCCCAACCAGGCACACTGCACTGTTACCTACTTAAGACAACTTTTTATCGTTTGTTCCCAACGAGTCACACTGTAACATGTCACAGTGTGACTTGTTGGGAACAAATGATATTATTAACTGCTTGCATTTCGTGGAAGCGCGAGCATTACGTCGAGCATTACGTACTTGATCGATTATGTCATTTTGTTGACTTGGTAATCGTTTGTCCAAACTTCATAATCGGTAACAAATGCTCGCTGTGGGGACATTCCTTTCAAGAATAACTAGTACCTACTATAAATGAAGATGTATGGTGTAGGTACTTTTATTATAATTTATGTTTGTGTTTTTTTTAGTATTATTTTTTTTTTTTATACAAATCTTCTACATTTTTTAATATTTCTTAAACTAAAAACAATATAAAAAACATTTAAAAAAAAAAATTAAAAAAAAAAAAAAATGTGTAAATTATTATTCTTTTGTTAGTATCTTTCAATTATTCAAACGGACTTACATAATTGTTTGTATAGGTATCAATGTTAAATAGATATGTATTATTATGGTGAAATGTAAGTGTAATGTAATGTAGCTCTATAACATTTTTATAACTTCCTGTATATTCTACATTTTATGCAAATAAAAATACGAGTACTTACTCAAATTGCTCAAAAGGACCCGTCCACGGCCTCGAGGGACGCGAATTGCAAAGAGACTTGCGTCAAACGCCAAGCGCGCTCGTCACTGGTTTCCTTCGTGAGAACCGTCGCTCCGCTTGTCGTTTCGTGGTGACTGGTTGCATGTTCTAAAGCAAAAGCTTATTTCATTTTCCGCAGCTGAAAAGCGATAAAAGATATCGCTTATCTATAAACATAAATCTTATTAAAGTTTCTGTTTGCGATTTCAAAATAACAGCTTGATACTGAATGCATTATGAAAGGTATATACGGTACTAGATTATAAAAAAAAAAATACATTTTTTTTTCAAATTTTGGTCTGGCTATCTGTTTGTTCCGGCTAATCTCCGAAACAGCTGGACCCATTTTGACGGAACTTTCACTGGCAGATAGCTTATGTTACAATGAGTAACTAGTTATTTTAGAATTATGAATCTGTGCAAAAAAATTGAAACCCATGTAATTGTCATCAAAATCCGATTCAAATTTGGAAGTACCTAATATTTTTAAAATAACGCCACGCGAACGAAGGTCGCGGGCTACTAGAACATATTATTTGAAATAACGTATTCTTGGAACTGTGTTATGGCCAGCCCTGGTCGCATGACCTGATCCACAGCCCATGAAATAGATGCAACTAACTTGACAATCCGATTGTGTCGCAGGTGCGCTGAACAAATAATATCGCCGTACATCTTCCTTGGCTTACAGGGCGAGCCGTCATGTTTGAAAGTTACCGTCCCATTTTGGATTGTGTGTGTTAACTTTGATGTATGTCGTGTGTGTTTCGTAGTTAGGTTGTTCTTGTTAGGTTTATAATATGTCATCAATAAGCATTATTAAAAACACACGTTTGTCTGTCTGTGTTTGCATATAATTGGGATTAGTAAGTTGAGTAAAACTATTCGTTGGTTTATTGGTTTCAACGGCTGCTAAGCATGAGGCTCTGGGTTCGATTCAAAGATCGGGAAAGTGATACTGGGTTTTTCACGGGGAATTTCTAAGTAGCAGCCTTCTAATACATAAACTAAACGACGGTCTTAATAAGGTAAGTACACCTCTGCTAAATCTTTGAGGATAACAGGCGTTATGTTATGTTAACATGACTGGGGTCGCAGGTACAGATAGCTAGTTTCCATAAGGAGTTGACCCATTTAATAGTATGTTGTTTCAATTTTGAACAGGAAAAAAAGCTCAGAATTTTTTACAAGAGTTTAAAACCTACACAAAATTACTCTTCCAAACCATTCTCAAAAACAACGTATTCGCTATAATGTAGGAAACGAGGCCACACAAAACTAAGGGCCGTTTACACACGGGCGCAAAATTTATGCCCCGTTTGACGTCCGCTGCTTGCTTATAATAAAATATTAAATTCGCCTCAGGTGATTTAGAGATGAAGCATAGAGGTACTGGGTTGCCAGACTTGAAATTTTCCAATAGTGAATGGTAGGTATTTCAATTTTTACTGTCTTTCGTATAAGTATGAAAATGTAAGGTAGTTTTTCATGCAACACAGTTAATAGGAAGCAATAAAGAATTATTATTAAAAGTTTTGGCAAAGATAACCTTTTTATTTCAACGA
This sequence comes from Noctua janthe, assembly GCA_910589295.1. Classification (NCBI taxonomy): domain Eukaryota; kingdom Metazoa; phylum Arthropoda; class Insecta; order Lepidoptera; family Noctuidae; genus Noctua; species Noctua janthe. The sequence continues at coordinate 12,581,726 of OU342559.1, read as the reverse complement.
TATTTCACCAAAGAGGTACAGTCACGAGCACCAATATGTAAACACTTAACAACATTTTACAGTGTTTTTCTATTACTGTACTGATTAAAATTTCATTTTGTTACGAACATAGTATTCTGGAAGTCATATTTTATTAAAAAGATCCTATCTCCAAGTTACTATCGTTATTTCTCTCGAAAATTGCTTTTAAATTTAAGAAAGTGTATATATATTAAGTACGAGCACCAATGTGCTCGTCACAGTACACTTAAAGGCGCTGCCTCACCAGAGCATTCGCCTGCAATGTAACAAAATCAAATCTTGAACTGAAATTTCAAAGAAATATAAATCTCGGTTCATTAAACAAAGATGTTGTAATAGAAGAAGAAAAATCAAACGACAAATAGAACGAGCGAAAAACAAAAGAAATATCGGAAAAATAAACAAAGTGTGGATATTTGATTACAGAACTGGCAACCCGCTTCATTGTGACCTCGGGACAAAGTGTGCCTCGATTGCAACGATTTTGTTTACAAAAAGTTTTTGTTTATTATCCTTGAACTCATTTATTTTTGACAAAATATAACATAACGAAATCTACACAAATAAAATTGAAGTGTCGGTTTTTAATTTCAGAATAACAGCTATTTACTGAATGCATAGGTACTTATAATAAAACAATTTATTTTTTTTGTCTTGCTCTCTGTTTAATGAAGATGGTTGATGGTGATGGGACTTTTATTGCCAGATAGCTGATGTTATAAAGAGTAACCTCGGCTAGTTTTAGTTTAGAAAAATATTTAGAGTACCGTGCAAAAAAATTAAAACCCTTGAAATTGTTATATAATCCGATTCTAATAGGGAAGTAATATTTTTACAATAATTGCACGTGGACGAAAGTCTAGCAACAGTTAGTATAACATAAAGTAGTGTAGGTATGTTAATGAACATGTTTTTTTGTTCGAAACAGTCATTGATCCTTAACATAATAAAGATTTATTGATGGAATCGCCAGGTTGGGCAAATTTGGGAACAAAACACAGTCCTGAATTTGAAATGCACTGAAAAAGAAATTTCAAAGATGTCAGTTTATAGAATTAAGAAGACGACTAAAATTTTAGTGTATGTATGTGGGTTGCACAAACTATTCCCACTACCCAGCAATGTTACCTCTTCATCATCCATGGATCAAGCTATACTCGGCAAAACCCTACTAGACCGAGTGCGACGTCGAGCACAGGGCGATACGTCTAAAGTAAAATGGGGCATGACATCTGGCTAGACGCGGAGATGGCCAATCGAGTACGGTTTAGACCGAATGGTAGCCAAGGTTGGGCCTAAGAAACTAGGGCCGACCAAAAGCGGGTTGACGAGGTCGTGAAAGTCGCGGGAAACGGATGGATAAGGGACACACAGAACTGAGAAGAATAGCAGAAGAAAGGGGAGGCCTATACCCAACAGTGGGTGATTATTGGCTGAACTGATGATGATGATCCATGGTTAACAAAACTAGAGTATCAGTCTAAGGCCTATGTTTCTGTGCAATCAGTTTATTTATAAAGTTCTAGTATTCAATGAGTATACAACATTATTTTTAGTATATGCGAAACCTGAATATAGTATGTACAGAATAAGTAACTGAATCGATTCCAATCATTTTTAAACCATGTTATATATTTTCCTAAAAATATTTAAAATATTTTAAAGTTGAACACCGAGCTAATTTAAGTACCCATCGCAATAATTTAGGTACCTACTGCCAAATTATTATTATCTATGAGCTCAAGACGACGCTGGAGGCGCGCGCTGCGTGGTGACCACGTTTTTGCGCGGCCAACCAGGTAACAGAACAAGCTTATAACTTTGTGATTGAATTTTGTACATAGAATCTTTTCATAAAAATACTAGACACGTGTTTCAGGTTTCGCATATACTAAAACTAATGTTGTATATAACACATTTGATTAGATAATAACCTATTAGGTAGGTGTCTAAATTCAATGCGATAAGCTGTAATATCAACAGTAGGTAATCATATTATAATTCGATTACTGCTGGCTCCATAGTATCCAATTGATCGTCAACTGTTTACAAAGCAATCATAACACTCCGTATTTAATGTATTGGCGTTCATCAACAACTGTAATTTATTGACCATTGTCAGTTGGTAACAGTTCTATTACGTGTTTTTGTATAATAGAAAACTAAATAAATCTTGTAATAATTTTCTGTTGGCCAGATCATTATATCTGTATTATAGTATGGATATCTAGTCTTGTAAAAATAAATCAATTCTGTATGTAAACGAAACGACATACACTACCAGTGTTTTCTTCATTTCATATTTAAAACCATAGCCCAGCATAATCAGCCTATTAATGTTCCCACTGCTGGGACGCAGGCCTCCTCTCTATGAGAGGGAATGGGCTATAATCCACCACGCGGGCCCAATGCGGGTTGGTAGATGTTACCATGTCTTCGAGTTTTTGGTTCTAGGACATGCCGTTTTGCTTACGATGTTTTCCTGCACCGTTTTTGAGAGCAGTGGTGATGAAATAAATTACACAAGGTAATACGCCAGCCTGGGTTCGATCCCACGACTTACTACTCGTAATTCGGGGCTGCCACTGGGACATTCTACAAAAATAAACACCAATTAATGAAACAATGATTGTAAATGTAAAATTCAGTCTGTGGTGCTAACATTTTCTGATTTAAACCAAATAATGAGCATGGTTTATTCCAACACATTTAATATTAACAAAATCACAGAACAAAGCACAATAATGTTATGTAAACACAATTTATTTTCCTAGAATGGAATTTCCCAACACTAATTATTTTTGTTGAGGTGTGACGTAACACATTAAATTCGTACCACGAATACCTCCGTTTCACATTTCGTTATTCAATTCAGAATTATTAAAAAAATAAACAACTTTTTGGTCGGGAAGAGCCAAATAACATAAACATAACATCACGCCTAAAACCAAAGGAACCTGAAAGAAGAGGTGTCAATTATGTTAAAAGTTTATGATAAAATATAGTTAATTAATATTAAGCACATGTTTTAAAATTGTAAATTGAGTCAGTATTATTCTTATAAAATTTTATACTTTTAGCTGTGCCCTACAGGATCCGTAATTACACCTTAGCTTTAAGCCCATTGTAAGATCTTCACACATTATGGAATGCAATTAAAGATATGAATATGAATATACACACACATTTCGCCATTTGTATTTGTGTAAGTGCCATGTTATATGGGACGTGCCTATTGCTACCACATGGGCAGAAATCCAAGCTTCAGGAAACAGAGAAATTCCGTTAAAAAAAAACTTTGCCTGACTCAGGAATCGGCCCCAGGACCTAACGCTCAGCAGAAGCGCTCGCGATCACTAGACCAACGCGACAGCAACATTCTTATTAAATAAGAACCTTAAGAGAATAATAACATAAAAGCGAAGGTTTCCGGGGACATGCTAGGAGAAGGCATTCAGCATCAGCATTGAGAATTAAACACGAAGATAACAATAACATTTATTTGTAAAGTATTCAAATGAGGCTGGGACGTGGCTTCTCTGAAACATCCCTTAGGTACTACTTAACTGTTATCTGCTCTACAAAAATTTGTCCAATTTTTAGGTGTTATTGAACTCATTGAACAGACGCAACCACCACCAGTGGTAGTAGCTGCGACAAAGAGTTGCAACTACCACCAGTGGGGCAGACGGAAATAAACCGATATTTTAAATGTAGGATATAATTACATACTCTTTATAACTTCCTTGTGTCCCAATAGCAATCAGTAAATAGTAAAATACTATAAAATTCTTTGTTTAAAAGACAAGAAGCTTTCTTTACATTTCATATCAATCTTCCTTTAGTTATCAGCAAGGACACTAATTAAATAATCAAATATCGTTTAAAAACTTACGCTAACAGACGTTTGAAGCGTGACCATAGATAACATTAATTTACAGATGACATAGTAAAGTGAAAGCTTGTAGGTACCAATATAACAGATATAACATAGGATAGGTATCGTATACCGACGATTCCGAGGACGGTTACGCGACAACACGCAACAAAACACGAAGCTGACAAACGATACGTGTCTGGTTATAGTGAAATAAGGATTTTTATATGTATTAGTTTATTATTAAATGAGAAAATAAGATTATTCTGTGTATTTTATCTATGGGCCTTAGTTGCCTGATAATAAAACGATTATTATTTATAACATCACTCGGTATTTGTATGATGAATTATCTGTGCTCACCATCCCTTCAAATGACCTTCTTTGTGTCTCCAAAGTTCCTTGCGTCCCTCATCCAGGTGTTTCCCATCTCTATTGTATTGGGTTAATTCTCGCTCATGCCGCATACATAACACGCGGACCAATGCCGCACACCTTAGCATAAATCATCCCTAGGTTGACCTTCTATGTGAATATCAAGTCTTATACAACGTGTATTAGAAATCCACCATGGATTTCTATGGTGTAAAAATACCCATAACGAAGCCGAAAGGTACTTGTTCTCCCCGTCTTTGCGATATTTCTCTTTGTTCTAGAGTCTAGATCATACCTGGGAACCTTCTAGTTACGGAGATATTGGGGGTCAGAGTTCCAGATTTTTCTACAAGTCTTTGTTAAATACAAGTTCTTAATATTATATTTTTACTTTAAATACGTACACGACCCCCATACTGTTCAATGCATACATCAGCACAGTGTATTGAGTGCGTTACAATGAGTCCTCCGTAAAGCGTGAATTTACACCCAAAAAAAAAAAGTCGTTTCCCAGCAATATTTTTGAATGTACTTCCAGAATGCTTGGTGGCTGGCTTCGTGAAGGGTACTTTTACACGTTGTATAGAATAAAATGTGTGACATAGACCATCAGACTGCCTAACTTTCTCCATGGGATTCGTCAAAATTATCTTCTGTACCATACAAAACTTCAATACTTACTCGACCCAAACGAATGGTACAGTTGATATAGTTAAACACAAGTATGACCACACGTTTCTGAAACACGCTGTAGTAATGTCCTGTGTATCTGAGACATGTGGACACTTGGACAGTGGTACAATCGGTATAAATTAATTAATGTGTGGTCATGACAACGCACTAATTGGACGTCAAACGTGACTAATGGGAAGAGTTCGCCGAATTATATTGTGGAATAAGCCAGTACGGAGAAAAAGTCGGATAACATAGCATTACGCTTGTAAGCCTGAAGGAACATACAGACGTGTATAAATAAGATACTTATATTCGAATAATCTATACGATGTTTTATGTGTGCCTACAATCGCGAGCACCAATATGTAAACACTTAAATTTTAAAAGTGTTTCTATCCTACCGTTCTGATTAAAATTTCATGTTGTTACGAACATAGTATTCTGGAACTCATATTTTCATGAAAAAGTTACAATCGTTATTTCTAGCGAAAATTGCTTTTTTAGGAAAGTTTATTCATATTGGTGCTCGTGACTGTACATCATCCCCCAATCACTTCCTTCTTCCTTCCTTTATATCATACTATTTTATTACTTACCATAAAATCAACCCCTCACAATTAATTTCAATAAACCTATGAATGAAAAAAAATTTACTACTATCAGGGTCATACACACATGACGGCACGGTTGGCGCAGTGGCTGAGCGATTGGCTGCTCCGGTACGTGGCGCGGGTTCGATCCCCGCAGGAACAAATATTTGAACGGCCTACAAGTAGTTGTTCCGGGTCTGACTGTTTGTGTATGTGAGTTTAAATGTTTGCAAACGCATCCACGATACAAAAAATCCTAGTGTAGGGCAAGGTATTTAAAAAAAAAAAAAAACGACCCATCATTTCATTGTCAGGGCCCAAAGATAAAAATACACATTATAATCTTATAAAATAATAAACTAATACATGTAAAAAACCTTAATAAACTAAAACTAGACACGAATCGTTGACGGCTTCGTGTTTTGCTTCGTGGTGTCGCGTAACCGTCCTCGGAATCGTCAGTATACGACACCTTTCGGCCAAAAGTCCTCTTTCAAGAAGGTCTGCAGACGGTGAGTTGGAGTTCGAACCACGAACGGCTTGAAGTTGATATTGTGGCGCGATTCCAATCTAAAATACAGCACTCGAAATATTTAGAACACCCAGACCTGAAACATACAAAGAAAATACCCATTAAGTACGACTCCACCGAGACCTCGCACGATAAACCATAATGACCCACCTCGGCGGTACCAAAAGAATTCAAATACCACTATTTTACTTTCAAAGACAGATAGGTATTGATAAAAATTCGGCCTCAGCGGAATTTTTCAGACATTCCCACAAGATCGTCCGCAATTACTGGCTTATCTTCAATGCGAATTTTCTGAGCGACTTTAAATAGCCATCATTTTCCCTTGTGGCTTGGCTTAATTCTCAAAAACGTTAAGGCTTCGCCACACGATGTGTTGCGGTGTCGCGCCGTATTAATTTCACGGTATTGGATGCCACACGATTGGTGCGACGGGGCGTGGTAATTTTATTACACTTAATTAAATTATATTTTGTTTGTTTTACAATTTCTTTGTGAAAATATTGGAAATGTTTCTGATTTTATGAACTTGCCACACTGAGTACACTAGACTAGAACTAGATGTCACCACCGCTGCTCCAAGAAACAATGACATATTAGCGTCTCAACTTTTAAAACAATAATACCTGTTCTCACTAGATAGTACTAGCTCTCTTATACTGATGAATTTTCAATGCTGGCGCTAACCGAAGTGAAGCCAAGAGTTCTTCTTCTAAGCGTGTCAATGGCAAAAAGTTCAAATCTGTTTAGACCAAAACTCAGCCACGTGAATCCCGCTCACTGATGCAGTAAGTAGGTCATCAGGTGCGCAGGTGATGGGCATGCAAAAAGGAAAGGCCATTGTCTCTGGGGAGACGCCGCATACGCACTTGAAGTTAACGACCCCCTGCTACGTCCGCCGCACCCTGGACAATCGACTGTAGTCTTTTGGCTTTCACCATAATGGCAAATACAAATATAAATAAACCAAGAGTTGAAAATTCAACAATGCGTTTTTATATTCAGGCATTACATCAATGTTTGTAAAAACGGGTGTTAGGCAAAAACATACAAACGCGCGCAGCGTTGTCCGTGTGGGCCGGCTCTTATAGTTACGGAACGCTTAACATTTCTGTATGTGTGTTTGGATATTGTTACATACATACCGTTACCTTCGCTCGCGGAGTACCTATCCTGCAATGAAAGTGTACTGTTTATACATACTGTTCGTGTTAACGTCTGCCCCGAAGGCTGCTGATATTAAAAATGTTATGTAAATGAGAAAAAAAGCGTAAGTAGGTAAGGAGTTTTGTTGTGTGTGTTGGAAAATGGGTCACCTTTATTTCCTTCGCGTCAAAGACGGTTATTCTCGTCACTTGTTACATAGGAATTAAACATTATTGGCGAAATATGGGTGTACTATGGGTACACGTCTGCCTTACCCTTCGGTGAACGCTGGCGTGACGTTACGTTGTTAGAGATATTGCTATTAAGTTAGGGATTTGTATAAATTGTCATCATCTGCCTAGCCGTGGGAAAAGGCTAGGCAGATGATGATGATGATGATGATGATGATGATTTGTATAATTTTATTGTCATTTTATCATGAAATAAAACGTCCATGTATGATATATGTTATGCATTCGGTAATGAGATCCATGATAGCTTTTCACCAAGTCCTTTGCATCAGACTAGCTATGAAAACCGAAACAAAAAATGTTTTAAAGGAAATTCAGCGAAAAAGATAGTAGTACATACATAGCTCTGACTAAATAAGGAAACGTAATTATTTCTACAACTTACACAACATAGCTACAGCTCTCTTTCAGGATTAGCGGGTTTTTCCTTCTACCCGCTTTCCTCTAAAATATTTAAATTCTCATTAGTGGCGCCTCCTAGACGTTAACAAGATACAACTTGATATAAATTTCCGTTTACTTTATTATTTTTGTATCATGGTACGAAGAAATTAAAGAGACTTCTTCACTAAGAAGTATTCTAATTATAGTGTGTCTTGGAAGTTTCTTTAGAGGTAAATGTAACGAGGTGGACCATCATCATCTGCTTAGCCTTTTCCCAACTATGTCAGGGTCGGCTTCCACTCTAACCGTATGCAGCTGAATACCAGTATTTTACATGGAGTGACTGCCTATCTGACCTCCACAACCCAGTTAGTACTAGGTAATACGATACCACTTGGTAAGACTGGTTGTCAGACTTTTTAGGCCACTGACTACCTGTAACTACTGTCAAAGATCTACAAATGACCGCCGGGACCAACGGTTTAACGTGCTTTCCGAGGCAAGGAAGAAACTCAGTATGTAATGGATGGTCACCCATCCACAAACCAACCTTAAAAACGTTAACTGGGTAAGACTAGATGCGTATTCATTATATTTTAAGGCAGAAGACTAAGTGTTATTGTAGGCGCTCGTGGCTAAAGAATAACAGCCGCACGGGTCGATATTCAAAGTCAAGCCGTCCTTGCCTAGGTCGGTCTATGGATCGGGTGACCATCTATTTCATGCCGTATTTCCTCCATGCCCCGGAAAGCACGTTAAGCTGTTGGTCCCGGCTATCATCTGTGGATCTTTGACAGTCGTTACAAGTAGTCAGTGGCCCGAAAGTCTGACAACCAGTCTTAACAAGGGGTACCGTATTACCCAGTGCTAACTGGGTTGTGGTCGGACTCGCTCCATGTAAAACACTGGTATTCAGTTGCATGCGTTTAGACTGGAAGGCGACGCCAACATAGTTGGGAAAATTAAGGCAGACGATGTAAACCGAGTGTTTTTGCGCAGTTCGGCAGGCTATGTCCAGCAGTGGGTTTTGATAGACTGATTTGAGGACCGATGTACCTATAAAGCCCATCCTTTTCATTATAGAAAGAAAAGACTACCACAAATAATAATACCCATATGAAGCTAGACTTCCTGCTCATTAGACCTTTCACGCTGTTGGACATTTAGCTACTTAGACCCTCTGATCAGGAGGGAAGCTAAGTACCAGTATTATACATGTTGACTGCCTATCTGACCTCTACAACCTAGTTACTGTTCCTTGCTAAAACAGTAACTGAAAAACCACATCCAGTCACATCAAAAGTTCTAATGGCGTCATAATAAATGTGAAGTACCTGATGTACTCGGAAACCAGGTGACTTCCTAAAGTTAGTACAGTAACTGCTTCTTAAATGTCGTAGCGGTTTTAAGAGAAAGTTTCGCAACGCGAGCGCCTTTTGTTCCAAACTTATGTATAAGCAGGAAGATGCTTAAATCTTACTTATGTTAGTGCTCGTTTTATAGAACGGATGTGCTTTTCGAGTAGCTTTTGATTGTCATTTGTAAGTGGAACTGAAAAACAGCGTATTAGCAGACGTTTTAGTCATTAGTCATTTATTCATGAACAATAAATTTTATCTGAAGTTACATAGAAAATTAGGAGAAAAGAAGAAAAAAAAACACACTAAAATATTACAACAATGCATAAATACAACAACTTAATACAACATCTTCAACAACATAAAGACACTTATTCAACAGGAAACGAAACTTTTTAGTTGCTTTTTAAAAGAGCTTGAGTGAGTAGATAGCGCTTTTTTTATATGTAGAGGCAACTTAAAATAATATAACCGATTGAGATCTGGAACTGTGCCTCACAATATTTAAATTAGGCTGTACCTAGCAGTGGCGAAGATTCCTAACAACTCGATTCCTACCGGCTTCCCTTTGAAAAATGGCACAACCAGTATTTTATAGACAAATAATAAAATCGCATTTAAGATATGTACTCCGGCTTACCTCTTACAAAAATTTACCATTCGCTACTGGTACCTAGTAACGTATAACGTTTTGTCTCCGTGTGCCTTCTCTAATCTTTCGTTCTTCTGTTGTCTCATATTTATACAAATATTTGGCCATGTTACTTAGAAGTACAAATACATAAATGCACGGCACTGTAAGTATATTCAGATTTATAAAATGTTCACGGCATCTCTCTGTTGTTGTTGTTGTTGGGAATTTATTGCGCCATTCCTTCTACCAGCTCGAAGAGTGAATTGGTGAAGCTCGTACTCGTTTAGAGAATGATCTGGAGAAGCAAGGCGAAGAATTCATTAATATTCAACACGGGGTTGACATCAATGTAGCGGGGAAGGTTTGAACCACTAATTAAACTCAATACCTTTGGTTCCCCAGCTCAAACCACACATCCTAACCAAAGAAATCGGTCGTGTGAAAACGTGATTGTTGCGTTCATGTTATGTCACTACTTTGTTCGGAAAACAAAAACGGTCTGCCGACTTGGCGTCGGAGTTGCGAAACTCTTTAATGAGTAAGTCTGGCTAGGACGTGGCCTTGATATTTGGCTATTTACCTACCACTTTTTAAGGGTACCGTATTACCCAGGTTGTGGAGGTCAGATATACAGTCACTCCATATTATAATTCTGGTATTCAGCTGCATCCAATAAGACTGGAAACCGACCCCAATCAAATTGGGAAAAGGCAGGTAGATGATGATAATTTGCCTACCACCTTTATTTATTTAACAATTTATGTACACACTAAATACAGGAAAGAAGAAAGAAACAGAAAATAGTACAAAGGTGATACTTATTTCTAAAGAAATCTCTTCCAGCAAACCTGCGAAAGGAGATACTAAAAAAGAGATGTAGACATAGGGACACTTTTCCAAATGTCTTCACATTCTTCAACAATAAAAACCCCTAACCTGGTTTTATTAAATGTCTGAGTAACCCTAAATAAGATTTAGACCTAAATCCGCTAGCACGTCCATCCCAGTCAGACATGTCAATCTCCTAGGATAAATGTATCGTACCTAATAAACAAGTTTATGCCTCATAAATCTAGAGCTCTCTATTTATAAACCTTATATATAACATATATTAAATGTATGTAACCGAGCGGAAGATAAAATTGGTTCTTATGTATAAAAAAGGGTGTGGTTTTATTCTGACCTACACAGATTGTACCAGCCTATGTTCATTAATTAATTCGAACCTGTAAATACGGCATAAACGTTATCCAACCGTTAGCCGGTATCTATAACATTCATATAATGGAAGATAGAACTTGAGCATAACAATAATCATAACACAGATCTTTAGAACACGGTACGAATTATGTCAATCTTGCTTTGTTATAAAGTTTACAAATAGGCAAGAAAGAAGTTATGGTAGTATAGTATGATGATTTTGATGGAATAGTTACCAAAATCAATAACAAGAAAGCCTAGAAAAGTGGCAAGCTTCCAAGCTTTTCGTACTTTACAACGACTTTCAATGTGATTAACAAAACCTTTTCGATAACTTATGTCGGTTCCATAGATTTTTGAGACTCGTTTTTGAGTCTCGTTTCGTTAATAGAATGTCATTGTGTCACCCGTAATAAGTACATCTTTTTAGGACCAGAAGACTGTCGCAGGAAACAATAAAAGCAAAAGAAAATCGCATAAGATTACTTCCAAATAAACGCGCAGCCTGTATATCAATTTCTCTCAGCCTACGTCACGAATATTATTATTATATCCATCTATTATTTACACATTCGTCATGGTACATCTGGCACATCAACTGGATTGAATACATTTCGATATCCTGGAACTAATACAGACATTTCTAGGGAAACTCCCGTAACATTAGTCGCAGGGACCTGTGAGCTGTGACTGTTAATTATAAATAACAATTGGTATTTTGTTAAGAGCAGATAGCTTCTAGAATAAATAAAATTATTGTCTTAGATAGAGAAATTATTTTGTGGTAGCAATCGAGTTTAATGACCTCTTGAACCCAGTAGTCGTCACTATTGATTTTCAGCTTTCTCTTATTTTCGTACGTCAATCCAATTGAAAGGTAAAAATCATCATTAAAGTATCAATAACAGGGAAGGTAAAGAATTGGTAAATGTGTTGTGACCCCGACTGGGAGGGGTATATGCCGTATATTTCCAGCAACGGACGACAATAGACTCAATTTATTGACTGAAAAAAACTTTCTACAATCATCGTTATGGAGAACTAGCTTATGCCAGCGGCTTCGCCCGCGTGGAGTTCGGTAATTGTCCAACGGGATCGAACTACCGGGATAAAAATTATTCATACAAATTTATTCAGTAGTTTTTGCGTGAAAAATAAACAAAAATCGCTCACAAATTTTCGCATTTATAATAGCAGTAAGATTAGATGCGTTATAACAATGTAACCGTTTGCAGGCCCAGGTTGGCCGCTGTAGAAATAATCAGACCAAATGGGGTATCATCGAACCATCCCAAATCCAATGCCAGCGTGGAGCCCTTTCTGCAGGATATGCCCTACCTCCTTTCTTGATCATCTTGCACCGCCTGCTCCTTCGAGGATTTAAACAAAGTCAACGAAAGAGCTGTGCAAGTGACCATATATAAAAAAATAAAAATAAAAAAATATACTGGTCGGGTATTTTTGAGTCCAGTGACACGCACAGAAGAAGAAGAATATATTATAATGGCAGACCTAACGGCCAGTTCTTACATAAGCATAATCAGCCTATTAATGTTCCCACTGCTGGGATGCAGGCCTCCTCTCTATGAGAGGTTATGGGCTAAGAGCAGCGGTGGCCCAGTGGTGGAGACCCCGACTTACGAGCAGTAAGTCGTGGGTTCGAACCCAGCCAGGCGCATTACTTTGTGTAAGTTATTTCATCACCACTGCTCTCAAAACGGTGAAGGAAAACATCGTGAGGAAACCGGCATGTCCTAGAACCAAAAATTCGAAGACATGCAACATCTACTAACCCGCACTGGGCCCGCGTGGTGGATTATAGTTCTTACATAATAGTATTTAATTATCCGCTTGGCCTCTTATCCAAGAAAATCTCCGTCCTTTCCATTCAAACCTCCTTTGTTTAACCAAAATCTCCTCATTAAGGTCGCCTCACTAATTAAGATAAATCCCATAATTTCCTCCTCAATATGTAGATAATTACATACTGTACCTATGTACACTGCCTTTAATTGACATCGGAACTAATTGAAGATTAACCACGTTCATCGGACAATGTTCTAGCTTAGCTATAGTGATTATTGAATGCCTGGATTAGCGCTGTGTGTTAAATGATGTGAGCATATTGACCTGATTGAAGTAGAATGGTAACGGGAATAGGAAACCTATTTTTTTTCTTTTTGCATCCTTCGTATTTTGGCCTATGGATCCCAGGCTTGATCTTTGACATTGTTAACATTCAAAAGTCCAAGCTCAGGGTTTGCCAACGTGCGATAGAGCGCAGTATTCAGGGCGTCAAACTAACCGGCCATAAACACAACACCACACTGCGCTCCGAAACACAAATTACTGTCATTGCTCAAAAAGCCACTAAGCTGAAGTGAGACTTGAGCTGGTCATGTCTGCCGTATGTCCGACGAGCTGTGGGCCAAAACAACCCTTTTGCAGAGCCTTGACACAGCCAGAAAGCGACGCGGTAGACCTCGCAGGAGATGGCGGGATGAGCGTTACAGAATCAACGACCAGTGGTCCACATTGGCCCTGGATCAAAAGATTTGGAGGTAGTGGGGGCCTCCCCCCACGACCTCCAAATCTTTCGTGCTTTTCTGCCTTTGCCAGGCAGTGGGATGACACAGGCTGACAGTAACAGTATCTTTGATCAGTTTTAGCTATAAACAGGTATGGCAGCGGCGTGCCGAGGCCAACAATACGGTAAGCCCATAAGGCCAGCAGACTATTCAGAGACCCTAACATCATGAAGCGAAGGCTAGTTTGAAAGAGCCGCTACTAGGTAGTGTTGTACGTTGTGGCAGTTCGAGTATGTCCTCCAGTGACGTCATCTCTCATCAGCAGATCCTAGATTAGATGATATGATATTAATATGATGATAGATTATATGGTCAATATGTCTTTCCGCTTTACCCGTTTTTCTAGCTGAATAGGAAACTGGATGTATTATTTTGAGGTTAGTGTTTAGGACGTCAGCCTATAACATGGCCATGGACGTGGAAATCGGTAATTGTCTCACGGGATCATACGACCAGGATATTTTTTTGTATTAGTTCTGATTACAAACTAACTGGGTGCCATAATTGATCCAAATTCGTTCAATAAGTTTTGCGTGAAAGAGTAACAAATATACATCATTATGATAGTAGAAGAAAATAAGATAGTTACGAGTAGAAAAGGTTTGAGGATGTCGTTTTTCTGTTGTTGTTTTTTTTTTTCAAAAGTTTCGCGTCATGGTAGCTATGATTATCAGTGAAATACCCCTTAAATAAGTAATGTCAACTGACATTACTTATTAAAGCTATTGCTTTAGCATTATTCTATTCCTATGAAATCTTCGATCAAGTATTTCCGTTTAATAAACGTTATGCTTATTGAAATATGTTTGTAAGCAGGAATTCAAGCAGACAAATAGATATCCGAATATTTAGTATGGTATCGTATTACCCAGTACTAACTGTGTTGTGGAGGTCAGATAGGCAGTAGCTCCATGTAAAATGAAAAGGCTAGGCAGTTATGTAGGCAGATGATGAGGTAAAGTGATGAGAAAGTAAAACATGCAATAACAAAAGTATACTGTCGCTTACTCCCGATATTTCGACGCTATTGCAAGCGCCATGATCGCGGGATGACTCCCGCCTTCATCCATCATCATTGCAACAGCGTCAAAATATCGGGAGCTCATAATAATGGATAAGCACGGAAGATATCCCGTAAGTGACAGTATAAGTTTAGTTATAAACCGTGAAAGCTTAAAACAGTGTTTAACAAAAGTGTATTTAAGTCTGATTAATTTATTAGATGCGTTTTCAAGTCATAATCGTCTAAACGAGTCCTTTTATCATAACCCCGCCAAATTATATCTCCCACTGACAAAATAAACTATAGACAATATATAACTATAGGTTGTTTTAAGTTCCAATTTCAATTTTCCTGTTTTGTTTTTTCTACACACTGTGTCTACATTTCTAATCCTACTTTCCTCTCGCAGGTCTGCTGGAAGAGATTTCGCATGAAATAAGCAGTACCTTTGTGCTCTTCTATCTTAATGTTATGTCTTGTTGAGTATTTTGTGTGTACATAAATAAATAAATAAATAAGAAATCCAATCGAATACCACAGATTACAAATATTTATTCATAAAATAGGCACGTATACATTTGATCACGGCATTGATTAGTTCGGAGGCTCAATAAGGAAAAAATCAAGTCTGCTTCTCTATGTATATTCGGGAAATCGTCTGTTTGCCTGTTTGTTTATTCTAAACGAACGCCCCCGGAAATAAGTCTGGATAGAGTTCAATTCGCTTTGATGGGAATGACGAGATAGATGTGATATTTGTCTGCGGACATGTTTTGTGCCTACAACCAACTAGTACGTACTGGAGTTCTAGATTTTGTTTGACTGTAATTGGGTGAGTAAGTTTGTAGGCTCGACGTGGTTTCCGAAATTCGTGTCGTAACATCGTGTTGGGGTTGTGTAATCTTGGATCAAACGTTACTCTTGAAAGATGTCACATAGGTATGATTGATGGAGATAATACACTTAAAAACCGAACTTTTTGGAGGGCTACACGTTTCAGCCCAAATACGCTTGAAACACAGATAAGATTCTTTTAAATCATTAATCATCTAATAACAAACCTTATTTTAAGGAGTTGTACCTAACTGACCTATAACTGCATACAAGAAAAAATCGTTCCATCGCGTCGCGTCATATTTCTTTAACGACTTTCAACAAGATGACATACATTTTTCGATACGTTTGTCAATCCAATAAAATTTTTGACCTTATTATCATGGTTATCGTTGAGTTATGTCACTGAGTCTATTAAAAGGGGGGCTCCTGTTTAATATCAACAACATTATCAAAAATATTTCAACACTTCCCCATCAGTCAGACAAATTAATCCGAACATAAACATCAAATAGGCACAAACCTTGTCCCCAATCACTCTGTACCAATAAACTCTTTGACCCAAAGAACGACGGCAAAGATTACTGTTTACCAAGCTTCGCAAGCCCAAGATTAAGTCGAGAGACGTCAGTTAGGTACATTAACTGAGCCAACCAATCTAATTTTTAATGTTGCCGACCGATTTACTTCAAATATAAAATGTTTTCATGGAAATAGCGTAAATATTTTCTTGATGAGATCTTTCTGTTTGCTTGTTTTTTGGGATTCATTCGATATTGTTGTCTGTGGAGTTCTTGAGGGTTATCTGGAGGATAAGCTCTTAGGCTCTATAAGTTCTCAGATCCTCGACGTAATCGGACATGCCATTTTACAATGTGCCCGCACATTTACGTTTTTTTCAATCTGTTTTATTCCAAACGGAACCTTACACTTTTCCCACACATCAGTTCTTCCTCACCTTGTCAATTGCATTATCACTTACCTTCAGGTGCCAGTGATCAAAGACCTGCATTTCAAAATGAAACAAAAACACTTTTCCTAACTTTTAAACTACATACGCTACACTATTTATTGTCAGTTACTCTGTTAAAAGAGCTGAAGGAGGAAGGAGCTTATGGCTAAATAATAACAGCTGCTCCGATCGATCTTTAGGTTAAGCCGTGCTTACCTAGGTTGATCTGTGGATGGGTGATCACCCATTACATACAGAGTTTCCTCCGTGCCTCAGAGTGCACGTTAAGCCGTTGGTCCCGGCTGTCATTTGTAGATCTTTGACAGTCGTTACAGGTAGGCAGTGGCCTAAAAAGTCTGACAACCAGTCTTACCAAGGGGTATCGTATTACCCAGCACTGGGTTGTGGAGGTCAGATAGACAGTCGCTCCATGTAAAATACTGGTATTCAGCTGCATCCGGTTAGACTGGAAGCCGACCGAAAAGGCTAGGCAGATGATGACTCGGTTAAAAGAGCTATACCATGGCTATACCCAAAGTAAAATCAATGTTTTGTAAAGATTATGTAATACTAAGATAGCCTTGTGGACGTTATTGTAGCAAAAAAGGATCTCTCTCTCTTATTTATCAGTTATTTCAGCTAATATTTCTAGTATTAAAGAATATTTTCCAGACTAAAGTTAAATACATTAGCACTTCGTTATCTGTCTTACGTATGTAAGTATATTACACAGCCACGTTAATCAAATCAAAATCGCTAACTCAGATGGTGGCGGCAAAATGATGGAAAATAGTCCCTATATTCTTGAAAGCTACGGTCTAATTTTGCAACGAAGCCTTAGGTTTTCAGTACATTAGTCTCTGGATGGACGGTACGAATGCATGTATAGTCACAGGGGAATTTTTCGCGGGAAAGCCAATCTCAAATGTAAAAGGAATACAGTTATACGGCTATACCGTTATTCAAAAAGAAATTGACAGAACTATTAATTAATAAATGTTATTACACATTTGACGATTTTTTGACTGATAAGAATTTAAATTGATAATATGACATCTCTGTATTCCTGACTGAAATGATAAATGTAATTAATTTAATTTTTGACGTCATAATGTAATGTATTTAAGGTGTCGTTTGTTTTAATTATTGACATTCCAAATTTATTAAATTTTAATTATAATATGTACTTGTTCTGCACACCTGTTAGGGTAGGATATGGTCCTGAGCTATATTTTTTGTGTTTTATCCTTATGTGTACCAATATTCAAACAAAATAAATGATTTGATTTCGGTCTATCAATCTGACATGTTTACTATTGTTTTGACACCTCCTCGACTACTAAGCAATAGTGTATGTTTGCTTACCGTTAAGACGCCTAATCAGCTAGAGAGCCTACATAGCCAACATTCTTTATATTTGTTGCCATAATACGGTAAAAACTTCAATATCACATTCAGTATAGATTAAATTGACCTACAAATACATAATAATTATGCAACCTTTATAAATACAAATGTTTTACATACTTTTATTAAAAATGTAAATTATAAGAGTAAAAATCAATAAAGGATTAATGCTACCTTTCACTACCTTAGATTGGATATTATCCAAAACATTGGTCAAATGTTTGGCGAAGTAGATAAGTACAGTCAGTGGTGTAAACTAGTCGGACAGTAGCGAGTAAACAGTCACTGTCTAGGTGCTCGGTAATCACCACTGTCTTTGATGGGGTATCATCGTCTCGTCCCAAATATAATACCACTGTGGAGCCCCTCTGCAGGATCCTGCACAGCTACCTTCCAGGATTTAAACGAAGCCAACGAAAGAGCCGTGCCGGTACCTATATACTGGTCGGTTATTATTTGAGTTCATCTACACGCAAAGAAGAAGAAAGAAAGAAAGAATCATTTATTTGCCATGAATGTGGGTAAAACAAAATAAGGTTTTAGCATTGTTAAATCTGTTCCAACCCACTCTACCATACGGCATGCGAAATTAAAAATATATTTACATCTACTTAATTTTACAAACAAACAAAGAAAGAAAAGAAAAAAAAGAAAAAGAACAGTTATTTGAATCTACAGCCTTCTTTACATAAATTAAACATCAAAAATAATAATCTTCGAATACAAAGTTTCTATGGAAATTCATTTTCCCAACAAGCTAATGGTCTATACTCAAAAATATTTGCCTCAATTTCCCAATCGATACACTTTAAAAATGAGGTCTAATGTTCTGCCAAAACAATCCTCTTTGGTGTTACATAAATGCATAGTATTTTATTGCCTTTGCCTCACGATCGTCTTTTCTTTGCGACTCGAAATGCAGCGAACATCACTCACTTTTGGCCGCAGACTTATTCTGAGTGACATGACGGATTGGAACTCGAAGACAGTGGCGTATTACGTATTCTAAGTTGGGAGGCACTTTCGTAGTTTGATGGAAATGTGAGTGATTGCGTAGTTTTTTCTTGTGTTGTTATCTAAATGGAATTGTGAAGCGCTTTTGCGCTGTTTTGACCACTTTTGTTGTAGCAATTTGTTGTTGATTGATGTTATGTTGCTATCTGATGAAGTCTTTACAACAAAAGTTTTAAATGACAACTCCAAGAGAGGATTGTGTTGCTCGTGACGCTGTTGTCGTTAAAGAATTGATATGGCCATGCAGTTCTAACAAGATGTGCATATTCTCAGAATATCAGAATATAATGTAGGTACTTTTGCAAAAATATAAAGTTACATACATTTTAATCATCAAGCAGTTCAGAAAGCAGAAAAATGACCATTGTGGTTTTTCTTGTTGTTAAAAGACTAATGAATTCCGCTTCTAAAAAAAAAACATGAAATAGATCACCTTTTGGTATGGGTCAATGTCAATATAATAATCTAAATAATAAAGGAACTCAAGTTTATAAAGGTTAGAGAGATGAATACAAAAATACTGACCTAAAACACAGGGGACGACAAAAAAAAATATTTGAAAAACACATTTCCACCTCCTCTTGAACGCTGTTCCAAATACAAAACTCGTTCACTCATAAGTATAACAGTGATAGCCAAAAGGTCAACATTCAAAAATAGAACATCGAATAAAAATGTAAAAAATTCAAAAAGACGACCTCGGAGTAGCTCTGTTATTTACTCAGTATAACATCGCATGTACTAAAAGTATCGCATATGACTGAATTCCCTTTGAGCTCGCTACGACTCAAGTAATGCTATTTTCCCAATCACTCTGTGAAAGGCATCGTTATTACATTCGTTCGTTCGTGTACAGCTTAACTGCGTTTTTTGCAACAAATATAGCGCTTGTTTTTCAGTGACTTCAAGCGCTTTTTATGCGGGTGGCTTTTTACAGCGCTAGTGGTTATCTGTGAGGTATGGTTGACTGTTGTTTGGGATTTTACACATAAAGTTACAACCTGCTTTAAATATGTCTTTTATGTTCTACTACACCAAATAGCGAAGACTCAAAATATATTAATGGAAACCTAAAACAAAGATCGTGCACCTAAAGAATGAAAAACATGTACAGACGCCAGCACATCAAGCTACTACAATCTGTCAAATTGCTTTAATAGATTTTCAACTTTATCGCTGAAACATTAGGTTCAAGGTTGATTGGAAAAGTTTGTCAGTTTTAGGTAGCTTGATGTGCATACTTGCAGGGAACTTGATTGTTGAACAATATTTATGCCATTCATCATCAATCTTAAAAAACAGTGTCCTACTTACGTTGTCGAGCATGCCCTGTAAAATTCCTCTACTGCAACGGAAAAAAACTTGAAATAATTGACAGCACACCTGTAATCCTGTAATACCCGAAAGGTTAAGCAAAGGTTTCGACAGTTATGATAAGTCCCATGTAACAGGGGGCGAGTTTATTGCATCCACCGGGCACAGATCCGGACTCCGTAGCTGCTATTGAGAAATTCCTGATGGAAAAACTAAATGACACTTTGCCCGACCTTGGAATCAAACCCAGAATTGCATGCTCAGCAGTTGCCCTTACGACCTTTCGCCCAACGAGGAATAGAAAGAATAATTAGGTGTTCTCGTCTGGCTAACGGAGAGTGCTTGCATAGACACAAACTTGTAGCCAGGATTATCTATAAGCAATTTGCTCTAAAATACTCCTTGTGGAATCGGAAGTGCCGCACTATAGGTATGTGCCCGACTCAGTTCTCGAAAATGGCAGTATCACATTGTACTGGGATCAATCCAACATCACTCACATCAGCAGGACTATTGTAGCCAATAAGCCTAATATAGTGGTGGTGGATCGATCAGAGCAGCGTGCAATGATTGTTGACATAACGGCCCCGCACGACGAGAACCTCTTGAAAGCCGAGAAAGATAAGCAAAACAAGTATCTTGACTTGGTTCACGAGGTTGTCGACATGTGGGATGTGGACTCAGCGATCATTGTGCCGATAGTTGTATCAGCCCATATATGGCTTAATTGCCAAGAGCCTCAATCAATACCTGAGTAGGCTCTCGTTAGGCAGCTGGATCAAGGGCTTGATTCAGAAAGCGGTACTCCTGGACACGGCTCGTATTGTTAGAAGGTTTCTCTCTCTCTGGAGCCCTGACCGCCGTTAGTTTGGACCCTGTTCCCGATACCGGTAAAAGAACATTTAAAAATATAAAAAAATGTAGCCCACATTTTTTTATATTTTTAAATGTTCTTTATTTAGCTCGCGGCTAAATAATAACAGCCGCTCGGATCGATCTTTAGGTTAAGCCGTGCTTGCCTAGGTTGGTCTGTGGATGGGTGACCACCCATTACATACCGAGTTTCCTCCGTGCCTCGGAAAGCACGTTAAGCCGTTGGTCCCGGGTGTCATTTGTAGATCTTTGACAGTCGTTAGGTAGTCAGTGGCCCAAGAAGTCTGACAACCAGTCTTGCCAAGGGGTATCGTAGTACCCTGTACTAACTGGGTTGTGGAGGTCAGATAGGCAGTCGCTCCATGTAAAATACTGGTATTCAGCTGCATCCGGTTAGACTGGAAGCCGATCCCAACATAGTTGGGAAAAGCTAGGCAGATGATGAAATGCTCTTTATATTTTTATGTAAATTAATATTTAAAAATGTAATGATGAATAAAGGAAATAATAATTAAAACATAGAAATTAACTCTTATTATAACAGCTTCAATATTTTATACACTACTCGCAGTCTCTGTATCAAGCAATTAATCAGCGCATTCACGAGATGGTGCGCATCTTTTGTGGGAGAAATGAATGACATTAAAGCGAGACCATTTCACCGCCGAGTGGGGATTGTTATTATGACATTAATAAATAGATGAAAACTTCGCTCCTCTACGCGGGAAGTGCATTTGCGAGGCAATTAATTCATTTTCTCTACTCGAACATAAATGCTGCAGATGTTGTACGTGAAACTACGTCTTGATAGCTAAAGTTATTTTCGGGCGTAAATTATGTTTCGAAATTAGTTTCTGAGTCAGGAATATTTTAAGTATGTCAGTGTCTTCTTCAGTCGTTAGGTAGTCAGTGGCCTAAAAGTCTGACAACCAGTCTTACCAAGGGGTATCGTATTACCCAGTACAAACTGGGTTGTGGAGGTCAGATAGGCAGTCGCTCCATGTAAAATACTGGTATTCAGCTGCATCCGGTTAGACTGGAAGCGACCCTAATATAGTTGGGAAAAGGCTAGTCAGATGATGAGTATCTTCTGAAATAACACAACATAACACCACGCCTGTAATAGAAGCCAGAGGTGTATCAAATAGTGCACTTTCGTCAGTTATGTTTAAGTCCCATGTAATAGGGGGCGAGCCTATTGCCACCAGACGGGCACAAATCCAGACTCCGTGGCTGCTACTGAGTAATTCCTGAATGAAAATCCCAATAACACTTTTCCCGACCCGGGAATAGAACCCACGACCTCATGCTCAGCAGTCATGCTTACGACCACTAGACCAACGAAGTAGTTTTTCTCATATTGTTTTGAACAACAAACAATGAACCTAATTTTAAAGTCCAAGTCAAAGTCAAAACGTTTATTGCGAACTAAGTGTACAATGTTGTGTTATGATATTTTAGTACTACGCACATACACTCTACACACACACTACACACTGTATTTCTTACACAAGTTCATTTTTATGACAATATAAAATGTACTAGGACTGATCATGGCATGATATACATAGTTTGTCAATATACGACTTCTAAAGGAGAAGATGTACATTCACAGCCTGAGCTTTAAACCCAGTACACCCTTCTTTGGCTATGCCGTAGTCGCATAACAACGAAGTAATTTAATTTAAAAACTCTAAAAACAAAGCAAATGATAATAAAAATTACACCAGACATCGCACAGTTTTCGCAATCCGTTAAACTTCAGATGTCTAAATCCCGTCTGTGTCCCAGCTTCCCAGAACTCCATACGAACACAATAAAACCAAAATAAGTTCGCACATAGAACAAGTTTCTGAATGCTTGAATAGGCAATTGCACAATCCTAGCTTCCGAGCTTTGCCTGACTGTACTTCACTTTCCGCTTTAGTTGACTTTTTATTATAAATCCGCTGTATTTTGTTGTCCTCTTCGTTGTTTGTTCTTTACCTGAATTACCTGGTACATATTCTGTTCACAATCTTCTTTGAGGCGTGATTATATGTAACTATGTAATAACCTACAGCTATGGAATTACCTATGCTTGTCTAGGTTGGTCTGTGGATGAGTGACCACCCATTACATACCGAGTTTCCTCCGTGCCTCGGAAAGCACGTTAAGCCGTTGGTCCCGGCTATCATTTGTAGATCTTTGTCAGCCGTTACAAGTAGTCAGTGGCCCAAAAAGTCTGACAACCAGTCTTACCAAGGGATATCGTATTACCTAGTACTAACTGGGTTGTGGAGGTCAGACAGGCAGTCGCTCACGTTAAAACTGGTAGTCAGACTTTCTACTTTTGTTCAGACGACTGACAAAAAACAAACTAAGAATAGTTTATTTTTATACGTCGACGTCCCCGTGATTAATGTCTAGAGGACAAGTAGTACTTAATAAAAAACGAAAGTGAAACCAATCATTGAATTAGAACCATATTTTAATAAGACTGTAATATCATCACTTTTCTTATTAATTACTCCCTCTAGGTACTACGTAATTAAATAAGAACATTCATAAATTTATTAGCCGTTCATATTTCACAATATTTTTTCGGTAACTACAAAAAATTCACCGTAGGTAAATCGGGTCTTACTGAATTTTCCTTAAAGAAATTACCCAATTATTTTGTAGCAAAATAGCCTAAATATTTCAGACTTCATTAACACCTTATTTCGAAAGAATGTCTGGTATGCTTTGATACTGAGATAAGATTTTTCGCTTCGAAAATTGCGATGAGAAACGGAAGACCTTTCTCAAAGGATCCGATTTACGCAGACTCATTACGGACAGAGTTTAAAAACTTCTCGGATTTATTATCATTTGCAACATTGTGTAATTGAGAGAACAGCCTGTAGAAGTGACTGAAAACAGTGAAAACATTTTCTGTTCAATTCTTTATTTTATCGTGTTTCTTTTTTTTTTATTGTCTGCGAAAACGCTGCAAATGGAATGTGTTCATCTTTTGTTTCCTTTATTTTGCTTCGTACTTTCGTTCTTGTAGTCACATAACATAGATTTAAATCAACGAGATTTATGATACTACATACAGAGTGTAAGGGACAACCCTCTACATATAGGAATATGATTCAAAATAAAGAGCTGAATGCACCCTGTCAGTTTGTGGAGGACTGTCCCTTACAGCCTGTATATATAACTTCTGTTACTTATTTTTACATTTAGTACAGCATTATCCATGAATACTAAGAGGAGCTCGTGGCTAAGTAATAACAGCCGCCCGGATCAATCTTTAGGTTAAGCCGCGCTTGCCTAGGTTGGTCTGTGGATGGGTGACCACCCATTACGTACCGAGTTTCCTTCGTGCCTCGGAAAGCACGTTAAGCCGTTGGTCCCGGGTGTCATATGTAGATCTTTGACAGTCGTTATAGGTAGTCAGTCAGTGGCCCATAAAGTCTGACAACCAGTCTTACCAAGGGGTATCGTATTACCCATTACTAACTGGGTTGTGGAGGTCAGATAGGCAGTCGCTCCATGTAAAATACTGGTATTCAGCTGCATCCGGTTAGACTGGAAGCCGACCCCAACATAGTTGGGAAAAGGCTAGGCAGATGATGAATCCATGAATACTAAATTAAGTAATCCTGTTACTCAGTCTCCTATAGAACCACAATAATTCTAACATTATCGTCTTTCATTCATCAGCAAACAATTCCAATCCGGGGTTGGTGTCCACTAGCGCGTTGAACATTGTAAGCATGCACGGTAGGGGAGGTGGATCAAGCAAGTGCTTCTGATTGTTCATTACTGTCAAATTTACAGTGATCTTTATTTTCATAAATGTAAGGTTTCTGTTTGTTTGCTGCCACTGACAAGTCTGTCAAATAAAGTCATCTTTATCGTCATTTAAATAAGGTTGTTATATGCTGCAGTCGGAAGTAAACTAAGAGAGAAAGGACTATTCGTTATTACTAGAAGCACACAGCTGGCTCTCGTAAGTAGATTGCGACTTGGGTAGCATAATCTCACCTATAGTAACTCGTAAGTTGTATTTAAATGTGTTCTTGTCGTAGCAACGAAAAATATTCCTTTTCTAATTTGAAGAGAAAAGCCCTAAGTTCGAATTTTGATCATTATAACAGCCAATTTCTACGTAAATTGGAAGGTAATCGAATTATTTTGACAGTCCCAGCGCGGCGCGGATTGAATTCAATTAGGCAAGATATTGTGTTGACTTAGTCTCAGCCGACGTTGAATCTACATACTACAACCAATATGGGAAAATTTTAGGCTAATTAGATTTTTTGTCCCAAAAGCTAAGATCTGTAAGATCTAAAATGGAATAATGATCATGCTACCTACTGATATTACATTTTATTCAAATTACAACTTTTTTTTTCGTTTATCATTATCATCAGTACCTTAAGCAAATAATTTTACTGGAAAGATGAAGATAACAAAGTCTTAGCTTTATCTTTCGTACCAAATGTACAGCGATCAAACTGCTTGGTATATCGAGCGGTCCTCTCTGATCTGACCTGTAGGTAGGTCATGGGTTCGACCCCCAGCTGTGGCACAGTTAACTGACCTTCTTCTAGCACATTTCGTCTTGATACTGGAGATAGCAGCCATTCTAGCAAAAAATATATTGCGAGAAGCCTTGGACCCTTAAAAAACAAATCAATCGAATTACTGCCTTCTCTAAGCCTTAGAGAAGGCAGTAATTCGATTGATTTGTTGGTAGCTGTGTTCCTTAGAGTCTAAGGAACACAGCTACCAACGACCTTAACCATTATTTATTTCCTCGGGTTTGCTCGCACACTCCTAAGGCGACTAGGCACCAAAATAAATGTCAAGTCACGATAATAATTGGAATTGCAACAAGTAATATGGAAGAATAAAAAACTATTTGCAAAAAAATAAGACTTCAAAAAAATACCAATCGGTGAAAACTAACTTACTTTCAAGTAAAAAAACTGATATTTTCGAATACATTTTTAGTCACTACTATGTTATACTGTGAATGTGGTTTTATTGAACATTTTTATGTCTAGTTATCTATGAAAAAGTATCAGTTACCAATGACAAAAAGCATTTTTGTCTTTAAACTCGATATTTTAGAAATAATTGAAAATGGGAAATTTTCAAAAAAAAACTTAAAACATGCATTTCATCGACAACAATTAACAAATAAACAGACCAAATTGATGTTTAATAAAGTCACACAGGTCACACTGTCACAATATAAATTCATCAATTATTAAGATTTTCGTAAATTAAAAAAAAAACACCTTTAGGAACTCAATAAAAAGTCAAAGCCACTATACACTTCGTTCCACCTTTTGAGTATTTTTTGACTTATTGCACTCGGCTAAATGGCCAGTTACTTTCGTATTTATGAGATTGTTTCTAGCACATGTTCAATATTGTTAAGTGGAAACGGGAATTTAATGGTTTATAGCCATTGAGGTCATCTTACAGGTCTATGTCCATCAATTAACTTTTTTCTGCAGAAATCAATCCGGATTTACCAACTAAGAACACGTTCAATGATTGCATGGGGCAATCATCTAATTTGATTTATAATAGAACTGACGATTAACTTACAAATTAATATTATAACTCGCAAATTCAAGTGAAAAAAACTGGAATGTATGCCAGTGCAAAAACTGGAATTTATCTAAGCTTTAACCGACTTAAAAAGAAGTAGGCGGTTCTCAATTTGGTTGATTTTTAACCGACTTTTAAAAGGAGGAGGTTATGTATGGCACTAGCAATATTTTTTTTTTAATGTTTTTCACCTCAGAACTCCCGTCATTTATAAACCGGATATTTGGAATATTACTTTACTTTCGTAAGCCGGTGGCAAAATGCGTGATTCAAATAAAAGTAACCGACTTACGAAAGTAAAGTTATTTTCCATTTGTTGGTGTTTTTTTTAAGGCGGTTGTTTTTTTTGCAAAAAAAGTTTTATTTATCTCGACCTAGGTTTAATCTCTTGATGATATTAGAGCTTAAAACGAATATACAGACTTAGTTAATTGGATTGTAATACAACTATAATTTGATGAACTCTTACACGATACAATATTAATTAAAAAACAACTAGGTACCTTCTACGTACTACCGCGTTCACCGGTCGACCACTTTTCAACCTTATAACTCAGGGTATAAGGGTGAAAAGTGGTCTACCGTCAGTGAGCGCGTTAGTAACTACTTACTTCTACTTCGAACGTCAAATCTCACTCCGATGGTGTTGGATTGTAGTCACATCGGACTATGAGAGTGAAGGCAGAGAGAGTGTAGCTGTGTCTGTACTCACCTTTGCTCACTATAATATCTCCCACGTCGAAGGCTAGTCTCCGCTGAGCTCGACCACGATGACCGCAATTCGGTCAGGACGACTAATATCATCACACGAGGTATCCTCTAAACTAAGTAGGCCTTGTTGGTCGAGCGACCATGCAAGCGCGACTGCTGAGCATAAGGTCATGGGTTCGATTACCGGTGAGGGTAAAGTGTTATTGCGTTTTTCCATCCGGATTTTTTCAGTAGCAGCCACGGAGTCTGGATTTGTGCCCGGTTGATGGCAACACGCTCACCCCCCTATTACATAGGACTTAAAACATAACTAGAGAAATTTGGGTGTATTACATATTAGGTATACCTCATATATAAGTAGGGCTCCATAATGTAGTAAATGGTTTCGATGATTACATACACACGTTTTCCGTTGCCGTCGGCAACAGTGTGATTTGTCAAAGCGTCTTATCTGGATACCTATCGAGCATTTATTCTCAAAACAACTGAGGGAAAAATATATTCTCCATCGTTGCGAAAAAACAGATGAGCGGGCACGAGGGAAATAACGAAGGGGAAGGTGTCCATCTTCGTTCGTTTTATCTTGAATTGCTAGATGTTTTTGATATGGTTCTTGTATTTTTGATAGCTTTTTTGTCCCAATTAGGTTAATGTTTTTGAAACGAAGAATGAGGAAAATGTACTTGCCTTATGAGAAGACCAATAAAAACGATGGATGGACACGTGAAAGTTGTTTTTTTTTCGGATAGGAAATCATCAAATGACCCCCCCCCCCCCCCCCCGCCCTCTCTGGGCGGAGCGGAAGGGAGTGTCAGACTTGTACTGACTAAAACCCATCTATGTTCCTTCTTCCTTTGTGTTCCAGGGCCACGGTATCTCTTTCGAACAGTTCCGCAGCCCTGGCCGGCATCGGCCCATGCAAACCCCTACTTGGTTGCTGACATCTCTTTGAGACGCGCGTGGAACACGAACGCGCCGTCGCCACGGCCTGTCGTCATAAGACGGCCGGACGGCCAGCCCATAACTCACCGGCCACAGGCCCGATGTGAAAGTTGCTTTGGCTAGAAACCGGTGACTACTGGAATGATGACTGGAGAGAAGTATGGAAGGATTTGGATGCGAAGACAGCATGCAATGACGTATTATACCCTGATCTTCTAAAACCTTTCTTTCTTTTTTTTAAAAACCCTGATCTGTCCCACTGCTGGGCACAGTCGGGGAGGCCTTTATCCAGAAGTGGAACTGAACTGAATGAACCAGTAGCTTCTCCAGGCATTTTCGACGCGACCGTCGAACTCTTTGTCTATCCTTCTGATTAAAAATCATTTTACAACAACTTCTAAAACTGTGTATATATCCACCAGAAATCTATTTAATAGTTCTATTATTCTTCCTCATTACACAATACTAGGTCCAGTAGCATTGTTTCCTACAATATAGCATTCCCGATGCGACGGGACGTGACAGCAATGTTAAGCGGTGCACGTCCGTGGTCAAACTATCGATAAATATTTGTGGGACACGGAACACCACTAGTGCTTCGAGGTCAGGCAGCTGGCATTATTTCTGTGTAGGAGGGAGGGTGTTTAACTGGTTGAAGTGATGGGGTAAATAGAAATTAACTACTTGTAACATTTTATATGCACCGTCTCAGCTTGGTGGACACTAGCACCAAAAGCGCAACGAGTGAACAAAACGTTAATTCAAACAATTAATAAATTTAAAATACTGGTTTCGCACATAATAAGTTTTTAAAATTCTATTCATATCTTTGCGTTTTTGGGGTTTTTGCAAAAATATTAACTAAAATACATTTGAAACAAATAATATTTGGTTATTCATCCAAATTCTAACGATCGCGATGTTTCTCGATGTTGATCGATGCTAATCAATCGAGAGACTATTCATGTAAAAAAATGCAATAAATTCAGATCATGTAGAACTTGATCTGAATTTATTGCATTTTTTTACTTCACTTCACTCTAGTCGAAACTCACGTGGTTTCACAAATCATAAGTTAAAAAACTGCATGTGTTTTTTTTTTAATTTATTCATTATAATAACAGTGATAATAATTGACCATAATCTCGTCTGGCAATAAAGTGTTATTTTAATTAAAAACCACAAACATTTTAGCTGAAATTGTTTATGACTGTAATTATACCTTGTTTAGTTTTTAGCAAACAGGTTTCCAGTTAATATGATTATGGCCTAGCGCGCACTGCCCTGCGTTTTTTTAACGCATATCTTGTGAAGTATGGAGTGTCATAGAAGTGCGCGCACTGCGGTGAAATAAACACATGCGGTGTAAAGTCACCGTAGGCCTCCCGCTGCAAATTTGTAGATCGTTATATCTCACGAAAAAGGAGCCCTTCATAGGCCTTAAGGCCATCAAGGGATGTACCCAATACCGTTTGTGTACCCTTTTTTACGCAATACTAAATATACGCAGATAGTGACTCTAGTCCATAACGATAACGTGTTTGTATTAGGTACATCTCTGCTTAACCCTTCAGGAATTACAGGCGTGATGTTATGTAATATTATAAAGATGTAAAGTTTGGATGTAGGAGGTAATCTCTGAAACTGCTTAACCAATTTCAGAAACTCTTTCAGTGTACTGTTTCTTAGCTACACTGTTGCCGAGTGAAGTCGTGGGTAGAACCTAGACGAATTTTTCATCCCAAAACACAAGATTCAAAACACATCCTTAATTACGAGTCAACCTCAAGAGCAAACACGAACGGCTCGTTAATCTCTTCACTCACCAAATAAATGGACATAAGCCGTAACACATCGGTGTTTACACATTCAAAATAGCAATTAACGGACTGTCGATCAAGTGTGGAAGACTGTCAACCCACTCTTGCCTCATCATCAATATCCTTTACATCAAACTCGATCTCGTACGCATTAATCGAATATGTCTCCCAACAACGCCTAATCGAATAAATGGGTTCGTAAAAATTACTCGCCGTACAATTTATAAACGGGACCGTAATCTAGTTATTCGGTACGGTAATTAGGTCATCAACTCTGGACGTAGGAGGGTTGTGCACTTGTGGTGTAATTCATTTTGGTTGGGATCAATCAAAGGGACGTGGAATGGTAAGTGTTGATCAGATCTATTATTTTTTAATGTTGTGCCGGGAGTATAAGTACATAACATCACGCCTGTAATCCCCCGAAGGGTTCGGCAGTGACGTTCCTAATATTATACCCTTATTCGCCAATTATGGCTAGGTCCCATGTAATAGGGGGCGAGCCTATTGCCATCCACCGGGCACAAATCCAGACTCCGTGGCTGGTACTGAGAAATTATTGATGGAAAACTCAATAAAACTTTGCCCGACACGAACCCAGGTCCTCATGCTCAGCAGTCGCGGTTGTGACCGCTAGACCAATGAAGCAGTCACACACACAACACAACAACAATATTATTTTTTTCAATACTTAGCCCTACTTCAGAAATTTCTCCTGTATCGTGGGTGCGTTTCCATATATTTAAACTCACATACACAAACAGCCAGACCCGGAACTACTACCTGTAGGTTATACAAATATTTTTTCCGTGCGGGGATCGAACCCTCAACGTGCAGCGCGACAGCCAATCACTCAGCCACTGCGCCAACCGTACCGTCGAATTTGTCAAACCTGTCCAATCTACCAGAAGGACATTCTGCGAATCATACCACTTACAAACAGGACGTTGTATGAGTAAGAGATTTAGCGCCATACATAGTTCTGCGAATCGGGTATGCCACAGTTGCTAGATTTTGTGTGCTTCTAAACCAGAATTCACAAGGTTCTCTAACCAAAGGTCGCTGAACTTTTAGTTTTGTTTGTGAGACGAAAAACTTCAGTGATTCGTCGCTTCCGATTCGTCGCTTACCAAAAATAATACAAAGTATTTAGTGTTTCAGTTTATAATTTAAATAAATAGAGCTTCCGTCTTAGTTTGCTTTTGTGATCTACACCTTGTGTATTTAAGATCCTGCTTTCACAACCTTCCGTAAAAACTATTTAAGTACGTACTTCTAAGTTAACATGGTCCTAAGTATTGTAAAATACCCAACTGCTTTAGGTTTCTATAATAAATCACTTAGATTTCATTTACCAGCTTCCTTCGTATCAACGACCGTTGTCTGAGAGCTCAAGTACCCACGTTTCAGCTCATTCAGCTCAGTTAGTTCAGGATCTTCATCCACGATCACAGTCTTCAATTTCTCAACAGTTTCGTCATACAAAGCGCCTTGCAACTCAACCTGGATCTCTCTTAAGCTTTTCCCCTTTGTTTCTGGCACCATCAGGTACGAGAAAATAGCACCGATGATAGATGCACCGGCGTAGAACCAGAACACTCCAGCCAGACCAGCTACATCCTTCATTTCTTGATACCCTTTGACTGCCAAGAAGTTTAGGAACCCTCCCAGAATATTTTGGAGAGTCATGGCCACTGATTTGACGTTCAGAGGGAATATTTCTGCAATGAGAACGAAGACTAGCGACTCGTAGCCTAAAATGGATAACATGCTAGTGAAGATGATGCCAACGAAAGGGATGTAACTATAGTACGAGGAAGAAGTGGGCTGTATGAAGAAGTATGCTCCAACAACGATGAGGGTTATGCCAGCGCTGAGGTAGGAGAAGATGAACAGGGGACGACGTCCAACCTTATCCACTATGGCTGATGAAAATATACCTGCAGAAAAATTTGGAGTTTTAGTAGTGCAAGATGCTATATTATTATTTTAAATTATATTCAAAGATTCTATTAAATATAACTAATCTTATCATATTCAAACTCATACTCTACGCAATATCGACAATAACTTATAAATTTCTTACCAACAAAGAATTTGACTGCTCCAAATATTATTAGTACAGTTGAAATATTAACGTTCGTCTCGCTCTCTTGAACAATTCGGCCAATGTATTGTTGGATGGCAATCGTTCCCGACATAATTTGAGTAATTTTCAAACCTGTTGAATAATGTTATATACATAAGCATAGCATAAGCATAATCAGCCTATTAATGTTCCCACTGCTTTGACGCAGGCCTCCTCTCTATGAGAGGTAATGGGGTATAATCCACCACGCGGGCCCAGTGCGGGTTGGTAGATGTCACATGTCTTCGATTTTTGGTTCTAGGACATGCCGGTTTCCTCACGAAGTTTTCCTTCACCGTTTTGAGAGCAGTGGTGATGAAATAACTTACACAAAGTAATGCGCCTGGCTGGGTTCAAACCCACGACTTACTGCTCGTAAGTCGGGGTCTCCACCACCGGGCCGCTGCTCCTTATATCCATGTTAGGCAATTATCACATGAAACCGTTCGTCCGCAGTCGGGTGGTGAAGCAGATCTCACGTCGCATTGGCTTGTAAGGAACCTGTTGATGCCTAACATACGTACGCCGATCGGTGACGTGTGAGAATTGCCTAAGATACACGAAATGTTATAATTAATGTTAGCTATTACTATGCATCCATCATCTTGAGCCCTCGTTTCTCATGCACGAGGTTAGGTTTAGTGTTCAAAATCAGGTAAGTGACGTATCCAATTTATACAAGGAACACCACTGGGAGGAAACCAGGATTTATAATAATTCACATCCATAAGTCTGCAACCGCCAACCTGACTTCAGCAACCGTTATGATGTGGTTTCGCGGGGTAAGTCCCGATTGGTAACTTTCCCGTTTCGCCAACTAAACAAAATACCATCACAAAAGTGCCGTTTCGTATCTATTTTACTTCATAATTCACTTTCTTCATAAGTTACGAAAGGGGACTTTTTTCACTTTTTTTGCACGTCTTTTATTTACCCATAAGGGTACGTCCCGTTTAGTAACTTTCCCGTTTCGCCAACTAAACAAAATACCATCATTGGGAACAGGCCATTGCCCTGCAGTGGAACAAATAGGTTGGTATCGTTATTGTTATTACTCATCTGTAGATACTAACCTATACAAATAATGAGAGCTTTGCGGTATTGCTTCCCTGTAAACAGCTCTTTGATAGACCCTGAGCGAAGCGTCTCCTTCTTAACATCCACCATCATTGATGTGAGTCGGTCCTCTATTACCTGTAAAAATTATATTTGTGAAATCAGTATTAGTGGGAGACTAGCTTTTGGCGCAGGATCTGGGTAGACCATTTCTTTAAATATTTTATGTACCACTTGTCAAGTGGAAATATCCAACTGGTCAGCGATATAAAGGGTGTAAATAGACCCTTAACGAAACCGAAAGGCTAGTTCTCCTCGTCTTTGCGACCATTTTTTTGATCTAGACCATACCTGGGAACCTTCTAGTTATGGAGATATTGGGGGTCAAAGTTCCAACTTTTTCACAAGTTTTTTTTTTAATACATGATTTTAATGTAAGATGTTTACTTTAAACACCTTCACGACCCCTGTACTATTCAATCCATATATCAGCGCAAAGTGCGTTCCATCGAGTCCTACCGTAAAACGTAATTTTTCACCCCAAAAAAAAGTCGTTTCCCAGCAATAATTTAGCGGAAAGAAGAAAGCATTTCATAATTCTACTAAGAATCCGATATTCTCTCACCTTTTCATCCTTATTCGCGCTTAACTTGATCAGGGAAGCTCTCGCTCCTTTTACCTTTCCTTCTTTCAAGAGATAATACGGACTCTCGGGTATGAAGCAGCAGGCGATGAAGTAACATATCGGCAGAACCAGCAGCATGTAGCTGATGGCGTGGTACGAGACGAAGGGGCCGACAGTCATGATGAGGAAACCACCAAAATTTTGCATGTAGCGAAGGGACGATGTGAGTTTACCTCTGATCTCTTTATCTGATATCTCTGCTAAGTATATGGCTGATACCTGTAAGGAGAAGTCATTGATAGGCGTGAAGAAGAATGGCACACGCCTTTGGTCCAAACTAAAGCGGAACACGTACTTTTTAACGTAAGTTCGAGTTAGTTATATACTGATTCATCAGTGAACTTTTTAAGGGATAACAATATTGATATTACTAGTCTATTATTAGTCTGGACTTGCGCCAGGTTAATGGCAATAGGTTCGCCTCCTATTACATGAGACTCAAACATAACTGGTGAAATTTAGGTATACTATTACACACACACCTCTGCCCTTCGGTATTACAAGCGTGATGTTATGTAATATTGAGAATTTTGACCATGTTGAATATATGCATCTTCTACTGATAATTTACTTACGGTTGCTATCATGCCAGAGCAAGCGCCCCATAGGAAACGTGTTATGTAAAGCCCCCATGCTGTCGCAGTGCTTAAAACAATGACCTGAAAATAATAAAATTCATTTAGATACAAGAAACAGACATTCTCAAAAAGTGACTCAATATCAAGTGGAATAAAAAAAGGCAATAAAACTAGGATGAAATCACACTAGGTAAGGTTAAACGTTCCTGATAAATATGATTAATGATATAAAGTACCAATACTTTTACACGTCATTTGTTTACAAAACTAGCTCGGGTCAGTGTTTTCTATATAATATAACTATTCAGGCTGATATCTATACTTTGAACTTTGACTTAACTCGAGCTAAGTGCCGTAACGTTTCACAGAAAAATGAGCCACAACTCAATTAAGTTGACGTTCATATTCGTATAATACGCTTGGTGACAGTCACTTGTTAGTCACTTGGAATATGCACATTAAAATAATATAAACAAGGTTTATTTTTGGACCATGCGTCTGATTTAAATATTTTAAAATTTATGTACCATCTCAACATACATGATGAGGGCCACCAAGGCCAATGGACTGAATGGATGATTCAGAATATTGGTACCTTTGTAACAATATTCTGATTTAAGAGAGTGTCCAAGGAGTTTCTTACCCGTTCTTCTCGATAGAGATCTACGCTTTGGAATGGGCAACTCCAGTACTTTCACAGTTTTCATGCCTTTTGACTGGGACTGTAGCTACATTTCATTGTTGTTTTAGTTTCGACAGTTCAAAAGTGCCTGTAACTGGTGTACTTGAAATGAATCCTTTAATTTTGATTGATTTTGATTTTCCATTTGTTTTACTCACCGTTCCAATAACGACAGGCAAAGCACTGCTCAAAAGCACCGCTCGTCTCCCGAACCCATCGGAAATGAACCTCGCCACCAGGCTGCCTGTCATGAAGCCAGGGGATGATAGAGCAGCCACCCACGATATCTCTTTCTGTGAATGATGTCGATAGCTATTATAATGTAATTGGCCACACGCGAGCGCTTATGCGAGCTGAATTGCACTTTGTTGCTTAGTAGCAAGAGTCGCTATTTCTATTAATTGTTGCGCGAAGTGCCTCTTCTGTACTTGTACTATTTATTCTGTGACCAGAGTGTAGTAAAGCAAATACATTTCTTCAGAAAATAAATATGCATGTTCTATGTTAGGATTGACAAGGGAGAATGGAACAAAAAACGTGTTGCGCTGACCCCAATTAACATGGGACAAGGTTAGGAAGATGTTGATGGTCAAGGATGAAATAAGATAGTACTTCTAAATAACCATACATCTGTAATATCGATGCCGGTCTCATTGTTGTGGAACTTCGGTATTACAGGGGTGCTCCACGCAAGTGAGAATCCTGACACCATAGCAGCCAGTGACACTGAAACAATAGGAACAGTATCAGCGGCATCACCATCGACATGTCATTGGAATACCTTCACTGTTATACATACTGTGTTCCTATGAACACAGAAGGTACACAGGGACACCCTATGGTGTATGGAGACATGATTCTAGACCCATTAGGGTTGAAATTCATGTCTAAACGGTTTGACCGTAGAGGTATCGCACGCATTTTTTTTCTAGCATTGCCACAACCACGCGCGTTAGAGCGCTACCAGCATCCAATGGGTTCCCGTGACCTCGACTTTGGTCCGTACATCTTGCAAGGCCTACCCACTCTGCCACGTTGAAAAAAACCCTTGAATATTTATCGACCATAACGCGATCTGACGATAAGTAATTATTCACAAAAGACGTGTAAGAAAAAAACATTAACAAAAAAAAAATATACATACACAAGAAGTCAAGCTTTTTTTGCATTTTTGCTAATTAGGCGTTCGAATCTAATCAAGGCGATGGGATTCCCCATTCGCAAAAATTACGGGCTTCCATACAAACTTTCATGCTCTATTTAACCACTGTAAGGAATGAATTTTCTATTATTGTTCCTTTGTGCTTCTTCTTCTCCTTTCGTATCTATGGTAGGACACATTGGGCCCAGTAGGCCACGTTAATCGCCGCTTCTGTAGCACATTTGAAGTCCTCTAAAGTGCAGGTGTATGGACACATTGTACTATTTCCATGTCTGGTCGGGAGCATGGCATTCACACTAGCGTCGGTAGGATCTTTAATTTTGGCAAAGCTTGTTTGCGGCCTACTTGAGTGTGGCATCGAATGAGTGTCTTCCATATATATAGATTACCGCAAATAATGTCCGGGAGGTCAAGGTGCCCTGGATTTGACGGAGGCGGGAACAGGTAGGTACTTTCTCTTTCCACATTTTACTTCTGACATTTCGACTGTTCTAAGGTAACTTAGTCATAATGAATAAATCTGTATCAAAAATATTTCGAACTCATGTAGGGATCCCGTGAACGTCATGATAGTCATTAATAACAGTTATCGTCAATCAAATCGTTGCTGCGTGAATGAAGTACTTATTTATCACTTTCGACAGTTTACCTAGGGACAGTCGATGGCCTGTGTAGAGAATAAGAAGCTATCACGACTTTTAAGCCTACCCGAGGTCGTTGTGTAGTCGTAAAGGGAATATTGGGAGTCTTCTGTCGGCGTGTTCTATTTTCCAGTGAGCGACATTCCTTCGTACGCCATGCAATGCTACTCCTACTACGGGGACGGCTCATTTAGGGAAGTCGGTTTTAAACACCCCGATGTTATCACACACGTCTCATTTAGGGCAAAGTCTACTTGCTTGGCGTGAGTGGACCGGTGCCACACTGGACACGCAGATTGATTTGTGCTCACTTTTGTTATTTATGGAACTCATTTCATTCTTTCACACCAAGCGAATGAGGCTATCTATTCGCACGGCGCTGTCCTGCAATATATTTTACATTAAAAAGTTCGAATCACACTGCAATAACCAAATGTTCTATACAGTTATAAACAAATACAGTATTAAACTGCCATGTCGTACCAAAATTTGACAGCAAAATATCGTACAGAATAATACAATAACGCCGCCATGTTAACGGGGTCTGACAGTGAATTAGTGAAGTACAAAAACAGTGATATTATACAAAATAATGGAACTCACCAGCGGCTGCCACTAAATATTGAGCATGTCTCCTTTCCGCCATCTCACAATTTTACGTGCACTCAAATTATTAAAAAAAAAACTTCTAAAAAAAGTTTATTTAGACCCGGCTTAATCAACATGAACCAGACATTATAACATAATGCAGTGCATTTGTATTAATATTTAAAAAAATCTATTTTTTCACCAAATTCACGACACACTTTATATTTTAGAAAAATAGTTCGAAAAATCACACTCAAGAGGATACTGCCTCTTCCGCGTTTCGTATGCTAGTGAATCATGTTATCAAAACATTTACGAGATAAAAAAGGTGAACGTATGCTGTCGAAAATATTGCTATCATCATAAAAAAATAATTCTCAGTTAAAAACATAAATCATCCGTCATCATTTGTCTGTCGGAAATCAACAATATAGGTAGGTAAATGCTTGGCAGAGGTTTGTAATCGTTTTTACAAAAACTAGGCCGGCAGAGCCAAGGTAAGAAGGTGAAAATCTATAAAGGGTGTATAAAGACCTTTACCAAAGCCACCTTGGCTGGAGGCCTTACACTCAAGGCACCCACAGGATAGTCCGGTTGAGCAGACGACAACCTCCTAGGTTGACCTGTGAGATGCCATTTAAAAAAAAAAAGAAACTTACCGAAGCCGAAAGGTACTTGTTATCCCCGTCATTGTGTTAATTTTTGTTCTAGACCACACCTGGGAAGCTTCAAGTTACGGAGATATTGGGGGTCGAAGTTCCAAATTTTACATGAGTTTTTTTTTTAATACATGTTTTTATTGTAAGAACGTTACTTTAAACACCTCCACGACCCCCATACTATTCAATCGATCCACCAGCATAATGTTTTGAGTGCGTTACATTGACTCCTACCGTAAAACGTGATTTTTAGCCTCAAAACAAAAGTTGTTTCGCAGCATTAATTTTTGCGTAGGGACTTAGTTTGATATACAGAATGCCTGGTTGACGGCTTCGTGAAGGGTCTATTTACACCGTGTATATCTTAAGGGGGCTACATAGCAGATGAAAGAAATAAAATTAATTCTCCTAAAGTAGATTTTAATTATGTAACAATATTATATACATTTATAAATTAAAGTAACCTAAACTAACTAACTTAACAATAAACTTAAAAGTGGCGTCAAAAAACTCCTCAATGCTGTCAACTGGTAATGTCCCCAAGAAATAAATGTTTAAAACTTCGTCATTTTTACAAATTCTTGTGCTTGGCTTGTTGGTATTCATAAATCTGTAAATCTGTGTAGCATTATGAACAAATTGCTTTAATAGGAAGGTCATTCCTTAAAAGATAAAACTTTAGGATGGAGAAGTGAGATAAGATAATAAATATAAATAAAAATGTAGATCATTTAACTACTTCAATGTGTGTGAACATTAGTTGACTTATTTCCTTGCTTCGTCCATTATTTATTTTACTATGAAACCATACTGACGTTGTATTTTTGATTTAGACTCAGAAGGCCTAATTCTCAAAATGGCAACAGAGTAGCAAAAGTACTAGTTTCATTAATTCTCTGAATGGCCGTTTCTCTGAAACACTAATTCTCTGAATGGTCAATTCTCTAAAAGCCTAATTCTCTAAATGGCCAATTCTCTAAAAGCCTAATTCTCTGAATGGCCAATTCTCTAAAAGCCTAATTCTCTAAATGGCCAATTCTCTAAAAGCCTAATTCTCTGAATGGCCAATTCTCTAAAAGCCTAATTCTCTAAATGGCCAATCTCTAAAAGCCTAATTCTCTGAATGGCCAATTCTCTAAAAGCCTAATTCTCTAAATGGCCAATTCTCTAAAAGCCTAATTCTCTGAATGGCCAATTCTCTAAAAGCCTAATTCTCTAAATGGCCAATCTCTAAAAGCCTAATTCTCTGAATGGCCAATTCTCTAAAAGCCTAATTCTCTGAATGGCCAATTCTCTACTGAGATAACTAAATGCATCAGTAATTTTGTCCATGTATATTAAATAACCAAAATTAAACAATTAATTATTAACTAACCATATTCATCATTAATACGCATCACACATAGCCTTTATTGTTTATCCAGGCAAAAAATAAAAAAATTGGTTGTGACAAAAATGCGATGAGACCTGGTGTCCACCAGAGGCAGACAGTGATATAACTTTTTTTTAATATTCAATTTAAGACTCAATTTGAAGCATGAGTTTGTACTGTTTATTTTATTTTCATATTGATGTAAAAAATATTTATGCTGTCTTGGCTTCCTTACGTTTTGTCATGGGTGGCCACTGAAAACCAGCGCTGTGTTGTGGGCCTCCCATAGCACAGCATCATGCTGAGTGGTAACCTGCTAGTTGTAGTCACGACGTGCAAGCTGTTAACTTTTTTCTTTTTTGTTCAGTCCTGTTGAATTTATAGTTAATTTTTTTATTTTTTTGTAATTTTGTTTGATGCACGTAATGTCCCTGCGACAAATAAATATTTTTTCTTTCTTTCTTTCTTTCTTTCTTTCTTTCTTTCTTTCTTTCTTTCTTTCTTTCTTATTGCATGCTGTATGATGATCGAAATATATTATGTATATAGATTTGATTGTGTGATTCCTATTAATAATACATAATTCCTCATTCATGATTCTGGCCGCCTGGTTGTGTCTACGTGTCCTCGCCAATTGCCTACTACGTAATCTTCGAGTTTAAACTCGCACAGTTACCTGAGGCATAGACTACTAGCAAATCCAAATAAATTCATATTAGTGCAAGTTTTGCACAGTGTGAATGAATCAACTACGCCAAAACGTAGTACTAGTGAAACAGAAACCCCATGGTACATAAATGTTGTCGATTTTTTAGGATTCCCTAGCCAAATAGCTATATTGGAACCTTTATAATTGCGTCATCTGTCCATTTGTCCGTCAGTACGGATTTGTGTTCAATGGGTATAGTTATTTTGCTCAGTGACTATTGGCATTGTTTAGATGAAAATTTGACGGAAGGTGAACCGCTAAGAAATGGTTACCACGTATTCAGTACATGATTCTGAGCTCCCCACATAGAATTTTTTCATCGGTTTTTATACACCGTGAATTGTTAGTCGTCTTACAAAGGTCGACCACTCAATGTACCCGACATAAAATAGCTGTAGGCGCAATTTTTTTTTATCTTCTATAATAGGTACAAAGAAAAATAATAAAAAATTTGAATAACATTATGAAACATCCTGTTAATGATGTTTACGTGTCAAACGGGAGAACAATACCTACCCAGCACTCGAGTCCAGTAGATCATCCCTCTCAACAGGGTGTTTTAACTACGTCATGCGTCATAATACTGAATAATATTTTTATTTTTAAATTATTAAAATCTCATAAATACCTATTTTTTTTATGAATGTTTAGTATTCATTGGATTCATGAAGTGGGCTGCCGTTGTAAGACGACTAAAAACTCACGGTGTATATAAATATATAGGGTCTAACCTAAAAATATACGAAATATTTTCAGGGAATCATCAAACGGCTAGAACAAAGCCATTTCAAGGGATTTTTTTTATATTTTTTTATAAAAAATAAATAATTTAAAATTACTTGACCCACAAAATAAATACTGGCTCCTTATTTTTAAACATCTATTACGCTAGTTTACTACGTCGTATTTACCTACTGTCATTGTATGAATATGGGAGTGATTCATTCTGTGCATCAAACTAAGTAACTTTACGCAAAAATTATTGCTGGGAATCGACTTTTTTTTTTGGGTGAAAAATCACGTTTTACGGTAGGACTCGATGGAAAGCACTCATAGCATTGTGCTGATGAATGGATTAAATAGCACGAGGGTCGCGGAGGTGTGTAAAGTAAAAATCTTACATTAAAAACATGTATTTAAAAAAAAACTTGTGAAAAAGTTGGAATTTTGACCCCCAATATCTCCGTAACTAGAAGGTTCCCAGGTATGGTCTAGAACAAAAAAAATATCGCAGTGACGGGGAGAACAAGTGCCTTTCGTTTATGTTAAGGGTCTATTTACACCCTTTATACTCGTAATTAGTGACCGACACTTAAACACGTGATTATACTCATCATAACAAACAATTTTCCCAAAGATATAGGTACCTACTCGTTTACTTTTATCCCAATAAAACAATCAGCTGTTAGCCACGTGACGCTGTTCTGTCTCCCACTGTGCTCTGCCTACCCACTGTTACAAGGTACGACAGTAATGAGATAGAACGGCGTCACGCGGCTAACAGTAGATAAGGTCACAGGTGCGCGCGCGCGAATTTCATACGGCTGTTGTGTTATAGGTATAAAAGTGAACGAGTAGGTATAAAAAAAAATGTTTCTTTGGGAAAGTTGTTTGTTATCATGAGTATCACGTGTTTAAGTATCGGTCACTAATTACCAGTGACCCTATGTATAAAATTTCTATGTGGGGGCTCACAATGATGTACTGAATACGTGGTAACCGTTTTTCGCGTGGGTCCCTTTTTTTTTTTTTTTTTTTCCGGATGGGAAATCATCAAATGAGGGGGTCATTTGATGATTTCCCATCCCACTCTGGGCGGAGCGGAAGGGAGTGTCAGACTTGTACTGACTAAAACCCATCCATGTTCCTTCTTTGCCCTTTGTGTTCCAGGGCCACGGTATCTCTTTCGAACAGTCCCGCAGCTCGCGTGGGTCCCTTAGACCCTGTATTATTAAATTCGTCCCAATAACGAAACTCCTTTACTTGCGTGGCCCAACACGCAGTTGACCGGTTTATTTTTATAATTGGTAAAAACTGCGAGTCGCTCGGTACGTTTTTTGTGTGCTATCACACACAATTAGCGT
Source organism: Noctua janthe (assembly GCA_910589295.1). Taxonomy (NCBI): domain Eukaryota; kingdom Metazoa; phylum Arthropoda; class Insecta; order Lepidoptera; family Noctuidae; genus Noctua; species Noctua janthe. The sequence continues at coordinate 12,539,283 of OU342559.1, read as the reverse complement.
GTGTAATTGTGCAAATGAAAAGAGCATGATTATTTTACGCATTTGTAGAGCATGATATATAAATACTCACTAGCCCAAAATAAGGGTTTTAATGGCATATAATGGGTCAGATTGTCGCCTTAGGGGTGGTTTGCTGGAGTTGGAGTATACGCTTAGGGGCTCTATGAGCAATCAAAACAAGTTATAAAAAAAATTAAACGGTTAATTTTTTATGGAAATCTACCAATTTTATTGTAGCACGGGATTAACCTTGGTGATGGAAACCGTTTATCCTCTAACGTGACCTCACGACGCACAGTTTCCGAGTAATAGGCATTCGAAATGGTTTTTTAAATCATGGTTCTCGACTAGAGTGACTATTTATAGTTTTGAATTTACTTGACATAAATTATGAATTTTTTATTGTAAATGTGATGAATGTGTGGTTTCATTAGAATTATATTACACAGGGTGATTGGTAATTGGGTTCTTTCCTTGAAATAGGTGATACTAGACTTAATTTGCAAAGATTTTGACCCTGTTAACTTGGGGTCCAAACTGGGTTCATCATCATCATCTGCCTAGCCTTTTCCCAACTATAATGGGGTCGGCTTCCACTCTAACCGGATGCAGCTGAATACCAGTATTTTACATGGAGCGACTGCCTATCTGACCTCCACAACCCAGTTAGTACTGGGTAATACGATACCCCTTGGTAAGACTGGTTGTCAGACTTTTTGGGTCACTGAAAAATAAAAACTAAAATAAATAAATAAAAAAACCCGGGTCCAAACTGGGTTATTTTGGAGAAATCGAACCTTTCAACTCTTCGCCATAAACTGCTGATTGTGAGAAATCTACGGCGTTCAGGATTTTCAACTGATACTTTTCTGATAGCGCATGAACAAATGCATCCTTCACAGATCCAAGGTAAGGGTACTTTTTAAACAAATTGGTTTTTAAAAGGATTCATTCGTTCATGAACCTTACGATATTCATTAGGCAATAATTATGAAACCCGCATTGCTAGGGGTACCTACTGAAAATGACCAAGATCCCGTGACTGCCAGACCTGCGTCATGTTTACACAGTTTATAACACCGCTGTTTGTACGCTTAAATCTTTTAAACTACGCAACGGATTTTAATGCAGTTTTCAGCAATAGATAGAGTGATTCAAGAGGAAGGTTTATAGTTATTTATATATTGCACCTGTGCGAAGCCGGGGCGGGTCGCTAGTTTTATATAAACTGAAACGTTTTCTGCGGAAGTACCGTACTAGTTAAACGGTAAGAAATTTCTCCGCGATTTTCGTCGCTAGTCTAGTGGTCGCAAGAGTTACTGCTGAGCACGAGGTCTTGGGTTCCCAAATCGGGTAGTGTTATTGGATTTTTGTATTAGTCATTTCTCAGTAGTAGCCCGGAGCTTGGATGTGTCCGGTTGATGGTAATAGGCTCAGCTCTTATTACATGGGACTTAACATTACTAGCAAAATGTGGGTGTACTATTACTAGTATACCTCTGCCTAACCCTTCTGAGAAATACAGGCGAAATGTTATGTTATACAGTAACGTAATATGATTGTGCTGTTCGTCATATTGCAGCTTCATATAGCGTAGTGTCCCATTGAGAGTCATGTTTCATTGGACCTTCGTCATCGACATTAGGGTTGATGAGGAAGTGGTTGTGAGGAAGACGATGCGAATGAGGAACTATTAGAAATACGTTTTGAGGATGAGGAAGAGGATGCGGAAGAGGAATATAGAACCTGCGATTTGGAATTGAAATTTTAAATAAAAGAAAGATTGGGAATGGGCCCTTTAATATTTAGAAAGAAAAAAAGACAATTTAATAGTCAAAATTCACAATAGGGAGGTTGAATTTAACGAAAATAACTTTGAAGCTGTTTCATCAGATAGACGGTTTCGTAATTCGTCGTAAACTAATCCAGCGCCACTGAAAAGGCGGTCACTGGGGACACTTGGCACTTGGGGCTGAAAGATACTGGCGCACAGCTCGGTAAAGTTCAAAATATTTGGGGTTCATTTTCCACCACAAAAGACTGTCTTCTTGAAGACCTATTCTCTTCTCTTTAATATAATTAATTATTAGTGACTTCAGGATAACAAATCTGTCGATGGGTGCGATTGGACTTTCTTCATCGTCACTATTAAGAGCTGAGGCCAGCATCTCAGATAACATTGATTGTAAAAATCTGCCTGTAGAAAAGTTAGCTCCAGAACTCGTTGATGGTAGGCTCTCGGTATCGGTGTGATGAAAGTGTTGATTGTGTTGAATAACATCATGTTCGAATGACTGTATTTGTGGTTGTGCTTGTACGCCATGGCCTTCTTGACATAAAGAAATCAGTTCGGACTCAATACTTTCTTTAGTGATTTCATTAAAAAACTTAGTTTTATATTTTGGATCTAAATAAGTAGCGATTGTGTAGATCTTATTATTATGAAGTTCACCAAAGTGATTGGTATTTTCTTCTACCAATTTTTGAATAATATTCCCGCAAGTTTGGTCAGTATTATTTATATTCTGTCTCAATAGATTCTGCAATGTGCAGGTCAAGACATGGATTAGAGGGATCACGGATGAAATACAGGCCTCGGAACTACTCACGGTCTTGGTGGCCTCTTCAAATGGCTTAAGGATTGTTGCACAGCTCTTAAGTTGTAGCCAATCGTTTGGAGTAAACTGCGGCAAATTTGTATGTTGTGAGGTATAAAGTACTATGGCATCCTTTATTTCAATTAGACGTTGAATCATATTAAACATACTATTCCATCTTGTAGGACACTCTTGAATAACTGAAAGCAGAGGCAGACCCAGACGTTCTTGAAAACCTTTTAATTCGCTTTGGGCAATTATTGAGTGGTTAAAATGTGTCGCGATTTGCTTACATTTTGCCAACAAGGACGAAATATATTCATCAATCGCCAAGGCCGCACGTATGCACAATTGCAATTGATGGATATTGCAATCAATGTCGTTAATCTGTGACACGCGGGCCGCTCTCTTCATGTTAGAACCACCATCGCGAACCATGATATGTAGTTTATGACAGGGAATCTCCCATTCCTCTCGTATTTCGTCCAACTTTTGTACTATAAGATTTTAAACTTTCATGGTCACTAAAATTATTATAACTAGAAGACGGGATACATGGAGATGGACGGGATGGACGGGATACTTTTATGGGGGATTTCATGGTGCTTGCAACAGCGCCGAAATATCGGGAACTCAAAGAAAACAATAAACATGGTAAATATCCCGTCTTCTAGTTATAATAACTTTTTTGCTATCACATCGCCCGTATGTCGTTCCTCGAGTGGGACACATTTAAGAAATAAAGATACTCTTTGAAAGTCATTGTTGATACCATGAATTGTAAAACTCAGCAACGAAACTCCTGCTCCTGGTTCAGTCCATATATCAGTGGTGAAAGATAAGTATTGCAAATCTTTAATTAAGTTCTTTACCTTGTTCCTTAATTTAGGATAAATATAATTACACAAATGATATGTGTAACTTTGACGTCCTCTTAAATTATATTTTGGCTGAACAGCATGAATCAACCGCCTAAAGCCAATTCCTTCAACAAAATTAAATGGTAAATCTTGAAGATCTAACATTTCGCAAATTAAATTATCCAGCTCGCAGCTTTTTTCTACTGCTACTACTCAATACTGATGTCTTTGTAATGCCTCCTGTAAAGTTACTTGTCTCTTAGCCTGTTGAAGAGGAGTCTCTTCCGACAATCAATGCCCATCAATTCCGTCAATGTGTTTATCAACCGCGGCTTTTTTTAATGCTGTATCCTTTTGTTCATACTCGGCATATTTTACTTCATGGCGTGACTTGAGATGACTTTTTAACCCCGAAGTCCCGCGCCCTTTCCTTGAATATGTTTGGTCACATATTTTACATCTAACAGTATCAGCGTCCACTTCACTAAAATACGTCTATATAGCACTACATTTTGGCTTAATCTCATAAACTTTTTAACTTAACAATAAACCTAATTACGACTTACGTAGTTCTAGTTACGTACGACCACTCAAAAACAAAACAAATTTAAGACTGGCTAAGTGGCTACATTGGGATGGGTACGTACACTACAGTACTACACACACGCAATAGCGTGCTGTGTTATATTTCTAAAACACGTTCAAGCCTGATCGTGAAAGTACCTAATGCAGCGAGCAAAAGACGGAGATTACTTTTATTTACATTGAATACATCAACAACACTTCCTCATAAATTCCTCTTAATTAATGAGGATGTGGAAGAGTTAGAGGAATATTTTATGCCTGATTTTGAGGATGTGGAAAAGCATGAGGAATCGCTAAAAAATGAGGAACTTTCGCTTTATGAGGATTAGAAAGAGGATTCCTCATCAACCCTAATCGACATGATATCATTTCGTTGCGCGATTTATTTCTATTCTATGATATTTCCTAAGATATTCATCTAAAGGAAATGGTCTTACGGTCAATTTTGGTCACAATTAAACGCTAAAGATGACTAACATAATTATTTTGATAAGGATTAATATTATGCATGTTGATAAAAACACCTTCCCAAATAAAGCATAATTTTCACCAAATTTTAAAATCATAAAAATGGTTATTGTGGTTCAACCTTAAAAGATAGGCAAATGCTGACCTGGACTTTTATTTGTTCCTTTTTAGGAGGAATAATTCCCTCATACATTATTTTCGTATAACTTGTACTATTTAAGCAGCGCACGCCCCAAAAGGACGATTTTTTCCGTCTTAATAAAAAATATTATCATTCGAGTAGTTTTCTTTCGCAAAATGTTTTTAAATAATAGCCTTTTTAACCTTTTCAGCTAATCTCTATTTCTATTGGTGAAAACCGTATCAAAATCTGTTCAGCAATTCCTGAGATCACACCGAACAAACAGACCCTCCAGCGGGGGACTTCAATTTATAATATGTAATGATGATGAATAGTGAATGAATGAATGAATGAATGAATGATGATGATGATGGAAAACTATTCTAGGAAAGGGAAACAGTCGCGTTGTGATTGATAAATAAAGATAACGTGTTTAGAGTTAACTAAAAATATTCACGATAAAAAATGATTAGAACAAAAAAGATTTGAGTGTAATCAAGAATGTTTTTCTACGATTGAAGTGTTGATATTAAAATTGTTAATAAATATTTGTGTTTCGTTTTTTACCAAAAGTGTACTGTAAAGAAGTGTAGTGTAGTTGTAAGTGTAGTAGTTTTTACATGTCAGTGTAAAAAATGGGCCAGAATAATAGAATGCAGTATTTAGCGGCATTTGCCGGTAAGTTATAGTTTGGTTACTCTTACTTATTAAATTGAAGATCTAAAACTTAACCGAGAAACTACATAATGAATATCAAAGGAGGGAACATACTACATAGTACACTTATCTGATAAGTACATTGAGAGAACACTCGAGATAAACCAGAGATAGTCAGAACTTGACCTTAAAGATCATTTGCAATATCACTGTGAATTAAGAAAAATGAAAACAAAATGCCCCATATGCTTTTCACTTCCTTTTTCAGTAGATAGACTTTCTTTGATTAACCGCCCCGTTGTGGTCTCGTGGTTACAAGCGCTATTGCTGAGCGCAGGGTCCTGGATTCGCTTCCCGGGTCGGGCAAAAGTGCTATTATTGTGTTATTATGATAGAAATTTCTCAACAGCCAGGAGTTTGGAAGTTGGCGATATGATACCTCCGCGCCGCGGAAAGCACGTTAAGGTGGAAGCGTCAGAGTAGCCCGCGAAATTTAAAATTTTCTTACGTTTTTTGCTATTTGCTCTAAGTTCATTCCATCATTTCAGCCGAAAGACGTCCACTGCTGGACATAGGCCTCCCCCAAGTGGTCCCGTGCGTCTCGCATCCAGCGGATCCCTAAGTTCATTTAACCCCATTCAATAACTATTTCATGAAAAAGTCATTCAATGGGGTTAGATGAACTAAGAGGGTTGTATTAATGATTTTAATCGTTACAATTCTGTAACATACAAATCTGTACATACTTGTTACTTGCGCGGCTCATTTTTCATCAAAATACAACCTGACGGTGACCTGAAAATTGCAAAAAACGTAAGAAAATTTGAATTTCGCGGGCTACCTGGCGCTTCGTTGGTCCTGCGCCTGATCTATCTCCAGTCGTGTCGGATTGCCGTCCCATCGGACCATGAGTGAAAAGAAACAGAGAGTGCACCTGTGCCTGCGCACACACTTGTGCACTAAAATATCTCCCGTGCGGATGGCTAATATTCGCCGTGACGGTCAGGAGGTCAATTTATAAGTATGTGTACTGGAATTGTGAGAACTTAGAGGTACCCAACATTCTAAAATATGAGAAAGCATATTCACTTATAATGAAAAATGGTACATTTAACGTCAATAATAACACTAATAGCTTGCTACTAGTTACACATACCTGAAGTAGAGTTTAAGAAGAACTCTTATTCGTCTAACCAGCCAGCCAGCCAATACCGGTCGCCAGCCATAAAAAAAGTTTGCCAGCAATAACGTTATTTAATTATAATTTAATTTAACCAAATCTTGTGTAGGTCGGGGATTTTGGACCTTTTGAAGGTTAACTTATTGATGTCAGTTTGATTGAAGTACTAAGATTATTTTAGGTATAAGTACTAAACAATAAATTGAAAAGGCTTCCGTCTAGGTTGATTTCATCACTACTGCTCTCAAAATGGTAAAGGCTACATGAGAAAACGGCATGTGTTAGAACTAATATGACGAAGACATTTGACATCTACCAACCCGCACTGGGCTGACTAACCCACTCCCTCTCAGAGGGAGGTGGCCTGCGCCCCAGCAGTGGGAACATTACTAGCTTTTTTTTGTGTCAATTTTTATAGCGCCCATGGGCCTCTGACTGGGCTTTACATGCCGTCTAGAAATATCTCTCAGGCATGATGGTTTCCTTCACCGAAGCAAGTGATAATTATACAATACGCACATGAATCCGAAAAATCAGAGGTGTTGGGTTCGAACTCGAGACCTATGACTTTGCATTCCGACGGTCACACCACTAGGCTATTGCTGCTGCTATATAGGGTGTAAATAGACTATTAACATATCCGAAAGGCACTTGTTCTCCCCGTCTTTGCGATCATTTTTTTTGTTCTAGACCATACCTGGGAACCTTCTAGTTACGGAGATATTGGGGTCAAAGTTCCAACTTTTTCAAAAGTTTTTTTTTAAGTACTTGTTTTTAATGTAATATTTTTACTTTACACACCTCCACGACACCCGTACTATTCAATCCTTCCGTCAGCACACTGATTTAAATGCTTTCTATCGAGTCCTACCGTAAAACGTGATTTTTCACGCCAAAAAAAAAGTCGATTCCCAGCAATAATTTTTGTGTAAAGTTACTTAGTTTGATGTACAGAATACTTGGTTGACGGCTATGTGAAGGGTCCGTTTACACCCCGTATAGCAAGCATTTTCTTATATTTCAGTGTCCTTAGCAACCATGACAACAAGCGCATCCTTCTTCTGGACGACTCCGATCTTGCCAAAGTTTCATAACAACGAGACCAGCTTCACTATTTCAAGTGTAAGTAGACAAGATGAAATTATATGAGGATTTCTTTGGATGGTAACAAGCCTGGGATTGACCAGTGGGTACCCTACGCACATTTATTTAAGCATTAATTTAGGTGTCGCCGAGTGTTCGAGAGCAGCGGTGGCCCAGTGGTGGTGGCTCCGACTTACGAACAGTAAGTCGTGGGTTCGAACCCAGGCAGGCGCATTACTTTGTGTAATTTATGTCATCATCACTGCTCTCAAAAACGGTGAAGGAAAACATCGTGAGGAATCCGACATGTCCTAGAACCAAATATTCGAAGACATGTGACATCTGCCAACCCGCACCGGGCCCGCGTGGTGGATTGTATCCCATTCCCTCTCATAGAGAGGAGGCCGTGTGTCCTAGCAGTGAAAACATTAGAGGCTGATTATGCTGTGAGTGTTCGAGACAGTTTGTGCCCGTTTAAGTGTAGCCCAGAACTTATATATTTTTCTGTTAACAGAGTGAAATCTCGTGGGTAGTGGCGATAATGTCACCAGGCATGGTTGTTGGCAGCCTGGTTGCTAGCTTCGTCTCTGACAAATTCGGCAGGCGAGTCACCATCTTAGCAAGTGCTGTTCCTTTCATTGTTGGTACGGTAAGTACTGAGAACTATTTTCCCAGGATATTGTTTAAGAAATTGTATTTTCATTCAAGTAAGGGTAATTGCGTATAACACTCGCATTTCCAATACTATTTAATTTGACAATTCAACACCATACATTGGGTTATTTACGGTGTGTCGAGCAGACGATTTTTTCAAACATATGAAGCAATGGATTACGATTTTCCTTCAAAATTCTCAGAATTTAAATTTATGAAAAACTATCAATCGGGGTGCAGAATAAATCTACGGAAGTACTAATAATAAAAAAAAGTACTTATAATAAACTTACACTGTCACTTACGGGATATCTTCCGTGATTTTCAATTATTTTGAGCTCCCGATATTTCGACCCTGTTGGAAGCACCATGATCGCCGGATGACTGGAGAATGCGGATGGATGGTAAATAAATAAATAAACTTATACTGTCACTTACGGGATATCTTCCGTGATTGTTCATTATTTTGAGCATCCCGAGATATTTCGGCGCTGATGCAAGCGTCATGATCGTGGGTTGACACATCACATCTCAATCACGGAAGATATCCCGTAAGTGACAGTATAAGTTTAGCTGTAAACCGTGAAAGTTTAAAACAGTGAATAAATAACTAGGTGCAGACAAACCAGTCTACCCTTTCTTAGTCTTTTGCTACTCGCACTAATGGAACTCGATATAATGTCACCGCAAAACATATTATTCTAGTTTCTTGGTGGAAGTATTAGGTCTTCACCTATGAAATTGGAGATTTGTATGAAAATTTTAAAACAAAAATTTTTGGTTTATTTTTGCTTATCTAGCTTTTTTATCTTTCCGATTTGACGCAAGTGCTTCAATATCATTTTGAAACTAACTCCAAGGCCCGCAGCAAGCTCAGCCGTAAAATGAGTTGGATCCGTTTCCACTACCGCCTTCGATTCGCCGTTGTCGACAATAGTTACCGTCCGACCGCGAGGCTCATTCTTCAACTCAAAATTTCCAGATTTAAAATGATTGAACCAATAATGGACCGTGTTTATGCAAGCAGTGTTAGGTCCGTACACGTCGTTAATGTTTCGAGTTGTTTGCGCAGCGGTATGTCCACGTAGGAACTCATATTCGAAAATTGTACGAATTTTCAGTTTATCCATGGCGCCAAAAACTACCACAATTTCACAAAAACAAAAAACTATCTGAAAACAAATGACTGAATTTGAAATTAAAAGAACACCGCATCGAATAAAATTTATTTGAATTTCGAATTGCGCGCCAATCCACAGATAATTAAATCTGAATATGCTGGTTATTAAATCTCCAATTACATAGGTAAAGACCTATTATTATTTTTGTTGTGATTACTTTTTTGGCTTAAGCGCCATGCTAGTCTAAAACGTATGTCTCTGTGAATATTCTATAATTCTGCTAAAGCACTTTAAAATAGAAGACAAAGAAATGTGATTAAGTAGCATTAGATCGTCGACCGATCGATAAACGATAATCCTCTTCTCACGAAGCCACTAATCCTGAAAAATATTACTTTCAGGTGTTCGTGCTATGTGCAACAAAAGCGTGGTTGCTATACATAGGCAGGTTCTTATGGGGCGTTGGATCTGGCATTATAACAACGGTTGGTACCTATATATTGACGGTAGTAAAAAGGCATAAGGGACATTGAGCCTGCCGAGGTATTTTCGGCTTATTCATCAACTGGCGACTGTGAAACTCGCGAGTGCACGCGAGTTGGCATCTTCTGATTTTACCTATTTTTTTTTTAGTCAACTCGCTCGCCCTTGAAAATTTGATGTTAAATACGTCAGATGTACAATCAGCTATAAAAACTGGCTTTAAAGTGGGTACCTATATAATATAGGTACCCACTTTAAAGCCAGTTTACAGCCATCAACTGGCTACTGTGAAACTCGCGAGTGCACGCGAGTTGGCATCTTCCGATTTAACCAATTTTTTTTTAGTCAACTAAAAAAAAAATAAAAATAAATAAAAAAATTAAAAAATACGTCAGATATAAAAACTGGCTTTAAAGTGGGTACCTATATAATATAGGTACCCACTTTAAAGCCAGTTATAGCTAGCCAGCAATAGCTAGTTTCAATTCGTTTTTATTTGACTGTACTTTATAATGTGTGAGCGAGTTGACGACAAAAAAAATAGGTAAAATTGGAAGGTGCCAACTCGCGTTTACTCGCGAGTTTCACACTCGCCAGTTGATGAATAAGCCACATTTTCAACATTCGGAGCAAATTCAACAGCACACTAGATAGGATAAGATAAGATATATTTATTTGCTCAAACATGTGTACACATACAGTAATAGAAAGTGCAGGTAGGATAACGTAAGCACACTCAATGATCGTTACAGCATTTCGTTCCAACGTGAAAATTTTACAATTCACAATTACTTTAGTTAAAATCTCTCGAATTTGTACCATTACAGACCTACATTGTGTTATAAGTTTTTAAATTATCATGGTCACTAACATTTGAAATAACTCTAAAAACGGGTTTACCACGTTTACTAATATTTTGACTCCTCGATATTTCGACGTTGTTGCAAGCACCATGATCACGGATAAACTGAAGTTATTGCGGGTGGGTGTTTATGAGCTGACAAATCGGTCTACCCTCTTGTTCGTTTTTTTTTGTACTCAGTACCGCTACCACAGTCATTCGCAACTAGATTCTGTTCCTGACACACGAAACTCCCTATGTCCGCTCACGAACTTTTTTCGGCACTTTTCCGGTTTGACACATACAACATGTCTACATTGTGTTATTCGAACTTAAGTGCAGTCGACTCTAAGTTAAGTTCTTTGCACTGGTGTTTTCGCATCCAAAAGCGTTATTAGATCTTTTGAAATCCAGTGTGTAATGACTGCAAACTTATTCACTTTCAAGATACCTGCTATCCCTCCTGCCTGATTCCCTTAATCGTAACTGACCCGATATGATAAGTTCTAGAATGACCAATTTTTTATATTCATTTAGCGTGAATATTATAACATCACGCCTGTAACCCCCGAAGGGTTAGGCAAAGGTGTACCAACCAAATAGTACACCCACATTTCGTCAGTTGTGTTTTTAAGTCCCATGTAATAGGAGGCGAGCCTATTGCCATCAACGAGACACAAATCCAGACTACTGGCTACCACTGAAAAATTGGTGACGGGAAAACCCAATAACACTTTGCCCGACTCGGGTACCGTACCCAGGATCTCAGCAGTCGCGTTTGCGACCACTCGACCAACGCGGCAGTCGTTAACGAATATTGATTTATTGTATTCATACGCGAATATTAATTTGTATTTTTTTATCATTTCAGGTTTCAAGCGTGTATTTGTCCGAAATAGCTGATAAAGAAATCAGAGGTTCCTTGACGGCTGGTACTAGATTCATGTTTAGCTTTGGAGTTCTCCTAGTGCTGGCCATAGGACCCTTCGTTACTTACCAAGTGCTGAGCTGTTTGTTGATAGTGCTACCTACATGCTACTTTTTGGCCTGCTGGAGAATCCCCGAAACTCCTTACTATTTGCTCAAAGAAGGGAAGGTGGACGCCGCTAGAAATGTGCTGTTGAGTCTTTTTGGAATAAAGAATGAAAAGGTGTGTCGCGTTTTAAGTAAATAAAAATAGCAACACGCATTCCCCGAAGAATATGGCAGAAGTGTTTCCCTTTAGTATACCGGCATCGATAATGACAAAATAATCCCATTCAATAGTGGGCAAGCCTATTGCCATCAATTGGGCACTGATTCTGACTCCTGACTGCGAATTGAACCCAAGACTTGATGCTTGTGATCAACAGACCAAAGATGCAGTTGTTTTATACGTCTTCATTTAAATTTCTAATTGACGCTTCCCGTGACCCAAGGGCTGGCTTTTACTTTGGCCAGAGGCTAAGTGTTGCCATACAACGTGGCAACGCCGCCAGTCTCTTGGGCACATTACCAGCTGACAGCGTTGAGGAGAAGTTTTTTGATGCCCTTTTGTAGTTTGTTGTTAGTTAATTATTTTTAGGTAATTTAATAGTTTTTAATAATGAATAATAATATTATGTGTAATAATGTATTTAGTTAGTTTATTCAAATTAATAAAAGCTTTTATAATTTTATGAATAAATAGATTGATATTATTTTCTAATTTATATTTTGCAGATGGTCGAAGAGAAGCTATCATTAATGAGGTCTGATGTGAGGAAGGAAATGCTCCGATCTAGTTCAATCAAAGAGTTGTTGACTGGCAAACAGTATAGGAAAGCAGTTATAATAACTACTGGTAGGTTCTGTTTAGAAAAGATTTAAAACTCACTTATCATCATCATCATCATTTCAGCCGAAAGACGTCCACTGCTGGACATAAGTGTCGCCGTGCGACTCGCATCCAGCAGATCCCTGCAACCTTCACCAGGTCATCGGTCCACCTAGTGGACTCAAGTTAGAACAAAAATAATTCAAAGCCTAGAAAAAAATATACAAACTAGTAATTCAGATGTCTTAAGAGAGAGCGTTCACGACTTACGGCATTTCATACAAACTTTCAAGTCCTTTTTTTTCGTAATGGCTGAACCGATTTGAATGACACTTCTTATGCATAAGCAGGATACATAGGTCTAAACAGTTATCAGAGAACATTTTCTAAAAAAGTGTTACAGCTAGACCGATTTTAGATTTTCCATAGAAACAGAAATTTCTAATTATCTTTTTTTTAATAAGACTTTTCGAAAATGTTCTCTGATAACTTTTTAGACCTATATATCCTGCTTATGCGCAAGTCGTAAACGCATGTAATGTGAATTCGGCATTTCATTTTCAGGACTACGGATAACTCAGATATTTGCAGGCAGTATACCTATCCAGCAATACTTGGGACGTATCGTCCAACAGAGCAACTGCGGTCTGCACGTTTCCACAGCTCTCATTATTTTTGGAGCAGTACGATTTACCGTTGGTAAGTACAGACTTTCTGTGAAGTGCACAAGACCTACACCCAACTACAGCTTACTGGAACTACGAAACTATTCCTTACTCCTTCCTTTACACTGGATCTTCTGTTCTACTTGGGAGTTTGGTTGTAATAATTATGATTACTCCTGTATCGTGTGTTCGTTTACAAACATTCAACCTCACATACACAAACAGCCAAACCCGGAACAACTCCTTGTAGGCCATACAAATAATTGTTACGTGCGGGAATCGAACAACAACCACGCCGTCGATGTTAAACACATACATTTTTTACTTTAATTACATGAATGCAAATGAGAATACGATAGCTTTGGATTAGAGCTTAAACCAAAGTTTTCATTAATTAATGCTGAATTTATTTCCAGGCTTGGTAATACCGGTTATTGTGGACAGGGTGGGCCGCCGTCCATTACTCATCTACTCCTACTTAGGCTCCAGTACGATGCTGGCCACTGTCGGAACCTATTTCTTTCTCCAAAAGGTTATTGGAATCGACGAAGAATCCTCAAATCCTTTTCGTTTCGTTGTATTCATAGGAACTATTTGCTCTATAGTCATATCTAGCATAGGATACGATACATTAATCTTTATAATTCCATCTGAAATTTTCCCTTTGAATGTCAGATCGGTGTCCATGACTGTGCTAAATATTTTCACAGCATTCATAACTTTTACAGTGGTGAAGGGATATCAGGTAATGGAGGATTGGACGGGATTGTACGGAGTGTTCTGGTTTTATGCCAGTATGGCTTTTAGCGGAGCAGTTTTTACATACTTTGTTGTGCCCGAAACTAAAGGGAAAAGTTTGAGAGAAATCCAAATTGAATTGCAAGGTAATATTTACGATGACGCAGATGATAAATTGAAGGAAGATGTAACTGTTGATCATGTTAAGGAAAGTACAGAACTAAAAGAATTAAAAGTATGAAACACATTGAACCCATTACAAAATATGTGTTGAAATATATATGTTTCTTTTAATACTATTATTATATAGAGGAAAGATTTGTATTTTTGTATGTTTGTAACGTATAAACTCCGTAACTGCTGGACGGATTTTAACCATTTTTCACCAATAGAAAGGGGAATTCTCAGGAAGTAATATAGGCTATAAATTATATTTATATCATGAAAATTAGCCGAGCTATCAGAATTTTTGTGGACAAAGTCCCGGGTGAAGTGCTAGTTATGTATTTTTTTAACTGTGAAAGTTCCTAATGAGCTACGTGATATTAGATAGTAGATAATCACTGCAATATTATTACTTTTAAGTTTTAATCTTGATACGCCCTAACAGGGTCATTTACAGTCACGAGCAGGAAAGTGTATACATATTGATGTATACACTTTCCTGAATTTGAAAGCAATTTGCACGAGAAATAACGATTGTAACTTAGTGATAAGATCTTTTTCATAAAGTTATGAATTCCAAAATACTATTTTCGTAACAACATGAAATAATCAGAACAGAAGGAGAAAAACACTTTTTAAAGTTGTCAAGTGTTTACATATCGGTACTCGTGACTGTACTGACTAGTTATAAGCCTAGCGTGTAAAATTGGTTGTGTAAATGGTGCATTAAATTCATAAATACTCGTATAATAAATAAAAACCAACCATTTGTAGATAGCCAGTAGTTTGTGTGCATTGAATCCTTTCCCTTAAGCGACGTTCTAGTGTTAAAAAAATATATATTATTCTACCAAACCTGTTGTGTTTTTATTTTTAAATACTGGTATTTAAAAATAAACATCCGCATCTGCATCCACTTAGATTGGAAGCCGACTCCAATGTAGTTTTGAAGGCTAGGCAGTTGTTGACAGTAACGCCTACTATGACGTCTTAAAGCAGGAGTAATTCCAGTGTGGGAAAGAGACAGAGATATACAGGTCGTGTAGCGCCGTCTCTTTCCCACATTGGAATTACTCCTGCTTTAAGACGTCATGGTAGACCACCTGTTTCATTTTTAATGCCTGATGAAAAAAATCTGGAGGTTCTCAAGTCGACACTTTTATTTTCCTTTTTACTGAAACTGAACAATCTGGGTATGTTTATTACCTCTCAGGTAGGTAGGCACTTTTCTAAACGTAGGAAAGAAAGATGAGACGGCGATCGTGACTGCTGAGCAGGAGGTCCTGGGTTCGACTCCCTGGTCGGGCAACGTGTTATAGGATTTTTCCATCAGGAATCTCTCAGCCTATCTCTCTTATTGCCATCTATCGGGTACTAATCCGGACTCCGTGGCTGCGAAGCAAAGGAGTCTGGACTTGTGCCCAGTAGATGGCAATAGGCTAGCCCTCTATTACATAGGACTTAATATAACTGGTGAAATGTGGGTGTACTATTAAGTACGCCTCTGCCTAACCCTTCGGGTATAATAGAAAGAAGAAATTCCACATGAAATCATTGCAGCGAAGACAAGGTTATTTAAGGTCATATTTTTCGCCTGATGTTGATGCTATAGTCAGGATAGGGGGGTAGGTGATGTGCTGGAGTGCAATAACTATAGAGGAATAAAGCTGATGGCGCATAGTATGAAAGTTTGGGAGAAAGTTATTGAAAGACGACTGAGAGAAAAGAGTGAAATTTCACGAAATCAATTCGGTTTTATGCCTGGTCGGGGAACGATGGATGCCATTTTTGCCATCCGCCAGCTGTGCGAGAAATACAGAAGTGCGCACAAAAACTTGCACATGGTGTTCATCGACCGCGAAGTTGCATACGACCGGGTACCTCTTGAAGTTTTGTGGTGGGCCCTGAAAGAGAAAGGTATGCCTGGGAAGTATGTGCAGTTGATCCGAGCCATGTACAGTCGATGTAGTACCCAAGTTCGGTCTACAGCGGGCACTACCGGCAATTTTAATGTGGCGGTTGGCTTGCACCAAGGGTCGGTTCTAAGCCCTTACCTCTTTCTGGTGATAATGGACGCACTTACGTCGGACATCTAGGAAGAGGCTCCTTGGTGTATGCTGTTTGCCAACGACATTGTGTTGATTGCCGAGAGTGGCCTAGAGGTCCAGAACAGATTGGAGGTGTGGTGGCAAAGACTGGAGAATGTTGGCCTGAAAGTCAGTAGGACCAAAACAGAATACTTGTTCTGTGATTTCGGCGGTCTCTCCAGTCCTGTGCCCATAACACTTGACGGAACGCCCATACCGATCTGTTCCGATTTTGGTACCTCGGGTCATTTGTCCAAGGGGATGGCGAAGTAGACCGAGACGTAACGCACTGCATCAACTCAGGATGGATGAAATGGCGACAGGTCACTGGAACAACTTGCGACCCACGGATGCCCCTCAAATAAAAGGGGAAAATATACAAATCCGAGATTAGACCTGTCGTACTGTATGGATCGGAATGCTGGGCTGTGAAGAAGATGGATGAAAGACGATTGCATGTAGCGGAGATGAGAATGTTGAGGTGGATGTGTGGTGTGACAAGAATGGATAAGGTAAGGAACGAGTATATTAGAGTAAGCTTAAAAGTTGCGCCAGTTACAGAAAAGCTAAAAGGGAATCGACTGTCTTGGTATGGGCATGTGATGAGGAGGCACGAATCGCATGTGACTAAAAGAGTGATAAATATAAACGTTGATGGATGGAGAGGGAGAGGAAGACCAAAGAAACGATGGATGGATTGCGTGAGGAATGATATGAAAGTTAAAGGAGTAAATGATAGCTTGACGGTTGACAGAGGAGATTGGAAGAAAAAAACGTGTTGTACAAGGGCAGGAAGATGATGAGATGATGATGATGATGCTATAGTCACAGAAGTGATTTGGATAAGTGAAACAACACCGCTTAGACGTGTTCAAAGGTGCGTGTATCTGTATAATGTGATTTACGCCCAATGTATTTAAACAAGTGCTAAAATATTTAAACAGTTCCGAATGTTTCACAAAATGGCAAGTCCTTTCAGGTTATGTTAGCAAGACATTTGAGATGGCGAAAGGGAGACAAACTCAATATTCAGTTGCAGCCGCTGGTGAGTATATTTTCGTATTTTTTTTTTAAAGATGGTGGAATCTTCACACTTTATGATTTTTATTTTTTTCAACATGTTTTTTCCTTTCCATCGCTAATGTATTATCGGTTACTATATCGTGGAAAGGAAACGATAAATATTCGGTAGCTAGTGTCTGTTCCGCGTCGGAACGGGTCTATGTAAGTACGGGTAAAAAGTAAGGTCTCAGGTAGCCGATGACCTAATAGAAGGCACTGAGATCAACAATATGCCAGCACTGGACCGTTCGTTGTGGTGTTGCTTGGGCAGTGGACGATTTTCAACTTGTACCTTTGTTGTGATGGTTTATCTTCTGCTTCGTTGGTCAAGAGGTCGTAACCGCTACTGCTGAGCCTGAGGTTCTGGGTTCGATTCACAATTTAACACATCTGAGCTGTGGTATACAATAAATAATATCTAGCTATCAGTCCACTATTTCGATATCGAGACATAGCGCTCTAGTTCTCTAAAATAGCTGTTTTACTGGAAAGCGATATCACAAGGCACTCATCATTTGTGTAGGTTAGTATCTAGTCAGGGAAAACTTTAGCATATAATTCATGCTTAAAAACGGCGGCGAAGGAAAACATCGTAAGGAAACCGGCTTGTCCTATAAGAAGCAAAAATCCGATAACTTGTGACATCTACCAACCCGCACTGGGCCAGCGTGGTGGATTATAAGCCCACTCGCTCTCATTGAGAGCATGCCTTTTGCACTAGCAGTGGGAACATTATTGGATTATGCTATCATCATCATTTCAGCCGAAAGACATCTACTGCTGGACATAGGTCTCCCCCAAGTGTCGTCACATTGACCGGTCACGCATCCAGCAGATCCCTGCAACCCTCACCAAGTCATCGGTCCACCTAGTGGGAGGCTTATGCTATATTTTCATACATATCCTTAAAGACTAACAATTCTTCAACAGGTTTGAGAGTTACTCTAATATTGTCTGGATCAATACCCATACATACTGCAACGGCTGCTACCCATACATATTTCGGCTCAATTGTTCAAGAGAGCAAGACGAACGTCAATATTTTCACTATGTTAATAACATTTGGAGCAGTCAAATTCGTTGTTGGTAAGAAAATGTCTATCGTAAAAAGTTATTTGTTTCGAAATACGAAATTCCTTAGACGTAATGAACAATCTTTGAAAAATGATAGCACGTTATAGCCATTAATATTAAAATTTCATTTGCAGGTATATATTCATCAGCAATAATGGACAAGGTTGGACGTCGTAACCTGCTCGTCTTCTCCTACCTCAGCTCTGGTATAACCCTCATCGTAGTTGCCGCCTATTTCATGATAACTTCAGTTGTTTATAACTTCAGTTTATCCGTGATCATGGTGCTTGCAACAGCGCCGAAATATCGGGAACTCAAAGAAAACAATAAACTTGGTAAAAATCCCGTCTTCTAGTTATAATAATTTCATGATACAACCCACCTCTTCTCAATACTACACCTATATCCCCTTCGTTGGCATCATCCTCTCTAGCATGCTTTCTATCCTAGGCTACGGGTCGCTAGTCTTTGTTATCATTGCAGAAATATTCCCCCTTAACGTCAAATCAGTGGCCATGACTCTCCAAAATATTTTGGGAGGATTCCTAAAATTGTTGTCAGTCAAATTTTATCAAGCGATTAAGGATGCAGCTGGTCTGGCTGGAGTGTTCTGGTTCTACGCCGTTGCATCTGTCATCGGTGCTGTTTTCTCCTACTTTATAGTTCCGGAAACAAAAGGCAAAAGTTTAAGAGAGATCCAGGTTGACTTGCAAGGCGCATTGTATGATGAACCTGTTGAGAAGTTGAAGACTTCAAAAGGGAATGGAAATGTGAAGCTTGAAGAGTTGAAAAGTGAATATACCTCATTATAATCCCAAATAAAGATCGATATTGTGAAGGAATCTGGTAAATGAAATGAAATTGGTGAAGCGTACTCCGGAGCTACAGTCATCGACGTATCACATGTAGACAGAGTAGAACTAGAATCAGACTGAGATAACGCCTTTCGAAGTAGTTTTTCCACTACGATAAGTCACCATTGTTAAGACCTGATCCTTGTAAATAATTTATTTTTTACAATACCTTTTAAAATTAAGTATAATGTTTTTTAGTCCGCTGCCTAAACATTTGTAGTTAAAGATTTCGGACATCTTCGGGGCATTTTAAAGACTTTAAGAATGTTGAATTTTTTTAAGAGACCTCTTTCCACACAAATTCTAGTTACATTGTGCGCCAGAACATACAAATGTCAAAATGCCTCTCAGTCTGTCTAACTATGCTAGAGGTTCTAAGCGAATCATTAGCATAGCTGTCTTTGCTGAAACAGGGATCTAAAATGATGTATGTTTAAGAACAAATAAGTATTTTTAACCTGTAACTATCTAGTCATAGACCATATTGTGCTGGTAAATAAAAACATAGTCGTAACTCTACAATCCAGTCGGAAAAAGAAAAACGCAATATAAGATATAGATTTTCTTTATTTTAATCATTAAACAGTTACAAAAATAGTAGGTATACAAGTTATTATAACATTTCGGGGGGCGATTCGAGAAGTTTTAACTTTATCATTAGTTTTAGCTAGGAATAATGAAAAAAATAAGATTATAATTCTATCTTTGCATAAAACCGTTTTAGTGTGCCTCATTGCTTCATTTTTTCTTTTAAATACACAACTGGCCTTAAATCCAGTTGTTAGGCCGATTATAATAAAGGCATACACAGTCTTAACATGGTTTCAATATGATCACACACTTACAACTAAAAGTACAAAAGTTCCTTATTAAATTCTTAAGATAATTAAGTACCTACCTACCACGAAAAGTGCCCATTTGGCAACTTTAGCATCTCTTAACATGACAGAAGATTTATAAAAAAAACTTTTAATAATAACCTAACCTTCTTCTTACCGTGTCGATGGCTATCTAAATTAAGTCGGCAAACTGAGCCACTAGTTTGGCGCCTTCAGTAGTGTCCATCAGTTCCTGTAATGAACAAACAACAGGACACGCAGGACAAAAATATTAAGTGCCCCATCGTTTGTGGAACAGCACCACATTTACACTCCAGGGCAGAGTCTTACATTATAACCTCTTGTATTATTATAAAATGTGTAGGTAATGTGTGACAAGAATATCATCAGTTTTCCTAATTGGGTATACCATAAACAATTTTTTTTTTCAAATATAGGTATAGCGTTGCTCAATTATGTAGAAGGTAAGCATAACATCTATCAAACAAATAAAACCGACCGTTTATCAGCCCGATGTATCTCTCCATGTTAGTTACACTGTGTTCTATCACCCTCTCTGAAGGGGTGGGGTCTCTCTGGTGTATGACAGAAGCAAAGAACCCACCTTCTACTGGCTTGAAGAGCCGGACAACTGCTCTGAAAATGAGGGGTCAGGGTTACATTAAATATAACCACCTTCAATCTGAATCCGTACAAGGTTAGGGGGCGGACGGTTTACTTAAGCGAGTTGACTTTCACATCCCACTTCTTCTTTTGGGGCTCTTACAGCTCTACTCATAGCATCCGGGCGGTTAAGATCGAGCTGGATGATGTCTCTCACCCGGGATGTCCACCTGACTATACACAGTACACAGAGCAAGATGATCTGTCGAAGATGGGCCTAGCCCCATGAGGACACAACAATCACCAAGGTTTGTCTCGTCACCACTGGTACTCTAGACTATACCCCAGTGGTTATTTCCTGGATGGAGTTAAGGCAACATGCAAAGCGTACAGCTGCCAAACAGACACTGGTACATACTTTGTGCACACGACTCCTCTTTCCGCCATCTCCCTGAAGACCGCAGCATCCACGATTCTAGAGGACGCTTTGTGTACTCCTCAATACTGCATAGACCCTAGAACCATGACTCTATACAAGGCCTCTCGACTCACAGCACCAGAACAGGGATGGGATGTAGGGTTTGAGAGCACAACAGGAGAAATAGTAATGTATAAGTTCACAAGCAACCTGACATCTACTCTGCGAAGGATTAAACGCGACACACCGCTGGACATCCAGAAAATAATGTATCTAGAGGAGAAAGCCCAGCGAACCGCACACAAAACAATGATGCTATGTCAAATAATCAATCAACTACGAACTCTATTCTGGATGACAGCTGGAACCGCTCCGACCACCCTTGCTCGTCAGGTCCTGGCAAGAGATAACATAGTGGCCGAGTCTGAGGGAGCCGTGTTAATGGTATGGGGGTGCAACACTGTGCTCTCGTGGGCTCCCGTACCCTCAACCTTATGTTTCCGCTACCCCAAGATGGTGTACACGACATCCGAGACTCCCGACCTCAACCGAACAGGTCACTATAACTACGAATCAGGTGAGATCCTTAGGCACAGCGAGCGGGCCCCATGCCGCACTATCTACGTCAGCTATGGAGGATCTCTAGTTGCACTCAACAATGGAAGCATGATCCAGATGAACTCGTCGTTCCCCCGTCTCAGCATCTCCCCGTCCACCGGAAACTGGTCATTCAATCCGCCCTCATGGAGCAGACCTACAGCAGAGGCGTCCAACCAACAGATGCCACCCCTCACCTACGACGACCTAGGAGGATATACACCCGAAGAGGAGATACTAGGCGCAATGATACACCATCTGCACAACAGAGACACGCTGCTCATCCTCGTAGGTGGGATTTGTGTTGTGGTCTGGTTTGCGGTTCTTGCCCCTCTTTGGAAACTCAAAAGACAGATCCGAGATCTGAAGGCCAGACAAGACGGCATTCTATATGCCATGAAATAAGCCGGTATAGGAACCCCACACTCTTATCCTTAGAAACAAGCGGCTAAAAAACCACACTATTAATTACAACGCCATCTAGCGTTTGGCGTAGCAAATGCCTATGTTAGCTTATAGCTGGTCCAGTACTAAATTTTCTTCATAATATAAAACCTAAGTAATCCTTTGGGAACAAAATGGCAGCTGAGAAAGATTGATCAACATTTTTATATCATCATCATCATTATCTACCTAGCCTTTTCCCAACTATGTTGGGGTTGGCTTCCAGAACATTTTTTTTATATAAATATCGAATATTTTAGCACCGTAAGCACGTAGATATCACAACTTACAATCAAAACTCAAATAGATGGAAAGCCAAAACCGGTCAAACGCGAAATAATATTTATTCAAGTATCATTAACAAAAAAAAAACCTAATCTAAAAACACTTCCACGTTTACATTCTTTCATTTACAGCAATAACAACACAATTGCTAAAATAACTAAAATTATATCTATAAAAGTAATAAAACTGTACTATGATACTTTAAGTTTATCGTCATTTGGTATGATTACAGTAAAATATAATCTACTTACCTATGTTTAAGTAAAATTATGTACTATTTTAGAATGTTTGAAGCTTTCTGCCGACTATGGCCTTTATTTTTATACCCACAGAGTTAAAATTATCGACGAAAAGAGACAGACGGAATATTATTAGTAAAAACTCATTTCTGCAAATATATTATCAGTCAGCACCGAAGCAGGAACACAATATAAAATCATTGATTCATGTTTCAGGTAATCCAATTGAACACAAAAGTGTCATGTGGTACATACTATTAAATGCACAACGAGATTTCTTGTATTGAAATTGGTATCTGGATTAACCTATGACAGTCTTTATTGTATACTTTTCTACACAAAGCAATCTTGAGAAATTCTTCATCTTATTGAGATGGCATAAAAATCAACTAACACTTAAGTATTTCAAGTACTACTAACTTACGGAGATTTCAGTAAATCTACTCAGAGATTTAAGATTTCATATGAGATATCAAATAATAATATTTTTCCTAAACAATCTCTTTCTTTTCCAGTTCCTCCATTTCAGTGCCTTCTTTAGCTTCATCGTTACCTGTAGCAAATTTGTCTAACTTCTTCGTCACTAGCATAAGATCATTAGCACCAGCGTCATGGTCAACACCTTGTAATTGTTTCTGAATGTCGCTCAGACATTTTCCTTTCGTTTCTATGACGAAGAAATAAGAAAATGCACTACCGATAAATGAAAAACTAGCAAAAATCCAAAAAACAGTAGTCAAACCACATGAATCTTTGACTCTTTGGTACAAAAAGGATATAAGAGAAGCTAAAGCAGAACCAAACAGACTAAGACAAGTAATAGCAATCGCTTTCACGTTAATAGGAAATATTTCTGTAGGGATGATGAAAAGGAGAGAACTGAAACCCAATGTGGAGATGACGCTGGCAAGAATAATGCCGACATATGGTATGAAGCTGATGGTGGTTAAGGTGGCAGAGCTAACGTTGGTGGCCTCTTGGATGAAGAAGTAGACACCGACAGCAAAGAGCGAGGCGCCTGTACCGATATACGAATACACGAGGAGAGGCCGGCGACCCACTCTGTCTACTACCTGCGAAGTCAGCAGACCTGCAAATCAAATATTGATCTTTTAAATAATCTATTATAATGTTATAAAGTTGAAGAGTTTTTTTGTTTGTTTGGTTGAACGCGCTAATCTCAGGAACTCCTCGTTCGATTTTTATTTTAATATTAAACGGGCCTACTCTTGACCTCAATCTAGTCCTGAGGACAGAGATGAGGTAGGCGATGGAATGAGCAAACCTAAAAGAAGCCTATTAACTCGCGACTTAAATAGAATGGAATTTTTTTTTAAAAATAGAGTTGGACAGCTCATTTATCGAGAAAGGCTGTTGGCAACATCACGCTACAACCAACAGGAGCGGAGGATCAATGAAAAATGTTGCAAAAACGGGGAAAATGTATTTCTTTTGAGAGCTTCCGTTGCGTGCGCTGCATAAACGGTTCAAGTTAGGCACGCAATAATTATGTATGACGGAATTCTTCCTCTTAAAAAGTTTTAAACAAAGCCTGCTAGCATTTGTCTATTTTTTATGGTTGACTCACTATAACCTTTTTTATGGTAATCTTTGTTCTAAAATTATGCATTATTTGCGAAGGTGTTTTTATAAGCATGGTATTAATCCTTATCCCAACAAATACGTTTTTCATCACAAGTATTTAATTTTGAACAAAATTGCCCTTGCATCACTTGATTTCAATGAATAATTTAGGAAATATCACAGTTTTAAAATAATTTCGCACCAAAATAAT
This sequence comes from Noctua janthe, assembly GCA_910589295.1. NCBI lineage: Eukaryota > Metazoa > Arthropoda > Insecta > Lepidoptera > Noctuidae > Noctua > Noctua janthe. Next base: position 12,514,973 of record OU342559.1, on the reverse strand, counting down.
GATCCAGTACCGCGCCCCCATTTTTACTATGTGGATGTGTGAATGATATGCGAGGCGGTAAATAACTCATTATAGGGAGTAATAGGCTTTAATTTTAGAAAAAGGATTAGGGTTCCATGGAAATTAAAACCGTTGAAATTTAAATTGTTAACAAACTCCGATTCAAAGAGGGAAGTAATCTACATATATAAAATGGTAAACTGACTGACTGACTGATTGGGTGATATATCAACACACAGCCCAAACCGCTGGTCCTAGAGACATGAAACTTGGAGGGTGTGTTCTTTGTGAAGAGTAAATATCCATTAAGAAAGGATTTTTGGGAATTCCACCCCTAAAGGGGTAAAATAAGGGATGGAAGTTTATATGAAAGTGCGTCAGTTTTGAAGTTAGGATATTCAAATTTTGAGTTTCATTGTTGTGAGTTAAGCTGACGATTGAAAATTAATTTATACGTGTCTCAGCGTTTTGGATAATTCTACCCCCGAAGGGTTAAAAAGGGGGCTGAGGGTGGAATCTTGCAACCCAATTTTGAACAACCGATTAGGCTAAAATTTTGCACACACCTTTGCTTCTGGTGACAATACATTTTTATGACAGACATTCCTTAATCCTGTAGCTAGGATCGTCTCCTCAAGAGAGAACTCTTAAACGGTTAATAGTACGGACACGAAACTTTGCGTTCAAATTTGATAGATATAGATGATTTTTATCATGACCTCATCTTGCAGCCAGGATCGTCTTCTCACGAAGGAACTGCTCAACGGTTACTAGCGTTTTTAAAAAGGTATTTTTAAGTTAAAGTCACTAATATTTCGGCTTATGGTTGGAAACTAACACAACGCAAAACATTGTTTTTTTTTTTTATTTCAACCCACAAGGGGGTGAAAAGTGGGATGAAGTTTGGTAATGAAGTTTTTTTTTTTTTTTTTAAAAACTTTGCCCCACACTAGGAATTTCTCCTGTATCGTGGGTGCGTTTACAAACATTTAAACTCACATACACAAACAGCCAGACCCGGAACAACTACCTGTAGGCCATACAAATATTTGTTCCGTGCGGGAATCGAACCCGCGACACGAAGCGCAGCAGTCAATCGCTTAGCCACTGCGCCAACCGTGCCGTCAAAGTTGTTCGTTCGCTGAATTTCGTATTCAAATAAAAATAATATAAGTACACGTGTACCGTTTCTAACTTTTCTTAGAACGAAGCGATTGCGATGAAACAAAAACTTTTTAATCCCGATAGTACGGGGACGCCGTCGGACAATTTTAGACATCCACGTGGGTGAACCCGCGGGCAAAAGCTAGTATTTTTATAATACGACAAAGGACTGAACTTGACGAAGGTCGCGGGTAACAGCTAGTTATTAATAAACTAGAATATTTATGAAGAGTTTACAGATGGTGTGATCACAGTCATGTAATAAAATACAAGTGTGGGGATGACTATGATACACTTACCACGAACACCACAATTACCGCTTTAACTCAAGGTCAACATCAACACTGGGTTACTTACTTGCAACGAATGTAATTGATCCATATATGATGGCCACTAGGGATTCTCTAATTTCCAACTTGGTCTCTTTTATGATTAATAAAAGATACTGCTTTGTCACCGTCGCACCAGTCATCATCACAGTTAGTTTCAGTCCTGGAATCACGAAGGATTGTCTCATTATAGTTACTGTTCTATGAGTCGCACTTTCATCCAGATATTTTTTTAAACATAGTAATGTACACAGTAACAATGCAAACTAAAACAATTAGGTTTTCATTTTTAAAGTCGGACATGCATGACAGCCCCGCAAAAGACGACTACGGCTATCTGATACAACCGTATATGGAGAACCCATCTCCTACATGAAGCTTCATCACGATTAAGTGAAGATCGACTTACCAGTAGATATTATAATGGCTTTCCTGTACTGCACTCCGACGAACAATTCCTTCACTGAGCTGGATTGTTTCATTTCGTTTTTGACATTCGCCTGCAAGGTCAGTAGTTCATCCTCTAAAACCTGTAGCAGAAAGGCCTGGGGTTTATTCGGGTGGCCGGGAATGCAGATATGCTATCTTACGTTTCGAGGCAAATCCAAACAAATTTGGGGAACGTGATTTGTTTATTTGAGCTTATTTCAGAAGAAGAGCTTACTGTCTGGCTTTGTAATTATTAATTTTGATTTATGGTTTACCAAAGACGAAGAACAGATGTTGCGTTTAAGCTATTGTATCACTCGGCAAAGGCAAGTAGTTCCACCTTAGAGCACAAAAATACCTTCTCATCCTTATATCCTCTCAATTTCCGAAGTGATTTTCTAGCCCCTTCCAGATTGTTATTCCTCAGGCAAAAATATGGTGTCTCTGGAATCCACCAGCAGGTGGCGAAGTACAGCAACGGTAGTGCGAACATGATATAGTTCAGAGTCTCGTAAGACAGGAAGGGTCCCACAGTCATGGCGAATAGCATCCCGAGTTTGAACATAAGTCCGATGATGATTGACAGTTGTCCTCTCACATCTTTGTCTGCTATTTCTGTCATATAGTAGTTGATGACCTGAGAAACAAACAAAGTTAAAGAAAAGATGCATTTTTGTAAATTGAATTCTAACAGATTAGAAACTATTATTGACTTTTATTTGGGGGGTGGATAATCACATTTTACTGTAGGACTCAATGTAACGCACTCAAAACATGGTGCTGATGGATACATTGAATAGTACAGGGGCCGTGGAGGTATTTAAAGTTAAGTTATAAAATGCAAATTTTGTATTAAAAAAAAGTGAAAATGTAGGAACTTTGACCCCCGTTATCTCTGTAACTAGAAGGTTCCCAGGTATGGACTAGAACAAAAAAAATATCGCAATCACGGGGAGAACAAGTGCCTTTCGGCTTCGTTAAGGGTACTGTTACACGCTTTATATAAAATGCATAAAAAAAAAATATATTTGGGATCCACGTGGAATACTTTTTTCCAACATCACGATCAGCTATCAGTATTCACTTCCTTCCTAGCTACATCCTTTGATCTTCCCCTACTCTTAAATCCACTTATTTAAATGCAAAAATCTCCGAATCTGAGTATGAAATTGATAGGATCAGTCTCTAAGATGATGAAGATGAGATCCTTATTTACTAAGTCATACTGTCCCATGTGTTTCGTAAAGGCCTCCCCCAAGTCTTTTCAAAAGCTCTTGTCCCGCACCAACTAGATTTACCCCTCGTTGTATGCGTCCAGGTGGTCTCGGCACCTCTTTCTGACCTATTTAGTTCAATAATTCAATTAACACGCACCGTACTGATCATGCCTGATCCGCAATTCCATAGAAATGACGTGACGCACACTTGCCATGCTTCTACAGCAAACACTATACATATCTGAAAAAGATACAAAATAAGTAAAATAATAACATATACATTAATTAGCCTCCTTTGCGTTGCGCAGCCGGAAAAAAGGAGTACTGCAATCAGCGGCCATTTACAAAGAAATAGATACTCTGTACCACTTCATGATCAATAAAAATAGTAAACAAAGTAAAGTCAAACCGTAGTTTATCTAAACCGCTCAATGCATTTCTTGATGCAGGTTTCAGCATCATTTGCAGAATTTATTCCAGAACAATGAATAAAAAAACGAAGATCTCAATCTCAAATTCTTTTACGCAAATAAGTCAGTAAGTTGTACCCGTGCGAAGCATTGTCGGGTCGCTAGTAGATAAATTGTAATTTTGTTCACGGATTGTATTGATTAACGTTTTACGATTTGTCGAACATAGCATTTTAGAAGCCATACTTTATCATCTGTGTGGACTGTTATCTTGAGAAATTCGCTTTTAAATTTTGCTAAGTGTATACATTCCATTGCTCGGTAATGCGATGGTGTGTTTTTCCGCAAGCAAAATACGCGCTTTGACGTGGAGTTGCGGACACCAGCCCGTTATACAATACAATACAATGCGATGGTGTGAAGCACCATAATGGTAGACCTACACTTCAAAAGTTCACGTTAATTTTTGGCATTATAGCATATTTGCTGCCACCGCTCATTCCTATTTTATTGGCCATTGTGTCAATTGGCAAACATGGCAGACAATTGACGGTGTTAGTGATTCAACAAACCGATAAGTTATATAAATAGATCCAAGTAACCTTTACCGTAGTACATAGGAGGTACTAAGACTTTAAACCTCTGTACGCGACACGCGTAGCATCACCAATTACTATCTCTTATTAGAAGAAGAGATGTTATATCTATACTTACTAATATTATAAAGAGGTATTTGTTTGTTTTGTAAGCAGGGTTAGGTAATCTCCGGAACTATTGATCCGATTCCGAAAATTCTTGCACTAATGGAAAGCTTACAGTATCCCTGAGTGTCATAAGTTATATTAAAAGCGTTCCTATGGAATAATTTCGGATCATAACAATCTACGGGCAAAAGCTAGTCTTTTTGTTAAGCCTTCGTCTTCGGCTTTTGCCGACTAATCGGCTTCGGCTAGAAATAGACGTTCGTTCGGATACATATGTTAGCCCTACTTACCGATCCCGCTGTGATAGGCAGTGCGCTCGCCAGTATAGTGACTCGCCTCCCTAACTTGTCTGCTATGTAGCCGCAAACGACCGAGCCTACTGCGAACCCGATCGGTATCAGAAGAAGCATCGTCGACGTCTCCAACTGAAAAATAAATGAAAACAGTTTTTTAGTTGTATGATCTTCATCTTTAGTGAATTTGATGGTCTAGGGTTCTAGACAAATGACAATCGTTTATAAAGTGTTTCGTTTCTGCAGCGCACGACTTTTTGACCTTTCCATTTTATCTTTGAGGCGTTGCGTTGATAGAATGTTACTTTGTCCCTAAGTGACATAAGGTGCTTGTGATATTCAAGGCGCCAGTCGTCTGAATTGATTCCTCTTTTTAAGGAAAAAAACGGGCCAAGTGCGATTCGGACCCGCGTGTAGGGTTCCGTACCGTCGTAGTATTGGAGCCCCCTTTAATTTTTAATTTATTTTTATTATTTGTTGTTATAGCTTTCTTATAGGTTTTCCTGTAATCTATAAGCAAAGAATTATTTTTTTTTTCAAAATTTTCGGTTCTATAGTGTAGAATAGAGTTAAGGGGAGAAATGGTAAATTTTCGCCTATTTTCTTAGATGACATTAAAACTGTTTATCTTAAAATCATAAAAAAAATATTTGAGATGCTGTCTTTCATTTGATATGTAACACGATATAGTTTGCAATTATTTACGTTAGTTGGAGTAAATTGGCTGTGACAGACGGACAGACAGACACGCGAGTATAAGGGTTCCGTTTTGCTTTTAGAGGTAAGGAACCCTAAAAAGGAATATTTAGGAACCTTTAAAGACTGTGACGCGACCTTTCTTATTTTCCCATTGCCTATTATACTTATACAAGGTGTAACTGTAACATAATAAACGCACAAGAACTATGCAAGCACGGCCACCCATCTGAGCCTCACACGAAGCGTCTCATGCACTTAGCTTTTATGCTGATATGCGCACAATTTGGATGGTGGTGCTTCCATAACTAGTTTGTTCATTTGACGCTACTTTAGCATCGATGACAAATCAGTACTATGAAAACAAAAATATTTGAAACAGTTGTGAATCGTCATCTTTTGTTTTTTGATGACGAGTTGGGAAAGTGATGAGTCGGGCATAACCCACTCAGACCATGCCACTGAACAACTTTTGTTCTTATGACTTATGGAAATTCATAACTGTTTTTTTAGTTTTACAATGCCTGTTGATCATCAACTGATCGCGTGAATTCCTGTAGAAGATCCAATAATTTTTCATAGTGCAAGACACGCACACAAAAGGTTTTGCGTTTATTAGGTTACACCTTGTATAAATAATGGCATTATAGGGAGTGTTTTCCAGGATCTAGGCTGATTCATCGGTTACAGATAAGTAGTGATAATGGCAACCACTATGGTTTCTATTATAGATTATTTGCACGTATTACTGTCATCCGTCAACAAGTAAATATTGCTTCTAGTCTTTATGACCTACGAATTGATATGCATTTGAGGCCCTTTTTGCGTCATAGAAAACGGCTGTAGCATAAAAACTTCAAAATAAATTTATACGTCTAATTTTTTATTCAGCACAGGATGGGTCTTTTGGGAAACTGTCGACGTTCACCAGAGGATTTTTTTCGTCTAAATTAGATAGGCACCCGTCCTACGAGTAAGCAACTAGCTATAGTTCGGTTCACACTTTATGACGGCTCGGAAGTTAGATGCGAGTTATACTGTCAAGACGATGCGTCCTCTGAGCCCCGCTTTAGGTTACATGTTCCGAGCCCCAATAAAGTTTGAACCGTTATACCTACTCAGACCGTCACTAGCAGCTAACTTCCGAGCTGCCATAAAGTTTGGACGGAACATGAACTATTTTCATCATCGCAGATCAATTCATTTCATTTCCACATCAAAGCAGCCAGGGGGTTAATTTTATTTTATTTATTTATATCTTTAATTGAGGTAGAACACCCATTTTGTTAGAATTCCTTATTCTATGTTAGTGTAATTGACTAAAACACATTAATTAAAACAATAAACTTTTATTATGAATACTTCATTACGCCACCACCTGGAGACACCCAACAGTACAAGCACTGCACACATGGTGCTCCATTAGGTGACCGCAGTCTTACTAGCAGCAACGCTCATTGCTCAAAAGACTGGTGTCAATATAATTGCAGACCTATATTGTCGTAGCTAAAAATGTTCAGAATAATATTTTCAAAATATTATGCTTAAAACATAAATTTTAAAAAAACCGTTTTTTTTTTGTATTTTCTAACTTAAATCACAGCGGAGCGGTTAACTGTAGACTCTCATTATCACCATCATCATCTGCCTAGCCTTTTCCCAACTATGTTGGGGTCGGCTTCCAGTCAAACCGGATGTAGCTGAATACCAGTATTTTACATGGAGCGACTGCCTATCTGACCTCCACAACCCAGTTAGTACTGGGTAATACGATACCTCTTGGTAAGACTGGTTGTCAGACTTTTTGGGCCACTGACTTCCAAACAACTGTCAAAGATCTACGAATGACAGCCGGGACCAACGGCTTAACTTGCTTTCCGAGACACGGAGGAAACTCTGTATGCAATGGGTAGTCACCCATCCACAGGCCAACCTAGGCAAGCACCGCTTAACCTGAAGATCGACCCGAGCGGCTGTTATTATATAGCCACGAGCTCCTCCTCATATATTCAGAGACTCTCATTATAATAGTTAAAAAAATGGAAGGTGTTAATAGGTCCCGTAAGTAAACCGTATATTTTTCGCCTGGCTAGTTTAAACTTTTGGGTACAAAATTTTCGAAACCTGATCGATGCCCTTGTGCCTATTCGACCATGGCCATCCCCATCAGACAGGGTAATCATTCACTTAAAATAGCAACGCTCATTGCTCAAAAGACTGGTGTCAATATAATTGCAGACCTATATTGTCGTAGCTAAAAATGTTCAGAATAATATTTTCAAAACATTATGCTTAAAACATAAATTTTAAACAAAACTGTTTTTTTTTTGTATTTTCTAACTTAAATCACAGCGGAGCGGTTAACTGTAGTCTCTCATTATAATAGTTAAAAAAATGGAAGGTGTTGATAGGTCCCGTAAGTAAACCGTATATTTTTCGCCTGGCTGGTTTAAACTTTTGGGTACAAAATTTTCGAAACCTGATCGATGCCCTTGTGCCTATTCGGCCATGGCCATCCCCATCAGACAGGGTAATAAAATTCACTTGAAATAGTAATACGCAAGTATTTTGACTAATTGTCACCTTAGTATTTTGTTCTGGGCGCAAATTATTATTTTAATTGCATGATATCATTACATACCACGTATATTAATAGTACTATACAATAATAATTTATGAAAATATGGGAACGATATAAGTAAGCTGTATGATTCACATCCGGTGTTATCCATAATACAGTAAACTCTCACAACTCGAGTTAGTACCTACTTATAAATTATAATACAAAAACAAAACCCCATAAGTTAAGTTTAATCAGTTTTTTCAATATTAATTTCACAGTATGTTGTTTTTTGGTTTATTATTACTGGTAGGTACAATTTATATACAATAGTTTTATCTTAGTATGACCTATATATAACCTATGGTGCATAGACTTGGTCTTAGACTAACATACAGAAGTCCAAAGTCAAGGTTTGCCAACGAGCAATGGAGCGCAGTATACTAGGTGTTAAATAAATGGATCGTGTTTAAAACACAATACTGCGCTCCAAAACAAGTATAGCTGACGTGGCTCAAAAGGCTGCCCAACTCAAATGGGACTGGGCAGGTCATGTCTAGGCTAGGCAGATGATGATATGAAGAAACCATTGACCATTTGAAAGCTTTTGCTATTCACCTAGTGTTGCAAAGAAATCATCATCATCAGCCTAGCCTTTTCCCAACTATATTGGGGTCGGCTTCCAGTCTAACCGGATGCAGCTGAATACCAGTATTTTACATGAAGCGACTGCCTATCTACCTCCACAACCCAGGTAGTACTGGGTAATACGATACCCCTTGGTAAGACTGGTTGTCAGACTTTTTGGGCCACTGACTACCTAACGACTGTCAAAGATCTACAAATGACAGCCGGGACCAACGGCTTAACGTGCTTTCCGAGGCACGGAGGAAACTCGGTATGTAATGGGCGGTCACCCATCCACAGACCAACCTTAGGCAAGCACGGCTTAACCTAAAGATCGACCCGAGCGGCTGTTATTATTTAGCCACGAGCTCCTCAGTGTTGCAAAGAAATTTGAACGTGTTAAAGAAGTAGGAATATCGTAAGTACCTACTAATGGTAGTAGAAGTACTAGTAGTCCTACTGACCGTTTTCGGTCTCGGAGACCAATCTCAGCGGAGATTAGCCATCGGCGCGGGAGATATTATAGTGCACAAGTATATGCGCAGGCACAGGTGCACTCTCTGTTCCTTTTTTCTCTCATCGTCCGATGGGAAGGCAATCAGCCACGACCGAAAAGAGATCCGGCGCAGGATCAGCAGGGTGCTTTCCGAGGCACGGCCAACTTTCATACTTCAGGCTACTACCGCTATGAAGGCGCCTAAGAGCGCCACATATTTGTTTAAATCTTAGAATGGATATTAATTTAATTAACGACATAGATAACTCATTTTTAACCGAATCAAAGTCATGTGAGGTTGAGGACTGCAATCAATATCTTTCCCAGTATCAAAGTCACTAACCACAGTAACCCAAAACATACGAAGTACCTATAAGAACATAGATAGCTTTAACATTTTTCTTCATAGACTTAACTTTATTTGTGATATTATGGTTCTAACAGAATGCTGGCTTTCAAAGCGCCATGATAATCTCCCGGTAATACCTGGATACAACTTATTGTACATTAAAATTACCCACAATTAAAACGACGGTGTCGTTGTCTTTGCTAAGGAATCATTAAAGGTCAAAGTCGAAGAACCTGATCTACAAGATTGTATTAGTATCTGCCTTATCATCAAAATTAGTACAACCACAGCGATAATTGCTTTGTATAGATCCCCTTCCGCAAGAAACTTAACCTCTTTCCATAGTTCCCTAAACCAGATATTTCAAGCACTTAACCCATTTAAGAATGTAATACTTACAGATGATATTAACATTAACATTGGCTCTGAAAACTGCGACGCAGGGACTCAAGATTACCTTAACATATGCTCATACCATGGTTTTCTGCCTGCTCACACATTGCCTACTCATCAGAGCGGTTCTTGCATCGATCATATGATGATCAAAACCACTTATTCATTTATTACGCTTGTTACTAACTCAACAATAACTGACCACCATTCTGTCTTACTATCCGTAAATTTAACGCTGCCTAAGCATAATCGCCCCCAGACAGAGACTAAATTAAACATAAACAAACTGGAATATGATTTACGCAACACTGATTATTGCCTAGTTTACAATACTGCTGACGCTAATTCGGCTTTACCGTACTTAATAAAACATGTCCAACAAGCAATATTGCGTGGTACGACAGTTGTGACAGTAAATAATCGTCTTCATAATATTAAACCTTGGCTTAGTCGCCGAATTAGTTCAGGAGGGACTAATTCGGTGTATAAGGCACAGAGATAAACTTCACCAGAGAGCTAAGAAATACCCTGAAAACCCCTGACACCCTTATTTTTTTAATTTATGATAACTTGTGTTTAATGCTCTTTTTAATGTATAATGACTTGTTTTGTTTTTTTTTTATGTATTATGATTTGTGTTTTTACTTTTTTCAAAATATGACCTGTAATTTTTGATTATTATTAATAAATAAACTAAACTAAACTAAACTGATAATTTAATAATTCTAAACACCTATAAAAGATACAGGAATTTCTGCAACAATCTCTTAAAGAAGCTTAAAAACAATTACGATAAAAATGAATTAAATAAAGCCGGCAACAGTAGCAAGCAAATTTGGAAGCATATTAAAAACGTCACCTACTTGACTAAAAAACGTGAATCAAATTCGAGGTTGCTGCTTACTAATCCTTCACCTCTCCTATCCGCTAACAAAGTAAATAACTTTTTGTTAATGTTGGGAAAACTTTGTCCGAACAGTTTCCGAAATATTGCGTCCAACCACCTTTCCAAAAATTGAACAAGAGCTATAACCTGAAATCATTTGCTATGCTGAATACTGACGAAAACGAAATATCCCGAATAATTTCTGGCCTTAAAGATGAATATGCAGTTGGATGGGATAATATAAGCAACAAGATCCTTAAACTCTTTAAGCATGTATTGGCACCTCCCTTAACGCATATATTTCGAATCTGTCTTTTCAAAGAATTTTGCCTAACTGTCTAAAAAAGGCTGTTGTTATCCCTATCTATAAATCTGGAGACAGGGACTTTGTTACTAACTATAGGCCGATATCAATCTCAAAAATACTTGAGAAAGTTATAAATAACAGACTAGTTAACTACCTAGAAAAAAACAACATCTTGTCACCTGCGCAATTTGGCTTCAGAGCCTGACCGACTATGTCTCAGAACAGCTAGACAAAGGGAACCAGGTCCTGGGAGTCTTCCTTGATTTAGCGAAAGCCTTTGACACTGTCTCTGTTTCTGTGCTTCTAAGAAAATTAGAGGCAATAGGAATAAGGGGAACTCCACTGACATTACTTGCTGACTACTTAGACGACCGATACCAATGTGTTAGTATTGACAACTTTACGAGGGATGAGCAGAGAAATACTGGATTTGGTGTTCCCCAGGCGGGCTACCCTGGCGCTGCCCTCTAATGTGAAATATCCTCTATGTTTATCCAGGTCTGTTAAAGACCATAGATCTATAGATTAGAGATCCCTTATAACAGAGAGCCTTTATAACAGAAAGGACACTTTTTATCTTGATAAATTACGTTCCTGAAAGAGTCTTCTTTTATAGCAGGAGAAATCTAGTATTATTAATTAGGTAGATTGTTTAATTTGTTCTCAGATAAAAAAGAAAGTAAATTGACTTACCTCATCAATATCGACGGAGGTCTGATTGTGGCGGAACCTTGGCAACACCAAGGTGGGCCAGCCAGATGTCAGACCCATCGTCACCATTGCCAACGACACTGTAACCAAGAGAAGAATACCAAGATTATGTCTGGACTTTAAAAGCGACAGTGACCTCCGAGTTTATTTCGGCTGTTTCTACTCAGAGTGACTCCTCTCATCCTCTGAGAATTGGTAGTACCTAGATAGGTACGCAATACCGATCCCATCTAGCTTTAAAATAATAACCTAATGTGGCGTGTAATAGTTTTTATATATATTTTAAGCTTTTGTTTTGTAGCGGAATATCACCCTCACAGTAACATTTTAGTATGTAGGGTACATCGACAATATTGTGCCCGAACTAAGTTGTCGATGTACCCACTATGCATTGATTTTTTGATGACAAACTTTGTATAAAAGGGACCGCCTTTTTCTAAATACATTCATTTCAATAAGCTTCAGCAGTTGCAACTTAAATATACTACGTCGTCATCATCTGGAGTATAATTCACACCACCTAAGCGCTACATTGGTGACCCCGACGTGATTATTAAGAAGATACCTCCAGATCAAGATTTCATCATGGCACAAGACGGTGAACAAGAACTCTCTGGTGTGTCAACGTCGCTGCGCATTCCACCCTTTTGGCGCGACAGAATTCGTCTGTGGTTCGCGCAGTTCGAAGCCATCATGTCTGTGCAGAAGAAAGGCGATCAAGTCATGTTCGAGATCGTCATCGGACAACTAGAGCGGCAAGATCTCGACGAAATCTCCGACATAATTCTCCGTCCACCTGAGAAAAACCGATACGAAGCATTGAAGAGTCGGTTGTTCCAAGTTTACGAAGAATCCGAGCAACGGCAAGTACAAAGGTTGCTATCTGAAATGGAACTCGGCGACATGAAGCCTTCACAGCTACTACGCCGCATGAAAAACCTCGCCGCCGACAATATCTCTGACTCAGCACTGCGGATTATGTGGACCAACCATCTACCACAATCTGTTCGAGCAGTCCTCGCCGTCAGTGAAAACATCGCGAAACACTCCGATATCCACGAGCTGGCAACGATGGCAGATAAAATCCTCGAGCAGACACAACCACTCGGCGCAGTCGCTGCAGTTTCCTCCGTTCCCACTACCCCACGTGCATCTACGTCAATTGAAGAGGAAATTGACGCGCTCACCAAAGAAATCGCAGAGCTGAAAGCATACCGATCGCATCAAAATCGACGTAGATCGTTCGACAGACGACGCTCAAGATCGCGTTCATCGAGCAGAGCCAATCACAATCGCGCCCGAAACGACCAATCAGCGACCTGCTTTTATCATCGCAAGTTCGGCAAAGAGGCGCGAAAGTGTACGCGTCCGTGTAACTACGAAGACAGCAGCGCCCCCTCGGGAAACTAACGCCTGCGTTGGCTGAGGCGGGAACCGGCGCAAACCACACTTCTTACCGCCTATTTATAACAGACAAAAACTCACGTCTGTCATTTCTAATTGATACTGGCGCCAACGTCTCCGTAATACCAAGAAGAAAAGGCGGGAAAGCTACGCCAACAGACTTTTGCTTGTATGCAGCGAACAACACGGTAATCCCAACGTACGGAGAGAAAACACTACAACTGGATCTCAACCTACGAAGACCATACACCTGGAAGTTCATCATCGCTGCAGTCAGCAGACCCATCATCGGTGCCGACTTCTTGAAAAAACATCAACTTCTTGTCGACATAGCCGGCCGATGTCTAGTCGACAAAGTTACCAACCTCGTAGTCAAGGCACCAGTCACCTACTCCGCTGAGCCTACCGTAAGAAGTATCGACGTTGATCAACCATATCACCAGCTACTCAGCAAGTTTCCTGACATCCTACGACCATCATGCATGAAGGATGCTCCCAAACACCGTGTAGAACATCACATTGAAACTACCGGTCCACCAGTACACAGCAAGAGCAGACCACTACCACCACATCGGTACATGTCCGTGAAGAAGGAATTCGAGTCGATGATGCAGCAAGGAATCTGCCGTCCAAGCAAAAGTCCTTGGTCCAGCCCGCTCCACGTCGTACCAAAGAAAAACGGCGACCTTCGTGTTTGTGGCGACTACCGCAGACTCAATGACGTCACGAAACCAGACCGCTATCCAGTGCCACGTCTCAAAGATTTCACCTACCTACTTCACGGCAAGAAGATCTTCACAACACTCGACCTAAATCGTGCTTACCAACAACTGCCTGTATACGAACCGGACATCGAGAAGACAGCCATCACAACACCCTTCGGCTTGTTCGAATTTCCTCGAATGTGTCCTGGTCTCAAAAATGCTGGACAGACATTCCAACGATTCATTCATCAAGTACTCATCGGGTTAGACTACGCATTTCCATTCATTGATGACGTCATCGTCGCATCAGATAATGAAACCAGTCACTTAGAAGATCTACAGGAGGTGTTACGCAGATTAGACGAGTATGGCATCACTGTAAGTCCATCAAAATGCGTCTTCGGTAAAGAAAATGTCAAGTTCCTGGGTTATCAAGTGTCGAGCAACGGACTCAAGCCACCACAAGATAAAGTCACTGCTATCACTGCTTACCCCAAACCCGAGACAATTGAAGACTTACGTCGATTTATTGGCATGGTAAACTTCTATCGTGACAGCATACCGAACGCAGCCCACATACAAGCACCTCTCAACGCGTTCCTGCACAATTCGAAGAAACGCGACAAGACAAAAATCGACTGGAACACAGAAGCGTCACAAGCATTCGAGTTGTGTAAAGTTAGCATCCAAAACGCAGCTTTACTCGCTCATCCATCTCCATCACCAACCGACGCCATCTCCCTTATGTCCGACGCATCAAATACCTGCGCAGGAGCTGTACTTCAACAACTTGTAAACAAGAAATGGATACCGCTCGGATACTTCTCAAAGAAATTCTCCGAAACACAACAGCGATATAGTACATTCGACAGAGAATTATTATCAATCTACATGGCAATCAAACACTTCAGAAAAATGTTCGAAGGAAGAGAACTTATTGTTTACACCGACCACAAACCGCTGACTTACGCTATACGCAAGCCTCCGTCCGATAACGATACGCAACGGCGCACGCGTCAGCTGTTATTTATCAGCGAGTTCACGACGGACATTCGACACGTCAGCGGAGTAAACCACGTTGTCGCCGACGCACTCTCTCGTATCGAAACCATCGAATTACCATCACCAATCAACTACGAAGAACTATCACAAGAGCAAGAAAAAGACAGGAATATACCAATCTTATCACAACAAACAAATATTCAACTCAAGAAAATCGTCATACCCGGCACTAACAAGCCAATATTCTGCGAAACGTCTACGTCACACATTCGTCCATACCTACCAGCTGACTTTCGCCGCATCGCATTCAACGCCGTGCACAATGTAAGTCACCCTGGAATACGAACTACGCGCAAACTTATGCAAGATCGTTACTTTTGGCCAGCAATGAATACAGACATTGGCGAGTGGACGAAAGCATGCACTTCGTGTCAGCAGTCCAAAGTTCAACGACACAACAACAGTGACGTCACAGCATTCCCACCGAGCGAACGATTTCAACACATCCACGTTGATATTGTTGGACCACTACCTACATCTTCGTGTGGACATCGATACCTACTCACGATGATCGACCGCTGTACACGTTGGCCCGAAGCAGTACCCCTTCATGAGTTAACCGCCGAAATCGTCGCAAGAAAGCTGTACGAAACATGGATATCTCGTTTCGGTTGTCCTACAAAAATAACGACTGATCAAGGACGACAGTTTGAAAGTCGACTATTTCAAGACCTCGCACAACTACTTGGAGTAGAAAGAACCCGTACTACTGCCTACCACCCGCAGAGTAACGGCATCGTCGAACGCTGGCACCGAACACTGAAGGCCGCACTCATGACACGACTAGCAAACAGCAACAAATGGATCAACGAGTTACCTATTGTTTTGATGGGGCTACGAGCCGCCACGCGCACCGATACTAACACAAGTGCCGCGCAGCTCACCTACGGCCAAGCAATACGGCTACCCGGCGATTTTATATCACCATCACCAGCCGCAACGAAGATTGACCACACCTACGTCGATCAGTTACACGACGTGATTACGAAGCTGACACCTACATACAAGCCGCATTCAAATAAGCGATGTATGTTCGTGCACAACGACCTACCAACATGCAGCCACGTGTTTGTACGCGATGACACCGTCCGAAAACCACTGCAGCATCCATACAAAGGTCCATACAAGGTCATCGAACGCAACGAGAAGTATTTCACGATACAGCTACCAGGCAGATCGAGCAACATATCGATCGACCGTCTCAAGCCGGCATACACTATCAACATCGAAGATAATCACGAATACACGAGTACTGAGACACGCCAACCAGCTGCAGCTACCACTGAAGATCACTCCAGCCTGCTTCCAGCCTCGAACACCATCGACCAACGTACAACGTACGTACAAATAATATTTAAAAAAAAAATCTTAGTTTTTATTCTAGGCAACCTACCCACTAATGAAAAAGTAAAATAAAATCTTATTAAACCAGTTAAATTGAATATAAAGCTAGATAATATCAATATTTTCAAATTAATATATCAGCCTACCTCATTTCTTTGAGTAAAGCTAAAGTTTTTTCCCTGTTTTTTCTCTCTTTCATCTCTAAATTTTCTTCATTTGTCTATCCTGTCAGTTCTCACCGTTCCCTTATTTCGAATTTTCAGTAACTAATCCGGAAACCATGCCTGTGATGACCCGTAAGGCTACTGCTCAGGATATGGAGCTTAAATTGAGAACGGCCCTCCAAGAACTTAAGGACTCAAAACTCCAATGCCAACAACTATTACAGGAGATAGAAGACAGTGAGGAGGAGGTCAATAACATTAACAACAAAAACTCCAGCTTAAAACGGGAGCTAGTAGATCTTCATCAGCAATATTTAAATGTTGTCAATGAACGGGATCAACTACAAGTGGTCACGGATGGGTTCAGCAACTGTTGTAACTTGTATGAGGAGGCTTTAAGTAAAATTAGGGACCTAGAGGATGAATTAATCCATGCTAACGTTAAACTTTTAAATGTAAAAAAAGAAAAGGATCACACTCAGGCTATAGAAACTGAGCATTTGTACAATGAATTAGTAAATACAAATTGTAACCCTCATTCTATTATAACAATAGACCTTACAGAGGACTCCATAGTTAACCATAACTACAGCCATAAAATTAGTAAAAATAAAATTAAGAAATATGCAAGATTGAATAAATTTATTAAAAAATGTAACTACAAGAAACAACAAAAGCACTATTCCAAAAATATTCAATTAAGGAAAGAACGTGTTTCTCTTATTAATAGATTAAATAACTATCAGATTAAATTGGAAGATAGTATAAATATTTATGAAATAGACACTCAGCGCTTGCAATCTGAAATTCAGGCTCTGAATATGTCACTAAAGTCTTTGTATAATAAGTATGATAGTTCTAAAAGCAAATTAAGGAGCATATTCTTGCCACAAACGAGTTGATAGACACTTGTACTTGTCGGAGTGAACCCAGTTTTGATGCTCTCCAGCCTGAGGCAACGGAGGACCCGTCCCAGGCTGTGAGTGCTCAGGATGGTATCATCATCAACCAAGATATAATACCTGACATTACACTTCATGTTTCACAAGTAGTACAACCTGAGATTGGTAATTTTGTCTCACCTAATAGTCATGATTGTAATTATTCAGTCATGTTCTCTGACAGTATAGGTAGAGGGCTAGGTAAATTAATTAGTAATAACCTGAGTTATTGTACCCAAAACAATTGTATGCCAGGGTCAACCTACAAACAAATTATGGCATCAGTAACTAAAACTGTTTGTGATCCTAATACCACCATTACTATATGTGTTGGTAATAGTTCTAAGATTAAAAAGGAAGACATCACTGACTGGGTATCAGAGTTGTTAAAGTTAAATTGTAATAAAATCATATTGTGTGCTTTTCCATACTTTGAAAATGTTTCTAATAGAAAAATCAATTACATACACATGTTAAATAAACATGTACATTTTTTAGTAGGTCACTATAGTGATAAACTTATATATCTTGATATCAACACTTTTGTTGATAAACTTCAGTCGACTCGGGGTAAAGTGTATCTACCTATTAGATGTAGACACAAAATAGCTCGGCTATTAGCTTTTAATATTCACTCAGACATAAGTAGTATGTAGAAGTTTAGTTATATTGTTAACACTGCGACCTTAAATAAATATAGCATTAGTGCTATAAATGTTTACAAAAATTGTACTGAGGAGGATCCATGTGTCACCATGGAAAATTCTCAATTAGGGTATATTAGTAATAGGATTTTATTGTCTGGTGATGGCACGGGAGTCTCGGGGCTCACTCCAGATATTAATATTAATTTAAACTAGGAAGTGAGACAACAGAAGGTACCATTAACAATTTTGTTAAACCTTCCAACATCAAGGTACCTTCTTGCACTCATTTAAATATTAAAAAAGGGCCTCAACAGAACACCTTAAAATTATTCCACCAAAATATCCAAGGCATTTCTTCCAAATTATTAGAAATTGAATTATTTTTAGAAAGAAGTATGTTTGATATTATTTGTTTTACTGAACATTGGCTAAAGGATTACCAAATGCTTATTAATTATGTGAACTATGCGGTGGGTAGCTGTTTTAACCGTAAATCTATGCTGCGTGGAGGTTCCCTAATATTCTTGAAAAATTGTGTTAAATATAAGCAACGTAATGACATAGTAGGTCTCTCGGCGGAACATTGCGTCGAACTGTCTTGTGTTGAGCTAGATAAGCATGTAATTGTGTGTGTGTACAGACCCCCAAACTATCAAAACTTTTCCTTATTTGAATCAATAATGGAAGATGTCCTGGCAAAACTTGCAGCCAGTGATAAACCTATAATTATTTGTGGTGATTTCAATATCAATATTTTAGAAGAAAATTCTAATAGCAGTCGATTATTAAATCTTTTCAAGTCATTTGACTTGACTAACATTTTTATTGAACCTACGAGAGTCACTTCATCTTCTGCTACTTGTATAGATAATGTTTTCTGCAATTGTGATTACTTAGATAAAACCATAGTAAATTCTTTGCCGTCTGACCATAGCGGACAAACTGTAACTTTTAGGTGTAACATACCATTGCAAAAAGTTCAGATTCAATTTAGACCTATAACTACTAATAATTTAAAGAGGTATAATATTTCCCTACAGAACAAGTTAAGTGTTATGAGCCATCATATGGACGATATTAATATAAATCAATTGTATTATAATTTCTTTTCAATAGTTCACACTGAATTTAACAAAACTTTTGAAAAGAAGACAAAATGTATTTGCCCTAAATTAATATTTAGTGATTGGGCAACTAGAGGTATCAGAAAAAGTAGGGAAAGACTATTTGAGCTTTATGGCCTTAAGCCTTATATAAACTCTGAAACTTTTAACAAGTATGTTGCTAAGTATTCAAAAATGTTTAGAAATACATGCAAGGTTGCCAAAGCCTTGCACATTAGCAACAAGATCAAAACAGCAGAAAACAAAATTAAGACAGTTTGGAAAGTCATAAATAACGAGACTAACAGGAAGAAAATACGTAACACTAGCTACACATTAGATACAGCATGTGGTCCTAAAAGCTCTAATCAGGAAGTAGCTCATGAGTTTGTAAATTTCTTTACCGATATACCGTTAAAAACTACGGAGGCTCTTAATTCCTCTCCTGAAGTCTCAATTGGTTTATTAAAGGCGAATGTGTCTGACTGCCCGGCTGAATTTAAATTTAAACACATAAACCCTATGATAGTTATTAAAGCTTTCCGGCAAATAAAAGTCAAACTGACCGAAGATCTTTGGGGAATGTCTATCAAAGTTTGTACATCCATAATTGAGACTATAGCACCATACTTAGCTTTAATTTTTAATTTGTGTGTAGATCAAGGAGTTTTCCCGGACTTAATGAAATACAGTAAAGTCATACCTCTGTTTAAATCCGGAGATAGTAAAGATACAAATAATTATAGACCTGTATCCGTGTTGCCAGTTTTTAGCAAAGTGTTTGAAAAGGTAATGCTAAATCAAATGCTCAATCATTTTAACACCAACAGAATCTTACACGATCAACAGTATGGTTTCACCAAGGGACGTTGTACAACTGACGCCGGTGTAACCTTATTAAAGCACATATTTACTGCGTGGGAAGAGTCCCAAGACGCCATTGGAATATTTTGTGACCTCTCCAAAGCATTTGATTGCGTAAATCACGACACATTACTTTTGAAACTTGAGCATTACGGACTAGGGAAACTTGCACTTAGTTTGGTAAAATCTTATTTGAGTGATAGGCAACAACATGTGCAAATAAATGGTGTTAATTCACAGGGTTTAAAAGTAAAAATGGGGGTACCGCAAGGCTCAATATTGGGTCCTTTCCTCTTTCTAGTATATATAAATGATCTCCCCTATTTATTGAAAAACCAACCTCAAAATATGGTGTTATTCGCTGATGACACTTCCCTAATTTTTAAGATAAATAGACGGGCCCAAAATCTAGATGACGTGAATAATGCCCTACTTCAGGTCCATAATTGGTTCACAGCAAACAATTTAGTGTTAAATGAAAAAAAAACGAAATGCGTAAGATTTGCTTTACCGAATGTTAAAAGTAGCAATTGTGATATAGTATTGAATAAAGAGAAACTTGAATTTGTAGATAAAACGGTTTTCCTGGGGATTACGCTTGATTCAAGGCTACAATGGGGTTCTCATTTAAAGTCTCTTGCGGGGCGGCTAAGTTCAGCAGCGTATGCTATAAGAAAAATCCGTCAATGTACTGATGTAGATACCGCTAGACTGGTCTATTTTAGTTACTTTCATAGTATTATGTCTTATGGCATTTTAATGTGGGGACGGGCTGCAGACATTGAGTCTATATTTATTCTGCAAAAAAGAGCCATCAGAGCCATATATAATCTTCGTAGGCGCGATTCTCTAAGGGAACTGTTTAAGGAAATTAACATCATGACGGTACATTGTCAATACATCTACGAAAACATAATGTATGTAAGAAAAAATCTACATCTTTTTAATAAAAGAGGTGACAGACACAGTTACAGTACTAGAAATAGAGACCAATTAGTTCAGCCGGGCTTCAGACTCGCTAAAGTAGACTCATCTTTCATGGGGTACTGTTTGAGATGCTATAATAAAATTCCACAAAGTATTCTTGAACTGAATGAAACGAAATTTAAAACATGCATTAAACGCACACTATGTAAGAAAGCATATTACAAGTTGGACGATTATATCACTGATAAAAATGCTTGGCTCAATGCCGGTCCTGCTCCACAAGAACAGGGTCGCCTAAATTGATAGCATTAAATAGTATTGTTGGAGCTGCTGAAGATTGTATAACTATCTTTGCATTGTATAGATTCAATCTCTTTTGTATTATATAGTCGCCTAGCCCATATTGTGTGAGTACTATGTACTAGAAAGCTGTCATTCGCTGGAAACCTGCGTCTTTTCTTGACTTGAATGTGCCCTGGCGGTTAGGAGTATGTCATGCTCACTCAAATGTCTCGCTGATGGTGGCACGTGTGTCGGATCATTTAGTTCCCTTCAAAATGGTTGAGTTTAATGGTGCTGATACATGCGTCATGTTCGTGAACGGGCGCTGTCAGTTGTGACTGGTCATCTCTTATTTGCCACGGCTTATTTGAATTAATTATTTTATTTTTGAATTGTTTTTACTATGGACACTTTTAACGTACACATCTTGCTGCATCGTTCTCACATAATGTACCATCTCAAAATGAATGATGTAACCAAGGTTTTGTTAAAGTATTCTGATTTAAAAGAGTGTCCATGGAGTTTCTTGCCCGTTCTTCTCCATAGAGATCTACGTTAGGGAATGGGCAACTACAGTACTTTCACAGTTTTTGTGCCTTGTGACTGGGACTGTAGCTTTATTTTACTGTTGCCTTTGTTTCGACAATTCAAAAGTGCCTGTAACTGGCCTACTTGAAATAAATGCTTTGATTTTGATTGATTTTGATTTTGATTGTACAAGATCAGGCAGGATCGTCAAGATGCCCGTACGCTTCGCTAAGGGGGGAGTACTGTAGCGGAATATCACCCTCACAGTAACATTTTAGTATGTAGGGTACATCGACAATATTGTGCCCGAACTAAGTTGTCGATGTACCCACTATGCATTGATTTTTTGATGACAAACTTTGTATAAAAGGGACCGCCTTTTTCTAAATACATTCATTCCAATAAGCTTCAGCACTTGCAACTTAAATATACTACGTCGTCATCATCTGGAGTATAATTCACACCACCTAAGCGCTACAGTTTAACTTGCCTTATTTGTTAGTTAGTTAATATGTATTGGTTAAATCTTGCAACTGAATTTAAAACCAGTTCCTGTTTGCTTTGAAATTTTGCACACCTTTGATTCTGGTGACAATAAATTTTGAATGACAGACATGACTTGATCCTGCAGCCAGGATCGCCTCCTCACGAAAGAACTCCTCAACGGTTAATAACACGGACACGAAACTTTGTATACGCGTTCAATGTTGATAGATAAACCTAACAAATTGTCTTCTTTTAATTTTAATATTCATTTTAAGCTTGTTTATTTTTCTTTTTTAAAAACCAACTTACAGAAATAAACTAGCTGCTGCTAAACTTCAAAATAAATAAAATTTAAGTGTCTGTTGGTAATTTCTAGATAACAGTTTCTTCTGAACAATATACTATGAAATTACTTAAACAACAAAAATACATTATTTTAATTTTTATCTGTCTGTCAGTTCTGTTTGTTCCGGCTAATCTCCAGAACGGCTAGACCGGGACTTTGCTAGTTTAATTTTAGAAAAAGGATTAGGGTTGCGTGCTAAAAAATGTAAAACCATGAAATTTTTAACAAAATCCGATTCAAATAGGGAAGTAATAATTTCATGCGGACGAAGATGGCGGTACGAAGATGGCGGACGCTAGTAACAATTATAATTGAACAATAAATTATAAACAATGTCAGTCTTATCAATCGCCCCAAACTCTATCTGCCGCGGCGTCACAAGAAGAACGACCCATGCCAAAAAAAATCGGGTAAAACCCGCACCCATTAATTCTCCCTAATGGATGCTTTGAACAGTAAACGGGTCATTGAGATAATTAAGGTTAGGTTAAAATCAAGTATTTTTTTATTTTTTTTTATTTGGTACTTTGACCTCCAATATCTTCGTAACTAGAAAGTTCCCAGGTATGGTCCAGAACAAAAAAAATATCGCAATGACGGGGAGAACAAGTGCCTTTCGGCTTCGGAGGGGCGAGCCTATTGCCATCAACTGGGCAGAAATTCGTGCATCGGACTCCTTCCAAAAAAAAAACTGGAAAAAGCCGATTACAGTTGGCCCGATCTGGGAAACGAAACCTGAAACTCCGACCACTAAGCCAGTTGTAAGCTAGTTGTAAAAAATACTTGTATAATAATACTTAACCCAATTTTTTTTTCTAAAACAGACGGGGTCGGTCATAAAAGTGATCATGAAATATAAAAGTAACACTTACGAGATAACGTCACCAAATAAAGATTTCTTCTGTTTCCGTTCTCCATTGTCTGAAAAAAAACAAAAATACTTATAAATAGAGGGCTATTATGTACCTAAAAGTTTTCGCAGTTTAATTAAAAATGTAACTTTTAGTTAACTAACCAACACAACGTTATAGCTAACAGTTTTGTACGTTTGTTAATTAAAGAATTAATACGGTGAGCATATATGTATAATAAGGATAAATGCGGCTTCTCGGAATCCCTAAAATAATTGGGCACGGTGATAAGAGCTCCTACACTACATGCCGTTTTTGAATCCTCGCGCTCAATACGCATCTGGCTAGAAGTCTAGCCTCGCTCGGTACTGGAACGCGCTGTTCTTTGTTTTGTCCGTATTTCACACCAAAAACATCTAGCTTACAAAATAACACATAAAAGTAATGCTCTGTCTATCACATAAATCATTTTTAATGATTGTAATTACAGCTTAGTATAGATCATCATATTATTTTGGCATAATGACGAAATGACTCCAATAAAAGGGATGGAACGCGAAAGTATTATGTTGTTTTGGTTGGACTCGGCCTTCTATGCTAGTAGTGCGGAGTACCCAAGGTTGATTCTGAATTGTTTTTGGGACAGAAAATTAATTCCATCTTGCTGTGAATATATTTGCTTTAGATAGTGTATTGTTTATCAGTTCTAGCAGTCGCCAGTCTGTGACAATTTAGCGTAGGAATGTAGAGCTCAAAATATGTTAGGTTATGTTTGGAATTGAAAGTTTGACCAGCTTGTTAAATACATTATTTATTATTATTTAATTCGGTTAAATTGTTGTCATTAGTTATTTTATATTTCGTTGTTAATTTGTTAATTTTCCTGTTAGTTAGAGCTTTTATCTTGCTGATATTATTGTTAGCGCTTTATTAATAATGACAATAAGTCACCACTTACGTTTGCCCTTATCAATGAACTTGTCAAAATAAGCTCGATTGTTACGTTTTTTATTATCACACACTGTTACGTTTTTTATTATCAACTAAGTATCACAGGCACTTAGTTAATCACCATATTTTTTAACTAGATAATAACTGAAATAACTGTTTGTTTGTGGAATGAATTATTAATTCACGGATGAATCAAGCGTATATTCGTAAAATCATGTTGCTAAATAACTTTGCACGACCGTACACCCCAGTTGTGTATTTGCTACTGAGTTCAAGTTGGTGACAGAATCGCACTGTGTGAACAGAATCTAGACTGATTTCCAAGCTAGCAGGCAAATAATGGGAAACAAATAGCCTTGCTCAGACGGGGCGGCTTAGCCGGCAATAAAATGTTTATTTTTTCCACTCATTCATAGGTATTTAGTAGATAGGAACTTAAAACATTTAGGAGAGCATTCCACCGTTCTTACACACTTAACATGTTAGTAACTCGACTCTCAGGCCAGAAAACAATTATTATTTATTGGTCTCAGATTCCCATTTCCCATTGACGCGACGCCCTTGGTCACGTCGTCTTTTGTTTATGTTTTTGTTATTTTTTTCGGGAAGTTGTTATCGCGCCAATCAACGCAGACCAAGCACTTGGTCGCCATGTGTCAGCTTCTATTGTTCTTGGCGCGTCTTTAGGATAACTTTTCTATACTAATAATATCACATAGGCGCGAATTACAGAGAAACGGCGTAAGGCGACGGTGCGGTGCAGGCGCAGCGCTGGAGTGGAATTTAAAAAAATTGTGGGGAATGCAGTCAAAGAGGTAATTTTCAGAACTACAGATTTGATTCAGAAAATCATTTCACTACATTATCCCCGAGTGTCAAAGGCTATATTAAAAAAAACAGCACGTTTCCGTGGGATAGTTTCCGACCATACCACGAGCGAAGCCGCGGGAAAATGCATATTTTAGACACATGACTTCGAAAGTCTAGACTAAGAAGTTAAAATTTTTACTAGCTTAACATCAAGAGTCAAGAAGTAGCCAGAGTCAAGGCGTTGGAGGCGCTTGAAAAACGCCGAGTCGGAACGTTATTTTATTTCAGTTTCCGTAAAACTTACATTGCATTGATATTTTAAACATAGGTTTAGGTAACTATAAGATAATATTAATTTTATCTAGGGACCTGTGTAAGAAACTATTTTCATAATTGGTTCTTTGTTATTTTACCTAAACACGTACTTTACATTCGGATCTAGCTTATCTTTGGTGTAGCTGACACAGGTAGCCTACCTGCTTACCTAACTAGGTACGGTAAGCAGCTCTATATCAATTCTTTGTCTACCATAAATTATACTTAATATTTGTGTTCTACTTGCTAAAACTTTGGCTACTCGTATCTCTAGGGTCCATAAACTACAAACATCGAATCTTACAAAAAAAACCGGATGCTCCAACACAGCACCAAACCTGCTACCTTTACACAGAAAGCGCACACACCACCACTGCGCCACTTGAGGGCCGATACACTGGACTCTTTTAACGTACACATCTTGCTGCATCGTTCTCACATAATGTACCATCTCAAAATGAATGATGTAACCAAGGTTTTGTTAAAGTATTCTGATTTAAAAGAGTGTCCATGGAGTTTCTTGCCCGTTCTTCTCCATAGAGATCTACGTTACGGAATGGGCAATGGACTACAGTACTTTCACAGTTTTTGTGCCTTGTGACTGGGACTGTAGCTATATTTTACTGTTGTCGTTGTTTCGACAATTCAAAAGTGTCTGTAACTGGCCTACTTGAAATAAATGCTTTGATTTTGATTTTGATAACATTGACTTTAACACAAAACTGATAAGAAGTGTTATCGCTTAAAATTCCACGCACAAATCACGATTTAAAATTAAAAAAAGAAACTGGTACCTAAATCGAGTTCCTCCTCAGTTCTTCCGAATCCGTGTTAGCTATCCAACGGGCCACAGTCAACTAATTCGATATTCAATTTGAGTTCAGTCTTATACGTGGCCAAAAGAGGCGGCGGTGTATGGCGGGACTTTTTATGTTATGGTAGAGTAAGACCCTTCAAAAGTCCCTAGCTGCAAAGTGTGACAGTTGCGGGGATCACCGCTGTCTTGTGTACCAATGACCCCATAAGTAATGTACATTGTGCAATCTTAACTTGCCTATAACTGTGTTGCTATTAGCTTGCGTCATGTCAAATGCCTCTCCCCAAGACTACCACTTTTATCAATTCAGGGGCTGCAGTCTCGACATAGATAGCGACAAAAATCGGTCGTTAAGTCATAACGATGTCAAATTTTTTTAATAGATTTTCAACCTTAAAGTTCCGAAATAAAGTTGAAAATCTATTAAAGAAATTTGACATCGTTATGACTTAACGACCGATTTTTGTCGCTATCTATGTCGAGACTGCAGGCCCAGGGCTAATGTAGGCCTCGGTCGTCCACTGTGTGGACAAAACAATAATCATCTAGCCACCTCCTAAATAAAATACCAACTAGGTACTTGTTTATCAAATAGAAATAATGCCATAAGTAATGTTTTCCTTTAAAAAAATTGATCTGGCTATTTCGAGAGATTAGAAGTTCTACATAGATAGCTAATTCGTGATAAGTACTTGTTATATGACAAGCCATATGCTATAGTCTGTTTTTATTTATTACTTGGCTAAATAATAACAGCTGCTCGGGTCGATCTTTAGGTTAAGACGGGCTTGCCTAAGTTGGTCCGTGGATGGCTCACTGCCCAGTACATACCGAGTTTCCTCTGTGCCTAGGAAAGCAAATTAAGCCGTTGGTCCCGGCATTTCTACACATCTTTGGCAGTCGTTACAGGTAGTCACTGGTCCGAAACTCTGACAACCAGTCATACCAAGGGTTATCGTATTACCCAGTACTAGCGTCCAACCGAAAGTTCGGTTTCGGTCGAGTTTCGGCAAAAAAAACGGGTTTCGGTTTAGTTTCGGTTTCGGCGGCAAACCTGCCGAAACTACGACAGAAACCGAAACTGCATTCAGGAGTTCTCGCGCTGTGATCGGTTATGTTCGGCGGCCGGCGCGTTGAATTCCATCCAAGCGACGAAGACATTTTGCCGCGTCCACGTGCCTAATCATGTCGTAACTGGCTTATTTGCAATTCGTTTTGTTTCTTGTGGGTTTTTGTGTGATTTATTTTGAAGTCGGTAAGTTTTATCACGTGATATAGCATACGAGTAGGTAGTAAACATCTAAAAATAAATCAATATTACAAATTAATACATAGATTATAGTAGAATCAAGTTTAACCTAACTAACTAAATATTTCTTTCGTTAATTTAACTCTCGCTAATGCTATACCTAAACAAATATTAGTTAGGTACTTGGTACTTACTATAATGCATTAGCGGTCATTTTAATATTTATTACTAAGGTATCCAAGTAGCAAGTACAGTTTTAAGGCGCAATTAATATTTTTTTCTTAAATGAGGGGTTGTTATGTTGATTATCAAAAATGTCGATGAATGCATAGCTATGTGATTTAAAAAAAATAAAGACTGACTGATTATAATAACGTTTTCTTTATTTTTCCCTCAAAACATGATGTGTAAGGAAGTTTCGGTTTCGGTTTCGCCGAAACTGAGACCGTTGCCGAAATTCGGTTTCGGTCGTAAAAACCAAATTCGGTCGGACACTACAGTACTAACTGGATTGTGGAGGTCAGATAGGCAGTCGCTCCATGTAAATACTGGCATTTGGCTGAATGCGGTTAGACTGGAAGCCGACCCCAACATAGTCGGGAAAAGGCTAGGCAGATGATGACTTACTTTTACAGGTCATCCAAGATAAAGATGGACTACGCTACACCTGTAAATGTATTCCCCAGCCATTGCCAGAGGCAAAACGTCTAGAAAAATGTTTCAGTTACCGAAAGTTCCTTTGTTCTTTATACTTTTAATAGGTTCCTTAATTAATAACACAATGAATGACACTGTACTTAACTAAATTGAAGAGTGGCCGTTCCTAGAATAATGTACCTACCTACGGACTGTGTAGGTGGTTCAATGCGATAGCAGATATAGAGAGCGTTGTGTTAATCAAATTCATGTTAACTATTAGGTACGGCACCTTAGATCCCATAGTAGGTGGGTACTAGGTACATACCTATGAGTAAACAAACAATGGTACTGTGTAGTTTATGCATTATAAATATATATGTAGGTACTCATAAAATATAGACAAAGTACAATGTTGCTTAGTTTTCGAGATCAAAAAATCTATGGTTATTCTAAAGTTTGTAAGTAAGTTTATTTAATTGCATAATATGTGGTATAATAATAATAAACGTTTATTTCAGGCATTGGCACCCATAAAATTACACGTTATGCACAAGTTACATGCTAATGAATTTTAATACAGGATGTTTTAAAAATGTTTTAGAGTAGGACACTTTCCGCAATAATAAAGCGCGGGCCACACCGCCAGCTGGGGAGCGAGCGAGCGAGCCGAACGAGGTATCGTGTCACCTCTTTTCATATTTTGGTTCACACCGCGAACTGCTGAAAGAGCCGAACCATGGGGTCCCATCTCGAACACATTTTAATTAGTCTTGAAAAAATATCATAGATGGCAGCATAGGTAACAGTTATGAAATTAACAACCACTAAAATGAGTTAAACGGCAGATTTTGGCTGAAGTAAGATTAGTAAAAATCAAAACTTCCTTGTTTAATGCTGATTTATCTATTTATACTCACAAATCACGTAATTTCGACAAAAAAAATAACTGAAGACTTTTCTAATTCATTCGAATCCATAGAATGATAAAGTTAGTTAAAGGAGCTATCTGTTATCCATTTTGTCTATAGCTCTTTGCAATAGATGGCGTTTTACTGAAAGCGTCACATACAATGTAACCACAATCGTTGCTAAATACGTTTAGTTAATTCATTTAAAGGAAATTCGGTATTTTTTAAAAAATCTATTACTGTTCACAGAAATGTAAGAAATATTTCTAACATGTTTATGGTAAATAATTATATATTTTTTCATGTAACTAAAACCGGAACTAGCATTGCACGAACGTTTTCAAAGTAGGTAGTTACTCTGTCTGTCAATGTCAATGTCAATTCTGTTTTGGTCATGTCTGACTCCCAGTACCCAGCTTTGAATCCGTTTTTTGTTTTCTTCTAACCGACCTCGGTTCGAACTATGGATTTTAGAAAAGACACCTCCCTATGTCTTGACCTGGACCCTGGATACTGTACAACAACGAATCTTGCACATACGACGCCTTATGTTAGTAAAAACTTTGGATTTTGATTTTAGAAAGTACACTCAATATGGCTCCTATCAAGTGCTCATATTTAAGCGAACAGTCATCGAAAGATTTCTCAATGTGTCGGATTCCAACTGGACATGCAAGTCGTTTGGCAGTTTGGTTGAGCAATAGTGGTAAGTGTATTTACGGCTAAAATATTATGTAGTCACTTTTGAGATACTAAAAATAAAAATCAAATTAATGACGAAATACATCAAATTTAACTTGTGTTAAACGTCTCCTGAACTCGCACATACACTGATTTTCAGTTTTAACTACTCATTACAGAAACTAATTAATTTAGGAGTACATAGTATGATCAAATAATTATAATGTAACATTGATAAGTATTGTGTGATAAAGACTCTATAAAATAAAATATGTACTTACTACTAACGTCTATAGCCAATGGTTACTCCAAATTGTTTTTATAAATGTTGAGAACTAACTGAAAACTAATAGCTCAGCAATATACATCTAAAATGTGGCCATATATTAGTCAATAACATATTGTTTGTGATTTTAGGAAACATGACGGTAGCTCACCTTAATCATCAGGAACTGCGATGATAAGTTCATTCAGACTAAAACTGGCAAAAGGAAAAAATTATCAAAAATGGCAGTGCCTCAAAACCACAACGATGTGCAATGCTCGGTCATGACACTGCATTCACCATGTCCATCAACATCACAAGGCATTTTTTTAAATAATCACAATTTTATTGTACCCTCATTTATGGGAATTCTGTGTGTAAGTTTTTAAGAATGACAAGAACTGTTCTTACAGGTCGTCAATAGTTTGTAACATAGAGCTTACGTTACCTTTATATCTGTTTTTTTAGCTCAAGAAACTTCACCTGTACTGAAAATTTTGACTCGCAACCAAAGTGTATAAGACACAACTGACTTGTAACAGTCCAAATGTTGAAGAACCAACTGCATCTAGTGCACTTTTATGTTTTGACACATAAAAGAAAAGGAAATCAACGAACACTCCAAAGTGCAAGAAATTAAAAATGACCCTTCAAATGTCTTCCAGGTTGATCAAAAAAGAAAAAATCAAATATAACAAACTGTAAAAAAACCTAACCTGTAGTAAAACTAATTACTACATAATTTTTAATATTTTATACGCAAACCCTGCGTAGGGAACATAGCTGTTTTTGACATGGAAAGAAAAATTCCAGTGCGAGCAGGGTTTGAACCTGCGACCTTCCGATTCGAATCGGAAGGTCGCAGGTTCAAACCCTGCTCGCACTGGAATTTTTCTTTCCATGTCAAAAACAGCTAATTACTACATAGTATAAAACAAAGTCACTTCCCGCTGTCTGTCTGTCAGCGTATGTTAGATCTGTGTATGCTTAGATCTTTAAAACTACGCAACGGATTTTGATGTGGTTTTCATTAATAGATAGAGTGATTCAAGTGGAAGGTTTATATATACATATATACTGCACCCGTGCGAAGCCGGGGCGGGTCGCTAGTAACATAATAAATTTAGGAAAACATCACTTCAAAAGTAATGCTTCAAAAATTTTTAGTTATTTATTTATTTAAAATAGATACACCTACAGTACATACATTTTACATTTAACAATAGAAATATACAGGTTAGGGTTCTTATGTAGGTACCAATTACAGGTGTACACAACATTCTCTTAAGTACAATATACCTATTTTATTGTAAAGTTAAAGAAATAAAATGTAACATAAAATAGAAAACAAAACATCTTTGCCTTAAACTAAAGAAGAGATCAAAAAACTGACTTACACTAATAAACAAAACAAAATAAAAAAAAATCCAAATAAAACTGATAAGAAATGTAGGGACTAGACTAGACTTCGCGTTTCTTTTGTTAAAACCTAACAGTTATGCAATTAAAACAAACTAAAAGACAAAAATTAGACTACAAAAGCAGTTAGGTACCTATTTGATTGAAGTATTAAAATATTTTTATAAAATTATTCCGTTTGTTTTTTGTTATTTATGTAAGTTGGTACTTAGTACCTACCTACTTCCATCTTTCATCCTCCTACTCCTAATACCTACCTTTTCATATCATTTCCTTGCCGCAGTAACTACATTAAATTAAAAGCAATTGTATACCTAGATTTGATTGATTTGAGTACCTATAATGAGCTGCAAGTGATGATCTGCAAACTTTATGGCGGTTCGGAGCATCTAACGTAAGTAAATTTTCTTACGTTTTTTGCAATTTGCAGGTCGGTGTCAGGTTGTATGTTGATTAAAATATGATTCGCGGCTGTAACATGTATGTAGTTACAGAATTGTAATAATTAAAATCATCAATACAACCCTCTAAGTTCATTTAATACCATTGAAAGACTTTCATGAAATAGTTATTCAATGGGATTGTATTGACGATTTTAATTATTATAATACTGTAAATACATACGTGTTACGGTCGCACTTCATATTTTGTTCAACATCCAGCCTGACACTGACCTGCACATTGCAAAATGGTAAAAAAAAAAACCAAGTCAAACCACAGGGCGCGGTGCAGCTCCGGCGCGGCGCCCGAGCGTTGCCGCTCCGGTTTTCTACATACAACAATGTGTTGTAGCCACACGGCGCTGTGCGGTGCTCACCGGCACCGCACCGCGCGCGTGCCTGAATCGAGACGAGGCGGGAATGGATAAACAGAGCGGCGCCGGCGTGGCACCGCACAGTTGTTTGCGATCCATTGTTATTACAGACTGTAGTACGTAGGGCAAGCCAATAGTTTTTTCATCGCCGCTGCGATGTCGCACTTCCCGTGTGTTTGTCAGTGCGGCGAAATGGCTTGCGGTACGGCGCCGCACCGTGCCGTGTGGTTTGGCTCTAAGAACGTTTACGACTTACGGCATTTCATACTTTCAAGTCCTTTTTTTTTTAAATTTCTGAACCGATATAAATGAAACTTCATACGCATAAGCAGGATACTTAAGTCGAAAAAGTTCTCAGAGAACATTTTCGAAATGTCATTTTAAAAAAAGAGATAGGTAATTGGAAATTTCTGTTTCTATGAATCTAAAATCGTCCTAATTTAGCTGTAATACTATTTTTCGAAAATGTTCTCTGATATTTTTTTAGAACTATGTATATTGCTTAAGTGTATAAAGTTTCATTAAAATCGGTTCAGTCATTTCGAAAATAAAGAACTTAAAAGTTTATACGAAATGCCGTAAGTAGTAAACGCTCTAAAAGTATTGAAATATTCAACAAAAACAAATGAAGACTACGCATTCGCCGCAAAGAGATATTTGTTAGCTCACTCACACAAATGAAACCGTTTCGCCAACTAGAGATATTTTTTGTTGTATTGTTATTATCTATTTGTCCTTGAACGCACGGTGCGATGTAGAGAATCTATGCGCCATCTAGTAGTATCGATGCCACCTAGAAACTAGGCCTACTCCTAGATGGCGTTGTAAAACTACTGCCTTTGGTAATCAGTGAGACGTTAGTGCTACCATCTGTTGAAAAAATAGCCGGTCCGATTGCCAGTTTTAGGGAGGTATCATTTCTTTGTATGGGATTGGATATCTGTACGTAGTATTATATTATCTGTGGCCGAACGAAGAACGTCGCCCGCCTCGCGCGCTCGCTCGCCATCTGGCGGTGTGGTCTGCGCTTTAGAACATGCAAATAATAAATACTACATAACATAACATCACCCCTGTTATCCCCGAAAGGTTAGGCAGTAGTGTTACTAATAGTACAACCACATTTCGCCAGTTATGTTTAGGTAAGTCAAACGTAATATGGGGCGAACCTATTGTCATAAACCAGCCACAAATTCAAACTCCGTGGCTGCTAGAAATTCCTAATGAAATAACCCAATAAGAAATTGCCCGACCTCATGCTCAGCAGTCGCGCTTGCGACCACTCGAAGAATGTTTCTAATTATTAATAATTAAAACCTAAAACCAAGGCCTATCCTTATTTTGGGCTCAAATGGTGTCCCTATTACATCAATACAAAAAAGAAGTAGTAAAAGAATGGTCTACAACAATCGATCCACACTGCTATAAGTAGGTATGACCTAGCTTAAGTGGCGTTGCTTGCCAAGACTTGCATCGATATGTCAAACTTCTCGTGGCTAAATAATAACAGCCGCTCGGGTTAAGCCGTGCTTACCGAGGTTGGTCTGTGGATAGGAGACCACCCGAGTTTCCTCCGTGCCTCGGAAAGCACGCTAAGCCGTTGGTCCCGGCTATCACTTGTAGATCTTTGACAGCCGTTACTGGTAGTCAGTGGCCTGAAAGTCTCACTACCAGTCTTACCAAAAGGTATCGTATTACCCAGTACTAACTGGGTTGTAGAGTTCAGATAGGCAGCCGCTCTATGTAAAATACTTTTACTCAGCTACCTTTGGTAAGACTTGAAGCCGACCCTAACATAGTTGGGGAACAGGCTAGCAAGATGTCAAACTTGGTACAGTCGACAGCACATCAAGCTACCCGAAACTGTCAAATTTTCCCAATTAACCTTGAACCTAAAGCTTTAGCGATAAAATTGAAAATCTATTCTAGTTCTGTGTTTCCCCGCCTGCACAGATAAGTTGGTTGAAGTGTACTTTTACACATTATTCTACAAAAAGCTTCAATATAAAAAAAAATTCAGCATTTCATTGAACTGTTATGGTTTATTCTATTCTATTAAGATTTACTTCCGTTCCGGTTTTAATTAAGTATCTGCTCAGTAATTGAGATTTATGAAAACAGGGCTGTCAGAAGTGTGAATAGACATTTGTTGCTTACTGTACAATAATAAAAGTCTTTATACCGGCTAAAAATCATATTAGATAATCTGCGCGTCAGCTGCTCCGGAAGTGAGAGAACCCAAAGTTATAGCAAGTCAAAGTTGTAAAAAAATGATATAAAAAGTAATATCACACCGCGTCGAAACCTTATAGGAGGATTTTTAGGGTTCCGTAGCCGAATGGCAAAAAACCTTATTATTATTAACAGAGATTCGTCATGTCTGTCTGTCTCTGTCTGTCCGTCTGTATGTCACAGCCATTTTATTCTGAAACTATTAGGATTAGGACTACACAGTTGAAACTTGGTAGGTAAATGTATTCTGTAAACCGCTTTACGATTTTTATACAAAAATAAAAAATAAAAGATTAAGGCTCCCGATACATAGAACTGAAACTAAAAAAAAATCATCAAACCTATACGTGCGCTGTGTCTATAGATAGGTCTATAAAAATGACATAGAATTTCCTAAAACCATTTTTTCTCAAAGTGAATTGTTTGAAAGATAGACACTTCCAAAGTGGTAAAATGTGTCCCCCCACCCTCTAATTTCTAAAGTAATAGGAGGAAAATTCAGAAAAAATGTATGATTGTAGAACGTAAAAAAACTTTTAACGAAAATTGGTTTGAATATGATTTGATTTTTAGTTTTTGAGATATGGGACTTTTTCATCAAACTGCAGCAGCAACTTTGTTTTTATTAACATACTATGAAAAACAAATTAAGTTTTGCTGTTGAATGTAACACAATACAACATTATAGATAAGCCAACAAAATATTTTTATTATATTGTTTACTGCTACGAAACCCTGTGTGTGTATGAGTACGACTCGCACTCGGCCGGTTTTTAGCATTTCCTTCTACCTAAAAAAATGGTCAGTTATATGTAACACGTATAGCCCCCCAATATACGTCAGCGGTGTAACTGAACTTAAAATTTTCGTTAGCATATTATTATTTGGCTAAATTCGAAACTGTAAGTATTATGACAAAGGGATAGAGGAAACCCTTGGATTGGATTTCCCCATTGGTGCGGCAGCTGACTTTCATCTGGATGATCAGCTGACTTACATTTGAGCGCATATTCAAAATCAAAATCCAATGAATACAATTTTCTTATATGTATATTTACACCAAACATCACTTACGTTTTCGTTAGCTGATTATAAAATTCATCCAGCGAATAAGCTGAATCACGAAACGAATCAAATCAAAATCGAATCAAAGCACAATTTTTGAAATAGTAACATTATGATTCAAGAGACCTAAAAGACTCGTATCTAATTTTGCGTCATTTAAATTGTCATAAATCTCAATTAAAAAAAAAAGTCGTTTCGAAAGTGTCGTCGTGTGGCATTGGTGTATCTTCATGTTGAATTATCGCTAAAATAAAGAATTCTGTTGAATAGTTACAATGTCGGAGCATGTGCTACCGGCCGAAGAGCCGATACGTTTTGTAGCTCCAATTATTCAGGATAATCCAACAGGATGGGGCCCAGCCGAAATGCCGGAGCAGTTTCGAGACATGCCTTACCAACCTTTCAGTAAAGGCGATCGTTTGGGGAAAATTAGTGATTGGACCGTCGTACAGGACAAGAAATATCAAAGTAACTTTATTCCTTTATTCTTCTTTATTTATTAGTCAGAATGTCTTCTCTCAGCATTACGATTCTTTGAGGTTATGATGACGTTTTTTGCTCTAGCATATTTCCCAATGTTGCACTGTACCATAGTGCATAGAAGGGTACTACGAATTTACTGGAACTGATATTTCAATTTATTGAATTCTAAAGACCCAAAACAAACGCCATAATCGTTGTTTCATTAGACTTTTGACTAGTGTTATTATGTTTCTGCCAAAAAACATAGAAACTTTTCTAAACTAACTTGTCCTCTTTTTCAGACAAGTATGCGTCTCAGTTCGGCGCTGGTTCGTCGTACGCGTACTTCCATGACGAGGACGAGAGTACTTTCCACCTGGTGGATACTACGAGGGTGCAGAAGCCCCCGTACCAGCGCGGCCGTGCCCGCGGACAGAGAGGCCGCGGCGCTCGAGGCGCTCGCACGCCTGGTGGCATGACGACCCTCAATAAGGGCAACAACTACATGAGAAATGTAACTTATTTTATTTATTATAAAACTTATGCACAACTAAGAATAATTTGTACATAGACTGAGTCTTTAACATCAAGTTCTTAAATCTGCAAACGGCTCTCTCATTTTGTTCAAATACTTGCAAAAGCTTACATTTGTTATTGCTATAATTATACACCTCGTCTTATTTTATCAAAATCACAATCAAAATGTTTTTCTCGTAGTAATTTAACCATCTGTTACTCCTTTTCAGCAACGTGATCGTAAACTTGGCAAGAGATGGGGCCAGAGAGGTGCTCCAATGAAAATCCGTGATGCATCCGTCACTGTCAGGCCCACTTGGGTCACTATCGAGGACATGGACTTCCCTCGTCTTGCTAAGTTGTCTCTGCCTGGTATTAAAGAAGGTGTGTATGGGGTCTTACTCCTTTCATAAAGTTTGAAAATAAACTACAGACAATGGCAATAAAATTCAAAAGTTACAGAAATCTGACAGTCTTTTGGTCACATTGTGAATGCACTATAGCATTATAAATTTTGTAGTTTTGGTATCTACTTTGGAATAACCAGTCACTGGGTATACACCATGTAAAGGACATCAAATTTTTGATGCTGGGGGGTCTAGAATCATATGTTGAATGCATGGTACCATAAAACGGGGTGAATAGGACCGCAGGGGTGAATAGAGACAAATTTTGAAAGGGATTTTAACATTAAATTAATATGTTATGTTGCTAACAAGGTCTCTAAATAATTAAGTATAACTAAGTAAATAAAACAGAGTACTTTTTGATAACATAATCAAATTAATTCAACGTTAAAATCCCTTTCAAAATTTGTCTCTATTCACCCCTGCGGTCCTATTCACCCCGTTTTACCGGTAATCGTTATTTTATATAAAAAATCTTGCCCCTCACTAGGAATTTGTCCTGTATTGTGGGTTTGTGTAAACACAACTACCTGGGCCATACAGATATTTGTTTCGTGTGGGACACGCAGTTTGCACGTCCATGGCCCTTAACCCTGTATAACATGCTATTTTCTAATACTGTTGTTGGTCTTACATATTATTTCTATCACCATAGAAATACATTGACAATCACCATAGAAATACATTGTACTGTATTGTATTTTGTACTAGTGGCAGCAACTCCATTCCATTTTATTGGAAAATGCTTGTAAAAAGACTTCATGATGCCAAAAGGTTCTCCCTGTCATTGCAATATTTTTTTGTTCTGGACAATACCTGGGAACCTTCTGTTATGAAGATATTAGTGATCAGGGTTGGCATGATTAAAACACATGTTTCAAAACAACCTTTTGAACCTTTTTTACTTTTGATTTTAAACCGTGTTTTTTATCACATGTTTAAAAACACAGATTAAAACAAGTTTCAAGCATTGTATAAAACAATACGAAAAAAACAAGCTTTAAAACTACTTTTCATGGTGAATGAATGGATATTAAATGAAAATAAATTAAAGTTTAGGAGTCTAAATATCTTGACATAAAAACCAGTTGAGTATGCTCTTGCTATGTTATATTTTTGAACTTTTATTGACATTGTAATTAAATAAAACATTATTTTTGTGATAAGTAATTTATTCAATCCAATCCAGGATTTATACGGGACAAGATAACACCTATTTTTGAAACATGCATTAGAATATTCAAAATTTCAATTTATTTGAAATTTAAATTTTCAAAATCAATCAAAATTATAACAATTTTGATTGATTATTATTTTTTTTATTCATAGGCTTACCCCTTATTATATGGGACTGAAGCATATCTGGGTAAATGTTTGTGCACTATTAGGTATACCTTAGCCTAACCCTTCGAGGATTACAGGCATGATGTTATGTAATTTTTATTTTAAAATGTTGATATGATATAAAAGAAATGAAGCATTATAGGTCGAATTAATTTGAAATAATGCCCTAAACTAAAAAGAACAAAAAAAAGACTTGTTTAAAACAATTTGAACTGTTTATTTAATCAAATTAAAAAAAAAACTTCTTTTTCCAACCCTGAGTGATCAATGTTTCAAGTTTGCAAGTTTTTCATGTGATAACTTTCAATTCAAATACCTCCATGAGTCAATGATTCAATGTATCTATTAATGCAATGTTTTGAGTGCATTACATTGAGTACTACCTGTAATTTAATACCCCATAAAAAAGTTGTTTCCCAGCAATAATTTTTGCGTAGCCTCATTTAGTTTGATGTACAGAATACTTGGTTGATGGCTTCGTAAGCAGTGACAGCCTAGTGGTGTGACCATCGGACTGCCAAGTCATAGGTCTCGAGTTCGAACCCAAGGCACGCACCTCGTGATTTTTCGGATTCATGTGCGTATTGTATAATCACTTGCTTCGGTGAGGGAAAACATCGTGAGGAAACCAGGATGCCTGAGAGATATTTCTTGACGGCATGTTAAGCCAAGTCAGAGGCCCATGGGCGGCATAAAAACTC
Organism: Noctua janthe; assembly: GCA_910589295.1. Classification (NCBI taxonomy): domain Eukaryota; kingdom Metazoa; phylum Arthropoda; class Insecta; order Lepidoptera; family Noctuidae; genus Noctua; species Noctua janthe. The sequence continues at coordinate 12,476,154 of OU342559.1, read as the reverse complement.
TGACACCAGGTTAGGAACTAACCACACGATAAAGAAAGAATGGCTTCGTAAAGGGTCCATTTACTCCTTGTATAAATCTGTAATTGTAGTTTCTGCCTATAAAAAAGCCCTAAGTTTTTGTATATAAACCAGTTTTGTTTCAACAGGCGAAGACATTGTGTGCTGTGGTACACTGGAGTACTATGACAAAGGCTATGACCGTGTCAATGTGAAACATGAGAAGGCACTGCAACGTATCGACCGTATCTTCCATACGGTAAGCTATTTTACTTTCAATCTTATGCTTGAGGATTTAAGATGTGTACCATTACCCACGATTTTTGTAGCGATGTTTTCAATATGTATTTATGATCATTTTCAGTTACTACTTTGTAAACCGCCTACAATAAGATCTAAAATTCTAATGCAAGGTCTCTTCTAACCTTAAATCTTAATCTTTAACTCTGCGGGACTATTCAAAAGAGTTACTGTGGCCCTGGAACACAAAGGGCAAAGAAGGAACATGGATGGGTTTTAGTCAGTACAAGTCTGACACTCCCTTCCGCTCCGCCCAGGGGTATCAGGGGTCATTTGATGATTTCCCATCCGCAAAAAAAAAAAAAAGGTATCTTTAACTTGAACTGACTGCGTGTGTAAATTGTGACGTGAAGTCACAATTTACACACGCAGTCAGTCCAAAGGCATTCTTATTGGGTAAATATGTTGCTCCTATGCACCTTATTGCAAGCCAGATGCCTATCATACCTGTAAGGGGTCGTCCATTAATCACGTGAGGCTGGAAAGGGGGGAGGGGGGTTCGGAAAAAATCACGAAATATCACTAGGGGGAGGGGCAGGTGTAGTGAGATATCACGTGTATTTATTTTTTCTTTGAACCCGCGATTTCTAAACCGAAAAGCGGTGCGTGACCTTGACATTTTTATCACGATGCTTATTTTTCCAGAATTAAATTAGATTATACCTGTTAACCTGTATTTAAAGATAATATTCTGATTTTTTTTAAGAGACTTTGTTCCAAAAAAAATACACGTGATTTTGGGTGGGAGGAGGGAGGGGTAGTCTAAAACTTCACCACGAATCACCATGGGGGACGTGGGGGTTAAAAATTTACTAAAAAACATCACGTGATTAATGGACGACCCCTAAGGGTTATAATTTTGCTACATCAATACTTATTTCATTTACATTTTTCAGGTAACAACCACTGACGACCCAGTGATCCGCCGGCTCAGTAAGACTGTCGGCACGGTGTATGCCACCGACGCTATTCTGGCAACTATCATGTGCTGCACCCGCTCCAACTATTCCTGGGATATTGTTATTGAGAAAATTGGTATGCATAATTTATTTTTGTTTATGTATCTATCCACTTTAATGGAACATATCCCACACACATCAGATGTGGGTACAGTTTACCATTATCAATCTTGAAAAGGGGAAAGTTTGGAATGGAGTTAACATTCCCATAACTGCTTAGGCCCTAGCGGCCGTACATAATATCTGATGTACCTGGCAGGCACCTCAACAGATTCTCTAACAAGAAGTAGAAAAATATCTAAGACTCCTACTTATTCGTAAAGGTGACAAGCTGTTCTTCGACAAGCGCGACAATACGGAGTTCGATTTGCTGACTGTGAACGAGACGTCTGTGGAGCCTCCCACTGACGACGGGAACTCCATTAACTCGCCGCGCAACCTTGCGCTCGAAGCCACCTTCATCAACCACAACTTTAGCCAGCAGGTTAGCTCGCTCATATAGTTTATCCTTGCTGACTGAACGAGACGTCTGTGGAGCCGCCGACGATGGCAACTCTCTACCTCCCGGTTCATTAACCACAACTTTAATTACAGGTAAACTCACACATAATTATGTATACTATGCGGCGAGTTCAACCCTATATCTATCGCAACTGAAAATAGACAAACTGTCGCGCGAATTGAATTAGATACTATTGGATTTTACGCAACCACAAAGAAGTACTGCTTTGTTTCAATCATGCTCATTCCAAACTTGGTTGCTTTATGTTCCAAGAATCTGTCAAATTCCCTTAATAGATTTTTAGGTTCAAGTTTGATTGGGAAAATTTGACAGTTTCGTGGAGCTTTAATGTGCTGGCATCTGTAACTAAGATCACAAGTATATGGCAAAGTTTTTCAGAATGCAAAAAATAAAAAATTATCTTGCCTAAAAATTATGCTCTTTTACTTTTTTTTTATGTTGAAGTATCCAACACAATATTCTCAATACAGGTATTGAAGAACGGCGCCAACGAAACCAAGTACAAGTTCTCTGAAGCGAATCCGTTTGTGTCTGAAGAGGAGGAGGGTGAAGTCGCCTCCGTGGGGTACCGCTACCGCAAGTGGAACCTCAATAATGGTGTGGTGAGTTACATTTTATCTTTATTCACTATTTTATAATCGCCATCTGTAACATCTTTGGGGACTACAGGCGTGATGTTATGTTTGTAACGTCATCAGACCCTTGTCTAGTCTCATGAAAACTGTACATGGAATTACTTCCACCATAGATGGATAGCAGCAATATGACGTAATTGGAGTAATTGCTATATGGCATTCCAGTGCAAGTATAAATTAACTATGCTATTTCTGCTACCAGCCAGTGTTAATGCTTTCCACTTTCAAGGATGTTTGCCGGTTATTTACCTACACTTGCTAGATAAAAGGCAGACTTTTTTAAACCAAAACAAACTGTGAACCAAGTTATTTATCCATCATTCTTGGAAGATGTCTTAATAAAAAACAATGCTTCATAATAAAGTACTTTGCTAGAGAGAAAATTCTAGAATCCTGGACCCAATAAACCTTTTATTCCAGACGCTAGTCGCCCGATGCGAGCACGACGCCGTAATGCAAGGCCCTCAGAATGAGACCCAGTTCCTGAGCATCAAGGCCCTGAACGAGTGGGACTCGAAGCTGGCGAATGGAGTCGAGTGGCGTCAGAAACTGGACACCCAGCGCGGTGCTGTACTCGCTAATGAACTAAGGAACAACTCCTGCAAACTTGCTAAGTGGACTGTGCAGGTAGGATTTGAAGCCTTTTCTTTTATCTGTATGACAGGCTTTAGAAAAAATTAAAGATAGAAGTATCTGTGGCTGTTTTCATCTTAAACACCTAAAGACACGTTAATAAATGCCTAAATATTAAAATATGTGAAAATTTTCTACCCTCGGCTCTGCCGAAGTTTCAAAATCCAACGGAGGGCTTTAATTTACGGATTAATTCAAGTGTCGCTCATTGTTTATCGGTTTTTAAGTTAGTTATAACGATTGAAATACAATTTACGATAACCAGTGCTGAACTAATTTTAATTGTTTCCAAAAACCGATTAATATCACACAGATAGAGGTATGATGGCCTACTGGCTAGTACTTCTATCTGCAGACTACTACTACCTAGCAAAACACTATAACCACCGTTTCTCTCCCCAGGCCCTGCTCGCCGGTTCCGACCAGATCAAGTTCGGCTACGTGTCCCGTTCCCAAGTGCGCGACAACTCGCGTCACGTCATCCTGGGCACGCAACAGTTCAAGCCGCACGAGTTTGCCGCGCAAATCAACCTGTCCATGGACAATGCGTGGGGTATCCTACGGTGCATCATCGATATCTGCATGAAGCAGAAGGATGGTGAGTACTCAATCTTCTGCTTAGCCTATTGATGGTAAATTAAATAGAGTTGGCCCAGAACTTGATGGTCATTAGTTCCTGTAATAGTCAAACAACAGGTCACAATTAAGTGCCCCATTGTTTGTAGAACAGCACCACGGCATTCAAACATTATTTCAACCAATGTTGTCATTTTCCAGGTAAATACCTAATCATGAAGGACCCCAACAAGCCGCTGATCCGCCTATACGACATCCCCGACAACACGTTCGAATCGGACGCGTCAGAGGAAAGCGGCGACGAACAAGCCGACACCCCATTCGCTCCACTGTACTCCTACGGGAACACCAAGAGGATTTAAAACAAATACAACATAAACGTTGTATTTTAAAGACATTACTTGTACTTCAAGGTTACCTCTTGTACTTCAAGGTCATCTCTGTACTCTAAGGTCATCTCTTGCACTCCCAAGGTCATACTTTTTATTGTATAGCTGGTATTCTGCAGTAGCCTCTTACATCATCCGATTGCGTGGCAATCTGTATAAGGTTGCCATAATAATACAAGGTTTCAGGTAATCAGTATGTATTTCATATTTTTATTCAGCCGAATACAATTTTATAGTCAAATTTTTGTTTTTGTTTTGGCCTTATTTCTTTGGTAACAGTCTTTTTGAAATCAAATAGTTTAAACAAAGCTTGCCTCACCATAAGATTGGAAGACTTTATAAATAATCTAAACACTAGTATAAACACTTGTTTCAACATTAAATATCTCTTTGTTACGTAAAAAATTGTACTATCAGCTTAGTCATAACTAATACCAACATGTTAAATATTACAATAATATTCTTATAAAATAAATCCTTACAATATACAAAAATGAAAAATATTACAAAATGCCACTTGGAGTGTAAAACTTTTCGAAATAATGCTTATTTAATTATTCTGGGCTTTTTCTACTTTTCCTGTATTGAGCTCTTCTGCCTCAGGCTGTTGTTCTTGAATATTATTCTGTACCTCTTCTAAAGTTTTGCCTTTCGTTTCTGGGACAAAGAAGTATATGAAGAACAGTCCCACATAACCAACAGCTGCGAACGACCAGAACACCATGTAATGGCCGCAAGCGTCCTTCACTTGTTGGTAACATTTTGTGACTAAGAAACTTAAGACACAAGCCAGCATAGTGGCTGTACTCGAAGCTACTCCTTTCACATTTACCGGGAACAATTCCGCTTGCAGTACATAAGGTAAATTCCCTACACCAACAGCATACATCACGTTAAAACCCAAAATACCAAATAGAGGCATCCATGAAATTGCTTGCGAAACCTCGGCGCTGACTTGGATAGTGTCTTGTAAAAAGAAATACAGGCCAACCAGGGTCATAGCCAGCGATACTCCGAGACAGGATATAAACAGGAGAATTCTTCGGCCGAACCATCTGGATAGGAATGTTGCACCAATTCCTGGAAATAACATAATATTGTTTTTATAAGTGCTCAAAATGTTTAATGAATATTTGGACGCAGCACTGACAAAACGAAAGCAAAGGCATGCTTTGTTTATTTACTTTCAGCTATATTCCAATGTACGCAATGTTGATATTTGTTTGCCATTAAAAGCAACTCTTCGGCAGGTGTGCCTTTACCTTAACTGTAATAATTTGTCTAGAAATACCTGCTGCTAACTGCACAAATCCATACACTATACTAGCGATCGGTCCCGATACAAAGTTACTGTGTCTGAAGATCGGCTCCAAGTACGACTGGATGACAAGAATGCCAGTCATGTATTGCAATAGTTTCAACCCTAGAAACAAAATAATTTGTAAGATGAAAATATTAAAAAAAACGCATAATATGTATTTCGTCTGCTTTTCAAGTGTATTTTTGCAATTTGATCATTGCGTGCTAATACTGGCCGCAAATTAACATGTGACCATCCTGGACACGTGAAAGGATAAGGAGTTGAACTGGTACATAGCACTTTCACATCATGATAACAGTATCTATCAGTTTTTGTAAGTAGACTTTGTCTTCATTTTTAGATATAAAACTGATAAATTTCATATCTCGAAACTGACAACGTATTTCTATCGTTGTCTGTAACCGAAACTGCGCCTGAGTCAACATAGATAAGTTGCTAAATATAAAGACAAGGTTGGGAGTTTGCATTGACAATGTGTACATTATTTAATTAGCAGAGACATACATGGGTAATTAATTACACAACGCATACCCACAGAGAGGAGCTCGTGGCTAAATAATAACAGCCGCTCGGATCGATCTTTAGGTTAAGCCGTTCTTGCCTAGGTTGGTCTGTGGATGGGTGACCACCCATTACATACCGAGTTTCCTCCGTGCCTCGGAAAGCACGTTAAGCCGTTAGTCCCGGGTGTCATTTGTAGATCTTTCACAGTCGTTAGGTAGTCAGTGGCCCAAGAAGTCTGACAACCAGTCTTACCAAAGGGTATTATATTACCCAGTACTAACTGGGTTGTGGAGGTCAGATAGGCAGTCGCTTAATACTGGTATCCAGCTGCATCCGGATAGACTGGAAGCCGACCCCAATATAGTTGGGAAAAGGCTAGGCAGATGATGATACCCACAACGTAATTTATTATAGCCATATGCTTTTCCTCTCTAAGACGTTCATAATGTACTCGAATGAAATCTATAGGTACTTAAAAATAGTTTGTCCTGACTGAAAAATTCCACGCTGTATAGCGTGGAATTTTTCAACCTCACCTCGAGAGAAAGTACTCTAATTACTGGAGATAGCAAATTTCACTTAATTTTTTCAAAAGAAACAAATCTGCATTCAAAAATTTTCGAAAATTCTTTTGCCACACTCGGGAAACGAACCGACTAAAATTCGAAAAAATAACATCCTGTTCTTTTATGACATCAATTGATAGGATAATGCTATCAAAGTACAGGATGTTATTTTTCTGTTTACTTGTGTATCAACGCATAGCTGAAATTACTGGACGGATCAGACTAAAATTTGGCATATAGATAGATAGCTATTATGACGTAGATATTCGCTAAGAAGGGAGCTTGGAAAATTAAACCCCTAAACGCGTGAAATAGGGGTTGAAACTTTGTATGAAAGTACAAATTTTCAACTTCGAGGGAAGCTGGGGCGGGTCGGCTAGTAAGCAATAATTCGTCTGTATGAAAAAGTATGTCACTAAGCCGGCTCAAGCTGCAGAAGACCGCACAACTTAGAGAGGCATTATAAGTGGCCGCTCGCGCTATTCTCAGCAATGTATCCCCAGCTGCTTGCTAACTTGTTATCTTGTCTTACATCTTTTGTGTAGTTAGTAACGACTTATTGTCGGGCCTACGCTGTCCCCCCATACTTAATTAAGTACAAATGGTCTAACCATGATAATATTGTAATACCAAATGATTTGAAAATAGTAACCATGGAGTTTCTGGACTGGTCTTTTTGTCGACGTTTAAGTGCCCATCTAGGCCTATGTGAAATAAAATATTCTGATTTGGATCATTCAAAAAAAGATGAACAAAAAGAACCTACGGTAAAATTTGGAACCTAGTCGATTATAAATTAAATAATTGTGCGAAATTCTATACCTAAATAAAAGAAGCAGATACCCCTTAAGGGTTAGGTACTGATCTTGCATGCCTCTAACGAAAAGACCCTTAACGAAGCCGAAAGGCACTTGTTCTCCCCGTCATTGCGATCATTTTTTTTTTGTTCTAAACCATACCTGGGAACCTTCTAGTTACGGAGATATTAGGGGTCAAACTTCCAACTTTTTCACAAGTTTTTGTTAAATACATTTTTTAATGTATTTTTTTTACTTTAAACGCCTTCATCCCGTACAATCCATCCATCAGCGCAATGTTTTGAATACCTTACATTGAGTCCTACCGTAAAACGTGATTTTTCACCCCAAAAAAAGTTCGTTTCCCAGCACTAATTTTTGCGTAAAGGTACTTAGTTTGATGTACATAATGCTTGGCGTCGTGAAGGATCCGTTTACACCCTATATATAACACTATCTAAAAATTCAATATTATGAACTCCTTTATTGACGCTGATCTCATCTGCACCTACCTATCGGACAGCTGATCGGGTTATCGCTCTGTGCAAGACAAAGGTCGGGTCAGAGAAAAGGTTAATTGTTTAATAGGCCTACGCTGGCAACCTGACTCACCTATTGAATTTATAGTGTTAAGGCTATGATAAAAGTACTTGTTTACGTTATCGGACCAGCTTCATTTAAATGATTACATGGACCATACGATGATACCAATAACTCGATCATACGATGTTTGTAACACGTTCCTAGACGAGTGACCTTAATTATGTATTTGATAAAATTCGACGCACGTTTGTACTACGCCAGACATACTACCTACTTCCTATTTATCTCCATTTACTACAGCCAAACTTGGTACAAAGCCTTACGCTTAAAACCTATCAAAACAAACGTACTCCTTCACCTGTGTAAAAACCGAAAAAAAATTCGAGTGGACACAGTGAGTTTCGATTTGCGAGTGACAGTGGTACCGAGTGCAAAAAAAACGAAAAAGAAAGAGGGTAGACCGATTTGCCTGCTCATAAACACCCACCCGCAATAACTTCAGTTTATCGACGATCATGGTGCTTGCGTTCAAAAAGACGCGCAAAAAGTGTCATAAAAGGACATATTCTCCGTCTTAAAATGTCTGTATTAAAAATCTGTCAGAAAATTGAACTCCAGGAACTAAATGTTTAATTAATAGGAATTCATAGTAACCTATCTAAGATCACCATGTCCCACAGCAAGAAGTTTGTCCCTCAAAATAAACGCGAGGCGGTTGAAAATAAAGAGTGAATGTAGTGTTATTAGGTACTTACATATTTACCTGTCACTATGTATACAGCTTTCCTGTATCTCATGTTAGTTAGCAGTTCCTTGAGAGTCGTCTTGTTTTCCATACTTTCTCTTACATGAGCTCGCATTACCCTCATCTGGTCTTCTATCACCTGAAACACAGTCAAGAATGACAGAAATATTACAATTTGCGTGAGTTTTCCATTTTGGCATACAATACATATTAAGCTCTGTGTATCCATGAAACAGAACATGAAATTATTCTTTAGCCTTGTGGGTAAACGCCATGTTTCACTTTTAACAGCTGTTGATTCCAGGTAATCTCTCATACAGATAGTACAAGATTAGGAAAACTGAATGATCATGCAATAATATTAAAAAGATAATCCATATGAATTGTTTAATAATCCTAATTTTCACCAGATTAGGATGACGAAAAATGGCAATTCACTTTATCACTTAAGTTGACTTTACGAAACTTTGATCTTATGCAATGAGCAGTTAACAAATGCAGATATTTACCAGTATGACTATTATTTGGTAAGTTCTGTCCATGGTCCCGAAATAAGTGTTAGAAGGATGGGCTAGAGACATTATGCAATACTCACTCTTTCATCCTGATTGCCCTTAAGTCTCATGAACTCTTTCTTCGCAGCCTCGACTCTCCCATCCTTCAGATGATAATAAGGAGACTCCGGTATCCACAAACACAGCAAGACGTAACATATAGGTATCATCATAATAATGCAGTTCAGAGTTGTGTAAGAGACGAAAGGCCCGATGCTGTAGACCGTCAGACTGCCTAAGTTGTTCATGACTTGGACTGTCATCCCTAACGCGCCTCGGATCTCCTTATCAGCTATTTCTGTTACGTATATCATTGTTACCTGAAAGAAGATATGTAACCAAAACCTGCAGACTTTGCAAGGTACCTACAGTTAGGTAACATTTACAAAGAATCGTGTTCTAAATGTTATCGCTTTATACGTGCAGTTAATTTTTGATTGTATTGAATTCATCACGAATCTGATGTCACGACCGATTGCAAAACAATTTAAAATGGCTCAGGACAGGTAGCAAAGAAGACGGATTGGACAAAAATAAATAGCTTAGTACACAATCATCTCACCACAGCAATGATACCAGTCGCTAGTCCCATCAGAAATCTGGCCACATACATCAGCACAGGTAAGCTCGTATTCAGAAGGATAACCTGGAAAATATGACCATGTCCATGATAAAACACCAACATAAATATGATGGTTATAACTGACATGGTTGTTACTGTCTGAAGATGTTGAAAGTAACTACTTAACTAATTGTAAAGGAACTAAAACTTGTAGCTGAGTACAAACATTACAAGAGGTCAACAACTGAATTAATACAAAACTAGCTGTGCCCCGCGGTTTCATCCGCCGCAAGGCAAGAATTGGGCTATCAAACGCAAAAAGATTCTTTCAAATAGTGCAGTAGTTCCAGAGATTATTGCGCTCTAACAAACAAACATTATTACATAGTAACGAAGGGTACCCACTTGAATTAATTATATGAAATGTGGGTTGTTAAGTAACCTAGGATTATCCTAGTCCTTTGGATAAAAGGGCGCCAACAAATATCATCATTTTCTTGCCCTTGTCAAAATTAATTTGTGGTCGGCACAGCATGTCTTCTTCTTCCATACTTCACTATTACTCGTCATCTGATCAGACACCTCCTTTCGTGCCATATCATTCTTCACACAGTCCATCCATCGTTTCTTTGGTCTTCCTGTTCTCTTATACCCATCCACAGTCATACTCTAAACTTTCCTCACGACATTTTCCTCATTCCTCCGCATCACATGCCCGTACTACGACAACCGATTACCACTCAACTTTTCAGTCACCGGTGCAACTTTCATATGTACCACCTCTTATGTACTCATTTCTTATTTTATTCATTCGCGTAACACCACACATCCCCCTTTGTATTCTCATCTCAGCCACATGCAAATACCTTTCATTCATCCCTTTGTGGCCCAACATTCTGATCCATACAAGATAGCAGGTCTAACTGCATTGTTTTATAAATCTTCCTCTTAAATTTATTAAGGGGAATGCGGGAGATTGTTCCCGTCACCTGCCGCCATTTTATCGATCCCGTGTTAATTCTGTGCTTTACACAACGATATATTTCGCCATCGCTTTGCACGAGTGAACCGAGATACCGAAAGTCGGAGCAGACAGGAAGAAACGCACCATCTAGGGCTATGACTCCAGGACTGGAGAGACCGCCGAAATCGCAGAACATTTATTCGGTTTTAGTTCTGCTAATTTTCAAGCCAACATTCTCCAGCTTCTGTTGCTATTTCTCCAATCTGCACTGGATCTCACGCCCATCTTCACCGACAGGAACAATATCGTCGGCTAACAGCATGCACCAGGGTGCCTCTTCCTGAATGTCCGACGTCAAAGCATCCCTAATCAACAGGAAGAGGTAAAGACTCAAAGCCGACCCTTGATGCAAGCCTACAGTCACACTGAACTCGTCGGTGTTGCCAGCAGCTGACGGGATGTAGGTAGTTGATTGACTGTACATAGCACGAACTAACTCTACATACTTCCCAGGTATACCTTTCTCTATCAAGCCCTTCCACAACACATCCCGAGGTACCCTATTACGCTTTCTCTAGATCAATGAACACCATGTGCAAGTTCTTGTGTGCACGTCTGTACTTCTCACTCAATCGGCGGAGTGCAAAAGTGGCTTCCATTGTTCCTCGACATGGCATAAACCCAAAGTGATTTTGGGTAATCTCACTCTCCTCTTGTAACTTTTCTCTATTACTTACTCCCATACTTTCATACTATGTGACATGAGCTTTATCCCTCGACAGTTGTTACAGTCCTGCACATCACCTTTCTTCTTGAAGATGGGCACTAGAGAACTATTGCACCATTCTTGTAGGATCGCTTCTTCACTCAACAACTTATTGAAGAATAAAGTCAGCCACATGCATCCATCTTTTATAAAAAAACTTCCATACTTCTACTGGTATATCATCAGGGCCCATGGCCTTTCCATTTTTCATACTTTGAACTGCCTTCCTCACTTCATCCATGCTAATTTCCTTCACCAAACCCATTTTTACTTGTACCTCTCCATTCATTTTCTTCATATTTCATCATCTTTTGACAGAACCTTGCCAGCGCCATCTTTTATACAGTTTATATGATTTTTATCTCTCGTTCTCCTTTCTCTTGCCTTTGTAATCCGGTAGAGCTCCTTCTGGCCTCTAAGACTGTCCAGACAACAAATATCAATGGTAGTCAATTAGTTTCTTAGTCATAATGATAGAACGTACCGCACCTATGAGCGCCGGCACGGCTGACCCGAAGAACGTGCGCCGACGTCCAGCCTTCTCGTTCAACACCTGCCCGAAGTAACAGCCAAGGAGCGCCCCTGCCGAGTGCAGGGACACCACCCATGATGTTTGCGTCTGTTCATAACAGTGAACTTCAGTTTGTATGGTAAACAAAAGTTTCGCAACAAATTCATTGAAAATAAAATGTTGTACAGCTTTTGTTTGCCATTACGGGGTTTTCGTAGCTACAGTCAAGCTCCTCTGGCGAAGATAACCTTGATTGCGAGATAATCTCCTAAGATCATCCATGGGATACCTACATACTAGCACACTTCCTTGTTGGATTAGACTGCACGAGTTGACAGAAACACCAAGGGCTACATGGTAAGCACCTAATTCCTACTACTGACCCTACAGCAGTCACCTACAGTCCTACACGGATCTGCAAAACTTATAATTAAATATCTCAATTCAACTTCGCTAACACATTAGTACCTACATAAATTATATCAGTGTCGTGTATTATGTTATTGAGTAGGCACAATAGCCTTTACCAAGTATAAATATTTAATTTCATTCAGTGTTTACCAAATCATCGAATTGAATGGCTGTCGACGAGGGGTATACCTACCTAAGCAATCTCTTTTGTATCGACTAAATTGATTGATATTCAACTGTTGCTGAGGGTTTATCATATGTTTTCATTTCTACGAAGTCTATTATCAATAACAACGGAAAACTTTTTAATACCGTACTACTTTCTAATCATTGTTCATTTTGTTAGCTGCTACACGCCGCGCCGACTTGGCTTAGAAGCACTACGCTAAATTATTACTATGCAGCAGGCTGTTTATCTGCTATTTATCCGATCGATTGCTAATTACTTAAATTACTTACATCAGTGATAACAATATTCGCTTCACCACTTGTGAACTTTGGAATTGCCGGCGACGACCACGCCAGTGTTGCTCCAGTGAATGTAAACGCGAAAGCAGCTGTATTATAAAATTTAATTTAAGAACACTTCAAACTTGCTTTATTTCAAATTTTCGCGCTATAAATATTGTTTACTCACCGCTTATGCCCGCCAAATATTGCACTTTTCTGTCTGGTTTTTCGGTCATTTCGTATATTTTTATAAATTTGGAAATAATAATTAATAAAACTAGTTTATTTATAAATGCCGCTATTACGAAACTAGTAGGTAAGATTATTTCTTATCTGAATAATTAAATACGAAGCACTACAACGGCCACCTATCTCAACAATCAACTGTCAGGGTTGCGCCGACGGCGACGAGCGGCACGGTAGTAAATATGACATAAGTGTGCGAGTAGGCGGGAATGCTGTTCAACCGAGACTGAAATACTGAATCACAAACAAAGCAGAATATCTAGACGCGCTCGATCTAGCAATGTTAAGTTTAGACACTCATTTTCTTATCACATTAATTATTGAGAGAGGAAAGCAGAATACTTAGATACTCCATCGCCACTAAATCGGCATTGGGTTTTTAGGTATACGGAATGTAACTGACCTCTTTTTATTGTATTATGGTCTACCCTCATTTTCTTGTAAAAAGTTATTATGATTTTTGCTGACGCAAAATAGGCGCGAAGCCGGCGGCGGTACGCGAATTAAAGAATTTATAAATTTTACAAAATACTAGTTAAACTAAGAAGCAAAACTAGCCCATATTTGGTACGTAATATTTTTTTTTAATCTTACTCACGCAGCGGTACAATTTTATAAGGGGTAGTATTTAAACGAGCGAAAATAAATTCAAATTAAAGGTGTCACAAATATTGAAAATGGGCTACCTACTGAAATACTAGTGAGCGACAAACTGGGCGAATACAAATTTTTAAAACAGCGACTTGAAAATATAAATTTGAGTTATCATAATTCAAGGTCTCTGAAAAAAAACCTAAAACAAGGTTATTAACCACTAGATTGCAGGAACCAAGAGAATGCGGGGTTTAAAGTAACCTAATACGAAGGGGATTACGGAGTTCGCTCACTTCGCTCGCTCACTAGACCCCGCCATCCCCTTCGAACCTAACCTGTCCGAGTCGAGGTGCCACAAGTCTCTCTCAGCCTTCGCTAGCTCTTGCTTCCTATATTCGGCTTGCCCCAATGACCGGATAAATAGTTATTTACTTGGTACAATAGTCGCCCATTCAGTATATTGGTCGCCAATTAAATTTTTATTCGCCCGATTAATAATTTCCCTTTTATAAGTCAGGCCCATAGCCTGGTAACACAGTTGAGGACAGAATCTGATTAAAGTTCGAACTTAAATTTTTCGTTAGTCCCTCAGTCAACACCGACTCACCGAGGACCGTGACTATAAGACGCATTAAGAGCGTTTACGACTTACGCATTTCATACAAACTTTAAAGTCCTTCTTTTTCGAAATGACTGAATTGATTTTAATGAAACTTCATACGCATAAGCAGGATACATAGGTCTAAAAAGTTATCAGAGAACATTTTCGAAAGATAGTGTTACAGCTAAATTAGACCGATTTTCCGTAGAAACAGATATTTCCAATTATCTTTTTTATTAAAGACAGAAAATGTCCTCTGATAACATTTTGAGACTTATTACTTAATTATTATCCTGCTTATATGCGTATGAAGTTTGATTAAAATCGGTTCAGTCATTAAGAAAAAAATCGTAAACGCTTTTATAAGCTGTTTAAATTCAATTACTTGAATAAAACTAATTAGTTTTAATAATGATTACTTGAGCCTTGAGTGAGGTTTTGTAATACGGGCCTTTTTTTTCGATTGGGAAATCATCATTTATTTATTTATTTATTTATTTATTTATTTTATTTGGCTCTTCAACAATGAGTACACTATTACATATAATAAAGTAAAACATTGCAAACTTAAGTCTAAGTGCCCCATTACTTAAAGAAGAGCACTACATGCACTATATTATGCGCCTAAATTTCTAATTAAACAATGAAAACAAAAAAAAGAAGAACTGATTAAAAATACAAATAAAAAAGAAAAGAAAAGAAAACAACGTCAGTATCGATACTATTACGTAAGTTAAGGAAGGTAAGGTAAGCCAAACAGAATTAAACTTAAACTTAATTATTTTTCTAATTACATTTAAACAGTTTCTTGAGAGTAGGCACAGATGTATGACATAAGTCGATGTCTTCATCATGTTCCTTGTATACAACATACATTCTATATAATGAGCAATGTTGCCTTAAGTTTGTATTGCATTTTGGCATGCAAAACAGTTTCTTATTTGAACTTCTAGGTAGATTTCGTGGCACATGGAAGGATACTCTACTGAGCAAATCAGGACAGTTCAAAGAGCCTGTTACTAGTTTTTTAAGAAAAATTAAATCCAACATATCTCTTCGTTTCTCTAACGAGACAATCCTAAAATATTTTAATCTTTCCCGGTACGATTTCAGACTTTTACCCAGACCACAATGATAAGTAAGATGCCATAAGAACCTTTTCTGCAATCGTTCGATACGCTTGATGTGCACATTATATTTAGGAGACCAGACAACACTACAATATTCTAGGTGACTTCTGACTAGCGAGTTGTACATAATTTTTTTGGTTTTAACGTTTTTAAAGATTTTGCACTCTCTCATGACGAAACCAAGTATCTTTGTAGCTTTTAGTGTAACTTTGTCAATATGCTCAACAAAACTAAGCTTTTTATCAAATTGAACGCCCAGGTCTCGTATAGAATCCACTTCTTCAAGCTGTTGACCATTAAAGTTATATGCTGTGGGTAAGAATTTTTTTTTTTTAGTAAATTTAATGTGCTTACATTTCTTGATATTTAAAGACATTTTATTATGCTCACACCACTTACTCAGCCTATTTAAATCGCCCTGAAACTGTACCGAATCAGCAGGCTTTATAATTGGTTTTATGGCTTTAAGGTCGTCAGCGAATAGATATATACTCGAGTTCTGAAAGCACTTGTATATGTCGTTGATGAAAAGGATGAATAAAGGTGGTCCTACATGAGATCCCTGGGGAATTCCTGAAGTAGCTATGTATGAGTCTGAGCTACAGCCATTCATCACAACTCTAAGCGTCCGCTTGGTCAGATATGACTTGAACCAACTCAGCAAGGGATCCGACACACCATAAATTTTCAGCTTTTCAACAAGTAAACTGTGGTCGACTGTGTCGAATGCCTTGCTGAAGTCGGTATAAACTGCATCAACATGAATACGCGCATCGACTGCTTCAATAATAGATTCAGCATAGGTTACCAAATTTGTAGCAGTTGATTTACCTTTCATAAACCCATATTGGTTATCCATTATTAGTTGTGACATATGACTGGACAATACAGGACATATAAGTGCCTCAAAAACTTTTGCCAGTACAGAGAGAATAGCAATGGGCCTATAGTTGGTCACATTAGACTGATCACCGCTCTTGAAAATGGGTACAATTCTGGTTTCCCTCCATTTACTTGGAAAAACACCCAGAAGTAACGAACTATTGAATAGTATACTTAATGGCAACGAGAGGCTATCAGATAACTTATTTAAAAACAAGGAAGGTATATTATCCGGGCCAGCGCCCTTGTTAACGTCTAATTTCTTTAATTTTCTGAGGATCTGTTCTCGGGATATGGTTATTTGACTTAAAATATTATTACTCAGGCAGCTATCTAAATTTACACGCACATCACTTTGATCAGTACTATACACTTTAGAAAAATGAGCTGCAAAATAGTTACAAATTTCGTTAATATTCTCGGAACTGTTCATACCATCCGTCATAGAACTAGGGTAGTTACTAACTCCACCTCTCTTTATCTTTAAATAACTCCAAAAATACTTTGGATTCGATGTAATTTTAGCCTCTATATCAGCAATATATGTATTATAGCAGGAAGTAGCCATACGGTTGCATCTTTTCCTTAGTGATTCCAAAGCAATAATGTCTAAGGGATTTTTGTATTTTTTAATTCTAAGTCGTAGACGGTTTTTCTCATTTAGCCTTTTAATGAGGTCCTTAGAGAACCAGTATGGATATTTATTTTCTCTAATTACAACTTGTGGTACGTATCTCTGAATTAAGTCATACAATATATTATAGAATTTGTCCACCATTTGATCGACAGTCATGGAAAGCTCAAATTCTCTTGTCCAATCAACCTCTATTAATGCTGTATTAATCGCCACATAATCCGCCTTTAAATAATTTAATCTTGTTCTAGGAATACATTTCAGTGGTTTTAGAACATGAGAGAATGAGAGTTCACATAGTAGGGGGGGGTGGTGTGGATCGACTTTAGAGAGAATATCCACTGGTGAAGTTACAGTAACATTGTCTAAATTCGTAAATAACAAATCAAGAATTCTATTATTATGATTGCACAAATAATTATACTGTGATAAATTGTTAAGCACTATGAAATCCCAAAGAGTCTGTTCCAAACTGGAACAAGTCCTCTGGGGTACTTTTATCACATTGCCATCAGCTCCGAGCCAGTTAATAGATTTCATATTAAAGTCACCTATTATTAAACAGTAACATTATCATTGACAAAACCCATCCATGTTCCTTCTTTGCCCTTTGTGTTCCAGGGCCGCGGTATCTCTTTCGAACAGGTCCCGCAGCCCCGGCAGGCATCGGCTCTTGCAGGCAGGAAGGAGTCACTTCCTGTGTGCTGACATCTCTTTGAGGCGCGCGTGGAACACTAATGCGCCGTCAACACGGTCTGTCCTCATAAGACGGACGGACGGCGAGCTAGCCCATTACTCGCCGTCCACAGGCCCACGCCTAGGGAGGCCGAGCCACCACGTGGCTCCCGACACATGGAGCGTCTCCCGCGGCGGCTGGTACGTGAGGCTCTTTCCCTCTCACGTCCCGCCACCTAATACGGAATAGAAAAATCAGATTATTATTATGGATCAACTTAAAAAAGGAGATGGAGATTATGCATATTTTATGTATTTCAAATATTATTTGGTGGACTTTAGTATTGTATGGCATATGGTACACTTAATTTTTTGTCTCAGTTGATTAATTCAAAGTCAATGATTCAAAAAGCACAATAAAACAAAAATATAAGCTTAAACGCTATAATTACAACAAAGCTAATGCAATCATTTTGGTTCAAAATCTTCTGGCATTTTTTCTATAACATTTCTTATTTGCATAGCAACTATAGGGTTATCTGTACTTATATCTGTAATTGTATATGGCTGCAATAGAGTTACATTTCCGATTATTATTTTGTCTTCCAAATCTATTACTGGAAGCAAGTTCATTTTGAACCATGATAAAAGTTTTGTTTTTCTATTGACAATGTCTTGTTTTGGCTCTGCTTGAGTTTCCTTTTTCTGCGGTGGTATGATATTGGGAGGTCTTTCTTCAAACGAAATGTCCACTACTGCGTGACCAGGGATTACGACTGTTTTGTAACCATCTTCTTGAGGTACTGACAAAATAACGCTGTAACAGAGAGCATTCAATAAATAATTGTATAGAAACTTAAAATATGAATTAACATTAGAAAAGGAAACTACCACATTATCTTTGTAGATAACATAACTTAAATATTTTGTTTCTCCTTTTTCCCTTGATAGTACATTTTATTAAGTTTATATTTTGTAACAAAGATTGTAAGTAGGTTGGTAAGACAAAAATAAATCTTTCTACTGTATGTAGGTTGTGTGAATTATTTTCAAAGCTAAGTACAGAACTGATTTTGATGCAATTAAGCCGTTTTGACAGGTAGCTTCATATCTACAGCAGGACATGTACCGTCGCCCTGGAAATCTATACAATATTTTTGTATAGCCTTGAGCACATCATAATATTGAAGCAGGAAAACCTGATTTACCTGAAAGTAACAGGGTCAACTGAATGAATAAATCCAACATAGGAACAATTCTTAATAAGGTCAACTTTCACATATTTGTGTTGATTAATATTATCTAAAAAGGTTCCCAAGTTGTTTTTCATGTGTGCGAGAGTAAATTTATTATTTTCGGCCTCTTCTTTAGCTTCACTCATTTTTAAGTTTTTTAAAGAGCAATATGAATCTCGGCTTCCAATTATAAAATTTCAATAACGTCTGGTTCGTTACAGTTTCCAATACAAAAACAAACTTCTGCTAAACAGCATGTGGAAAATTGTACTTGATGAAATAGAACCTGAACCTGAACTAAACTAGTAAAGTTAAAAACAGACATCTAGTAGGACTGTCACGTGTATAAATCTGTCATTGTCATGTAACGGGCTGTCGGGCTGACATTTTGCTAAAATTATGTTGCCAGTAAAAAATTTTTTCAGCGCTAAAAAAAGTACCCTTGTCTGGGCACCACATGCGACTGTTTGTACATACATTAATTACCCTAGGGGCCTAGGCCAATAACATTTTAGGTTTTCCTAAATTGTTATTCGGCTCGTCATGCAGCCGAAGTGCGAGCCGTTTTACGGCGCTGGTGGCGCACGCGAACATAAATGACACTATCCGACGAGCTCTTGTCACCGTCGGCATTCCAGCTGTTTTAGGACCCAATGGCTTGGCACGCGACGATGTCCATGGCAAAAGACACGACATTATTAAGGTAATTTCTAAACGCCTAGTTGACACTTCCCGTGACCCAAGGGCTGACTTTTACCTTGGCCAGAGGCTAAAGTGTTGCCAAACAACGCAGCAACTCGAGCTAGTGTCTTGCGCACCTTACCAGACAGAAGTGAGGAGGAATTTTTGATGCCTTTTTATAATTTGATATTATAGTTTATTTAATCTATAGTAAATGTATAGTTAGTTTTTAATAAATCACCTCTTAATATTAGTATTAAGGTCGGTTCCTAAGCTGGCAACTAACAGAATAGTTGTACAGGGAGCTTTTGGCGCGTTGCCATAATCGAACGAACGCCACCATCTTGTTTTGTGTTCAATGCAATTTCCAAAGACAATTAATTAGGTATGTGTATGTAGCCGCTGTAGTTTGGAGGGCCCCACAGACATATAAATAGTAGGGGAGGCCCGTGTCATTGATTTGGCGGTAGTTACGTCATAGTCATTTTAACGCAACACCAAAAATAGTTTGTATTATTTTTTTTAAATAACTACAAATTATCAATTTTTAGACTTATTTTTAGTTGTGCTGTAAGACCTTAGTTCTTGCCAAATTTCATAATTTTAAGTTAACGTGAAGTACAATAAAAGTTTCGGTATACTTTGACTGGGCCAAACAATAATGCGAAATAAAACATGAAATTTGAAACGGCATAGTTAAGTTTATTTATGGAGGAGTGCATAAATAAAATTAATGAAAAAAGAATAAACTAACACCCCTCTTTTTTGATCGTGGGTTAAAAAGCAGAATTACGGTCGAATTTCGACCATTCGATGACCACCACTAGTATTTTATTTGTGTTGAACAAGGAACTTATATACTGACTGGAATGAGTACGAACAAAATGTTGATATCAAAAACCGTTTGAAAATGAACTTTATCTCAAACCAATAGAGTACTTATGACTTTAATTTATTCAAAGGGGGAAGAATACTTCAGAGCGAGAACGCGATCAAGAGTGGATTGTGTCCTTGTCTAACAATTGCCAGTACACAATTTTTTTATTTTTTTATTATATTATTTGGAAATCACGTTGATAGCTAAACTAGCACATAAATCGTATCGGGATTAATTTAATATTCAAATAATAAAATAATAATATCTTGCGAAATACAGTAAGCTTAAATAAATTAAATTATTTATGAATTATGTTTTTTCTGAATGGCAACATAGATGACACTCATATAAACAAACAATATGGCCGATACAATTTCGCGCTGAAGTCATATTTTTGCGTTATCAAGTTCTTTTTACATTACGTGTATTAAGTGCAATCTTTCTCTTTAAATGTCGTGAAATCGAGTTGTGTGAAGGGGTGCAACAGTGAAGGGTTTACTGGATGTGGAATTTCTTTTTTCAGGTAAGTTTGTATAACTTTGTTTACAAATTACGACTAGGGTGACAAATGTAAACAGGGATCAAGAAAATATTTTAAAGAATACGCCTTTTCTATTATCCATATCGGTATTTATAGTCTTGTGAAAATGCGTTCAAAATACATCATTTATAATGCAGTAGCAAAACTTAATCAATTACTCCATTTTAATAATAACAAAAATAACTTCTTGAAAATAAACGAATTCTATCTTTACTTTTTAAATACTGTTTATTGTTTGTGTATTAATAATACTGTTTTGTTTCCATGCAGACTCCCTAACAATCAGAATCTTCAGCAACGGGCTTGAAGTTGTCCATTTAAAGAAGAAGTATTCAACCTATTGCCTAGTTTGCAACTGTCTTCCATCATCAGCATCTTCGCACTTAAATTTAAGATGACTCGCACTGACTCATACTAAAACCAACAATAACATAAAACCATAAGTTTTATAATGTATAGTGTGATTAATAAATTTATAAAATACTACATATTATGTTGTTTGAAAATGCTACATGCTCATGCTTCATCTATGTGAATGTTGCAGCCCTGTAAGCTTTAAATCTCTTTACAAATGAAGGATGAAACCTAAGTGTCCCATATTCTTCACTTCATAGACCTATCCCATTACAGAGTTTTACAGTATGCTTAGGCTTCGGCTTCGCCCTGTTTTTGATTATAAAAGAATAACTGTCCCAAAAGTAAGTACAAATATTGGATTAGAATGGGATGACATCTACTTTCGAAGTTTTCTCGCTCGGAACGGCTTTCCGCTGCACGTCCTCATTCCAGTTAGTATATAAGTTCTTTGTTAACTGGTCTATTTGTGTCTCGAAAACATCACTAATAAAACCATAGACGCACATTGGTCTATGGTAAATTGGTCACCTGCTGCTATGATTTCTTTAGATGGCAACACGGAAAATCCATTTTCAGGATTACCCGACACTTTCAGCTTGTATTAGTAAGAATCATCCTTATTGTGTTCACAGTAAGGTCCAAAGTTTTAAACATAATTAAATTGAATGAATGATATGTGCAGACGGAATGTGACTCCACGTCACCGAGTGCACTTATATTTATATAAGGCGCCCGGCGCGGCGGTCGAGTGAGACAGACGCTCATTGAGTGTTGAGATCGGCCATTGCATCGTGCACAACCGCGCTACTCTTCAAATTTTAGCTATCTTCTCAAATCCTTATAAGGTAAGGCTTTTATTTTATTATTGTTTATTTACTTGTGAAGCATAATAACTTTGGATAGAGAAAACGCTTGCATATTTGCATTACATTTTGACAAAATGGCGAGCCGGTCTGATCTTTAATCGTTGTTGTTATACATGTCCTTCAAAAATGTATTGTCTGATACAACGTATAACTTGCGCATACACGACATCCATGCGTTTTTATCGACAAATGACGAACCGAAATCGCATTGGGTGTCAAGATAAAATAATAATTTAGGTATTTGGTACGGATTGGAACCTACTTTTACTGCCATTTAATCCTGCTTATGTTGAACTTCTTACTCTGTGAATTTACGTCAGATTCTTATAGTGTATTATTAATATCTCCACCGATAACTAATTCCAATAGTTATCAGTTATGCCTTGAAACCAAACTCGACATAATATTTGTTAAAAAGATAACAATACAAAATGGCGATCAATAGCGATACGGAAATCCGACCCACTTCAATAGTTGAATATAAAAATAGAGCCCAATGCTACTTACGGTGTTACGGCATATATTTCCTACCTAGAATTACTTAGACTGCACGGTTCTCTCGATTTATCTGAACAAATCTAATAATTTAGAAATCAATATTTTAATTAATTCAGTATTATTTACCTGTGCCTAGTTTTTCTGGGACTCGGTACAAACTGCTTGAAACAAGTAAGTGCTGGAAAATTGGATAAAGGAATGAAGTAGGTATGATGTGTTTTTCAAAATGATGCCGTCTGAACTGAACTCTTCTTTGTGGTTTTCCTTCTTCCAGTACATTTATTGTACACCTAAAAGACTGGACTGGACAAATACCTGGGTACCCGAGTTTCAAACTATATTTCTGGGATTAGAAGGCTTTTTGTAGTGTAGGAATTTTATCCAGGTAACTACTTCATAGTATATGTATATAAACGTTACAGCACAGTCGCCGACAGTCTGTATAATGTGATCCGTTCGGTAAATAGCTCGGCAACTACACGTATACATACTACACAGTACACCATACGATATTGTTCTGAGAAGCAGACTGAATGTTTACAAACAATTAAAATAGAATACCTACCTAGTACCTATTCACTTACAGTTATCGTATTGAAGGAAGGTATGTACCTACTATCGCGCTGACTAATGGCCGACAACTTTTGAACCTTTTAACTCGGGCCATAAGGTTGAAAAGTGGTCGACCGTTAGTGAGCGCGGTAGCATCTTTTTTTTTTTCACGGCGGAAACCTTCTAAAAGGCAACCAGTCTTTGGGAATAAGACCGGGGACTGTGTGATTGCACATACCACAGACCTCAGTAGGTCTCCTCAAGAGTTTTTTTTAAAGTACCGGTAGGTAGTATTTCCAATAGAACATGGCCTTGGGTCTTTACGCAGAACGTCACTTTCGCATGCCATCGTGAAAAATTTAGTCACTTGTAAAACGTAATTTTCGCACAATGTCACTTTCGCAAAACGTCATTTTCGCACAATGTCCCTTTCACAAAACGTCATTTTCGCACAATGTCACTTTCGCAAAACGTCATTTTCGCACAATGTCACTTTCGCAAAACGTCATTTTCGCACAATGTCCATTTCGCAAAACGTCGTTCTCGCAGGATTTCATTTTTTTGGCTTGAATGGGTTTTAAATTTGGTATGGGACAGCTGATATTTTTTTCGCATTTACGATATTGGACCCAAGGAGAAAGTTGTTCAGTTTGATGGTCTGCAGCATATCCTTTCATATGACTATAGCCTCTCTGTTACACCTGTATAGATTTCCTGTAAAATGAGAGATCCGCATAAACTGGTTTCGTATAGCTGGATTGGCCGTCTTGCATACTTTGAAAGGTACCTACAACACAACTAGGACATAAGTACCAAGTACCTACCTAGGTATTAATACGATCTTAGGTATTTGGTTTATTTTACTATTCATTAATTTTTTTTCTTTGTAAAATCGTCAACAAAACTGCAGTTTGTTGACACGATCAGTATGTAGGTATTTAGATAAACGATGTGTTGTATGTAACCCTACCTAGGTACTACTATTGTATTTTATGATTTAATTGTACCGACATGTCGGTCAGACTTACTCCGATCAATTAATTGCGAGATGACGATAGTGGGAAAAATGGATGGGGATTTTTCAAACTGCCATAATTAAATCACTATCTAGACATAATGTTAGGTATTGACGAATCGTATCCTGTCTATGTTGATAAAATGAAACAGCTTGTATACTACGAACCTATACTTTCATAGTAAGTAGGTACTCATAGGTAGTGTTAGTATAACTATTTGTTCGCACTGGTGAAACATTCGCATAACTTTTTGAAATCCGTATTTCTCTTTTCTCTACTCAGTTGGTATCCTTATCAGACAGGCTGTCTGATAAGTTTGAACATTTGTTTGTTAGGGTGGGTGGCCTAACAAACAAACGTTCATTCATTACCTTTACTGCTGGTTCACACCAGACTACCGCCGATTGTTACCGCATGAATGGACTGAATGGAATTATTTTTTTCATACATTTTTCGGGTTTAGACGCTAAGTCAGCGATCATTTCGGTGTAAATGCGGCCTTATTTGTGGAGATAACAGGGCCATTACATTACGACACCATTGAGGTATTTGCCTTTGGCCGGAGTATGAATATGTGACTGAATGTAGTACACACTACATAAACATTAATGATTGTAGGTACTACTAACAAAGACTCTGTTATGAAGCCTCATAATTCTTTTTATAAGCAAAGTTGTACTTACAAAACAAAGAAAAGCATTTTGTAAATATCGTTGTATTATCATAACTAGAGTTAAAAAAAGTCCAATTACCTACTTAATTGAAGTCATTAGTGACATCAATTCAGTAATTGGAAGATAACTAACGATGATCGACTGGTATATAACTAAGTACCAACTATGTATGAGTTCAGTTACAAGTTGAAGCTTCTATTAGACTATCCCCTATTATACTACGACACGCGACGCCAAAGTGATAACATTGCTTTAAATTTTGCTCAGTTGAAATAATCAGAAAAGTGGTCAATAGTTTCCATAATAAGTGGTGTTATATATGTGAAGCTGTGTTTACGGACTATCCAGTGGTGCATAGTAAGCGTGAGTAATAAGCAAATGACTTTTAAAAATTTATGTAACTACTGCGTTTTTGTTACGTCCCTGACCTAAGGCAACCCGCGGATCGCTCGCTTTTACTTCTTCTATCTTGTATTGTATTGTATTGTATAACGGGCTGGTGTCCGCAACTCCACGTCAAAGCGCGTATTTTGCGTGCGGGTGGGAAATCTATTCGATCCACCCTAACTCCCCGAGAAAGGCCAGCAGCGCCTTGGTGTTGCTGACAATCTCGCGGAGAGTACCTGGGGTACCGAAGTACTTTGCCCTGTATGTTGCAACCACTGGGCAATGTTGAAGCACGTGGGCTGCTGTTTCGTCTTCCTCCATGCAGGCTCGGCACAGGGGGCTGTCTGTGACTCCTATGACAAAGAGGTGTTTATTAAAAGAGCCGTGTCCAGTGATGGCGGCTGTGAGTGTGCGCAGCTGTAGTTTGGACAGCCTAAGCGCTCGTTTGGTGAGGCGGCCATCGATAGTAGGAAGTGCTTCCTTGGCCTGCCTGCACTCGCCATGGTCCAGCCACAGCTTGTGGTGTTGTTCGCTGGTTCGTTTCCTTACCAGTGTGCGTAGGTACCCGAAGGGGAGTGGCACAATGGGTTCGGGACCCACTGCTGCCATGCTCGATCCCCTTCTAGCGAGTTCGTCCGCTGCATCATTGCCTCGGGAATCGCTGTGTCCTTTGATCCATTGGATGGTTATATTATTGTGATTACCAACCTGGTTCAGGCGTTGGTGACACTCGTGTATTAACCCAGAGTTAACTATATGGTTGTTTAGTGCTAACAGAACAGCCATGCTGTCTGAGAGTATACGAATAGAGTGGTCCACAACCCCCCTGGCTAAGATGGCTGATGCCGCCAGGGAAATGCCCATGCATTCTGCCTGAAAAACCGTGTTGTGGACCCCCAGTGGTGTGGCAATATGGATGTTGAGATCTTCCGAGAAGACTCCAGCTCCAGTGCCAGTACCTGTTTTAGATCCATCTGTGAAGATCCGTAGTTCCGCAGGGCTCAATCCCTCGCAGCGGTGGTCCTCATGGAGTTGGATTTTGTATTTTTTGTCGAATACGAACTGTTTGGGTATCCGATCGTTTGTTGCTTTTGCCAGGGGGAACTCAATATAGAATCCCTCCAGTACGGCAGTGTGCTGTGTTTTTTTCTTACCCCAAAGTTGAAGTGTATTAAGGCGTACTGCCGTCATCGTCGCCTCCTGCTGTATAAACAGATGGAGCGGTGGGAGGCCCAACATGGCTTCGAGAGCTGCGGTCGGAGTAGTCCTCATGCAACCTGTAATCGCCATGCAGGCAAGCCTTTGCATGCGTTGCAGTTTAATGGAGGCCGTGGCTAGTCTGGTGCGGGGCCACCAGACTACTGCCCCGTAGGTGATCATGGGTCGGATCACCGCGCAATATAACCAAAGTATAATTTTAGGGGATAGGCCCCACTTCTTACCTATCATCTTTCTGCATTGCCAAAAGGTGATGCAGGCCCTGTTTAGTTTGCTGTCTAGATGACTACTCCAGTTTAACTTACTATCCAGGATGACTCCCAGGTACTTGACCTCGTCGGCTAACTGGAGTTCTGTATCGAAAAGTTTGGGTAGGCGATAGAGGCCTAGTGTTCGTTTTAGGGTAAACATGACTAGTACCGTTTTCGTGGGGTTTACTGATAGGTCGAAATCTCTGCACCACCGTTCAACGATGCGTAGCGCCTGTTGAGTGAGATTGCAGATTGTGCCCGTCACTTTCCCCGAGATGAGGATGGCGAGGTCGTCAGCGTACCCTATTGTGTAGAAATGGTTCGCGTTGAGTTTAGTGATAAGATCATTAATCACCAGATTCCAGAGGAGGGGGGATAGTACGCCTCCTTGGGGACAGCCTCTGGCTATCATGGCCATCTGCTGTTCCTCTGCAAGGCGAACCACTCGTTTACTTAACATGTTAGTGATCCAGTCAGTCAGTACCTGTTCTACTCCGTGTCGATAGAGGGCGGTGCTAATGCTGGAGAAGTTTGTTTTATCGAAGGCTCCTTCGATGTCTATGAAAGTACCCAGACAGGTGCCCTTCTGATGTATCGCTTCTTCTATCCGGCTGACCACTAGATGGAGAGCGGATTCAGTGGACTTACCCGAGCTGTATGCATGCTGATTAGCATGTAATGGGATAGTTTTTAACACGCCATCCCTCAGCTCTCTCTCGCAAATTCTCTCCATGGTTTTAAGGAGGAAGGAGGTCAGGCTGATCGGTCGGTGGGATTTGGCGTTGGTATAGTCACTCTTACCTGGCTTAGGAATGAATATAACCTTCACGTCCCTCCATCCCTTTGGAACGTATCTGAAGGCCAGGCACGCTCTCATTATGGGTACCAGTCTACTGGCGACAGAGGATCCTCCCCAATGCAGTAAGGCGGGAAAGACTCCGTCCGGACCAGCCGCCTTGAAGGGATGGAAGCACCTGATCGCCCACTGGAGTTTCTCCAGTGATATCACTTTGTGTGCGTAGCGCCAGTCGTTTTCTGTGGGCGTTTGGGTTACCTCTATCCAGTCAATGGTCTGAGCGAAAGCGCAACCTGGGAAGTGAGTTTCGATAAGGACGCGCATCGCCTCTTCTGGTGAGGTGGTAAGTGTGTTGTCGGGTTTCCGGAGAACCGTGGGCCCAGACGGGCTCTGCTGTGCCAGTATTTTCCTTACCCTGTTTGCTTGCTGGCAGGATTCGATGTTGCCGCAGTATTTCCGCCATCCGGTTGAGCTCCTGAATCTGATGCATTTTTTGTAGCTAGATTTGGCCGCGTAGTACGCATCCCAATCCTTATCAGCACAGGTATTCATGGCTCTGTTTAGGGCTGCCCTAACCTTCCCGCGCTTACGTTCCAGATCCGCTCCCCACCATGGTTGCTTACCTGGTGTTGTGGGCGGAGTGGATTCCGGGCAGGATGAATGGTAGCTGTCTAGCATTGATTTAGTGAGATGACTTACACGCTCGTCGATCTGCGGCGTGTCCTCGTAGGTCATCCAGTAGTTTGTTGACGCAAGCTTGTTTTCGAGGATGCGTGTATAGGCAGCACGGTCAGTGTTGCGCGGGTTGCGCCGTGGCAGTATTGGAGTCACACCGACCTGTATGTCGAAGCGGATCCACCTGTGGTCCGAGCAGGAGGCCTCCTTAGAGACCTGCCAGCCGGTGATGGTGGCCGCTGCGCCCTCCGTTGCCAGAGTGAGGTCGATGATTGTTTGGCTACGTCTGTTTACGAAGGTTGGTTCGGAACCTGTATTAAGTAGGGTTAAGTTAGTTGTGAACAAGTAGTCAACTAGAGCCTTACCCCTTGCGTTTTGCGTGTCCATGCCCCACAGAGGATGATGAGCGTTTGCGTCGGCGCCTATGACAACCTCCAGCCCTGTGCTCTCGCAGTAGGTCACGAGGCGGGCGAGGTCATGCGGGGGCGGCTCCTCTGCCTCGGGCATGTAAGCGGAGACGAAGACTACAGCTGCTTCTGTGTCCCCTCGCTGTATCAGTAGCCTAGCTGCAGAGATATCCCTGCAACAGAAATCTGTTAGTGGCTGTGTTTTTATGTTGCGTGTGATATAGATGCACGATCTTGGCTTCGTCGTTATCGTGATCTGTACTAACTAGGAGCTTACCCCCAAGATTGGAGAGACCTTGTATTCGGCCATGCCTAATCCACGGCTCTTGGATCAAGGCAATGGCTGTATGTTGAACCTCCAACCACTTCCGCAGCTGAGCCGTCGCGGTTTGGCTGTGGTGGAGGTTGGCCTGCAGGACCTTACAACAGGTAAACGAAGGGGACGCCATCGCAGGACGTTCCTTCTTCGTCGCCCTCAAGCCGCAGCCCGGCAAATAGGTCGCCAGCGTCGAAGCCGCCCTCCTCAAGGTCAGAGGCCGAGGACAGGCTACTGTCATCGGGCTCCCCACCCGAGGGGTCGGCGCCCACGCTGGCGATGGCAGGGGCGGCCGGCGCTGCAGCTGCAGGCACAACCGCGGGTGCCGCCGCGGTGTTTGTATTGGGGGGAGTTGCCTCCACCTCCTGTGTCACGGCGCTGGTTACAGCGGCCGGATAACCCTGAGGGACGTCGACAAATCTGCCGTTCGGACCCTGGAACTTAACGTACACCGTCCCTACACCAAAAGAGAGACGGCGCCCGGCTTGCATCAGGGTCGGAATTTGGTCCTCAGGGACCCCGACCACCACGTACCATGCGTCGGTCCGTTTACTGGCGCCCAGCATTAACCATCCCCTGACGTCTATCCAGGGATTCTGGTAACACAGAGCACGCCCAATGTTGGACGGCTCTGCGAAGATTCCCTGCTCGTCGGGGATGAGCACACCACACCTTATCCGACGCTGGATCTCCGTCTGCCTCCTGATCACTAGCGAGGTGCCAATGATAGGAGCCAGCTCGGAGACCAGAGTCCCCAGCCATGACAAAGTGTGGTCGCTGCCGCACCACAGTTTGAGGGCCCCGCCGCTGAACACCGGCTTCGCTCTGAAGGTCGGTGCAGGTGAGCCCTGTATGGGTGAAGAGGCCTCGGCGACTATCCTCCTCTGGATCGCCGCGAGAACCTGGTTCGACGCCTCTCTGCTGATTAGCCCCGTGCGGCCGCAGGTGACTGCGACGTCGAGTTCGGAGCTTGCAGCTTGGGCGTAGCTTCGGTTGGCGTCCCGCTTGGATTTATCAAGACGCGGCCGCTTACGCTCTCCACGAGGTGTAGTGGTCTCGTTTAGAGCCCGCTTGGCCGCGGCCTGATCTCTCCGAACGGGTCGCTGTGTTTTTTGCCGGCCTCGTCCCTTCTCGCAGCTGGCTGCTGGTTGGCTTGGCCCTGGTCGGCTGGTGCCGGCCTCTGCCTGCAACCGCTTGCCTGCGGAGAAGTTGACATTACCACTGGTCGGTGTTACCCGGCCCGCGGCATTAGCCTGTATATTTTGTGGAGACTTACGCTTCCACAGTGTCTGAAGCCGCTGCTTCTTGGACGGCCTGTTCTTCCTCTTCGTCTTAGACGCTGAAGAAGCCGGAGCAGCTGGCGCTGACGAGTCAGCGCGGTGGCTAGGTGTTGCCGGAGTGTGTTCCTCCTTCCTGCCCTTGTGCCTACTCCTTTGCACCTGCCAAGCTAGCGCGAACGCGTCGCCTGTGGTGCATAACTCCACCGACTGACCAGTAACGGCCAGCTGGGGGGGAGCGGCTTTAGGCGGAGGAGGATGTATAAGGGGAGCCCGGCCACCGGAGTTAACCGTCGTGGGGGGCTCTGCGCCTGAAAAAGAAGGAGGAGCGGTACTGGTCCCAAGCAGCGCCGGTGTCCTCCGTTTATTACGGGACTTGGTTTTGGTCTTAGCAGCTGTTTTCGCCACTGCCGGACCGGAACCCGCACTGGAGCTCGCTGTGATGGCAGCAGAGCATCCGGGGGCTAGAGAGGTGCTGCAAGCACCCCCCTTAGGAGCATCCTTGGCTTTCGCCTCCACTCCGGTGTGTGTGTGTGTAGTGTGCCAGTGAGTATGTGTGTGGCGTGTGTGTGTGGGGGGTGTAGGTATATGTGTGGTTGTTGTGTGCGTGCTTGGTGTGCGTGTGTGTGGTGTCGAATGGGCTTGAGTTGTCCATCACAGTGTTTTTTAAAATTCGTCTCTCCGGCTTCCCACCCTCCATGGAGCCCGCACCTGGGAACGTCTTGCTACAAACTAGCTCGAACGTTAGGAGTACCATCGAGATATAGGGACGTGTGGCTGGCTTACAGTGCGACATCGGGTGCTTGATCGGGTTGGCATAGGGGACTGAACGCCCGTCCCTTCTGAACTGATCAACCCTCACTTACACCGTCAGCATGACCTTCACCCACCGCTTCGGCCATCCTAGAACAACCTCCGCGGACCACCCGCCCCTCGCCGTGGCCCTCTAACGGGACACTATGGCCATTTCCCTACCCCTGGCTATTGGGTAGGGCCACCGTTTTGCTTGAAATCCAGACCAAAGAGGGCGTGTTGCCTCACGGACGCATTACCACCAGCGCCGCTCGGCTCAACCCTCCAGGACTCCTTCATCCCTGCTTACGGCGCTCAACTGTGCAGGTCCTAGCACAGGTGACCAGATTACCTACTCGACGCCAGCTGGGTTTAGTGACGGCCGAGCCCACAACCACCCGGTCACAGAGGGTCATGGTTAGGTTGGAAAGCGCCTGGTGGTTTTTGTTGCGTCTATTTCTTATGGAATTAGACCAATAACAGGGCGGCAACCACGTGAAGGTGAGCCACCAAACTTGCCTTGAGGATCTACACGACTGTAGCGCTCCCCCTCAAGACCACGCCACCTTACCACTTCTTAGGGAAGCAGTAAGGTAGGCCTGCATCTATACTACCAAGCAAAGCGAAAGCAAAGCATGTCGTTGTGCAACCGCAAAAGCATAAATACAAGCCAGCCCCAAATCTTCTTCTATCTTTTCCTTAGACCGCTTTCACATTTAGGCGACTTTAGCAGCGCGACTGTCGCGCGTCTACCGTCCAAACTGTATAAATCTTTTTTTTTTCTTAGTTTTTGTCTTCGACTGTGCTTCTGCTGCGCTACTGTCGCGCTGCTAACGTCTTAATGTGAAAGCAGCTTAACTATGCTGACTGAGGAGTTCCTCAGGGTTCTCACCTTGCACTAGTTCTGTTTTCGCTCTTCATTAATGACATTAGAAATCAAATCCGACACTGTTAATACCTAAAATGTTTGCTGATGATCTAAAAATTTACAAAATTATCACCTCCGATGACTTGCTTCCATTCAAGAGGATTTAGACAGAATTGAGCATTGGTTCAATGTGAATCACATGCAGCTTAACGTACAAAAATGTAGCCACATAGGTGCGATTTTCTAGGAAAAAGCAATCCAATACTGTCTCATACAAACAACATAAAAGGAGCAGTATTAGAAACTGTTAATGAGGTCCGCGATCTTGGCGTCATCATGGACAGTAAACTTAACTTCAAAAGCCATATTGATAACATCGTTACGAAATCTACACGGTTGCTAGGAGAAGTAGAAGGTTTAAGCTGATAAGAACAAAAACTGTACATAACGTAAGGCGTTATAAAGTACAGTTTTTGGTCGCAGACACCTAGAATTTGAGTGAACAAAGAGAAATAAAATAAATAGTCGCATCAGAGTTATTTACAACCACAGAACATTTATGTAGCTACTTACTTTATTCCTACATAATACCTGATAGTTAACAATGTATGTTTCTTTCTTTGCAGTAAAACACCAGCAACCAAGAATGGCGAATAAAAAGTGAGTTCTTACTTATTTGTAATTCACCGAAATAGATGTTTGTGTAAATCCCCGGCAACTGCGCAGGAGCATCGAGTATAGCTTTATGTGAATATTTATCGCGGGGAATCCCATTACTGTCTTTTTTTAATGTAGTTTCTCTAACTTGGCTTCGCACGCGTAGAGGTCGGTAAAGTCCTGTCTTAACTCACATCATACTTTAATGGTGCAATCAGCCGTCATGCCGTGAAATTAAACATTAATAATAATATGAATTATTTATGCCAAAGACCAATGGAGCCCAGCATTCTGGGTGTAAACACATCAGACAGAAAACGAAACACCAAAACAGGAATGATTGACGTAGGCAAAAAGGGTGCTGTGACTCATGCACAACGACCACTGGGCAAAAGTCTCCACGCAATGGGTGCCTAAGTGAGGATGGACGTCGTCCTCGTCGCCGAGGCCGGCCTAGAAAGAGGTAGCGAGATGATCTGGACGCGCACTGCAAGGGCTGGTTCGAGGTGGCGCACGAAACTAGTGCCTGGAAAGATATGCGGGAGGCTTGTGCCCAGAAATAGGACGTATATTAAAAAAAAAAATGTTAGAATTTTCACGAGAAATTGTAAAATTTTTCAACAGGGCCGGAGCAGTGTCAATTGATCTGCCAGAATGTCCAGTCTGTATGGAGACCATGACTGCACCGATATTCCAGTGCCAGTCAGGGCACAGCCTGTGCAACTCCTGCACACAGAACCTGCTGCCGCCGATATGCCCGATCTGCCGCCAGAACCTCACGCAAATGAGGAACTGGCAGTTGGAAGAAATTGTTGCTAAGGTAATTTTGACCCTCTAAAAGGACAGTTGCTACCGTGCAGCTTTATAGTCGTTAATTAGGAGTTGTTGAGCCACTTCTTTGCCCTAACTAAACTTATGACTAGCAGCTCGGCAGCATTTTGGGTGACAGCTTTGTTTAAATCTAACGAAAAGTGCTGATTATCAGCCTTGATAAGAGATGAATTTGAACAAGTGACTTTTTATATCCTGTGGCCAGGGGCTGCAGTCTCGACATAGATAGCGACAAAAATCGATCGTTAAGTCATAACGATGTCAAATTTCTTTAATAGATTTTCAACCTTAAGGGCTTTGAAATAAAGTTGAAAATCTATTAAAGAAATTTGACATCGTTATGACTTAACGACCGATTTTTGTCGCTATCTATTTCGAGACTGCAGCCCCAGGGGCTCAACAGATACATGGGACTTTAAATTCATCTGGCGGTATACGGGTGTAGGCACAGACTTACTTTTTAGAGGAATAGTTGGTTTAAGACTAGCCTTTATGCCTTTTCCTTCCGCAATTTTGGACCTTGTGAAGGACGGAAGCGTTTCATTTATCAAGTACATAATTATTTATACATAGAAGTAAAATGTATTGCGAATAGTCATTAAAACATGTAGGTATTATTTCAACTTGGTGATGAAATGTATTGCGAATAGCCTTTGAAACATGTAGGTATTATTTCAACTTGGTGATGAAAATGAGTCATAGTTGTGGGTACAATGTACCTACTTTTAATAAGCAGATAACTACATAGTCGAGCTTGAGAGTAATATAACTATAAGTACCTTCTCAACTACTTGATTGGTAGTAACTTTACACCTTGAAAATTAATACCTACTTTGTAAATATTACGGAGAAAACTTAAGTGGTGCGAAAAAGATACCGATTTAACTGATTGCTACATACATAATACATACCACATACCTATACGTTAGTAACTTTACTATGTACAGTAATTTTTGAAGGCGGCTTCTATGAATGACCTGACTCTTTATTCCGTTGCAAATATTTGCTAAAGTGGAACAAGTAGCGAGTCTGTCAGATGCCTTATTCAATTTTATTACCACAACTCCTCGCCCCTTTTGTTCGTAGCTTTCATGGCACAATATTTTTCAGGCAAAAGTGGGGTGTCCCAATAAGTCTTCGGGATGTGTGTTCACCATGGTGTCAGTCGACTTGGAGGAACATCTCAAGGAATGCATCTTCCGAGTAATGGACTGCCCGCTCGGTGCTGTGTTCGGAAAATGTTCCTGGACAGGTAAACAATTTTTTTTTGTCGTGTACTTATTTTCTAACCTTGTGTCAGAGTTTTTGTACCGCCCATGGGCCTCTGACTTGACTTTACATGCCGTCGAGATATATCTCTCAAGCATGCTGGTATGGTTTCCTCACGATTCCTTCACCGAAGCAAGTGATAATTATACAGTATGGTCGCACATACATCCGAAAAATCCGAGTGTGTCTTGGGTTCGAACTCGAGACCTACGACTTGGCAGTCTGACGGTCACACCGCTTCGCTGCTACCGGTAATAGTAATAACAACAATCTGGGGAATTGCATCATAAGAATTATAGATGATCCACAGTATTCCATAGTTCATAATGGAAGGAGTATCAAAGCAAAATTATTGGGACTTCACTCACATATTTGTATTCTGTTTACAGGCAAACTTAAGGACATGATGGAACACTTCAAGGATCGTCATGCCTCTCACTGCAACGTCGCCACTGACGAAGAAGTGGAACTCACCAACGTTGACATCAAAAATGATGACCGTCACTTTTACTTGGTGGCCCAAAGCAAGTTCCTGTTCATCCTCACTGTGAAAATCGACACTCTTCAAAATATGGTGTACTGGACTATTCAGCACATCGGCAACAAAAAAACAGCACATGATCACATTTATGAGATACACGTCGTGAGCAAACAGAATCCTAGAAGGAAAGTCGTGTTCACGGAACATTGCTTCAATGATGCTATTAAGCCTGAAGAGATCTTCCGTCAAGGGAAATGTGCTGTTCTGCCTTTGGAAGTGTTGAAGCACTACATCAAGGACAAGAAATTGTCGTTCAGATTCTTTATCAAGAGGATCCCGCCACCACCGGGCAAGAATAAGAATGACAAGGGTGATGGCAAAAATGATAACAAGCCTAACCCAGGACCGGCCCCTAAAGGCCCTGGGCCTAAAGGACCTAAAAATGCGGAAGGTAAAAATAAGCAGAATGGGGCTGGGCCCCAACCAAAGGGCAAAAAGGCACAGGCACAATCGTAATTTCTTGGAATTGCGCCACTATCCCATTCATTCGCATTAAGTCGTCGAAAAATGGGTTTTTTTTTACTTCATTTCCTATATTTTATGTAACTAGATTGACTTGTTATTATGAGGAGGTCAATATTGGAGTTCAATTCTCGTGATTACGTGCATCACATTAGGGCTTCATAATGATGCTACATTATTTCAAGTACGTAATTTGTGTATTAAATAATGCGGCCATGTCTTTTCTTCAAAAGATTAGGTTACAAGAGTAGGTTGCCGCGAGGGGTGTGTGTGCAACCACACACGGCCTCGCGTACCTAGGCCTTAATGCTTGGCTGGGCTTGTCATTAAATATTCAACACTGTTGTAATCAATCAATGGACAAGCAATAGATACCTACGTTCCGCAGTGATTCTTTAGTGTAACTGTAAAAACGAACCAAAAGCAACATAGCATCAGATCGTGAAGAAATAGTACAACTGCCATTTTAAACAACACCATAAAGTTGTCCAACATTTCGTGTACACTGCATAATAAGGCCATTTCAAAGCTAATTGTCCGATTGTTTCTGAGTCCGCAAGCGACATGATCCTAAAGTATCATGTGGACGCTAAGGTACTCTGAATATTTTAAAAAGCCAGTCAATCGTTTCTGAGAAAGATTCTAAGCAGCCTGTGATTACGTTGGGCATAAAATATAGAGGACCTATAATTGATGTGCGAACGTGACATCCGATGAGTATTTTAGTCAAATGACAATATCCTCACATGTACACAAGTACACGAATTTGACGAATGTAACTATACTTATGAAGGCCCTTTGTGGTGCGCGAAAAATAAGTTTTGGACTCTTATCAAGACCCAATCACTAATGATCATTGTAGTTACTTAAAAATGTTTTCGTTTTGTATTTTTTTTAGTCTGTAGGTACCTTTTATACGTAGATCATTTAGCAGTTTAGGCATATTATAAGAATATAAGTTAATATTTGTAATTTGGTGTTATGCCTATGTTATTGGATCTCATAGCGAACACCAAGTCTAAACTACAAATGATTTTTGGGGTATTTGAATATGATTCTTAATTGAATAATATTTATGGACACCAAAATTGGTGATCCTGAAGCTAAAATTCTATATCACCTTATCTGTGTACTACATAATTTGTATGCTTCAGATAGTTTATACTTCAGTGTATGTGTATGAAAAGCTTTTTTGGAAATCCTATATGATTTTTGGGCTGTTTCATGCAAATAATACAAGTAGTGAAGACTGGTGTTGATTGGTGGAAACCAAAAACTGATTATGTTTAATAAATGTATAAAAAAATATGTAGAGGATTTAGTTTTTAGCACATTTATTTTGTTTCATTTGAATTATTATTACTACTTTTTATGTATGATGATATAACTCAGCATATAAATAAAAATTGAACGTAAAATAACCTGTTTTCTTTTTGCCCTCTGTCAGGACAGGATGGATGAAAGGATATTCCTACTATGATTTCCTAGTATGATTAAATCATACTCTAATCAAAGCTCATCTGTAATGTATTAATCAACTTACCTTACTTACAATTTTACCTGGGTGGTTACTATGACGTCTTAAAGCAGGAGTAATTCAAGTGTGGGAAAGAGACGTGTACGTTACCCTAGCAGGAAAGTGGCCCCTAGAGTGATATGAGTGGAACGTATAATACGCTGTGAATGTGCACCACATAAAAAATTGGTGCTCTTTGTCGATTCCTGCTAGGGTACGAATATTCAATCGGAGAGAGAAATATTATGCGCATGACCAGAGAGCTGGTACAAAAAAGTGCACCGAAAAAATAGTGAGTCTTCAGGTTTTTGAGATATTGCATTTCCTGCTAGGGTAACGTTTTGCAGAATCGTGTACCACTAAAACCATTGTATGTGCGCCTGTAGAATAAACATACACGAGTAGCTCTTTATTTGTGCGTATTTGTGACAGAATTATATTTAAGTAAATATTTATAATTTTAAAGTACTCACATTTTTTTTGAAACCCGGAAAAAAAAATATCGCAGCGAGTTAACTCATCGTAACACGCGTTTACGCTGAGCCTGCAGCCACCGTCTGCATGCGTCATATTGCAA
Source organism: Noctua janthe (assembly GCA_910589295.1). NCBI lineage: Eukaryota > Metazoa > Arthropoda > Insecta > Lepidoptera > Noctuidae > Noctua > Noctua janthe. Next base: position 12,438,549 of record OU342559.1, on the reverse strand, counting down.
CTATGCATTTACTGGAAATTCAATAGAATTATTTTTCTTTGCATTGTATTCAGTCTTGCATCAGCCATCAGCTTAATATCCTGTATTTTTTATAATTAAATAATATTGTAATAAATAATTTTTTTTTTAACTAAATTCCCGACCGCCGAAACATAACTGGCGCAGTCGGTAGGATCGCGACGTTCTAAGATCGAATCCAACTCTTCATCTTAAGAGCGACGGTTCTCAAATCGTTCTTTCGTGATCTACAAAGAACCTATCGCGCGGTCGGACACCTCTACGGTCATCGGGATAAATCTCCGGAGAATTGGAGGAAGCTGCGCTGGCCGGGACTCGACTCGACAGGAGATACAGTGGCTGCTTTGGTGAGTGGTCTTATTTACCAAGTGTCCTTGCTCTATTTCCTGCCTTATTTTAATTTGTGTATTTTATGTTAATCTATGTGTGTCTGTCTATAAGCTAAAATCACAGTAGGCAACCACGAAATTATAATAGGTAGCGTTAAGTATCCCACGAGTAAATTCCAAGTGTTTAATTTGACACCTCTATTGTTTTACGTCAAGCGCCACTAGGCAGGCAAGCTACAGAAAAACAATGTCGCTCAGGGATTATGATGCCAACTATAAACCGTACAAACTAATCGCAGATTTAATGCCAAGATATGATGGTAATCCTAAATTACTCAATTATTATATTAGGGAAGTAGAAAACTTATTACAGTTAACTTCTGAGTCAGATCGCTCGCACCCAGCATTCATCTGCTTAATTAAAAGTAGGCTCAGTGGTCCAGCCATAGACGCAATAGCGTACGAAGGCTACTTAAACTCGTGGCTATCAATTAAGAACGCGTTAATTAGGCGCCTCGGCGAACCACGAAACGAAATACAAGTAATGCAGGAGCTAACGCGAGTGCGTAAGTCTAAGACAGAAGACGCTGAAAGCTTCGGCAAACGCCTCCGTGAGCTGTTGAATACTCTGTATTCCGTAGGGGAGCATGGTAATAAATCGTATTACGAAAAGATGGTTATTGAACAGTATATAAACCAGTTAGACTTCCACGTCTCGTTAGGCGTTCGAATCGCAAAACCGGACACCTTCGAAGCAGCCATCATATCGGCTAGACAGGAAGAAGCTAGGCTTTCATATAATAGAGCCAATTACATTAATAATAACCCCTCAACGTCACAAGCAAAGCCAAAGGAGTTATCTAAACAACCAAACAATAATAATCCCATCCGTAATACAGTAAACCCACTTGTACCTGGCTTTATGATCCCCGCACAAAACTTTGTACCTCAACAAAATAATATGACCCCCGAACAGCGTCAACAATGGGTACAATCCGTATTGCCCTGGAAGGCCAGACCAGCATCAGGTAATTCTAGACCATATGGTTCTAATAACTTTAGGAATCAACCTAACATTCCAAAACCACCGGTTCTAACGCCAGTATCATCGGACGTCACAATGCGTATGGCAGGTAAGCCAGAAAAACCACAGTTCGCTCAGCAGTTGTACTACATTCCGTTTCAGATGGCCACACAAAATCAACCAGGACCCAGTGACATGGAGCTCTATAACGATGTCACAGACGGTAACGGCATTTCGGTCAGGCCGAATGCAACCATGGACGAACAACAGTTATGTGGTGATCAGGATTTTCCCTCGGACACCAACCGAGACAACCAGACCTAGTTTCAATAAATTTCCAAACCAAGAAATATTTACCGTACATAATACTACCAGAGTTTGACGGTAAGTTTCTATTAGATACAGGGGCCAGTCATTCAACTATAGCAACTGATGTAGTTGGAGGCACCATATTCGAGTACTGCGTAGAAACAGAACCCTTTCATATTAATACGGCACACAGTTCATCAGTTCACGACAAGGTAGTTTACCTTCCCTTACCTCCCGCGTTTAATAGCGATATAACACACAAATTTTTAATATTCGACTTCGACCCTAAATATAAAGGTCTTATCGGAATTGACCTTCTGCAAAAACTAAAGAGTAACATTGATTTAAATAATAATGTTTTACGTACATCTACAGCGGAAATACCAATACACTTTAGCTCTCCACCCCAAAAGATAAGTATCGAACCTAGATGTGAAAAGATAGTCAAAGTAAAAACCAACTACTTAGATGGACAATACCTCCACGACGATGTAATCTGGTCAGATGGATTAATGTCACCAGCAGCTATAATTAACGTTACAAACGGTTCTTTTAAAACATCGGTAATTAATCATAGTGATCAAAAGAAGTATATCCCATTTAACCCGTCGATTGAATTAGAGAAATTTTCCAAGGTTAACAAAAATGATAATCACGATATTAATACCCTACGGGTTCAAAGTAACATTGACCAAGTATTAAACGAAAACCTTCAGAAAATCCGTACAGATCATATGAACGAAGAAGAAAGACGCGAAATAATCCGGTTATGTTATCAGTATAGGAACTTGTTCTATGCAGAAGATATACCACTCACCTTTACACACGCTGTTAAACACGAGCTCAGATTAAGCGATAATACACCAGTTTTCGTACGTAGTTACAGACAAGCCCCTCAACAACGCGAAGAAATTCGTAAACAAGTAGATAAGCTCCTCCAACAAGGTATCGTGCGAGAGAGCATATCCCCTTGGTCATGTCCCGTGCATATCGTACCCAAAAAGCCCGATTCCTCAGGCAACGTCAAATAGAGACTTGTAATTGATTACAGACGACTCAACGATCGTATCATTGAAGATAAATACCCCTTACCAAATATACATGACATACTAGATAGATTAGGACGAGCGCAATACTTCACAACCCTAGACCTTGCTAGCGGTTTTCACCAAGTGGAAATGCACCCTAATGATATTTAAAAAACCGCATTTACCACTGAACGAGGACACTATGAGTTTCTTAGAATGCCCTTTGGACTCAAAAATGCACCAAGTACGTTTCAAAGACTAATGGATCATATATTAAGAGGCATAGATAATGTTTACATCTACTTAGACGACGTAATAATAATATCTACGTCATTGCAGCAACACCTAGAAAAATTAAAGCAAGTATTCGATAGATTCAAAACACATAATCTAAAGATTCAGTTAGATGACGTTTGGCTCCCAAACTGGAACGGACAGGGGCTGCCTTCAAGCGGCTCTTGCCCAACCTGAGGGGTCCAAACGCCTCCTGCCGGAGGGTATACGCGGGGGTCGTGCGGTCCATGGCCCTTTACGGGGCCCCGGTGTGGGCGCGTTCTTTAAGGCGGCAAGCCGCCCACTACCTGAACGCGCCCCAAAAGGTGATAGCCATAAGGCTAATCCGGGGGTACCGCACGATCTCCGGCGAGGCGGCTAGCCTCCTTGCCGGATTGCCGCCATGGGATCTGGAGGCGATACTCCTCGCGCGCCTGCATGAATGGCGCGCGGAGGCACTACGTCGGGGGGAAACTCCGCTGCCGCGGCAAATTGCCGCTCAGCGGACAGACCTCCGGCGTGATATCATGGCGACATGGAGAGAGCGACTGTTGCAACCCCGTGCGGGGCACGCTACCATAGTGGCGATAAGTCCCCTCTTTGAGGAGTGGCTAGAGAGGCGCCACGGCGCCCTCACCTACCGCCTGACGCAGATCCTCACCGGACACGGTTGTTTCGGGAGGTTCTTGCACCGAATCGGGCGGGAGGAAACGCCCGGGTGTTTCCACTGCGAGGATCGTCCGGAGGACACGGTGGAGCACACCGTAGAGGTCTGCCCCGCTTGGGCGGAGCACCGCCGTGTCCTTGTAGCGGCGATTGGCGGCGGCGATCTCTCGCGTCCGGCCCTGGTTCAAGCCATGGTCCGGAGCGAGAGGGAATGGGAAGCCGTCACCACCTTCTGTGAAGCAGTCATGCTAGTGAAGGAGGTGGCGGGACGTGAGAGGGAAAGAACCTCACGTCCCAGCCGCCGCGGGAGACGCCCTGGGCGTCGGGGGTCACGTGGTGGCTCCCGGCCACCGTAGGCGCGGGCCTGTGGACGGCGAGTTATGGGCTAGCTCGCCGTCCGGCCGTCTTATGACGACAGGCCGTGTCGACGGCGCGTTCGTGTTCCACGCGCGCCTCAAAGAGATGTCAGCAACCGAGTAGGGGTCCGCATGGGCCGATGCCTGCCAGAGCTGCGGGACTGTTCGAAAGAGACACCGTGGCCCTGGAACACAAAGGGCAAAGAAGGAACATGGATGGGTTTTAGTCAGTACAAGTCTGACACTCCCTTCCGCTCCGCCCAGAGTGGGGGGGGGGGGGGGTCATTTGATGATTTCCCATCCAAAAAAAAAAAAAAGATTCAGTTAGATAAATCACAGTTCCTACAAAAACAGGTTAACTTCTTAGGACATGAACTAACAGATGAAGGTTTAAAACCAAACAAAGACAAGATAAAAGCCGTACTTAACTTCCCCCTACCTAAGTCTCAGAAGGAAATAAAAGCATTCCTAGGACTAGTCGGATATTACAGAAAATTCATAAAAGACTTCGCCAGACTTACGAAACCAATGACCCTTTGCCTTAAGAAAAATAGTAGAGTCATACACTCCCCGGATTTCTTAGAAGCTTTCAATAAGTGCAAACAAATTTTAACTAACGCCCCAATACTACAGTACCCGAATTTTGATGAGCCTTTCATCCTCACCACCGATGCTTCAAATGTAGCATTAGGTGCAGTGTTATCCCAAGGAATAGTAGGATCTGACAAACCAGTAGCATTTGCATCCCGGACACTATCAGATACCGAATCTCGTTACTCTACAATAGAAAAGGAGCTACTCGCCATAGTATGGGCAATTAAATACTTCAGACCCTATCTTTATGGTAGAAAGTTTGTCATCTACACAGACCACAGGCCTCTCACCTGGCTAATGTAATTAAAAGATCCTAACTCTAAATTGACTAGATGGCGTTTAAAACTCTCGGAATACGATTACAAGGTTGTATACAAGCAGGGTCGTCAAAATACTAACGCAGACGCACTATCACGTGTTAAAATCTTCCATGGCAGTGTCGACTCTCTAGCTGTTTATCTAGATGATAACGAAGATGATGAGATAATTAATAGAATATTCGAAAATGCGCGTAGGGAAGCTGAAAATCAAATAGACACAGTAGCACCCAACGAAAATATACAATCACAAAACCCAAGCATTCCCGAATCTCATATAGGTACAGATAGTATGAGTATAGCATCAGCCGAATCCGAATTAGTGTCTACAAGACATACACAGCCTGACAATGAAGCTAGAGGCATACCCATCATTACAGACGCTATTGATAGGCAGTTGAAACAGTTCCACGTTAGGTCTACGCCCGGATCTACGTATAGAGTAGATAACAGATCCACTAACTCAAAAATAATAATAAAAGATGTCTTTATCCCAGTAAATAATACAGAGCCTGAAATAATTAGATTCCTTAAAGAACACACCATCGCTGACCGTGTATTCCATTGTTACTTTTATAATGAAGAATTGTACCATGCCTTTTCTAGAGTCTATACAACAATATTTAACGACAGAGGTCCTGAGCTACTTAAATGCACAACACGCGTAACTCTAGTAGAAAACAAACCTGAACAGCAAGAGTTGATTAAGAAATATCACGAAGGCAAGACTGTTCACCGTGGTATTCAGGAGACTTACAAGCAGTTGCATAGAAATTATCATTGGCCAAACATGCTCCTTACCATTCAAAGCTTCGTTAATCAATGTGACACATGTTTAAAATCTAAATACGAACGCAACCCTCTTAAACCACCAAACCACCTTTAGCTATAACCGATACACCTCGCAAACCGATGGAACACATATTTATGGATCTATATTCAACTGGAGGCGCAACGTTCCTTACAGTCATTGATAACTTCTCTAAATACGCCCAGGCAGTCCAACTAACAGCCTGCAGTAGTGTTCACATAGCTGAAGCATTACTAAACGTTTTCTCAGTGTTAGGTTTACCGAATAAAATAACCACAGATTCAGATACTAAATTTGATAACGATGTTAATAAAGAAATTTGCGCACTACATAACATCCTCATTCACTTTACAACGCCCTATAACCCTAATTCTAACTATTGAACGCTTGCACTCTACCCTAGCTGAAATGATTAGGATACAAAGAATGACTAACAAAGACGACCCTATACAGCTAATCATGAAGTACTCTATAATAGCATACAACAACGCTATTCATTCGGCAACAGATTATACACCTCATGAGTTGTTATTCGGACACACAGCATCTAGAAACCCATTGGAGTTATACTATCCAAAAGAATTTTACCCGGATTATGTTATTAAGCATCGTTCCAATGCAGAGGCAGTTCAAGAGTGCATCGCTGCACACATGTCCAAAAACAAGGAGCAGGTAATTGCTAAACGTAACCAAGAAGCAGAAGAAATTAAATTCAAGGTAGGTGAAACTGTCTATAAACAGGTAGCTAAGTCAGCACGCAGTGACAAAACGAAGCCAGTCTTCAAAGGACCCTACAAGATCATACACCTTCACCCAAATAACGTGGCAGAAATAATAGGTAACTATCCAAATTCTAAGTCCATTAGGGTTCACTTCAAGCTACTACGGAGGCCTCATCTTCACAGGACCTTCATCGCAGGAGCCGTCGTGCTCAACACAACAGCAACCGTAACCATTACCCATGTAGATAATGACAATGGGATCCTCCTCCTAAAACAAGGCCAACTCCTTAAACAAGACAACTACTTTAGCCTTGCTTGCGTTTACAACATTACCAATCTGCACTTTACTTCTATCCAATTGATGTCCCTATATGCAAGCACGAAAAACGCTGAAAATACAGCATCTGGAGATTTACATAAAACGTACAGGAATCAAATAGAATATAGCCTTAATATAATAGGTAATAAGATCAAGTTTTTAACGCCGCAAGTTAGAAAGCGTCGCGGTCTTATAGATGGATTAGGTACTGTCGTTAAATCGATCACAGGTAACCTCGACCATCAAGATGCAGCTAAGTTCGAAGAAGAAATCTTAAACATTAAAAACGAGTTAAAAACGTTCAGTATTCACAAAGGAAATCCTTAGTATTGGCACATAATACAATAGATGAGTTCAGTAAACAGTTAACAAAATTGAACAATAATCAGAAACATTTGGCTAGTTTGTTACAAAATATTACTAATAATTCCAACGACTTATCTAACCATTTACATTATTTTCTTAGATATTTACGTACAGATAGATTTTATTTTACAGATAATTTTAGATAGGTTAATGTTATTAGAAGATGCTATGACTTTTGCTCAGATGGGCACCATGCATCCTAGTATTATAAGCCCTCAGAATCTAATAGAAGAGCTAAGAAACTTAGAAAACATGTTTTCATTTAAACCAGTAGCTAGTATTAGTATTAGCAACATATACAGGATAGAGAAGTCTATTAAAGTTAAAGCTTACAGCACAGATCACTCGGTTAATTTTATTCTCGAAATCCCCTCAATTACCCCACAAACATATGACCTTATCCACCTATATTCAATCCCAAATAAAAATAACCTTACCATCATCCCTAAATCCATACTACCTAGCACTTGGTAACGATGAGTACGCTTACCTGGAAGAAGACTGTCAGCCACTGACCGACAACACCCAGCTCTGTAAGCTCCTCGACACCAGAAGAGTCGAACACACAGATGACTGCATACTATCACTCATTCAGCATCGCCCAGCAAAATTGCACCCATGCTAAGATGAACTTAAGAAGAGGAAAAGTTCAGAAGATTGGAGACAACAACTGGTTACTAGTCCTCAGAGAAGATGAAGTCACCAAAACACAATGCAACACCAAGACAGATTACAAGAAGCTATCCGGAATTCATCTCGTTACACTAACAGAAGACTGCCAGATGAACGTCATGAACAAGACACTGCGATCTCACACTGACACGGTCGTCATCAACGAGGTCATACCGTTACCTGAGCAGCATCAAGCCTTCGAACAATCAATACAATACGAACTCCAGTTAGAAGACATCTCACTAGACAGCATCCATGAACTGATCAATAGAGCAGGCGACATATCCGTGCCAGAAGAAGATAATTGGCCAATCATAGCAGCTACACCTAGCTGGAACACAATCATTCTATATATCCTACTGGTCGCTGCAGCATCCTGGAAGCTGTATCAGTGGAAAACTAAGAACATCCCGGAGGACACCAATGGCAGCGCGGACGCCGCCAGAAGCAAGAGTTGCTTCTATCTTATGGAGGGAGGAGTTAACTCATCGTAACACGCGTTTACGCTGAGCCTGCAGCCACCGTCTGCATGCGTCATATTGCAACTATGCATTTACTGGAAATTCAATAGAATTATTTTTCTTTGCATTGTATTCAGTCTTGCATCAGCCATCAGCTTAATATCCTGTATTTTTTTATAATTAAATAATATTGTAATAAATAAATATTTTTTTAACTAAATTCCCGACCGCCGAAACATAACTAGAGTCTGTCAAGCGAGTCTAGTCCCATGAAAAAGGCGGCAAATTCAAAAATCTTTCAGGTGTCAACACTGATATAGCACGCTGAAAACTTGTTGATACTTGAATTTTGATAAAAAAATTACTTGGGATAAATTAAAAAAAAAGCATTTCAATGTACGTATTTATTCATCAGAACTAAAATCAGAATCAAGAAATTCAATGCCTTCAAATGAGAAATCACTGTCAGTAGAATCATTACGCACAGAAATGATGAAGGGTTCCAACTCGGTTTCGGATATCCTGTCTCTTACTTTATACTTATTTTCGACACTAATAGTGTGATCTGTGCATTTTTTCCAATCATTGGCTGTGACACTATTAAAGCATTCTTTTATAAGGTTCTCCATTTCTTTACCTGGAATCCCTAAGTTTTTGCTGGCTATTTTTCTTTTAGCCAAACTCCATATGAGTTCAATTGCGTTCAGGTCACAATGATATGGCGGAAGTTTCAAAACCTCATGGCCATGTTGTTTCAAAAATTCTTCAGCTTCATACATTGGAGTTGTTTTATGTTCATTCACAAGGCACATAAGCTCAGCCTTTGTAAAGAATTCTTCATAATGAATTCCATTTTTAGTTAGCCATTTCTGAATGTCAGCCTTTAAATCATTCATAGATGGTGGCTTATTTATTTGTGTTACATGGTAGCTAGCGTTGTCCATAACAATGACACTGGGCTGACTTAAATTGGGTATTAATTTTTCACGTAACCATTTCATAAAATTATTTCTGTTCATATCATCATGATAATCTGCCATTTTTGATTTGAATACCAATAATGCATTGGGAACAAAACCTTTTTCGGATCCAGCATGAACAACAATATGTCTTTTGCCTGACGATATTTTGTCAATTACACCGCTTGTTGATGGCCCTTGCCATGATTTTTTAACTTTATAATTTTGGTGGACATAGGTCTCATCAAGATAAACTATTAATTTTCCTTGTTTCCGCTTTTCATCAATAGCTCTGAGATACCTATGTCGCCATGCAGCTAGTTCATACTTTTCAATAAGAAGAGATCTCTCATTTTTATTTTTTTTGAATTCAAATCCATTTTTGAGTAATAATTGTCTCAATGTTTCATGACATCCAGTAAATCCAATTGACTCTCTTAAATCTGCAAGCAAACTTCGTAGAGTTGGAACTTGCTTTTTCACACAGTAAAATTCATTAATTTTATTGCGTATGGCTGATAAGTCAAAATTATCCAGATTGGCTACAGTTGGCTGTCGTGGACGTTTTTTCCCCGGTGTGTTCCACTCGCCTTGGTTAATAGCACCTTCTTTTTTAATTCTTCGCAGTGTTTTCACACTTAAATCTGAAAGTTCAATATGTCAGTTCAGTATCAAACGCACAAATTTTATGATAATATTTGTAGAAAATGCAAACAATGTAAACAAATAAATCTGTACTAACCTGTCATAGCAGCAATTTTTGTCAAATAGTCTGTTTCAGATTTCATTTTTTTATTCTCATCTATGGCTATGACTTTCTTAACTAAATTATCAATTGTGCTTTTTATTAATTCATCATCCAAGGTGGCTGAAAAAAGATGACAACAATCTCTTATAATACTTTTCACTTATAGGTGCCCCATTGAGATTCAATGACGTCTGAATCTAAACCAAAACCGAAATCGTGATCACATCATAGTAAAATAAACAAAATTAGACAATTGTGCTAAAAGTATCAACATTTTGTAGCCAACCTACCTGTTGTTGAAACAATTTCATCCAAAAGTCGTCGTTTTTCTGTTAACACGTCATCAGATTCAATCTTTACATGATTATATTTATTAATCATTGTAAACAGCAGGCTCCTGACACTACTTTTAATAGGTTTTGGCATTATAAAGTAAAATTATAAAGTGATGGGAGTGTTAGTAATTTTAGGGACTTAAATACAGGTACGCAGCTATCTGTTACTATTAAATTGCACATAGCCCTTATACAACGTTTATGAGCCTTGAACACCTGTTCCCTCAGTCTACAATTTCCCCAAAATATTAAGCCAAATCTCAAAATTGACGCGACTAACCCGTGGTATGCAATTAACCTTGTGCCCATATTTACTTTTTTAGACAGATTAAAGAGTACATATGCAGCTGCACTAAGTTTTTTGCATACTTCTTCCGCTTGTGGCTTCCAAGTTAATTGGCTATCTATCATAATACCAAGGAATTTTGCAACTAGTACTTGGTCAACTTTTTGTCCATAATAGTGTAGATATAAGACTTCTGGTGGAATTCGTTGATAAAAATGCATTACGTTAGTCTTTGGTATATTAATCATTAAATTATTTTGGTCAAGCCAGCGTATAATGTTTATTAGAGTATTATTTATGTCATGTTCATATGTTTTTTTGTCAATACATTTAATCAAAGCAGTACTATCGTCAGCGAATAAGACCATAGGATGTTCAATGTGGCGAGGTAAATCATTTATATAGAGCAGAAATAATAAAGGGCCCAGCACACTACCCTGTGGTACGCCATTCCTAATAATTCTAGCATTAGATAAATATTTTTCTTCGCGCTTAGTTTTAAGACATATTCTAGAAATTTCTGTGTGCTGCTCACGATTGTTCAAATATGATTTTAAGAGATTAAGTACATTTCCTCTGATGCCTATGATGTCTAGCTTTTTTATAAGAATTTCGTGATCAACACAATCAAATGCCCTCGACATGTCCGTAAAAATTGCGCAAACTGGTACTTTTTTATCCACATTTTGCAATATGACATTTATCAAATCATAAACGGCCGTATTTATACCTTTATTTTTTCTGAAACCCATTTGTTCTGCACTTAAGATATTATATTTGGTTAAGAAGTTATTAACTGACTCATAAATTATTTTTTCTATAACCTTAGAAAAAATGGGTATTAAAGCAATTGGTCTATAGTTTGCTAGATCTTCTTTATTGTTTTTTTTTAAAAAGTGGCTTTACTATAACTGTTTTTAAACTATCTGGAAATACTCCCGTACTGATACTTAAATTCAGTATATGACACAAATGCAAGGCGATGTCGCCTGATACGAATTTTACTATCTTTGTTGATATACCATCATATTCAGTGCTACTTTTATTTTTTAATGATTGTATCGCTCTCATAATATCTTGCGGTACAACTGGATGCATAAACAGTGAATTTGGGTTGCTTGTCAAGTAAATAGTGTCCGGTGGTTTCGTCATGTTATCTTGTGTCTGGTCAATAAAATAGTTGTTAAAAGCGTTTGCAATGTCTGTCGGATTAGTAATGGTAGTATTTTGAACTTTTATTTGTGAAATAAAAGTTCAAAATACTACCTTGATGCTTTCGATTTATTGCTTGAGGTGTTAATAAAATAATTATTTTGTGCTCTTTGTGTTAATTTAATAATTTTCCGAAACCTGCACAAGTAATTTCTGAAGTTATTTTTATTGCAATTTGATGGTTTGCGTCTGTATTTCCATAGTAAATATCTTTGTTTTCTACTACACACTCGGATACCATTTAAAACCCATTTAATATTTTTATTAGATCTAACTGTTATTAATTTGTAAGGAAAGCAAAGATCGTACAGCATGCGAAAATGCTCTAGAAAAGCATCGTATGCTTCATTGGCATTTTCGGTTTGGTAGATTTCAGAGAAAGAAAGACATTTAAGATAGTTTTTGAATCTAGACATATTTTCATTAGATAGGTCGCGTTTTTTAATCCGCCATGAATTTATTCTATATGATTTAATAACCTTAAAAAGCACGAAAATGACACCCATGACGACCAAACCAAAAATTTTTGTCGGCGCCATCTTGGATTTTCATTTTGACCTCATTTTCGTTATTAACGACCCCGAAAAGCACGAAAATGACACCCATGACGACAAAACCAAAAATTTTTGTCGGCGCCATCTTGGATTTTCATTTTGACCTAATTTTCGTTATCAGCGACCCCGAAAACCATGAAAATGATACACATGACGAAAAAAAAAAAATTTTTGTCGGCGCCATCTTGGATTTTCATTTTGTCCTCATTTTCGTTATCAGCGACCCCGAAAACCATGAAAATGACACCTATGACGACAAAGCTGAAAATTTTAATTGGCGCCATCTTGAATTTTAATTTAGACCTCAATTTCTTTATCAGCGACCCCGAAAACCATAAAAATGACACCCATGATGAAAAAACAAAAAGTTTTTTGTCGGCGTCATTTTAGATTTTCATTTTAACCTCATTTTCGTTATCAGCGACCCTAAAAACAACGAAACCGACACCCATGACGAAAAAAACCGAAAATTTTCGTCGGCGCCATGTTGGATTTTTATTTTGACCTCATTTTTGTTATCAGCGACCCCGAAAAGCACGAAAATGACACCCATGACAAAAAAAAACAAAAATTTTCATCGGCGCCATCTTGGATTTTCATTTTGACCTAAGTTTCGATATCAACGACCCCGAAAACCATGAAAATGACACTCATGATGAAAAAACCAAAAATTTTTGTCGGCGCCTTCTTGGATTTTCATTTTGACCTAATTTTCGATATCAGCGACCCCGAAAACCATGAAAATGACACCCATGACGAAAAAACTAAAAATTTTTGTCGGCGCCATCTTGGATTTTCATTTTGACCTCATTTTCGTTATTAACGACCCCGAAAACCATGAAAATGACACCCATGACGATAAAACCAAAAATTTTTGTCGGCGCCATCTTGGATTTTCATTTTGACCTCATTTTCGTTATCAGTGACCCTGAAAACCATGAAAATGACACCCATGACGAAAAGACCGAAAAAAAAGTAAAACATAAAATGCAGAGGAAGTAAAATAAAAAAAATTAAAGTGATTTTATCTTAAATATGTAAATAAGTCAACTAAATAAAAAAAACTAGTAGGTACACACGGCCACACATGAAGCTGTCATTTCCAGCCCATAAATTGCACTCGTTTTGGATAGATTTCCTATACAATGAGAGATCCGCATAAACTGGTTTTGTACAGCTTGATCGGCCGTCGTGCGTACAAAATACGATATCGACCACGACCATTACTCATTCTATCTCGTTCTCCCCTACATACTTTCTTTTTCTGCCCATGTCGAACTCGATAATCTTCGGCTTACCGGGCTCCCTACAAAACTTTATTAGAACTTCTTACAAAAAAAAAAATAGTGGAATAAATGTTTTGATTTTAGTAGGCCAGTTACAGGCAGTTTTGAATTGTCGAAAAAAAGATAATAAAATGAAGCTACAGTCCCATTCAAAAGGCATAATAACTGTGAAAGTACTGTAGTTGCCATTTCCAAAGTTACCGAAATTTATAAATAATATTGCGAAATCATAAATAGCGACTTTTGCTATTCCGGCCGCGCAGCGCTAATTACCTACAGTTATATTCTCCTAGAAGCTGCCTCTCTTTCTATTGCGTAACTCTTATCTTCTACCTTCCGACTACGTTCCCTATTAGGTACCTACTGTAAACAAATAACATTTCAAATAAACCTAGGCTCGGTGTTTACTAAGTATTATTTTTTACAAACTATTTTTGGCTCAGCTCGTAACAGAACTTAGCGGGGGTGGGGTGGCGGGTTCGAAAAATTGGCACACGTCCGACCTCCAACGCGTTCCGCTCGGGACTGAAGCACGCGATGCGAGTAAGAAATGATGAAAACAGCAAATTTTGAAAAGGGTTGTTAAGGTTTTTTTAAATATTTCAAATTATGATTGCCGTTTACTGTCACATTTTTTACGACCTTTATAATGGTATAAGTTTTATTGTTAAAAACCTAATATAACTCAAATGATATAATATTAAAAACCATCATTTAGACTTGTCTTTGCGATTTAATTGGATGCAACAAAGTGCAAGTAATCGTGTATCGCTTTGCTGGAATATCTAGATCGAAGTGTGAAATATGTAATATGTTTTTTTCAGAATTTAAATCCGTGCTATATAGGAATAAAACACAATACAAAACGACGTTTATCTGGATAACCTCGCCTTAAAGATAAGTGGAGTTATATACACAAATACGTCTGTATAATTCAATTCTAGGTACAGTGGCAGGTAGAAGTTCGGCAGCTGATTTTTATTTCCCGGTTTGATTGGTACTAGATTTTAAAATATTCCATGTTTCTTTGCAGATTTTAAAGCGGAGCTTTCGTGGGCATTTCTTAGTTTCCTGAGTAATAGATTACAGTGATTTCAATATCTTTTGTATGATAACTCGACAATCTTATTTTTTGGTTCTGCCAGGAATTTTCGATGGAGGTTATCCCTAACGTAGGTATGTCGGTATGTCGAACACACCGTAAGAGGCCAGGTGTTATCCAGGGCTCAAGGACTACTTTACGGTTAGGAACTTTCGCTAGTGTTGAGTGTTGGGATACGGTGGACATAAGACATTCGAGAAACCGGCTTCGTTTGCATCGCAATTTTGTGTATTTAATGTTAAATCTGTAGTTTTTAATTGTTTGACAGCGCTCTCATAGTTTACTTTTGTAATTTTTTTATGATTGTTGTTTTTTGAGGGAGCGCTACCTAGACATAACATTACTGAGGCGTGGTCACTGACGCGCACTACTGGAAGTTCTGGAGTTTTGAGTAAGCTCAAAAGTAGCAGCTGGCATCCTAATAAGGACTCCACAAAACCTAGTAATACTGTGAGTGTGTTTTGCCGTGACTAGTGTCGAGTTCCAGTAGTGTGCGTAGCAAAAGACAAAGAAAGAGGGTAGATAGATTTGTCTGCTCTTAACAATATATTTTCCGTCTACCCGCATTCTCCAGTCAATCCCGATCATGGCGCTTGCAACAGCGTCGAAATATCGGGAGCTCAAAATAATGAATAATCACGGAAGATATCTCGTAAGAGACAGTATAAGTTTATTCTATTGTTTATATAGATTGCGATGTTCTTAAATGTTTATTTTATTTTATTAATAATAGTTTTTTTTTATAATTAAAAAAATATATTATTTTATGTGAATAAAATCTGAAGTTATGGAATGGTATCGGTAGTTCTGATTTTAGCCACGCGCCAAACAATCCTTGTACAGTTACAAATGAAAACGCTTGATTTAATAAAGATCGGAAGTTTTATAAATAGCTCGTAATGCTTTTACATTAATTTCACTTTTGTACATAAAGTTACGCCTTTATTGTGGGACACAACATTTATCGATACTCTTCCAGGCTCCACGGCTCTCAGCCTTATTAAGGTAATTTCTAAACGCCTAGTTGACGCTTCCCGTGACTCAAGGATTAGTTTAGTTATTATAGTTTATTTAATAGTTTTTAATTGTAATAATGTAAACGTATAGTTAGTATAATAAATCACCTATTAGTATTAGTGTTAAGGTCGATTTCTGGGCTGACTGCACTGTCAACTAACAGAATAGTTATAATCGAACGAACGCCACCATCTTGTTTTGTGTTCAATGCAATTTCCAAAGACAATTAATTAGGTACGTGTATGTAGAGATGTAGGCTGTAGCCGCTGTAGTATAGGGGGGCCCCACAGCTCGCTAGAGTGTGTATGTTCTGTGCCCTACATACATATAAATAGTAGGGGAGGCCCGAGTCATTGATTCGGCGGTAGTTACGTCTCTGGCTGCATAGTTATTTTAGCGCAAGTTGACGCACGCACAGTATTAATTGTATTGTATTTTAAACACGAAAAATAGTTTGTATTTCATAGTTTTTTTTTTTTAAGTGAAATAACAACAAATTATTAATTTTCAGACTTAAAAAAGTTGTAAAAATAAGTCTGAAATTTGTTTATAAAACCTTAGTTCTTGCCAAATTTCATAATTCTAGTTCAACCTGAAGTACCCTAAAAGTTTTGATTTACTTTGACTGGGCCAAACAATAATATGCGACATAAAATATGAGATTTGATCGGCATAGTTAAGTTTATTTAAGGAGGAGTGCATAAACAAAATTAATGAAAAATGAATAAACTAACACCCTTCTTTTTTATCGTGGGTTAATAAATATTTTTACTCATATTTATTTATCTATGGCAACACCGGATACCAATTTTCAGGATTACCCGACATTTTCATCTTGTATTAGTGAAAATCATCCTTATTGCCTTCACAGTAAGGTCTAAAGTCTTAAAAATAAATTTTAATGAACGATACGTGCAGTCGGACCTTGAGTGTGACTCCACGTCACCGAGTGCATTTATTTATATTTTATATGGCGCGCGGCGGTCGAGTGAGACAGACGTTTATGGAGGATTGAGATCAGCCATTGCATCGTGCACAACCGCGTTTCTCTTCAGATTCCAGCTATCTTCTAAAATCCTAATAAGGTAAGGCTTTTAATTTATCATTGTTTATTTACTTGTAAAGAAATTAACTTTGGACAGAGAAAGCGCTTACATATTTGCATTTCATTTTGACAAAAAGGCGAGCCCGTCTGATCTTTAATTAATTGTTAATTTTGTATGTCCTTCAAAAATAATTTGTCCGATACAATGTATAAGTTGCGCATTATGCACTACATCCATTAGTTTTTATCAACAAATGACTAACCGACATCGCATTGGGTGTCAAGATAACATAATAATTAGGTATTTGGTACGTATGGGAACCTATTTTTGCTGCCATTTAATCCTGCTTATGTTGAACTTCTTAAGCCGCGTTGACACGGTTCGAGTATGCTCGGACCGAGTGGACTCGGATACCTACTCGGACGCAATTCGTATTGTCATCATCATCTGCCTAGCCTTTTCCCAACTATATTGGGGTCGGCTTCCAGTCTAACCAGATGCAGCTGAATACCAGTATTTTACATGGAGCGACTGCCTATCTGACCTCCACAACCCAGTTAGTACTGGGTAATACGATACCCTTTGGTAAGACTGGTTGTCAGACATTTTGGGCCACTGACTACCTAACGACTGTCAAAGATCTTCAAATGACACCCGGGACCAACGGCTTAACGTGCTTTCCGAGGCACGGAGGAAACTCGGTATGTAATGGGTGGTCACCCACAGACCAACCTAGGCAAGCACGGCTTAACCTAAAAATCGATCCGAGCGGCTGTTATTATTTAGCCACGAGCTCCTCGCAATTCGTATTGTAACAACCAATAATCCGAGCGCTCTCGGATGACGGCGTCCGATCTAGCTCGGATACGATTAGGCTCCGACTAGGTGAAAAAAATGGCAGATAATAAAAACAAACAAACTTCTAAAAAAGTGGTCAGAGCGTGAAACAGCCAGATTTGTAGAACTGTAAGAAGCAGAAGAGGTCTGATACGAAGTTTTGATTTTGATATCACTATCGACGATGGACGAGTTAAGATCCCATATTTTTAGATGTTGTCTGTGAAAAATAATTTTACATTGAAGAAAATAATCCGAGTGAACTATGACAATATCAACTACTATCCAAGTAGGGTAAACGTACCGGTTTGCCGGCCACTACCCCTTTTCGGCCACTTCGCACTTTATTTTGAATGATAGGCAGCGTTATAGACCGCTTCTTTCTAATTTAGCACCATTCGATCCGGAGAATCCGGACGAACATCACGGTGCATAATCCAATGGCATGGCCTTAAAATTTGCGAACTGAGCCGGTGAGCCCATTCAGTCGCCATTTTCATTTAAAAAATAGCAGGTGGATTGACTTACAAAGGTAAGTTTTTAAGTATTACTGTTGGTTTATTGGTGATTGATTTGGTTTGTGTGTATTTAGCATGTTTAATTTCAATATTCAAGTGCCCGCATGAAACTTTTCAAAATTTTGCAGGGATCCGCTGGATGTGAGACGCACGGGACCAGTCAACACACTTGGGGGAGGCCTATGTCCAGCAGTAGACGTATTTCGGCTGAAATGATGATGATGATGATGATGATGAAGAGATTTTTACTGATGCTAATGCCAATAGTAGCTATTTGTTTGAATCATGATCTCCTGTTTCTTAATTGTATTTTTAAGTCGTAGAAGACGGTAAAAATATACTGCTTTTTGTGAATTTATTAATTGTTTTACTTACATACTATTATAAACGCTATTAGCTATTGAATAAGAGTTTCTACCATGAATTAGGTGTACGATAACTAAGTGAAAAGACCGATAACCGGTCTATTCGCTATTTTTGCGAGTATATATATTTTTAATTGTGTGTCACTGATACGTCTTTATACGTTAGCTTTTATGAAACTAGACTATTGTAGGATGAAACAATTTTTTTTTAAAGTCTGAGTACAGCGTATTATATTATCTGTGGTACAGCATTGTGATAGAAATCCACTCTGAAGTCAACAAGCCGCTTAAACGGCCGATAACCAGTATGTTTACTCTACACTCGTATGAAGCATACTCGGACCGTGTCAACGCGGCTTTACTGTGATTTTACGTCAGATTCTTAAAGTGTACTATTAATATCTCCATCGATGACTAATTCCAATAATTATCAGATATGGCTTGAAACCAAAGTCGACTTACTGTTGGTTGAAAAAGATAACAAACAATATAAAATGGCAATCAACTGCGATACGGAACTCCGACCCACTTGAATAGTTGAATGTAAAAAAATAAAGCCCAATGCTACTTACGGTGTTCGGCATAATAAATTTCGTATAACACGTGTGTGTACCTAAAATTGCTTATACTGCACGCTTGTCTCGAGTTCTCTGCTCAAATCTAGTAATTAGAAATCGATGATTCAGTATTATTTACCTGTGCCTATTTTCTTGTGAACGATAGGATATCTGTAACCGTTTTAAGAGATTATGCAACAAGACGTTAATTAGATCCCTACTTAATTAACAGTCGCCAGTTAGTAAGTAGGTACCTTTTTAGATTTGTTCAAAATACACATTTTTCAGGGACTCGGTACAAACTACATGAAACAATTAAGTGCCTACCTGGAAAATTGAAAAAAAGAATGTACTATGATGTGTTTCTCAGAATGATGCCGTCTGAACTCTTCTTTGTGGTTTTCCTTCTTCCAGTACAACATTGTATCACACTGTACTGTACACATCACTGTAAAATCTGATGACCAGTTGTATTGTCAGTTGCAGATCAAACTTCACACCATTTTCAAATGAAAAAAAAAAATAGGAAGTTAGATTGTCATTAAAAGTACTAATCTTATTATTTGCCAATATTCAGATTAGTACTTTCACAGTATTGGATTGCTATTTTCTTCCTTGCTTTCATAGCATGCCTGAGAAGCTGAAATTCACTTGGCTTTAAAAAAGACTTCAATAATTATACAAGTAAAATGGGACTTGCCTAGTCTTTCTCTCCTACTATTTATTTACAATCAGTCCCAAGAGATACACAGTTCTTTAATATTCCCCTCATTGAAAACCAAATTATTGTAGAAGAGAGATAGAATCACATTTGAATCTCAAAGTATCTGTCAGGGGTCTGATAAACGGAGATTGGGTTCTAATTCATCAGATAATACTAGTATCACGAATTCGCGTGTATAAGTAATGTGTGAATATTTACGATGTAGGTAGGCCATTCGAATGGTATAGGAGTTAGTATGAGATATGCTCTCCTGTTAATAACACCTACGTCGACTAGTCGTATCGTATATGACGGTTAAAATCGACACGAAAGATAGTATCGCACATTCGCGCTGTAATAGACCATCTGTCTCTTGATATGTCTTTATGACTCTCCAACTACCTACCTTTCTTGATAGCTCATAAATTTGACGTCTTTCTTTTTGATCTCGTGGCTGAAATTCAGAAAAAGCAAAGAGAAAGTATGTTATTAAATTCACTTTCAAAATATGAATCAACATAAGTTCAAAATCAGACATTATTCATGAATTTAAGAATAGTATTTAGCAAGATGTTTACCTCCACAGATGGCTTGTCTCGGTACCGATATGGACGACGACGAGTCGCGGTCAGAAACAACATTCCGTTTCTCGGTACAGAACTTTAGGAATCTGAAAGATGCTGTGTTGTCCCCGGCGTGCTTCGTCCGGAACCTTCCATGGAAGATCAAGGTCATGCCACGGCAAGCGCCGACCCCGAATCGCCAACAACAGAAGTCGTTAGGGTTCTTCCTCCAGTGCAATGGAGACAGCGAGTCTTCCAGTTGGTCATGCTGTGCAATGGCAGAATTAAGACTGATCTCCCACAAGCCAGAAACTGAACCTTTCTTCAGGAAGATCCAACATTTGTTTTGTAGGTTTGTATATTGTTTTCAGACAAACTATGAACTTACACCCGGGCGTAAATAAGACACATGGACCTTCTTTTGCTGTCACACAAGTATTAGTGCACCGCTCGTCAAAGCTGAACTTAAGCTGAAGCTCGATTTGACATTTACAGTCCCGCAGGCTGCATAAATGATAGTTGATTTTTTACAATGTTCAAAAGTGAAAGGACCTTTCCTCAGCAATCTAATTTAGGGAAATTTTAGTAATCTCGTAAACGCCGACTCAGACCAGGCTCATCTCGAATGCGGTGTGGTTTTACGGCAAAAATAAATAACCATAATCGTTACCACGTCAACTAACAACACGCGGTTAGGGATTATTTATTTTCGACATTATTGCGCTATACTTATAGTCTTATTTTTATCATTAGTTTAGTTCTATTTGTACCCTTATAGTTTGATAATTAAAGGCATTGAAAACAGTCATTTTCTTCATTTTGCCAAGTCTGCGGCGAATTCTGTTCGCAACACGTTGTAACGATAACAAAACTTATTGTTTTGCCTTCCTTAAAAGGAACGTTACACATAATTATTTAACCAGTCGTAAATGTTTATTTGATACATGTATAATTATTCAATTGTCTATAAATAAATTTCCTTGTAATATCTACAGCAAAGAGAACGACTGGGGTTTCGCCCACTTCATGGCATGGAACGATGTTTTGGACCCCGAAAAAGGTTACATAAAGGACGACGCAATCACGTTGGAGGTCCACGTGACGGCTGAGGCGCCTCACGGCGTCCCCTTGGATTCGAAGAAACATACCAGCGATGTTGGTAAGTTCTATGTAATAAGTAACACAACACTTTAAATTTTGTTCAGAACTTTTCGACTTTCGTTCACACGGCGGCACATCCAGCTGTACATGACCAGTATAACTTGACTTTGCTTTGTATAAGCTTACCGTATGATGAGAAATCAGCTTAACTTGGTTTTGCATAGCTTGATTAGCCGTCGTGCGTACGGCTTTACATTGCGTACGCATCTCCATACGAAATCGTTGTTTTCTATGGACAAGACCTGAACAGAGCTGAATAAGTGTGGTTAGTCCCTTACTTTCCCTTCCCGTACTTTCCTTACTTAGGAGTCCCTCAGGGTTCTCACCTTGCACCATTTCTGTTTTCACTCTCCATGAACAAGAAAAAATCTTCCTAATTCAGGAGGATTTAGACAGAATTGAGCATTGGTTCAATCCGAATAACGTACAAAAAAAAAATTAAGTCGACTTGATAACCTCCTCTTTTTGGAAGTCTGTTAAAAATGTAGCCACATACGAAATTTATCATATTTTTTTATGTATTTTTATAGGAAAAAGCAATCAAATACTGTCTCACATACAACATAAAAGTATTTATTTTACTACTTCTTACTTTGTTTTGTATTGATCGTAATGATCGCGGTTTTGATCTCATTTGTACTAATTATTTTTATATTTTGTCTTTTTTTAAATTTTATGTCTTTGTTTTATATCTTTTAATGTTATTACTTGAGATGTGAATGCTACTTAGGATATGTTGTACTCAGAAGCTGTTGATAACCCTTTATTAATAAATACATTATAGGTCCTAAGCACAATTGAAATTACTGAACAGATTCTTAGGAACGGTTGAATTTTGATCATTGGAATTTGGACGACTACTAGTATTTTGTTATTGCCTTGAAAAAAGCTGGAATTTTTTAAGGCAAGACACAGACCGACAGACGGATAAGACGAATCTTTTTATTTATGCCATTTGACAACGGAACCTTAAAAAGGCATTGCAACGCATAAACAAAACTCAACAAAGCTTTTTGAAGACAACTGATAGTCCGGTTAAGCGGAAGCCAGCCTCATAGGTTAACCAGCGAGATGCCATTCACAAAAAAAATATAAATCACCTTCATTAAAACATTGCAAATACTTGGTATTTACGTGGCAATAACTTCGATCCTCGATTTATTTACCAAACATCGTTAGGTACATTGATTCAGTGAACAAAGAGAAATAAAAATAAATAGTCGCATCAGTGTTATTTACGAACACAGAACATTTATGTAGCTACTTACTTTATTCTTACATAATACCTGATAGTTAACAATGTATGTTTCTTTGTTTGCAGTAAAACACCAGCAACCAAGAATGGCGAATAAAAAGTGAGTTCTTACTTATTTGTAATTCACCGAAATAGATGTTTGTGTAAATCCCAGGCAACTGCGCAGGAGCATCGAGTATAGCTTTATGCGAATATTGATCGCGGGGAATCCCATTACTGTGTATCATCTTTTACTGATTAGCTTTTGCCCGTGGCTTCGCACGCGTAGAGGTCGGTAAAGTCCTGTGTTCTAACTCACGTCATAGTTTAATGGTGCAATCAGATGTCAGTGTAAAATAATCATTAATAATAATGTGAATTATTTATGCCAAAGACCAATGGAGCCCTGCATTCTGGGTGTAAACACATCAGACAGAAAACGAAACACCAAAACAAGAATGATTGACGTAGGCAAAAAGGATGCTGTGACACATGCACAACGACCACTGGGCAAAAGTATCCACGCAATGGGTGCCTAAGTGAGGATGGACGTCGTCCTCATCGCCGAGGCCGGCCTAGAAAGAGGTAGCGAGATGATCTGGACGCGCACTTTAAGGGCTGGTTCGAGGTGGCGCACGAAAAGAGTACCTGGAAATATATGCGGGAGGCTTGTGCCCAGAAATGGGTTGTATATTAAAGAAAAAAAATGTTATGATTTTGACGGGAAATTAAAATTTTTCAACAGGGCCGGAGCAGTGTTAATTGATCTGCCAGAATGTCCAGTCTGCATGGAGATCATGACCGCACCGATATTCCAGTGCCAGTCAGGGCACAGCCTGTGCAACTCCTGCACACAGAACCTGCTCCCGCCGATATGCCCGATATGCCGCCAGAACCTCACGCAAATGAGGAACTGGCAGTTGGAAGAAATTGTTGCTAAGGTAATTTTGACCCTTTAAAAGGACAGTTGCTACCGTGCAGCTTTATAGTCGTTACTTGGGAGTTGTTGAGCCACTTATTTGCCCCAACTAAACTTACGACTAGCAGCTCGGCAGCATTTTGGGTGACAGCTTTGTTGAAATCTAACGAAAAGTGCTGATTATCAGCCTTGATAAGAGATGAATTTGAATAAGTGACATTTTATTTCCTGCGGCCAGGGGCTCAACAGAAACATGGGACTTTAAATTCATCTGGCGGTATACGGGTGTAGGCACACTTACTTTTTAGAGGAATAGTTGGTTTAAGACTAGCCTTTGTGCCTTTTCCTTCCGCAATTGGGGACCTTGTGAAGGACGGAAGCGTTTCATTTATCAAGTACATAATTATAATAATAGCGAATAGCCGTTGAAATATGTATTATTTCAACTTGGTGATAAAAATGAATCATAATTATAGTAGTGGGTACAATGTAGGAGTACCTACTTTTAATAAGCAGATAACTACATAGCTGAGCTTGAGAGTATATAAGTATATAAGTACCTTCTCAACTATGTACTTGGTTGGTAGTAACTTTACACTTTGAAGAGTTCTACCTACCTTTGTAAATATTACTCGGAGAAAACTTAAGTGGTGCGAAAAAGATTGGTACCGATTTAACTGATTGCTACGGTCATACATAATACATACCACATACCTATACGTTAGTAACTTTACTATATACAGTAATTTTTGAAGGCGGCTTCTATGAATGACCTGACCCTTTATTCCGTTGCAAATATTTGCTAGCGTGGAACAAGTAGCGAGTCTGTCAGATGCCTTAATCATTCAATTCTATTACCACAACTCCTCGCCCCTTTATTTTGTAGCTTTCATGGCATCAATATTTTTCAGGCAAAAGTGGAGTGTCCCAATAAGTCTTCGGGATGTGTGTTCACCATGGTGTCAGCAGACTTGGAGGAACATCTCAAGGAATGCATCTTCCGAGAAATGGACTGCCCGCTCGGTGCTGTGTTCGGAAAATGTTCCTGGACAGGTAAATTTTTTTTTGTGTGGTTACTGCCTAACCAGGCGCGGTCACAGCCTGAATCTTTGGGGGGGTCACAATTGGCCATAGCCGGGAATTTGGTTGGGGAGCTATTGGGGGGGAGGGGGGTGCTAAACTATTATCAACAACTTTTGAAAAACGAAATCATATCAAACATCTCTGGATTTAAATAAACAAAACAATCAAGGGCACCTAAGGTTTATTTCCGGGGGTTGCATCTTTAGCTTTGACAAATTGTGTCAGTTTATAAAGATATAATGAAAAGAACAAGATATACTGAAAAGAACGCAGAATGACAGAGCGAGCGAAGCGAGCTCGAAAATTTTTGCTCCCTTTCTCGGATAAATTAAATTATTTTTGTTCATTCGTACAGGAATGAGTATAGGAGGAACTCTGTCAACTTGTGCAGAATTCAAAAGTATAGGATATTTTGGCGAGCAAAGCGAGCGAGAAAATTTTTGCAATCCGCCTCGGATAGGTTGATTACTAAATAGTTGTCGGAGATTTCGGGGGGTTGAACCATCACGCCCCCCTGCCTACGGCCCTGCCCCAGAGATAGTAAGATTTTCAAGTTTTAAGATGAAGAGAACGCAAGAGCGAGCGAAGCGAGCCGGACCTCTTCCGTCGGACCCCCCCTCCCGGATCCGCTTTTGATACTAATATAATGCAAGAGCGAGAGAAGGCTCAAAATTGAACCAGCCCGCCTCCGCCTAGTGTATTAGGTTCTATTTGTTCATACATAGAGAGATGAGAATAAAAGTAACTCAGATTCATTAGCGAGCGAAGCTAGCTCGAAAATTTTAGAATTCTGACTCGCAAAAGGTTAGTTTCTCTTGTTGAACGATTAAGCAGGAAATTAAGTAATAATTTATATCCGAAAAAGCTATTTTAAGAATGTTTATCAATTTGGCGTGTATGATTTGGGGAGGGGGCGGGGTCATGACCCCTGTGACCTCCCCCCCTGGGACCGCGCCTGTGCCAAACCTCGTGTCAGTTTTGTACCGCCCATGCCCTCTGACTTGACTTTACATGCCGACGAGAAATATCTCTCAAGCATGCTGGTTTGGTTTCCTCACAATTCCTTCACCGAAGTAAGTGATAATTATACAGTAGGTACAGTCGCACATACATCCGAAAAATCAGAGGGTGTGTCTTGGGTTCGAACTCGAAACCTACGACTTGGCAGTCTGACGGTCACACCGCTACGCTGTTAACGATAACAATAATAACAACAGTCTTGGGAATTGCATGATAAGAATTATAGATGATCCACAGTATTCCACAGTTCATAATGGAAGGAGTATCAAAGCAAAATTATTGGGACTTCACTCACATATTTGTATTCTGTTTACAGGCAAACTTAAGGACATGATGGAACACTTCAAGGATCGTCATGCCTCTCACTGCAACGTCGCCACTGACGAAGAAGTGGAACTCACCAACGTTGACATCAAAAATGATGACCGTCACTTTTACTTGGTGGCCCAAAGCAAGTTCCTGTTCATCCTAACTGTGAAAATCGACACTCTTCAAAATATGGTGTACTGGACTATTCAGCACATCGGCAACAAAAAAACAGCACATGATCACATTTATGAGATACACGTCGTGAGCAAACAGAATCCTAGAAGGAAAGCTGTGTTCACGGAACATTGCTTCAATGATACCATTAAGCCTGAAGAGATCTTCCGTCAAAGGAAATGTGCTGTTCTGCCTTTGGAAGTGTTGGTGCACTACATCAAGGACAAGAAATTTTCGTTCAGATTCTTTATCAAGAGGATTCCGCCACCACCGGGCAAGAATAAGAATGACAAGGGTGATGGCAAAAATGATAACAACCCTAACCCAGGACCGGGCTCTAAAGGCCCCGGGCCTAAGGGACCTAAAAATGCGGAAGGTAAAAATAAGCAAAATGGGGCTGGGCTCCAACCAAAGGGCAAAATGGCACAGGCACAATCTTAATTTCTTGAAATTGCGCCACTATCCCATTCAATAGCATTAAGTCGTCGAAAAATGGGTTTTTTCTTTACTTTATTTCCTATATTTTATTTAACTAGATTGACTTGTTATTATGAGGAGGTCAACATTGGAGTTCAATTCTCGTGATTACGTGCATCACATTAGGGCTTCATAATGATGCTACATTATTTCAAGTACGTAACGTGTGTATTAAATAAGGCGGCCATGTCCTTTCTTCAAAAGATTGAGTTACAGGAGTAGGTAGCCGCGAGGGGTGTCTGTGCAACCACACATGGCCTCGCGTACCTAGGCCTTAATGGTTGGCTGGGCTTGTCATTAAATATTCAACACTGTTGTAATCAATCAATGGACAAGCAATAGGTACCTACGTTCCGCAGTGATTCTTTAGTGTAACTGTGAAAACGAACCAAAAGCAACATAGCATCAGATCGTGAAGAAATAGTACAACAGCCATTGCAAACAACACCAAAAAGTTATCGAACATTTCGTGTACACTGCATAATAAGGCCATTTCAAAGCTAATTTGTCCGATTGTTTCTGAGTCGGCAAGCAACATGATCCTAAAGTATCATGTGGCACGCTAAGGTGCTCTGAACATTTTAAAAAGCTAGTCAATCGTTTCTGAAAAAGACTCTAAGCAGCCTGTGATTACGTTGGGCATAAAATATAGAGGACCTATAATTTATGTGCGAACGTGACATCCGATGAGTATTTTAGTCAAATGAGAATAATATGCTCATGTGTACACACGTACAGGTACACGAATTTGACGAATGTAACTATACTTATGAAGGTCCTTTGTGGTGCGCGAAAAATAAGTTTTGAACTCTTATCAAGACCCAATCACTAACGATCATTGTAATTACTTAAAAATGTTTTCGTTTTGAAATGTTTTTAGTTTGTAGGTACCTTTTATACGTAGGTCATTTAGCAGTTTAGGTATATTATAAGAATGTAAGTTAATATTTGTAATTTGGTGTTATGCCTATGTTATTGGATCTCATAGCGAACACCAAGTCTAAACTACAAATGATTTTTGCGGTATTTGAATATGATTCTTAATTGAATAATATTTATGGATACCAAAATTGGTGATCCTGAAGCTAAAATTCTATATCAGCTTATCTATACACAATTTGTACGCTTCAGATAGTTTATACTTCAGTGTATGTGTATGAAAAGCTTTTTTGGAAATCCTATATGATTATTGGGCTGTTTCTTTCAAATAATACAAGTAGTGAAGACGTGTTGATTGGTGGAAACAAAAAACTGATTGTTTAATAAATGTATAAAAAATTTGTAGAGGATTTAGTTTTTAGCACATTTATTTTGTTTCATTTGAATTATTATTACTACTTTTTATGTATGATGATATAACTCAGCGTATAAATAAAAATTGAATGTAAAATAACCTGTTTTCTTTTTGCCCTCTGTCAGGACAGGATGGATGAAAGGATATTCCTACTCTTCATGTATTAAATCATACTCTAATCAAAGCTCATCTGTAATAGTATTAATCAACTTACCTTACAATTTTACATGGGGGGGTTACTATGACGTCTTAAAGCAGGAGTAATTCAAGTGTGGGAAAGAGACGTGTATGTTACGTGTGCGTTACGATTGCTACGCCAAGTTATTAAAACGGAAAAAAACTTCGCCAAAAAATTTGTCGTAATTTGTCAAAATCGAAGGGTACAAACCAAAAATTTGTCAAAGTAGAAATAAAGAAGTTATAAGGGTTTTAAGTTGGCCGCGCGAACGTAACGTGGAGGATTGCGCGGCCATGGATATCTCAGCAACTACTTGGGTTAGAGATCTAATTCTTTTTGTCAATTGAAGACTGAATTTGTCAAAAATTGTCGAAAAAAGAATTATAAGGTCTGGATCAATATTTTACGAAATATTCACCTTGGAAGTTATGGCCGCGCAATCCTCCACTTGTTGTTTCTTTACTGTTGATTATTTCGTTAAACCTAAGACTTCATACATTAAAACTGTAACAAGAAGAAAGGTCTTAATTTGTCAAAACTAACGAAAACATTAAATACTACTAAAGTTTAGTTAAACAGACGAAATAAGTCCAAAACAAAAAGTACGTGGCCGCGCCATCGAAACGTTACTTTGTATGCTGATATCTCATTAGCGCAGCGCCTGCACTGCACGATGGGCTTGGAAGATGTGATGGTGCAAGTGTATCGGCGCACGCAAAAAAAAAAAAGTTTTAAGGCTGATGACGTCATCAAGATTCCTTTGCTCATTCAACGATTTAAATCGTACGTAAGTGACACTCTATTAAGAGTTGGTTTTATTAATGGCATTCACATGAAGCTAAGGGCTCGTTCAGACACGAAATTATTCATTTATTTTAATATTATTTATTCATCACAGCTTGAAAAATTAACAAAAATATAAAGATAATTTAAGTTATATTATATTCGCCAATTAGAGGTATTCCCAAATTAAATCTAAATTATGGTTACCCTGCTCGAATATTGTATGAGATAACATAATTTTTAAGATTACACGCGTTGTAAACTGTTCTGAGGGTAAAACCGATATGTCATTCTAATGAGGTTAATTTGCCGAATAAATGGATGTTCACACCGAAATTGTAGCAATTATAGATAATGAGATTTTAGCATACAAAGTCACGTTTCGATGACGCGGCCACGTACTTTTTGTTTTGGACTTATTTCGTCTGTTTAACTAAACTTTAGTAGTATTTAATGCTTTCGTTAGTTTTGACAAATTAAGACCTTTCTTC
Source organism: Noctua janthe (assembly GCA_910589295.1). Lineage (NCBI taxonomy): Eukaryota > Metazoa > Arthropoda > Insecta > Lepidoptera > Noctuidae > Noctua > Noctua janthe. The sequence continues at coordinate 12,409,073 of OU342559.1, read as the reverse complement.
TTGTTACAGTTTTAATGTATGAAGTCTTAGGTTTAAAGAAATAATCAACAATAAAGAAACAACAAGTGGAGGATTGTGCGGCCATAACTTCCAAGGTGCATATTTCGTAAAATATTGATCCAGACCTTATAATTCTTTTTTCGACAATTTTTGACAAATTCAGTCTTCAATTGACAAAAAGAATTAGATCTCTAACCCAAGTAGTTGCTGAGATATCCATGGCCGCACAATCCTCCACGTTACGTTCGCGCGGCCAACTTAAAACCCTTATAACTTCTTTATTTCTACTTTGACAAATTTTTGGTTTGTACCCTTCGATTTTGACAAATTTCGACAAATGTTTTGGCGAAGTTTTTTTCTGTTTTAATAACTTGGCGTAGCAATCGTAACGCACACTACGTTACCCTAACAGGAAAGTGTGGCCCCTAGAGTGATATGAGTGGAACGTATAATACGCTGTGAATGTGCACCACATAAAAAATTGGTGCTCTTTGTCGTTTTGGAAAAAAACGATTCCTGCTAGGGTACGAATATTCAATCGGAGAGAGAAATATTATGCGCATGAACAGAGAGCTGGTACAAAAAAGTGCACCAAAAAAATAGTGAGTCTTCAGGTTTTTGAGATATTGCATTTCCTGCTAGGGTAACGTTTTGCAGAATCGTGTACCACTAAATTCATTGTATGTGCGCCTGTAGAATAAACATACACGAGTAGCTCTTTATTTGTGCGTATTTGTGACAGAATTATATTTAAGTAAATATTTATAATTTTAAAGTACTCACATTTTTTTTGAAACCCCGAAAAAAAAATATCGCAGCGCCTAAATTAGAAAATGTATAAGCTGGCTGAAACCTGTATTCGGACCTTCTGGACGCTTATTATAACCATAAAAAGAGTTTCAAAAGTGTATATGTATGCGTTATTAAATAATATTGCTAAAAGTCAAAACAACGGTGTCATAACTTAGACGGCAAAATACATGAAAGAGGCTCAACCCAATGTGCCCAAGATGTGTAGGAACATGAGTAGATCTACTCATGTGGTGTAGGTGTAAACCAAAGAATAATGTGTTTAGTCAAAAATATATAGTGAAAATATTCAGCTTGGAATGTTTCGCATTAAGTAAATATGTATAGTCCCATCCTGTGGCACAATCATTTTTTAGGTTGTTAATGACTGCCTCTACTGCAGACTCGTCCGGAGGAAGTAGAACCATAGAATTTCGCGCAGGGGGTGTTTCAATTTTATAATATTGGGATTTTGGATTTTTATAATATTGTCTGTCAGCTTATCAGCTTACCGATGTTCGAAAAATAATGGTTTATTTGCTCAATGGCGTTAGGCGCGTCCGCAATTTCAGGCAAAGTCAAAGTAAAAGCCAAAATTATTTATTTGCTGTAAATGTAGTACAAAGGGTGGTAAAAATGACATGAACTGCATTGACACATTTCGCCATAAAAATAGCATGCAAATATTATTTAACACAAACATTAAATTAGGTAGGTAACTAAATAAAGTATTTATTTATTTATAACAGCTTAGTTAGACTATTACTAAGTTTAATTAACTAAAATAAAACAAAATTTTCATTTTAAATACAAAAAAACGAATAATGTTAACATATTAAAGTATTTTTAGCATACAACAAATTCTTAGCGTAATAAAATTGTTTAAGTATACAAACACAACATCATACAATCTTGGTAATTCTTTACAATGCAATTCGGTAGTGATATGAGTGACACTTAGATTTTTTGTGAAATTCCGCTATGGAATAAAAGCTATGTGAAATAAGCCATTTTTTTAGAACTTTGCAGAATTTTCTGTACGGAAGATCAGTGATAAAGTTTGGTAGAGAGTTAAAGATAAGTGGAGTTATATACACAATTACGTCTGTATAATTCAATTCTAGGTACAGTGGCAGGTAGAAATTCGGCAGCAGATTTTTATTTCCCGGTTTGATTGGTAATAGATTTTATAATATTCCATGTTTCTTTGCAGATTTTAAAGCGGAGCTTTCGTGGGCATTTCTTAGTTTCCTGAGTAATAGATTACAGTGATTTCAATATCTTTTGTATGATAACTCGACAATCTTATTTTTTGGTTCTGCCAGGAATTTTCGATGGAGGTTATCCCTAACGCAGGTATGTCGGTATGTCGAACACACCGTAAGAGGCCAGGTGTTATCCAGGGCTCAAGGACTACTTTACGGTTAGGAAGTTTCGCTAGTGTTGAGTGTTGGGATACGGTGGACATAAGACATTCGAGAAACCGGCTTCGTTTGCATCGCAATTTTGTGGCAAATTGCCGCTCAGCGGACAGACCTCCGGCGTGATCTCATGGCGACATGGAGAGAGCGACTGTCGCAACCCCGTGCAGGGCACGCCACCATAGTGGCGATAAGTCCCCTCTTTGAGGAGTGGCTAGAGAGGCGCCACGGCGCCGTCACCTACCGCCTGACGCAGGTCCTCATCGGATTCGGTTGTTTCGGGAGGTTCCTGCACCGAATCGGGCGGGAGGAAACGCCCGGGTGTTTCCACTGCGAGGATCGTCCGGAGGACACGGTGGAGCACACCGTGGAGGTCTGCCCCGCTTGGGCGGAGCACCGCCGTGTCCTCGTAGCGGCGATTGGCGGCGGCGATCTCTCGCGTCCGGCCTTGGTTCAAGCCATGGCCCGGAGGGAGAGGGAATGGGAAGCCGTCACCTCCTGCGAAGCAGTCATGCTAGTGAAGGAGGTGGCGGGACGTGAGAGGGAAATAACCTCACGTCCCAGTCGCCGCGGGAGACGCCCTGGGCGTCGGGGGTCACGTGGTGGCTCCCGGCCACCGTAGGCGCGGGCCTGTGGACGGCGAGTTATGGGCCAGCTCCCGTCCGGCCGTCTTATGACGACAGGCCGTGTCGACGGCGCGTTCGTGTTCCACGTGCGCCTCAAAGAGATGTCAGCAAATAAGTAGGGGTCCGCAAAGGCCGATGCCTGCCAGGGCTGCGGGACTGTTCGAAAGAGATACCGTGGCCCTGGAACACAAAGGGCAAAGAAGGAACATGAATGGGTTTTAGTCAGTACAAGTCTGACACTCCCTTCCGCTCCGCCCAGAGTGGGGGGTCATTTGATGATTTCCCATCCGAAAAAAAAAAAAACGCTTCCCGTGACCCAAGGGTTAATTTAGTTATTATAGTTTATTTAATAGTTTTTAATTGTAATAATGTAAATGTATAGTTAGTATAATAAATCACCTATTAGTATTAGTGTTAAGGTCGATTTCTGGGCTGACTGCACTGTCAACTAACAGAATAGTTATAATCGAACGAACGCCACCATCTTGTTTTGTGTTCAATGCAATTTCCAAAAACAATTAATTAGGTACGTGTATGTAGAGATGTAGGCTGTAGCCGCTGTAGTATAGGGGCGCCCCACAGCTCGCTAGAGTGTATAATGTTCTGTGCCCCACATACATATAAATAGTAGGGGAGGCCCGAGTCATTGATTCGGCGGTAGTTACGTCTCTGGCTGCATAGTTATTTTAGCGCAAGTTAACGCACGCACAGTAATAATTGTATTGTATTTTAAACACGAAAAATAGTTTGTATTTCATAGTTTTTTTTTTAAGTGAAATAACAACAAATTATCAATTTTCAGACTTAAAAAAGTTGTAAAAATAAGTCTGAAATTTGATTATAAAACTTCTTCTTCTTGCCAAATTTCATAATTCTAGGTCAACCTGAAGTACCCTAAAAGTTTTGATTTAATTTGACTGGGCCAAACAATAATATGCGACATAAAATATGAGATTTAATCGGCATAGTTAAGTTTATTTAAGGAGGAGTGAATAAATAAAATTAATGAAAAATGAATAAACTAACACCCCTGTTTTTTATCGTGGGTTAAAAGAATTACGGTCAAATTTCAACCAATCGATGACCACTAGTATTTTATTTGTGTTGATTAAGGAGTTTTTTTTTTGACAGCTCGCAACCGTTTACGTATCTGATATTATTTTAACTTGATACCTTCGCGCGATCCTGAGAAAATGGATTTTGGCGGACGGACAGACGGACAACTCAGTTATTGTACTTTCCAGGATCTGTTTCTCCATTTGAGGTACAGAACCTGAAAACGAAGAACAAGGCGGCTTTAGTGCCGATTATGACCACGGGTCAAAATAAGGGCCGCGTGTCGCGCTAGCAACGCAAATTAATTATTCGTAGAATAACAATTACTGAAGTTCAGGAAATTAAAATATTCTCACATTTTTTTCCTGTGATCTGTATCAGGTTTTATGTTAATCAGCATTTGTTTCGTTTCTATTGATTAATAAACTTATTTTGATTTATAACTTGTGACCGTAAAAAAACACGTAAGTACAGAATTATAATCATTAATATTGGTCTTAATAAATATTTCTCATCTTGTATTAGTGAAAATCATCCTTATTGCCTTCACAGTAAGGTCTAAAGTCTTAAACATAAATTTTAATGAACGATACGTGCAGACGGAGCTTGAGTGTGACTCCACGTCACCGAGTGCATTTATTTATATTTTATATGGCGCGCGGCGGTCGAGTGAGACAGACGTTTATGGAGGATTGAGATCAGCCATTGCATCGTGCACAACCGCGTTTCTCTTCAGATTCCAGCTATCTTCTAAAATCCTAATAAGGTAAGGCTTTTATTTTATCATTGTTTATTTACTTGTAAAGAAATTAACTTTGGACAGAGAAAGCGCTTACATATTTGCATTTCATTTTGACAAAAAGGCGAGCCCGTCTGATCTTTAATTAATTGTTATTGTTGTATGTCCTTCAAAAATAATTTGTCCGATACAATGTATAAGTTGCGCATTATGCACTACATCCATTAGTCTTTATCAACAAATGACTAACCGACATCGCATTGGGTGTCAAGATAACATAATAATTAGGTATTTGGTACGCATGGGAACCTATTTTTTGCTGCCATTTAATCCTGCTTATGTTGAACTTCTTAAGCCGCGTTGACACGGTCCGAGTATGCTCGGACCGAGTGGACTCGGATACCTAATACGCAATTCGTATTGTAACAACCAATAATCCGAGCGCTCTCGGATGACGGCGTCCGAGCTAGCTCGGATACGATTAGGCTCCGAGTAGGTGAAAAAAATGGCGGATAATAAAAACAAACGGTTGGCGCAGTGGCTGAGCGATCGGCTGCTGCGCTGCGTGTCGCGGGTTCGATCCCCGCACGGAACAAATATTTGTATGATCTACAGGTAGTTGTTCCGGGTCTGGCTGTTGTAAACGCACCCACGATACAGGAGAAATTCCTAGTGTGGGGCAACGTTATTTAAAAAAAAAAAAAAAAACAAGCTTCTAAAAAAGTGGTCAGAGCGTGAAACAGCCAGATTTGTAGAACTGTAAGAAGCAGAAGAGGTCTGATACTAAGTTTTGATTTTGATATCACTATCGACGATGTACGAGTTAAGGACGCTGTTACATTTTCGATGAACTCAAATTTAGGTAACTAAAGTCGCACACAACAACATCACGCGTACGCACACATTGAACAACTCTGAGCGCTCGATTTTATACTTCACTTATACATTATTGGTCCATTTCATTATTTTTTAATTTTATTGATTCTAGAAGATTACTTGGACCTTTGAAAATGCATTTGGTAACTGTTACTTAGTACCGTCGTCTTGATAAGCAGGTTAGTATTTTTAACCGACTTCAAAAAAAGAAGGTGCTCGACCGTATGTATCCGCGATTTTCTCAAAAACTACTGATCCAATATTGATCGGGTTTTCGTTTACAAATTCAAATGTTTTCAGGGAAGGTTTAATTGTAGAATGTAAAGTTTGTGCGGATGAATGTTACTCTTTCACGCAAAAACAATTTTGAACGGATTTGGATGAAATTTGGTACACAGATAGTTTATAACCTGGATTAACACACAGCATACTTTTTCTTCCGGTATGACGTTCCCGTGGGATAATAATCGAACATCACGCCGGCAACGCCGCGGGCATAATCTAGTATATATATAAGGTCTAACTATTCATACACGAAATATTTTCAGAGAATCATCTAACAGCTATAACAAAGCCATTACAAGGGATTTTTATTTTTTCTGAGTATATTTTTATAAAAAATAAATAATTTATAATTACTTAACCCACTACATAAATACTGGCTCCTTATTTTTGAACATCCATTACGCTAGTTTACTACGTCGTATTTACCTATTGTCATTGTTAGAATATGGGAGAAAAGGCTTTATGCAAAAAGTCTCAAAAAGAAGAATATAAGAATTTCGTAAAAAAATATCACTCAGATAATTTTTTTTTTCGTTGCTATGGCGACTTTACGACTTTTAGAAGTTAGTCTTAAATTATTTCGTGTATGAAAATATTGTATATGCATCTTGGATTTTGGTTATGATCATATATCCGATACTAGAGACCCCAAAAACCATGAAAATGACACTTATGACAAAAAGTTGTCAAATTTTTATCGGCACCATCTTGTCTTTTGATATTGTCTCCATATTCGTCATACATACATACGAACCGGTTAAAATCATAACCCTCCTCACGCCGATCCACTTTCAATCCTCATCGCCAACAGCTTAACCTTATCCATCCCAATCCTAACCTTACTTAGAGCTGCTTAACTCCACCCATTCATTCCAAATTCCGATCTTACCCAATGTAATTTCTAAACCACATGCTAATAATAAAAGTATGATACTCGGTACTTCATTTCATCCGAAAAAGTATCAACTCCTTCCGATTACGCACGACGGTACACACGCATACACACTACAATATTTTCTAGTAATTTTATCGTATTTATTTTTTGCGAGAGAGCGATACACCCGTCCTTCCAGGAGCGCTTCTGAGCGCGGAACAGGCTGTACAATCTTAGAACATTTTACCATGCAACTAGGAGAAAATAATGTTACCAAATTAAAAGACTACCGTAATCTAGTAACAGGTCCTTCTTCTAATGCATTTTTAATTTTGTCGTATTATAAAATCATGTATCGCTGGTTTGTGAATACAGATGGCGTTTGCTGACGCTAACCGACTAAATTGAAAATAGATTGCAATATACTACAGCTTCACTGACGAACTGACTATTTTATTCTTGCTTCATTATACTCCATCAAATGAACGCCAAATGTTACCATTAATAAAATAAATATTCTGTTTAGTAGTTTATTTTATTATAATTGAACTAAATAAACTACCAAACTTTTTAAGTAAATTCGAAATACGCGTAATATATCAAATAAAATCATAAAATATGTTTTTAACAAATAAAACATTACTACTGGCATACATTTTAATGTAAGTGATACTCTAAATAAAACCTGCTAAATTGGTGTCGTAGTAGTTATTTTGTACTTTTTACTTGCATCAATGAAACAAGCTGTCAAACAATCAATCTGCCGGTCGTTTTTGTTATTTTTCAAGAAATTGGAATTGGAATTTTGAATGGAAGACAATATTTGTTACCCTTAAGATTTGGAGATATCATCCAGTCTGTTCTTGAAGGCATTCAATGTGTTATTCAACAACAACAAATGTGTTAACGACAAACTCGGCATATTAATATTAATGTTTGAAGAAATGTCGCTAAAAGCTACCATTACTAACAATAAAAGATTTGATTCTATTATGTATGACCTACTACGACGACTGTTGCACCAATGCTTAGGGCAAAATAAATGACTATGATTATAATAATATGGGTTTAATTTTCTGCAGCCAAGTAATTCCTTAATTTATTCATATACCTTAGTCTATGAGTAAATTACGGGGTTAAAAAACATAAATTACCTAATTTTAAAATAAAAACCTGCCTGGAAGCAAGAATGATGGTAGACGTATACATCTACACAATTATATACATGTCAGGAAAGTTGTAGGTTTGTGGATACAGATGGCGCCACCAAACGCTTTCCTTCTGAACCCGTTGAGTAAAGCCTCTATACCTATATATAAAAGTACTCTGTGGCGCGGAATGATGACACGCGAGTGCAAAATGTATGAAGAATTCGGCAAATGTTTTTATTTTAGCTAATAATTGAAAAAATATGTTGATTTTGATACAAAATAATTAGCTGAACCTATAAAGGACTATATATACCGTAATTTCTTATATTTTTTAAGATAAAATATGCTGTAAATTCGCCTAAACTGGCACCTATTCTGACCCTATTTTTTAAAATGCGATTATTGTGATGGGAAAAACGTATTTGTGCGAAAATTTTGTATGACGTCATACAATTTTTCTGATGCCAATCTGGAGATGAATATACTATTTTTAAATTAAGACCATCATATTTTGACATTTGTGATTGCTTATACATTAAAATGGTACCTGAAAAACACTGTTATTTGTAGAAAATTGTAATAGCGTCCTTAAGATCCCATATTTATAATAATAATAGGCAGCGTTATAGACCGCTTATTTCTAATTTAGCACCATTCGATCCGGACGAAATAATTCAATGGCATGGCCTTAAAATTTGCGAACTTGAGCCCATTCAGTCGCCATTTTCATTGAAAAAAATAGCAAGTGGATTGACTTACAAAGGTAAGTTACTAAGTGTTACTATTGATTTGGTTTGTGTGTATTTAGCATGTTTAATTTCAATATTCAAGTGCCCAAACGCATGAAACTTTTCAAAATTTTGCAGGGATCCGCTGGATGTGAGACGCACGGGACCTGTCAACATACTTGGGGGAGGCCTATGTCCAGCAGTAGACGTATTTCGGCTGAAATGATGATGATGATGATGATGATGATGATGATGATGATGATGATGATGATGATGATGAAGAGATTTTTACTGATGCTAATGCCAATAGTAGCTATTTGTTTGAATCATGATCTCCTGTTTCTTAATTGTATTTTTAAGTCGTAGAAGAGGGTAAAAATATACTGCTTTTTGTGAATTTAGAGTTTCTACCATGAATTAGGTGTACGATAACTAAGTGAAAAGACCGATAACCGGTCTATTCTCTGTCTCTTGATATGTCTTTATGACTCTCCAACTACCTACCTTTCTTGATAGCTCATAAATTTG